>OX443561.1:36788294-38241989 GCA_949372485.1 Cheilosia soror
GAGACCATTGTTCACTTAATTTGCGCCTGCCCAGCCCTTGTCACTTTATGCAAGGCTACCTTAAAGGGGCTCATAGACAGTACACTTGTGTCTGCACCGGTGGGGCATTCCGCCATACACATCACACCGATCGAGACACCGACACCAAAAATCAAAAACTTTTGATTTTACTCGTTCCGTGTCTGACACCAAAATCGGTGTGCGCACCAGCCCACATACAGCACACATTTCCGTACACCGACACCGGTGCAGACACAAGTGTAGTGTCTATGGGCCGCTTTAAACGATTCATTCTTTGAACTCCCAAGCGACCTGTCTGAAACTGACGTTTACTGTCTCAGCAAATTCGTTACAGTCATTTCATTAAACACAAACCGCACTGCTCATCAACTTTCAACTCGATCTTCTCTGGGCGTATGTCACTATGTCAGCAAGGTTTGTTGATTGAACCTTGAACGAACGATATCTTTCTGAGACGAAAGAGAGCCGCACATTCCATGAGTATGTGAAGAGAGAATTCATTACTCTCAAGAGAAAGTCTACATGTAGTGTACGGTGAGACAAAAATACTGTGAAGACATTTTTTCATAAGGCCGTGGTCCACGGCCCTCATTAATGAGGGAGCGAATTTTCTGGGGATAATTTGAGGAAAAATTGGCTAGTGCCGTTCTGGCTAGCTGATTTAAGCTAAACTTTATTCGATTTGATTTGAGACTCCACAGACGGATTCAGGGCCGATGAGTATTGTTGCGCCGACTTTAGCTGACAGTGTGTCAGCTGTTTCATTGCCAGGAAAGCCCTAGTGGGTTGGAATCCAGTGAAGAGTGACTAGGTTTTTCTTACCAAGTTCGTAGAGGACATTATATGTGTTTCCATGACAAGCTTTAACGACAGATGAGTCAAGACCTATAAGAGCTATCTGGGAAGATAAATGTAGTCTTACCGCGTGTATCATTAGAACTTAGATTTATTCTAGCGCTATGGTTAATGCCAAGGACTTCAATAAGGACGAGTTTTCGCAAAGGTTGAATGGACAGTTACCAGACTAGATCGAGTTGTAATGGATTGGGTTTGTATTTTTTACAGACCTATTTTGGAGGGACTATGATGTAGACGTTTTATAGAAATATTTCGGTTGAATGCGTAGTCTAGAAGCATGATGAATAGGATGACATTCATTGCAGTAGTTGGGGTGGAACGATAGATAGCCCGCCATACAGATTCAACTCATACGCTCGATCGGTTCTAGTCGTTTGACTGTGATAACTTCATCAGTATTTGTCCACCAGACCACGACAGCATAGGCGATCGCCATCATCCGGGGTCTAGTTCCCCAATTGTTACCGCAGACTAGACGGCAGATCCATAGGGATCTGGTGGGCCTGTTTACAATACATTCTATTTGTGGATTTCATGATAGTCTGCTGGTAAGGATCAACCTCAGGTACTTGGCTTCCCTTGAAAAGGACGAAAATATTGTTTCCCCCGTTCGGTGAAAGGGACTATGAAGGTCTTATTTTGGATTTACAGAAAGTAGTAGAGTAAATCGCTTTAAGCACCATGTTTCTGCTCAGCTCTAGTCTATTTAGCTTTTCGTTCTTGCTGCCCTACGAGTTAGGATAAAAGAGCAACTAATCTTACCTCAAGCACTTGCCAATATACGATCCACCAAAGTTCTGTCGGCGGCTACAGTCAGAGAGTAGACTGTTTCTGACAATTTTACTCTTTTTGAAGATAAACCTTCACAGGGTAGTAGTGACTGTATCAGTTGCCGTCCTACAAATCGAAGCAATAGGGTTATAAGTCTGCCATAAAAAATATTCAATTAATAATTAACTTAGAAAACCCCGTGTATACCTAGTTACCGTCAGGTCTGGACCTGGGCCTCAGCCTCTCAGCCAGTACGCCTCTCCAAATAGATCGGTCATTCGCTGACTGCTTCCAGTTGCGCACCCTAATTTAGTTGAGGTCTCCGTGTGTTCACCTAGTTATACATGATTATCAAAAGTTGCTACCCAAAACCCGCTGTATTTCCACCCATGGAATACCTAATATTTTTATAAATCTCAATACCTCAGTTTCAAGTAACAAGGAATGAGTATAATGGTCTTTGGGTGACACTAATAACAAAGACTCAGTATCGCTGTTTAGTAAAATTTACGTTAAAAAGCTTATAATGTTGGCTTCCTTGTTCCTAAATGGCTAAACATTTCTTATCAGTATTTTTATCAAAAGAAAAACCCCAACACCAGGGGTTTGATGTTAGACAATTCAGATTTATGCACACAGTATAATCAATTTTGAAAACGAAATATTTTACAGGGTTGCTAAAAAAAACTCTGCATGCTCTTGATGTTTTAATTGATTAACGATGATTAGCAGTGTCTAAGACAAGGGTCAGTCTTTGCAGAGGGTATACAAATTTTATCGTCATTTTGATGGTGGATAATTTAATTAAATTTGAACGTAGATTATTTTGAGATTTAACTAAGCGAAAATTCATTTTTAGGATATTGTACCAATGGAACAAATCAGTTCAGTTGTTTCGAATGGAGGAGGAAGTGTTACTATACCCAAAGACGATGACTACAGGAATCGCATATTGAAAAGTGAGTAAACACCATCATGAGTTGTAAATCATAATCTAATTAATTTTTTTTTTTTGAATATTTTCTTTGGTGCTGCCTTATTGATGATTGGAATTGTTGGAAATAGTAAAACAAATCGGTAAGTGAGTTTGAATAAAAAAATTGCTAGAGTAAGATTTTAGTTGAATGAAATTATTAGTTTCCTATATGTTGTGGATTCCTTATAGATACAAGTTTAAATATAATATAAGCTATTTATAAGCCACTTAACGTCCATAATAACTTTATGCTATGATCAGTACTAATTAGTTTTAAAAAGTGAATGTTAAAACAAATTGTTCGGCATGCATGGCGTATACGTAACCTTTAAATAGTAGCTTTCTGTAAAACAAAAAAAAAAGACGACTATCGTGATCGTCCCTTTTAATAAATGGAGAAAACTAGATTTCCTTATTATTTCCTTATTGAATTTACACGGAAACCAAATACCTGGAAATCATCCTTGACATAAAACTATCACTGAACCCAGAACGTATTATAAACAGGCCCGCCACAGATAATAATTGGAGTCTTAGCCCCGGATGATAACGATGGCCTATGCTGCCGGGGTATGGTGGACAAATATACTGACAAACTCACCATAGTCAAGCAGCTATAACGCATAGCTGGAGCCTGTATGACGGGCTATCTACGATCCACCCCAAACATTGCAATGACTGTCATCCTAGATCGAACGCCTATTTAAATGAAGGAAAGACTAAACATTCATAGACTGCACCAATCAAGTAACATTGACCCCTACAATGCCGAGTTCATCTATCTTTGCTTGACACTATGGAGCCTGAAATCCCATTCTATCGGAATATTTATTTATTTATTTATTTATTTCAATCAAATGAGTAGATACATCTACTTTTCTCGCTAGATTAGATACTTAATACAAAAATTATACTTAAAAATTACCACCAAAGCCTAACAACAGGAGTAATTTATTCCTAAATGAATCTCTACTAATATGAAAATCAATAACATCACAATATTTATTCGATTCTCTAATAGCCGGTTTTACAGTGCAAGTTTAAACTCCGTTTAACCAGATATCAGGTTTAAACCGACGTTTCACACAAAAATGTGTATTACAGTGCTAGTTTAAACTTAATCGATAGTTTAAACCGAGTTTAACTTAACCGGCCAGGGATGGGGGTTTAAACTGAGTTTAAATATGTCTGAGGCCAAATCATTTCGTAGAATGGAATGATGCAAATTTCGTTGACGATTTCTGCTGACCAAACTAGCTGCTCAAATGGTTTTTAATCAAATAGAACACAGAAATGAACACAAAAGGAAATGGTATCTACGCAACAAATATAATTTTTCAGATGATGTTAGCGATATCATTATTTATGTATCTTATTGCAGGAATAATGGATATAATTGCATAGAATTGAAGTGAATTAAAAACCTTTGGCTCCACTTAACTACAATTTATTTGTTCTGGCGTTTGGGTTAATTTGCTTTGTAGGTATACAATTTAATTAAATTCTATGTTAGGAAACTATAGTGACTTATGTCTTATATCTTCGCTGAACTTGACCGTAGGTTGTCTTCTATTCTTGGTTGTTCTCTTGTATGACTTGTTGTAGTGCATCTTCTTTGTTTTTTTGCTAGCGGAGACATGTTGATAGCATCTGGTAGCATGTTGATATCATCAGTAGCGATTTGTATGCTACGGCATCAATATAATAAATTTCCTCAAGCAGATGAGGAACTCCGTACCGAAGTAATGACTTTTATTTATTTTATGTACTTCAATTTTTTTTTTTCAGTTTTTTAAATTGCCAAACTGACATCAGAATAAACAAAACTGATAGACATTTCAAATACAGTGGCGTACAAAACAGACGAGAAAAGTTTAACCGAAGTTTAACTAAACGTTCGTTCAAATTTCACTGTAATACACTCACAGTTTACGTACTTGGTTTAAACTTATGTTCGAGTTTAACTAAACCTGAGTTTAAACTCGCACTGTAAAACCGGCTATAAGGCATCTAAAAATTGGTTCATTGTAACCATAGTTAAACCTATGATAGGGTATATGAAATAAAAAGCGATTTCTTAGAACTCTCGCAGGAGCATAAAATCCAACTAATGATAATAGAAAAGGGCAATCGATATGACCATCTATCAAATCACGTATAAACATAATGGAGAAATATTGCCTCCGTCTGAAAAGAGGTAAGATACCAAATAATTTGCATCTGGTCTCGTAAGATGGCATTTCAATATTCCATCGTAGTCTACGAACAGCTACTCTACTCAATTCTAAAAGAATGTACTTCGTAAAATGGATTCCTTACTATACTACAGTATTCGAGATGTGATCTGACAAATGCAAAAAATTAACATTTCAGAGTATGCGGATCTTGAAAGTCTTTCGAATTCCTCAATAGGAAACCTAGCATCTGATTACCTTTGGCAACCAAAAACTCAATGTGCTTGCAAAAGCCAAGTTTAATGTCAAAAATGACTCCAAGATCTTTTTTGGAGCAAATAATGGACAATGGGGTATTATCGATTACATAAGTAAAGGGAATTGGAGAGAGGTGACGATAAAAAGAAAGGCTTCGACAATTAGAGACATTGAGATGAAGTTATTACAGCATAGAGAAAGACGTTTAAGGTCTTCTTGTAGAAGAAGACAATATTGAACTGAACGTATTGCTCGGAATATCTTCAAATCGTCAGCAAACATAAGACACTGGGAACTCAAAAACAAGTCAGGAATGTCATTAATAAACAAAAGGAAGAGCAGAGGGCCCAGATGACTACCTTGAGGTACTCCCAGACGTAACATAAATTGGTGACGAGAGCATTTCGTTAATGCGAACATACTGGATACGATCGGTTAAGTAGGAATGAATCCACTTTAGGATATTGGAGTGAAATCCTAAGGTAGTCAGTTTGGAAATTAGTGTACTGTGATTGACGCGATCGAATGCCTTAGCAAAATCTGTATAAATCACATCACATTGCATGCCATTCTCAAGGTAATTCAAGGCAGTATTACAAAAAATTGAGAGATTTGTAGTAGTGGATCTGCCTGTAACGAAGCCATGCTGAGACGGAGAGATAAATATTTTTAAGAGAGGTGTAAGTTTGTCACAAACTAGTTTTTCAAACCACTTAGGGATAGACGAAATTTTACAGATTGGGCGAGAGTTAGTAATATCATACCTCGATCCAGATTTATATATGGGCGTTAAAAACGACTTCTTCCAATCATTCAAAAAAATTCCAGACTGCAGAGATAAGTTAAAAACTAAACACAAAGGTACAGATTACCGATATTTACGAACTCAAAGGGCATTGAGTAGTTACATGAGACTCTATTTCCTTAAGACATCTTCATCATCGTCCCTCCAAAATAGGACTGTAAAAAATACAAACTCAATCCCTTACAACTTGATCTAGTCTGGTACGCAGAAGATTCTAAGATGAAATCGGGGACTGAATCTGGAATTTAAGGAGACTCGTCTCAAGTTGTCAGAAGCGAACTATTCATTCAGCCTTTGCAATAACTCGTCTAAATTTATAATATCCATTTCGCCAGATTAAATCTAAGTTCTGATACACGTGGTGGTAAAGCTATATTAATCTACACAGACAGCCAAGCCCTCGCATAGCTCTTGACTCATCTGTCGTAATAGCTTGCCTTGGAGACATATAATGGCCTCTATGAACTTGGTAGGAAAAGCCTAGTCAGTCTTCACTGGATTCATCGGACCTGAACTCTTCTGTGGTGCCTCAAATCGAATTCAATAAAGCTTTAAGCAGCTGGCCAAAATAGCAACAGGCAATTTTTTCTCAAATTATACCCAGAAAATTCAGCCGTGGGCCATGGATGGCCTTATAAAAACAAACGTCTTCAGAGTATTGTCATCTCACCGGACTCTACATGTAGAGTCTGTCTTGAGAGTGACGAATTCTCCCTTCACATACTCATGGAATGTGCGGTTTTATTTCATCTCAGAAAGAATATCTTTGGCGACGCAATCGTTCCTTCAGCAAATCTTGCTGCCATATCTCCAGATAAGATCGTTGTTTTTCTAATGTACTCCACAGTAAAAAGAAAAGTAAGACCTGACCAGGCCCCAGCGAAAGCACAATAGGCTTCTTTTGAAGGCTGTCCCGACTAAAAACCTACAAAAAGTTTGAATTTTACAGAATACTGTTGCAAAATTGAGGGGGCAGATCTCGAGGATTACCCTTCATTAGAAGTGAGTAGGGAGAAACATTTTTTACTAAATTTATTTGATATCATAAGGGACCTTAAAATGATCCTATATAGAGTGTCGGCTTTTGCAGATGGTCAGTCATTTCAACCTAATTTAACCTACTGTATGAAGGCTACCAGTGACAGCGTAAGGCTGTGCGTTAAAAGGTTCCTTTCTGTTGACAGCATTATTGTTAGCTCATCCATTATTTGTCTTGAAAAATCGAACTTCTGTTGTAAAGAGTATACAGAGTATGGGCCAAATATCTAGTCCTTGATTATTGATACTAAACTTAATTGGAAATGGAATGTAAATGAATGTGGTATAAGCTAGCTACTTATAAACCTATCAAGATCTAGATCTAGATAGATCTAGATTTTTAAGAGCTGTATACTTAAAAATAAAATACCATTCGGTTATGCGCCAGATAGACGCGAAAACGAAAGCGCAATCGATTTCAGGCCTGACCTAATTTTAGCTCTATTTGAAGTCTTCTGAAAGACTCCTGGTCCTAGGTAACCGTCCGTGTGGTAAAGTACCAATCCTCTCTAAGTCACAGCATTAACAGAGATAGCTCTTGACAAAAAACTGCAAACAAAAAAAAAATGTGCACGACTGGGTCGAACGAAACTTTCTCGTTAATTGCCAATTTCGCAGAATCTCAGAGTCATTTCAGCAAATTTTACGTTTAAAATCATATCAACTTAAGATGTACGCAGGTTTAGTAACTGAACCCCTGTTAATTAAAAAAGTAATACATACTACATAGCCATACGTATATATTAACTACGACACTTTATTACTTACATACTTTCAAATTTCACCCCAAACTGACACTTGAAAGAGGCAAGTAGGCGATGAATTTCGAATTCCCATTATTGATTATTTAAAAAAAGTGCGAAGGGTCCCAGCTCCCAGGTTCGATCCCCGGAAAAAAACAAATTAAATCTTAAGGTTTTTGCTACTGCGAACGTCTGACAAACATCCGAGAGTATGTATTACTGTCCCGAAAAAGCTTCTCAATTCAGCCGTTTGGACTCGGCATAAAATTGTAAGTCCCTTCCATTCGTCCCAAAACAAAAACTCACACAAAACGAATGGTTGTAAGAAGCTAGGCCTAGGATGTCTACACGCCTGTTGCGCCAACTATTTATTTATTTATTTTATTAAAAAGTGGTCTCAATGGTCGGGATTTGGGTAGTCATTTTTGAGAAATATTCATAAAACGCCTGTATTCGAGTTTTCTGAGAAAAAATATGTATTTTGATCAAAATCGTTAGAGCAGTTTTTTGTAAAATTATGCTGACAAATGTTACAATTTGGATCCGAAAAGCACTGTTGTTAAACTGTTTAGCTGAAAACTGAGTACGACGTATTCTTCAGGATATAAACATTACCTAGAAGTTACATTTTTGACCAAATCGAAAATGGCGTTTTCGAGATATGTGTAGTTTTTTAAGTACCGTTTTTAGCGATTGGGGTGGAAATCGAAGGACGCATTGATGGCTCAAAAAACACTGTTTTTCAACTGTTTAGCTCAAAACTGAGCAAATGGCATTACTATGGTAGAACCTGGATCTACACAGTCATGGTCAGGTCCATTCAACCATACGCTTCAATAGTATGGTGGAACAATGCCATTCAGAAAACAGCCATAAATAAGCTCAATGAGATGTAACGGCTCGGATGTTTGGGCTCTTCCGGAGCTGTGCGTGGCTATCTCACGGCGGCTATAGAAGCTTAAGCACTAACTCCCCTCCACATTTATATCAGAAAATTGGCAATACGCAACTCATCAGTTTTGTCACAAGCGAGAGAGTTAAATATTAGCGAACATCCAGAACTAATGAAACTTCCCGAACTTTACATGATCAATGCGGTTACAGATCGTCTACCAAAGACACTATGCTTCAACAAAAAATTCTCCACGGAGATTACAAACAGAGAAACATGGGTTAGCATAACTCACCTAACTGCCAAATCGACCTTAAGTGGTATACGGGTGATTTCAAAATGGATTCGGGTGTGTGAGCTGTTATTCATGCATGAAATCGAAAATTGTCAATACCTATAAGAAAAAACCGCAGTGAATTTCCAGCATTATCTGAAACTCAGCTATATTAATGGAGCTAACATCCTTATACTCACGAACAGTCAATCAGTTATAAAAGCTCTAAGCTCACCCATAGGTTAGGTTAAGTTAGGTTGAATAGGGTGTGAGTTCATCACATTGGACTTGGCATCGGGCCCATCGCCATCCCTGTGGAACCTTAACGGTTAAAAAAGAAACCTAAACCACATCGCCCAATCAATTAATTTCCATACAGAACTTGAACTCCTATACCAATCAATGGTTCGGGAATAGCTTGACATTCACAGAGGAGATGAGTTATATCCTCTGCGACATGTAAAGGTGGGTTTCCACATGTCGGTTGATTGACAAAGTTTGACAGCCCTCGCGTTTATGCCATTGAACGACACCAACGTCAGTTCATTTCCACTTATGCCAATTATTGGCAAAAAATCGTTTGTCAGTTGATTGACCAACTTATCAACTCGATGCCAATTAAATTTTCTCTGTCAATTATTGACAAAGTGTTATTTTGTTTGACAATTCAGCTATTTCCACTTTTTGTCAATTATTGGCAAATGCTGTTAGTCAATTAATTGACAAGCAATTTTTCGGTATTTTCACTTGCCAATTGTTTAATTGGCATAAAAATACGTCAATTGTCAATTTCAAATCGACAAGTGGAAACCCAGCATAAGTCTTCGCAATACCTGCATATGTCTGTATCTGTTAGACCTAATCTCATAGCGTGCTTCCTTAGAAGACAGTGCCCGGAGAGTATCCCTTTTACCATTCGTATCCTTGATCTGCTGAGCTTTATTAATTCTACAGATCTTTTCCGGTCTAGGTTAGGCCACAGAGCCTTTGAGACCCTGTGCCCTACTATATCCAACCATCTCTGATCTACCCTATTTGAAATATTCTCGAGAAGTGCAAGCTCTGCTCCAGTTTTGGCCAGAACATCAACCCTTTCTTTACCCTCAATATCGGAGTGTCCGGGTACCCAACACAATCTGACCTGGATCTGCGCGCATAGTGCTCTGAGCATTGTGCGGCAGCTCAGTTCAGATTTGATGATGAAGGACTCTAGCGCCTTTAGCGCAGCCTGACTATCAATGTAGATAGCGATGTTCTTGTTGGATATTGATCCCATATCAAGTAGATCCGCAGTTTTGAGCACGGCCTGAAACTCTGCCTGGAACACACTGTATGTATCCGGAAGTCTTAATGACACGTGTAGGTACTTATCCCTAGAGTATATACCTGAGCATGTACCCTCCTTAGTTTTGGAACCACCCGTATAAATCGAAATTTAATTTTCATTCGAAACCTCATTCTTTTGCCAGTCCTTCCTATCTGGATATTGTATACTTCGTTCCCACTAATCCTGGGTAGTTTGAAGGGTGATATCTTGTATTTTGTGCTGAAAAGTACTAGTTCTGTCTTTTCCGGGTTGACACAAAGTCCACACCCTTCAGCCCACTTTCTGAGCTTGTTGAGGGCTGATTCCTCAATGTGTTCAAAAATTTACCCCAAACTCACCCATTATTTACTCAAAATCAGTACTGTGGTGCTTTCATACCCCCCAAACACTACCAGGAACAAAACTAGATTATGGTGGGCCCCCGCCAGGAGGGAATTAAAGGAAATGAAAAAGCTCATGAACTAGCTAGAAGAGACTCGGAATCCCTTTTATAAAACCTGAACCTTTTTGTGCAATCAGGTATAAATTCGGCTATATAAAGCTGGGTACACTACAACTGTATTTCCGAGATCTCAGACAGGCCAATCAGCCTTTCAACAAAGTTACTTATACGCAGGCACGATATCAACAATTTAGTGGGCTACAGTTTGCGATATCACCTAAAGAAAATGCCTTTAGTCGGTCTCCCCGGAGTGCCGACTATGTCTTGAGGAAGATATTTTAGGTCGACGTACATCTATCGCTGCTCTGACGAGTTAAAAGTTGGTACAACCCACCCAAACAAGGATATTTAAAAACGTTCGCACTATATCTTTCTCGGTCACCCCCGAAACTGGACAACGATCTGAAAAGCAGCAACTTCAAAGCATAAGAGGCCTGGTCGAATGAGGGGAATTCTCTTTCCTACGTCTAACCGGTGATTTGGACCTTCTTTAAAAAAACCTTGTTAAGCCTCCTAAGCAGTTGAAAACAAATCCCGAATTATGAGCCATTGCTTTAGATAATAATCTTCCGATGATTTGCCACAGACTCACCTATATGTAAGTGTAATCCAGAACAACAAGGGCAGTCGAAAATGTCAAGGCGTTAGAACGCCTTCAGCCCAACTGATCTTGAAAACAACCACAGCACGAATGCAATTGAAAGTGATTTCAAGTTTCGCATACACATTTCCAGCATAATTTCCTGGATGTGCATCATTCGTTGGAACGTGACTTTATACGCCACCTACATAGTCCTAACCGCACCTATCCATATTCCATACTTTCGCTCGTACTCTACTCCACTTATGCATTTGGCATTGGTTCAGTCCGATGAACTCATTTTTGCCACCACATTCTCTCCAATTTAAGTGCCATAATCATTTATTTTTAGCTTAAGGATCTCCCAACCACTTTATGGATCTGGCACACCGCACTTAAATTCAACAGACAAAAAAAATGTGCACACAAACACATCTTCATATGAATTGCGCCCACAAGAGGCACAATGCCTTTTTGCGGTGCGGAATTACATTCCGCATAAAAGCGCATGGTGCCTCAATTCTAGAAAAGTCCTTATCTTCTTCCAGACATGAACCAACCGTGGTTTGGTTTTGTCTCATTGTCTCACAGGTGAATCGGTTTCAATTTTTTCATGACGAGTCCTTCAATCAATTCCAAGTCTTCTCTTGCCGGAAATTCTATGCCAGACGTGTCCTTCGAAGTACATTAACGCAAGTAAGCACTACAACTATTTAATCGCACAATCATCGTATTTCCATATGAAGAGGACCTTGCAGCTTGCACACAAATGGGCTTCGGCATTCAGCCATGACGTGGCGAACGTATATAAGTAATTGTGAGCCGTAAAAAAGGACATTAGAAAGACATGCGCTTTTGGTGGCGCTTCCTTTTTTGTATCGCATTTCCCTCCTGGCAATCTGCAGGACAACAATATAAATTATAAAACTCGTGTAGCGGCGGGTCACGTTTGTGTTCGAACGGTAGTCGGGTAATTTGATTTCTGGGAAAAAATGTCCTTTTATTCTGTCACCCGTTAGATAGAACGAGTGCGTGTTAGTGCCAGGGAGCCATTGAATTCCCGTCAGTACCTACGTTGTGATTGGAGCTTACGAAGCGGTCAAGTAATCGATTAATTGATCTAAATTGTCCCTCGGGGAGATTTAATTTCGTTCGAAGACAATCGTCGTCAGTGTTAATGAACCGTTTGAGCGCGTTACGAAGTTGGTGGAAATAAGTTTGGTCGGCGGGCACCATAACTACAACTACTGTGTGTTTATGTAAATAATTAATTCATTTCGTGTAGTTTTGGAGCTTTCCGGTAATGACACCCACAATGCAATCTCACTCGCAGCCAATTAAGTTAGCCACACTGACGGGTGGCGGTAACAGTTCTCGGGGAAGTTTTAATCGCCGTCCAGATACAGCATCTGGATCATCGATGTACAGCAAGGGTGAGTGAAATCAATTGTGTTGTAAAAAAATTATTTTAGTCGCTCGCTTTTTATGTCGGAAATAGTCCCTAGGGGCTTTAAAATTAAATTCAAAGTAATGGCGTGTTTGTAGACTTATTTACGTCAGTCAACCTTTTATTACAAGTCACTGATGTAATTACGGAGGTTTGCCTCCCTGTGCATAATCCTGAATTAAAATTAAATTGGTGTAGTTGCATGCAATTAATTGGTATGTCCTCATATTGACATTACGAGCCATTTTAAGTTTTAAGAGTGTGATAGCAATAGCCTTTAGAAAGCCTTCGAAATAAACTACATAAAAGATCTTTTGTCAATTTTAATGTTATTAACGTAAAGTGGTCGACGGACAATATGCCGTAAATTACTTTTTTTTTTGCCAAAAGTCAAAAACAATTGATAAAATCTAAAGGAGAAATTTTGTCCTTGCGGAGCAGTATTTAAATACATTGCCAGTTAATAAAAAGTGGCGGCTGTTCTGTACCCTGATTAATGCTGAGCGGACACATGTAATTTCTATAGCACAACAAATCAGTCGCCAAAAATTTAGCCCTATATCCCTATATCCCTCTATCTATATCCCTCCTTAATGACGCATATATAAGATCATATACAATGAATCTACTGTGTGGACGTCTTAAGCCGTTCTACAAGAAACTTATTGGCGCATAGTGCGGCTTCCATCTCGGGAGGTCGACTATACATCGTTAGGAACTCTATGGCGATGGCCGAATTCGGAATCCCGGCAAAATCGAATCAGCTGCAACGTGCAGTTTGGAAGTAGTTCCTCGGACATATTTCAAACATGCACCGGATTTAGGCAAGGAGGCGCGCGCTATCATGCGACCCCTTCAATCTCGTACTGGAGTAGATAGTGCGCAGGGCAGATGTCAACACGGAAGGCACTATCTTCAATAGGTCAGTTCAGCTGCTGGGGTATGCGGACGATATTGAGATCATCGGTCGTGGACTTTTTTTTACTTTTAAATTCATTTTTATTCATTCTTTCTTTAACTTACATACTAGACAAAAATGAGTAAATCTAAATTAAAACTGACATTTATCTTAATCTAGCTTACTGGCTCTTATCGAGCACTCTAAACTTAACTATATCCTTATAACTATTGCCTTTCGGCCTTAAATCTATCAATTTTTGAATTTAGCGCTGTTTTTTTCATTTCCAAGAAACTTTGCTAAAAACTTGGACTCTTATCATCATCGGTCGTTCCCTGGGTGCCGTGATATACCTAAGCTTTCACGGCGATTGAAGATCTTCGTACCATTCCTCCCTTCTGGGAAAACATGTGGTAAGTGGTCTTGTGAAATCTAGCCGGGGAGTACATAGTGTAGCCCTTGCCTACATTAATGCTCGTATATTTGTTCCAAATTTGTGCATCTCCCGTCAGACTGTGTTTCCAGCTTTAGATTTGGCTTAACCGAAGAGCGCTGTTTGCAGCTGGTTCTTGTACGAAAAGGTCTAGATGTTTAAGATATAGTATAGCATAGCCTATAGCACTACTGTGGGGCTGGTTCTCATTGCCCCAGTGGTGCCATTCTTTGAATTTTTGTTATAGTTCCAAAAATGGGTATGGCGGTGGCCACGGTATAGTGCTTAGAGTCATTGCTTGTGACCCCGAGCGGCGTTGGTTCGAGCACCGGCGGGGGACAGCAATATTCTCCCACCGACCATAAGGAGAAACGAATAATATCAGAGATTCTCCACCACTACTCCAAAAAGGGTTTCTGCTTGGTAGTACAATGGACTGGGATTGGTCTAAGTGCTCCAGGATTTGGAAAATTCCCTTCTTGACAGCTCTTGCCACCAATATAAACTACAACTGCTGTGTAAGGCCACATGACTATTTTGGGACAAGGAACCCATCCTACAACGTGTAATTAAATCAATTCCATGGGCGTTGGACTTCGCCTGGTGTGCGTCTTATCCTTATCATTTCTTATATGGACTGGAAGTTACAGCGCAGTCTTGTCGAAGAACGCTTCGAATTGGAGGATCTGAGGATAAGTCATTTGCTCTTCACTGATGATTTGGACATCCTTGGGTCCTCTCAGAGTCTCAGACTGAACTTCAACACGCACTCGATCGGTTTGTAGCCGTTTGTGTTGAAGCTGAGATAAAGGTAAACGTGAACCTGAATCTGTTGTCTCCAGAACGCCTATTCAATGCACTCTGCATTTTAGTGGAGTCCCATTGAGACAGGTGTAGAAGTTTAAGTATCTCGGAGTCTTATTCACGAGTGATGGAATGAGCAATGCTTTTCTTGTAGGACTGGTTAGGCTGGGTCAATATTGGGTCATCTTGGTTATTTTGTTATTAGGAGAACCGAACTTAGTGTCAAAGTTAAGATGTTTGTCTTTAAGTCGGTGTTTGTTCCAACTCTGGTCATGATCATGAATAATGTCGCGGATAAAAGCTTCCGAAATGTGATTCCTTCGTTGTATTGCTGGTGTGACCCGTAGAGATCGCAGTAGAAACACTAGAATATGTGAGGAACCCAATTTCGAGCAGCTACTTCTCCAGACCGTGCGGTAAATGCTTTGGTGGTTTTCTCATGTTAAACCCATGTCCTCAACTAGGATCCCACGACGCACGTGCTATAGAATCTGTACCATCTGGCAGGCGTCCTTAAGGTAGACCCAAGATGAGATGTTTAGATCAAGTTCACAATCTCTTCTCTACACGTATGGGGACTGCCTTTGATGATTTAGAGTCGATGGTGGAGAATCGAGAGCTATGTCGCAACCTACACCCGCGACCCACTTAATGGATAAACGGCCATAATGAATGAAAAAAAGAAAAGTTTATCAATTTAGCCGTTTGGAGTTTGCATTCAATTGTAGGTCCCTTTCATTCGTCCCAAAAATAAATAAAAAGCTCACACATACGAACGGTTGTAAGAAGCTAGCTGAACAATATTTGGGATAAATAATGTATGAGTGGACTGTAGCTATTGTAGCTCCAAATATTGCAAATGAAAGAGACAATCTATTATTTGTAATCACTAATATTAATTTATTTTCGGGTCAAAACACTTTGCCTCAAAAGCATCTACTGCACAAAACACGTCTATTGCTTCCGATAGTTGAACTGTAACTGATGTCCTTCGTCTCATGACTCATGATCATGAGTGCACACTGCGCAGGCACAGAATTGAAGGATCGTGCACAAGCACAGCACACTCGATCGCCCATACACCAATCGACGTGAATTTGTGTGTGTAGCCACTTCCTCGCTTCGACATCTATTTTGCCCGTGCATGTAAAATATTTCTCATATTGTCATATTTTCGCATAGCTTTTTCAGATGACAATATCTTACATAAATAAGAAAATAAAATAAGATATTGTCATATTAATTGTCCTGTCACTTTTATTCTTTTGCATTTCACATCAACCACAATAAATTTATAATAAATTTGTCTGAAACAATTACGTGAAATATACTCTCCAAGAATTCTAAATCAATAGAGCTTCCTGTTGTCGTTGGTACTCTAATGTCTAATTAATTACAAAAGTGAAATGTCACCAGTTCCATCTGTGTAACGAATCTACCCCTTGTCACTGTCATCGCAGAATGTTAGTGATTAATGGTTCTCGAACAAATAGTACTCTCATTAAAATGGTTGTTAGTGATATCCCTTTTCTGAAAAACCTATATAGCTACACTTAAACTGATAATTGCTGCATAATTCGAAAGCTTCACTTACACTAATAAATGGAATATTCGTTACTATGTATTTGGATATACAAATCGGACAGTATATTTTTAGTCACATTATATAAAACTAACTGTGCCAACAACTTCGTAATAAGAACGCCTAAAGCCATTGGCCATCAACCTGATAGGTCCACATCAATGCAGTTTTAGGTAGGGAATGCCTACAATTGACCAAATTTTCACACTATTGCAGACCTTGGAGAATACTTCTAAATTTCAAATCGAAACCCACCAAATCTTAGTCGATTTTAAGGTTGCTTTACAGAGCCACGTCTTAGGCATCCCCGCCAAACTATACTCGTCGGTTTGAGAAGAAAGCCGCTCGAGAACTTTCGCTTATAGGTCACCACTGAACCGTTCGATGTAAGAAAGGGTTTTAAAAGGTGATGCACTGGTAATTCTTCAATAATCATACCTACTTGAAAGAATTGAAGGAAACTCACAAGCAAACTCCGGATCCGGAAGTATAATCTGTCAAAATTCTGTGCCGATGGCATTGACATATGTATAAATTCGCATTGAAATGTGTGTGAATGAGCGCACATAATTTTGGATTTTATGTGCGCGTATTCATATTGTAATGTGTGTGTTTCATTTTTTTGCGATTAAAAAGTCGCGCGATTGAAATCGCATGTGTGTTTCGGGCCTAAATTCATGTCATTTGGTGCGCCATTTTCCTCGTCATTTAAATGACGCCGCCAAAAATTGCGATTACACAGAGCGACATTTAAATGCTTTGGAACGGGATTTTTACGTCAGAGTGACTCGAAAAAATGGCCGAGTAATCGTAGCTTAACGCAAGGCAATTGATTTATATATTTATATAAATTGGTGTAGAGCAAAGATTGCCTGGTTGGAAGACTAAAAACAAGGGCTAGGTTTGTGATAGTTCATCGTAAAAGGTGTCCGTTCAGCTGACCAAAATAAAGTCAAATTGAACGCATCACTGGCAAGTTTTTCAATAAGTTTGACTGACTGACTGACGAGATTGCAGTTTTTGTTGGCATGAAAGAATCCTGACAAAATCATTCAATTGCTTTCTTAGCCCAAAGAAACAGCGATTGGCAAGAGTTATTCTTCGTTTAATCTCAGCGCTGGTCATTGCTTAAATTTATATAGTGGAACCTAGCTATAGACAAAGTCATTCACCACCTCAAAGTTATATCCGTCTATTGCGACATTCTGTCCGAGACGTTGGTGCTGGGTGTCCTTTCTTGATGACAGTATATACTTTGTCTTGCGCCTCCATCTCAATACTCACGTGACATCACGCTGAGCTCTGCCGATTCTGTCGATGCCGTCGGCGTAGGAACGTAGATGGACGGACTTTTAAAAGATAGTGCCTCTGGTGTTAGCGTTTGAGCCACTTACCTAAAAGCGTTAACGAAGGTTCAAAGACTAGCGTGCATCGGCACCACCAGTGCGATGAGGGCAACTCCAACCGCAGGACTTGAGGCTATCCTCAACCTGTGTCCGCTAGACATTCATATACAACTATCCGCCGCAATTAGTGCAATGAGAATCAGCCAATCGTTAAAATGGAATTTGAACGAAACGGGTCATTCTACGATCCTACAGAAATATTTCGGCCATGTACCTGTCACTGACTACATTACGCCTTACCTAGAGTTTACAAGACCCTTCTCTAGCGCCTATCCCAGCAGGGAAGAATGGAGAGACGGACTCGTACATAGCACACCAACCATAGCCGTATTCACAGACGGATCAAAAATGGACACTGGGGTAGGGTCAGGTGTCTTCTCTGAATCGCTGGGTATATCAAAATCTATTCGCCTCCCCGACCACAGCAGCGTTTTCCAAGCAGAGGTCCTGGCAGTGACAACAGCAGCCCGTGAGTCTGTGGTAAGGGCAATACCACCTGAAGGTATTACCTTCTTTATCGACAGCCAAGCAGCAATAAAAGCCATAACTGCACCAGAAATAAAATCGAAGCTTGTGAAGTGCTGTCGCGAAGAACTCAAGGCTCTTGGTACACAGCACAAGGTATCACTCTGCTGTGTTCCGGGACACAGCGTTACCAGATTTTTTTTTCCAAAAATGCTAAAGCGGGGGCGGAAAACTGCAAAAACTGCTAAACAAAATCCTAAAAAATGCTGAAAAAACTGCGATAGATTTTTCCACGAATAATAATTGATTTTTTTACTTTTTAATGTAAATTCTAGTAAATTATTTTACATTTACAAAAAAAATCGTATTTGTGTACGTCAAACTTCCAAATTAATCTTTTCGTTTTCAACTTTTGGCCTTCATTACTCGAAGTTTCTATAACTCGAGTTTATTTACTGTCATTTTGAGAGTTGGACTTGTGGAAGTTCGACAAAATTTCTTGTTATTAACGTTATTGTTATAACGATAACGATATTTATAGTCATCATGTAAAAGATTATATTTTCTGCATTTAAATGTATTACCTACCTACAAAATTAATAAAAATGCAATTATTCTGAATTTTTATAAAGAACATTCGAATTTATTAAAGGCAACATTTTATTTGTTGGAATAAAGTTGCAACAGCTTCCACTTACAGAAACGCCTGCAGTAGGTACTTGCAAAATTAATGCAACATTTTCATTATACTAAATCTATTAAGGTTAGTTCTTAGCAAATTTACCTTTAAAAACACGTACTCTATCATGTCAAATCATATCAATGCGTTATCGCATTTAAATTTTTGTTTTTCGAAAACGGATACCCCGAATGTAATTTGAACTGATTTCTGTTATTCCACAACACATTGCTGCATTTTAAAAAGCTTCATTCATGTCTTGAAATTGTTTTATCAATTTTTTATAGAGGTAGCCAATGTATGAAATGGTGCTAAATGTTGACTAAAAGTACTTTTTTCAAAATGTTTTATGAATATTTTTAAAAACTGCTAAAAACTGCTGATATTTACAAAAATGCTAAACAATCTGCTGCATGTGAAATTTATGATCAAATCCTGCTAAAATCGCAGGAACCTGCTAAATCTGGTAACACTGCCGGGACATGAAGGCATTTCAGGCAATGAGACAGCAGACGAATTAGCAAGACAAGGTTTGACAGCTGGTTCAGAACAAGCTGATCCCTCTGTGGACTTCCCGCCTTGCACAAGTGAGGCGAACGCAAGATAGGCCACCTTAAACACTTGTAATACCACAAGAATGCTATGACCGTCCTTCAATGAATCCAAAACCGAGAAGATAATGCGGAAGGATCGGAAATCCCTGTCCACCCTCGTAGGTATCATAACAGGGCACAACACCTTGCGGTACCATATGAAGAAAATGGGCTTAACGGAAGAAGAACTTTGCAGAGGCTGCGAAGTTGAAAGTCAGTCACATGACAGCGCAACGCCTTGTCTAAATTCTTTTTTGACATCGAGGGTGTCGGTGAGTTCTTTACCGACCTTGATGGAGCAGCGTGCATTCTCCAGTGTCATCAAGCACAAACGGAGTTTAACAGGTTGCATAGCTCGTCTCTATAAATGCTGTCATAGACGGGCTTAAAATCTATGAAAAGGTGGTGGGTATCGATTTGGACTTCCTGAGTTTTCTCCAAGATCTGCCGTAGTGTGAATATTTGCTCGATGGTTTACTTCCTGGCTTGAAGCCAAACTGATAGGGAACAATCAGGTTTTTGACGAAAGGCTTCAGGAGTTTACATAACACGACAGAAAAGATCTTGTAGGCGATGTTACGAAGAGTAATACATCTTTAGTTGGCGCAGTTCAGAGGGTCTCCTTTCTTGAGGATCGGACAAACAGTGCTAAGGTTCCATTCATCGGACATACTTTCTTCCGACCATGTTTTACAGATGAGTTGGTGTATGCTCCTAACCAAGTCATCGCCTGCTGCTTTGAAGAGCTCGGCGGTTACGCCATCTGCTCCAACCGGCTTTGTTGGACTTAAGCTTAACTAGGGTTATCCTCACTTTGTCCAGGTCGGGTGGACGAAAATGTTGGTTTCATCGTCCATCTGGGAGATCTCCAGCTGCCTTTATGAATATCGAGATGCGGGAACCGCGTACTAGCACAATTTCGCCACGTTGCGAAGTTGATCAGCCTAAATCCGTTATCGGAGGTGGTGTCGTGTATAGGCTCTAGGTACTTTTGGACAGTAACTACTGCCAAAGATGCCCTCCCTTCCTATCTTTGCATTAAAATCACCCAAGACAATTTTAATATCATAATTAGGCCACTGCTTTTATGTCTTGTCTTAGAGCTCGTAGAACCTCTCTTTAGTGTTGTCGTCTTTCTTCTCCATGCTCGCCTATTAGGCTAATATTGGATGAAATTTGTCGTGAAGTGCTCGTTCACATAAGTAGTTAAAACTTAAGACTTCTTGCAGTTGACTAGTTGGGTAAAAGCCATTAAAGAAAAATGTTTTTTTAAACGTCAGAGTAAGAAAATTCCTCCAAATAATTGTCAGATAATGGATCAGGACATTAAGCTGAACTGTCTGTATGAAAAATCTGACCCAATCGAGTACATATTTCTAAATGGCGATTGTCATTTCAAAAAGCCGATCCGAGCTTGCGTCACATGTGTCAGTCTTTTAAAATGGGAGCTTCGTTTGGGTTCACCCAACATCCCCACTGAATGATGCACTAGAGTATTTTTTTCTCCTATTTTTATCCCTTCTTACAACCGCCAACCTGCATGGTGGAAAGGTAGATTAACATACCTTCGTCATCAAAGACACGTGAGGCATAGATATGCAGTAGATACACTATCAATATCTGACGCGTTCGAATATTTCCATGTGACTGCTTGTTTTTGACATTTTTGAAAGGCTGTAAGTATGACGTATGTTTTCATGATATTTTTTTTCTAGCATCTAATCTTTAAAATCATATAGGTCCCCATGCCGTTGGGGTAAATTCCCATCGTATCGTAGGCTACCTTCCTATTACTCAGATAATTGTCCTGTAATCCAGGGCGAAGTGTCAAGTGTCATACATGAAAAGAAATTTCGTTGCAACTAAAGAGCGTTATGTTAGCTGGCTATCCTTCTTTTATTGTGGCTGAAGCTCTCTCTACTCTGAGTAGATAAGCAAATAGAAATACTGTGCTTCAAAGGAGCTCACACTTCTAAAACATTTTTTGCATAAATTATCCAGTTTCCTATGCCGCTTACGGATCCAATGTATGCACATGCACTTTCGCAGCCTTCGTACAAACAACGGGTGATTAAATTCCCATACAACCTTTAGCAGAATTCCAATCACCCATGTACACGTAGCACTTAGCCTGCATATTAAATGCGCCCACCCCTAAGCACGCCAATTTTCTCACCATTTTTTTCAAAGTCAATATCCCCTTGATGTCATTGTTCGTTCCATTACTAAGTTATCCCTGAACAGCATCGGCGGCGTCAATTGATTCTCACCCTCCCGTGAAAAATGTTTCCACAAACTGAATTAATAATAGAATCTCTGCTCTGTTCGTATTGATTTTTTTTTTTTTCATTCTTTGCAAGTCCAACACTACATCCCAAAAGGGATGTTCGACTTGTATTGATGGGCCTGTAAAAACCAATACCTCCCAGCGTCGCCTTTGTATAAGAGTAGGAGTACTTGAAACTGGATATAGTGTTCTCTCTTTGTTTAAACTGAAAACAATATTTCATGCGACATCATGACAGGAAATGGTACAAAATGGCATGACGATCCAAAAATGGGTTAAGGCGCATCGGTTTGCCTTAACAAAATATGAAATCCGTGTAACTTGTTGGCCTACTTAGTCACTCCATTCGTTCTGAGATACCCACAATCTATTCAATGGGATTTCATGGAACACGGAATCCATTTAATTCCGCAAAATGATATAACGGAACCCATATAGATACCGCGTTAGGATATTACGAGGTGGAATAGCACACTTTTTTGTTCCTAATCGAAAATCAATACCGGAAACATATTTGATTGTGTAAAGTTGCACTTGTTGGTATAGGTACATATATCAATGGAATGATATTCACATGGGGCTACACGTCCCTAGAGGATACGATTACGATACATATGAATACGTAAAACGGGAAATATTCAAACGAGGCATGTACCTACTCAAAAATACTTGGTGTAAATATTTAAGCAAACAAAGTGGATACTCATGTTGTGCGCACATTTAGTCGCATTAGGTTTGAAAATAAAATATTTCCAAAGAGCTGGAGCATGGCATGATTACCCTCATGCTTGATGGAGGCAATGTACGTATACGTTATCTATTTTATTATTTTATTTTATGAACATTTTATTAAAACAGAAAATAAAAAGTAACGTGTATACATAAACTAGCGAATGAATACTTACTGATCGCATTTTGCCTCATTTATAAACATGTTACATGTTTTGCATTTAGTGTAGCTCAGCCTTTGGACGGAGCCGAAGAATGTTTTATGGTTGAAATGAATCAGCGACGAATTTACTAAAAACTGTTTGTTTCATTTTTAAGTCCGAAGAGGAAATACTGCAATATGGCTGAGGGAAAATGAATGAGGAAAAAATGTTTAAATCAACCGCTGACCTACACATTTTTTAAATCCTAAATAAAAACACTTGCACAACAAACTCGCCAAGCGTTAGGTACATTTGACGTGTCCCAGTCACTGTTTTTATACCCTGCACAGGAAGGTATACTCACTTTGCCATTACGTTTGTAACGCCAAGAAGGATTCACCGGATACCATATAAAGTATATATATTCTGAATCAGGATCACATTCTGAATCGATTTAGCCATGTCCGTCTGTCTGTCTGTCTGTCCGTCTGTCTGTTGAAAGCACGATAGCGTCCAAACGAATTGACCTAGGCGACTGAAATTGTGTGACAGGTGTTATTTTTACGGTTGTCAGGTTGGTATTAAAAATGATCCATGTCGGTCAAGTAGTTCTGTTACCTCCCATGCCAAGCCAATATTCGACTCGACATGTATATCTCTGTCTGTTGAAAACACCTTAGCGTCCAAACGAATCGACTTAGGTGAATGAAATTTTATGAAAGAACTTTTTTTAACCGTCGTCAGGTTGGTATTGAAAATTGTGGAGGGTATCAAAGCATCGGCCAGGCCGATGATAACACTTTTACTTGTTTGGTTTAAAGTCGACGCCCAGATTTAGTGAAACGTAGCGAAGCCTGACATCATTTCGTGCGCCTTTACCATTACGCGATACTAATAAAATCATTTTTACTGTTCAGGCATTCACAATGTTGAGTAGTAAATAAAATGTGCAATTTTCTGTTTATAAATGCATAAAAAGTGGTTTGTTCGCATTTCATCAATTCGTTCGTTCGCTCCCATGTGAATGGTCCTTAAGGGATAACTTTTGGAATTGTGGTTTAGTTTAACACGAGAACATTATCTTACAATTGCCTTGTGGCATCACCATAAATTATTATACTGCTTTCTCTGTCTTACAGCTCATTTCGAATAAACGCCCGCGTATTTTTTCTTTTCAGCGAGTTATGTTTTATTCTTGTCTCCGAAACACTTTAACTTTTTCAGTAGGGGTATTCATGCAACGTCGTAACGTGGTAAATGAACTGTCAAAATTTTGTATGGAAAATCACACAAGATGTTAAAAAAACCGAGATGGTAAACTTACGACGAGGTCAATGTGACATTTCACACTTGAAATAAAGGCGCGAAATCAGGAAAAAAATACTGTGCATGCATTTATAATACTTTTGATGTTTTTATAAATAGAAATTGCACATTTTACTATTCCAAGTGTAGGATAAATTATTAATCCATCAAATTGTATTAAGAAAACAAGTTTTAAAAGAGTTTAAATTACGAAATTTTCAATTCCAAACATGTTTTCGTTCACGGCAAAAAGTTTGAAATTGAAAATTTCGTTATGTAAACCCTTTTAAAACTTATTTTCTTAATACAATTTGATAGAATAACTAATTATTCTACACTAGGAATAGGAAAATGTGCAATTTTCTCTTTACGTGAATGGTAAACTTACGACGTTGCATGAATACCCTTAGTGTCAAGCAGTGTGTAGTTGTTGTAATTGCGTGTTAAAAATTCCACTTTTCTTTACTTCACTGTGATAGATGTGCAATAAAACACGGTCTAATAACAAAATCAAAATAACAAATAAAGGATAACTATGTGAATAAACCAGTTTATTAACAGTTAACCAGCAGTAGCGCAGTGGTTAGTGTGTTGGACTACTGTGCGAGGGATCCCAGGTTCGATCCCCGGAAAAACCCAAATTACATCTTAAAGTTTTTTCTACTGCGCCACCTCTCGCGAACGTCTGACAAACATCCGAGAGAATGACTGTCATGAAAAAGCTTCTCAATTCAGCCGTTCGGACTCGGCATAAAATTGTAGGTCCCTTCCATTCGTCCCAAAAATAAAAACTCACACAAAACGAATGGTTGCGAGAAGCTAGGCCTTGGGTGTCACCCGCCTGTTGCGCCACTTATTTATTTATTTATTTTTTTATGTGAATAAACCAAAGTGAAAAATAAATCACGAAAAGAGTTTCATTTTGACACTTTGTTTTGACTGTCAATTCCTGAAGCTCTTCATTCCAAAGTTTCAGGAGCAAGTCTTTTCCGGACCAATTTTGTTTTATTGCAGTGAATCAAGTGAATTTAGCTAAATCACGTTGGTGGGAACATAGTATAAGCGAAAAGAATATTATCACATGTTTTGACAGTCCATTCACATGAACACTTTTATTTGTCGCAACAGTTCGCCAAGTTCAAACATCAATTTCTACTACTAATCTTTGATTTAAGTTTACATAAGTTCGAACGAATTTTGTATTTGATAGTTTGTGGAGCGGGTTTTAATGTCGTGAATTTTAATAAACTTGTGAAAATTCGCACCAAAGGTGTTTTCCTTCGAGACAAACATTTTTAGTTCGAAATTTCGTTGTTTAAACTCTTTTCAAACTTGTTTTTCCCATATTTTGATGCATTAATTTATTATTCTAGGTAGTCATACAATAGTAAAATGAACAATTTGTTGTTATATAAATACATCTAAAGGAGTTTGTTCGGATGTTATTATCAATTCGTTTGTTCATTCTTATGTGAATATTCCTTTACATCGCCAATTTTAATTGATATCAACAGTTTGAACAAATTAACATTTCCTAAAACTAAACTGTGATGTGAACGAAGTGTAACTGGAAAAAAAGAAGAAACCTTCAGAACACAGCCCCACTGCCATAAACCACTGCCAGGTGCAACTGCCATAGGATTTTACTAAGTATGCGTGTGCCGTAATTTCTTCCCTTTGATTTATACGGGCCCAACACATAAATAAATCCTATGGTGCCAACAGCTTGTAGGCAAAGTCCGTTATGTGGGAGGAGTCGACGGTCTATTTATTACTGGTTTGTGGTTGTGTTCTGAATCTCGTAGCCGTAGGTGATTTTGGATTTTAGGTGTAACAAAGACGTAAGTGTACAATTATGACAGTGATAAAATATATTTTCAGGTTTTTTTCATTTCGTTTTCAGTGGAACAACGACATAAGTGCTTATTTTTTTAATAGGTACGTGAAATTTTTTTTTGCTTTGGTTATATTTTCTTAAATATTACTAGGTACACCAGAAAGTGTTAGTTAAATTTTCTTTATGTTACAACTAACTTTAATAATTTTAGGAATTGTGTTCCTTATTTTTAAACCCGGTACCACACTGTGGTGAAGGTATATTCACTTTAACATAAACAGGCGTTGTAGGTATGACAAACTATAGATAGATATTATTGATCAGCATCACTTTCTTAGCCGATCAAGCGATGACCGTCTGTCTGTCCGCACGATTACGGCCGAAATTTAAGAGCCACCGACTTGAAATTTCGTACATAAGCTTTTATCCACCAAACTGAGGCTAAGTTCGAAGATAAGTAACTTTAAAACGCCTTTATCTCAAAACTTGTATTTTGGACTTGTGTCGTCTGATCACACTCCATAGATATAAAAATCGATTGCTGAGTCTAAGAGTTCAGAGACTTAAATTGCAGATAGAATCTTGTATGCAATGTTGAGGGTATACTTGGTTCTGTATTTGACGCATATAAACTTATCCAGGGCTATCGGCAATTCCGGGGGGAAAAAAATTCCCCCCAAACATTTTTTGTCACCTGGAAAATATTCCTCCTATCGTCAATCTCCATCGGAATTTATTTCCCCCGGAATTTTTCGAAAATATGTTCGAATGCATTGACAGTAGTTGTCAATTGTGATTTATTCAGTTGTCATTTAAGCTCATATTTGGAAGTAATTTGCAAATTATGTGTGTTAAACCAAGGAATTGTGCTAATTTTAGTAATTGCAAAGATGCAAATTCGATTTACCCTTATTTAAGTAAAGAAAGTGTTCAATTCAGTGAAATATAAAAGAAAATATTAAGTTTACAAAATTCACAGCGCAGCGTTTAGATTGCTAGCCGAGCAAGAAATTCAACAGAAAAAAAAAACAATTTTTAAATATTTGCTGGGTTATTTCTCGGACAATCTCTCAACAACCAAAAAACATTCGCAAATCCTCCCATCGGTCGTCAAGCTAAGTGCATGCCTGCGGTTCTTTGCAGAAGGTGGTTACCTGACAGGAGTCCAATCATGAGTCAAACTTATACATCCTATTTGCTCCTATTCGTAGTGAAACCGTCGGCAATGTCGCGATTTGCATTCAATAAATTTACACTGAGTACGCCAATCCTATGCCACTTATATTTCCTTTGTTAAAATCAAACAAAAATAAAAAAAATGCAGCAGATTTTAAACTTATTCTCATAAAAACTGCCTACATTTTTCAATTTCCACCTGCAAACTTACGAAGGAAATATTCCGGGGGGAATTCAATCAAATTCCGGGGGGGAATTTTTGTCCACGATACCAATTTATTCCGGGGGAAACTTTTTCCCTTTTTCGAAATTCATTGCCGATACCTATTTTTGAAAAATGGGAAATGTTTCGGGGGGAATTTTGTTCACGATAGCCCTGATCATCTTTCTTCACGAAGGGTGTGGAATTTGTTTACCTACTGGAACCACCCCGATTTAAGTATGAATCTCAGGAGTTCATCAAGATAAACATTCTCCAGATCTTCTAGTTCATCGAAGAAGAAGCTGTTGAGAATCCTTTGTCTACTGTTTTTAAGGGCTGGGCATTCGCAACGCAGATGGCGAACAGATTCTATTTCTTCAACCTCTCTGCCGCGTCTGCAAAAGTCGTTATGCGGTATACCCAGCCTTTCCCAGTGTCAAGTAATGACCCCCGTAAATATACGAATATCCTTGCGGATCAGTCCGATCATGAATTTGGATGTATTTTTGTTTACTTCTGGCCATAATTCTTTTGCATGCCTGCAGGTGCTGATATTGTTCCAGCGTAGGTTTGTTCTACTCAAGGATTCAATGTCAATGTTCCTTGCAACCGTGCTTAGCGAAGCTCTAACAGATTCTAGGGCCATTGATGCAAGAATTTTCCACCCGATTCTTACAATCTCATCCGCCTGTTTATTTCCCGGAATATCCATATGCCATGGTACCCAGCATGCTGTCACCTAGTTGGCTTGTCATAGTTCGTCCAGGTATTTCTTGCAATGACTTACTGCCCTCGACTTCACCACGACAGACTCCATGGCTTTTATGGCCGTTTAGCTGTCAGAGTACCTATAGTGATTTGTTTGTTGGCAATCTGTCGTCTCTTTAGGTCCTTTGCTGCTAGGGTTATAGCAGCAATTTCCGCTTGAAACACACTAATCGGAATGATTCTCGCAGGTTGAGTGTTTCACTGAAGATACCTGCTCCTATACCGACATTCATCTTAGAACCGTCGGTATAGAGGGATATCTCTCTACTTCTGTAATTGCTTTGTGCTCCCATTCGCTTCTGTTCGGAATTCTGGCTGTGAATCTCCTTTCAAAAGCAAGGGTGGGCGGTAGTCTGTCTGCTGATTGGGAGATGCTTGTTGGTTGAGGCCCACGTCCACCCCGGGCTGTAGCGCCACCTTAAGTTAGTAAGTAAGTATCGTAAACCATGATGTTATGTGATGTGCGAGGAATCCTATACCAGATTTCTGATATCATGCCTCCTATTGGCATTGTGATGCCTGAAAAGCTCGTTTGGCCTGTCTCAAACCTGGGATATTTTCCCAATATGAGATACGTTTAGTATGTTCCTAGTCTTTTATGGCTAAGTTTATAGCCGATTTGGGGATATAGCAGAAATGTTACGGTCCCGTGAAAGGGGTTTCTGAGCCTTTATCCTAGTCCATTCGTCGCCCTTTTCGTTTCCTTCAAAGCTCTCATCTCATGGCCAGGAACCCACTATAAATTTCGTTCTGTTTTTGAGGCTAAGACTTTGAAGGGTGTTGAAATAGTAATGATTTGGAGTCAATGATAGATTAGCTAAGAGACTTTATAGCTGCTTTGATTGTCGGGGAATATATAGATGTGAAACATTTTGATTCTAATTGTTTTTTTTTTTTATATGATTGGCCCATTCTTGAATGGCATGGAGCTTTGCCTGGAATAAAGTAGGGTTTTCCTCTATAGTTATTGAGACTGTTTTTTTTTTGTTTATTTTCTTTTTGTAAAATATGAGTGGGAAAATCTCCGGTACTTTTTCGAGCTAGAAGAGGGAAAAGGAGATTTTGTTTGTCACTGGTATGATAATTCTTACGACAAAACACTGTAACTCTCCGGCGCTATCCTCGGAGAGTACTTTTTTAGCGAGCTCACGGATACCTATTGCCGAAACGAATATCAGCAAAATACCGAAATTTCTCCAGAATTTCAAATGGTTCCAAGAGTAGCACAATATGGTAGAGAAACAAGTATCACAAGTATTTACTGTCGCACACTATATTATTCTAGCTCCTTCTGACACTGTCCTTTCATGCATTTTCAGAGTCTTTTTCTCAATATATGTAGGTACATATTTCCATCTGCTTCACCTGGTTTTAAGTGCATGCAGAATTTCTTCTCTGTGACATATTATGTCTTTTATCTTCGCATCTTTGATGATGAATCGTTCAATGTTTCTCCTTTCTCATCTTCAACTACTCCTTAAAGGGTTGCTGGCATGACTAAACCTGGAAATAATTTATCGCCTATTACACATAGGTATCTTCTTAATCCATTTCGCCATTTGAGTGTGTTTTTGTTTATCCATCTATGATCCAACTTCATATAGACCATAAACATCTCATATTCGTATTTTTAGCTGCCTTCTCTTGCCC
This sequence comes from Cheilosia soror, assembly GCA_949372485.1. Lineage (NCBI taxonomy): Eukaryota > Metazoa > Arthropoda > Insecta > Diptera > Syrphidae > Cheilosia > Cheilosia soror. The sequence goes on from OX443561.1 coordinate 36,817,858, forward strand.
GGTCCATTCAATTGAACTTCTTCAATGACGGTAATGTCAACTTTGTAAGCCTCTCTAACGTGTGCATTAGTTATTCTACTAATGAAATGTCCCTAATCGATAATCGATAAAATATTCTTATAACTCATCGCACACTTTAGTAATCGATATAGCCCTGGATGTAAAATTCAGCAATAACCTCCAAATAAATTTTTATCTGTCCTTAGTTATAACATCAACACATTTCAACGTCCCCATAATAAATTATTCATATCACTCACACGTCACCACACGTCAATACAAAAAAACAGGCTCAAACCTCGATGTCAATGACCAACACTTTACACGAAATTTGATTTGAAAATCCTCCACCAATATAATGAATTTGAATCGGTGCCAGATGGGACGTACTTTGTTTCGGAAAATCCATTGCCAACTTTGAATTCCGGCATATTTGATGCTTTGATAAGCAACCGAATACATGGCTCCAACAAGACAAAAAAAAAAAGGCAGACACCAATGTAAACGGAAATCCATGCTATACGGACACCATTGATGTTGATGGTGGTGCGCCTGAGAAAAAGTGCATGTGTCCTGATTGTTGACAAACGGACAATGCTGACACATACCAATTGCGTTTTACAATTTGGTCAGCAGAATGTGAAACTGAATTTTTGTGGGAATTTCATTTCGGTTTGGAATTCTGTTTTTGTAAGAATGGATATTTATTGGCGTAGATTATGGTCCTTGGGATTTATTTGACAATTCACTTGAATGTGGGTGCGGAAAACTTTTGAACGCTGTATGTGTGTTGTATTCCATCGTTACATGATCGACCTCTTTCAATGTAGGGCAAACAATGACTCCAATTTTATTGAAGTGAAGGTGGACATAATGCCTTGCCTTAAAACTTTTGTATTGGTTAACAGATTTGGAAAATTTTGTTCAGAATTGTAGTTGAAATAAGTCTACCTCAAAATATGCGAGAACACGTGTCATTCCTTCTGTTACAGGACAAGCAAACTTTGGAACTCACTTCCTGTAGATATATTTCCAGAAGACTACAATTTGCAGCAATTCAAGTGCAGAACTAACATACATCTGCAAGCATCTCGGGGCGCTGGTGAAGCGTTATAGGTTCGCCTTTCCCGGGACGAGTACATATTAAAAAAAAAATAAATGATGTACTTGGAATGCAAACGGACTTTTGCAAAAACTTGACGAATTGCAAATATTCATGCGAGAAAAAGATGTTGACATTTGTTTGGTTTCTGAAACGCATGTCAAAAAAAAGAAAAGAAACTGCATTTAAAAATAAAAGCCTATAATGATGCCCATTAGGGTGGGTCGAAAAATTAAATTGAACTTAATATGAAATCGTAGGTACGCTAACTATTTAGATGTGGGTTTGTCATACGCGGCAGACTAAGGCGAAAAGTCTAGAGCCATCGTCACGTGAACGACTTATGATTATACGCATCAAGGCTAAGCTCGCGAATAGGCAAGGAGAACATATTTGGTCGTACAGTTGGCAAGTCTGGCAATAGACATCCATTTCCTAATCCATATCTCAATATTCATAATGTATTCAGTGACAACACTGCCAACAGTAGCAAACGCATCAAAACAAGAGGCGTACAAAGCGGCGGTGCGAAAGAAGACTAGAGCTGGTACCCCTGCAAAACTCGATTGTTTGTGTAGGGTGATGAAGGAGATAGCTCGCTGCTGCATCAAGGTGGATAACGACCCTACCGAAACCTTTGATGTCAAAGAGGATTTAGACAAGTTGACGCGTGGCCATGCGACTTCTTCAACATCATATACTTGAAAGAATTTTCCAAGACTCATGTCTCACAGGTCACAGGCCAACACAAAAGGCACGATCTTTCAAAAATCTGTCCAATTACTTGCATACGCGCGCCGATGATATTTACATAATTGGTAGAACACAGTAAGCTTTCACTAGTACGTTTACTAGTACAGAAACAGAGGCGTCTAAAATGGGTCTGGCGGTCAATGAGAGCAAAACCAAGATATGCTGTTATCAAGAAGGGACACCTAACATCAACGGATCGAACAAACCCTTACAATTGACAGCTATAACTTTGAGGTAGTCAGAGACTTTGTATAGGTACGAAAAGCTCGGCTATTCTATCAGCTCTGGTAAGAATGTCTCAAAAGAATTTAAACGATGGATAACACTTGCCAACATCTGTTTCTTTGAGCTGAGAAGCAATTGCGTAATGTAGACCCTATTCCGAAGAACTAAATAGATCTTTATTATCCCCGTCCTGCTTTATGACGCTGAAGCTTGTACTTTATCTATATCTAGGATGAAGCGATCCTCGGTTGCTGCGAGAGAAAGATTATTTGTTCAGCGACATCGACCTAGTCAAAAATTGCACATCAGTTCTTTAAGATGGCTAGGACATGTAGCAAAGAGACAGCGCACTAGAGGAAAAACTCGCCTTAGGTGGCGCGCACAAGTTGAAGAGGGCCTCAAACAGCTTCGAGTACGCAACTCAAAATAGTCAGCCAAAGACTGTGCTAACTGGAGAAGTTAAAGCCTTGGTTCACTTCGAACTGTAGAGCCGCTTAGAAAGCCTAGTAAGAAAGTTTTCAAAATAAAATGGAAAAATATCGAAATATTAAGAAGGAAGGTTCTTAAAAAATACTTTTTTTTTGCTTTTTAGAATTCCGTGGACATAGGTCAAACTTTTATCACTGTTCCAAAAAAAAAAAATAATTTTGTTTCCATACCTACATCGAGGACCCACTCTAATGTCCATGCTTATCAGATCACCCTTTGAGAAAAGCGAGAGGCGGATCATCCATCATCATCATCAAAGAGTGAATTGAACAATACGAAGACCCAAAGACAGAGCTTGAAACTTTGCAACTATGCACAATTCGAGTAAAGAATAGCCAACGTAAATCTTAAAATCTCATCTATCTACTGCCCACCGCATTTCGCTCTTGAAAAAAGTGATTTTACTAACTTGTTTAAATCGTTAAAACCTAATTTTATTATTGGCATAGATTTTAATACGAAACATACATTTTGGGGTTATACATTTCGCAAAAAGGGCAGAATTCTCTATGGGTCAGGTATGCGACTTCCATTCAACGGGCAAACCGACTTACTGGCCAACCGATACTTCGAAAATACCTGGCCTGCACCTGATCGATTTTTTCGTTGTGAAAAGTATTTCTGCCAACCATACAAGTTGAAGAGAGCTTTGATCTGTCCTCTGATCATTCCCCAATTATTTTGATGCTGAGCGAAAAACTAGTCTATAAACTAGAGCCAGCGAGAACAACTAACTGTGATGGCTTTAAGAACGAAATCGAAGCGAATATTAAACTGAACATTCCACTTACGACACCTTACGTACTTGAGGTTGACATTACGCCCAACCCAAAGAAAAGCCGGATAAATACGGCTTAAGATATCCTACGGAAATAACAGAATGGGTCAAAAAAAGGAAAGCGCGTAAAAAATGGCAATATATTCTTTCTCCGCAACATAAAGCACATTTCAACTTTTTGTTAATGTTGTTAAAGACAAATATTAAGGATTTCAAGAATCGTGCGATAGGCTCTTACCTTGAAAGCTTATCTGCGAAAAAAGATTCCAATTATTCACTTTGGAGAGCTGTAAAAGGCACCAAAAGGCCTAAAATCCCCGCGCTCCCAATTAAAATAAATCAAAACAAGTAAAAGTGTTATCATCGGCCTGGCCGATGCTTTGATACCCTCCACTGCATAAAAGTCATGAAAAATGTTTGCCATGCAAGTTAGTATGTGTGTCTAATATTAGTTTTGTATGTGAGCTAGCAGAACTACTTGACCGACATAGACAAATTTCAATACTTAGTCGCTTAGGTCGATTCGTTTGGACGCTATCGTGATTTCCATTTTCAATACCAACCAGACAGACAGACAGACAGACAGACAGACAGACAGACAGAGACAGAGACAGAGACAGAGACAGAGACAGAGACAGAGACAGAGACAGAGACAGAGACAGAGACAGAGACAGAGACAGAGACAGAGACAGAGACAGAGACAGAGACAGAGACAGAGACAGAGACAGAGACAGAGACAGAGACAGAGACAGAGACAGAGACAGAGACAGAGACAGAGACAGAGACAGAGACAGAGACAGAGACAGAGACAGAGACAGAGACAGAGACAGAGACAGAGACAGAGACAGAGACAGAGACAGAGACAGAGACAGAGACAGAGACAGAGACAGAGACAGAGACAGAGACAGAGACAGAGACAGAGACAGAGACAGAGACAGAGACAGAGACAGAGACAGAGACAGAGACAGAGACAGAGACAGAGACAGAGACAGAGACAGAGACAGAGACAGAGACAGAGACAGACGGACAGACAGACAGACAGACAGACAGACGGACAGACAGACAGACAGACAGACAGACGGACAGACAGACAGACAGACAGACAGACAGACAGACAGACAGACAGACGGACGGACGGACAGACAGACGGACAGACAGACGGACGGACGGACATGGCTAAATCGATTCAGAATGTGATCCTGATTCAGAATATATATACTTTATAGGGTCTCCGGTGAATCCTTCTTGGCGTTACAAACGTAATGGCAAAGTGAATATACCTTCCTGTGGAGGGTATAATTAATGGACAATGCATTTTTGCAGCCCACCTGAAAGAAATGTTTAAGCCGTATGATGGTCAAGTGGTTAACGATAACAACGATAGGACTGAACGCTAAGAGAACTAAAACATGAGATCGAGAATCTTATACCTAAGAAAGCTCCGGGCTATGATTTGATCACATGAGAAGTTCTCAAAGCCCTTCCTAGAAAAACACTTATTAAGGCTCTTCATATTTTAAATGCTGCACTCAGATTAAAACACGTGTCGAGTCAATGGAAAGTTGCAGAAGTCATAATGGTCATAAGACCAGGAAAACGGCCAAATGATGTAAAATCGTACAGACCAATTTCGCTTCTTACCAACATATCCAACATTTTCTAGAGGATATTACCCAAACCATCAGTTTGGGTTCAAAAGTAAGCATTCAATGGTTGATCACGTGCATAGAATTACTGACGTAATCGAGAAAGCACTTGAGATTTGAAAAATATTTTCAAGCATATTCCTTGACGTCTCTCAAGCATTTGTTAAGGTGTACTTCGGAACATCTACCATGGAAGTACCTGTAGAACAAGCAAAGGCCAGCGACTTGTCTTCTGTGCACCAACGGTTGTAGATTCGATGTGAGTGTAGGGTCTCCAATAAGTCGAACTGCTCGTCTTTGTATGCTGTCAGTTGCTGTTATATACTCTTGCTATGCCAAAGGAAGATGACACTACCCTTTCTACGTTTGCCGATGACACCGCTATTCTAGCAGTAGGTAAAACAGTCGAAGTAAATGAATGGACGAGGGACTGTCGTAATCGCCTTCTGTGAAACTAAATCTGTTCACTTGAACTTTACATAGGTATGGAAAAACTAAGGACTTGCCAATGTATTTTGTTTTGCCCTCATTTACCACGTACCCCATTTTTGCTCTTTCTGTGCTAATATTTCGAAACGCACCAGTGATAGCTCGCTGCGTTCTGCCAATGATGTCAATTTCGTCAGCGTATGGAAGTATAGTTCGACAGACTTTTGGAAAATTGTGTCACATAAACCAGCGCATCACCTTGACTACTCGTATATCTTTATCTGGCATCCAAGGTTTCGGCGAGATTACTGCCGATCTTATAGTGGTGCAGCGAGTGTTCTTTGTCGTCATTCTATACAAGATACAACTTGATAAATTTGGCGGTTATGCCAAATTGCCAAGGCTAGAAAAGGTTCTATATAGCTTGTTTCTATAAATGCTATCATATGCGGCCTAAAAATCGATAAACTGATGATTGTTATCGATCATGACTTCATCAAAGGTTTTTTTTTTCAAGATTTCCCGTAGTGAATATTTGGTCGGTTGTGAACTTACCGGGCCCGAAACCGCACTGGCAGGGGATGATCAGTTCATTGACAAATGGCTTCAGGTATTCACATAGTACGTCAGACAGGAACTTGTATGAGATGTCAAGAAGACTGATGCCTCCAAATTTATTGACAATTTAGACGCTTTTTGAACCTGACAAAGGATGCTGATTCTCCATTCATTAGGGATATTTTTCCCGACAACATCACGGGGTAGATTGTGCATGCTTTCCACAAAGTTTTTTCCCGCTGCCTTAAATAGATCGGCTGGCAGGGCATCTGGCTTACAGCCTTGTTGGACTTAAATTAGATCACTTCGTTATGGACCGGTAATATAAATGAAAAAGAAACTCTGTCTCACTTCCTCTGCAAATGTCCAGCTCTAGCGAGAGCCAGACTGCGCGCACTGAACCAACCATTCCTTGACGACCTTAGCGACATCTCGGGCAAAGGGATACAGGATCTTATCCGTTTTCTCAATTCCACAGGTTGGCTATAGGCACCGACCGGACCACACCCTCAACAACCACCAGAAAACAGGTAACACGAGTCGTGGTAACAAAACGGCACATTATAGTGCTAATTGGGTTCAAGGTGAACCGCCACTGCTACCTACCTACCTACCTATGGACCGGTGAACGAAAATCTTCAAAAATCTTGGTCTTTATCGTTCAGATTGAATGGTTCGTTCTGCCTGTCAGTAAAATTTTGGTCATCTTCGCCGTTTAACAGTCTGCAAGAAGTATAGTTTCCCATATCCTCAACACAAACTGTGATTCAACTACAAGGTTTCCTTGCTCATCACTACAGGTTTCTATTCGGGTCTTGTTGTCTTGAAAACTTTCTTTTTAAAAATTTAATGAATCTCTCGAACACTGCTCCTAGAGTAGCACCTCTCTTAGCGTCTCGATCGGTCGCTTCTTTTCTAGTGTTCTTTCTGATTCTTCTTAAGAAGCCGACGTTCTCCCTTACTATTTTGCTATTTTGAAGAGAAAAGAAAAAGATAAAAGATAAAAAGAAAGAACTTATTGCTGTGTTGAGAAAAAATTTATGACTTCCGATTTAAATTTAGCGGATCTATTTATACATTTAATGTGCAAAGGCAAAGAATTCTATAGCCTAATTGCGTGAATAAAAAAAGTCTGGAGGAGTTTGTAGGAAGGAATGTTAATGTCAATGGTTCTATTAGATCGAGAAAATTCTAGTTTTTGATAAATATACGGAGGGGACTTGATGGAGAGAATCCTATGCAAAAATATGCAGTTCCTAGCTTTTATGTAAGAGACGAGGGTACATCCAAGGAAGTTATTGGCATAAGCAGAGATTCTATCCCACCTACGAAGACCGTGAATGTAGCGTCTGTCATCATTAAAAGCTACGTGGAATTTATGCATTGATAGCGAGTCAGGGTTAGGATAAACAACTTTAGAGTATGTTATTAAAGGTAGAATGAGGGTGCGAACAAGTTTTCGCCTGGTTTCAGGGGGTGTGAAGCTCGCTGTTAGCCATAGTTTTCGAAGACAATCGTAGATACGCCCAATTACAATGTTAATGTGGTTATAACATGATAGATTGCGATTGATAACGAAACCAAGACAGGTGGCTGATTCAGCAATTTGAAAGCCAAATGTCTGGAACAACATCGAGTTCAAAAAATTAGTTTGCGATGGGAATTCCCAATCATTTATTTGGGTTAAGAAGTAGTCAGTTTTTTGAAGTCCATTCATTAATTGCAGATAAATCCTCATTTAACAGCATCACATGTTCTGATATTTTTTTCAAAGGTTGGGAATAGGTGGATCTGAGCATCATCAGCGTAGAAATAAATGGAGCAATATTTGCATACTGAGGGTAAATCATTTATAAAGATGATGAACAAAATAGGTCCCAAGATAGATCCCTGAGGCACTCCTTATTTGAGCGGCTTGGATACAGAGCAGCTTCCACCAATAATGACTATTTGAAATCTATTAGAAAGGAAATCACGCAGCAAATTAACAGCCCTGACGCTAAACTCAATATAATTTTTTAATTTCCAACAGAGGATGCCATGATTAACCTTGTCAAAGGCCTTTGAAAAGTCGAGTAGGCAAAGCAAAGTTACAAAGCCTTTATCAAAGTCCGTACCAATGTCATCAAGCATATTGACCAGTGCAGTCCCAAAGAAACTTTCCTCGCGTACCCTGGCATTAAAATCAGAAAGATTGATTTTAGCGTCATACTACGATCCTAACGTTTCCGTTTCAGGTCCGAAAATCGTTGTCCTTATTTCGTTTTACAGCGCACCGTCCACAGTATCATCATCAGTATTCGAGGTTCTTGATAGCTTCGTATATGATCTTTCATTTTTTTAAATTTTTGGATAGTTAACCCCACGTACAACCCCCAACTTAGAATGCCATGCCCTCGCTTGACCCTAAGACAGAATGTCGGATATTTTGATGTCGGGAACCTACTTCTACTACTTCTTCTTAGCACCTTGACTGAGTACACCGTTGATTTAGTCAGCTCTACACTCGAGCCAAGTTTACCAAGACGATGGTCAAGACCACTACCTGGTGGTTACTATATGTGAAGATAAATTAAGACCAACTGATATGTCGCATATTGGGCACCGCTAAGTTAATGCCATTCATCGCCAACCACCACTCAAGAACTTTAGTATAGTCTTCTCTTAGTGAGCTTCAATTGCTCCTGTCCTTTAAGTATGTAAAAAGTCAAAAGCAAATTGAGATTTTGACTGACTCAATCTATCATTTATGCCATCTTCCCTAATTGATTTATATTCTTCTATGGAGTCACTGCCAAATGTCCACAACTATAGATATTTTTGACATTTAAACTTTGACTTCAGTGTGTGCGGTTTTTATCGGTGAATCCTAAATGCCGCCATTCAGACGTCTGCAAAGTTCAATCATCGTTAAAGTGGTAATTACCGTCTCATAGCCTGTTTGCATATTATCACAGTCATCAATCAGAAAATTTGTCAATTAAGCTATTGACTTTCGATCGATATTGTGAGCGTCACAACCAACGTGTACGAGACACTGACTAAAGGGATACCCATAATCGAGGAGCCCACTCTCAACCCACTCCACCCTTCTGCGGCCGAAACAATTGACACTCTATCAAAACCAGGATATCAAGCGATGAAGTCCTGCATTTTGAGCTAAATTCCAAGCAGCAAACTCACACTCTCTTCCTGACATCTGTTTTTAGTTCAAAGTCCTCTACTACAAAGCGCCGCGTCACAACAGCCACTACACATCGTTGCTCTACTATCGCATTGAGCTTTCTTATCACAACGGGATATACGACTCTACTCTAGTAAGCTCTCACCGATGCGTGTCAAATGCGCATAATCCGGGACTCGGAAATTGTGTCCTGTGAAACAAGTGTTTCCCTCTACTGCGACGTTGTGTTGTGAAAATTTCACAATTCAGTTCGTCCAGCACCACTGACCATAGAAGACGTGTTCTGGTGTAGAATCGTTCAAACGTCATACATAGTTAGATGAATCCTTTTCTTGGCAATTACCCCTAAAAGCCACAACGAATTCCGTAGATCCTTTGTGTTATTAAAATTTTCCCTGCCTCTTGGTGAACTTTAATCGAGCTCGTGTTTCTCTGGTTCAGTGCAAACTCCTTACGAATCTATATATGCATGTCCTGATAGTCGCGTCGTAAATCAAACAATAAATTATTTATCCTCCAAAGTGCCTCGTGACTGTATAAGAAAGTGAGTTTCATTATTCGCCTAATTGCGTCTACCAAGAAGTTGCGGCCACATTGAGTTGTTGTTCGCTGACCCGGGTCAGACAGGAAGTTCCTTTTAGTTCAACACCGAACTAATAAAAAATGCCGGACGAACGTAGTGTGATTGTCGACACAACCAAAGGTAAGTACCTACAGGTCCTACTCTTTATACAGAACGGACCATCACCAACGACGACTGTGTGAAATAGAATCAAAAAGTCAAAGGATCAATATACGTACCGTGTTTACACTTGTTGAATACGAAATGCTCGTCAATTGTAAGACAGAAAGGAGTGTGCATGTGAAGACAAATTTTTATAAATGACGACGAGGACAGGACAATACACCTTTCGATTTTCCATTCCATGTTGTATATAAAGTGCGCTTGCATGTGGTCGCATCGGTGCGGCTTGAGTAGAGTATGCTTTGGGTGTTTCCTTTTTTGTTTGCTCTCTTGGGCTGATTTAAAATGTTGACTGTAACCTTCACCTGGAATTTTAATGTGCGGGCGGTGGTTGTGGTGGTGATGGTGATGGTGGTGAATTCAAATATTTACAAGAAGGCTTGAAGTGACTTTACTTGGTTTACTTGAAGCATTTTTTTTTTTGCTTTGATTAGGGCTAATGTGAGGCTTTTAAGTGCTAAATTTGTAGCTGTTTTTGAGAGTTGTATAGCTTGTTACTGTTGCTTTGTAAGTATGAGACTTTTTCGAAACTTTGGTAGGACGAGGAAAGGCATGGATTCTATCAAAAGAGGATGCGGTCACTCTTGGTTCTTTGCATAGACGGTGAGTTTAGGAGGAGATACAACGACGAACTGTAAGGGCTGTACAGCGACATCGACCTACCCAGAAGAGTGAATGTTCAACGACTAAGGTATGGCTGTGGTTGGGTCATGTAGAGCGAATGGATATGAATGCTTCGGCCTGGAAGATCTTCGAACCCACACCCGATGGACGGCGCAGTAGAGGAAGATCGCGGCTCAGGTGGCCGTGGCGCACGCAAGTGGAAGAGGACCTTAAACAACTGGAAACTGGAGACAGCTGGCCAAAGATCGTGCTGGCTGGAGACGCTTGTAAATTGAGGCCCAGGTCCACCCCGGATTATAGGGCCACCTTAAGTAAGTAAGTAAGTAAATACCGCAGAGTATTGTTCCCCTGTATGATTCCTACAAGGTTGAACAGGGATTTTCTATCCTTTCGTATGACACTCTCGGTTCTGGTTTCATTAAAGGACGGCCATAGCATTCTTTTGGTACTATACATTTTTAGGGGAGTTCATCTAGCATTCGCCTTATTTGTGGCTTTTCTCCCTGCTTCAAGCGTGAGTGTGCAAGGCCGAATATTCACAGAGGGATTAGCTTGTTGCGAAACTGACGTCTTGTTAATTTATCTGCTTTGTCATTGGCTGGAATACCTTTATGTCCCGGGACTCATCAGAGATGTATCTGTCTTGTGCTCAAAGAGCCTGGAGTTCTTCGCGACAGCAGTTCACAAGCTTCAACTGTCGATAAAGAATGTAACACCTTCTCCTGGTATTGCTCCTATCCATCCTCTGCTTGGAAGACACTTTGATATGGTCTGGGAGGGCAACTGATTCTTATATTCCTACCAACTCGGAAGGAACCCCTGACCTTACCTCTGTAAATGTGCTGCTATGGATTGCGCGTTAAGTATGAGTTCATTTCTCCATCCGTCCCTACTGGGATAGACGCTCGTGAAAATTGTCCATCACGTCGTTCTGACTTAAAACGGAGTAGAGCTTCTAAATAATAAAAACATTGAGGGCACAAGACCACCAATAGCCATGGCCAATAGAATCATTCTCAAGAAAACTAAAAGACCCAATATGGTCTTATATACAATAGGTCGGAAAAGATCTGTAGAACTATTAAAACCCAGAAGATCAAAGCAACGAATGGCAATAGGGACACCCCCGGGCACTGTCTTCTAAAGAGCATGCTAGGAGGAGTTCAACAGCGGACACATGCAGGTATTGCGAAGATCTCATGTCACAGAGGATATTACTCATCTTCTCTGTGAATGTCAAGCTATTACAAGAGGAAACACCTTGGAAGGTACTTCTTCGACAATTTAGAGGAGTTTGGCCTCACAAACAAAATTGAAACAATTTTTAGGTTCTGTGGGGAAATTAAATGTTTGGGCGAATTGGTTTAGGTTTTGGCAGGTGAAGGTTCCCCACATATGACGATGGGCCCAATATGGTGCCTAGTCCACTGTGATTAACTCACACCCTATACAACCTAAACTAACCTATCACGTACCTTTTAGGACTCACAGTCAATTCAGAAATCACATGGCAGGGCCACATATTCTTTGTCGCAAGATCGGCGTCCTCTAAGTTGAGCTACCTATTTAGAGAAAAGGGATACATTAGCCCCAAGCAACTTCTCCTTCTCTACAAAGCACAGATTAGACCGGGCCTGGAATATTGTTCCCGTATATAGAGCTCGGCCCCAAAATATTCACTCAACATACTAGACAGCATACAACCGTTGGTGCACAGAAGACAAGTCGCTGACCTTTGCTTGTTCTATAGGTACTTCCATGGTAGATGTTCCGAGGAACTCAAAGACAATATCCCTCGAAATGCAACTTTTGGGCACCCCACAAAACAAGCAGCTAATGCTCGTGATCATACATTACACTTGACAACCGCGAGGATATCAATTTTCCAAAACTCCTTTTGTTACAGACAGGACAAGCTAACTTTGGAACTCGCTTCCTGGGAATATATTCCCAGAAGACTACAATTTGCAGCAATTAAAGTGCAGAACTAACATACATACATATTTTTCTTTTGTTTGTAAAAGTTTGGTTTTCTAGCGACTGTAAGGCCGCAGTTCCTGGACTAGCTGTTGAGGGTATTTTTAAGGCTCAGTTAATTTGTTCGGTGGGTGTTGAAGGGAATTTTCTCGTTGCCAACATGACAACGTGATCATATTCATTCATTCATTCATTTCATTCATTTTCAATGGTCCGCTTGTCCATTAATTGGGTCGCGGGTGTAGGTTGCTCAAGTGGACCCTCCATAGCTCTCGATCCTCCGCCATCGACTCTAAATCATCAAGGGCGATCCCCATACGGGTATAGGAGAGATTATGGACTTGATCTAACCATCTCATCCTTGGTCTACCTAGAGGACGCCTACCCGATGGTACGGATTCCATAGCACGTCGTGGAATCCTGGTCGGGGACATGCGTTTAACATGACCAAACCACCGAAGCATGGATCGCTCCGTCCGGAGAAGTAATTAATCCTAATTATGATGATGCTGACGAGTTCCCCTAGAGTCGTTAGCTAAGCCCTTAACCCCTAAGTTCAACTATAATCTGTCTAACTTCCTGACTCCTGAGTGTTAATAATTCAATTGTCAATGTTTATTGACATTGTTGAAAGCTCTTTCAAAAATGTCTAAGAAGTTGTAGGTACTCTTTATATTTTTCGGCAATTTCCCTATAGTGCCGACGTCACAGTCTCTGCACACCTCTCTTTAGTATAAGCGTATTGAGCCGGAAATAGATCTTCGCGGTAATTCCCTTCAAAAACGCATTTGCGTTATTAAGTTCAATACTCAGACTACCATCCATACCAGATAGATTCCAGTTCCAAACAAACGTAAAAGACCTTAAACGCCCATTTCGTACCTAAGTATTTGCCAGAACTACCTTGGTCAAAGTAGGTACACATAGCTATACCAACTTGACCAAAAATAGTTGCGATTCGGATTGTGATTCCATCTCTCAGTTTTTTAAAATGAAAATAGTTCAACTAGTTTTTAGTTCAAAGCAAATTTCTAACCACAACTAAAAGCCAACTTCAAAGAGGCCATTTTTCCCACATACCACAAAGGCTTACCATATAAAAAAACACGTTAAGTGTTTTGTTTGTGGAATTATTTTCTAATTACCCACAATTATACGGCAAAGGACATACGTCCAAAAATAGAACTGTTTTCCCCGGATAATCAAAGCGCTATTCTATTTTTTGCAATGAACAAACATGAAATGACACTTTATCAGAACAAGTTTTAAGTGTCAAATTGCATGTCATTTTGAGTTGCAGACGTAAATACGTGAACATGAGCATGTTTTGAGCTTGAGCGATGATATAAATTTTTAATCAGCCTCCGTATACGCAGATGATGATGTGTGTATGAGTATACACAAGTGGCGTATAAAATATATGTTACGGGAAGCCAACTTCAGATAGAGTGCTGGCTGATGATCCCTATATTGCTTTTTATGTTTGTCGGGAATCGTGTTTACCCATTTCAAGTTACGTGACGTTATTCCCAAAAGAATTTTACCACTAAATGCTTTCGCACATTGACGATGATGATGATGTGATGCATGTGCGTTATAAAAAAGAATCCTAATAATACCAACAGGACTTCAATCCAACCAACAAGGGGAACAAATGTCAAAGTTGAAAATGGAAATTATTTAGTTATTCAATCACAGGAGTAGTTAGTGGGAGTTAGGTACGTCATGCGGGAGTACCGATGAGGTGAAAAGTTTGGATGCGAATATTTTGCTTACAGAGAATGAACTGTGTAGATTGTGTACCTTTTTTATTTTTTAAGGAACAACTGATTTACTAGGTTAACGAGAGTAATGACAAATAGAACGAGGGGAAGGAAAGATTGAAATGAAGTCGCAAAAATGACTCAATTGACATTGAAGTAAATGGTGTGCGAATTTTTGATAGCACTGTTTTAATATTAAATGGTGAATATTGAAACAACCTGCAGAAATCTGGGAGACTATACGATCACAAGGATCTAGATAGGCTATAGTCAATAGTCCCAACGCAGGGAAGGATATTTGTACTTTTTTCTTGCAGTTCATAGATAATAAGAATTAATAAATAGCAAGAACAAGGTTGAACCTGCGACTAACCTGCACCATACTAACAAATAAACCTCTTTGGCCAAGTTTCTTAATTTTAAATTAATTACTTACTTTAGCTGGCTGCCTCCTGTTTCGCACACAAAATTGGATGAGGTTCCTCTCTAATTATGCGAGCCAACTGAAGTGGGGTCTTCCTCTGCTTCGTTGTCCCTCAAGGGTGGAGGTGGGCCCAAGTCTCGTCGGGTTGGTGTTTTCTTGTCCATACGCTCCAAGTGGCCAAGCTACCTCAGTCTTTTCATTTTGATCGTTTTGACTAGGTCAATGTCGCTGTAGAGCTCATTAAATTCTTTAATGAATATCCCCACTCCTTTTTTTTTTGATTTTTTTAGTACTTCTTCCTGGAAAGATTTATGTTAGTTGTGCACTTAAATTGCTGCAAATTGTAGTCTTCTGGGAATATTTCCCCAGGAAGCAAGTTCCAAAGTTTGCTTGTCCTGTAACAGAAGACATTTTGGAAAATTGATGTCCTCGTGGTTGTCAAGTGTACTGTATGTATGGTCGATGAGCATTAGTAGCCTGTCTTGTGGGACGTCCAAAAGTTGCATTTTTGAGGGATAATGTCTTTGAGTTTCTCGGAGCATCTACCATGGAAGTACCTATAGACCAAGCAAAGGTCAGCGAATGTCTTCTGTGCACCAACGGTTGTATACAGTGGGCTTTATGTTGACTATAATTAACAAAATACTAGTACTGACTTTGTTACGTACTAAAATGACTTAAAGTATACTATTTATCTGACTATAATTTTGCGCCATAGTGTTTTAATTTTGAGTTAGCCGGGCGTGTCAGTCTTGAACACATCTTTAACACTATATTCATTTTTAAGATATAAAATGAGAATTTATTTCGAAAAAATATAAAAAACAAAAAACTGATACAAAACTATTTATCTGACAACGCTGTAAATCAGTTGGATTGTATGTGGAACTACCAACGCCCGCGGCTCCGCCCGCTGGTTTCTTTTCCATTAAATTAAATTTAAATTTATTTCAGCTATCAATGCACGTTTGTTATACCCTTCACAGGAAGGTATATTCACTTTGTCATTACGTTTGTAACGCCAAGAAGGATTCACCGGAGACCCTAAAAAATATATATATTCTGAATCAGGATATCATACTAAATCGATTTAGCCATGTCCGTCTGTCTGCCTGTCTGTCTGAAAGCACGATAGCGTCCAAACGAATCGACTATGGTGAATGAAATTTTATGAGAGGACTTGTTTTTACCGTTGCCAAGTTGGTATTACAAAATTGTCTATGTCGGTCAAGTAGTTCTGGAACCTCCCATACGAAACCAATATTAGACACATGCGTTTACCTGTACCTGTACATACAGTGGAGGGTATCAAAGCATCGGCCAAGCCGATGGTAACACTTTTACTTGTTTATATTTTGTCTTCTTTTTAAGCTCACAAAATATTTGATCGCTATGCCTTTTCATAAACTATACCTACATGTTATTTATTTAATGGGCGCAAGTAGCTATAAACATATTACGCCTTCAGCTCACACGCGAACATTCAATATATAGCTGTCCATATGAAAGACGTGGCTATCGGAGGTCAATTCTGGCAATGGCCGAGTAATTCCGAAGATAGCCCCTATACCCCCGTTTCCCCTTCCCCCATCCACACCCTAACTAACCTATACTGATCCGGAGGATGTAGCCGGTACAATCTTGAAAGAATTTTTAAAATCGACCAAATAGTTCCGGAGTTAGTCCCTACCACCCCCTTTACCCCTCCCCCGTCTCGAACTTAGTCCTTACGTAACCTGTAGTGATCGGAAAGTCCAAAGTCAATGGACATAAGATTTCACATAAATAAAACCTCGTCCAGGTATGATCTAATTATTTATACTACGCGATCATATCGTTACACTTTCCATAGCTGCAGATCTCAAATACATATATGTAGATATGTATCTATCACTTACGCACCACAAACCTCTTATATGTACGTAGACGTACATATATAATATTTAGTTTGTTGAAAGCATATCCATTCCCTACATCAATTTCAACTACGCCATACATGAGTATGTACGTACAATGTGCAGTGCATTCTGAATGCCGGTCGTGCGAGTAATCATATTCTATTTTGGGAACGCAATATAAAACTACCCCTAAGCACAACTGCAATCGAGAAATCATTTTTTTCGCACTTGACCAAAAAAAAAAAATAAATAGGTGGCGCAACAGGCGGGTGACACCCAAGGCCTAGCTTCTCGCAACCATTCGTTTTGTGTGAGTTTCTATTTTTGGGACGAATGGAGGGGACCTACAATTTTATGCCGAGTCCGAACGGCTCAATTGAGAAGCTTTTTCATGACAGTCATACTCTCGGATGTTTGTCAGACGTTCGCGAGAGGTGGCGCAGTAGAAAAAACTTTTTAAGATGTAATTTGGGTTTTTCCGGGGATCGAACCTGGGATCCCTCGCACAGTAGTCCAACACACTAACCACTGCGCTACTGCGCCCACACTTGACCAAATAAGATCTATTTTCAATTTATTATATCTCACCCTCTGGATGGACTAGAAAGATGCACTTTAGCTCAAAATACTCGGTGAAGTATTGGGTAACAAATAAGAGCATTTCTTGAAATGACATACGTAGATTTATGAGTATAATGGCAAGTTGAGCGTAGTAAGGTCGAAATAGAAAAGTAGGGTGCAAACGTTTTTCAATCCTTATAGGTCGAATTTTGAAAAACGATGAATGAGGCATGTAATTATTTTGATTTGTCTATCAACACACAAACTTTCAAGTTCATACGGCTAACGGTTCGTGAGACCCCCCTTATTCCCCGCGACGCCTTCACTCCTGAGCAATTCTCACCCACCCTACGGACTAAGTTGGCCACACATCTATAAATCAGAAAAAGAATCATGACAATCGGACGAATGGTTCTCGAGTTATGGAGAAACGAACAGACGGACGTTGCATTTTATAAGTAGTATGGATGTGAACTAGGTACCCTGTCGTGGAAGTTAGGGAATAACGTCTTTTAAAATGAAACGCCTCAAATAACGACAAACGTCTTGAAAGTAAAACGCCACTCGGAATAAGGGTTAATGTTTTCCTGCAAAATTTGAAACTCATTGTTTAAATCAGTTCTGATATTTGGATGGATAGATGAACTTTAAAAAATGGGTCTCGCAATTTTGTCCGTCCCTTTTAAACTTCGTATTTTTTAGAGTTTCTGATTTCATAGGAATTGTAGCTGAGTTCGAGGGATTCCTTGGTTTCCAATTCAATGGAGTCAAGTTGCAGGTAGAGGCAGATGCTTTAACGGAAATGTAACCAAGATCTGGTTTTTATTTTCATTGTTGTTGTAAAAGTAAAATTGTTTTCATAAGAACTCGAATCACTCCTATCGGGTTTGAACATTGTTTAACTGAAGGTTTTATTTCCAACGAATATAAATTTTTAAAAATAAAATTCAGTAACTGAACTTCTATACGGAGTGGCTTTAATTGCTTCTACCATGTCCAGCTAGCTATAAGTATGTGACTTGCTAATAAGGAAGACAACATCAAATTAAACAAATAATAATTTGGTACTGGTTATACCACGTATGTATAGTATATACAGCTGCTACAAATTGAGATAAATTTTTATTGAACTTATCCATTACCTAGTTCTCACCACATTGCATACTCAACACGTGTGCAGAATGCGAAGTACTAATAAGATTTTATTATTATGGCACCTAGAATTAAGGTACACAAATTGGGAACCACACGACTGTGAACGGAATGATCCCGGGGGTGGTATGTTTATAGCTCTGTTATCTTATAATAATCAAGATACTTATGAATTTGCTAATTTCTGGTGAGCATTCCTCCGACAAGTTGTTTAAATACTGTTGATGTAGTATTATAAGGGATTTTCGTATAGAAACCAATAAATTGTGATGTTATTCATCGTTCACTTTGAAAGTGGGAATATTCCCTCGGGAGACACGCAAAATTTACTAGTTAGTGGTATTTAATGAATTCGGTTGATTTCAAAAGATGTATAATAGGATTTGAATTCGCCGAACAGTATCAAAGGACTATGGTGGTTGTGTATAGGGTACTTTGGGTAGTAATCAAGTCCTTGATTATAAGCAGCTACAGACGAAATTATAATGCTTTGATTGTGTAGTGTAGTATAAATGTATTGATTCTGCACCTGAATATTTGTGGCTTAGGAATTTATGAAAATAAAATAATTTTCTCTCGCAATTTATCGTCTATCTTTATAGCGATAGTTGCGTACGACTATTATTTGCTGATATTCAGCTGATATAGAAGGCCAATCTTAAGTTGGTTAAGGACACATTGTTGATCCTCCTGGCAGCTACGAATTGTAGAAAAAAACTTCACCGCTTAGCAGCTACAGCATAGCGTATTTGCTTTCTCGTTGAAAAGATAGTGCATCCATCACCAAGGCATGGTTAAGACATGCTTAAAACATGCTTACGTACGAAGCGCTGGCCTGGCCATCCATTGTTGTGAAAGCCACTCATTGTGAGGGCCTTATTGGTGAAAGCCCTTTTTCCAATGTTGACGCCAACACAGCGCTGATGTTTTGTTGCTTTCTCTGAGCACCCAATTTTGCTTGTGGATAGATGATCTCCCAACTGGCCTTCTAAGCTAAGTCAGTGATGCTTATTTGTCGTCAGTTTTGCGAATTTGATAAACGCCGACGAGGAAAATTCAGATTGTGCTGATTTATGATAAATGTTCACTAGATCACTGCGATACTGATTTCATAGGAACGGCTGAATTAGCAGCAAGAGGTGTAAGTTGGAATAAGATGTCCATTGCTGCAAAGGGTGTTGGGCGAAATGCTTCACTAATGCGCAAGCTGATCACTGATCGTTGGATTTTATTTAGAGTTTATGGCCTTATTTAGAGCAGTCCACCAAGCAAACACTCCGGACATGACGTCAGTGCAGACCTGCGCACGTAAATCAAAAGGCACGGTAGTGCCCCAGGAACAAACTCAGGCTGTTTTTGACCCCCTCTAACTTCGGAACTAATTAAGCCAAAAACTCCAAAAGGTCCACCTCACCAAATTTCATCTCTATAGAATTACTGGTTTTCAACATTCAGGACTTCAAAAATCGCAAAAACCGTAACTGACTCACTCACTCACTCACTTAGATGATCATCAAAATTATGAAGCACTTCCGAACATCCTAGAATCGTGAAATTTGGCAGAATGCTAGATCCCGGGGTGCATACACTGGGAAAAGTCCCAAACATGAGATTTTTCATTCAGAGGGAGTGGTATCCGCCCACATTTGAAAATTGGTTATTATTTATGTAAGCCGCTTCCTATTGCCGTAAATATTGAAATTTGGTAGAGCGGTAGGACTTGCAGTGTACAGAAAGAAACAAATTTAAAATTTTATATCCTCCATTAAGGAGGCGTGGTATATGTCCACTTTTGAAAATCAGTTATTATTTATTTGGCCCACCTCCGATTTAAGAAGGTCAATGCTAAAAAAAAATTGTTAAGTTTACTTGGCAAGATTTTTGTCTATAACATCATCACTTATACAGTATATAAGAATTTAAATTTGACTAGTGAACCTACCAATTTTGTTTTTAACATTGAACCTTCTTAAACTAAGAACTTGGAGTAAATTTAGATCTCATTACATTTCGTGGCTGACTAGTTACACACTTATTTTTGTTTTCTATATAAAATAACTTTTTTTTAATTTATGTTTTTAGTGTGATCTTTCCACTCTCTCGAAGCCTTTTATCAAAAAAGAAGACCGACAGAAACTCTTAGCGAGGATGTAATCATATTTTCCAATTCTTGGTATAAAAGCCAATCGAACTCTACTGCAAGGAATAGGAATATACGCCAATGCCAGCCACGAAAGTAAGATTTTCTTCAGAGTTGGTTTATATTTACTACATTTCATCAGTACCAGGTGACTTAAAGCCATCAAAAAATGCTACATCATCTATCGGTTGCCATGGCGGATGCAGTATACCAGCTATACCAAGTTTCTAGTCGTAGATCATGCTCAACCTGCACAAGCGGGCGTAGCTGTGCCCCAGTCTTTATCCGGTCACGCGAAAATGAGTTTCCAGCAGAGAAGACTGAAAGTCTTTGCTTTCGTCTCAGTGTACGTAACGTCAGATTTCTAAAGTGACTCCGGTTTGATTAGTTTGGGCCTTTTGAGAACCTTAAGCACCCTACTGCGGTCTCACCTAGAGTCTTCGATCTTTTCTCAAAAATCTTTACATGAAGCACTTTTCGACAAACGAATTAACTTCTTATATTCCTCTTGGTGACATTGTAAAGGCTGTCCCATAATTCACGCACAATGTAATTTTGATAGAAAATACAGATTTTTAAATATAGACTAGCGAACCCCTGCACACTTCGTAGTGCAAAATAGAAAAATAAAAAAATCAGTTTCAAATTCATTTAAATCAGTGATAAACAGTTTTTATTGTAATGCTCCGTGGTACATATTTTTTGTTTTTCCAGGAATCGTATTGCGTAGAAAGTATTCTTGTATATCAGGACAATGCATAGCTATCAATGTTACAAATTTTACAAACTTTGGCTCCCATGACTGTCGAAAAATAGCTCCACACACCTTTATATACCTGAGATTATCTGTCAATTTGAGCTCAATCGTTTCGGTGGTTTTCGAAATATACGATTTTGAATGTTTTTTTGTATGGGCAGTGCCACGCCTCTTTGTCCAATTTTGACCAATCTTCAGATGAGCACTCCAGGGACAATAATTAAGATTATCTATAAGTTTAAGTTCAATCGATTGGGTAGTTTTGGAGATATACGATTTTAAATGTACTTTTTGTATGGGAGGTGCCACGCCCCTTTGTGCGATTTCGATCAATCTTCACAGAAATACTCCCGGGTCAATACCTAAGATTGTGTGTAAATTTTAACTCAATCGATTCGGTGGTTTTCGAAATATAAGATTTTTTATATTTTTTTTCTATGGGCGGTGCCACACCTCTTTGTCCAATTTTCACCAATCTTCACAGGAATACTCCTGGGAGAATACCTACGATTGTACGTAAATTTTAACTTAATCGATTGGGTTGTTTTCGAAATATAATATTTTGAATGTACTTTTTGTATGGGAGCTTCCACGCCCCTATAACTCATGAACCAATACACCTACAAAGACCGTATGAACTTATAAACCATGGTTCAACGTCACTTTTCATGGGAAATTTCCAGAATCAAAATCGGTTCACGCATTACAGAGAACATTATCGACAAACACAATTGACCATGATTTTTATATATATAGATATTTTTTATTGATTCATAGAGTATACAGCCGCAACGGCTTTGCTGGCAAGTACATATACGTACTCTTTTATTAAAATTTTCTATGACCGTTTCGTATAAATGTGGCTGAATTTCATTATTACACCTCCCAATTACGTCTTTCATTGCTTAACAATGCAAATGCGTTATTCTTCCATATAGCTCTCAATTTTTACTAACTGTCAGCTGTCACATTGTTATCTTTTTTCCGTTGGCATCACTGTACCTACTATTAAATGGCGAAAAATTAAAATTTTTAATTATCGAAATATCAAATTTTTTTAGAGTAATATTTATGTAAATATTTGGCAATATCTCTCTCTTATTACGTACACGAAAATTCTTTTGCATGAACAAATCGGAATTTTAAATTTGTTTGCTAGGGAATGGAATAGCAAAAGGAGTACACAAATAAACCGACAGCAACTTGTATATGAACATCATGTTCTAGTACTCTAGTCACTAGGGATGTGCACACAATGTCGGAATAGATACAAATTTAAAATATCGATTTTACAGAGTTCAGTCTAAACCAACTGTTGTCATGTAAATTATAATGTACCTATGTAGAACTTACTTCAAAATTGTTCGCAGTTTGAATAAGCAATGACTATCAATCGATGGAAGTTTAAAGTTCGACAGGACGGAATTAGATTATTGAAACGTGTCTGTGAATTTTTTTTATAGAATTACAAACAATAATTGACTTGAATTGGGAAACTTTTTTTCTGGTTCATCTAAAGAGGGTCAAAAGAGATTGAATTAGAAAAGGACTTTTCAGTTAAATGAAGTCAAACGCTAAAGGGCTACTACATTAAATATGAGTTATTGGTGTAACAGATGAGACTTTTCCGTTGCTTTACACTTCCTTAGTTTAAAATGTATACATGAAATAGGCATTAATGTTGAAAAGAAAAATAATTTAAAAAACCCAGCTGACAATATGAGTTTAACGAGATCTAAAAATATTCATACTCATTCAAGTTTAAGTATAGTTTGTGTTCAGAAATGGAGACATCTTCATTTGTTCCGTGTATGCTCAGGTACTAGGTCTTACCACACATAGGTTGCCGTGGACCTATTTTGTTGGTCTTTTATAGAGTTAGCCGTTGGGATTAGCAATGATTTGGCTTTATACTCTTCCTGCTGGTAGTGTCAAGCCATTCTAATTTATCTTAAAATATGTAAAGATTAGGTAGGGAGACATAAGAATCTTGAATGTCATTAGAGTAAACAGAGGAAGTTGGGTGTGTCCTCGTGGATCTCCTTGCCTCCGCAGCCTCTACACAAATCGTCATTCTTGAGATTTAATTTCGTTATGGTTATAACCCGTAAATGGTCCTCTTTACAAGGAAGTACAAAACACCAGTCTTTGTCCCTCCAAAACTAAATGGCACTCCGCCGGTGCTCTCTAACACGGCTAAATACTTAGGCCTCACTCTAGACAGCAAACTGAGCTGGAAACCCAATATATTGCAGAGGGTTCAGAAAGCCACCACGGCATTATACTGCTGCAAAAAAGCTATTCGTAGCAAATGGGGACTTCAGCCTCGAATCACATATTGGCTCTATGTATCCGTCATTAGACCTATACTCACGTATGGCGTCGTCGTTTGGGGGACTGCGCTGGAAAAGGCTATTCACTGTAAGCAACTTAGTCGTGTACAAAGAACGGCATGTGTGTGCATCAGTGAAGCGCTTAGGACCACTCCAACAGCGGCGATGGACATACTATTCCACCTGATACCAGTAGACCTATATTGCAAACAAGTGGCAGCAAGTGCAGCCATCCGTATGAAACCAATCTGTTTGTGGACTAGTCGACAAACTGGTCTCTCGTCTATTCTAGATAAAATTAAATGCAGAATTTTGACACCTGCATACCCTCCAGAACTGATTGGGAGAGTGTTGCAGTGACTTACAGGAAATCCGTCTGCCTTTATACAGATGGGTCAAAAACAGAAACAGGAGTAGTGGGTGGTGTTTTCTCCCAAGATTTAAACTATAGGATCTGATTCCGTCTTCCCAATCATTGTAGCGTGTTCCAGGCGGAAATCATGGCGATCAAGAAGGCGATCGTGGCTACGGTATAATGTAATATGTGCAAAAGATATCGTGATTTTAACCGATAGTCAAGCCGCGATTAAATCCCTGGACTCTGTCATCTTTAAGTCCAAAACGCCCTCAATTGTCGCTTGTCTCTTAACGAGATGGCGGAGCAGTTCAAAATTCACCTTATATGGGTGCCGGGCCACAGGGACATTCCAGGGAATTGCAAGGCCGATGAACTCGCTAGGCATGGCACAACGCTGTCGATTCTACCGGAAAAGGAAAATCTCTATATCCCTCTCGCTACGTGTAGACTTTTAATTCAACAAAATGCGATAAGCGCCACTAATCGGAGGTGGTCAAACTGCACCACATGCTCCATCACGAAACAGATCTGGCCCATGCTGGATCTTAAGCGCTCCAACAATCTTGTAAAACAAAAAAGATCCAACATTAGCACATTAGTAGGTGTCATCACGGGAAACTGCATTATTGGGAGACATGCTATCAGGCTGGGCCTCCCCTCCAATGATTTCTGTAGAAGCTGCATGGACGAGGAGGAGAAAGAGACAATTCTTCACCTCCTATGCATGTGCCCTGCCCTTTCAACTCGGAGAAGGCTATATCTCGGAGAGTCCTTCTTCGACACTCTCGACGAACTCGCTAATGCAATCATAAGTTGCCTTGGCTTGGCACCATATGGGCCGATTCCATGATTGTCAGAAGCTCAGTTTCAAAGCCGTTGCTGTGATCAGGAATCTTGGTTGAGCAGTGTATATTTATTTTCGTCGAGTGCTGGTTGCATCCATCTGTGTAGATGGATATCGATTTCCTTCTTGGAGTTCCTACTCCGAAAACAGCAATAGATGAAAGTTTAGATGGGGAAACAAATAGTCAGAAGAGATAACGTTCATTAGGTACCTAATTCTCTAAAATTTGTGCCAAAGCTACATTGATTGCAGGTATTTTTTTTTGCTTATCCTTAAGGACTGGTGGCGTATTTCTTAAAAAATTAAGAAAACCCAAAATGTCAATGTCAATCTTCTCCGGTATAGAAATGTTTGTTCCTAAAAGTATGTGATCTGCATCTTTTGAGGCATTTTTTGCGGCATCAAGTCAAGTCAACTGCGCCTAAGAGATAAAGCTGCGTGAAGCCCAAAGAAGCAACAGGCGTGTGACACCCAAGGCCTAGCTTCTCACAACCATACTTTTGAGTGTTTTTTTTTTTTTTGGCACGAATGGATTGGACCTACAATTTTATGCCGATTTCGAACGGCCTAATTGAGAGGCTGTTTCAGGACAGCCATATACTCTCGGATGTTTGTCAGACGTTCGCAAGAGGTGCCGCAGTAGAAAATTCCTTAAGATGTAACTTGTGCTTTTCCAGGGATCGAACCTGGGATCCCTCGCACAGTAGTCCAGCACACTAACCACTGCGCTACTGCGCCCACGAGCCCAAAGAGCAACGAATCAAAAAAAAGATAACTCTGGATCTTAAGAAAGAGAAGAAATTGTGTCAAAACCTACCCGCTCGAAGGAATGAATACCTTGATCAGACATACGGTAGAGTACAATCAGCGGCTGAATCACGTTATTCGTATTGTAACGTATTTCAGAGATTTCATCGCCAACCCACTGGAAGATCCAAGCAGTGCGTAAATTAAGGCAGTTGGCCAAAGACTGTTTTAACTGAAGAGGCATATTTGTAGAGCCCCAGATCAACACCGAACTGTAGCGCCATTTAGCTAAAGCTACGATTACACGGCCATTTTTTCGAGTCATTTAAATGTCGCTCTGACGTAAAAATACCGTCACAAAGCAGTCATTTAAATGTCGCTCTGTGTGATCGCCATTTTTGGCAGCGTCATTTAAATGACTAGGAAAATGGCGCACCAAGTGACATGAATTTAGTGCATTTAAATGCAGAAAAAAATGGCCGTGTGATCGCTCTTCAATTACGCCTAGGACAATGGCATCCCAACGGAAATTTCTAAATGACTCGCATTGTCCGTCATTTGATTTTGGGACACAAATGACGATGATAGTCATTTCGTGTGATCGCCATTTTGTCAATGACGAATCTTAGCTTAAATGTCGCTCTAATGCGACATTTTTTCCTAATGTCACAGCGCGATTTAAATGACTCAAAAAAATGGCCGTGTAATCGCAGCTTAAGAATGAATAAGGTCACGTCATCCAATGTTCTTTGACTGTAATTTCGCCCACCATACATTTAAAAACAAAGAAAAGCAACATGCATACAGAACGAAAAAAAAATTAGAAATCGGGTCGGCTTTTAATATTATAATAATAGATGAATTAAAAGCTTTGATTCTGCTTTTGGATAATGTTTATTTGATGTTTTAAATTTTTTACCATTAATACAAGAAAATGATATCGGATACGGCTCATTATCCGCCGCCAAGATTGATGACCATTCAGATCATCATTGATGATTGATGGTCCCCATATTTAAGAAGCTTGATATAGACTCGCGACTGAAAAAAAAAACTCAAAAAGAATTCTGGAACGCTAAAATCAGGCGAACTTTCCGGCCAGTACAAATCGTCAAAACGATTAAAAGATTTCTGCGTCGTGGTCGAGATTCAGGATGGCTTGAGCGTAGGTTACATGCGCTTGGCGGTTAATAGCTAACAGCTGATGCACTGTCTGTACTTTGTAAGGGAAATCTTTCATTTTAATTATCTGTAAAGTCCACCGATCGATGCCCTATTGCGTAGCACGTCGGCGTCGTCTGGTCGATAATCACAGGTACGATAGGGCTATGCTGATGACTTTTGCGCCATTTTGTATATGTTTGCCAGTGGTTTATTGTAGTTATCATTTTTAAAGACTTGGCAGTACTTATTTTAAGTCCTCTTAGCCTTATATAGATCAAGTCATAGTGCGGTACTAATAATAATCATTTTTAGTGTCCAGGCTAACTTTTGCGAAGGTTTAAAAATTATTATTTGTAAGGCCCATAAAGACTAACACAGACTTTTTATGGCCCACTTGCCTGCACATTATTTTTATTTTGATTATTTCTTCTGGAAAAACAAAAATGTCAGTTGAATGACCATGACGTTTCATCTCACCACCAAATTGAAAGCGCAGGTAATACCCTCCATGTACGCATCTTCTTAGTCCGCTGAAACATAATACCTCGCTTTAATTAAATTATGAAACCCAGTACAACCGACTAATGAGCAGTCGCCATCATCCATATTAATTTTTCAAAATTAAAATGAACGACTTGTTCAACCTGCGGAGTGTCAATTTCTCAATTAATTTTTAAAATCCCACCGGTAGCGATAAAACGCCGGCGATGTTTTTAAAATGCCGAGTAATTGACCTGTCCTACGGACTACTACTCTCTTTCTCCATTTATTTCAAGTATCCTTGCGTAAATACGCATATCTAGTCCTTCCTGTTCCATCATAGTTAACTTAATAATGTCAATTATTATAGTTGTCCATCACCGTCGCCTCTAATGGCACTTGCCAGCACCACCACTATCCAAAGTGGGTCAACATTGTAATAAAGCAATTTAAAATATTAAAAGCAACCTGTGTATCTGACAGATTAATTTGAGGAACTCTCAGCCATCCACCGCCGCACTCCTCTAGTCCGTCCTCTTGTCTCGTTCATCGATAGAAGTGTTCTTTTTCTTCAGAAGGATATGCTGCGCTGGCTGGCAAAGTTTTGATTGCTTTGGGGATTTTTTAATATTCATATAGTTGTTATCCACTTAATCGCTTGGGAGAGTGCTTCTGACAACTTGTGCTTGAAGCGAATTACAATTCTTTAGACAACAAACTACATCAAGAGTATTTTACGGAAGGGCTTAACAATGCCACCGCAAAGGATTCGTTTGTTTATTCTGATTTGTAGGCTTAGAGCTTTTGAAAATACTTTTGCATGTTTTAAGAATTTAATTTGAAGAATTGTTTACAGTTGTTATTGAAGCCTTGATACTCGTAATAGCATGCATATTGTTGTTCCGTGCTTTGGTAAAATAATTGTTATAATGGATTTATTTTTTAAATAAACTATAATCTCATCAAGTTGTGTTTGACTCTTTCAGGAAAACAAGAACGGGCACTCAGCTATTGTAAGTTTAACCTTTGTAAGTTGTTTTTAGTATCCTGTAGTGAATTATAGGAATAATAATTATATATCCTTGCATGTAATTGTTTAGTTGGTGATAAAAAAAAATAATATTAAACCAAATATTGTAAACAAACACAGTTCGAATACTGTGTGCATTTTGAACACTCTTTTTGTTTTTTTTGATTAAGGTAAGGTATAGACTAGCAGCGGTCCCCAATCTTTTTTGGGCGCGGAGCTCTTTTCTGTAGAAAAAATAATTCATCGCGGAGCACTTCGTTGTCCGTTTTCCATTTTTCGTATAGTTATGGGAATAACTATTTTCCGATTATTTTTTTATTAAATTGAAGAAATAAGAACATAACATGTACATTCAGAGGGAAAACGAGCTAAAATCAAGAATATCAGTGTCAGATCAAGCTCGTTCGTTGACGAAAGTATGGTAATATCGGAAAATCTCATTTCAAGTAAAAAAATCTTATTTTGAGCTCGTTTTTTCAAGATCAAAAAAACTTGTTTTTATTTTTAGTAAGCTCTTACTTCAATCCTATTTCGGGATTGATTTGAGAATGTTCGTTCTTATTTTAACAATACAAAGGCTACGTTTTGGACCATTATCAACTTAAATTAAGCTCGAAAATTCTTAAAACAAGACCAAAAAATGTTCTTTTAAGATTTTTTAATCTTCTTTTAAGATTTTTTAAGCTTAAAAATGTTTACTTCAATCCTGTTTCGCGAATATATATTAAAAAGGAGGTTCTTACATTATACGATGCCTGAAATAAATTTATTTTGGGTATTCAAGATCTAAACCTTAGATCTTAGATACCTACCATCTTACAATACATCATCACATCAGTAGATCAATCAGTTCAGTAGATAGGCAACTAGCTTTTGCCCACGGCTTCGCTCGCGCAGTCCTCAGGATTTGGCACACAGAAATTCCTTCACAGTCTTTTTTATAAATATAACGCGCAGGAAACCTACCTAAGAAAGTACCTAAGGAGCAGTTAGTATCTCTTAAAATTATGTTTAACGCCCTATTGGTGAAAACACTTCAAAAATATAGATATGATCAATTAGTTTGTGAAGCACGGAAATCTCAACAAAGATCACACTATAGCAGACTGAGCAACTATCTATGGAACACAACATATTTCTTAGTTAGCCAATCCTTCATTATATTATATCTTCCTACACTGTGCAACATATGCAACCGGAAAGATCGTGAGGATGTGTACCAATCTCTAGCAGTATAACCCCATTTTTACAGAATTCCGGTTGAGTACCTTTGGAGTACGTACGATGGAGTTAGATGAAGCGATAAACTTAACTAGTCTCCTGGACCGACAGTTGCGGTCTTAGCGTCAGTCAACCCGACGAAAACGGAGTAAGTCTTATTCACAAGAAAGATAAAGCTTCCCGCTGTCACTCTTCCAAATCTCAAAGGAACTCCACTCGAGTTCATTAGCAGCGCTAAATATCTGGGGCTGAGGCTGGACAGGAAGCTCTTATGGAGAGAAAATATTGCCGAACGCGCTAGGAAATCCCTAGTGGCTCTATACTCCTGCAAAAGGGCTGTAGGCTCTCGATGGGACCTTCAACCCAATATAATGCATTGGCTTTATACTGCGGTCATAAGACCGATAATTCTATATGGCATCGTTGTGTGGTGGCCGGCCTTGAACAAA
Source organism: Cheilosia soror (assembly GCA_949372485.1). Lineage (NCBI taxonomy): Eukaryota > Metazoa > Arthropoda > Insecta > Diptera > Syrphidae > Cheilosia > Cheilosia soror. The sequence continues at coordinate 36,847,689 of OX443561.1, forward strand.
AGTTCCAATCTAAAGGTCTTAGAGAAGATTCAGCGCTTAGCTTGTATGTGCATCACGGGCATACTGAGGACATCTCCAACCGCCGCTCTGCAAACCATGCTTAACCTACTTCCACTAGACATCGTCAGTAAAGAATATGCCACCAACGTGGCGATCAGATTAAGGGAAGGGAAACACTGGAGAGGGCAACCAATTGGATACGCCAGCATCCTTCTACAGACGATCCCCCTGCCCACCAATACCGACTATCTGCCTACGAAAATCAATTTCGAAAGAGGCTTCACCCATGAAATACCGGACAGAAACCAGTGGGATTCACAAAATGTCCTACACAAATCACTGTCAATATTCACAGACGGTTCTAAGACACTAGAGGGAGTGGGCGCCGGAGTCTTTTCAGAGGAATTGAACCTGGGCCTCTCCTTCAGTCTTCCGAATCACTGCAGTGTTTTTCAGGCCGAAATTACAGCTATTCGTCAAGCTACAGCGTGGCTGTCGATTAATTCGGTATCGCAAAGGGATATCGTCATATACATTAATAGCCAGGCTGTAATCAAATCCCTAATATCCAGCGAAATAAGATCCAAGGCGGTGGAAGATTGCCGTATATCTCTAAACGAGATAGCTGGACAGTACAACCTCACCATCTGCTGGGTTCCAGGTCAATGTGACATCCCAGGGAACTGTGCAGCAGACGAACTAGCAAGGCGAGGCTCCTCTGGCGTGGAGAGCATAAGCCTGCACAACGTGTATGCACCACTTTCCCACGCTAAACAAATAAGTCATGCGGACGCAGTAATGAGTGCAGGCTTCAGATGGAAACATTTGGGATACTGCGATACTGCCAAGCTCACCTGGCCAGCTCTGGACGCAAAGCGATCCAAGGAGCTTCTTCGACTTAATAGATCTATCATCTCGAAAGTTGTTAATGTGATCTCCGGGCACTGCGTATTAGGCAGACAAGCGCAAAGGCTTGGTCTGCCATATAATGACTTCTGCAGAAGTTGTAGGGACGAGGAGGAGGACGAGCCCGTCACTCATTTTCTTTGCAGCTGCCCTGCCATGGCCAATCTAAGAAGGGCCTACTTAGGAAACTATTTTCTCAATGATCTCAGTGATCTAGGTAACATCAGCGCCGCTAACATTCTTGGCTTTATAACCGGCAGCAAATAGTTTACATGAGTAGCCAATAAAGAAACAGCTCCCCAAATCCCAGTGGTATGCACAATGGGCCGAATAACGGCCTACGTGTTTCTCTCATCGAGAGCCACTTTAAACTAAACTAAACTAAACAAGATGAAGCGATCAGCATATTCAACAGCTATGAAATTTGGACGCGTTACAATGTTTTAAATCGATACGACGAACGGTTCGTGAATTAAGAAAAGGCCCCCCCTTAAAAGGGATCATCGCCAATAACTCGGACCTCAAGCAAAATTTCCAAAATCGGACAAATTAATTATATTTATTTCTTATAGAGAGTACACTAACCGAGTTTGAAGTCAATCGGATGAAAAATACAAATTCTCCCATACAAATTTTGACCCTCCTTTTACCCCTTCAGGGGTTGAATTTCAAAAAATCCTTCCTTAGTGCTTGTATTAGATCATAAAGGAAACCTCTGTGCCAAACTTCTAGAGCAGCAAATGGTTTAGGCTGGGCGTTGATGATTTGTCAGTCGGAATCTTCATTTTTATATTCAAAATCATGAGCAAGCTTGAAATAAGATTGTTTTGTCCTTTATTTGTGTTTCAATCAAATTTTAAGATTGTTTCAGCTTATTTCAAGAACAATTGGTGTCATATTAAGATTTAGCACGTAAGAATGAAAAAATCTAAAATCAAGCTTGAGCAATGAGCATAGGTACTTGATTTTAGCTTGCGATTTTTCTCTGAGTGTATGTATGTGATAAGACCTTTAGCACTTTATAAATTATTTATGTAAATCTAGTAGATAATTCAAAAACATTTTCGAATTGCTCTTTCGATGTCAGCCCGCAAGTTTTCAATTGATTGATCAATGGTCGACACTTGTACAACTTATGGACCAACACCGAACCAAGAGAATGCACCGCAGATCATCAATTTCTCTCTTCCATGTTTGAATTCTTTGTTTGGAGGACGGCTTACATAAGCTTTTCCATCGGATCCAAATAAATTGAAATTGCATTTGACACTCCAAAGAACTTTTTTCCAAAATTGCAATGGTTTTTGTAATTGAAGTCTTGCGAAATTCCAGATCTTCCTATGGAGTGACTCTACTTGTCCGGCATATCATTCTTTGGAGTAGTTTTGTGTCCAATCTCCTAAAAACTTGTATTTTCTAGAAAACAAGCTTCGTAGAACAACCAAATATTTTCGCAATCAGCGCCATTGATAAGTTTCCATTTAGATAGCTCTGAAATTCTGAAGTACATACACGATTTATTTTTACCCATTTTATTTTTGGCCCATGAGGGAATAGCTACTGGGCTTTCTTCCACTGATGCGGGTAGGAAACGTCCCGACTGATAGAAGGACACCGATCCTTAGTGGTATCTTCCGATTACCAGTCAATTGTATGCGAGTCGAATTTTCGAATTCGTGCGTTTAAGATTTGTCCAAATAAATCCAACTTTTTTATAACCAAATATAAAGTAGCATATCCAGGGGCCTATTTTATAAAAGTATTAATTTAGCAAATTTTCTAATATTTTGCGTTTATTAGTAAAATAAATATTTTTGCTACACTAATATCTTATTTCTACAGTGCTAATAAATATTAGTGGGAAATTATTACTGTAGCAAGATTATGTTTCAAAGAAACAATTTTATTAGTAATTAATTCTGCTGTACTAATAACTAATTTTATTTTTCTATTAGTCGAGAAACATGGGTAAAAAATACTATTGGCCGTCAAAAAATGTGTGTAATTTGTAGCCATCATTGTGTATTTAAATTATTATCGTGTATTAATATATTAAAAAAATTAATTTGTTTTTGAGTAGTGATGATGAGTTTAATGAATACGACTTTATAAGAGTATATCGCGTTCGGGTACTCAAACAAAGAATCAATTATGTAATAAATGTGTTTTGTCCCCTAACCATAAACTCGCAGCACTTCACTGGTTAGGAAACGGATGCCAATACCACGGATTAGCAGATATGCACGCGACGTTTCAAAAGCAACTGTTTTCCGCGTAATCAAGAAAGTAGTTAAACTAAATTAACGAAAAGGTTTTTCCATTTGTTGTAAAATGGCTCAATGCCATAGACGGTATGTTGTAAGGAGATTTTACTCAATAAAACAAATGCCTGCTTTTATTGGCTGTATTGACGGTAGGTACACTGATTCACCCAAAAATCATGAAGACAAAAATCATCGATCGTTACGGAAATCATTCCATTAACTGTATGAGAACACTTGAGAATTAATAATAACGGGCATACATCGCAGGCTGATACTTATGGCTGTTGCTATTCGCACGTTGTGCGGGACACGACTACGTAACGAAAAGTCAAAGTTTGTATTGCGTCAAGTTTGGGTATGTGGCTCGCTACGCTCGCGACAAGGACTCTAAACTCTAGTATAATCATTTTCGGACATTATGCCGTACGTTTAGGATCCAACTTTTATATTTGTAAAGAGTTTTTATTGAAAATAGGATTAAGTTACGTTGATTACGTACGTAGTCGTGTCCCAAAAATCGGTAAACGTCAGTTCAATACAAAATCTGTCAAAATGAACGTGCGAATAGCCACTTCGGATACTTATTTGTTAGCAATACACTAATAATTCCTATATCAATCATAAGGGAATTATTAGAACCCGACAACATTTTTATGAAATACAATTATTTTATTAGCCCATACATTATTAGAGCTAATAACTTGGAAATTATTAATATTAGACTAATAGTTTTATGAAATAGGCCCCAGGAGTATAAATGATGATCATTTTTGTTTGTTGACACATTAAATAAAGTTCAGTTTTCTCACCATAATATTTGGTAAATATTATTTTGTAGTCGTGATTTTGGAAGCGCTCGGTAGTTGTGCTAAGAATAAGAACTCATACTGTCTTTAGACTGATAGTGAAAATCTGACCATAGAAATGAATCAATTTTAAATCGGTGCAGCGAAATAAGTCCCCGGGAACTAAGTCCACTGAGGGACTTGGTTCCCATCTAGTGGGAAATAAAACCACTTTCGTGAAGTGGACTTAGTTTCCATGTAAGGTGGGAACTAAGTACATTTTTCAATGGGAACTTAGTACACATTTAACAGTTTAATACATATGGGGGGGCATGCTGCCCCCTGCAACCCTCCCCCGCTTGGGTTTACTGTCAGAGTTGCAGTATATGTGCGAAATTGGGTGTATTGAAAGGGAAATAAAACCACTCAGAGTTTTCGGAATTTATTTCCCACCTTACATGGGAACTAAGTCCACTTTCCAAAAGTGGTTTTATTTCCCACTAGATGGGAACCAAGTCCCTCAGTGGACTTAGTTCCCGGGGACTTATTTCCCTGCACCTTTTAAATCTGCAACTTTTTATTAGATTCAATTTGGAATTATTGTTTTGGTTATCCATTCATTCATTCATTCATTTTCAATAATCCGCTTGTCCATTAAGTGGGTCGCGGGTGCAGGTTGCTCAAGTGGACCCTCCATAGCTCTCGATCCTCTGCCATCGACTCTAAATCATCAAGGGCAATCCCCATACGGGTATAGGAGAGATTATGGACTTGATCTAACCATCTCATCCTTGGTCTACCTAGAGGACGCCTACCCGATGATACGGATTCCATAGCACGTCGTGGAATCCTGGTCGGGGACATGCGTTTAACATGATCAAACCACCGAAGCATGGATCGCTCCGTCCGGAGAAGTAGCTGCTCGACATTGAGTTCCTCACGTATTCTGGTATTTCTGATGCGATCTCTACGGGTCACACCAGCAATACTACGGAGAAATCTCATTTCGGCAGCTTGTATCCGCGATCTTATTCTTTCGGTCATTACCCAAACCTCATGACCATAGGTGAGAGTTGGAACAAACACCGAATTAAAGACTGACAACTTAGCTTTGACACCAAGTTCAGTCCTCCTAATAACAGAATGACCAAGCTGTCTCAAAATTGACCCAGCCTGACCAATCCTAGGATTGGTTATCCAAATATGTACAAAAGTCATCACCTTATCGGAAGATGCAATTAATTTTGCAAATAGTGGCAAAAGTCAATTTTACCTTGATATTTGTGAATTTAACAGAGAAGTCATGAATCGCTATACTGCTAAAGAACGCGGAATAATTGCTTATGCTTTTTTTTTAAACATTCAAATAATTTGTAAGTGGTGTTGGCGCAGCGTGAATTTCGCGCAGATTTGCAGGTAGTCCGACACCAACTGGGCAAATACGATACTACGATGTTTAGCCGCTCGCCTAGAAGAATATGGAACACGAGATAGTGCCAGGTCTGGCGGGCCCTGGGGCAGCCGTTCTGCTGAGAATATCGCAGCTGTGGCTGAAGACGCCACATATGACCACAGAGAATCGATCATCATTAGGCGATGTGCCACGCAATTGGGCATCAATTGGCGGTCTTTACACTGAATTTTGGTGAAAGACTGTATTATTTTCCCTCACATCTCTGTGGATATGTGAATAAGCTAAATTATTGCTTCTGGGGCCCCAAAAATGCGCGCATAACCCACAAAGAGTGCATGGGGCCTTATTTTTCGAAATAGCTGTATGCCAAACGACTACTGTGGAGTGGACGGCGAGCTCTACAGAGCCATGTTCAACGACTTGATGAATTGAGACTTTAGAACATGTGGTTTGAACAGAATTGAACATCGACGCATGCTGCAGGAGCAGCAACCAAAATTCTGAGGGCTGCATTTCCGGGTCGCCTAGTCTCTTGTTTTCGCGATATGCACTGGTCGGCAAGATCGCCTGATTTAACCGTTCCAGAATTTTCTTGTGGGATTGTTTGTGTTGACTGTGTAGCCACGAGTCTATGTCAACATGCCTCAGACTCTTGACGCCCTCAAAGAGAATATCTGTTAAGACTGCGAGGACCTATTGCCTGAAGTTATGGAAAGAGTGACGGAAAATGCCATAAATCGAGCCCGAATTTTCATCAATTCTGGTCGCTTAGCCAATATCATTTTCTTGACTTAATGTCAACAAACTTAAGACATAAAACAAAAAAAAATCCAAAATCAGAACTGAAGTTTTTCATTCATAATAAAAATTACCGCCAGAGAGCATAGGGTGACAATTTTGGAGCCACCTTCGGTCCATTCATTCTGATACCACAAAGAACGAATGTTTGTCTCTCACTACTCCGTACATTTTGAGGTTTTTTTTTCTGAAGCGTTAGGTGCTTTTGATGTATGTGTTTGTCAGATCACCGTAAAGGAAGGTTCCTATAAGTGATGCTTCTTTCAAGGAAGGCGAGGAATATAGTTTGCTCCTCATCTTCATCCATATATGGCTTCGGCAAAAGTCGTAATCCAGATATGCAGTGTAAGAGCAGTCTAAATTTCTAATGCGTTTTAAATCCAGCTTAGGCCAAATTTTGTTACTCTCTATGTAAAAGGTGTCCCATAATTCATGCAAAATGTAATTTTGATGGGGAATACAGATTTTTTGCATAAATGTGGCTGAATTTCATTAATACACCTTCCAATTTCCTTTACTCGTGGGGTTTCTGAGCCCCAAATGCGACAATTTTGACGAATTTAGAAGCCATCACGGCCGACACACTTAGACCAATTAGGTCCCTTGTGATACCACATGAATCTATTAAAAATTTCGTTCTACTCGTTGAACCAGTTTGAGCTTCTGATGAAGCAAAAGGAGACTACGAATGTCTAGGTTTGTTAGATCGTAGACGTAGGAGGCTCCGAAATGGAGTTTCCGTTTTCGGGAGAGTGCCGCACAAGTGCAGAAGAAGTGCTGAATAGTTTCCTCCTCCTCTTCGTCCAAGCAACTTGTACAAAAATCGTTTGAGAGTACGCCAAGCCTTGTTGCATGCCTACATATAAGGCAGTGTCCGGTAATGACACCTATTATGGTTATTCAAGAATGGTACTTGAGAAGGCTTTGGAGTATCTTGAGGTAAAACTTGTCTTTCTGCTCCGTCCAGAGGCTGAACAGCAATCAAAAATCACAAAAGATCTTATTTAATAAAATGCGAAAAATTAACTATACGAGGCGGCCAATTGACATCGCCAAGATGGCTGATAACACGATTTGGGAATTTGGGGCGCAAGAGATCGATTGGTATAGGTTGTGTGGCATGCCGCGCCATCCTGCATGAACCAGAGGTTGTCCAAATCCATGTCTTCAATGTGAGTTAAAAAAGAAGTTGGTTAACATGGCTCTGTAACGCCGACCGTTGACCGAAACGTTGTTCCCAGCCTCATTTTCAAAGACAAATGGTCCAATGTTGCCACCACTCCACAATCCGCACCAAATTGTCACCCTCTGTGGATGCATTGGCTTCTCGATAATAACGTGCACCTTTTTCGAGCCCCAGATGCCGCAATTTTGTTTGTTAACGTGTAGCCGCCGAGATGAAAGTGCGCCTCGTCAGAAAAGATGGTTTTTCGCCCAAAATCGTTGTCCAATTCAAGCTGCTCGAAGGCCTAAACTGCGAAGCGATAACGAAGCGGATAGTTATGGGCCTTCAATTGCTGAGTCAATTGGACCCTGTAAGCGAATTATCCGAGATTTTTGTGCAGAATTCTGCTCAGGCTAGTGCGTGAAATTTTGAGCTGTTGATATTGATAGAGAGTTGATGTTCGTGAATTTAGTCTTACACTACGGGGACCATGAGTGTTGTTTACTAGCATACCAGGCTCGCGGTGGGTGCTTCATTTCTTCGAAAACTTCTTTTCAAGTGCACTGTTTGGGCTACATAGCACTCACTTTGGAAATAAGTTTTCAATATTTCCCAACGTTGTTGTTCAAACGCAAAGCAACTCATTTCGTTCTGCGGAGGTCTGATACTGACTTTCTGTCAAAATTTAGAGCGGGAAACAGCTGTCAGTGGCAAAATAACCTATGATTTAAAAAGAAACCACTAGATGGCTCACCATATATGTATATCAAAACAAGTCGAAAGTTCAAATTATTATAACCCTAGGTCTATTAGCTCAAACTTAATGAGGTTCCTTCTATGCTCAAGACGGAATTTTTAAAATTATTCCTAAACATTTTTCGCCAATAAGATTTAGTTTTTTTTTAATAAATCGATAAAATAGTCGACCTTATGGTCTTGTCAATATAAGTTGCCGAAGTTCCATGAACATTTTCCCTTTCATGCGGTATTTTTGGCACTTTCTCTGTGTCATTGGGATAAACTTGGAAAAAGGATTCTTCAATATACAGAAACCTGTAGAGATAATGAATGAAATCTTTTGATAAAAACACAGCCAGAGGTAAGAAATTGAAAAGCTGTTTCTGCAAACTCCATAACGGTAACGAAGACCACCTGTTGGAAGCTGTTGGAAACAACTATCTCATAAATTTAGATGATAATTAACAAAGATTCAGTTCACCTTCTCAAATCAAAGTAAGGGTAGCAATATTGAAGTTCAGAATAAATAAATAAACTAGAGATGACTTATTCTTTAGAGAGTCCGCAGAGGCGGTTTTTCATATCCTCAACATTAAATCCTCTACTGTGGCTCTAACTACAATGTTTCGGATAAAATTCTGTAAATAATTTGCAGCGTTTGGGATTTCTTCTTAGTGTCTTGATGCTGGCTTCAAAGGACTCCTCATTTGATTTTAAATATCCTTAAACCTGTACCTATATGAACTATACAACATACCCATTGGACAAACTATAGTTTGTGACCCATGGCTTTTATGCCTTACCTATAATTCACCGGGGCATTTGTCAATCTCTAATGAATACATAATGTGGTCGGTCCCTGGATCCAATATATGTATATGTTATCATAATTCAAAAACATTTCCCAGATTTATTATGTTAATATGCGGAACAAAGGCCAAAAAGATAGGCTCGCATCAAGCAACCTACCCCAAATAATAAATAGCTTACCTTACCTCGAAGCATCACCCTAAAGGTTACATTTTTCAAAATTTAATTCACTTCATTTTCATTGTGTCCCTTCATCCTTTTGTCCTTATGCGTTCTTTGCAAACTTGCGCATGGCTGCTCTCTGTATAAATTTGCCAAACAATACCACCTTCTGTATTATTGCAAATATCCTTCTTGTCATATCGAAGAAGAAAAACCGAATAAACTTCTCGGAATTTAAACTTTATTCCATTTATCCGCACTTGATATAAAATTGATGTCATCCTGTGTATCCTTACACGGTCACCACTGAATCAGAACTTTCAATGGAAATCTATCTACAGAAACCGAGAACACAAAAAGACAACCAGACCAGAAAGGAATACTTTCGCACAAAAAAAAAAGAGATTGCAAATGGAAGCCACCTGGATATCGTACGACCAGCTTAAAAATATCTAGGCCATGGCAAAAGAACAAACACAAAAGGTTAACTGATAAAGGACACCCACCGCACCGCACGGATATTGAAATATTCAGTGAAAAAGTTCGACTTCATCTTGGATGGAATTTTAAATGTCACACACACACCTTGTGACATTTAAATTTAATTGGACAAACGGGATGAAACCGCGTTCGTCTTTTATCCGTTATCCTTTGTGAGAAGTTAAATAAATTTACTTTTAGACGGGTTTTTGTGGCCAGGAGATTTACTCAACTCTGTGTGCGGGGAATTAAGTTGTTGGACAGATGTAGAAACAGGTGACACGCGGGGATAATTGAGCGGATGGCATTGCTGTAATATATTCAAATCCTAGATGATTGGTGCGGGTGCGATGAAATTGGAAACAAAGTTTCGTATTCAGTGAATCACGTGGCGAATGCATAGCTCAGTGGGCAGGATCTTGCCTGCAAATTGGAGTCAAACAGTCAACAGAGATGTAGAAACAAAAGCAAATGCAACTGCTGCTGAAATGAAAAAGCAATCCGTTGGAGATGAGGGATTCTAGTCCCGCTGCAACGCAGAAGGGACATTTTTGTATTCTACTGCATAGGATCAATCCCAATGCATAGGAGCAGACGGGTATCTTTGAAAAGGGCTTCAAACATGTGTAAACATAAGTCAGGAATTTAGGTACCTTTAAACAAATTGCTAACAGATTGAGTTGGCTATCGCCTTAATAGGGTTGGGGAAGCGTCTGTAAAAATTGAATTTGTTCAATAAATAGAGAAGAAAAGGGTCAATTGGGATATAGTTGTAGGAGCATGATATGCTGATTTTAGATAAAATATAGGACTGGGGTATGTCACCAGAAACATGCATGTTAGAACTTGGTGTTTTGGTGTTGTGTGAAGGATGACATGCGGTGGATGAATTCAATAATCGACGGTCAAGATGGAAAGTACCTTACATTGGCTACTTTAACATATTTGGGTTGAAGAGAATGACGAATTTTAAGGGTTATCCGGGGTGTTGAATGAGAGCTAGTGACGAATGAGCCAAAGATGACAGTTACGGTCAAGGAAAGTGTCTGCTCCTACAAGTTTTGGGTTTGTGCATGGGGTTTGCTACCAAGCCACAAAAAAAAACTTCTGGTTACGAAACAGCCAAGAATATCAAAAATGCTTGGTGTCCTATTGATAACCCTACAAAAAGAAAGAAGGATAACGACACTTGGATCTGCATGTGGAATTTTGCGAACGATTAGCGGAGGAGGAGCTGCCATATACAGGAAACATGCGACATGGGATATGCCAGACAAAAAGGGGATGGAAAACTGTGACATTTATTAAGGTAACTCCTATAAGAAGCAGGGGAAGCACTTATTCGGACGTAGGTTTGTCGTTTACTCAAGCCGCAGGCAAAAGTCTTGAGCGGTCGATACTTTACTAAACCTCCTATGCCAATCCCCGCTAATATTAGCCTTTTACGCTCACGTCCCAACAGAGGCAACATGTGATGCTCCTAAATATTGCTTCTACTATATACTATACTATATCTACGATGTTTGGTCAAAAAGACATAAGTCCATTTTTTGTGAAATTGAGTTGAGTATGCAGAATTATTCAGAAAAAAATCTATTTTCGTTTGGTATTAACAGCATAAGTTTCAGCAAACCGAATCCAGAGTTATTGAGTGGTCCTAAAAACACATTAAAAGTATTTTAAACATTGTGTTTGGTCAAAATGACATTACTCCACATGTGTTGTTTTGACCCAGTAGTGGCTTTAAATTTTTCAAATAATTGTGTTTGATCAAAATGACATTACTCCACATGTGCTGTTTTGGCCGAACAGACATTTGAAATTTTTTAAATAATAACGTGGTCAAAACAACATATAACTCAACTGTTACTTCGTTCTCATACGTTTATCGTATACAATTATTTCGCTTTTCTGTATTAATATTGTTGTTTTAACAAAGTAGATAATCGTGGCAATTATTGTGCATATTATTTCGCAGTATTTTGGGAAACCCATACATTATCAATTTTTCTTTTGATTTAGTTGTTAAGTTTAAGTAAATGCGTTCGATTTTTAACAATTTTGTTATTAAATTTATTTCCAATCTGAAACTTACCTCAATCGGTTGGAAAAAAATCAAAACACCGTTTGGTCAAAACAACATATCTCCACTAAAACACCTTTTTGTTATAATTTTTCAAACTTTAGTAATTGATTATTGTACATCTAATAATTTATATTATTATTGCACTGGAATATTACTTTAATACATATACTGGATTTAGAATAAATTGTTGAACTTTAAAACGCGTTTATCTCAAAACTTGTATTTTGGGCTTGTGTCGTAGTAGTCCTATGAGTTCCTCGACAAATTATACGTGCAAAATCTTAGCTAAAACCGTGCTTGGTGATTTTAACTCCAGAATAGACAAGAAGATCAATATCCCGCCTGCTGTAATCTGTGAACGTCTGAAACCATTTGCGAATGCAGTGATTGGCCCTTTCTAGTGCGACCCCCAAATATTCACTCTACGCAGGTCCTGAAGGAAACCCAAAAAGTCTAGATGGATAAATACCATACAGTCTATTTATCTACTTTTTTACTATTACACGTGTCATTTTTCGTCATGTTGACGACAATATGACGTAAAATTTTGTCCTAAAATTGTCAATATGTGAGATCGCCTGTTACGCGGGGTGTTATGCATGGTACTACGCCGCGTGAGACGAAGACCAAATGACTGATTTAAATTACTGCGTGATCGCCATGTCAAGGCGTTAGGCAATAGGCATGTTTTTTTTTTAAACCTCGCAAGCCAGCCGTTCATTTGTTGTTGTTGTTTTAATTAGCATGTGAAATGTACCTCAACTGGAAACTACTGGCAATGACAACAAATCCAAATCAATTTGGAAATAATGCCCCAAAAAATGTCGTACAATTTGTTGCTGAAAAATGGTTCATCATTGTGGGTTTTATTTCCTTCCCAGGGTTCGCTTTTGTGATAACTAGTAAAGCCTAAAATAATAAGTAGAAATGCATAGCCAGAAAAATTTCTTTTCTCTTGGATCGCCAAATGGAGTCCGCTTTGATTGCATATGTTCAGAAAGAGTCGCGTATTTAGAATAGGAGCTGGAAGGACTGCAAAAATCCGATCCGAATACCAAAGTTGACAGCTGGAAACAGGTGACGACTGATCTAAATGTGAATAGGGTTGACGACTCCTTCAAAGAAATTATTTAGGCCCATTTTGGCAAATTCACGCATTAATTTTGCACAAAAAACTAACTTCTCACAAAGTCACAACGCATCAAACACTTTGTTGTCCTCGCAGTACGGCGCGGCCATTGACATACTATACATGGACTGCTAGCAGCCAATTTATCGTTGAAGCAAAAATAAGCACTAGCTCTTTTGGTTCACGGCGGAGAGAAACGAAAACACTCAAATGTCATCGAGCAATTCGTGCGATTTGGTTTGTGTCGAGGTTTGTGTGCTGAGTGTGCCATACTGCCATCTGTTATAGATCGTTTAAAATAATTTGAATAAGTCGTTATTTCTGCGCAGTTGCAATGTTTCTACAATGGATGGCACTGTGTTCTATGTAAAAAAAAATAGCAAAGGCGCGCAGAGGTTGAAATCTCTTTCCTACTTTCGCCGCACTGAACCAAAAGGGCTAGTGCTTATGTTTGCTTTATATTTCCTCGCAGGTTTGTATGAAACTGACATTTCACTAGCAGTCCATGTATAGTATGTCAATGGGCGCGGCGCTTTTGAGGTGGTATCGAACTGTCATCAATGTCGCCGTCTTCATCGGTTTTGCTTTTCAACAAATATGCCGATAAAAAAGTAATTTTAGAATCTCTTTTCGACACTTTATACTAAACTAGCGGATCCGGCGAACTTCGTCTTACCCTAATTTAACGCCTTCAGATAAACTCCAGAGCGATAATAAAATACAGATGGTTCAAATTTCAATATGATTTATTTGAATGGAATCGAAATCAGTAGAGAGCGATGTGATAAACAATGATTTTTGATTTGTTTTTCGACGAAAAAACAAACAACGAAGACGGTTTGCCAACACGCAACGTACAGCTGACCGTGAGAAAAACAGAGAAATTCGAGATTAATCCCACAGAATTCCAACGATTGACCTTGCGATTTGTTGATTGTCATCGCAGAAGCCAATCGAACGGGGAACTGAATCCGCTTGAATTGGAATTGAAGATCAGTTGGAATAATCAGAATTCGTGGGATAAGGACTTCCTCTCTTTGAATTTGCCTTTGATGATCGTGGCTTGAATAACATTCATTTCTTGATGGACAACCGCGTACCGTTGCACAATTTCGGATGATTCAGATTCCGCAACATGATTATGATCGATCCCAGCTTAAGCCCAGTATCCTGCTCGCGCTAAATTTTATCTTCCATACAAAAATGTCTACAGAGATAAAATTTAGCAAGGCAGTTTAGCAAAGCCGTATCCTGTTCCGCACGCTAAATTCTTACTTTCATATAGATGGGACACACTCAATGTCAGTCCGGTATAACAATATTGAGTGTTATACGTACTACGTACAATTTTGTTATACTCGGCCAAGAAAATGTCTCCACTGATTTAGCTCGCGAAAGAATTGCCTGGTACATTAAATCGGCGATAAATTTTGACATTTTCGAAACAAAAGTATTTTTTAATTGAATATTTCGTGTAATACTTGATAATCGATGTAAGTGAGTAGGAAAAAAGTGAAAAATTAACAAAAATCTAAATACATGTGGCAATAAAATATGGGTGTGTGTCCTCTCTATATCCTGTACAACGAATTTAGCGAGCATTTAGGGATACTGGGCTTTAAAGCCTAGTATCCTGCTCGCGCTAAATTTTAGCGAGCACTTTTCTCTCCACAGCACAGATAAATGCTCGCTAAATTCGTTGTACAGGATATAGATAGGACACACACCATATTTTATTGCCACATATATTTTGATTTTTGTTATTTTTTCACTTTTTTCCTACTCACTTACATCGATTTATCAAGTATTCCACGAAATAGTAAATTGCAAATTTGTTTTGTTTCGAAAATGTCAAAATTTATCGTCGATTTAATGTACCAGGCAATTCTTTCGCGAGCTAAATCAGTGGCCGAGTATAACAAAATTGTAGGTAGTACGTATAACACACAATATTGTTATACTCGACTGACAATTAGTGTGTCCCATCTATATGAAAATAAGAATTTAGAGTGCGGAACAGGATACCGCTTTGCTAAACTGCCTCGCTAAATTTTATCTCTGTAGACATTTTTGTATGGAAGATAAAATTTAGCGCGAGCAGGATACTGGGCTTAAGCTGTAAATTATGCGGTGGAGTTCCTGGCACATCAAGCGGGTTTGAATGCCCGCAACCCAATTCGATAACCTCACTTTTTGCACGCAAACTTATTTTCTGAAAAAATTATCAAATTGATAATAATTATCGCATTGAATTTCAATTGATCATAATGCTAGAACCGTTTGCGGATGTGATGCGCGATACACGACCATCCGGAATCAGTGCAATAATAGGTTAGGGTGGGGCAGATTCAACACTTTTTTCAGCAGACTTCAATTATTTGTTTTCTAAAATATATATTTGATAACTTTTTTTTATTGAAAGCTATGATTATTTTACTACAAAAATTCGTACTTTCTTAAAAGTTAACTTCACCCAAATAATTTTAAAAATAGAAAATTTAAAACTGCTCTAAAAAGACGATACTGCCCCATGGTGGGGTACAATTGTCATCCGGGTGGGGTACTTTCGACATTAATTTAGAAGACACAAGAATGGTAATAAAAATCAATTAGTAAAATATTTTATATATTAGAGTATAACGTACTGCTGAAATCATGGTTTTCATTCGAGTCCATATTACTATATAAAAGGCAATGTCTGTCTGTTGGTCCATCCATAACTCAAGAACCCATATTTATTCGATTTGCATGATTTTTTTTTCTTACTTAAAAATTTGTTTCCCAATTAGTCCGAAAAGTGGGTGGGAACTGGGGAGGGGTAAAGGAGGCGGGGGTAGTAGGTCTCTGGAGCTGTTTATCTGATTTTCATTATTGTCGGCTATGTCGAAACTGCCCCATGTTCTTTTGTCGAAAGTGCCCCATTCTTTCTTATAGTAGACGTTATTGATTTTCAGAAAACTTATAAAGAAAATGCAATCAAATATTATAATTAGCTTAAGTGTATTATAAACACAAACCTTTGACACTCACAACCAAAGAATTCCCATAAGAAACAATTAAATATCCCCTACCTCGTATACCAGAAAAATAACGAAAAATCACTCAAAAAAATTAAAAACCGGTCAGACAACCACAACTGCTAAAGAAGACCTGCCATAGTTCGTTTACGATCTGAGAGAACAGTGCGGTATGATTTGCCATCAAATATTTTATCTAAAAATTAACCGCCTTTCTGTATTTGCAAAAGTCGAAAGTACCCCACCCTACGCAAAACTCAAATCAATTGCAGCAAGGAAATTTGCACATTTTCCCAATAGAAAATGACAATGCGAAAAGTACACCTGGCGCTATCTATTATTATTTATATCTTTAACTACTCGCCCACAAATTGTCTTTTATTATCTACAATGAATTTCACAATTATACGAAATTTTCCAAGCTTCACAACGAATTGTCCACCTTTACATCGTCCAAAATACCCAAATCATGTGATAAAATGCAAAATTTCGTCGAAAAGATTAAATCAATTTTTCGCGTTTTCTATTTTTTCATTCGAAAAGCCATTCGGAAAAATTGCATACAAAATTCCATACAAAAAAATTAATTTTTGATTTTTCCAATTTCCCGACATTTTCGGAGGGTTTTACCGAAATTTTCTTTAAGAAGAACCTTCTCCTGGCAATTACGAACAACTGAAAAAAGTTAATCCAAATCGGTCCAGCCGTTCACAATTGATGAATAACTATACATTTTTCACGCCATTTTTATACCCGGTACGGGTACCACACAGTGGTGAGTGGCTAAGGGATATTCACTTTGACATTCCTAAAGCGGCCCATAGACACTACACTTGTGTCTGCACCGGTGTACTGACACCGGTATGGCATGCCGCATGACACCAAAAATCAAAAACTTTTACTCGCTCCGTGTCTGACACCAAAATTGGTGTGCCCACATACAGCACACATTTCCGTACACCGACACCGGTGCAGACACAAGTAGAAATACTGGACCGCGCGAAATGGGACAATGGTGTTCCGACACTAAACCCAAAAAGTCTGGTCTGGTACACGGACGGATCGAAAATGGAATCTGGAGTTGGTGCTGGTGTCTCCGGACCCAATACCAAAGTCTCAATACCTATGGGAATGTGTCCCACATCTTTAACTACGGCTGCGAAGCTCCACCGAAAGCTATATTCTGGTACCACGGGAGACAGGAGCCCCTGTGTTAGGTCGATTTTCTGGTGACTTGTCATCAGCCGGCTTAGCGCAGCCTGTCTAGGAGTAGGCCCCCTAGTGGGAGTATCGTGGTGGCTGTGGTTGCCCAAAATCGCGGCAACATAAGTGTTCTTGAACAGAAGAGGTGTTAGATAGGCCTCGCTCTCTAGCAAGGGGTATAGCTCATGCCTTATACATGACTATGAAATTTTATTAGGGCAGTACTTGTACTTGTACTGCCCTGGGGCGTGGTCAACGTCTTTCTTTTGACCCCTTCTGTGGAAAGGCCCACCGTGTGATTAAGCCGTCAAGGCAAGTGTGCACGTTAAGCCCTACATTTCATTTTCTGATCAGCATCACTTTCTTAGTCGATCTAGCGATGTCTTTCCGAACGATTGTGGCCGTAATTTAAGAGATATCGACTTGAAATTTGGTACGAAAGCATTTATCCACCAAACTGAGGCTAAATTCGAAGATGAGCAAGATCGGATGAAAACTACTACTACTACCTCCCATCCAAATATCGGATTTATATAGCTTTTTGATGTTAAAAAAAAATAAATTTAAATAGCTACAGTAAAGATAGCAAGTTGAAACTTTGCGCATATATTTTTTTAATAATATTTAAAATTTTTTGACAAAAAATGAGCTTGGTTGATAATTTTTTAATACTAAAATATTTTTTACAATAATGTAGTACCGGGTATTTGAGCTTCGGCATAGTCGAAGATAATTATTGTCTTACTGGTTAAGGTTCCGTTTCCATAGGTTGTTTTCGCTACGATGTCTGTCCGAATCTACTAACAGTGTTCCCAGCTGAAAATCTTGTTTTCCAAAATAAAATACCTTTTTTGAAGATTTTTCCAAAATATAGAAAAAACTAGCTAGAAACGAAAATTTTAAAGTGGTTAAAAAAAAAATTTTTTTTAGTTAAGTACAAAAATGTTAAACGTCTCATAAAAAGTTATATTTTTAAATAAAACAAGACCCAATCTATTGCGTTTCCAAGGGGCAGATACGTCTTTAAACCGGCCGGCACTCTGTTCACAAATGAAAGTTTTGGAAGAACTGTGTATTCAATTTTCAATGTTTTATTTAATTTTATTAAATTTTCCGTTGACATAAGACTTTGTTATGGCAGTTTTCCAAATAATAGGAAACGTCAAAGGGAATACAAAATATTACTCTAAAGTCCGTATAATAATTAAAAATAGTCAAAGCAATAAATTTTGTGAGATGACTATTTTTACCCTCGTCGCATCGTTGGTATTGGAAATGGACTATATCGGTCGAGTAGTTTTGGTACCTCCCATATACTATATACAACACCAATATTAAACCCATATATATTATATTATATAAATTTTGGTTTCCAACATGCGCTGCGTATCGCCAGCGATAGAATTATATCTATACTAGCTGACCCGTGCTCGCCTTGCGTCTCGCTCGCCTTTAGCAACAAATTAACTTATATTTGGTCCATTTAAGATTACAATTTGAGTGACAACACGAACTATAAAAAAGTTAGCAAGAAGAAAGAAATGCGACATTACTCTTACCTGATGTACTGGGATCATGTTTTTGCTGTTTTTTAGTTTATTCAGTTTTTAGCAGAGAAATACCTTTTAGCTAAACGTTGAAATATCGTCGTCCCATATTTTGCTTATTTACATACCCGCATTCCCATTCATCTAAAAATGCGCAACATTGCTAAATATAATTTTTCGGCCAAAATTGAGGGCCAAACCCTCCGAAGCCAAGTCAGCGAAAAAACAGCTTTGTTCGTTGTTCATGTTCATTAACTTTGAACTCTTGGATTAGTTCGATCTTGTACTGGCGTAAGCCCAAGTCCCGATGCATAATTCGCCAAGTTGGAATCTGCGAAAGGCCGATTTCTTATGCACGTCGAATTGACTGCCTTGAGTTCTCCTGTACAGTCTTATGGACCACGGCAATGTTCCCAACAAATCTGGCTGGCAACGACCTATACCGATTGAAAAACCGCAGCGCTTCCCGACGCACAGTTAGAAAACCTGATATAGATAATAAAACGAAAAAAAAAAAACAAATAAAAGTGTTATCATCGGCCTGGCAGATGCTTTAATACCCTCCACTGCATAAAAGTTTTGATAAATGTTTGCCATGCTAGTTAATATGTACTGTACATGTACACGCTCGGATCTAATATTGGTTTTGTATGGGAGGTACCAGCTACTTGACCGACATAGCCCATTTTCAATACCAACCTGACGATGCTAAAAATAAATCTACTCACAAAATTTCATTCGCCTAGGTCGATTTGTTTGGACGCTATTGTGTTTTCAACAGACAGACAGACGGACATGGTTAAATCGATTTAGAATGTGATCCTGATTCAGAATATATATACTTTATGGGGTCTCCGGCGACTCCTTCTTGGCATTACAAATGTAATGGCAAAGTGAATATACCTTCCTGTGGAGGGTATACAAATAAATAAGTAGCGCAACAAGCGGTAGAGACGCTAGGCCTAGCTTCTCGCAACCATTCACTTATGTGAGTTTCTATTTTTTGGGATGAATGAAAGTAACCTACAATAATTTTATGTTTGTTTTGTTCAGCTTTAATCAGGGGTGGTTTAGCAAAAAAAAAATCGGAAAAAAGTGGGAAAATCGAAAAAATCCATTTTGTATGGGATAACCTTTATTACCACCAATGATCGCAAAACTCGAAAACCACCGAATCGATTGAGCTCTCAAATTTTGGGAAAATCTTTGTCTTTCTGTTTAGTTTTGTCAACGTTTAAAAAAGGGCGGTATTTCCCATACAAAAAAAAATCTTTTCAAAAGTAAAAATTTTTAAAATTTGGACCATTGACAACATTGTCCTGATAGACCAAAAAAGATATCTATCTGACGTAAAAATCGCGTCACAAAGCAGTCATTTTAATGTCCTTCGGTGTGGTCGCCATTTTTGGGATAACATTTTCGGCGTCATTTAAATAACTAGGAAAATGTCGGACCAAATGACATATATTTAGTGTCATTTAAATGGCGGCAAAATTGGCCATGTGATCGCTTTTCAATGACGCCTATGATAAATGACTAAACTTTTTGGCAGTTGTTAAATGACTCGCAGTGTCAGTCATTTGATTTTGGGACACAAATGACGATGGTATTGATTTCGTGTGATCGCCATTTTTCCAATGACGAATCGTAGCTTAAATGTCGCTCTACTGTGACATTTTTTCCTAACGTCACAGCGCCATTTATATGACTCAAAAAAATGGCTGTGTAATAGTAGCTTAAGTAATACACGGGAAAAGCTGGGCGGGTACAGCTACGTTTGTCATATTTGTTGTCTCCGGCGTGATGGTCTCCGCTAGATGTTTAAAATGACTCATGACGTGACTTTTAGACGTCTAAATGAATTTCACTGACTCTTCTATATTTTCTAGGAGAATTATCTACACACAATAATTTTATTATGGAAGTGAAATATCTCTAAATATGCTGCTTCTCCAAGCATATGCTGTTGACACTTCTATGTCAGTATTGTTAGCAATGGGTGTGACTACAGAGGCCCTACTCTCTATTTAGTTCGTAAAGTGAAATTTTCCGAAACCGAATATTTCAAAAACGGAATGAAATCTTCAACTGTCAAAAGCATTGATATACGAAAAACCTAAAATATTACAGAGTATGAACTCAAAACCGGAACGAAATAGAAAGTAGAACCGCACAGGTTCGCCTAAAAGTGGAAAATTAAATTTCAAACTTGTATCCCCTAAAGTCCCAAAGCCTGAGATGGTAATGGAAATAATTATTACTTCAAAATTTCGGCTTAAATTTCTGCGTATTCAATTTGGTTGCAATAAAAGTTTCAGCCAGAACCTTCTTCGGCATAACAGTTTATTGTTGTTCAAAAGAAAAAGCCTCTTTCACCGTATCAATCTTCATCCATCCATCTGGTCGTGCTGTTCCATTTCAAAGGATTGCTTTTGTTTGGAAGTTTCCAAAGAAAAAAAAAACGAACTGTATAGTATACAGTTCGGGTTCTGCTTTGTGTAATTCCCGCCACCCTCGTTCATACAGCTCGCCTTTGTATCCTTCAAACGCTTCCTTGTATAATAAAAATGATTATCGTGATGTGATTCTCTCAGAATGTCCTCACCAACCGAAGGCAGCTGAGTGGAAGTGGAAGTAGGACGTTTGGGAGAAATTGAAATTCTTCCAAGGATCCAGTATCGAAGTCCTTAAGTCCGGACAATCTTTTATTATTATTTTTTTTCTTTTCCGTTCACTAGCATTATTCTCTTTCACTTGACATATTAATCAGCATTAAGTAGATACACAAGTATTTAGCAGCAATGAGTTTATCTTTATTTCCTCGTGTCTAATTTCAGCTGACGATGAAATAAGTGGCCATTCGTCGACATGCGGAAAGATACTAATATTCCTGTCCTGTGTCCTGGTCGCACTGACGCTGCCGTTTAGTTTGTTTGTGTGCTTTAAGGTTTGTATATACGACAGATAAATCATTTGCGAACCCAATAAATAATTTCTCTGTTATACAGGTTGTCCAGGAGTACGAGCGAGCGGTTATATTTCGATTGGGCAGACTTATGCAAGGGGGTGCCAAGGGCCCAGGTAACTTAATTTCTAATTAAGTAGGGTTAATGTGGAAGAATTTCCATTTTCCGCCTCATTACCCTGATATTAATATTCGTATCGGTGTTTTGCTATTCAGTACTAAATAATTGTTTGTTTGTGTTTCAGGAATATTTTTCATCCTACCATGTATCGATGCTTACGCTCGTGTGGATCTTCGAACAAGGACATACGATGTACCACCACAAGAGGTAAGAATAAAATGATACACCCGTCATGGTTGAAGAATTTTTGCCCATTGAAAGGAAAGGTTTAATTAAATTGTAAAATACAAACAAAGAGGAGTGTGACAAGGATCTGTTGGAACTGAAATGCACTCCAAGTTTGAAGAGGCGCGACTTAGTATTTACTTTTTTTTGCTATTTCATCCTCTTGGAGTGGAAAAGTTAGCTTGAAGAATAATTGAAATTCAAACTGCTCGAACGCGATAAGTGTTTTCGCAGCAGTAATGCTAATTAATTCGCTTTGCTGGGGGTAACTGGAAAGAGTGAAATATTATAGCTCTCAGTTAAAGGAAAGCTAATCAAGAACTTCGAGTTCTGTTGAATTATCCAAAACTCATTAAGTGAAGGATAAAGAAACTTGTAGAAACCAAAAAAAGAAAGCCGCCTTACTTCGATTGAGGAATAAAAACTGAAAATGGGATTTAAGGAGCTAAGTCCTTGGGCGACTAAAGGTGATCTACAGAAAATTGTGAAACAAAGTCCAAATTAAATGGTCCACTTAGACTTTTAGCAGATTCAAGAACAAAGTAATGGGAACGTGTTTTTCGTAAAGGCTTTTCTAAAGGGTTGCCCTCAAAACGTTGGGCCGAACTACACGTTTATTTATTCGTCTTACTCTCAATTACTAATTATAATTGTAGTCCGAGGTAGACCAACAAACCCTATCTCGCTCCCTATATACTTTCCTCCAGTTACGCTCAAAAAGTTAGTTAAGCTCGCTTTCCTACCTGAGGGATAGGATCTTGCTCATCTTCGTTATCTGTGGGGTTGGTGTGTTGTTGTCTTTCAAGCTTTTTTTGCTAGGCCAACGTACGTCGCTGTATAAGTTAAGATCGTCATTGAATCTTTTCCCCTCACACTCTATCGGTTAAAACTAGACCGAAATCACCCAAATAATCTTTCTCTCAAAGCGTCCCAAGATGTTTTCATCCGCTCTAGACAAAGTCCATGCTTAGACGGTATAAAGATGATCCGGGATTATTGAAGTCTTGTTTACTATAACCATGGTCCTATGAGGAGAGGCTTTGCGATATTCTTGGCCCGAAGAAGCAGCGATTGCCAAGAGTGATTCTCCTTGATCAAAACCGAAAAATTACTTTTGCCTATCGCTTTTTAGACCGCAAAGTTTACAAAGTTGTTCAACTTCTTCGAACCTGAATCTCTACATTCTGTCGTTTTTGCCGAGTTGCCCATATGTACAGTCATTTCTCGATGACAACACTCGTATACTTTGTTTTTTTCCTCGTTAAGAGCCGGACCTATCTTCATTTGGCTTCAATTCTTCCACCAATTGAAAGCTTTAAAGACATCTAATATCTTTTATATAGTTGACGAACAAGGCCAGATTTCGTCAGAACTGTGCAACTTGACTCTGCAGCGACAATATCTGCTTCAAAACGTACAATTATTTATATTTTTATGTCAAACAAAGCGGTTTTCGGGGCATTCATAGACTCGTAGAAGTTCAAGGAGCCTTAGTCCATACCTCTTAAGTTTCCATAAAAAGCTGTGATTGAAAATGACATTGGCTCTCCATAATCTGGTTTCTAAACATGTTTTAAGCAAACATCTAGTTTAAGGTTCTAAGAAACTTTTAGATCGGTCTTACACACATACTATCATGCAAATTACCCTAAGCTTAATTTACGATGATGCCAAAACACAGGATTGAATATTAATGGATCAAAACCGGTCATAGTGCCGTCCTCGAGAGTAAAATACATAATTGGAATTAAAACCAATCAGACTGAATAGCGCAGTCTCGATTAAACAGAATAGGTTAAACATATATAGGGTTTTCCAATAAGAGGTGTTATTTTGGTATTCAAAGAAAAATGCCATTTTTTGAGATAAATGATCGGATGTTTATTTCATAAGGTATGCCGTTAATAATGAAAAACAACATCAGCCAAATGGCCACCACAAGCACGCTTACAGGACCATATCCTTTTCATGAAATTTTCCATAACCAAATCGCAAAGTGGCTGCCCGATGTCCTCGATAGAGCCTCTCGAATGGAATTCCGGATAATTTTCATGCATTTCAAGGACCCAATCAGTAAAGACACGACGTTGTTGATGATCGGCCGGCTTGAGTTCTTGTGTTAACTGAACTTTATAAGCCTTAAGACCCAAGTCTTTATGCAAAATACGGTGTAATGACGTTTGTGGAATGCCCAATTCCAAAGAACGACGAGGAATGGACAAACCTGGGTTTTCTTCAACACTTTGGGCTACAGCAGCAATATTCTCAGTTGTTCTTGAGCTACGTGCACGGATTTTATTCTTTACATTAGGTACTAACTTGTCCCAACAGCTCGAATTTTTCCACCAATTTTTGTATAGCGGTCCGGCAAGGTGCTTCACGATGACCAAAAAGTGCTTTAGTTTTGCGAACTGTGACTGCAAGATTTTCACCATTTTTGTAGTGAATTTTAATAATTTCAATGGGCCTCCGCACACGAGACTAATTCTGCCGGCATAAAACCGATTTTGTAGGCGAGGGGACTGAAGTGAGGGGAAATAAACGGAATAAAATGTTCTGCCGAGTTTGAGCGGTTGAACAAGGCCTACAACTAATAAATACAAAAAAAAAAAAAAAATAAAAACCCGCGCAACAGGCGGGTGACACCCAAGGCCTAGCTTCTCGCAACCATTCGTTTTGTGTGAGTTTCTATTTTTGGGACGAATGGAAGGGACCTACAATTTTATGCCGAGTCCGAACGGCTCAATTGAGAAGCTTTTTCATGACAGGCATACTCTCGGATGTTTGTCAGACGTTCGCGAGAGGTGGCGCAGTAGAAAAAACTTTAAGATGTAATTTGGGTTTTTCCGGGGATCGAACCTGGGATCCCTCGCACAGTAGTCCAACACACTAACCACTGCGCTACTGCGCCCACTAATACATACACAACTTTCAAAATATTTCAATTGTACAAATAATACTACACAATGAAAAGGGGTTCATATATATAATTTTTCTGCCGGTAGAAATCATCCCGTGTGCGCTCGAAGTATGGTATAAAAACGGTTTTCTGCCGGCAGAATTAATCTCGTGTGCGGAGGCCCAATGCGTCGTTGAAGCGTGTATCGTTCTATTTTTAGTAATGGCGTAGTTTCTACTTGTCAAATGTCAAAGAATAAAAGCTTCAAAAGTGATAGCTACCGAAATAGCTGTCTATTCACAATAGCACCTCTCATTGGAAAACCCTTTAGTTATATGCGCATTATGTTTAAACTTTTTTGAACGCTCCAAAGAATATTGGGTTTCCGGCTGAATTTGCTATCTAGAATGAGGCCTGAATAAATTGCCGTGTTAGAGAGAACCGCCAGGGTGCTATTTAGTTTTAGAAGAACAAAGTTGGGATTTTTGTACTTACTCGGAAAGAGAACCAGTTTGGTTTGACTCCAAGACCACATACAGATGTTGGTACATTTCGGGAGCCTAGACCCTATAGAGCAAGCATTCTGCAAAATATCCTTAAGCGTATTGAGGTGTTTTCCTGAGACAATGATAACAATTTCATCTGTATAGGATATCACCTTGAACCCTCCCACTTCCAGTATTAGAAGTAGTTCATTCACCACAAGGTTCCAAAGAATATGTGAGATCACGCCGCTTTATGGTGTAGCCCTACTGATGAACCTCGAAACTAATGCTTCGCCCAGCTTTGAGTTGATGAACCTGTTGGTGAGCAACTGACTTACCAATTCCTATCCTATAAGTCTATCAATTTCTTTAGAATTTTCATTAGAAATGTTAAAAAAAGTCATGGGTTTGAGATCTTTGGGGTTAATATTCGAGCTTTTACCAGTCTAGAGTATGAAACACCATATTAACTTCCGTCCAAGACTTTGGAATGTGAGACAATTCCAGTCAACTTTTGATCATCACATCGGAGTTCTACATTCCGTTCGGCCGGTATTATGTCATCCGGTCCAGGAGACTTGAATGACTTAAACCCGATTATAGCCCAAATAATTTTGTTCCGAGTAACAAGATGTGGGGATCTGCTTAATAATGACTTAGGCGAAGACCTTGTTGGACTCGTGATGGGACTGCAGCTATTTGGGAAGTGGAAATCCGGTAAAATATGCAGAGATTCTGCACTAGAGGTGGTATGAGCAGCTAGCTTTCTACAGATTGGTATCCTAGCTATCCTTAGAGATCTCTTCTATACTTTCAGAGAAGTGTCTCCAAGAGTTTCGTTCGGATTTCCTAATTTTGGTTTTAAAAGTCTTGAGGGCCTCTTTGTACAGCAAGGTTCACGTTCAGCATTGGGTTTATTTACGGACATATCTTTTAGACCGGAACGAAAGAGAAGCATGTGAAGCTTACCTTTGTCCTAATAACTAAACTGGTTGTAAGAGTGTAGGCCTAGGGTCCTATATAAACCTGAATCAAGTCACCTATATTTTTATTAACTTTCTCGTATACGTAGTAAGAGAGATATTATTTTCGTACAAAATTTCGAACTCGAGATTTTGATCAATTCTAATATTACGATGATAGGGAAACTCAAAAAGTGGTCTCGAAATTCTGTCCGTCCGTACCTATGTCTATCTGCCCCATAGCTGGGAAATCTAAACGCTTGGACGGATTTGTTTCAAACACTTCGTATTTGGAGTTTGTGGGCTTCCCGCTAGGAGGCGTTTTTTTTTTTTTGTTTTATTCTAGCCCTAATATTAACGGTACTTCCTATATAAACATTTTACAAAATACATATATGTAACATAATTTAGATTTATTCGAAAACGGCTCTAACTATTTATTAAAAAACGTATTTTTAAGGTACTACTGTCATTCTTAACTTGATAGCAAACTCAGTTTTTCTATAAAAAGACTGCGTCCTTTAATATCCACCCAAATCCCTAATAGTAGGTACTTAAAAAAAACTGCTCATATCTCAAAAACGCCATTTTCGAATTTGATAAAAATGTAACTGTTTAAATCCACAGTAATACCTTTTGCTCAACTTTGAGCTAAACAGTTGCAAAACATAATTTTTTGAACCATTTCCATCCCAATCGCTAAAAATGGTACTTTAAAAACTCATATCTCGAAAACGTCATTTTCGATTTGGTTAAAAATGTAACTGCTAGGTAATGTTTATATTCTGAAGAATACGTCGTACTCAGTTTTCAGCTAAACAGTTTAGTAACAGTGCTTTTCGAATCCAAATTGTAACATTTGTCAGCATAATTTTATAAAAAACCGCTCTAACGATTTTGATAAAAATACATATTTAAGACAACATAAGCATTCTAAACATGATCACGTACTTAGTTTTTCTCAAAAAACTCGAATATTGTCGTTTTATGAATATTTCTCAAAAATGACTACCCAAATCCCGATCTTTATTCACACACGATATATTTTTTCAAAGCCCAAAACTTCAGTGGCAATATAATTCGAAATTCACCGAAATTCAAATTCTGAGTACATCTTGAGTGCGTATGATTTTAAACGTAAAATTTGCTGAAATGACTCTGAGATTCTGCGAGATACGCAATAAACGAGAAAGTTACGTGCGACCCAGTCGTGCACATTTTTATACCCTCCACAGGAAGGTATATTCACTTTGCCATTACGTGTGTAACGCCAATAAGGATTCACCGTAGACCCTATAAAGTATATATATTCTGAATCAGGATCACATTCTGAATCGATTTAGCCATGTCCGTCTGTCTGTCTGTCTGTCTGTTGAAAGCACGATAGCGTCCAAAGAAATTGACCTAGGCGAATGAAATTTTGTGAGACGACTTCTTTTTGAAAATGGGCTATGTCGGTCAAGTAGTTCTGGTACCGCCCATACAAAACCACTATTAGACCCACGTCTCTCTCTGTCTGTTGAAATCAGGATAGCGTCCGAACGAATCGACTTAGGCAACTGAAATTTTATGAGAGGTCTTATATGTATGGCCAATATTTGACCCATATATCTCTGTCTGTTGAAAGCACGATAGCGTCCAAACGAATCGACTTAGGTGAATGAAGTTTTGTGAGAGGACTTTTTTAACCGTCGTCAGGTTGGTATTGAAAATTGTCTATGTCGGTAAAGTAGTTCTGCTAGGTACCTACAATACAAAACTAATATTAGACACATACTAACTCGCATGGCAAACATTTTGCATGACTTTTATGCAGTGGAGGGTATCAAAGCATCGGTGTGATGATAACACTTTTACTTGTTTTAAATTCACTTTATCTTTCAAATTTCTGATTTATCTTTTCCAGTTAAATGAACTTTATTCATGGCTTTTTAAATAATTTTCAATGAAGTTGAGATAAATCTCCAATAAAATTGATTCTCCTAAAACAAAAATGAATATGCAGACACATGTTGTTGTGCTAGCAATTACGTACCCCCCAGATGGTTTGAGTTAATTTCAAAATAAGGATACCCCAACCCCAATACCTGCATATTTTCTTTGAGAATGATGAACATTTTGCTGCTCGCATCGTATTTCAATCGATAAGGTAAACCTTTGGCCTTTTGTGCCAGTTAGTGAAAAAATAAAAACTCTCGAAAGTTCAGTCACGTTTTTGATAAAATAATTTCTTCATGACTAGGCAGGGGAGGGGGATGGTATTTAATATCAAATCTGTGGCTGTGATAAATTTACACATCCATGAGTGAACAAAATGTTCCGTTAACTTGCCACGTTTTAACGAAATTTTAATATGTGTTTGTCAGAGTCGTCAATTGAAAAATTTATCTACGCAGAGCCACGTGGCGAATAATTAAATAAGCTATTGGCGAACTTGATGCAAGGTGGCAGAAAGTGGATACAAATTATATCCGATTGAGGAGTTTTAAATAAGCTTAAGAAAAATTTATAATGTGGGAGAATAGGATCACTAGTTCATAGGGCCATAGCGCGAGGGTGGATTCAGTTAAATATAATATTTAAACTTGGAAACACTTTAAGACAAAATGATAACTTTTAGATGTAGCTTGTAGATTTTCATAAAGGTCGTTTGTTGAAAAGCAGTAGAAAAAATCTAATCAAATATGTTCACAAAAACTGGGTTTTCGTTCAGTATCTTCATATACATAAATTATTACTTATTGTTCACTAGTGTGATGGCAAAAGGCAAATTAAAACTCAGTAGACATACGACTTCAGAAGACCTACGAGTATCTATTCAAGTGAAGGATATAGTGCCCTCAAAAGTCAATTCCATCGAAAGGACAAACTATCCACCATACCGGACCGATCTACTTGGGAAACTCGGGGAAAAGGCGGTTTGAAAAGGCCATTCGGTGTTGAGGCAGAGATCAAAAGACCTCACTGCTATATCTTAGCCCTACTTAGACATAGAACAACGATATTCCAAGCTGATATCCATGAAATTTAAGTTTGTGCCAGAGAAAGCTTAAAATAAAATTTCAGAAGATCAAATATTATTACATTATGAGACAGTTAATCAGCGCGTAGACATCTGGATTCATACAAATCAAATTCAACTCCGGACTTACCTGGGACTCTCTAGCTTGGTCGATACACTTTTCTGGGTTATAGGTCACGAGGAAGTCAACAAAACGAGTGGTTCATTGGTTTTGCTTGATGGATTCATTCCATCGGCCATTCATTGTTCTAGAACCTATTTGAACTCTTGGAACTATATGAGTGGCTAGGTCGATGTCGCTGTACAGCCCGTACAGTTCGTCGTTGTATCTCCTCCTCCATTCACCGTCTATGCAGACGGGACCGAAAATTACTCGAAGAATTTTCCTCTCAAAGCAACCAAGAGTAGCCTCATCCGCTTTTGATAGAGTCCATGCCTCTGCACCATAAAGAAGGACTGCGATGATTAAGGTCTTATAAAGGGTCACTTCAGTTATTCGAGAGAGGGCTTTGCTACCCAATTGCTTTCTTAGCCCAAAGAGACAGCGATTGGCAAGAGTTTTTCTTTCGTTTAATCTCAGCGCTGGTGTCATTGTCTGAGTTCATAGCGGAGCCTAGGTAGACAAAGTCCTTTACCACCGCAAACTTATATCTGTCTATAGTGACATTCTGTCCAAGACGTCGGTGTTGGGTGTCCTTTCTCGATGACAACATATACTCTGGCTGGCCCTCATTGACTGCCAAACCCATCTTCGTCGCCTCCGTCGCAATGCTCACGGACGCGCCAGTGACACCACGCTGCGTTCTCCCGATTATGTCGATGTCATCAGCGCGGCTAGGCGAGTAGATGGACGGACTTTTAAAAGATAGTCCCTCTGGTGTTAGCGTTTGAGTTTTGCACTATTCTTTCAAGAACGATGTTGAAGAAGTCACATGACAGCGCATCGCCTTGTCTAAATTGAAATCGTCATGGTAAATTGTAATGTAAAATTTAGGCCATTGCTTGTACATATGTCGCGTTTTTTAAAAGTTTATAAAAGTATTCTCTGGCAGTGACATTTCAACCTCCGTCAGGGCGTATATGAGCATCTGGAATCCAATTTAGCATTCATTATGTAGACTTCCACTAGGTATTCCCTCACATGTCTAAAGTGCAAGAGCAAATCAACATCCAAATGATCGCTGCCCCTGTTCTATTGGTAGGTTCTATAGGTAGCAATTTCGATAATAATATAGACTGACTTTATACTCCTTTTATCAACCCCTTTTCGATGTCAAACCAGTCGTTCTGCTCCTGGACCAACTGTCTGAGGCAATAGGCGGGGGCAGACTGTTTCGGTCACTCTTGGTCTTTGTTTTCCTCGATAGATAAACCGTTCGGTACCAAATAGTTGGATGACTTGTTTCAATTAAAAAGTAAACGACGGGCATAACGATTGCCCTCCATCCTTTTTCCAGTAGACTATACATCCATTGATCTTTGGTCAAACAGAAAAGCGAATTAATTCAACCACCAATTTCTGCCACGCACTAGTCTCCCTCCTTAGTCGTGAACTGTCAGAGGCAATAGACAGGGGGCAGACTATGGCCCCTATTGTGAGTGTCTATAGTTAATCGTTGATCGACAATTGTCGATTTGACTGTCGCTTGTAGTCGATTACAAATGTCTGATCGATGCTTTCTCTTGGAAGTGAACAAATTTTGTGCGTATACTACGGTCACCCTACGTACTTACCCGAAGACAGACCGCCACCATCAGGAGATGTCATCCTTAAGACATCTTAACGAAGTAAGATGCATGGAGATATCTTTTTTAAAAGAAAGTCTGGCCACTTTCTCCCTTGCCCCTCTTGTGGCATCAAATTGGACGTAAACATTTTGGTTTAAGTGTGCCCTTTAAAGAACACCCACCTAAGCTTACCTAACCTAACCTTTCGGCCTTCATAATTGTTGCGAGAGCTTGCAGCATTTGAACTATGGTGCATGCCTGCCGGCAATAGCAGCGACCACCGCGGCCATCTTTTTGATGAGCGGCCATCTTTTTCGGAGATTGGAGAATTTTCATTCTTTACCTTTTACATAAGTGCGCCAACTAGTATTAGAAAAAGCAAAAATTAAAACCAAAAGTTTGCAAAATTAAATTAAATAAATTAACAAACAATTTATTATAAGAGAAACGAAGTGGAAGGTTAATTGTATAGCCTTTAAATATTTTATTAACGAATAAAATTACAGAATTTTAAGTTCTTGGCAAAATTTTAAGCGTTTACTTTATCCAAGAGCTCTGGTCCCTGGCGGACAAAAACGCCAGAGGGAACAATAATACTCAGAATACTCTTGATAAAACTCATACTAATGTTAGGAACAATAAGAGGTCACGCCTTGTCCTTGTAAGCTGCAGCGCATTCCACTGTAAACTATCTGGGGGCTTGCTTTATAAAATTTAGTAGACACTAAAAAGTGCGTCACTGAAGTTGCAAACTCCCAGTAGCAATAGCCTCGTCTAAATTAATTTCTCTTTCAATGGCAATTAAGGTGCCAAAGGTGCTCGGCTCGTAAGCGAAATGATCTCCCATTCCCCAAACTGCTTGACAGCGAAGGTATCCACCCTCTGGTCGTGTGCATTTACTAATGACACCGTATACACCTAATGTCTGTGGTCCGTTTTCATGGTATAGTTAATTGCGCAGCCGAATTCCTTTTACCACAACCCAGCCCTAATGACTTAAGTATGCGAACACTCTTGATGGTGTCAAGTGGACACAGTTATAACTTCATGAGGAAATAATGACTGGCAAACAGGGAAAGGAAACATAGGATAAAGTGCCAACGTAACCCTGCAATTTATTAATTCACCCTACATACGTGTATTCATTACTTGATCCCTTTAAACAACTCGCAAAAGGACAACTCTCACAAAATGCTAAGTACTAAGTCTTAGTGCTCACTTTCTTATTTCATCCTCTAATTACTCCCTTCCTTTCGCAACGGGCTTAAATTAATTTCGCCCCCTCCTCGCCCCATACAGAACAAAGTGTACACATTCTCATTCTTGCTATTTTATTGTTTTTGTTCTTTACCGCGCCGCAAACACTTACAGGTCCTGACAAAGGATAGCGTCACCGTGTCAGTAGATGCTGTAGTTTATTATCGTGTGTCAAATGCCACCGTTTCTATAGCCAATGTAGAGAATGCACACCACTCGACGCGGCTCTTGGCACAGACAACGCTACGTAATACAATGGGAACGCGACATTTGCATGAGATACTCAGCGAGAGGATGACAATTTCTGGCACTATGCAAGTGAGTATGGTTGCGAATATATATATTTTGATTTGTGTATTTGTTCTTAAACGGAATGTCCTTGAGAAGCACTCAACTAAATCGCTTTTGTTTATTTTTTTTTCTCTCTCTATATCATACAGGTTCAACTGGACGAGGCAACCGATGCTTGGGGCATCAAAGTGGAACGTGTCGAAATGTAAGTATACCATAACCATATATCCTTAGATGGATTGTACACTCCTCTCGCAAGAAGTTAATTTGCTTCCATGTTGACATTTCGATGGCAAAACATTTCTTTTGATTTGTTTTGTTGATTTTTTTTTCTCTGTTGCCAAACAAGAACAACAACACCAGCCGGTGGTTCATAAAGAGAAAAAAAAACACAAAAATAGTACGTATACGCCACAGTCACTGGTTTAATATGAAACACGCTCGGTTGAGTTTATTGCCATTTGTTGCTCCGCCATATGGTGATTGTATATCATTAGGCCACTAATGTTGAATATATGTCCTTGTGCATGTTCAGCGCTCGGCTATTACTCGCGCGTGGATTATTTTTAGACGCAGTAAGACCGGTAAGACTCATGTTAATGCGCGCCCTTGTCTCGTTTGTGGAAATTATAATAATATTTTTTTTACGCTCAGCTTCTAACAGTTTTGTAACATTTTGATTGGATTAACATAATAACAATGACATGACTGCAAACAATACAAACGAAGATTCTGGGTTGAATAATGTATCTATGCAAATCGATGAATAATAAAATGATGGCTTCTTTTTATGGCCTATAGACATAGGATATGGAAAAAAAAAATTACGAACAGTGAATAGAGGTCCTGTTTTGTTTGCGATTTACATAAAAGTTATCAAAATGTGAGTGACATTGTATTTATCATGATTAGGAGATGTGTATTGTGTCCTGTAGGTTGTTTTTTGAGTTCTTTATCGATTTAGGTAAACTGGTTTTTTTTTTTCAGGAACAAAAGTGGTTGGATTTAGATTTGAGTTTGAAGAATGTGACAAAGTGGGAGAGAGTGTACGATGCATCTTCTATCTTCCTAAGACGCTACTCTTAGGTTTGATGTAAAGCAGATCTCCTAATTTGGTTGCACTAATTGTGTGGGAGATTTTTATGTCCGAAAAGCTTAAGCTGTTAGGTTTTGCATTTATACATTTACACAAATCATATGTACATAAGAGTAACACTATTTAAGAACACTAATACACTCATGTATCACCATACTATAAAAAGGCAAACTGAACCAAAACTGGCCTCTTAGTCATTTTAATAAAGCTTAAGGTAACTTGACTGCACTGTTTATCGTAATAGATTTGGTTTGTTCCAACAGTGGTTATGGGCCCAGTGTCTTCTGACCAGTGTTGTGCCATGTAGACTAAGAATGTAGACTACACGATTGTCTACGTGTATACAACTCAACGTAAACAATTCACAATTGTCGACATGTCCATGTTAACAAAGTAGACAATGTAGATAATTATTAGAACAACCTTTTTTCTTAATTTTTCCTGTAAAAATTCCTAATAAATCATTAAAACAGAAGCAAGTTTTGTATATAAACTTTTAATTCCATATCGTATGTATTTATTTAAAAACAAAACAAAATATGATGTTTAACAAAAAAAATGTTCAGCTCAAAACATATTCACATCTATCTATATCAGATACTATTTCAGAAAACAAAACAGAATAACTTTATATTAATTTTTAATAAGCTTAATGTAAAACTTCAATATTTTGGAAGAATTGCCAATAAGAACTTATTCAAATTCATCTTCATTGGAAAAGTCATATTGACCATTTTCAATTCGAAGTGAATAGCATACATGAAGAAGCTTTTTAGATCGTTCAAATGTTAAACGATTTCTCGGCATAGAATGCACATGCGACCAGCTTGAAAAAACTCTCTCAATCTGAGCCGAAGAAGCGGGAATTTGGAGAAGTTTGTTCGCTAGATTTGCCAGTTTGTGTGTTTAATTGCAGCCATGTTCCAAAAAACTATGGGCTTTCTTATTTGCTTTTCGTAAAAAATTTTAAAGAAGTTAATTTTTCTATTAAAACAATCCCAATCTTCAATGCCATCACTGTTGAGATACTTAGACAAAAACTGGCACACGATTTCGTATTGACTGGTTGTAAGCTTGCTATTATCAAAGCGGGGTGCAAATAATATGCTGAAAGGGCATATTTGTTTAGAGCCATATCCATACGCGATTTTAAGAAAGTTTCATGCCTTGCATTGAATCTATCTGGGAGATTTAAGTTCAACCAGAGATTAACTGCTTCTCCTGCAGAGCAATCAACCGCTTGACACCTATTTATCAAATTGCAGATTGGATCAAAAAGCTCAATACAGCTCTTAACATCATCTATGAACTGTTCATCAAAAATTAATGAAGCTACACTCTGTTTGATTTTTTTAACTGTTGATTCCGCTAATTTTCATGATGTCATAATTTTTGACCAAGCAATTGTAGGAGTCACGGTATGAGCACCATCTTGTTTCACAAGGCAGTTTAATCCTTGTGCCACCTCTATCAACTATCATTTTTTCGAAATCAGCTTGCTTATATTCTTTTAAAACCAAAGCAACTTTACCATTGAGATTATTGTCGATCAAATCCTTTGCCAATAAATTCCCAATATGGCTACTGCAAGTGCTGTGCCATATAAAATGTTTCGAATTTCTTCCCATTTTCTTCATAGTACTGGCATTATCGGATACAACAGCGTAGACTTGAGTTGAGTAGACTTATTTTGCAATGCCAACAGATTCTGCAAGGATGTTTGTGAGCTTTTCTGCTGTCTCAGATTTTCCAGTTAGGTCCCATGCCTGGAGAAATGCCTGCTCTCCTTCAGCATTATGGAGCATTGTGACCACCGTCTTGCTGTTGCTTGAATAATTCTTCCAACCGTCAATCAACAAAACAGATTCCGAGCTAAGAGATGCCTTAACTGAAGAAATACATTTTTGTCATAGGCTTTATCCAAAAGCGTTGTAGAAAGTTTCTTACGACCGGGAGGTTTATCTGCATAGGCAGGTCGAATTTTGTTCATAAAATTCTTAAAATGAAGTGATTCAACAACTTGAAGGGGGATATTGCACCCAAAAACCAGTTTACCCAAGGCTTCATTTAACTCGTCTTCTTATTTTTCCGATACCTTGTGCATAAATCTTGCAACAGTGCTCGATGGGGCAGAAAATCGTTTTGAACGTTGTACGTTTGCTTTAAACGTTGCTGTAGGTAAAGGCAATAACGGCCATGATGACGAACTGCAACTTTTGGAGTTTAACGAAATTGATGAACTTGATGTTGAAGCAACTTAGGACTGGGTTTCGCTTGAAAACTCCCCAACCGAAAGCGTTCTTGGAGCTGTTGATAATGCTTGAATTGAATTACTTCTCAATGGGTCTTCTCCCTTTAGGTACAAATTTAGAATTAATTAAAACTAAAATGTATTATATCAGAAAATACTCACAAGAGTATTGATAACCATTGCGTTCTGATTGTCACCTTCATCAATATTTGTAACAGAAACAGACATCTAAAAGAATAGTTTGTATTGGTCATTCATTTTATATTAAAAAACATTAGCTTTTTACCGCGTTTTCAGAGTTATATTGGTCGGAGCTCTGGTCGTTGTCACCATCTATCAAAATAATCATTGAGACATCTTCCGATTCAGATGTCGCAGTTGATGCCTTACAACCATTCCAATTGCAAAATACAGATAATTAAAACATTATATTTTGGTAAATCAATGGAAATTAAAATACACTATTTTTTACCTGTGTCTCCGAAGACGGGTTTCAGCAGTATTTTGAAGATTTTTCCTGCAAACTTTGCAATGTGCTGAGTATTTGTTGTTTGTTGTCACCAAAACAAAACCTAGCTCCTCAAAAGCCTTGTTTTTTGGTCGTTTTAATTTTTCAGAAAAGAAATTCTCAATTAATTCTTAAAAGTGTACTTTCTCGATGGAAGCTTACAGATGAATGACAGATTGACAGATCTGAAAGGTATTGACCACATTGTCGACATATTGTTGACAATTTCGACATTGTCGACATTGTTGACTCAATTGTCTACGTTGAAAATTAGACAATTAAAGTCGACATGTAGAGGAACAAAACTGCTTCTGACGAAGATGATTTCAGCGATGCTGCTGAATTTGACGAACCTGTTTTTGGTGCTGGAGCAAGAAAAGTGGAATCCAAACTATGCATTGTAGTAGATGAAGTTACAAACGATAATCCTACTGTTTCATCTGATGGAAAATACGCTGATGTTGCTGCTGCTTGTGAAGCGACTAATGTTAATGGTCGTGCTGATGCTACTGTGATTGAAGGTGTTGTTGAGGGTGCTGCTAGTGTTGAAGCTGAAAGTGATGATGATGATGATGATGACGATTGTTTGGGATTTCGAATGAAACTACGTTCCCGAAATCCAATCAGTAGACGGTTTATTGGCTTGATGCAACGTAATCACAAGGAAAAGACAACAAATCCACTCACCGTTGAAGAAGCACTTCAAGGACCAGATGCAGACAAGTGGAGGGCTGCAATTTTGTCGGAGTTTCGCTAATTAAAAATTCGCGCGAATTTTTAATTTTCATACCCCAAATCGATCCTCCCTTGCTCAATTTTTTTTTGGCTACGCATTTAGGTTCATTAAAAGTCGATCCTCCCCATTCGCAATCGTTTCCTGGCTACGCCTTTGGTTTATTTACATGACCAAATTGATCGCTCCTATTGAACACTTGTGCAGTGTGCCAGGACCTACCATTTAAAATAGTCTGCTTGCCTTGCAGATATTTAAAACTGGGCAAGAAGTGCATTTAAAGCTAATTGAAAGTTCTTTAGGGTAAAAAAGGAAACCCACCGTAATGACGGTTTATTTGTGATGTCTTTGGTGATATGCAATATGAAAAGTTGAGAAAGCCTAATTTCATTTTTCTCATATTCAAAGAAAAACAAAGTAAAATACAATTTTGCGTCTGAGAATAAATAAAAGTGGAACTTCACGAGAACATATTAGATGGGTCATAATTCCATAGACGATTTCTATGGACTTATAACCCACTTCGGTGAGACATAAGTCCATAATCAAAATATGGAATTATGTCCCACCGAAGTGAGTCATAAGGCCATTATGGACTTATGCACGGAAGATTTGCTTAGTACGCTCAGCTCGCCTCTAGATATGGTGTACTTGATTCATTTCCAATTGACCTTTTTATCATGGCATCTACTATCAAACCAATCTACCGTCTAAGGAGGGGGTGCCTTTTGGTATCATCCGCAAGATTCGATATTGCCTGGACTGCGATGTAGTCGAATCTTCACGTGAATGTCGAAGAAATTCTAATAAAATGTGTAATACGATGCATTTTGCTTTAGTAGTACAATGGACCTGTTGCGTTTTAATACTCCACTCCAACCTAACCTAAACCGACAACAAAAAATATTCGTTGCATTCTTACCACCTCTAGTGATAGTTCCAATTGCATATAAAATCAAAATTTGTTGGTAAAGATTTCAATTCATGGGCGATTCAATTTTCCAATTCTAATAAACTCTCTCTCATTTAATGAATTTTTAATTATCCAATCAACCATCTTACCATCCACAGCAAAGACGTCCGTTTGCCCGTTCAATTGCAACGTGCCATGGCAGCTGAGGCTGAGGCAGCACGCGAAGCACGTGCCAAAGTTATCGCAGCCGAAGGTGAACAAAAAGCATCAAGAGCTCTACGCGAAGCATCCGAAGTTATTGGCGATTCTCCAGCCGCTTTGCAATTACGTTATCTACAGGTAATTGTGTGCAAAAATTCGAATCAATTTAATTAAAAAAAAAAAAATTGTTTAATGTTAATTACATTTATATAATTTTCGGTTTCCATTTTGGTTATGTTTTTCCTTCTCTTCCTTTACAGACATTGAATACGATTTCGGCCGAAAAGAATTCCACCATCGTATTCCCATTGCCAATCGATTTGATTTCCTACTTTATGAAGACAATGGACGCATCTAAAAATACGCAATCATAAGTTTAAATCGCCAGCAATAATCTAAAGAACTAAATCACAGCTCGCAATATACGCTGGATTTTTTTAACAACAAAAAAAAAAAGTTGTATTTGGTTAACAACTACTCTTAAACTGAATCAAAGTATTTAAATGAAAAATTAACTGGTTTCAACAAGTGGACATCTAAATGTTTCTTTTTTTTTCATATAAACTCAAAATCCTCTTTTACGTAGGTAGGTTAGTTTTAGTTTTTTTTTTTAAAGAACGTTTTCGAGAGTCGATCGTAGGAACGTGTACATTTTTTGATCGAGTATAGGGATCTTTAAAACTGTTTGAGAGACGTACTTAGACCAACTTCAACTTGCATGAAGATCACACTTTGATCAGCATTTTGTACCGGGTTCATCACTAAATGTCTATTTCAGTCTAGCTTAAATTTAATGAATAACGAAAGTTGTGTCGAAAATATAGCTGTTGCTAGTTTTGTCGAATTTATAAATCGCTTTGTCTAGCTTACCCCAACCACAGCTCTTCTTCCAGGGGTTTTCTGGCCAATACAGCCTTTTACTTTCCTTATTTAGTTGCACACCAGCTTAAATTACTAGTTCTAGCATTTGTAGTATCTAAAAACTTTAGTTCCATGATTTTTTTTAATAAGGACATTTTAGTCGAAATGGGATCGTCAAAATCAGTATTTGCAAGAAATCATTCCCATTTCTGGCCATCAACTGCCGATGAGCAGTTTCTAACACCGATCGTACCTTATAATGGAAATGTGATTCCTAGTCTAAAGGTGCCAGTCCATTTGAGAGTTAAAATGCTGCGAGCAGCTCTCAAGCAGCTCTCGAGAGCAAACTCGAGAGTAAAAATGCTGTCCACTATGACTATGTCCACTTGCGAGTTTGCTCTCGAGAGCTGCTTGAGAGCTGCTCGCAGCATTTTTACTCTCAAATGGACAGGCACCTTAAGAGCTTGGGATATACACCATGACCAAGTCATTGACAAAGAGAAAATGTCTTAGATCTTCCATTTTGGTCCGTTCTTTACAATGGCTGACCTGTAACATCCAATACATAAAAAAATGAAACCTCGAAGTCTTGTAGCCGTTTGTGTTACAGCTTCGATGAAGGAAAAAGTGGAAAAGTCTGTAGTGATGAGCGTTTACAGATTTCCCTTTCAATATAATCTGTACTCGTATGGAAATTGAAACCCACTGAAAAATGTAGAGAAATCTTAAGTACCTCAGGATCTTATTAGGCTTGGTCAAGCATAGTCCATTCTAAAGGAGCAAAATCAATCTGTTATAAGAAGGACGGAATTTGTTGTCAAAAATAAGTTAGCAGTCTCTAATTGCGTGTTTATTCCAAATCTTACCTATGATGATTTAGGAAAGCGGGACCTCTATATCTTGCCTATTGTGATGAATTTACAGCTTAGGTACTACTGACCAAAAATAATAAAAGTTGCAAACAAGCAAACAGCTTTGTCGCTGTTGTGATTCGGAGGCATCGTGCAAGGAATACTAGACGTACCTTCCTATATTTAGGAAATTCTTTCTCGAAGCTTCAATGGTTTGATCTAGTTTAAGGCATTTCACGTTTATCGAAAAAAAATTGGTCAAAGCTCTATCTAAAAAATTCTAAGAGCTTGTTCTCTCTTGATAGGCTACATCACTGGAAACTGTCTTATAGGTAAGCATGCAACAGGGCTTGGATGATATTTTTGTAGAAGCTGAATGGCTAAGAAGAAGAGACCACTCTCCACTTTCTCTGCCGGGTACACTCTGCCAAAAATTAAAACTTCTTCTGCTACAACGATCTGAATGACTTCATAAACAGAGAATAAGTCCATTAGGTCCAGTTTAGTTACCTGTTATTCGGTTTTACAAAAAATTGTATACGCTAGCTGCCAACACCTCAGCTCCGATAAGACCTATAGTACTAACACCGCCGTGTATGTGTTAAATGGCCTTACCCTTTATTCAAAGCTTCAAACTGGTTTAATGGGTATAGGTGCAAAGAATTTCCTAAATTCATATGAGGACCTTTTAATTTTTTAAGTGTGTCGGCTTTTTCTCGACAGCTACTTTAACCTAGCCTAACCCAACGCATGCCTCAACCAACATTCTAAGACGTAGCATATAGAATTTATGTCATCAGGTAGGCGTCCTTTGCGTTGACCAAAAATGGGACTGTGAAATCAATTCGTCATCCTGCCCCCTATCCATATAAAGCTTGCAGCTGAAGGCTCATCAGAGTTATTGGCAGAAGATCAAAAATTATTTAAAGGAGTCCACTTGCCATCCTACACTCAAGAATTATTTTAAAGATTTGGTACTCGAATGCTCAAGATATTGATTAAGCACCTTTCATCCAAACGAAACTTAAAGAGTATTTGCAGAGAGAATGAATACCTCAGCTCAGAGTCTACCTTGAAGAACCCGGAATCCAACGTATGATTCCACATCTATAAAACATCTGCAGACTGATAAGCAATACTCCGAAACCTTTAAATGTCATTCTGAGAGTTCGTTGGGGTTGTGCTTTTGCTTCAAACAAAAACCGCATTCCAACACCTTTACAAACAGTTCCCCGGAATACTTAAAAGCATTTCTATAATTGAAAAAATTCCTTTTATCACCTTTCTCGAAAATGGGTAGGTATCCTAGTTTGTCAATCCTTGGGTATTTCATTGCATATCCAGGCCACTTTTTGACAGAGGATTTAGGCAGGTTTGGCAAGTCTTAGCCCGCTAGAAGCCTGACTGACGGAAGAGTAACCGTGGGATAACATTCCAGAGTACATTTCTCAGTGCGGTGCGGTGCTTGGGACTTAGCAGAGAAGTTGCTCAGAAAAGTGCTCGCTACATTTTTGTAAGCTGTCTTATCTGAAAAAGTGTACCCATCTATTGAAATTATATTTCGTAAAATCGTTATTCTGTTCAATTCCCATATCGCATTGTCTTATCTATTTAATTCTTAAAGACACAAGATTGACTGACCGCTAAGCATCTGATTCTGAGGCAAATTTCACCCGTAATGAAATGAAGCCGTGATTTCCAATCACAAGCCTAAACAACCTCGTTGCTAACTATCACGTCAACCAGTGTTATATGTGTCACTAAGATTATATGCACTCGTGTCGAACTAGTCTACCATTTAGTCAATATTATTATCCCGTCACTATAGAGTAGCAATTCGGAAATGACTATGTCGTTGTTGGCGGCAACAGACCAGTCACTCGGTGGAGACTGTGGAATGACTTACCCCAGGTACAGTGGTTACTACTATAATCTACCGAATCCAACCCCTTATTTCATTAACTCCCAATAGGTCTAAGTCTGATTGATTTTTATGGTCATTATCATGATGGACGAGAACTGCTGGAGTGCTGGCTTCCCGGAGTAGAGAAATGCAGTGTTTGACACATGAATCTAACCACATCAAGTTCAAGTTGCATAAATCTGGCATTGTTACTCTGTGTGCCTTTACTTTCTGGTTCGATAAATGTCCTAAAATTCCAAAATTCAATCTTAGTCCAGGTACAATAGGCAGAAGTCACCAACATGTGATCATCGTTCCATATTTGAAGCGCATTATGCAGGCGCAGTGGGTCAGTGGTTAGTATACTGGACTACTGAGCGATGGATCCCAGATTCGATCGCCGGAAAAACACAAATAGCATCTTAAGGTGCTTTCCACTGCGCCACGTCTGACAAACATCCCTGTCCTGAAAGAGCTTCTCGATTGAGCCGTTCGGACTCAGCATATAATTGTAGGTCCCTTCCATTCTGATTCGGTTCGGATACAGTTAGTGTGAAGGAGGCCTAATAGCCTATTCACACCAAGCCGAAAACCGAGTTTTCGTCAAAAAAGTTTAGAAAACCTGTAGATGCATTCACACCGAACACCAACTCGTTTTCTTTTGACGTTTCAATTAGCTGTGAAACTAGCTATGAAATGTTTGTGGCGACTAGACTTTTATTTTACCTAGTTACTAAACTTCGCTCGTATTGACATAATATAAAACAAAATTACTTAAGCTACTTGATAATGGTTAACTTATGGTTAAATGCATAAAATAATTAACATTAAGCAGCATTCAAAATCAAAACATCTGAAAATACCATTTAGTTGTGGCAGGTACCTAGTTTGCTCTTTATGGTGCAATGCAAAGAAAACAAAAAAAAACTCTCACTCTCACATCCTGTCAGCAGTTTTTCTGAGCTCGCTGAATGTTGCAAAAGGTGTGTCTGCTTCAACAACCCAACGATTGTACTGGTTTTTGTGGCGTTTTCATAGAAAACGACCTCAAACCACTCGTTTTGGAAACTGCAATATGTATGGGAAAACTTCTGTTTTCGAGGAAGTTTTCGACTGTTTTCGCGAAAACCCAGTTTTCGGCTTGGTGTGAATAGGGTATTAGCATTACTATCCATTTTGTGCGAGTCTGCATCAGGAATATGGTTAAATGTTAACCCTCAGTAGTTAAGGACAGTATACTTTAATAGCTTGAAAAGTGTTTAGAGGAATTATGTCGAAAATTCACAACCTAGATTTTTGAAGACCCTTGACCACGCGTAACATTTCAAAAAATCGCCTTCATCAGAAAACCCTTTTATCCAAAAATAAAATCAATGGTCCTTTACCAACAATCATTTCTAAACATCCCCTTAAATTCATTTCAGATCACAATAGACAGTTTGATATAAAATTCATAAAATGGACACTAAAAATAATTACTTGTACCGCGCAATAAATATTTATGCTTACATAATATAGGACCTTGGGATTACCTACACGTCTTCCACTGCACATCCGAACTATCCCTAATATTCGTATATGGTAGTAATAAGTCTAGAAAACATTTGTAATTCCGACTCTAAATTTTAACAGTTCACAATAGTTATATTTTGTTCATAGAAATTGCACAATTGTGAGCTTTAGTTTTTTTTAATTGTTTAAAATCGCGACTAGAATTCGTTATTAGTAAGGCGTAGTATATTTCAGCTAAAATACCCAAACGAGTTTTAATTTCTTTCACTGCAAATTTTAACCCGAATTTTGAATGCGTTTGACAGCTGTCACTTAAATTTAGTGTTTATTGTCCGCTTTGTTAGCTGCTGTTGTTTGTGTTCATAAACAATAAGTTAGGTATTTTGTGTTAAATAACTTTTTGTAGAAACAATCGGAAGATGGCTCTTTTTAATGTTTGACAAAGACATTTGCTTGCACATTTTG
Source organism: Cheilosia soror (assembly GCA_949372485.1). NCBI lineage: Eukaryota > Metazoa > Arthropoda > Insecta > Diptera > Syrphidae > Cheilosia > Cheilosia soror. Next base: position 36,891,442 of record OX443561.1, read on the forward strand.
TTAACGTCATTATTGTCCGGTTAAATGTCAGAGAATTTTTTTTAGTACAAATAAAACTAAATTACATAAACAGCACTTTGAATGTTCACAATAACGCTCTCATTAGTTCTTAGATCACCATCAGTTTTAACCATTTTTTTTTACTGCGGTGACCCAACCTCACCTTAAGTGTTGTGTAAGTCACAATAGATAATTTTTTTGAGTTTATTAAAATTAGTTGGACACCAAAAATTGTGTAATAATAAAATCTGCAATTAAGCTGACATTTATCCATTGCATTAGGCAGTTTTCAGTTGAAAACAAAAAAATTAAAAAAATATATTCTATGCTGGTAGATTTTAAATATATTTTTTAATTGTCAAATTACAATCAACGCACAATATCATCGTTTGTATAAGTGCACTGCTTGTTTTAATTTGCGACGTCTATTTCTTTTGTTAAGTATGGTCTTCAAATCTCGGCGAATTTCTTTCGGGCGAAATCCGCAATAAGCAAGTCCGGATAAACAATTGGCAATCAAATACTATAATTGGATGACAAGTTGGATCGTTGAATGTATAATATCAACTAGAGTTGAGCAGAGAACCTTTTGAAATGAGTAAATTTTCTTTATTAAATAATTTGATTCTTAAGTATATTTCTTTGCTTCTAGGAATGTAAGTTTAATATAAAATTTTATTACATAAATCCATTTAAAATAACCAAAAAAATAACATTGATACAGCCATTCAAGAAGAGTGTTTACATTTTTCAAGTGTATTTGCATTTTCTAAATGGCTGCATTTTTATGATCAAAATAAATAATATTTTGACGTCCTTAAGAGGTAAAGAGTGTATTTTTTAGAGGTATAGAATTTAACTATGCAATAAAACACTTGAAGCTTATTTAAATGTCTATCATATTAGCTTTATTTTATAGAACACTTTATGCCATTACTGTTTAAAAATGATTTCGGGCATATCCGCGCCACGGCTAATTAAAATGAAGAATCGAGCAACTAGGGCCGTATACCAGCAATAACACGCGAATGTTGACCTTTACATACCCCCAAAAGAAAGTAATCTAAAGGTGTGAGATCACAGGATCGTGGAGTCCAATTCACAGGTCCATTACGCGAAATTATGCGCTCAGCAAATGCTTTCCGCAATCAACGGATGGTCATGGTGTCGCGCGCCGTGTGGTATGTTGCGCCATTTTGTTGAAACCAAAGTTCTGTCACCTCAATGTCATTCAACTGAGGAACGAAGGTCATGTTTCTATACCGCTCTCTATTGACGGTAACATTCTGGCCAGCATCGTCCTTAAGGAAATATAGGCCGATGATTCCACCAGCCCATAAAGCACACCAAACATAGAGTTTTAATGGTTGTAAGGGACAAAGGCTTCTGGGTTTTCTCCACTCCAAATTTGGCAATTTTGCTTGTTTAGATACTTATCCGTTTAAACTCATCGGCCTCGTCGGAGAACAATATTTTGCGTTGAAAATGAGGATAAAGCTGAATTAGCGTTGTTCTGGCGTTAATCTACTTTTCATAAAATGGCAAAATGTACTTACCACAAATCTACTTGACAATCTGTAGAAACAGTGTTGCCATGAATATGAATACGGCTGATAATGATTTACTAGCCTGATTTATTCAGCTAGAAATTAGGTGTGCATGTGGTTAGCTGGACTAATGAGCGAGGGGTCTCAGTTTTGTTTCCCATACAAAATTACATCTTAAATTTTTTCCACTGCACCACCTCTCGCCAACGCCTGTTCCTAAAGAACTTCTCAATTCAGCCACTCGAAGGCGACAAAAATTTTAGGTCCCTGATATTCATCCCAAAAATAAGAACTCTCAAAAAAAAATTACTGTCAGAAGTTAGTCTTCTTAGGGTGCCTGTTCTGATACCCATGTTAGTGGTTTGAAAGGTTTGCTATTTTTTCAATATCTGCCAGGATTTTCCTAGCTATATCTAGCAAGCAGATTGGGTGCTATATGGTGATGGCTTATTTGGTGTTTTGATACCACTAGCAAGCAGCACCAGTTTTGTCTTTTTAACTGATCCTGAAACCTCCTTCCTCCAGGCTGGTGTTGAAGATATTAATGACCACGTTTGGAGTTTCATTTTATGCTTCCCTGAGTTAGATTATATTTGGAATGACAGGTATTTCTTCATCTCCAATTTTACTACAAATCTCGCTCATTTCCTCAGGAGTGACCCCTCGGAGAGTCAGTGTTTCGTCAATGGAATGGCTCGCGTTTTAGGTTCCCAAGGGTTTTGGTTCGCTTCATTGCAGAATGAAATACTCCACTTTTCAGCCTTTTTTGTGTTATCCCTGCTGGTGTTAATAGTTTTGCAGTTTTCGGAGATATAGCGCACATTATAGACTGGTAGTCAATAAGTCAATACTTACCAGGGAGCTACTGACGTAAATTTAACATTTAGCCCTGTAAAGGCCAACAGAAGGGTTCTCGCTTGCCCAATGGTTGCTCTGGAGTTCGCATTAATGTCATCAGCAATGATAACTTTTTTTCGACCTCAGATATCAATAAGATATTATTTTATTCGGTAGCTGTTTCTCTTTAGAGTGGTGGCAGAGTATTGCTGTCCCCCGCTACTCTAAACACTACACCATGGCCACCGCCAAGATCCGTCAGACACTGCAACTTTCCATCATCTGCGATCCCACGGACGCTGCTTCCAGTTATCGAAACCTGGCGCTCTGACATCCGCGATGACCTTCCGTGTTGACATCTAACGTGCTCTAGACTATCTGTTTGAAGAAGTCGCATGAAAGCGTGTCTCCTTGCCGAAATTCAGTGCATGTTTGAAATAGCTACTTTCAAACTGCACGTTGCAGCGCATGTTTTCCAGCGTCATGCGACATTGCTCTATCAGTTTTGCCGGGACTCCGAATTTGGCCATCGCCATATAGAGCTCCTGACGATGTATGCTCTCATACGCGGCTTTGTATTTAACGAACAGATGGTGAGTTTCGACTTAAAATTCGTTGGTCTTTCCCAGAATTTGCATCAGTGTGAAGATTTGGTCTATAATCCATCTGCCTGACAGGACGCTGGACGCCAAACTGGTACGTGTGTTAGAGAAAGTTTTAAGACGTTCACGCAGTACGTTGGATGGGATGTTATATACGACATTAAACATGGATATGACTCGAAAGTTCTTGCAAGATATAGTATCTATCACCTTTTTTTGTAGATGAGGCATATGGAGCAGATAGTCCAGTCATCGGGCATATTTTCTTCCACCCATATACTTGGTTGATGATTTGGAGCATGCGCCCTACCAAAATATCACCACCTGCTTAAAGAGCTCCGCTGGTAAACCTTCAGAGCCCGTGGCTTTGTTTTTCTTAACCTTTTTTTATAGCTAAGCGAACTTCTTCTATACTGGGTGGTGGAACTGGTTCTTCATTGACTGGACGTCAGTTCTCTTCTTGCCCCATCACTCTCTCTAAATGATGCCCATTAAGCAGCTGCTGGAAATGCCTCTTAAACACATCTAGGTACTATTCTCTGCGCTTCGGTGGCAGTATTGCTTTCGGTGTCTCGAAGAGCCTGCGTTCCAATTTTAAAGCCAGCAGTCAGTTGATTGACTTTTTTATAAAACCTCCGGATGTTATTACACCATTGCAAGACTCTTCGATCTCCTTGAGCTGAGAAGATGCGTAAGCCCTCTTCTTTCTACGAAGGATGTTCTTTTCCTTCATTCTCCAACTCGATACTCTTCTTTCACTGCCATTGTTTTGTGCTGCAGCGTTTTTTTGGGTGCATTTGTTGTCAACTTTTTTTCTGTACACGCATTCATCATCATTTACTTTAGACTTTTATTTACTTCAGACCACGAGCTCTTTCTCTGGCTGATACACTCCAGTGGTTTCGGCTACCTCCTTGACGACGTCGACATACTAGCACCAGCCTCTTCTTATTGGACAGGAAGGACCGAGACTTCCTATAACTATAATGTCGATCCACCTCCCAATAACTTTTGCAAGGCGGTTGCTATGCCTTCCGGACCATTGAAAATTAATGTACTACCAAGAGGAAACCTATTTTTGGTCTAGTGATGGATGAACTCTGATATAGGTAATTCGTCCATTTTAATGTTCAGTTTTCAGAGTATTGTTGTGCCTCACCGGGGCTCGAACCGAAGTCTTTCGGGTCACAATGAGAATGACTCTAACCACTACACCGTAGCCATCGCTAAAGTGTTTTCTTAATTGATGGTTCTTTCTACATAAACATCGTATCAATGTCGGGGAGTCTTTAAAGTTTCCCAGTAGCTACCACGAGTTCCAACATTCCTAAAACTTATTTTCTAGAGAAATAGAAGCAAATTTGTAAGCTATAGGCTAATCGCCAGATATTAAATTGGATTGGAAATTGACAACTAGCTGACTTTGTGCTCAAACGTGGTACCTACTCTGACTAGGCGATTATTGTCATAGGAATTTATAAACCTCGTCCGTGCTCACCTTTTCACTAAGGCTCCTATCACAATGACGATATTCAGTCCAGCGTGGCGCTTAGCCCTTAGCTGATGTAGAAACTGTTTTTCATTCTCAGTCGATAGTTCTGGTGGGGGAGAAACATTGAATGTGCTGGGCCACACATCTCTTCCCATGAAAGTCATGTCAGGCGAGACGTGTAGATTTTTAGGCTAGTTGAGAAAAGGAGGGTAGATTACACCGAAATTCCATTCTCTTTCTATTATGTATCTGTTTTATTACAATTTTTGAAAAACCCGACTTATCTACTCTCACATTATGCCACACAGTTAGATATCTATCTCTTTTACTATTCACATTTCAAATTCGTCCTTCAATCGATTCTCTGATTTCTAATATTACTATATTTCTAATTTAATAAATAATAAAATTCTAATTTAAAACAAAACAATTCCAGGTTAAGATACACCACTGCAATAACAAACAAATAACAACAACAACAACAACATGGTTTTTACTTCATCAATACGACGAAATTATGTGCTAAATAAATTTTTAAAATATTAAAAGAAACAATATATCGATGTATAATGTAATAGTTTATAAGAAACGCACTTAAAATGTATTTTGAACTTTTTCTTTTATTTTTTTTTATTTATTTATTAGAAAATGTAGAATTTATTTTTTAAAATCTATTAAAATTCAAAATAATAATGTCTGCGTGTGTTAATATAAAAATAATATTTTTTTTTAAACTATTTTATGCATGTTTAAAATGTATGTGTATCTTTATTTCGTATTTGTAGAATAATTTCCTAATATAAGTGATAAAAAAAATTGTTGAATTTCAAATTGAATTCTAAGAAGTTAACAAACGAAAAATGTCAAAAATGGAAATATTATCCGTTAAATAAAAAAAAATTACCTTACCACGAGATGGAGTTTTTTTTTAGTTTTATTGCATTCAGTTTGTTTGTGTACACAAGAGTCCTTGTTGTGAACATCATTGTCCTGTCTGGTGGAAAAAATGAACTTAAAATGCGAACCCTACTCACGAGAATTGGAAAAATGTACCTTGTAATAGACTGACAAGGATCTTCTATCCAATTCGTGGAAATTCAAGAGGGAAACATCAGTTGGAATTTGAATACCTACTTCTCAAAGACAGACAGCAGGAGGGTAGGGCGAGGACTATGTACGAACTCATCTGTTATGATGTCAAGTCAAAGCAAGCTGATTTATGTGAATTAACTTGCTCAAGGAATACAGTCTGGTTGGTTCATATTAAATTAGTATGATGGCCAGTAATGACATTATGTTGGATGTCATTCAGGAGGGAATGGTAGGGAAATATGAAGATTGAACGTGAGGTACATTAATATTATGAAAACTGAAGGACCAAAGTATTGGATGAACAATTTACGATGCCACAGGTAGGCGGTAGCAAGACGACAGACGAGCTGGAATATAGAAAGCAATGTAAATATTATGGATTTTAAAATTAGACGGCAAATCAATGAGTTATATGTTAGTATTCTTTGGAGAGGAAGCCATCGTTTTGTTGTTTTTAAACGCGTCATCTCAAAAGACATCCTTATTAGCCACTACAGTTACTGTATGAGGATAGTGGTGCAAGTTAGGTTTTCGGGTAGGTAAAGCCGGATGAATGGTCTATCAAAGTCGAGATGGGGAGATATTAGTCAGAAGTAACAAAGTTCAGCTTCCGAAAAATTAACAGAAAAATTATCGATAAACGCTGACAAAAACGCTCCCAGAAAGACTTGACAAATTTTCAAAGAAAACTAAGAAATACAGGGTTTTTCAATACGAGCGCTACAAAAGTTTTTTTAAATAAAACAAAAACGGTTTTGGATATCAATGAAATTCTTTATTCCTGTGAAAGTACGTTCGATGCTATTATGTAGGGAACTCGATTTCTTTTGCATGGCCACCAAGGGCACGCTTGCAGAAGTCCAGACGCTAAACCCAATTTTCGACGGTAGAGAGACGGTCACAGAAATGCCCAACGCTTGAGAACGACGTGTGAGAGACACATTTGGGCTTTCTTCAACTGAAGCCTCAGCGGCAGCAATATTCTCGACACTACGGGCACTTCTTTGTCTCACTGGCACGGGAACATTTGGTACTGTGCCTGTGGATTCAAATTTTTCCACTAGACGCTCAATTGTTGACCTGTAGGACGATTATGACGACCATAAATTGGACGTAGCGCTCTTAATGTTGAGGCCACTGACTCCGAATTTCGGTAGTAAATTTTAATAATTTCGACTCGTTGTTGGCTCGTATATCTTTCCATCATGAAATGGCAAACCTTACTGAAGAGAAATGTCAAAAGAGCGGCAAGAAATTCGGCGTCGTTTGCTGTCCCTGTCGCTCTACTTTTGTTTAAACCCCCTTTATAACTCAAAAACAAAGTTAACCCCTAAAATACAAACCAAAAAAACGCTCGGAAAAGGCCTCAAAAATGCCCTAAAAGCTTCAAAAAATCTCCTATAAGCACTCAGAGAAACCACTCTAAAAGCGACCCGAAAATGACTCAAAAAACATCCAGAAATACTAACGAAAAACGCCTCAAAACACAAAACTATCTGAACTATCATGGAACTAAATCTCCAAACATAGAGATTGGTTTTTAGAAACCAAGAGCGGTGGTCATGTTTATTTAAAACAGATGTATAACACCAGGGTCCCGTTACTTACCCGATATCCATACACACACGGGAACAGCGCCTCGTTGGACCTAATACTATTTGTTACAGTAAACTTATAAGCAGGGGCGGGCGTAGCGAGGGTTCGAGCCGTGGGGGGGGGGGGGGGTGACTGTCATTAAAATGCCGAATTATTTGAGGAACTTCCCGACTGTATAGAAATCATTAAAATCGGCCCAGAGGTTACCGATTTATAACGTCAACGACTTTCAACCCATATACGAACTTTTTTATGGAAGGTGCCACGCCCCTTTGTCCGATTTAGACCAATCTTAATAGGAACACTCCTGAGCCAATACCTAAGATCACCTGTGAATGAGATCAATGGAGTCAGTGGTCTTCGAGATATAAGATTTTTAATTTTAAAAGTAATTAAAAGTTGAATTAAATTCAGATTATTTACATTTTTTCTTATTATATTTTTAAATGTGACCGGGTTCGCAGTGAGAAAAAAAGGGTACTAGTGTATCTTAAGGACTATTCACATGAGAGCGACCAACTACTATCTAAGAACGAACGAATATTCGCGAGTTTTGACAGTTCGCGAATTTCAGCCATCTGTTCCTACCAGCAATTTCTAATTTGAGATTAATTCTAACGAAGTTTTTTTTCGCTAGTTTGTGGAACGCGATTTGATCATCATGTGGATTGCGAATAAACTTTAACAATTGAAATTTCGTTAGGTATTTAAACTGTTTATAAACTTATTTTCTTAATGCATTTTGATGGGATAATTAATTATCCTACTCATGGAATATCTAATTAAATGTGCAATAAATGCTAAAAAAGTGTTTGTTCGAATTTTGTTCATTAATTCGTTCGTTCGCTCTCATTTGAATGGTGCTTTTTCCTTTTAATTAATTATCCTATCAACATTCAAAATGTATTCAAAAAAAGGTTATTAACGGTTTCAAACTTTTTTCCGCGAACGAAATGAAAGTTTATCCGCAATCCACATCACTAAGCCGCATTCCACAAACTAGTGAATAAAACATTCGTTCAAATATAATCTCAAATTAGAAATGCCGACCGTCCTTTTTAAAATCGAATCGAAACTCGGTAAATTGTAAGGAGTCCTTTTTTTTTTTTGTCTTCACAAAGACTTGTCGAAAAATGCCGGCAAGTCAATGAAATTTAATTCTTTTGACAAGTGCATCGTTTTACGTTCTGTTACAGAACGTCATGTTGTCTTATAGGCCCTAGAGGTTCCCTATAATACAGATCGTAATATTTTTGCGACCCCCTTCTAAAAGCACATAAAGGGTGGGCCATCTATTGGTTTCTTTTAAAATCGTAGGTTATTTTGACTCTGACCTGACAGCTGTTTCCCGGTCGAAATCTTGACAGAAAATCAGTATCTTACCTCCGCGGAACGAAATGAGTCACTTTACGCTTAAACAACGTTGGGAAATATTTCCAAAGTGAGTGCTGTTTAGCCCAAACAGTGCGTTTTTTGAAAACAAGTTTCTGACGAGGCGCATTTTCATCTCGGCCGCCTTGCCTCATCTGGGTCTCGGAAAACCCATGTTATTGTCGAGAAACCAATGCATCCACAGAGTGAAAGTTTGGTCCGGATTACGGAGTGGTGTGGTGGTATAATTGGACAATTTTTTTTCGAATATGAAACTGTGAACAACGTTTCGGTCAACGGTGGGCGTTATAGAGCAATGTTAAGCGACTTTTTTTACTGGAATTTAAGACATGGATTTAGACGACGTCATACTCATGCCACACCAGCCCATGGCACAATAGATCTTTTGAGCACCAATTTCCCAAATCGTGTTATCAGCCGTCTTGGCGATGTCAATTGGCCGGAGCTGCGATTTGACCCCTTTGGAGTTTTGGACTCTTTTTTTTTGTGTGGAACCGTGAAGGACCGATGTTAGGCCAACAATCCGGATACGATTCAAACACTTAAGCCCGAAACCATCAACAAGGTCTTGGAAAATTGGAGACAGAATGGCCTACTGCGAAGCCAGCCGAGGCAGCCACTTGAACGACCTTGTATTCCATAATTAGTGGGAATGTTTGCTCTTACTAATAAAGCCATAATTATGTACATGGAACAAATTAATTTTGTTGATTTTATTTCATTTTTAAAAAGGAACTTGTATTTGACCGACCCGTTATGTGAATAGAATCTGGGGGTAAACTACATAATTCGATTCTACTTTCGATTCTATTCGAAAGTTGGTTCCGATTCTACTTTCAAACAAAACTATGTATGAAATTAGAATCGAATGTAGTAATGCCAACTTTTTCCCAAAAAATTTCCGACTTTCGAACGAGTCTCGCATTGTGTTTAACAGACTTTTGAATAAAACGAAATAATCATTTGTTGTGATTCGTGAATAGGTAGGTGCTAAATCAACATGGACAGTGTTGCAATTAAATTTGATTTTTTACCGAAGAAAATGAGGATTGCAATGATCAATTTGAGCCAAGGCGAATTCGGGATAAATCCTTTAAATAAGTCGGGATGCATTGTAATGTATTGAACAAGAATCTCAAATTAATACCCCTATTATGGAAGACAACTACAACCAAACAAAGGTTGTCTTTCTCCAATTGGTATTATCGATTACAACTAGTTGTCTGTCAAAGGACAACCATCACCCTATGAGTAGACAACAAATAAAATGGTTGTCTTTTCAGTTGAGTGCCCGTATTATATAAGACAACTGAGTTGTGTTGGAGTTGTCTAGAATGTCAAAATGAGACAACTGCTTTTAACCAGTTGTGTTGCATTTGTTGAACCAAAAAAATCGGCATTTTTAATGAAAATTGGACAAATAAATGCAAGTTTAGGAACTAGAATATAACATAATATAAAAGGATAATATAATGTGTTTATAAATTTTAAAAATCACCAAACTGGAACAATTTGATCGGCTCATTGGGATTCTCCAGGAACAATCTGATCACTGGCCAGGGCTAGGTTAGGTAGGCAGTTTGGTTCGAAAAAAAAATATTGATGATATTTTTGATGATGAATAGGAGCTCTATTATAGCATAGAGCCACCTTCAAGGTCAGCAAAAGAATTGCAATTCTTCACATTCGTTAGTAATGTGAAATAAGAATGTTTCTAAATACGAACTCCTAATTTGAAGTCATTACTCACTGCACTTCTGGTAACTTTCTTCTGCTATGTAACGAAGAGCAGAGGCAAGCAAGAATACGTGGAATTGCCGAAAAACGATGACTGTTTGTTTCAAATAATAATTTATTTCGACCAAATCGTACACGAATGCTTCCTTTAGTAACTGAAAACCCGAAACCGAAAGAAGAATCTTCAGCTTTAGTATGCTTACTTTGTATTTGGGAATTCTAATGGATCGGAATGCGAATGATCATGAATACTTTTTTCTTTCGTAAAACATTAACCAAATTCTCAACCTCCTCCTCCAAGCCACCAAAAAATAAATCAACACTATACTTTCCATTGTTTTTTTAACTTTCTCGTTTGAATTACATATATTTTCTTCATTCGATTTCAATTTCCACAAATAATTTCACAAAACTGACATTTAACAGCTGATTCCGATTTTAATATGCTCCTAAAAGAAGGCAATTTATTTTCTAAAGACAACTGAAAAGAGTTGTCTTGCATAATACGAAAAATCTGTTTGGTTGTCTCAAAGTTGAGTTGTCATAAAGACAACATAAAGACAACACAACTAAGTTGAGTTGTTATCCATAATAGGCACTTAAGATGTCTTTGTGATTGTACATTTAGATGATTCCCTATGCATGAAGTATATTTTAATAATATTTAATAAGTTATGAACAAATTTCTTACTCACATTTTTTGAGATTTCTGCAATCCACACAGCCTGTTCGCAAACACATTTGCATTAGAATGATAATTCGGTCGAATGGTTTTGACATATACTTTAGGATTAGGTAGTAGGTATGTACCAAAAAAAATTGACAATTCGAGGTCCAGTCGATTTTCGAATATGAGCGCTGGTTATAGAGTTACAGAAATACAGAGTACGTATCTTGCGAATTCGAATATTTTGATTGTAGAATCGAATTACATAGTTGGCCCCCTGATGTTACTGAAGATTCAGTAAAGAGTTTTTCATTAAGGAGGGGTCGATTTTGAAATGGCGAAAAACATATCCGTTTACCCAAAAAATCTATCTATTATCTATTTGGCATCAGTGAGTGAAGAATAAACACCGATTAGCATTAGACAGACGCCACCAAAACATTTTGGCCACCACATGTTCTTTTATTTCTCATTCAATATTGAGGAAATTGGGCCCATTGAAGTTTATTTAATTTATAGAATTTGTGGCAGGCAAATATACACTATATACACTATAGTAATTTTTTCCGCAGCTCAAATCCAGTCGGATACTGAATTTACATTCATAGTAAGTATGTATCCGTTTGTACACCTATCGCACAGTGTCCAGTAATAACCCCCGTGAGTATGCAAATACCCTTGCGGCTCAGTCCGATCATGAAATTGGATCTCTTTTTACTCACCTCTGGCCATAATTCTTTTGTGTGCCTGCAGGTATTGAGATCAATAATGCGTGGATTACGAATATGTTACTATTCTAGAGAATTCCTCATTATATTCGTGCATATAATCTGCATTCTGCTCTGAACTATGTGTATATAAGCCTAATATAAGCCTAATCTCCATTTAGTTTTGCAAAATTCTACAACAATCGTTAAGGGAAATTTTCCTTGTTAACTTTCATAGCGAATAATTTGGTGGCACAGAAACTACCTTTGGCTGTTAAATTTATGTGTTAAGAAATTACTTGTTAAAAAATTAAATTGTTTTTAATCAAACTATTTTCAATCATAAACATATTTATGAATTGAACAGTGGTGGAGTGTACGATTGTCATCACAAATTTTTAAATTTGAGCTGGCCTCGACTCCAGTAATGCGTTTCGCCCCGATGTGGTGGGTGGGCTCATCAGTAGACGACCACCACATCTGATCTAGACGCACTGTTTGCTCGATTTTCACCGAGACTAATGATTTTTCAATCAATTCAATGATTCACAGTCACTTGCTGATTGAAAAATCATTAGTCTCGGTGAAAATCGAGCAAACAGTGCGTCTAGATCACAAACCAGTAAGAATAGACCGTCGACTCCTCCCACATAACGGACTTTGCCTACAAGCTGCCGGCGAGACCAGGATTTTTCATGTATTGGTGCTGTACAAAATCAAAGGGGCGAAATTAACGCACGCATACTTGAAAAATCCTGGTCGCATGGTATTGCATAGAAAAACATTGCCGCCATTAATTTTGACATTTACACGTATTCACAGACAGGGAAATTTTCTCCGGGGGGAATCGGGTAGGTGTACGGGAAGTCGGCGGTCTATTCTTACTGGTTTGTGGTCTAGATCAGATGTGGTGGTCGTCTACTGATGAGCCCACCCACCACATCGGGGCGAAACGCATTACTGGAGTCGAGGCCAGCTCAAATTTAAAAATTTGTGATGAAAATTAAATTGTTGTTTTGTGTTATAGGTCCCTGGTTTACGTTCTGTCGTCAAACAGCCATTTTCTGTCGCTAAATTCTGGGTGATCACAGAATCCGTCGTATTCGGAATTTTGCTACGAACCCCGAAAGAACTACCTATCACAGAATCCCTTGTAGTGGACATTTTTGCTACGAATTAAATTCGTAGCATACATTTCCACTACGACGGATTAAATTTGTAGCAAAAATGTCCACTACGACGAATTCTGTGATAGTTCTTTCGGGGTAGCGTAGCGAAATTCCGAATACGACTGATTCTGTGATCACCCAGATTATGTTGCTGAAAAAAGTGTTCTGTTCCTAATTCTGTTTCTGTTGCAAAGGTATCAGATTCTGTTTCTGTTCTTTGGTGGCTTTAGTCTATAAACCTTAAATGAACAACTGAAAGAGAGAACAAAAATAATCAAACAACTCAACACAATTATGGATAAAATGTTACTCTTTATTGAACTGTATCATCTTGATTCTTCCATGTTTTTGTTTCATTTTAATTTTTTTCTTGTGTTTTTATATTTTTCTTGTATAGTTTTTGTTGGGTTTTATTTATGATTTATTCATTATTATTATCAATATACGTTTAGAGTTAATTTTTTGGTTTATTTTTATTTTTCATTTTTAGTTTCATTTATATTTATGTATACATAGTTTTAGTTATATATACTTAAATGATTGTATTGTATATGGATTTCTTAAACATAGTTTAAATGTTATTTTTTGTTTATACAAAAAGAAAACAAACTTAAAATAGTAAAAAGTAGGTAAATATTTTTTCTCGTTTTTCTTTTGTTTTTTTCATCATATTCTTCTGTTTTTTTTTCTTTTTTTCGCTTTTTGTCTTCATTTTCTCATTTAATTTTATTCTTAATCGTTAAGATTATTTCTAGAAATTACCTTTTGTTATGATTATTAAAATTAATATAACTTCACGATTTATTTTATATAATTTAAAATATATACTTGTAATTCGTTTACTATTTATTTTTTTATTTTTTTCTTACGGAAAATATTCATCAGTAGAAAGAATAGAAAAGGACGATAAAAGTTTTTTTGGAATAATTCTTGTTTAGAACTTACTTAGAGAGCGGGAAAGAGAGGGGTGGTGATTAGGCAGTCGCAGTCGCAGATTTTTTTCTTTGCAATGGGATGGGGGGCACATTGTAAATATATAAAAAGCTATGCACACGTCACTATATTATAAAATGTCGCAAGGAGTCGAAAGTCCTCGCATTATGAACTGAATTTTGTTTTTGCTGGACTGCATCACCGCTAAGAGCTCCTCTATTATAGTAAGTCGCGCACAATAAGTGGATGTGGTTTGTATGATGAAAATGAAAATGAAAAGTGAAAATGAAAATAAGTCTTCTAAGAAAATTTGTTTTTAATACTTAAAAAGGAGTAACCCGTTCTATACATACATATAAGTGAATATAGGCTGTGTATAAAGTACACAAAATTATAACCTAAAGAGGAAGATGTTTTTCCACCATTTAATAATTGTCGCAGTAAAAAATAAATATTCTCCTCTCGGTGTTTTAAAACTATAAATTCATTATAAAAGAATTAAAAAATAAAATCAAAAACAACACCGTTCAAACTTAATTGGTAAAAATTGTGGTCTAAAAATTAGTTTACATAATAATTATGTATAATATATATGTATATATATACTCAAAAGCGATATATAAAACTGACTGAGTACACACGCTGTTTGGTGGTGGTGAGAGAGTGAGAGATATATATAGAAACGATGAAACATAGCACAAAAAATAAATTAGTCTTAATCCTGAACTTCTCGATAAGGTACTTCGGACGTCACCGAAAACGATTCAAAATAATGATTCAAAAATTCAAATGTCGGCCGCTTTTCTGGCACCGCATCCCAACACTGTAACAGCAGATGATAGATATTATCGGGGAAGTAGTGATTTGTTGGCTTTGGCATTCGGAAGCCTCGTTCGATGTTTTCGATAACTTCTCGACTATGCATACCCGGGTAGGGTACTTGACCAAAGGTGAACAGTTCCATCAGCAGTATACCATATGACCAGACATCGGATTTTATCGAGAATTTTCCATAGATGATGGCTTCGGGCGCTGTCCATTTGACGGGGAAACGAGAACCTTGTTTCGGGCAGTATTCATCGTCGGCAATCACACGAGCCAGACCAAAGTCACAGATCTTGGCAACGTTATTCTCCCCGATGAGCACATTGCGGGCGGCCAAGTCACGATGGATGAGCTGCTTTGATTCGAGATATTCCATACCTGAGGCTACTTGGGTGGCAATGTAGATTAGATCTTCAAAGTGTAAGTAACGGCCATCGCCTTCGCGTAGAAAATCTAGCAGACTACCCTTAGACATGTACTCTTGGACGATGTAAATTGGTTCTTCCTGGAAATTCAAATGTGTGATTAGTAAAGGAATTGTATTGGTAAGTGGATGGAAGATCGATTTGCCAAAATGTTTTCTTTGTTTAGATTGAAAAACTTGACTTCAATCCACATATGAATCAAGTTATGTCTGTTCTACTTTTATTTTGAGACTAGCTGGACCCGTGCTCGCCTTGCCCGCTCGCACAAAATTATATTTGGTTATGTGTATGTATATATTTTCACTTCAAAAAATACATTTTGGCTAAAAATTGTTCCTTAGGACGTGGCTATAAACGACATAGCCTATAGCAGTCTCACGGTGTTAAGGAACATTTTAAAAAAAGTTTCATTGAAATCTGTCCAGTAGTTTTCGAGTTTTTAGCTGACAACGAAAATTGCTACAGTTTTATTATATGTATAGATAGGAACTTTTAAAGCTAATTATAAACAGGTTCAACAAGTTGTAGATGAAATAGTTTAAATCGAGTAAAATTGCAGTTTACAAGTTAATTTATTACACTGTCCTTGAGCGAAGGGGGAACACACATAGATGGATGTAGACCGCGTCAAATAACGATATATCGACTCCGAGTATTCCAATCTATTAAAATGGAAATGACATACAAAATTATACTTTTAACAGCCTCTTGACAAATAGAAACGAAAACCAATAAAGGAATTTTTAGATGTCGACGGTATCAGTTGTCCACTCGGCATACGAAGCTGATTTCAGACAAAGAGGTGGACATTATGGCCACACAATAATTCTATCTCTAAACGATTATCTGGACAAAATCTTGAAGTGGTGAAAAGACAACTTGGTTGTATTTGACGCAAACAAGACACAGCTCACAACTTTTTCTAGGAAAAATGCAACTGTTCATCAGATCCAAATGGATGACCTTCAAATCCATCCCAAGGACTCAATGCACCTTCTAGGAGTCACAGTCAATTCAGAAATCACATGGCAGGACCACATATCCCATAGCTATTTATAGCAAAGAGGTACTTTAGCCCCAAGCAACTTTTCCTTCTCTACAAAGCACAGGTTAGACCAGGCCTGGAATATTGTTCCCATATATGGAGCTCGGGCAAAACATTCACCTAACCTACTTGACAGCATACAGAGACGAGCAGTTTGACTTATTGGAGACCCTACACTCACATCGAATCTACAACCGTTGGTGCACAGAAGAAAAGTCGCTGACCTTTGCTTGTTCTATAGGTACTTCACTTCAATGGTAGATGTTCCGAGGAACTTATAGACATTATTCCTCGAAATGCAACTTTTATGCGCTCACAAGATAGGCAGCTTATGCTCATGACCATACAGCACACTTGACAACCGCGAGAACATCAATTTTCCAAAACTCCTTCTGTTACAGACAGGACAAGCAAGGGCAAAGACTTTTATAAACAGCTTTCCGTGGTATTCTTAAAAAATCGTTAGCCGCAAATTATACAAGACTGGAAATTGTGATGTAAAACGAGTCAGAAGCTGGATGTGAAGAAAAGGCAGCGTAAGCGGCGTTGGATTGGTCACAGACTAAAGAAACTAAATGACAAAGTCGTGAGAGACGGGATGGATTCGTGGGTAGAATAGAATCCCAAGGGTGAACGGCGTGTTGGAAGACAAAGAATGATGTGAATATCAAGCGTCTTAGCGTAAACAGCGACCCTAAAGCAAATGGGGAAGTTGACACATATAGCTGCGTGGTAATGATTTCAATCAGAATCGACTGCTACAAAGTAGACATAACTGCTATCCGGGAAGTGTGATGGGATGGGATGTACCGGACAACATTTTCCGACTTGGCCGGAAAAGGAGGCAATCGAAAAACATTGTTTACATGTGAGGAAACTAAAGTTACTATAGCTACCACACGGTTTTCTCATACGGAAATATGGCTTGCAACAGATAAGCCCTTAGATGCCGAAAAAACAATTACTGTGAAGAGATTTGACGTTGAATGGCTACAATCGCAATAAACTGCCAGAACCTTTACCAATCGCGGCCCTTGGCCCTCAACCGACAAAATATTCACACTACGGTGAATTTAGGAGAAAACCCAAGAAGTCAAGATCGATACCCACTACGCGTTTGTCGATTTTTAGGCCGCATATGTCAGCTTTATTGAGCCATGTCTAGTCTTGGTAACTCCGCCAAACTCGTGAGATTGTTCCGAATGACGATGGAGAACACTCGCTTCTCCAATAAAATCGGAAACAATTTCACCGAGGCCGTCGATGTTGGCAAAGGATTTAGTCAAGATGATGTGCTGTCATGTAACGTCTTCGACAACTCACATACTTAAAAAGAATGGGAAAAGAATGGTACGCAACTTAAAGGACAAGACACAAATCTATCTAGATCTACCAAAAGTTTGAACAATTATGTGTGTACGCCGATGATTTGATATAATTGGTAGAACATAGGGAGCTGTCATAGAAACCGAACCGTCTAAAATGAATTCATTGGTTAACGAGAGCGCATACAAGACTAGTAGCTGGCCTAAGCCTATTTTATAGCTCAGAGGAACTTAGTGAAATCATTCCTTGAAATGCGTCATATGAGCGCTCCACAAAACAGACAATGAATGCACATCACCTCAGTACACTTAACAGCCGCAAAGACAGAGTCGGACTGAAGATCACAATCGATAAATGGCGTCTGCTATAAATTCTGATATTGCCTCGGCAGAAATAAAACGAAAAATAACTTTTGTGAACAGCTGATTAGGCAATTGATTAGTAGAGCGCTATCCCGAACAACTAAGAAGACTGTGGGTAAGATATTGATCATCGCAGTTCAATTTTATTATCGGACGAAGACACTCTCGATCGATTTGAGAGAAAGATTAGTCGGAAAATGGTCAGTCTTATTTGCGTTGACAGGCTTTATGAGGTGTACCTATAGACTTTCTTGATCTAGTCAAAAAAATTGCTCATAAGTCGTCTAAAATGGTTAGGGCATGTAGAGCAGATGGACGGACACAAATGCTTCGGCCCGAAGAGTCTTCGACTTCAACCCAGAGAGACAACAGATTAAAGGAAGACCTGGAAGTGCGCCCCTTGAGGCAGTTGGCCAAAGACTAAGTTAACTAGACAAGCTTACTAATTGGGATCCAGGTCCACCCGGACTGTAGCGCCACCTAAGTAAATAAGTCAGCCAATGGCTGAAACGAAGCATTAGGCTGAAGTAAATCCAAAATCTTAAGCTAAAAACAACTACTGAACGAAGGAGATCTGCAAATTAACCAACATTTAATAGGAAGATTAAGAAGAGCTTTGAAACAGTGTGTTCGATTTCAAGAAAGAATGTCAATGGTCCCTTAAAAAAGAGGATGAGCGCTCAACGGTCGCCTACAAAACTTGAGTCACGAAAGACAAAGCGCACATTGAAAAGGGAATCATATCGGTGAAATAATTAGCGGACTGTTTTAACAAATATAGAAACAACATGGACCACTAGAACAAGAGGGTGATAATGGAAGTTAGAACAGGATTTGCAGATCTCGAAGAAGAACCGACAGTGAGATAGATGTCCCACCAGCGAATAAATGGGCCAATCGAATTGGGCTCACCCAAAAGGAAAAGGTAAAGAAGTAAAAGTAGATGTGACTTTTTAGTTGGATTGACTAGGTCACAATTGAAACTTATGCACCGTTTTTGCTCCACTCCAATGCATCTTGTGGCGTTGAGGAAATTAATAATGTTGCAAAATTTCGATAGCTTGTCGAAAAAGGCTCTGCCAAGTGTGCGATGTTTGGTTCTATCTATTGACGGGTATGCACAGAGAAAATCTTAGTTTCTACTTGGGTTTTCTTGATTTTTGCAAATGCGGCAGTGGATGTTAAGGCCAACGGCCTCTGCTGATTGCTATAATTCTCAGAACGGGGTCGGTCAGTTAAGCCATGTATCAAATATATGTTAAAGGAGCTTGTGCACTATGTCTGTAAAAACTGCAGAGAAATGGCCTACGCTGAAGACGTAAATCTAAGCCCGTCAAAGAAAAGACTTGACCATATTTAGAGGCTGACATGAGTGAACATCTCAAATGCAATAGGCGCAACTTGTCCACCTGAAGTTAGGCTATCTATCTCGTTATAAGGTGATGGCAAGAGGGGAAATAAAACACGAGTTTAAAATCGAAGCCGAACAAGAAAAGATTGATGATTTAGAATTGGTATACGAAAGTCTCAGGGAGAAACGGATGAAACGAAGAAAGGTGTCTTTGCGCGTAGGATAAAACGCTCGTAATCGAATGACACATTTTGTAGCTTCTCTTAAGCGGAAGTCTATACCAGAGCTTATGTTTTGTTCATTATTTGAAGAGCTTGTGCAAAATTTGTACCTATACATGATAAAATAAACAAACAAAAACCTTTGTGCAAATCGATACCAACAAAAAAAAAATAAGTAAAACCTCTGCGCACCTGAGAGCAAACAGCATATAATGCTACTAATCTATTGTGACGGAATTTCTTCATGATGGCAGCCTCTTGCAGGAATGCCTGCGTTGACATGGTACCCTCACGTAATGTCTTCACAGCGACATCAATGCTGTTCCTCCATTTGCCGTAGAACACTTCACCGAAATTGCCACGACCCAGCTTTCGGATTAGCTGAATTTCCGATCGTGGAATCTCATATTTATCACGTAGTTCCGGTCCGAGATCCCACATCTGTGGCTGTGGCTTAGGGCATGGTCGCGACAATATATGACACAAACCAAGAGCGTTTTCTGTAATGCAATAAGTGTTAAAAAAAAATTCCTATTGCAAGTGCAAAGTCTAACTTACTACTATACGCCATCACTAGAGCTTGCAACGAGGGGAAAGTCTGATTTGTGGCAATGTAATAGCCGCCATTGTCGAGCGGTTTAATTCGATAGTGCTTCACATGATATCCTCGGCCGTCCTCCCAGTCTTTCACTGAAAGCGAATAGCCATTTGGATTGTGTTCGGATGGTCTAACTAAGAAGGTTCCTCGTGGATTCTCTTCGGCTAGTAGCAGCTTGTCGGCTTCTTTTCGCAGCACATTCTCAAAGAACCAACTAAAAGAAAGATAAACACACTTTAGGTATGAATATTAATCAACAATGATTACTCACTCTTCACTGTTTACACTTCGTTCTTCGGCAACAAAATTCAATGGGATTAAGCCTTCTTGGCGCGTGGTTAAGTTCACAACACGCCACCAGTCCGATTCGGTGTCGTCAATAACTTCCATTCGATCGCCCTTCATAAAGCTAAGATCAGATTCATCGCGGGATTTGTAGTCGTAGAGTGCGACAACAATTCGACGCTTTGGTACACCGCCTTGAACAGTTGCTGTGGGGAAAAAAGAAAAGAAAATGCAATTAATTTGTGGATTCCCTTCAGTTGGCACAATTACTGGCTTTGTTCGGCAACTCTTTGGGCAGTTCTTCCCACACTACTCAGAGAACGGTTGCCAACTGTTCATGAACAAATAAATTCTTATTTTCTCCCTTCTTTTTGTAAGCTTTTCCAATAGATTTGGCTTCTGGCATCATTGACAAAGTAATGTGGAACGGGGCCAATGTCAGTGCAAAAAGTCACAACTAAGCAAGAACCGTCGAGTGTTTCCCGCATTGAAATCCAATTGATTCGCATGAATTTATTGTACCCCCGCGTGTTGTTTACTCTTAAGTACCTCTTGCGCGCACTGCCATGCCGCCCCTAATCTGCTAAAGGGCACAGATCAAACAACAGAAAGCAAAAGTGGCACACATCGCGTGTGGGGGGGAGTAGGCTATAAGCCATTTGTTTCTAAGAAGATTTCGTAAGCGAAAAATGAGGGCGTTCTCATGGTGCATAGAAAGGTGGTTAAAGTCTTCTCGATGGTCTGCTGATAATGCAGGTAATGTGGTGTGATGGGCAATGTCGTTACAAACATGATTAGCATGTGTCAATTTGACAGAGAAATTGCATTTGGAATGACCTAGTTTGTCGGTGCAAGGTGCAAGTTTTGAGGCGGCTTGTGATTATGTGGCCACTTGTTTGTGGCGGCTACTCTTTGTAATAATGTTTTTATGACTTTTTGCGTTGTCTAATAAATGGCAAAGGTTACCGCATCCTTTTCTAAAAGAAGAGCCCATAGACACCGATTCTAAAGCCAAATGTCCGAGGATGCGTTTTGCAAATGTAATGTCAGTAGACTTGAACTATTACAACTCACCGGGATGCTAGTATCAAGGGCGAGTTTAAGGAGTGCAAAGATTTGAAATGTAAAAGCTGAAAACAATCTGTCATTGCAAAGTTGTCAAGGATTTGATGCCTTTGCCAAATATGCCTTTTGGACATAATGCACGGTGGTTCCCCTAATGTCCTTAAACCCAACATAACCAATGCCATCGCTCAAATTTAGCCGTATCTATGCATCAGATTGGACCACTCGGATCCGTGATAACGTTCCATACCAATAATCGCATGTATGGGTCTTTAAAAAAAAAGAAGGATTTCGTTAATACTTCGCACACAGCTTGTTTTATTCCATTTCAGCGACGACCCATCCTTATTGGAAACCCCTTTAGTGAATATTCAGTAAGCTCAGCTTCTGTATTATAACAAGTATAGGGAGTCGCAGTATGGAAAAGATTGGGAACCCTCGGACTAGAATATTATGACTTAGGTAAGCTTTTTCGTAGCTCGTGTGTACTTGCTATCTGGAAAGGTTTTATTTCCCTTTTTTTACTGCTAGCAATCGTTTTCCAGGATCTTAATAGGCATTATCTCGGGAGCAGAACCATTGTCCAATGGGACCAATTTGGAAATGCTTCTACGAACGATTGCTCGCAGACTTCCAGCACATTATAAAACAGGATAATGAACCTCATCAAATCATCAGGATGGTTTGTATGTAAAAGCGCAGTAAGTAAGTGATTAAAGCAGTATTGCTCTGAGGGTGGCACGGAGCAGATACTCCTCGCCAGCCCATACTAACCTAACCCGATCACTCACAGGCGCGATTTCCACAATCTATCCACCAAAAGAATACTGTGCACTAGTTGATGACAACTATATGAAGTGATGGTGTATGAGACTAGTTTGTGAGTTCTCCATTTTCTGACTTTTTCTAAATTGCACCGTCTTGCACCTACCGAATGAACGCACGTCTTTAACAAGAAAAATATATTTTGTTTGATCGCATCCATGGTCCAGATGCTACTTCTAGGAAGAGTAAAACATAAAGAGAAGCTACGGATCCAAATATGATTACAGCCACCTGTGCTCAATGCATTTCTGGAAAAACTATAACCATTTATGATACACTCATCTTTATCCGACAATTAGACGGAAAAAGTGTCATAAAACAGAACAGAAAAATACACACATTTACGACCCATAAATCAAGAAACAAAACAAAATTCTTATCGCAATCATACTCACTTGGTGTTGTCCTCGGTCGAATAATGTCCACACCTCCTTTGCTGGCGATCTTTATCTGTCCCCGATTCGGATCCGGTGTATACCGTGAGTCCAATGAGCCACCATTGTTATGCTTTTGTCCACTCGTGATGTTCGTATTACCAAAAGCGTACTCACTCTTCTTGTATCCCGTGGGATATGCCAGGGCCAATTCTTGGTCCTGCCGTTTGCTACAGCATTTGTTTCCCATTTTTTCGCAGTTATTATGTTTTTTTTTTGCCAATTTCAACTGGCTAGCTGTCTTTGCTTATTATCACTTTGACGTTTGTTCTTGTGACGTATAAAATGCTAAATGCTATTTTTGCTTAACTTCTTTTTTTTATAAATTTGTTTATAAATGCAATATCCTTGACTATGTATAATATATATATTTTATTTGTTGTTCTCTTTTTATTGTATATAAATAAATTCCAATGTGTGAGCGCAGCAGTTTTGCTGATCCTTGTTAGCTGGCTGATCCGTTGTAGTTGTTAATTAATTCGTATTTAAAAAATCATTTGGCATAATTATTCATAGAGAGAGAGAGAGAGAGAGTGTGTGTAGTGTATGTGTGTGATAGAGAAGGGAATTAAGGTGTAAATGATTGAGAAGAACGAGATCATTTGTTTCTGTTTAATTTTACACAACTATCAGTCGATTATTAATAATAATACAATGCAACAGACGGCGTTGTTCTTTCAAGACCAATTTTAAGGATGTTTTGTGCAGAGCTGGTGATCCGATTTTTTTTTATTTATCGTTATCGTTGATGTGGAACGTATTAATGAGAGAACAATAGTCATCTGAATGTGGGATTACAAAAAAAAAATGTTTCGGGATAATAGATGAAAACCTTTGAACTGGAGAGGAATGTTTTGGTTTTTTGTTGTTGCAGCTTTCGATTGTTGCTTGTATGTTGTGTCGATTTTTTTGTTTCTTGCGTTTTTTTGGTTTGTTTTTTCTTCGATCTCGTTGTGGCCTCTTACTCAAGTCACGTGTTATAAACGCTGACTTATTGCATAGCGCGACAAAAGTTGCCTTAATGTTGACTCGGTCATTTTTAATAGTTTTTTCCAGTAGATGACGTTTAATTACAACTCCTTGGGGGGGTATGTTCTTTTCTATATTTTCTGCAAAGAAAAAGGGAAAATGAAATTGCTCAAGTTAATCACGTTATTATCGAATGTAGCTGAAATGTACTATGTAAGGATATATTGAATGGTTGTAATAGATCGAGACATATAGATGCAGTGCACATATGTATTTCACATTATCTCTGATAACCAATTCGATTTTTTCATGAATTGCCCTTATCGCACATGATTATTCTCAAACGCACACTCAAATGTGCGATTAACAGAAGCTGTGGATTTTTTTCAAAGAACGTGTGTGCGCTTACTTTCCTTATTAGACATGTTTAAGTATCCTACACGTAAATCACTTCTGTAATCACTAAACCTCAAAAATAATATCTCTCGTAAGCCAATTGATTACGCACATTCTTAATTTTAATTTAGATATTGCCTCAAGTGTTGATATCTGAGCACATTAATAAAAAAAATCGTTTAATTAAAAACCGCTTGCTATATGTGAATGAAAAACAGTCACATAAAGAATGTATTGACATTTTTTGGTTTCAATGAACTCATTAAGGAAGAGAACAACAAATCATGTGATACATTGCATAACTTTTTTGGTATCCAATTCAATAAATTATTTTAAATCTATAAAACCCGTCAGTGTCATTTTTAATTTTTTTTATTTATTTTTATCATCTCACATTACCGCCTGGAGTTGTTGTTAATCGATAAACACCCTCTCCAGACAGACAGTCAATTCCTGTACCCGTTTACCGCATAATCGTGATGCGGAAATAATAAATTGAAAATAAAGTTAAAATTGAAAAAAAAAAAAAAAAGGGATCCACCACCGGGTTACAATCCCATGATACAAACACCTCCCACACACGACATGTATTTCCAAGTGAACATCATTTTAATTAGCCTGCTTCAATAAAACTGGTAACTTTTAATGAGGTAATACAGTAGGTGTCGGTCGATGGAATAATTCGGCCTAGGGTATTGCTGTACCTCCCCCTGCTCGGATATGCAATTGTAGAAGTCCTCATCATGGCGCACCATGACATTCATATATGGATAAGGATTACTGGGTGTAGATACGAAGCGCCTCGTGGCAGGTTTGTCTCTTTAGAAGCTCTGCTCTCCGCCTTTGTTAATTGTATGACGTGCACAAAGCAATAAGGCCGGCCGGCGTGGAGTTTCAATTTGCTTCACTTTAGTTTTTCCTCTGTGGCTTTAATTAATTTAATTTCATGACATTAACGAACGGATGCCAGGCTAATGCAAGTATCTTTCAAATGATGACAGATGCAAACGCGGCGCGGCGCACTTGTGTGTGCATGTGCAGTGCATGCGGATAAAACAATGTGGGGTGGTCTCATTTGATTGTGTTCAAATTAGCGATTTTTTTCTTCTTTTTGAAAAGGTTTTCAAGTAGGTATAGTTTTATGAGCAACGTTTGCATCACTGTCCGTCAGGTACTTACCGAGTAGCGAAAGGACTTTCAATTACATTTATAAAGTTTATTGCACTCTAGGTAGGGCTAGAATGGGATTAAGTCTTACATCCCTTCTCGGTGGCGAAGGATCGGATGCGACCCTTGCAATGGATGGATGGGACATTGGGAAAAAACAATTTTAGAGCACATCATTTAGGGTAGACAAATAATAAAGGAATCTGGTCAGGGAAACACATCATCAGGTATAGGGGACAGTAGCACCGTTCAACGTAATGAAATATATTTAACTCGGCGAACTGGCGATGTATTAGGATAGGAGATCCCTGGGCCTGGGCAGTGTAAATACTACTCATATATATAATCTGGAACTACTTGACCAGACTCCCGCTGGCGTTATGTATTACAACTTAACCAAAATGTTCAGGTTTTGGACCACATCTTGTGGGATTCAATCTACGACGAAGTTTTGTGACTTGCTCATGATATACAAAGTGTTAAGAGGGCCGACTTTGCTGAAGATATTTCCCTGCATACCGTGCGCAAATACATCCACGAGATAGAGTCCGAAATGGTTGAGGCAGCCGTCTGCTGCCCTAGAACCACAAGACCGAAGCTGTTTTTAAAACAAGTCGAAAGAATAATTTTCTGGTGGAAACCAAACGATTAGGTTGTTAGAAATAATATCGTGCAACGGGCTGTGATTCAAAGAGCATGCCACTCTTTACCGGAAACTGGCAAAAAACGGTGGGCCTCGATACGCTATAAGAAGATCCTGCTTTTCAGAGTAGTCGGTCTCTGGACGGGCGCAACTTACAAGCAAACAAACATGAAGGAAACTCTCTTCATCGAACAGACTTCCGAAGACTTTACGTATCAGCTTATGTTATAAAACCAGTGAGGTCCTCATCGGCGTTTACTTGTCACTTTTTCTACTACGAACCAAGCAAACTCAGTTAGTAAAAAAAATTTTTGTTATACTGGTCTCCACGATCTACGAGACCGAAACAGAATCATCGGGCCCTATTTTTTTCAGAGAATCTATAAAAGTCTCATAAGAATAGTTTCTCTTTTATTCACATTTGAAAACATAAATTTCACCATCTGCGGTGCGGGGCGACGTTTTCTAGCACCATTCACCCATTTTTGCCTTCTAAGTTGAGTTTAGGGTGGTTGGGTGTGTAATTGAGTAGCAAAGCCCTCTCTCGAACAACTAAAGTGACCATTTATAAGACCTTAATCATCCCAGTCCTACTTTATGGTGCAGAGGCATGGACTCTATCAAAAGCGGATGAGCTTACTCTTGGTTGCTTCGAGAGGAAAATTCTTCGAGTAATTTTCGGTCCCGTCTGCATAGACGGTGAATGGAGGAGGAGATACAATGACGAACTGTACGAGCTGTACAGCGACATTGACCTAGCCAGAAGAGTGAAGGTCCAACGACTGCGGTGGCTGGGTCATGTAGAGCGAATGGACGTGAATGCTCCGGCCCGGAAGATCTTCGAATCCACACCCGAGGGACGGCGCAGTAGAGGAAGACCGCGACTCAGGTGGCGCACGCAAGTGGAAGGGGACCTTAACCAACTTAGCGTGCGAAACTGGAGGCCGCTGGCCAAAGATCGTGCTGGCTGGAGACGCTTGTTGGTTGAGGCCCAGGTCCACCCCGGACTGTAGAGCCACCTTAAGTAAGTAAGTAAGTAAGTAAGTTGAGTTTAGGTTCCAGAAATTCTTTTAGGTTAGTTTAGGTTGGCAGACCGCAATGAATGCAGCCTCACTTAGGCCAGAGGACACCCATTGTGATACCACTGGATCTAATGATCTCACAACTACCCGTTGAAACAGCAAGAGCTGAGAATTAAGCATTGGTCGGAGGCAACTTATATGCTTGCATTGAGTACGATTTAAATCTTAAGAGAAAGAGAGTCATTAATTTGCCTTGAACTATTTTTATGACTTGCATCCTTTTATTTCTTTGTTTTGCTGTCTCGTTGCTTTCTTGAAGGAACTTTCAACTACACATCCTTTGAGTCTCCAATAATAGGAAGATGGACTATGGCAAAGCCTAATGAAAGAGTTATTCAGACCCGCATTGATGATGTGATGTGTAACTTTCGGCATTCCAAGGCATCTCTATTCCATTCGAAAATCATCGACCCCTATTCCTACCATGGAGGTCACCTTTCCCTAATATAATATGGCTTCCATAAAAACTTCTCTATCATCATCCCTCCAAGGTATGACTGGGAAAAATACAAACCTACTCCATCGCGACTTGATCTAGTCTGGTATACAGACGGG
The DNA here is from genome assembly GCA_949372485.1 of Cheilosia soror. Classification (NCBI taxonomy): domain Eukaryota; kingdom Metazoa; phylum Arthropoda; class Insecta; order Diptera; family Syrphidae; genus Cheilosia; species Cheilosia soror. The sequence goes on from OX443561.1 coordinate 36,918,787, forward strand.
TCCAAGTTGGATACAGAGACTGGATCTGGCATTTATGGAGAATCGCCTCAAGTGAACTTTTCAGTCAGCCTAGGCAAATACTCGTCCGTATTCCCCACATGTATAGACTATGTCTGGAGAGCGACGAAACGTTTCTTCACATTCTCACGGAATGTCCGGATCTCTTTCGCCTTAGAAGTAATGTCCTTGGCGAAGAAATCGTTAACTCAGCAAATCTTGCTGAAATACCCCCAGAAAAGATACATATACTTGTCTTCCTGACTGTCTCCGGAGTAAAAAGATTGCTCTAGGACCCACAATATGCCCCTTTAGAGAGAAAGCAGTGCCAGAGCCCAATGAAGGCTCTCCCGACTTAATATTTAATCTAATCTAATCTAACACGTCCTTTCGCCACGAGACAAACATCAAAATGAAAGCACAGATATCGTATTAAGTGTTTCGTCATTTGTCATTTTTTGGAGGCTGCCATTTAAATGACGCAACAGACGCAAGTTTAGTCATTTAGGCGTCATTGAAGAGCGATCACACGGCCATTTATTTCCGCCATTTAAATGGCACTAACTTCATGTCATTTAATCCGCCATTTTCCTAGTCATTTAAATGACGACAAAAATGTTATCCCAAAAATGGCGATCACACTGAACGACATTTAAATGACTGCTTTGTGACGCGATTTTTACGTCAGAGTGTTATTTAAATGACTTGAAAAAATGGCCGTGTAATCGTAGCTTTATATATAAGGTCCTATAAGGAATACAACTCCCATGCACAGGCAAAGCCGGGCGGGTACAGCTATATTATTTAAAAACGTTGGTGCATATGTAAGTCCGATAATGGCCACTGAACCACTGAAGCTATCCGCCTTCATTCCTATTAAAAAAAAATATTGAACAAAAATATCAAAATAAATCTTGAAATATTAATAACTATTTTAGGCAGAACAACGTTTGCCGGGTCAGACAGTTGTCTAGTCTGGTATTGTGATTATGAATTTGTAATGCTCAACATTTTTAAGCTCTCTTTCCGTCTGCACGACACAAATCATGAATAAGCAATTAACCTGACCACCAGCGTACGCATATAGAGTCAAGCATTAGAACTGATTAAGCATGTCACACAATAGAACACAAATTACACAACAACTTCTCAGTAGTTCTGTGTGCATGTCGCCTGGCCTGACATAGCTGCCAGCAATTATCTGCTCTAGCAGACCCCTGAATTGGGCAGCACAACAAAACTAGATAAACAACAACAGACAAGAGCTGTGTCATTTACCTTTCATTGTTCTGTGTTCCCCTCCCCATCTGAGGCCTGGCTAAATCATTTTCAAATGTCATGCCACCGAATTTAAACTAGCAACCGCAACAACATAACTATAATCATCAAATTACATTAATTCCCCATCTGCGCTAAGGATGAATCATTTACAAGGAGAACCAAATAAAAGAACAGGTTCCATCAACCAGCACAGCATATATCACTGCGGCATGTATATGTGCATGCAGCTCTTCACTTAATAGCGTTTCCATGGACCCATAGATATGTAGATGCACAGAGATACTGCGGATAGGTACCCTCCTAATGCCATTAACTGAAACTGCATGAATCTATCCCAAGAGTGAAATTGCTATATCGACCCGTGTCATATCTTGTTTATGGACAGGCTCCAGCTCCAGCACACACCGGTTTCAGTATGGGACTGGTGATAGTGTTTGAAACACATTTTCTGCTTCCTTTCTCAGATCTTTTCCCATTTTCCTCCGTCATAAATATTTGATTAGAAGAAAAGTATAATTTCAAAAATACAAACTGGGTCAACCCACAAGTGCCTGCTGCAAAGTGGTAGATGGTGGGATTCGTAGCATCATCATGTCGTAACGTGGACGCTGGGATTTACTTGCATCTCAACAGGTTTTTGTTGGAATACCCTCGTTTGCATATGTTTAGGGGAAAACTTTCCAGATGGCCGAAGAGGGCGCTCCTAATTCGTTCTACACAGAGTAGCATCCGCTGAAAGTTTGTCAATTACCCCAGATACACGGGAGAACAAACTTGAAATCTCCCTCAAATGCCGAGGGCTGCACGAGGCACACTCAGCGTACCTACATGTTAAATGTAGCGCACAAATGCTACCCCACCCCACTGACATGTCTTGAATTGGAAACATGTGTTTGTCGTTCAACTGAGACGATGGCCGGGCACAATTAGCACTTATGGGGATAAAGTGTGTGGTAAAACTCATAAGAGAAACTTCTTATTGACACTGGTGTCAAATTAGATTAAAGTTGTTGTTGCGGAATTTGAATCCAATCCGCTCTGTCATCGACAACGTTCTCGCATCTCACATGGTATACTAGCACTAATCGTCGATATTAATTTATTAAGTCCGTCTCAAGAGCGGCACGGGTATTGAACATTCATTGTCAATGTCATTAGAGCCGAATGGAGTAATCCCGTTTAATGGGTGCAAATTCTGAGCAAAAAACTTGTGACTTTTATCTGACGGCAGACGATGGTCGAAGGCAAAGTGAAAGAAAGTTATAACAAAATGGTAAGGGAGGGCGCCCATCGACCATTTTGCTGCGAAAGGCAAATTTATTAGCGTTATGGCCTCCGTATGGTGGGAAATTTGCCCTCAGATTTATGGCAATGACAGCAATTGATTCAATTGTTGAATTTATTTCGGGTCAAACTGAATGGTAGTCGTAAGGATTTGCAAAGGAACTTATTACGATTTATAGAACCATTTGTGCATGGGTTGGATGGCATAAAATACCCCCACGCGGGAACGATATGTGTGCGTGGGGTAAAGTTGCAAATTGAATTTTGTTGCCAGAATCAATTTTGCATTGCATAAGACAAATTTATTAAAGGGAAATCAATTTTTTTTTGTCTTAAAGTCATTAAAAATTGAGAACGCACGCAAAGGTGCGTTTGTAGGTGAGCTTTTTAAGAAAGATGCAGATAGAATGGCAAAAAGAAACAACTTTCATGAAAGAAGGACATGAAACGCACGCTTAGTTTATAACGCACATGGGTGTGCGCTACGAATCTTACACCAAATATACATATTGCTTCGATTGGGCGATCAGTATATACGAATAATGTAACCGGGTATTCCCGGCGCAAGTTGTCGCTTTGGAAAATGTGTATACGCACACGGACTCTTTGAGTTTTCAGACGAAACGGAGTACGGCTGCATTTTAATATGCAACTGAAAGGATTCGTGTTTTATATACAAAAATTGAGAAACGGCGAACTTAGTTACTAATGCGTTAGGTTAATCCCTATAAAAAACTTTGAACAATGAGATCGCACGATGAGCAGCTATGAAAGCGCACATTGCTGTACTAACCCATAGATGTGTGCGCTACGGGCTCTAGTTTCGGATTGTATTACATTCTATCCGGCTCATTCATGAAAGGGGTTTTGGTTGTAGGATGCTTAAGTGTACCCCATAACTTTCGATCTTACGATAGCAACATTAAATTATAATCTACACAAAAGGCTGAGATAGTTAGATCAAGTCCATAATCTCTCTTATACCCGTATGTAGATCGCCCTTGATGATTTAGAGTCGATGGCGGAGAATCGAGAGCTATGGAGGGTCCACTTGAGCAACCTACACCCGCGACCCACTTAATGGACAAGCGGACCATTGAAAATGATGATGATAATGATGACAAAAGGCATTCCCCTATGGGTAGAGGAGAGAATTCTGACTTTCTGTAGCCATCTCAAGCAACTGTAGGTAAGCTTAACTTCAGATTTTCTTACGTTTACTTTTGTTTTACTTTTGTCTCTGCTTCAACACTGACTGCTACAGGCTGAATTTCAGTCTGAAAGGGAGCGAATATCAAATTATTTATCATTTAATCTCGTAATTGTAAACGTTCTTCAGAAAGGCTGTGCTAACGTCCAAAATCCACCCGAAGTCGAACGCCCACGATGGAAGGTATTGATTTAAAGTCCCCGTTTACCCGAACAGAGCTTGCACAGTTTGCTTAAAGAGGTCGAACGGCGAACTGTCTAATACTTTTATAGACTACCCTCCAGAGTTTACCTCGAGACACTCGGTTGTATGTCTTGTCCAAGACTGCATAAACAGGTGTAGCACACTTCTAAGCCTTCTCAAGTTCCATTCTGGGCAGGAATAGCTGATCGATTGTGCCTCTTCCCGGACGAAAGCCGCACTTTTCATAACCAAACCGTGAATGAATTTCCAACACCCGGACAAAGGTTTTGTCGAGGAAGCTTAAAAGTGATAAAAGTGGAATCCAAGTGTGGCAATCGCCGGGTGTTTTGCCGCATTCTCAGACCAGAGAGAGCCTCCATCGTCACCTAGCGTTTCTAAAAGAATTTCATCTAACTTAGCAGGTTTGCCAAGTTTTATTGATTTGATCGCTTGTGGGATCCGTCCTACTCAAAGCGATGTATCTGTCCTCTTTAAAGCCCCGTTCTGCATTGAGCAACTCAAAGTTCTCGCTATATCTTCGTAAGATGTCCTTCTCATTGAAATCTAGTGCAGTCGCTCTTTATGGATTAAGACGAGGGAAAGTCTGCCACGGTCTAATATGTGCATACCTATCTTTGCTTATATTATTAACAGTTTGATTGAGGAGGATTCTTAGGCAACTTAGGACTTCTTAGGTTTTTCCAGCGAGAACATTTTATCAGCGGTGGACTTTCATGACCGAAAACCGCAATGATAAACCCAATCAGACTTTACGAAGGGTTTTAGGCGATCATACAACATGGCAGATAGGATCTTTTATGCAATATGTGTCGGACATTACAATAGGAACTCTATTGCTACTTGGGAATTAGGGTGTCTTACCTCGTTAAGAGGTTTTGATGGTGACTGGAGGCGGTCAAATCTTATGTAAGTTTGCACCTCAGTCTTCGGGTGAGGTTGGAGGGCGACCGTAACAGTCTGCCCCTGCCTATTGCCTCTGACAGACCATCACTAACGAGGGAGACTGGTGCGTTGCAAAAGTGTATCCGTCCGCTTTGCTGCTTTACCAAAAGTCAGTGGATGGATTGTCTGCTAAAAAAGGACGGAGGTTACCGTAGCAGTCTGATACTTTCGATAATCAGTCCACATGACAGTGACTGGTGCTGAGCAAAATAGCTTGATTAAGGCACTCCGCCCTATACTGCTTGGTACCGAACAGACAGGTCGTCTGCGGTGAAAAGGCGAGGGATGACCAAAACAGTCTAACCCTATATCTATTGTCACTACGGGGTCCTCGAAAAATTGTTGAGATGAGGTTGATTAATCTAGTCAGATCCGCCAGGTGACAGTTAGTCCACGGGAAGGACGAAGGGGTACCGAAGCAGTCTAACCTCCCGCTTATAGCCTCTGACAGTCCGCTAGTAAGAAGGGTGGCTAGTACATATCAAGGAAGAGTATTTGGAGCAATCTACTTTGCTGTTTTGACTGCGACAGAAGAAAAAGACGAAGGGTTACCGAAACAGTCTAGCCCCCCGCCTATTCCCTATGACGGAGTCTGGAAATTCGACGTGTGAAGGTGAAATTAACTGACGTAGTCAGATCTTTCCGTTGCCGGTTAGTCTTCAGAAACCCCAGCCTTTATCCTCTGACCGTTCGCTTACAAGAATTTTGGCTGGTACGGAACGGAGACGAATCTGCTCAACTGTTTGACGTCGGTAAAGGTGACAATTTGTATTCGGGAAAAAGCCGGAGGGTAGGTAATCGAAACAGTATACCCCCACTCATTGCCTTGACAGTTAGTATGTTAAGAGAGACTGGTGTCGAGCAGAAGCGGGTGATCGAAGCAATCTAGCCTACTGCTTGACACCGAAGAGGGTAACGATTGGTGTCTGTGCCCATACGTGTTGATATTTCAGTGAAGCCAGTTCGACTTTGTAACGAACTTGCTGATAAAGCAAATATCAAAGAAATAAGCCCCTAAGGTAGCTAGCTATACGCAAAGTGGCAAGAGCAGAGGAGGTGAACGGTGGTTTCCTCTTCCTCCTTGTCCATGCAGCTTCTACAGAAATCCTTATAGGGTATGACCTCACATTCTGCGGACATGCCTGCCCGTTAATATTCCCACGACGGAGGTAATTTTGTTTCTATTTTCAAAGTACATGCTAGTTTTTGTACTAAGAAAATTCTGAGTAAAAGCATTTACTAACTTTTATTAAATAATGGGTTTCCGGCAGTGTTGCCACTGGTCTTCCGCTATGATAGAACTAACTGCGGCATCGTGACACGCCATCGGCGAGGATTCCAGCAGTCATTTGCGTATAGATTTGCATGACGCACACAATGTCGATTTAAGATATTTCAGAAACCGCTAAATTATTAACATTTTTATGGCATTATTGTCACTATTACCACAATACACTTCAGATTCCATTTAGATAGACGAACATTTACCAAATCGAAACTTATTAGCATTCCGCACTTGTAACTCGCCTGCATAGCCGCCAACGTACTTCCCATTATGTTCGCAAGGAGACGCTCACGGCTCATTTCAATGTTGAGACACCCACATGAGTTAGCAAAACCTATAATAATAATAATCCAATTACCTAGACCTAGAGTTATTCGTAATTAAATTGAAAATCCATTTGGTGTCCCACCCGACCGTGGGTGGCGGGCGGCGGCCGGCGACATGGTAATGGGTATCGCAATTAATACGCGCACATATCCTCAGAAATGCAGGTCAACCATGTTTGTTGTGTGTGAGAGTGATTAGCCTCCTCGGCTAATGTCAAATGAAATTATTTTGTTTTGATAAAAGGAGGCAACAACATTGACCGCAATCTAAAGAAATTGCACAAGGACCGGGCCGGGGAAATTTACATGAGCCTAATTTCCAAATTAATATCGTTTACCCCATGTCACTCAGTCGAGTCATATACCAAAATCGATACAACACATCAGCAACGACACAAGACGTAGGACACACCGCACAACATAGGTACGGTACATATCATCAGTTGTCAGGGTACAGCGCACCCTATATAAAGAGGGCGAAAAAAAAAACAGCACATAAATACCCTTGGGATACTGTGTGCCAGTTAGCCATTTAGAGGGGTCTTCTGTTTCTCATCTGTCGAAGTGAAATCATGATAAATATTGTAAATAAACCGCCATTCGCCATTATCAGTGAAAGGATGAGTGCAAACGAGAGAAGTTGCACAGGAAAAGGAAGCGAAGCGAACGACTGGCACTGGCACTGGCACAACCGGAGGGAAAACTCTCTCTAATCCGATAACGAAACGTTTACTTTACCCTCGTCATATAGGGCTGCCTATATTTACACACCACACTCACCGTACCGTATAGGAAAATGAAAACGAAAGGATACCCGAGAATGGTGCGCGAAATAGCAAAGTAACAGAACAATTGACAGTGCGCAAAGCAGGTTTTGTTGTTGATAATGGAGGAGGACTCCAGATGTGACCTTGGCTAACGATTGGTAAGACACCTTTTATGAGTTTTATGAGCGCGTGCTACAATTGCGATAAATGGCAAACACATTTCGAGCATAATTTGCTGATGTTTATAAGGAAGGGTCCTTTTGCGGCTTTTCCTGAACCTTTCAACAGTTGAATGTAGTTAGGGCCATTTGTAGATGCGGCATGGCAAAAAATTAAACTATCGAGTGTGAATACATACAATCTGCTGGTTTTCAATTTTATTTGCACTTCCATTTAGGTAGTAGGACAAATCGAACAAATAGGAGGACATTCAAGAATGATTCCTTATGGGTTACGAACAAATGCAAACAAGATCGAAAGATTGATGGTAACATGACGATGCAAACGAAATAAGGTCAATGTGGTGTTTGAGAACCATTAATGCGACATGTAGCGCACGAGGCATTAAAGGCCTAGAAAGCAGAAAAAAAAACCTTCCAAGAACGGGACACATCCGAAAAATTAAGCGTGGATATTGGAGACATCAACTACAGAGAGTTTCTTTTGGCGATCTTTAATTTGTAAGTCTTAAGCGAACCCCCACTGAATATGTACAAATTGTGGGTGCAACGGGTCTATATAGGGTCCACGTCCTAGCTTCTCACAACCATTTGTGTTTGTGAGTTTTATTTTTGGGACGAATGGCAGCCGTCTTTTTCGTTTTCAGGACACCCCAAGGATTGTCGGTCGTTAGCGAGAGGTGAGGGCCAGTAAGAACAACATTAAGGCCTCTTTCGAAGTTTGAACATGGAAGGGAAAAAGTGCTGGGACTAATGACTATCTGGGCCAAGGCGTGCGGCACCGAGAAGGCTACTAAGAGCCATTGAAGTCGGAAGTTGGGTCTGCCTGCATCTGTGGTTAGGTCATCCATTGATACTTGGGTTTCTCGTGAACACGAATGTCGGTGGCGTTGCTATGCTGGATGGAGACAGACCAAACGACTACATCCGGACATCTGCAAAAGGTCGGCGTCTTTCCTACTGCCTCTCAGGAGAATCGACTGCAGACTGCTTGTGGGCGTCCCATCGGGGAACCAAGCTTTTGCCAAACACTTAAATGTTTTGGGCATGAGCGACACCACCATCTGTCCTGCTTGTGGAGAGGACAACGATACAGCGGAGCACTTCCTCTGTAGTTGTCCTGCCTTTGCTCGCATCAGGTGGCGGATCTTTGGGGCTGACGTGGTGAGTGCCGAACATCTAAGCTCTTCATCACTGAAGCTCCCTCTCATCTTTCTTCGAAAAACGAGAAAACTAAGTACAATAAAATAAGGTGTCTGTTTGGTAGTATTAGTACAATGAACCAGTAGTTGTGTCTGAGTCTTCCATCGGATAGTAGCAAAAGATATGTTCAAAAAATATGATATTTTTAGACAGAGAACTCCAGAACTCCTAGTAGTTCTGTGCACACATTTTATGGAAACAAAAATATTTGTTGTGAAAATGGTATTTTGTTCTTTTTGTTTTAGTAAAAAACCTTTTAAGAACACAAAACTACATTGATTCTATGCAAAGCTAAAAGAGAAACCCAATTTTCGCCCAAATGGAGTTCATTGTGAACTAAGAACAAAAAGTTAAAAAAAAAGTTCCAAGTAAATCCAACTGTTCAAAATTTTGTAACAAGAACTTGGAACTCTCTGCATAAGAAAATAGAGATTGATTAAATTTAAGGTGCCAAGGTTTCGAGCCCAGCTAAATGAACTAATAAGTGCAATGCACCTCGATTTGAGCCAAACCTCTCTCGAATTAGCTAAAATGCATAAATCCAAACGTAAAGAGTCCGCCATCTAACGTTTTTTTTTTTTCAACTAGTGCTTATTTCGCGAATGGTAACACTTAGCTCATGTCTGATTTGACAGATAATTAGTTTTATCCTTCCGCTGAACGAATACGGTTGTGTATACGTTTGAACAACGCTGGAAAATATTGCACCATTACTTTGAAAATCATGGTAATGTTGCAGAATGTGTGCGAAAATTGCGTACGGATTTTGGAAGAAGAGAAGCACCGTCAGCTCCGTATGTTCGTGATCTTGTGAAAAAAGTGAAAGAAACTGGCCTCCTCATCGATAAACCAAAGCGTGAAAAGCCAAAAACAGTGCGTACACCCGAGAAAATTGCTGCTGTGGCAGAAAGTGTGCGTGAAGCGCCATCAACATCAATTCACCGTCGTTCTCAACAATTGAACATTTCGGAGACATCATTGAGACGAATTTTGCATAAAGACCTTGGTATGACGCCATACAAAGTCCAATTGGTTCAGGAGTTGAAGTCAACTGACCATCCAATGCGTTTTCGCTTCGCTAAGTGGGCCTGCGATCGACTTAGAGAAGATGCCGATTTTGCCAAAAAAAAATCATCTTTTCAGATGAAGCTCATTTTGATCTTGGCGGATATGTAAACAAGCAAAATTGGCGCATTTGGGGCACAGAAAACCCGCATGCATACATTGAAAAGCCGATATACCCAAAACGAGTCACTGTTTGGTGCGGATTTTGGTCCAGAGGCATATTTGGGCCATTTTTCTTCGAAAATGAGCAAGGAGTGGCCGTTACTGTCAATGGCGATCGTTATCGGGCCATGTTGAACGAATTTTTGTTGACAAAAATTGAAGAGGAGGATATTGGCAACATTTGGTTTCAACAGGACGGCGCTACGTGCCACACAGCCGAAGCTACACTCGATGTTTTGCGCCCTGTTTTTGAAGATCGCATTATCAGCCGCAGAGCTGATGTCGTTTGGCCACCGCGGAGCTGCGATTTGACACCGTTGGACTATTATTTGTGGGGTGCCGTAAAAGATAAGTGTTACGCCGACATGCCAGAGACAATTGACGCTTTAAAGGACAATATTCGTGAAGCCATTGCTGAAATACAGCTGCACACAATCGATAATGTGCTTAAAAATTGGACCGATCGTGTAGGCTACTGCATGGCCAGCCGAGGAATCCATTTGAATGAAATTATTTTCCTATTAACCGGAAGGATTGTACTTTCAAATAAAAAAAGAAATTTGAGAAAATTTTCAGTATATTTTTTTATAACCTTTTTTAAAAAAAAAAGTTATTTGGCGGACCCTTTATTACGGAATGACCTTAAAATCGAAATTGAAAAGGATACGCTATATTAGCCGTCAGCCGTAATGGGTATCTCCAAACGATCAAATTCGGGAGATAGGTAGGAGTTACTTCATGCCACTTTGTCCCCATTTTGCAACCAACGAATAATATCACTTTTCTTTTAAAATTTCAACCGCAAAACTTAGAAAAACATTCAAATGCATATTTAACTCCTTGACCAACTTTCCAGCAATATATCCTAATAAGTTGCACGCTATCCACAAAACTCGACTAATGAAGACGCAATATTACAGAAGCGCTCATTTGCTCATTGTAACCGTTCCGTTTCAATGCGCGTAAACACTCTAATTAGTCGCATTTAGAATGAAATTTTTGAAAGAAAAACTCTTCTTAACTGCAGCATTATGAAAGTTCGTCCTTTGTCTCGCAAATAATAATTCCCCACTCGTGTACACCACCAGTGTATTTCCGGTTTCCGTTGAGGACACAAACGTCTTCAGAAGGATTACTCGGGGACAACAACCACCCGGTCCATACTATGTAGGCACTACTTGCATTCGCAACTACACTTGAGAAAAATGAAAAGCACATCATTTGATGTTAAGAACGCACGGTATGTTGCATCGCATCCACAATTGCATTCGCCTTACAACTATCGTTGAATGTTTGCGCCCTTAACGGGCCGTTGCGCGCATTTAAACTGTTCTCCAGCAACAAGGAGCTCTTCTTCTTCACTTTTGAAATCATCGTTTGCTGTTATTTATCCGGGATACGTGAACGAGTACAATCCTTGTATGCTGGGGCACGCAGGAAGATATTTTTCGAAAATGTCATTCGCGTGTTGTTGAACTTAGATGTGGGTCTTTGTTTGGATTTATTTTTCTCTATATTATCTGACAGAATGTGGTTTTGAATTTGAAAGGAATATCAAGTGATGCATACCAACGTTTTTTTTGCATTCAAATTACCCTTACTTGAAAAAATAAAACTCTCTAACAAATTGAAAATAATTTCGTCAAGATGACAAATACGTTCTTGACCCAAAAGCATTTCAATACAAGTTCGGAAACAACAAATACATTTCGACTTCCAAAATGTGGTCATCAAATCTATCTTGATGTCCCATTTGACTGACCAGCGACCACCCAATCGTCACTCAAATGACAAATGGAAATGTTCCAAGAGAGGTCGTTCTCCACTTAGCCATTTTGTATACAGATCCATGTTATCGGGAGTATTGTCCTACTGAACTGTTTCTTGATGTATTGTCGTTCACTTTGTGTGCGTCTTTTGTTGGGTATTTATCTTCTTCGAATGGCCATTTTTTCCATTTCCATGATGATAGTCATCATCTTGGATGAGTGTTCTTGGTGGACGAGTTGTATACTCGGTCCCTAATCGAATTTGAGTTGGAAAATAAAAACATCTTCATGTTCAAATCAGAGGGGGGAAATGGGGTTTTGATGATAATATTTCATAGAGGGAATAAAATTCCATTTATAAGACACTCAATGAGTGTGTTCTCTTCTTTAGATACTTGTGGGTTGGCCCCTATATAAGTAAAAGATACTCCGCGTAGTGAATGTTTAGGTCTTGTCCCTTTGTCTCGTTTGAATTTTTATGTACACGGAAGTTAATTAGCGTTTCGATTGCTTCCAAGTGGTGGCTTTAAATTTTTTCGATAATATTTTGTGCGTGACCCAATTTGGTATAGGGGGATAGATGCATGCACTATTCGTTTTTATTATAAATTCACTTCACATCATTGAATCTGTAAGTTGTGTGCGTGACTGCCGTGCCGTGCAGTTGGTTTGATGGAAGGCCTGAAACGTTGGCCGGAACAAATCGTCATTACATTCAATTAAGATAGATTTAGTGTTTCTATGGACTGTAGAGGATATAGTCCTTTTTTTTATCGAAATTCATATATACACTTATGACAAGTGGTGTTCATAATAGAAATAGAAAATGACAAAATGTTACACCTCGAGGACAACAGGCCAACTGATTGTGAGCTTGAAGTTTCCCCTTTAGAAAATATTAAAGAGTTTTACATCAAACACTCCACCGAGTTCCAGTGGGTTAAAGGTCGAAATCAGCGAAGTGTGGGTACTGAGAATGTAAAAGGAACTCATCTTCGTTTGTGTGAGTTTTTATTTTTGGGGCGAATGGAAAGGACCCACAACTTTACCCCGAGTTCGAGAGAGGAAAAATTCTTAAGATGCAATTTGTCTTTTTTCTGGGATCGAACCTGGGACCACTCGCACCGAAGTCCAGCAAACTAACCAATGAGCCGCTTGAACTCATCAAAAACCGTGTTAAATATCATTGTTAGCAAACCGTCCTATGGAAGGCATAACCCCTTCAACCAGTAGTGGGATTGCGATAATTTAGTGACTGAGTGGGCCAGTCAGTAGTTTCGGCTGATATTCAGAAATTTAGACTGAGATTTATGCTCAATTAACCCAGACTTTGTTAAATAGTAGTATTACCTCTCAAGTCTTCGAATATCATATCATGCTGAAGACTTGTCTTGATCTGGGTTCATAGAAGTTCCTACAAATGGTTTTTATACCAAAGGTGGGCCAAATGATTTAATGTGAGCCAGAAAGATCTCAGGACTATTAGACATCACTTTAGAACGTCTAATCGAGATCAAGCTACAAGCATTGACACGAAACTTCTTTCTACGTACTGCTATCTGTAAAGGTAAATCGGTGAAAATTGTTTTACATACGCTAATCCGTGTCATCGAGGATTCCCATCGAATGGTTGCATTCCTAGACATTCAAGACTGTCGACTCATCTGCAATCACTAAAGCACTGTCACATCTGAATGAAATTGATTAACTCGAAGCTCGGTGGAACATCTGTTCGAAGATTTGTCACCCTGTCGATGATGGCTCCCTATTTTCGCTTCTCTGATGAAACTTGGTAGTCAATGAACTGATGTCTGGTTGTGGATGACTGTAAGGTGATTGGTTATGCGAATGGCATTGCTATCGTCGTTTCAGGATAGCACTGAAATCTTCAGGGGAACTCCTGTCGATACGGTTTTAACAAGCCAAAAATATGGGAGAATCTTTGTGGATCGGGCATAAGCCCTAAACTGAACTAGTTCTCATCTGCAGAAAAGACAAAATTCCACACATTGACTATCCATCTACCTATTTTCTACTTACATACTTACTTAGATGGCGCTATACACAGAGGTGGACCTGTGCATCAACCAACACGCGTCTCTAGTTAGTCCAATCTTTTACTAAGCGCCACTAGTTGGGCACTCTAAGTTGGTTGAGCACGTTCTACTTGTGCGCGCCATCTAAGGCTAGGTCTTCCTCTACTGCGTTGTCCCACCGGGTTGAAATCGAAGACTCTTCCAGCCGGAGCGTTGGTGTCCATTCGCTTTACATATCCTAGCTATCTAAGTCGACTAATACGTTCTTTTCTGACCATGTCGATGTCACTATACAGCTCGTAGAGTTCGCTGTTAAAGCTCCACCTCCAAAGACTGAGCATCTCATCTGAGCAAACGGGACCGAAAATCACTCGAAGAATTTTGCGTACGAAACGACCAAGAAGATCGGATATTTGTCAGACGTTCGCGAGAGGTGGCACAGTAGAAAAAACCTTAAGATGTAATTGGTGCTTTTCCGAGGATCGAACCTGAAGACTCCTCGCACAATAGTCCAGCACACTAACTACTGAGCCACTGAGCGACTGCGCCCACCCCAGGTACCTTGTTTGATAAAAACCTCAAAGTCACCATTCCTACTGGGTCATTCTAGGAGACTGATGAATTGATCTACTTCTTTACAGATGGATCAAAAACTTTGGACGGTGTGACTGGTGGTGTTTTAGTCTCTTTTTCCGTCTTCCCGATCACTGGACTGGACCATTCTAAGCGGAAATAATGGCAATACAAGAAATCTTATCTTATCTGAAAGAAAATGTGACATCTGCTATCTTTAGCATCCTTACCTTCTTGGCAAACAAGTCCTTCCAATAAGTCTTTATAAACTTAGTAGCCCTAGAGCCTAGACTGTCTAATATAAGCGACCCACAATAACTCAACACCTTAGCGAATGCTAAACTCGTTTTCATTTGATGGCTATCAGTGCCTTTTCGCAAACGACTTTTGCAGAAGCTGTATGGATGAGGAAGAGGAGGACACTATCTCTCACCTTCTTTGTTCCTGTCCAGCTCTCTCCCGTAGAAGGAAGCTTCACTTAGGAGCCTTCCATTACAACGACTTAGGCGACCTGACAAACACAGACATCAGAAGCCTTTTACGCTTTATAAAGAGCTCAAAATGGTTCAACTAGTAGGGAGATCTTATATGATCCTTTTTCGTAGTATCACAATGGGAGGGGGAGGGGGTTTCCTAGCTGGCAGCCACTTTCAACCAACCATGGCTGTCAGTGTAATTTAAGATTCGGTAAGCCCCGAAAAGATCAAATTGTTAACGCCTACTATGTCATAGGTTAGGTTAGAAAGAGAAATAAGTGACTCCTTTTAGAATACTAGGTGCAAAACTGGGTTCATCGTAATCCCAGAATGTCAATCTTAAGGAATTCATGTGTTTCTAACAGATAAACGGACTTCTTCTTCCTAGTTATTACTCATGGGACGGTAATGGAGGATCAGGGTATAACATAGGCTCAAGAACTAAAGAGATTCGTGCACAAGCTGGCTAAAATAGGAATAGTGAACTTCTGTGCGGCGGACAAATTTTGCTTCCAACAACACTGTTGTGTACTTATGCTGTGTGCACAGAACCAAACTGATGGTCTAAATGAAGCTATGGCAACTGTCACAAGGGCACTTATTTGCCTAGTGTTTTGCGATACTTCCTTGGATTTGCGCAGAATATGTCTTACGTCTTTTTTAGCATGTAGGTCATCAATGACTCTGCTTCTACCGTATCTGCCAGTCTAAGTCTTTTGGCATGTACTCTCAGAAGTGTCCTGATTGCAACTAATATCCACAGGTGCACCTGCTTAGTTTATTTTCTATACATCTTTGCTATTAAAATGTGGCTAAACCTTCTTTGATACCTTACTATATTATAGGTCTTTGAATAGGGGTAGTAGTTTTTTCAATAGAGATTTCACGGTTCCAGATTTTTTATTTTTTATTTTTTACTTGCTGTTTAATTTTAGAGATAGTCACCCCTATTGCCTTTGGCGTTTGTCGTAAACGACTCGTATTTCGCTTCGTTGATTAGTCGCTGTTTTTAACTTTTTTGAGACACATTGATGAACACATAGAAAAGGAAATAAAATTGTTAACAAAAGTTAAAAATAAAAAAAAAAACAGAATATTGTTGTACAACGACACGAAAGTCGTATACGACAAACGCCAACGGCAATAGGGATGAGTAAAGAAATTATTTAAAAAAATATTGCCAAAGACCGTGGTCAGCTGTGGGTGCTTAACCTTTGTTCACCAAAGAACTTTCTGATCAAACATTTAATAAATCGGGTGCGTCAGTGTACGTCTAATGACGATGGTATCAACGCTCCAGGGTATATAGCACAACCATATCGACATGCACGGAAGATTCTTAATTTCCTAAAAAAAAACTTAAGGATTCTATAAGGTAAAGCGAGCAAATAGAGGGAACTTTTTGGGGCTAAGCCTATGCAGCTGTTATCCAAAATCCGAAAAATGGATCCCCTCCCGCTCCTCCCCCACCACTCTAAAACCAAAATTGACAACATATCTATAGATCCGAATAAAAATCATGAAAATTGGATAAATGGTTCTTGAGTTATCGAAGGACAAACAGACAGACGTTACTTTATATAGGGACGGTAGAGATGACAATACTCGGACAGCTGATTTTTAATCTGAAAGCTGACGACATCTTTTCTTCTTTTTGTACTGAAGCGATGACAATACAAAGGTGATCTAGCAGCAATCGAGACACACCGAAAAATACACTGTTTATGGACTGGCGGCATCATCAGGCCCTACTTCTTCAAAAATGAAGCAAATAGAAATGTCTTGACATTTTTTTTTTTTTTAAAGGGGTTGCAAAACAATTGGTTATCCAAAGGGATGTTACCACATGCCATACTGGCGGAGAAATCATAGCGTTATTGAAGAAAGTGCTCGATGACACGATTATCTCCAGAAATGGACCAAGATCAGGCGATTTGACGTCGCGCCACTAAACAATTATTTTGCGGGCGTGTTTAAAGTCGTTGGGTTTATGTGGACAAGCCCGAGGACAAGCCAAGAACGATTCCAGATACGATACCTACTATTCGCGATATCAAATGCTGGAAAAAGTTGTCGCATCTTTGAGCTTCAGAATGCAGGTGTGAATCATGGCTACTGCTTTTGCCTTGGGACTAAAAAATCGCCTAGTTTTATAATTATGGTCCTTAGGTTCAATGATAATGACTTTGACTATCCGCGGCTTTGCTCCAGTTACAGACGTACTTAGTGTACTTTGCTATGCGCCCGATATGATAAAAAAAAGGCCCCATACTAACCGAATCCGCCTTCTCCCGTAGCTCGTAACTCGGGATAAAAGCAACATTTTTCAAATCGAAGAAATAGGTTTTCTCTAGTATATCGGGGTCTTATTAACGAGTTATGGAAGGAGCAAAGCTGAGTTTTCCTGTAGGATTAGTCAGGCTGGGTTAATTTTGAGACAACTTGGCCATTCTGTTATTAGGAGGACTAAACTTGGTGTCAAAGCTAAGTTGTCAGTCTTTAATTCGGTGTTTGTTGCAACTCTTACCTATGGTCATGAGGTTTGGGTAAATGACCGAAAGAATAAGATCGCGGATATAAGCTGCCGAAATGAGATTTCTTCGTTGTATTGCAGGTGTGACCCGTAGAGATCGCATTAAAAATACCAGAATACGTAAGGAACTCAATGTCGAGCAGCTACTTTTCCGGAGCAGTCCATGCTTCGGTGGTTTGGTCATGTTAAACGCATGTCCCCGAGCAGGATTCCACGACTTGCTATGGAATCCGTACCATCAGGCAGACGCCCTATAGACCTAGGGTGAGGTGGTTACATCAAGTCCATAATCCCTCCTCTACTCGTATGATAGGGATTGCCTTTGATGATTTGAGGTCGATGGCGGAGGATCGAGAACTATGGAGGGTCCTTAACTTAATGGACAAGCGGACCATTTGAAAATTATGATGATGAGGTTTTCGCTATATCTTATATTGAGTACATAAGCCAGGTCTGAAGTCAATAAGAAATTTCCTAACGTTTAATTGTCCCAAATCGCTTCTTAGTGCTGCCATAAAATTATCAAAAACTGTCCGCTCCCTAGCTCTTTACGTTTAAACTGACTCTGATCAATAAGCGCCAGTCAGGACAAACTGTTTTACATAAAAGGAAAAGAGCAGGAGGAAAAAGTCCATAAAAAAAGTTCTGCTTATTTTTTTGTAACTAATTCCCCCGCCTAATTTAATAAAAATCCAAATCAAAAAATTGATTTTGGCAACTTCTCTCAAATAAATCCCCCCCGTCATCCGGCTCGCCTATAAAGGAAGCAAGCCGACCGCCCACAACCGCAACGTACACCTTTTGCGGCAAAGGAACGTTACGGTGTAAACACTTCCGTCAGACTCGGCGAAATACAATTTTCTCCAACTGATGGATAAAAATGATGGAATCGCATCAAAATAAATGAACAACTCACCGCCCAAATTGAAATGGAACGAATCCAAGACGCGCCACAGTGTGTTATAACTCCCCACACGTATTCGTACATATAGAAACACCACCCTCCGCAGTGGTGAAGATTATGCATGACATGGGAAAGGACTCAGCTCAAATTGTCAACGTCGGAAATCATGAATTTTCATAAAAGCAAAATGCGATGCGGGGTATGCTTGCTGCAGCAAATGTACACAAGAACGGATAACAAATTATGATGCAAGCACCCCCATGGGGGGCAAAAGCAAACAGAGGACGACGACGACGACAACCGACGCTAGGAAATAAAATTAAAAGAAACGAAAATCATCGCCTCAAGCTTTTCATTTTCTATACTAACCCCCAACCCCAACCCCCGCATTTAACCAAAATACAAATATTTACACAGAGAAGCGACATAAAATTAGCGAAGCGACATCAAAAACGAATGAGGTACCTACACCTCCTTTAAAGGGAAAAAGCAATCCTCGCAGTAATTAACGAGGTGAGCTGGTTAGTGTTGAAACGAAAGGACTGCAAAGCTATTTTATAATTTACTATGCGCTCGCAGGATGAAATCCTCCCCTGGTGTTGACCCAAAATGTATCTCTGGTGTGGTGGTTGGTTGCTTCAGATAAAAGTATTCAGAGCTCGAGCCTATAAATAAATCATTTGTCCCATATTTTATTTGTGGCAAAAGTGCGCTCGCTGTCGGGGAGATGGCGATGGTAAGCGGGTTTGATGATTATATTGACTTTAATGAGCACCAGTTCGGGATGCAGAGAGAGAGAGAGAGAGAGCGAACGTGTAAACCACGTTCTTGTTGTGTGTCCCAATTATTTGCAAAAACCTATTTTTAATCCTAGGTGTAGGCAGGGTGCGCGCAATTTGTATCTAGGTATATACCGACCGACTGTTGTAGGGGTGCGCACTATTTATTTTTGTACCTGGAATATACCGGGATGTTGTCGAATGGGGGCAGATAAATTATTTCTTCATTATCACTAGAGCTGTTTACCAGTGGAGGCACCGATGTAATTTCATTAATTTAATTAACCTAGCCAAGCGGCCGTTTACGAGGGTCCTATTTATACATTGGACACTGGGAGAGGCTTGACAGTCGTTTGGGGGAAGTATTTAACGATTTTGTGGGGAAGATTATGCAGTCAAGTAGTTAGGTTTACTTTTTTTTCCAATTTTATGATAGGAAAGGTCGTTAACGTCTTGGGTTAAACAATAGTCTTATGAGAGCAATGTTGAAAATGTTGTTGTGGGGGCTTTACTTACTTAGGGGTTTGGATTGCCGAAAAAAGATTAGGTTTGGCTGCTTTTACCTTTAACCTTTATCCCCAGTCTGTCAATTTGATAAGAAATACGCTTTTCATCAATGAAGCTGTTAGCCAAAGGGAATATGTACAACATTGAAATTCCATTCTTAAAGGAAGTCACGTACCTGGGCATAACAATTGATCTCAAACTGTATTGGAATTTCCATATACATTAAAAAGGTCTCATGAGTCTCATGGGCTCGGTTCAGATTGTTGGGCAAGAAATGGGGTATTCATCCAAAAATGAGCTATTGGACCTAAGTCATTATCGTGATGTCAATCATTACTTACTCTTTGCTGAGTAAGGTGTGAAAAGGCAAACCAGACAAGACAGAAAGGCCCTTCAACGGCTACAAAGACGGGCGTAATGTAGCCTTAGAGGAACTCCTCAAACTTCCTCCATTACATGTACGACTTAAGAAGACAGCAGCCGCCAGCGCTCGAAAACTTTATCTCGCCCAAAAATTCAAATCACGCGATAAAACAGTCACATGAAGATCAGTGAATATTTATGTAACTTCACTTGTTTCAAACGACTGACTTAATGCCTTTAGAAATCGTCTTCCCTCGGTCCGTTTGGTCCTAGGCTAGATGTGTTACACTCAACGTGGTTCGCAGATGGTTCGAAAGTGTCAAGATGTAGGCCCACTTACAAACATATAACGAGCTTCCATGATGAAGTCTATGCAATTTAACACTGTGCCAGAGAATGCTTAAGACAAACCTCTGAAGGTAAAAATACACAAGGTCACTCCTTATTGGGTTCAGTGGATTCACGAGGGATTTGAAGGGCTGATGATTTAGCTCGCAACAACTAAACAATTCCTTTGGGTGCAAAGATTATTTTTTTGGTCTGCCAACCAGCCATATCAAGGAGCAGCGTGACCGTTGTGCGACTAAAGTTGCAATTTGGCACTTTTTTTACCACCTTGGCACAATGATACCACTTTTCTAAAATTTAATGATTTTGGCTCTTTTTCACAATTTGGAACAACAAAAATATTAAATTTTCAAACTTTTAAGAAAATTCATTGCTCTGAAGTGGCTCAATTGATACACATCACACCAAAAACAAACAAAAAACAGCCAAGCTCTGTTATATAAAAAAAAGTGTGTAACTAGTTAGCCACGAAAAGTATTGAGATCTAAATGTCCGCCAAGTTTTTAGTTTAAGAGGTTAATGTAAAAAAAAATGGAATGAATGAAACGTTTGGACTTTTTACAGTGTATGCACCACAGGGTCTAGCATTCTGCCAAATTTCACGATTCTAGGATGACTGGAAGTGCTTCATAATTTTGATGATCATCATCTAAGTGAGTGAGTAAGTCAGTCAGTTACTGTTTTTGCGATTTTTGACGTCCTGTATGTTGAAAACCACTAATGCTATAGAGATAAAATTTGGTAAGGTGCTCTTTTTAATGAGCTTGGTAAATATTTCAAGTTTGAAGTTTTTTGGTTAATTGGTTCCGAAGTCAGAGGGAGGTCGAAAACAGCCTGAGTTTGTTCCTGTATAAGAAGGGTAAGTGCCTTTACTAGAGAACTTGGAGGGGCACTACCGTAACCTTTGACAGTAAGCTTCTCCATTCGTTGATTCCTTCAACGAACAATGCGGCGCCTCCAATTTCAGAATCGAGATCAGAGCGGTCGGAGAATGATTCAGAAGATTTTGGGTTAGAACCTGCACCGCTTAATGAATTTATTTGTTATGTTATTGAATTGATTTTACGTTTAATGTTTTCTTTATGGTATGTTTTATTCGACAGAATTGGTATAGTTTTAAAAATAGAATATTACCAGTACAATATCTTGTTTGTTTGTTATGTTTACTTTTGTTTTGAAGTTATTACTTTAAATGGCCCTTTTTTTCTCCGTGGCCCTTTTTCTTGCGACTTTTCTAAATTTATCAACGGTAACGCTGTCAAGGAGGCCTTGGATTCCCAGAAAGCTCAAAATGGGGCTATCACCAGGTGTAAAAATAAGAAACACAGCTTTTAATTATTTTCCAAAATTGATTTCATGTCCGGTAACTGCTTTCTCAAGTATCATCTTCATAAAATCGGCAAAGGCTCCACTAATATGTGCAGAATCTGCAGAACTCTAAAACAGGAGACAAGATTTGAATCCCCGGCAATTGTCCAAAGAAGACACGATAGGAGACATTAAAAACGTACCTTCGGGACCATTACTTGACGCAAAAGAACTACTCAGTGGCAGACTATTCTGGAGACTATTTCAGTGGATTATTTCAAAGACATGATATTACAGAACGAAAATGCCATGTTACTGGTTTACTTACTTAGGCAGCTCTGTAGTTAGTTCGGGGTGAAACAAGGTCACAACTAACAACCCAACTGCCGCTAAGTTGGTTGAGAACTATTTCTACTTCTGAATAAGCTACTTTAGGCGTGGTTTTCCTTTATTGTGTTAACCTTTTAAGTTGAAATCGACGCCTCTACGGGCCGAAGCGCTCTATATATCCTGGCGATCACAAAAGCCCATAGCGTAGTAGGTCAATGTCAATGGCAATGCCAATGTACAGCTTGTATGCAGTTTCAATCGTCTCCTCAAAGACCCGTCACCGCAATAACCCGGACCAAACATCTTACGACGAACTTTCCTCTCGAAACGGATAAGAACATCTTCATACGCTGAAAGGGAATCCACACTTCAGAATCGTAAACAAGGTCGTAAGGTCTTGTGTAGTTATGCGGAAGAGGGCCTTACTACAAAGTTTCCTTCTCAGCCGAAAGAAAGTGTGATTTCTGATGAGACATCGTTTTCAGAACCAAAATACCCAAGCAACAGGCGTGGATTCCCACAACCATTCGTTTATGTGAGTATTGATTTTTGAGACGAATGGAAGGGACCTACAATTTTATAGCGAGTCCGAACGGCTAAATTGAGAAGCTTTTTCAGGACAGTTATACTATAACTTGGGACCCTTCGCACATTTGTATGGGGGCATGGTGCCCCACTGGAACCCCCTGCTTGGGGTCACTGTAGGCTTCGGAGTGGGTGCAAAGTTTTTTGTATGTAAAGTTCGATAAATTTCAAATAAATTAAATTTTCTGACCTTTTTTCCAAAATTAGTTTGGAAATTAGGCCAGAATACGAGTTGCCCAATGCCCATGTCTATTATCTGGCTGTCATAATTCCCTAATTTCTGGCATATTTTCCAAACAAAATTCTGCTATATTTTCCAAATTCGAAAACAAAAACATTTTCAGGCATTTAAAAAAAAACAAAAAAAAATGTGCACGAATTTTCTCGTTTATTGCGAATCTCGCAGAATCTCAGAGTCATTTCAACAAATTTTACGTTTAAAATTATTTCCACTTACGTACATCTTACGTAGGTTTAGTAACTGAACCCTTGTTAACTGAACACGCATTCATGGTTCAAAAACACTGTTTTCCAACTGTTTAGCTCAAAACTGAGCAAATGGTATTACTATGGATTTAAGTATTACCTGACAGTAATATTTTTATCATACATAATCGAAAATGGCGTGAGATATGAGCAGTTTTTTAAAGTACTATTATTAGGGATTTGGGTGGATATCAAAGGACGCAGTCTTTTTAGGGAAAAACTGAGTTTACTATCGAGTTAAGAATGACAATAGTACCTTAAAAATATTTTTTTTTTTAAATCGATTTTACCGTTTTCGAGAAAAAGCCAATTATCAAAACTGCCATTGCTGGACTTTTTAGCGAAAAACTGGGTATGCAGTCATGTTGAGCATGCTTACATTAAATCAACTATCAATTTTGGTTCAATTCTTTTGAAAAAATCTAAATTTAGGCATATTTCGTCATATTTCGTAAAATTTTTATATGTGAGGTACCGTTAATATTAGGGCTAGCTAAAAAAAAAAAAAAAGTCCCTAGCGGGAAGCCCAAAGACTCTAAATACGAAGTTTGATGCAAATCCGTCCAAGCGTTTAGATTCCCCAGGGGTGGGACAGACAGACATAAGGACGGACAGAATTGCGAGACCCACTTTTTTGAGTTGCCCTATCATCGTAATATCAGAATTGACCAAAATCTCGAGTTCGAAATTTTCTACGAAAAAATATCTTTCTCTTAAAAAGACTGGCGTAATCTCCGCTGGCGTAATTTCCGGGAGCCTCTTTCAAGTATGATGTAAAAAAGTCGCATGAAAAAACGTCATTCTAAATCCCATTTGGATACCAAAGGTCCCGGTTAGGTCGTTACCGGCCTCAATGAAACAGCTTCCTTCATTGTCCTCCTACACAGACGAACGAGTTTTGAAGGGATGCCAAAACTATTGACATGCCTCTGTATATCTCGTCTTTATAGCCAGCTGACAAAGACGGCTGTGAACTTCTTAGCAGTTTTTTCCAGGGTGGAAATTTGTTCGAGGGTGGAATTTTCTGGTCTAAAACTTCACTGGGTTATTTACGAAGGTTATGTAAATAGTATATTGAATGCGCTGTAAAGGCGACTTATGCCTCTATAATTGGCGCCGATAAAAGGGTCTCCTTTCTTGCAGAATAGACCAACAATGTTCAGATTTGATTCATCAAAGATACATTCACCTGACCAAATCTTTTATTTTGTTGCATACTCTCTGGTCTCTACCAAGTCATCTCCAGCTGTTCTAAAAAGTACGGCAGGCTAAACCGTCCGGCCCAGCCAGCAGCTTTGTTGGTCTTAAGCTTGAATATTGCTATCCTTACCTACTGTTGTGTTGTCTGTAATTGAATGGTATGCATAAAAACAAAAAGGACAGCACCAAGAAATTAAATAAAGAAATATTAAATTATATAAATGGACAATGAAAGTTATGATTGCTTCTTTTTTAGGGCAACTATAAGTATTTTCATATAGCATATCATTAACTTATATCAGTTAAAATTTTTATTATTATCCTTTACGTCGCGTCGTCCTTTCGGAATGTCCCATCTAGTACGCATTGTTACATTATGAATTAAATTCTTATATACATAAAAAATATAGAACCAGTTCATATATTGCTTGAAAAACAAACAAATAAATATCAAAATAAGATACAGAGTAAAAAAAAATACAAATTCAACGTTTCCTCTTACCGATTTAGGTTACCAACCAAGCAGTGCAAAAAGGATGAAATTCTGAAAAAAAAAAAAACAAAGAAAAAAAAATTATCGACCTGTATTCGGTTTAGCTGTACAGAGATACAAATACGTAAAAGTTATTCTTAAAGTTTATTCCCGTAAATAACTCACTCAACACGAGGGAGGACACGAAACAAAAAGAGAACAGAAATGAAAGACCATCCAGAATAAAATCAACAAGGACTACACCGATACCGTCTATAAAACGCTATTGGAAGTGATTTTATACACGCATGTAAGTTAACATCAACACGAGCAACGGAAATGCTGACAAAGCGTCTGCCTCGATACAGCGAATTTCCACAGAAATTCATGTTGCAATTCAATTCAATACCTTAGGAATGCAAAGTACCGAGGTAAAATCGAATATAAAATTATTGATTGTAGTTAGTTAAGAAGTAAACTCAATAAAGGTCAGAGCAAACTGCTCTAGAAAAGATTTTTTTTATTAATTATTTCGGTGTAGTGATTAACTGGCGCCCATTGTGTGGCTTTCGAACTTACACGTTCAACATTAATTCGCAACTTCAGGAAAAGAGTTCCATCAGTAGTCCAATAACCAAGGATAAAAAGGAACAGAAAAGAGGTCCCCCAGTAGCCCGATAACCAAGGACAAAAAGGAGCAACTATAAAGCTGCAGCCGCCTGAATAGGAATAGAAGAACCACCAAAACAAAAAATATCGTTAATCAACACATGGAGCAACACTTCATACTATTATTGTAAGTCTAGCTCTAAGAAGTGAATCAATTTTTGAAATAATAAGAGAAATAATAAGAGTAAACAAGTGAAGTTAAATCCTAAAAGCACAACTTAAAAACCGTGTAAAGAAACCTATTGATTAATTAATTGATTTTATTTAACAAAACATTATTCAAACAAGTTTATTACATTAGAACTAAGATAACATCTGAAAAAATCGTTCCTCTTTCTTTGCCGTTATCTATTTCCATCCGTGCTCTTGCTTTTATTTCAAATTAGATACTTTGAAACGTTTCAGCCAATATGGCAAATCAAAATAACCTTATTAGGCCAGCACGCCTGGAACACGTCGCAGATCCACCTATCCCTGGCCCTGCTCCCCAACCTGCCCCCCAACTTGCTCAAGGTATTAATCCTAACGATTTAGTTCAACTAATCACCAGATTAGTAGCAGAAACGCTACAAATACAAGGAAGACAAATATTTAATTCGATAATGAATCCCGCGGCCGACATCAATAACGAAGTCGACCAACCCATCAACTTAGTTGATAATAATTTAGCCGACCTTGACAAAATACCAGACGTAGTTAAAAGTCTACGAGAATTCTCTGGGCAAGCTCATGAATTCAATTCATGGGAGAAGAGTGTTGAGAGAATAATCCAAATTTATGATCACGTTAGGGGTACTCCCAAGTACTATGGCATTTTGTCTGTAATTCGCAACAAAATCGTAGGACATGCCGACGTCGTGCTAGAGTCGTACAACACGCCTCTTAACTGGGAGAAAATCTCGAAATGCCTTACTCTTCACTATGCGGATAAAAGGGACTTAGGAACCCTTGAATATCAAATGACAACGCTAGTGCAAGGCAATAGCACGATTTCTGAATTCTATCAGATCGTCTATCACCACTTGTCATTAATCCTAAACAAACTGGGATCAATGGAAATGAGTCAAGATGCTATGAACAACATGACTCAATGCTACCGTGACAAGGCCCTCGATACCTTCGTCAGGGGTTTGAAAGGAGATCTGCCTCGCCTGCTTAGCATACGTGAACCAGCAGACCTTCCACAGGCCCTGCATTTGTGTTTGAAACTACAAAACGTAGACTTTCGCGCCCAGTACGCAAACAATTCCCACAGTTCTCCCAGATCGTCTCAACAAGCACCTCCAGTTCCCGCTAAAAGGAACAGTCCTCCAGGACCTGCACCAGCCCCAGCTCCTAGACACAATTTCTATCCCCACTTACTGCACAACCCTCGTGCTCCACAACAACCTCAACTCTATAGAGATGTCCAATACCAACCTAGGTACCAACAACAAAGAATACCACCAAATCAACGACCTCTCCCACCGAAACCAATGTCCATTGACTACTCCCTGAGGACTCAGAAAGTAGACTATCAAAATAGACCAAGGAATCAACAATTCATACAAAAACGACAACATTCGCAGCAAATACACCAACCACAAAAGATGCAGCGAATCCATCACACAGCTCAACTCGGTGACGAAGAAAAATCCATGGAAGACTACGAGACAGAAATTGCAGAGGAAGACCAAAATTATGACGAATCACTAGAAGAATACACTGAACAGAGTGGAGGAGAAAACTTTGACCAACACGAAGAACTGGATGACATCTATTTTTTAGACTAACGCCCTCTTCACTTCCTTATTTCGAACACATTTCTAGAAGTGGAGAGACCCTGAAGTTTCTTGTTGACACAGGTTCCAACAAGAATTACGTTCAACCACGTCACATAAAGAATCCCCTACTAAATGCTAAACCCTTCTACGCTCACTCCGTGGGGGGAAATATTAAAATAACCCATCATGCACTTATTCAACTTTTTGGCCCCCAAACTGACAAAATTACATTTTTTATTCTCCCTAGTCTTATTTCATTTGATGGTATCATAGGACATGACACACTAAAACATTTAAATGCTATCATTAACACAAGTAGAAACCATATGTCTATTCACCCTGGTTTCTCTCATCCAAGAATTTCCATTCCGCTCAAACAACATCAATCACAATTTGTCAATAACATAAATATTAGAACCGACCACATGACTAAAGAACAACATTCCGAACTTATTAAAATTATTCATAAATGCCCCAATCTCTTTTCGGAACCAAACGAAAAATTAACCTATACCACCATGGTCAAAGGAGAAATTCGAACCACAACTCGAGACCCCGTGTACTCGAAATCATATCCTTACCCCATGGCACTTAAAAATGAAGTCGAAAAAGAAATACGGAAACTATTAGAAGACGGTATCATAAGACCATCAAGATCTCCCTACAATTCTCCTGTTTGGGTTGTCCCCAAAAAAATGGATGCTTCAGGAGAAAAGAAGTTTCGAATGGTAATTGATTACCGTAAGCTAAACGCTATAACTATCGCCGACAAGTATCCAATCCCTGAAATATACGAAATCCTTGCAAACCTTAGTAAAAATCAATGGTTTTCCATAGTGGACCTAAAAAGTGGTTTCCATCAGATCCCACTTAAGGATTCTGATATAGAAAAAACTGCCTTTTCGGTAAATAATGGCAAGTTCGAATTTACTCGTCTTCCATTTGGGCTAAAGAACGCCCCCTCCATTTTCCAGAGAACGCTAGATGACATTCTAAGAGACCTCATTGGAAAATGTTGCTATGTTTACATTGATGACATTGTCATCTTTGGGAAAGACGAAACCGAACATTTCTCAAATCTGGAAAAAGTATTTCACACCTTAGAAAAAGCAAATATGAAAATTCAGCTCGATAAATGCGAATTTTTCCAGAAAGAAGTAGAATTTTTAGGGTTTATTATTGGAAGATTCGGAATAAAAACCAATCCAAAAAAGGTACAAGCTATAGTTGATCGACCTATTCCTGAAAACCTAAAAGAACTTCGATCCTTTCTCGGAATGTCAGGGTATTACCGCCGCTTTATACGAGATTACTCAAAGTTGGCAAAACCACTGACATCCCTTTTAAGAGGGGAAGATGGACATGTGTCCGCAAATATGTCAAAGAAAAAACTTATTCAGTTGAATCAAGATGCCATCGAAGCATTCCACAAATTAAAAAACTCTCTCGCCTCCGAAGAAGTTATTCTTCAATATCCAGACTTTGACAAAAGCTTTCAATTAACAACTGACGCTTCCGACTACGCCATTGGAGCAGTCCTCTCACAGGATGATAAGCCAATCACATTTCTCTCCAGAACCTTAAGCAAAACAGAAGAAGGTTATGCCACGAACGAAAAAGAAATGCTGGCGATTATTTGGTCCCTCAATTCTTTGAGAAACTTCCTTTACGGATCCCGGAAAGTCAACATTTTCACAGACCACCAACCACTTACCTATGCTCTAAGTAACAAAAATACAAACTCCAAAATGAAAAGGTGGAAAGCCATATTGGAGGAGTATAATTATGAGCTAAAATATAAACCAGGTAAGGAAAATGTGGTTGCTGACTCTCTCTCGAGACCCCCAAAAACTGAAATACACTCAATGACCCCTACAGAACACAGTGCTGACAGTTCAGCGCAAAACCTAATTCCATCTGTAGAAATCCCTATAAACGTTTTTCGAAATCAACTTTTACTCAAGATAGGAAATGAAAATAGCTATCAAATCCAGAACCCCTTTGACAACTATACAAGACATATTCTGATACGCCAAGACTACTCAACAAACGACATCATTAACATTTTCAAGAGATACCTTAATCCAAATACTATTAACGGACTTCTAACAGACGAAATGACGATGGGACGAGTACAAGAAATTTATCCGTTACATTTTAAAGATTATCGTATTCGATTCACCCAAAAATTTGTTGAAGACATAACCGGCCAAATAGAGCAAGAAGAAAAAATTCTGAAGATACATCGAAGAGCACATCGTAACGCCGAAGAAAACAGGATTCAACTGTTGGAAAACTATTACTTCCCTAAAATGTCCTCAAAAATTAGAACACTAGTTAACCGATGCGTAACATGCAAGGAGAATAAATATGACAGGCATCCTAACAAACCACATTTGAATCACACACCGATCCCTAGCTATCCTGGTAACATCCTCCATATAGACATATTTTCTACGGAAAAATACCTCGTGTTGACCGCCGTCGATAAGTTCACGAAATTCGCACAGGCTAAAATAATATCATCCCGTTCAATCGAAGATATCAAGGAACCTTTACGTGATATCTTGTTCTACTTTTGTGTCCCCGAAGTCGTTGTTATAGACAACGAAAAGGCTCTTAACTCAGCCTCGATAACCTCAATGTTAGAAGATGACCTCCAAATCAAAATTTTCAAAACACCACCATACAAAAGTGAAGTGAACGGCCAAGTCGAACGCTTTCACTCCACCCTATCTGAGATTATGAGATGTCTCAAATCGGAAGGACCTTCACGGTCTTTCAAAGAACTGTTACAGCGAGCCGTTAACGAGTACAATTTTACTATCCATTCAACTACAGGTAAAAAGCCCATAGAACTTTACTATGGGCGAATACCCAGACTAAACCCGGAACAATTTGAAAAGACACGTTTAATTAACATCGAGAAAATTAAAGCAAAACAGGAAAAAGATATTAAATATCATAATAAAAAAAGAAAACCGCAGAAGGACTATCAGATAGGACAGGTCATTTATGTAAAAAACAACAAACGGTTAGGTTCAAAATTAACAAATAGGTATAGACAAGAAATCATTAAGGAAAATAGAAACTCTACAATAGTAACAGAATCCGGAAAAATAGTCCATAAAAGTAATATAAGAAACTAATTCTCTTTCAGATGCACCATCTATTTTGGTCGAGCGGAGATCCAGATCATGGATTTCTCAAACTCCCAAATTGTCTCCCTACATACAGGGCAAACAAAAATTCAAGATGGACATTTCAAGTTAATACATAGCATTAATCTTAAACAATATGAGCAATTCCTTTCCGACATATCACCAGTCCTTAATCTCGAAACAACCCAAAGTCAAATCCTTTTTCCCTTAATATCACATGAAATTCAACAAATCCGTAATCTTTTACATAACTTACAACCCAGAATAGCGAAACGTTCTCTAGACTTTATAGGCAAAGGTTGGAAATGGATTGCTGGCAACCCAGACCACGATGACTTTGTTACAATAAAAGAAAAAATTACAGATGTTCTAAAAAACAACAATAAACAGGTTATTATTAATGAATTGTATAACGAACGAATAAACAATATTACGAGAATCCAGAATGAAATCCAAAACTTACTTAAAAATAATAATAAAATAAATTATGAAATTATATCAAATCTCAAATATAAAATCAAAATTGTAAAAGAAGAACTAGAGAATATTAACTATGCCATTCATTGGGCTAAACTAGGTACAATAAACTCTTTTATATTGTCAAAAAATGAAATAGAATTAGCCACCAAAGTATTTAATGAACAAAAATTACCCTACACAACAATAGAAGAAGCCCTAGACTTTGCAGATATAAAAGTTTTAAGCAATAGTACGTCAATCCTCTACATAATAAACATTCCCTTAACAACGAATGAAATTTACGAAAATTTGTTAATAAAGCCAATTAAAAAGAAAAACATTGTAACAGAAACATTGTACGAGGTAATTTTAAGAAATAATGAAAAATTATATGGAACAACAAACAAATGTAAAACTTTTAACAATCTATCCATTTGTAACTCAAAAAATATTGTCAATATTACAAACGATACTTGCATTCCTAATTTATTAAAAAGTCTACCAGCTACTTGCAACAAAATAAATAATCATCATATTCCGACCATAGATGAAATATCAACGGGCATAATGCTATTGAACCAATTCATCGGCACCCTTGAATTTGATAACACAACACACAACCTAAATGGAACATTCTTGGTAAAATTCCATAACATGACCATCACTTTGAACGGAATCCAATACATCTCCAAAGAAGCCTCAATGATTAAACCACTTCCGGCAATATTGCAAACCAGTCCCAAGGAAAACGAATACCGTGAATTACTCTCACTAGAAATGATGAAGGATCTCCATATTAACAATACCAATAAGATCCACCTTCTACAAACAGAAAACGATAATCAACGAGTAACAACATATTCCCTCATCTCCGTACTAGGACTACTTATTACAATAGCGATCATATGCAAAATCTTGCCAAGAAGAAACAACACAGAAATCATAATTGAACAACCGACAACAAAGACGAATGGACCAGTAACAATCATCGATAGACTTTCCGTTCCTGAGGTCAACTATCTCCAATATCCAAGCAGCCCAAAGTTCAACAACCTACCATACTTCTGACGACCGATGACGATCGTTTTTTAGAGGGGAAGAGTTAACATCAACACGAGCAACGGAAATGCTGACAAAGCGTCTGCCTCGATACAGCGAATTTCCACAGAAATTCATGTTGCAATTCAATTCAATACCTTAGGAATGCAAAGTACCGAGGTAAAATCGAATATAAAATTATTGATTGTAGTTAGTTAAGAAGTAAACTCAATAAAGGTCAGAGCAAACTGCTCTAGAAAAGATTTTTTTTATTAATTATTTCGGTGTAGTGATTAACTTGTATAACAGTTATATGTATATATACTTCCTCCGATGGCTAATTCGATTTAGGGACGACCGACAGTGAAAAGAAAATATCTACATATCCATACAATATATGTATAGGACATGAGTTTTCCTAAGATAGATGAAAGAGTTTTTCCTTCAAAGAAAAAAAAAAACGTCTATTTCCCTGCCAAAGGAGAACACTTTGCAACACTCAAAAGATTGCTAAAAATTTCAATAGAAAATCGATATTTACTTTTAAGTACACAATCAAAGAACGAGACACACAAAATGGAGACAGCATTCTCCAAAAAGGACCGACGACAATTGCGTTGGAAAAGAAGTGCCGCGTCGTTTCCTTAAATAAACGGTGAATAATGAATAAATTTGAATGGCTAATGTTCAAGGATTGGTGTGTTAATGTCTTGGAGGAAATTTCAAAAATGCAAAACGTTATAAATTAGAAAATCACAAGAAGCTGTGTATATACGAATAAGTGAGACGATATTTTGTAAGTGTTGCGATTTCCAAAATTAATTCTTTAGGATAGACTTAAAATTGGGACATCATTCAAGGGAAAACACGTGCGGTTTGTGTAGAATTAAACTCTGACAGGATAATCGTCTGTATAATAGAATTGAATTAGATGTTCTAGGGGGGGTATATGTAGGTTAGGTCATGGGGTTATAAGTTCATCATAAACCACAAGGCACCACAGTGGGCTAGGCTAATGGCGTTACGTGGGAAACGAAACCTTCACGGTAAGATATCTTAATGGCCTCAATTTTGTTGAAGGACCTGACCTCCTCCATATTGCTCAAGAAGTACCTTGAAAATAGTTCGCCGAAAAGGTCCGCGTAAGCACCATACACAAGCATTCGTTTGTGTGAGTTTTTAATTTTTTTTTTTTTTGCGAACAATTTTATACCTATTCCGAACGAATTGAGGACCTGTACCTTACCATACCATAGATCTACTCTATTTTGACGAAAGTTCTACCAAAAAAAAAAGGTATACATTTCAAGGATACAAAGTCCAAAGATAAGACTACAGTGATGAGCATGTCTATACGGTGCTGAGGATTTGGAGCGAAGACTTTCTGTGATTTGTTAAACGGCGGAACAACCCAACAACCCACTGGTAGTATGATCAGTACAATAGTAAAGAGGATCAATTTCATAAATTTTTTCCTAATTTTTCTCTTAAATGTATTCCCGCAATCAGAAGTAGTGTTTTTGGTAGGGCCAGTGGTTGCATTTTATGTGCAGTAAAAAATTTTTTGTTAAAATTTGTTAGGTTTGTTGCATTGGGTAGTAGAATTGTTATTGAAATTAGTCATAGACGTGACAAGTACTTCATTTTCCCAATTTACTTAAATCGTAACAATTGGACTAACGATTGTAATGATTTATGTGATTTTTTAAATGAATCAGATCTTTAAAATATTATGTTGTTTGGCGATTTTAATGCTCGTATTGGTACTTTTCAGAATTCACCTTCAATGTTTCAGCTTTTTCCGACTCGCGTCGCGAGTGTGAGAGCATCTTTAGATCAGGTAATAAATTCGCGAGGCAGGCATTCAGTTGCTCGAAGATTTTGGTCTTTTTTTAATTAATGGATTATCTGTAAGCGATGGTAGAGGTGATCTCACTTTTATTTCCGGGCAAGGTTGTTCGGTGATTGATTATTGTATTGCCAGGGGTTAAATGGCTTGAGATTTTTGAGGATTTTGAGGTGCTCTCTGCAGTTTTCTCCGGTCATTTGCCAACAGTGGCTTCAATATCTCTCGAAGATGTTGACCTATCGTTACAAAGAGAGTCGAAATAAAATCAAATGGATAGAGAATAGAGCTGCAGAGTATAGGATAAGACTCAATGTCCAGACTAATATCTTGACTCCGCGTATTGATATCTCTTGCGATACTATGTCTGAAATGATTCTCCAAGTCATTAAAAAGTCTGCTGTTCGAAGCAACTCAATTCCTAACAATTATGGGCATCGCCTCGGTAGCTGGTTTGATAAGGACTGTATGAAACTAAGAAAAAAATCATTTTTATTTCTTAAACTTTTTAGA
This sequence comes from Cheilosia soror, assembly GCA_949372485.1. Classification (NCBI taxonomy): domain Eukaryota; kingdom Metazoa; phylum Arthropoda; class Insecta; order Diptera; family Syrphidae; genus Cheilosia; species Cheilosia soror. The sequence continues at coordinate 36,952,810 of OX443561.1, forward strand.
AAAACCAATTCGGTATTGTTTAGGTCACTTTATATTTCGGCTAATAAAGATTACAAACGCATGTGTAATGCTAAACGTCAGAACCATTTTCGTTGTATTGCAGATAGCCTGGCAAGTTGCAAGGATTCTAAATCCTTCTGGTGTAAGGTACGATTTCTTGGCGGATGTAAGACTATGTCATCGTCGTCAATGCACGTCGAAACTCTAGCAAGACATTTCAAAGCTCTGTTGTGTCATTTGGAGGGTCAATCGTTGTTTCAATATGCTTTTCCATACGTTTCGATTATTCAATTGGATATTCCAATCACCATGTCTGAACTTCAGATAGCGTTAAAAAATATGAAAAACAATAAAGCGCCGGGGATCGACGGAATACCCGTAGAATTTTATAAAAACACTACTCCAGCATTTTTGAATTTCTTACTACAATTTTATCTATATATATAAAAATTGAGCCTTAAAATGTTTGTCGCCGATTCACGCTTTAACGCATTTACCGTTCTTAACCAAATTTTCGCACATCTTTGGTATTGGTCCATACATGAATCCTGTTAAGTTTGGTCAAAAATGGACAAAGGGGCGTGGCACCCCCCATACAAAAAAAACATTCAAAATCGTATATCTCGATAACCAAAAAATCGATTGAGCTCAAACTTACGGAAGATCTTAGTTATTGTCCCTGGAATGGTCCTGTGAAGTTTGGGCAAAATTGGGCAAAGGGTAACCACTAAATGGGCAAAGGGGCGTGGCACCGCCCATACAAAAAAACTTTCACAATCGTATATCTCGAAAACGATTGGTCAAATTTAGTCAAAGGGGAGCGGCACTTCACATACAAAAAAATATTCAAAATCTTATACCTCCTCAAAAAACATCTTCTATGGAGTGAAACTCGATGACGATATATCTCCATAACCGCTGGGCCGATTTTCATTATTCTTTTTTTTTTGTTTTGTTCGTATTGCTGTGTTTCAGGTTTAGGGCTTTAGGCAGAAAGAAAATTCCACCGTCGATTTATTATCATTTCTCGCATTTTACGAAAAAAATAAAAATAAAAAAAAAAAGTATTTTCAGGCTGGTTTTCGTGCTGGCTTCTCAACGGCTGATCAAATCTATGCTCTTACGAGTAGATATTGCTAGGAGGCAAATATATAAGAAAAAAAATTATACTCTTTTTTTGTAGACTTTAAATCAGCCTTTGATACAATCAACAGAAGTGCGCCAATTTATAAATTAGCAGCTCGAGGTTTGTCTACAAAGTTTCTAAGGCTTTACCAGCAATTCATTTCTAACACCTCAGCTGCTGTTTGGAATTGTAGCGTCAAATTTTTTAAAGACGGAAACTGGGGTTCCGCAAGGCTGTATCTTAAGTCCAATTCTTTTTGCAATGTTCATTGATGATATATGCAAACATTTGCAAGTGGGCGGTATACAGTTTGGGGAACTGTCAGTAAAGGTTTTATTGTTTGCTGATGACCTTGTGATTCTCGCGGATAAACCTGTGACTCTACAACTCATGATCAACAAACTGAAGCGTTACTGCGACATGTGGGATTTGCAAATAAACATATCGAAGTCTAAAATCATGGTTTTTGAAGCAGCATTTCGAAGGAACTCCCGTGAACATTGGACTCTATAAAGGAACCCAATAGAGGTAGTTCAGCAATTTAAGTATTTGTGTTTTCTCATGTCATACAACCTCTAGACTTACGTTCACATGTAAGAGAGAAATGCTATACTGCAAAAACGGCTATCAATCATATGTGGAGTAGTTTTCTGTCGAAAAAATATGTTGATCCGTCCTCCAAATTTTAAGTTTCTGATGCCACAGTAAACTAAGTCCCTCGGTGGACTTATTTCCCACCCACTAAAACCCATAACTAGGCCTAGAAATTTAGAAACCCGAATCGTTCGGTCACTCGCGCATATACAGGGTGGGCCAAATACAAGTTTCTTTTTAAAAATGCAATAAAATTAACAAAATTAAGTTTTGTCCATGAATTACGGCTTTATTAGTAAGAGCAAACATGGAACACAACGTCGTTCAAGCCGGCTGCCTCGGCTGGCTTCGCAGTAGCGCATTCTGTCATTCCAATTTTCCAAGACCTTGTTGATGATTTCAGGCTGTAGCTCACGGATAGCTTGGATGATATTAGCCTTAAGTGCTTGAATCGTTTCCAGATTGTTGGCATAACATCAGTCCTTCAAGGTTCACAGAAAATGTCCAAAGGGGTCAAATCGCAGTTTCAAAGCGGCCAATTGACATCGCCAAGACGGCTGATAAAACGATTTGGGAATTTGGTGCGCAAAAGATCGATTGTGGCATGGGCTGTGTGGCATGGCTGCATGCAGAGGTCGTCCAAGTCCATGTCTTCAATTTCAGTAAAAAAGAAGTTGGTTAACATGGATCTGTAACGCTCACCGTTACCCAAAACGCTGTTCCCAACATCATATTCGAAGGAAAATGGCCCAATTATGCTCCATAGTCCGCACCAAACTGTCACTCTCTGTGGATGCATTGACTTCTCGACAATAACGCGCGGGTGTAACCATGAGTGTTATCCACTAGCATATTAGTCTCACGAACCTTTTGCACGAACTTGCGCACAGCAGGCGCGGTGTGTGCTTCATTTTGGTCAAAACTACTTTTCAAAAAACGCGCTGTTTGGGCTACACAGCACTCACTTTGGAAATAAGTTTTCAATATGTCCCAATGTTTTTCAAGCGTAAACCGACTCATTTTGTTCCGCGGAGTTATGATACTGACTTTCTGTCAAGATTTCGAGCGGGAAACAGCTGTCAATGTCAAAATAACCTATAACTTAAAAAGTTATGATGACCCACCCTTTACTTCAAATCTTTGATCAGAGCGGATTCATGCCACTCACACACTACAATGAACCGAGGTATGACTTTGACAAGAAATTTAAAGCCTGTATACCAAACAGACGGGACTGCGGCTCTCCCCGAGTACTGTCTGTCACAGATAGCTCAAAGACGGAGTATATAATGGGAGCAGGAATCTTCTCAGACAAACTAAATATCAAGTACTACCTGCTTTCCAAGCCGCTAAGAGCGTCATTCACAATGTCACATTAAACTTGGCCAAAGAACGATGGAACAACACTTCCGGTTGTACTAAAAGGTCCTAACATCATTTGATAGAAACCAAATCCGAGTGCTCCGAGTGTTGGAATTAGGTATATGCTGTCAACAATAAGGGACTGAGGTATCAAGCGAGTCATCCCAATTGGCAGCTATAACTTTAAGGGAACCTTGTCGCCTCAGATATCAACTTTGAAAATGGTCACCTGGAGGTTGTCCCTTTACGATACATTGCGCTATCGTATGTCCTTGGTCTGAAAACTAGATCTTTAACCACTCACGGTTCTTAAGTCGGGACTAGTCTTTCATGTCTCTACTGAGGCAGATGTGGTGAAGGTTAATTTGTATTAAGGACTCAGTCAGAAACTTTCACCACTGTGATGTTGGATTCTTCGGAGTCTGACAATAGTAGGTCATCTTCAGGCACAAGTCCATCAATGCTCTCCTCAGGAAGAAGACTAAATGAAGAGGAGTCCCTGTCGGACAACAAAAAGTCCTGTACGAGTGATGGTGTATAATTTCGAGACACTTACACTTGAGAATTTTTCTACTCAACAGAAGTAATTAAAAAACGCACCGATTCGTTATAAATTCTTCGATTTATTGAGGTTAGAAATTTCCGCCAAAAGTTGGCTTTTATAATTGACATTTGTATGTACTTAGCAAAATTGACAATAACAGAAAACAGTAAAAAAGTACTAGACCAATTATTTGAACAAAATTAAGAAATAAATTTTCTGAATACATAAATTCAATCTTCAAAAGATGGAATTATGTACCACCAAGAATGTCAACTTAAATAGTTTGCATACTCCTTGAAGTAAAATGAATACAAAGGTCCGAAAGCTCTTTAGAAGAGTCCGATACGAGTGGTATGTCTTATTCACAAAAAGGCAATAATTGTATTACAATCAAATGCCAGACCTTCTGACGTTCCTTCTGATTTATTTAAAGTTTCACTCCGTACACGAGCTAGCCAAACCACAAGCGAAAATTTCAAAACATATATCCCCTTGAACACTTTTCCGTTGTATGTCCTTCGATCCCTAAAAAAATACGTATGACGCAATGTGCTCTGTAAATGGCTCCAAAAATTATGAGTCATTCCTCAACTTTTCTCCAATAGTTATGCAGCTCTACTTGAGGTTTTAGTTTCCACAGGAAATTATAACTTTTACAGTAAACACTCATTATTTCCTTGCAATCCACAAAATCCGTTTCACTATATACATACTAGGATTACAAGGAATAATTTGCAAGGGGGAAAACCTACAATTTCACCCTTTTTGTTGTGCCACCGTCTTCGTATTAGCTATACTTTGGCACTTTGTCTCAAGTGACAGAGCATAATTAATGTTCTTTCAAGGAAAACATCATTTCCGACACGTGTGTAATTAACGACAAACTTATCAAATTGTTTGTGAAAGATTTTGGGGTTGTTTGCGTTCATAGTCCAATACCTCAAAAGTTTAGAGCCGCCCGCCGCCACCCGTATCTTCGAGAAGACATCAAGAATTCACTTATGCTGTGTCACTCAATTATTTTCACAAGGGCAGCAGAATTTTTCTGTCCTTGATTCGAAAACGTTGTTTTTCTGACGAGTTTGCTAAAAATAAATCGACTACATCCTGATAAAGGTTGACACCGAAAAACAACATATTTTTGTCCCGTTAGAATGTGTCAACTGTGGATGGATCTACAAAAAGATACAATTTCGGTTGAACCTTCAATCATTCAAAATACTCCTCATATGAATGCTAGGTGTGTTCAAAGTTGTTTTTGGTTTTATTTCCTTCTGTCCAGAGTATCAGTGACGTCCCCCCCCATAATTGAGGACAAAAATAAGCGAAAGTCATTTGGGTGACTTTCACTTAAGGCGGAGTGTTTCCCTTTCATTCTAATGGAGGCTAAGTGCGGATAAAAGCATAGGTATTATAGGTACCTGTGTGATGGAAGGAAATACGAAAAAAAAAATGTGGCGTTTCCTTCTAAGGAAGAGTAGCAACACATCCACAAAGAATAAGTAATTTTGTTGCAGCTGAAGAATGTTGGTGGGGAGCAAATGAATTGCAATTAAGTTTGAAAGGACCGTGGAGGGGTTGGTTCCTCTGTATATGATGTCTGACACAAGAATGAATTGCTATGTACGGAGTACGAGTACGTGAACAAATGGATCCATTTGTTTCGACTTGGGTAGTCGAAGTTGCCATAACGAGTGTGCTGTGTGGAATGCGAGGACAATGCTATTATTTGAATGGAATTAAATTAATGGCAAAACAGAGGGCGAACGATTTAATGGCTCTGACGATGTCGTTTCATTGATCACACCCACAAATCACTATTGTAACTGGAGTCAATAAGAAAAAAAAAACACTTGGCAGTATGTTGCAATAACGTCAAGCAATGTCAAGGAGGCTGTTTGGTAATTGGGACGTTTCGTATAAGCTGCTATTCAGGTCAATTGGATGAAAAGATACATGTTGAAAGGGTGAGAGTAGATAAAGATGATCATAGCGATCCAATTAAACGTCATAGAACATACCTTACCTAAAAAAAATAAATAAAAATAAATAGGTGGCGCAACAGGCGGGTGATACCCAAGGCCTAGCTTCTCGCAACCATTCGTTTTGTGTGAGTTTCTATTTTTGGGACGAATGGAAGGGACCTACAATTTTATGCCGATTCCGAACGGCTGAATTGAGAAGCTTTTTCATGACAGTCATACTCTCGGATGTTTGTCAGACGTTCGCGAGAGGTGGCGCAGTAGAAAAAACTTTAAGATGTAATTTGGGTTTTTCCGGGGATCGAACCTGGATCCCTCGCACAGTAGTCCAGCACACTAACCACTGCGCTACTGCGCCCACATACCTTACCTAGTGTAGAAATAAAGCGTTCCGGAAGTAGGACTCCCGGATTTAAGCAAAACACAGGGAAATATGGAAAGTTCAGCTCCAAAAAAAAACTTAATTCTATGACAAACCATATTTTGAGTTGATTACCCTAACCCAGAGATATAGTTGATTTTCAAGAGGACAATAAAATCTAGCAACCACCTCATGCTCGTCTTCACAGTACAGACTTGGTTGAGCTTAAATTCGATCAAATTTTAACATTTCCCTTTCACTGTGACATATTTTAGTAAATCCTAGAAACTAAGACATAAAACCAACATTCAATTAGCTAGGTGAGAGTTAAAGACATGACTTAGGACTACGGCTTAAATCTACGACTTAAAGCTAAAGACTTAAAACTAAGAGTTATGTGGTCGGGAATAGGTGCGTCCAGAACGTGCGCCGGAGCAGGTTCCTTTCTTCACTGACTCGCAGAAGTAGATCGAGCCAGCAGTGATTTTTTGATTACTAAATTAAATAATGTAATTTAACACCAAAAAAGAGGCAACGAATCAACAATTTATCCCATACATTCTTGCATACTTTTAGGATGGCCCATATTCGCCCAGTTTTCAGAGATTAAAAAAAAAAATGTGCACGACTGGGTCGCACGAAACTTTCTCGTTTATTGCGAATCTCGCAGAATCTCAGAGTCATTTCAACAAATTTTACGTTTAAAATCATACCCACTCAAGGTGTAATTAATAGCGTAAATACATACTACATAAACATAAACCTACGTATTAACTAGAACACTTTATTACTTTCAAATTTCACCCCGAACTGACACTTGAAGGAGGCAAGTAGGCGATGAATTTCAAATTATATTGCTATGTAGGTACTGAAGTTTTGGACTTTACAAAAATATACCGTGTGTGAATACAGATCGAGATTTGGGTAGTGATTTTTGAGAAATATTCATAAAACGGCAATATTCGAGTTTTCTCAGAAAAACTAAGTACGTGATCATGTTTGGAATGCTTATGTTGTCTTAAGTATGAATTTTGATCAAAATCGTCAGAGCGTTTTTTTGTAAAATTATGCGGACAAATGTTACAATTTGGATTCGAAAAGCACTGTTATTAAACTCTTTAGCTAAAAAATGAGTACGACGTATTCTTCAGGATATAAACATTACCTAGCAGTTACATTTTTAACCAAATCCAAAATGGCGTTTTCGAGATATGTGTAGTTTTTAAAGTGCCGTTTTTAGCAATTGGGGTGGAAATCGAAGGACGCATTCATGGTTCAAAAAACACTGTTTTTCAACTGTTTAGCTCAAAACTGAGCAAATGGTATTACTATGGATTTAAGCATTACCTGAAAGTAACATTTTTATCATAATCGAAAATGGCGTTTTTGAGATATATGAGCAGATTTTTAAAGTACTATTATTAGGGATTTGGGTGGATATCAAAGGACGCAGTGTTTTTAGGGAAAAACTGAGTTTGCTATCAAGTTAAGAATGACAATAGTAGTACCTTAAAAATAAGTATTTTTTTAAATCGTTTTTAACGTTTTCGAGAGAAAGCCAATTTTCAAAACTGCCGTTGCTTCACTTTTTAGCGAAAAACTGGGTATGCACTATGCAGTCATGTTAAGCATGCTTACATTAACTCAGCTATCAATTTGGGTTCAAATCGTTAGAGCCGTTTTCGAAAAAATCTAAATTTAGACGCATTTCGTAATATTTCGTAAAATTTTTATATGGGAGGTACCATTAATATTAGGACTAGCAAAAAAAAAAAAAAACGTCCCTAGGAAGCCCACAAACTCAAAATACGAAGTTTGAAGCAAATCCGTCCAAGCGTTTAGATTCCCCAGGGGTGGGACAGACAGACATACGGACGGGCAGAATTGTGAGACCCACTTTTTTGAGTTCCCCTATCATCGTAATATCAGAATTGATCAAAATCTCGAAAAAAAACGTTTAGTTTTCCTTAACGCGTGTATAAAAATGTATGTTTTTTGTATGTCCCGATTTGTCCCGATTTTCGGGCCTCCGTGTCCCGATTTTAATAAAATTTCATCTGGCAGCTCTACCGGGGAGTGGTGTATTCAGTGCATACGTTATTGCCCGTATATCTTTTTAGAATTTGTACATGACCCGTCGGGCTATGTTTCCACCTTTTGGTCTGGCTTAACCGAAGGGCGCTGTTTGCAGCTGATTCCTTTACGAACAAATCTAGTCTAGGGATTTAAGAGTAACTGTAACCTCTAGCCACGATGCTTGTGAAACAATCACAGTAGGTACGCAACCCTAGGTTAAAATAGTCGACCCTGGCACATTCAAAATCTCGGCTTGCAAACTTATGATTTTTTCCAACATTCGTACAGTCAAATATTTTTGAGCTTCACGTCCTTATATCGAACACCTTTCGTGTGCCTCATAACAAAAGCTCAAATCCATTGGTACAACCCTCGTCACGAAAACATTTACACGATATGACAACAATTAGAATGGAAAATGACGTTTCCCGTAACAACAGAGTGGAGTACAAGTAGTACAAGTACTCATGTGCCTTTCCAAATGTCATCATAACATAACATTCAGAATAGAGGCTACCTCAAGGCGTACACTAGCCATTCACGAAGTACAACTGATTTGTATGTTCTTCTACACAATTCTATTGCAATTTACATTGTCTTCCAAGACAAATAACCGATAATAATAATAATTGACATCCGGCAGACTGTCCACAATCATTTGTCACATTGGGACAACAACAAAATCGTGATGACACGGTATAGTGCATACCTTGTGCCGAGGTCAATTAAAATAATTCACATCAACTAACAAATAATTAGTCAAAACGATTACAATGACTTTTCACAGATTAAATCATATAATTCCAACGAATGTATGCATTTTATAGAATCAATTAAACTCCCATTACGAGCGGGATTACATAAAACTATGTACAACCCCCGACCGCAGTAGTCGGTAATGGACTGCAATTCCATGATGCATGTGTATCAATGCGGTAAAAATACTTTAAGTACACCCTTAAGTAGGTACAGGGAGATAGATCCGAACCAAAGGGAAAGTGAAAAGGAAGAACTCCCCGGGGTTGCTGCTTTGTCCTCCTTCGCAAGGATTTCTTTCTTCTTTTTGATTTCCTGCATGAAATTCGCAAGTAAAAGTTATGCTGCCATAGACAAGGGATGCTGCGTATCCATGGGTATACCAAGACACAACCCCATACATGCCGTCGGTTAAAGAATTTCCATGAATGCAGGGGCAGCAGTCAAAAAATTGGGGTCGACGAACATTATACGGCTGCAGCAAGGAAAGTATACGGTAACATTCCCCACCGATGTGTAAGGGATCGTATAACGGCGAGGGAAGGATTTTTCGCAGGATATATAATCGATAACACGTGACTTAAGGTGATTGTTTGTGAGTTTTATACTCCCGAGTATATTGGAATTCAACACGAACATGAAGACAGATAGAACCGCAATGAAGATGGATTCAGTATAAATATCGGTCTGCGTCGTCGTCAGTGGGAATTGTAGCACATGTGTGTTGGGAGATTCGTTTTTGTGTTTTATTGGTGAAACAGCACTGGGTATAACTCAAACTCATATATCCGAATTATTGTGTTTTGATTTGGCACCCCCCTTCTGTGTTTTGAGCGTTGACCTGAAGAAGATTTATTGTGGTGTGCCGGTATCCACCCTTGTTTTCGAGGAAACAAAATACCAACTCCTTGTTCGGGCAATGTTCTTATTGCATGGCGGTTTTATGTGCTTAGATGTCGTCGGTGAAAGCAATAACTTTGGGATTTCCGAGCGATTTCGATGGAGAAATTGTAAATAACTCGTAAAACAACATGAGGTTGTTAAGAAGATTTCCACCACCACCATTGGGTGCAGTTTTCACCGGAGCGTGTAAGCTGTCGCCTTTAGGGACAATGCTCTAAGGATGTGGCAGTCGATAGGCATTAATATCTCAAATGAGGTTTTAAGAAGGATCTGCGGTTGATTGGGTCATCCGAAGATAACAATAATTCAGACCTAGATGTTAAGGGCTACTTTTAGAGACAAGATGGGAAAACAAATTGGTAAGCAAAGCGAAGAAGACTGGCGACACTAAATAGCAATCGGCTTATCTAAGTGAGTGAAGTGTTTGCCTAGGGTAGCCATCCAGGTTTTGGTAAAAGCAGGACGCTTACAGATTAAATTTGATGACGGATCAACAGCAAAACAGGCCCCGCTTCTATACTCGTGATAATCTGAAGAAAATAGTTGAGGGGAATGAAAGTGCGCAAAAGACACATCACTGTCCCTAACGAAAATGCTGTCAGGCTAAAGATGATAAACTCGGGAGAGGGAGGGCTCTTAAGTTCCAACAATAAGAACTAAGACAGAAATATGCTGTTCCACATACAACAGCACCTGAGTTATTTTGAAAGGGTGCGTGTCATAACGCCCAGTGTCATAACGCCCTGGGGCGCCATGACACTTTTAAAAGTGTCATATCGCCCACTCTCAATTCATTTTGGGGCGTTAATGCACTTCCTATAGTGCCATAAAGCCCATAAAAAAGTGACTTAAAGCCCGATGGGCGATATGCCACTTTTAAAAGTGTCATAGCGCCCGAGGGCCTTATGACACAAAAATGTGTGTCATAGCGCCCCAGGGCGTTGAAATGGTGCGCCCGAAAAACTTTTGCAAATTATGGAATTTCATTACCAAAAATCGTGCTCAGTAAAAAATGTGTCGCAAATCCATGGACATATTGCGACGCGAATTTAGGGAGCAATTCATCTCATATTTTGGACCTATGAATTGTCAACCTAGATCGTGTGATTTGACACCGCTGGACTATTTTTTTCTGGGAATGTGTGGTATCTCGTCTATGCAGATAAGCCAGCAACTATTGCCGCCTTGGAAGACAACATAACTCGATTTATTAGTGAGATTCCAGTCGAAATATTGGAAAAAGTATGCCAAAAATGGACATTCCGGATGGACCACTTGAATCGGCCATAATAAAAATACAATTTTAAAAACCAAACGCTTAAAAAATCACCAATTATAAGCGATTTTCTGTAATCACCGCTCTTCTCTCTGTCTGCGCTGACGACGTGTATAATCTGCCAAACCTTTTTTTTTTTGCCCATAATAATTTTGCCATAAAACTCTTACTTTTTCGATCTGTTGCCTTCATAATTTCTTACAGCTCAATGTAGCTACCATACCAATCTACTGTCTTATAATGTGAGTGCAAAAACTTTACCTTCTCGACGGTTAAGCTATACCTCCTTCAATATCTTTGCGATTTTTTTTCGATTTGTGCGGCAGGGAGTTGAATTTTCATTATTGATGAAATAACTCGTAAGGCCAAACTAAACATTTAATTTTGGCAAACGAGGTTCCAACGAAGGCTCCAATCCTTATTCGACAAAATTCCTCTACATAGCTTTTCTACGCCCTCGTCCTCTCTTTAGTGAACTCAGTTATCACAAATGAAAAACTTCCAACGCCACATTGTTCGAATTGTTCTTCGAAGCCTATCTTGCAACGATCAATTATCGTGCCTCCGTATTGCTTCAACTTCTTTTAACTTGAATACGCTTAAGATACGCAGTGACGCTATAGCAATTACTTTCCCGCATCGACTCTTCGCAGACTTCGTTTGATAATGCTTCTCTTTGCAATTCTTCATCACAAGCCCTTGTAATTTTACGATGGCCCCCTAAACAGACCCAGGCTATGATTTAAGAGTGGTGAAAGTTGGAGCCCACCCCTACCTTGCTCTTGATGATGAGCCCCATTCCTTGTCAAAAGCAGTTAAGAACTGTGAAAGTCAGACAGCGCAGAGGTTATTGAATGAATTTATCAAGACCGATATGGCTTGCAATCAAGGATACTTAAGGAATTACTTCGCTAGGGTCGGAATGAAGACCTAGCTTACTCAATTACTGGAACTATTCGCTTCACGTCGACGACGCTCTAAACGCCTAAAATCGCTCAGTATGCGCACTGAGGCTACTTAAAATGGCTCAGATTCAGACATTCCGAGATTATCCGGAGTAGGTTTCATATTGTGGGCATCCGCATTTAAGGAAATATTCTCTGTAACAGCCTTGACACGTCAAAAACTGAGTCAAACAGAAATTTGTTTCGCCATGCAAGCTTTAAAAAAAAAATAGGTGGCGCAACAGGCGTGTATAGACACCCTAGGCCTAGCTTCCCGCAACCATTCATTTTGTGCGAGTTTCTAATTTTTGGGACGAATGGAAGAGACATACAATTTTATGCCAAGTCCGAGCGGCTGAATTGTGAAGCTTTTTTTTCGGGACAGTCATGCTCTCGGATGTTTGCCGGACTTTCGCGAGAGTTGTCGCTGTAGAAAAAATTTTAAGATGTAATTTGTGTCTTACCGGGGATCGATCCTGGGATCCCGCGCACCAGCACACTAACCACTGCGCTACTGCGCCCACATGCAAGCTTTAAGTTCATAAATTATCGACCCTTGGTGCGCAAAGGCGGTCAACGAATTTAATGTACCGGTCGTAGGACTTATCTTTCACGGCACTTATGTGGTCATATAACCAGGGGGCTTATTCCCAAATGCGCGGCGGATCGCTTTTCATGGCGGATTTGTATTTTTGTATTTCCAAAAGCTGTCAAAAGCGATAGCTATTCAGGTGACAGATTGCTGGCCGATTTATTGCCAGCAATTCTCACAATAGCTATCGCTTTTGATTGGATCGAATCGCTTTTGGAAATATAAAAATACCAATCCGCCATGAAAAGCGATCCGCCGCGCATTTGGAAATAAGCCCCCAGACCATATCTGTACCATGAAAGCTCCTGCAAGACGTCGTTTGTTCTGTTTGGACTCTGATCGGCTTTGAAAGTGCGCAGTTTTTGACGACTTTTTGCATGGATAATTGAAGCTTAGGCAAGACTCCAAGGTTTTAGAAAACTAGTTTGTCCCCTTCTGCGTTTTTCACATCCAGAATTTTAATGGCGCAGCATTTTTTGGTTCGACCTTTTGAGGATCTTCTTTTTATAGCGGCTGTGGCTCTCGTTATTATCGCGTTGATTGCGTCTACTGTAGATTTTGACTTACGAAAACCCTATTGACGGAGCCTATTGTAAATTATCCGCTCAAAGACTTTGCCGATCGTGTCTAATATCCAAGTAGGACAATAAAAGGAAGGTTTACTGGGATTCTCTTTTCCCTTTAGCAGAATTACTACAAAGTCGCACTTCCAAAGCCTCTGAAAAAATACGCGCGTCTTCAACTCGTGGAAAATAGGTCGGGCCGTGTTTTAATAAGCGATTTTTAGGTGCCTATTCAGAATACGGTCCAATCATTGGGCGTTTCTATAGCGTGTATCTTTTTGGATGCTTTAAATAGTTCTGCGCGTGTTATCATGGGTACACTATGTGCATGCATACTCCCTTGAACACTTAGAGGAACCACTCCCTTCTTTCTTGGCGAGCAAATAGGATATCCACTATTAAGTCGTATAACAAGACGCATCTTCCCCTTCGAGGCAATAAATTTTAGATTTGAAAAGAACGCAGGTGTTTCTAACATGTTAAAGACCTACCGGAATTGCCCTCGTTATATAATTTCTAAACTGACAACAGTTGACAGATCAGTTTGTTCTGGATCAACTGCTCCAATCTGGCAGTGTGTAAACCTTCTCCAATGACCCTCAAAGTGTCTAAGTCAAAGCGCACATTTTACAAAAAGTTTTTCTTGCTCGACACAATGTTGTCTTTATTTTTTAAAGTTGCTCCTTTAGAGGTACACAAACTTTATCTGGGTGTATCTCTGCGAGTCCTTTGGCACAGACTTTTGTTTTCGTCGAAAGCAGACGACCAGAAACAACCAAAAAGAAAACTTTCAACTTCCTGCACAAACACGAGTTCGAATCTCATTTTGTGTCCGCTCTTTCGTCTTGCCAAGTTTGCGTGTAGCCCACAATAAATTTCGTCACCAGACGTTCGTTTTTTTTTTTTTTGTTTGCCTCTTTATATCTGCCAAAAAGAAAAACTGTCAACTCAACAACCACTTTAAATTAGTCATCGAGTTTTGAGTTACTCTGCCTCGTCCTCATTTCCAAGTAGTCACGTTCATATGGCCAATATGCCTGTAGGGCTCGTCCCTATCACAGGAATCACATACGATGAGTGCGAGCATGAGCATGTATCTGAAAATCTTTATCCCCATTTTCGTTTGCATATGGCTTGTCGTCGTGGTCTCGGTTCAGTGGTATCCGTCTTCGACACTAAATATCTGTACGTATACAATATGCGTTTAACCCTCCGAAAGGAATGCCGAGAATGGTGGGACGTGACCGTAATAACTTAAGGCTGAGCCGCGACCATTGTGTGTCAGTTTGTCATATCATCGCCGTGCCAAAGTCGCTGTCTTCATTATTGTCACAGGCAGTGCGTGGAGGAAATTAAAGTCACAGATGCAAAAGCAAATGACGAACGACAAAGGGTGGGCGAAAACGGGGAAAAAGAAAAATTCTTCCATGTGAACGTAATAAGCAATAACGGCCGGGTTGCCCCAGAAACAATCTCCGGCACACAATAGAGCCGCGTAAAGGACGAATAATGATCACAACGCAGATATATACGCTACAAGCGTTGTCTCTGTCGATGCCAACAAAAATTTAACTGGAAAACTAACTACATAGAGCATAGAACGCCCTCTCCTGCACTCAAGTGGGCGCCTTGGGCAAAAAGCATGACGGAAGTTACTTATGGATTTTGCTGTCCTTCTCTGCAAATAATGTTTGTTTTTATGAGGATATTGGCGCAAAAAAAAAACAACACACAAAACTACCAATCGATTGTTGATGATGATGCGGGTGACGCAACTTTTTTTATCGCCTTGTGGTCCTTCAGCTGTTGCCACCTAAAATGACGAAAAATTGCCGTCTAATCTTTAAACGCTTTTTTTTTCGGTTGTCTGTGTGACATCATCAATCGTAGGCGAACTTTTTACTTCAAGAAGGTCAAGGGTATAGTGTAATAAAATAAATGAAAAAAGGAAAGCAAACGCCACTCATTTTATTCGGACAGTTAATCATAGGAAAGCCGCCAATACAGCCACACAAATGGAGGGCGTTCGACTTAATTGACCATTTCTCATATTTATCAAGTGGATTTGTACACACGCACAGCCATTAAAATGGTGTTTGTTACTCGAATTGGAAATGGATATCCAGAATGTGGATTAAATTGAATTGGAATGTTGTGGTGCGTCGACGAGCAATTTCAATATTATGTTGCCTTTGAGCACTCAATCGAAGAAATAGATACTTTGAGACAGTTCTTTTGAGGTTTTCGAGTTTTGTGGACTTTAGTTACCCAGCCCTGCTATAATATGGTGTGGAAGTCACATGGACGTTGATGGAGATGTCATTCTTCGTAAAAAGTTTGCGAGTGATTTTTGATTCAGTTGCAAGACCCTAGTTTAACTCGGGAAGCATCTTAAAAGTCGTCAAAAATAAAAGACTTCAGAAATACCAAAATGCGAACTCTTGAAATCTTCGTCTCAAAAATAGGAGAGAAATTAGACAGGATGTCAAAGGTGTTACATCCGATAGATGTAGAATGGTCTGTCATTACTATTCCAACTCGAATTGCGACAAACATAATATGCGAATAAAGCAATCGCAAGGATCATCAAAAGTTTGCTATTAAGTCTGCTTAGAGCCGAAAGGCAACAAAACCGAAGACGTCGTAATAACCATTGCCAAGTCCGTAGAATGCATACATTTCTGGGTTAGGAATAAAACTATCTGAGGAGGCATTAAGAGTCCTAGAGTCTCAGTCTAGAGGGTCACCGCTGTCGAGTAAGACCTCGCCTAATGTGTTGTCCACAGATAGAAAAGAACCTCCACGAGTTTGGATGGCCAAGAGAATTATTCTCGAGAAAATTAAAAATAAGACAGACCAAAAATGGTCAGATATAGTAGGTAACAGGGTCTCATGTCAATCTATTGCTCGGAGGAAACACATTGCAAGGTACTTCTTCGACAATTTGGAGGAGGTTGGTCAAAGGACTATTCTAAACTATAACACCACCTAGATAGGTAAGAACAAAAGTAATAGTTGACGACAGGCTGAGCTTCGAAATACACGTTGAGTGCTCTAGCAAAAAGGCGCCTCAAATGAAGCAACAGCTTCTCAGATGCTGCTTAATATCGATCGACCTGAATTCAGAGTCGATGAAGACATTTTTTAAGCCGTTTCGTCCAGAACGGACTGTGTGTCCGTTAAAGTAATAACTGATGGCAGTACCGCAGGGAATTAGAAAAGCGAGGCACTGGAGAAACATACACCGCAAGTAGCATATGCTGGCGTGTACCGTTTGCTGGGTAACTAAGATCAGATATTTTAGCGCTCAGGATCTTACAATTAAGACGTGTAAAGATCAGCGTTTTAATTGTATGGCAATTTCCATTGCATAGTTTTGGGCATGCGATCACACATATTGTAGATACTCTAGATCTAGCTTATTCTCAAACCCATTCGTGATTGCGATCACACTTTGCATACTCTCAGTTGTGAATTTAGCGAAACGTATCGGTTGCAGAAATTTGCTCGCAATTTTTAAAAGGTGATTGTTACCCATTAGGTTTGAAAGCCGTCTACAAAGTGACTTGAAGTATTAGTGAACGCACATTGACACGCCAGCACCTCGAGGCACTACCAAACAAATTAAAGCGCACACTAGAGATTTTCCAAGGATTGGCAACTTGAGTGCCCTTTAAGAACAAGAACAATGTGTGTGCGCCGAGGACACTCTGTCACGTGTAGTGTTCGCACAAAATTAATAGAAAGCGTGCAACTTGCATTCGTGAGTTGAGCTAATGTGTCGAAGTATGTTCATTACCCAAAAACGCTGTTCTTTTTCTGATACATGTCCGCAGGGATAAGAGTACGTATGCACTAGAAATAAGGACGATTGGGTGATTTTTCTCGGTGATTCTTCCTGTTAATTTATTTGTCTTAGATCGACCCTTAAAATCCATGGGTACGCATGATTGCTAGTGACAAGCGTTCCTAGACCTTATTCTAACTAAAACTATCTTCTAATCCAACCCTACAGTGGTACGGCTAACGATAAGTGGTAGTATGTACACGAAATCAACAAGCCCTCTTGTGAGCGGTGCTGACAGTTCTTCCTTTTGGGAGTCTTAAAAGTCAATAGGCGCTCCTTCGGAAAGTCTAAGAATTCAACAGGTCCCCACGTCATGGGATTCAACAAGCATAAGCCTTGCAACGAGTCTGGGTGTTGGTATGCTAGATCCTACGGTCATAGCAACATTCTGCTTACTTTAGCAAGAGAGCTAGTACCACCCTCAACGGATTACACTATCCCCAGAATACTTTTTAAAAAAAAAAACACTTTGAAGTAGAATTCCCCTCAAGATTAGACTGGCAGGACGGACGGGTGAACAGGGACTCGAACTTAACAATTTACACCGACGACGGTTCAAAAATGGACTGTGGAGTAGGTGCGGGTGTATGTTCGGAGTCTGCATCTCAAAATATTTCAGGCTCCCGAACACAGCCAGTGTGTTTCAGGCGGAAATACTTGCTATGCGTGAAGCCTGTCGCCTAATCAAACCACACACACACATTCATATGAGATAGACATATTCATTGACAGTGAAGCTGCGTCAATGCTATCGTCTCAGTCAATATAAACTCAAAATTAGTATTAGATTGTCTAGAGGAGTTGGCCTCGCTTGATCAGTTCAGGATTACCCTGATCTGAAACGAACAGGCTGACAAGCTGGCCAGGCAAGGTTCAAGTCTCCACTGCTCACTTGCGGAATCGGTCCAAAATCCAATAGGAGCAGTCAAGGAGGCTAACAAATTGCGCCATATCCAGAAGTATGTGGCCAAATTATAGCAGCGACAAAACATCCCACCTCTTGAGTAAAACACGTAAAGATATAGCCAGGATAACAGCGATTACCACAGGCCACTGGCCTATAGGGGACCATGCAGTCAGATTATGCAACCCACACAATACACACTGTCGCAGTTGTAACGACGCAAACGAAAAAGAAACTCTCATTCACTACATATGCGCCTGTCCTGTACTAGCTAGGACTAGACAGCGAACTATGGGTAAACCCTTCTGCACATCCCTCGAGGAAGTTTCGAAGAATAGCATCAACGAACTTATAACCTTTTTTAATTCCACAGGCTGGATCTAAACCACCCTTCGACATACTTACAACAACCAGGTCAAATGATTATGTGGTAACAAAACGGCATAGTGCTACTTCGGTTTTATCTCAAACCGCCACTCCTACCTACCTACCTACCTACGCCTTGCAATTGCAACAGTCTTGGAAGTCAACACAACCTTCTTGTGGAATCCCTGAAAGTCAACAAAACCGCCTTGCGGCAGTCTTATAGATGGCGATAAAGTTATATAGTTAGCAACAGGCTTGGTACACACCAAATTTGCTGGTCAGCTCAGAACTTGCTTGCTATATTTTCAAAGGACGATGTTATGCTACATCTACTCATGTATGTACTTATAATTGACAAAAGATGATACCTAGCTTTGCTTTACATTCCGGCATTCCGTGAGGACTTTTTGATGCAATAAACCTTAAAAATTAAGGCCGGATAGGGTTGTAAATTCCACTTAATTCCTTGAACGTATAATCACGTGAGGTTAAGGGATGTGTCAAAATGAATTTCAAGGTGTAACCAACTAACTACTGTAACCTTTATGACTGCCTACTAAGCCAGACAACCAAACGATGTATCTTTTCCTGCAAAACATACTTTTTCGCTATACGCAGTCACCCCCGGTTCGAAATATAACGCTCATTCCATTGCGCACTCATAAATTTGTAAATGCTACTTTTCCAATTAAAACCAATTTCCATATTCGTCCCGTTTGGAGGAAGTAATCTGGGAAAACCACCTCTACCGAGATGGCGCCCGCACAGTCATCTCCTCTTCATCACACAACAACATAGTCGCATGTTGCAAGAGCTTACATCCAGTACAGCGCAAAACTATTCACAATATTCCCAGCATTCCTCATCTACAAACACTGTTAACTATCCCATTCCACTTCCATCCACATCCCCATTCCTCAAAAGGGTAGTTGCAATGAATTTGTATGGCTCCACCATGGGGTAGCACTGAGAGTCAAGTTTCTCTACATGTACTACAACATGTACCATTCGACCCGACGGCGCCGTTCGTTAAGAGTTAAGGGCTGTCGGTTTTTACTTAATGATAGCTGTTCCTTTTTTTTTGCTGCCGCTGTTCATATCGCCGGGTATGAGGGGACCCGGGAACTGCCACAACAAACCCCATGTGTATATGTACAGTACATATCTTTAGGGTGTAAATGGATTTCCGTGCGTTTTGCAGAAGCCGCAGGAGCACACGCATAGCTATGCACTGCCGCCACCAAAATGCCAACAGTTTTATGAGTTTGTTTCGTAATTAGATTTCTAGGTTAATCTTGATATCGGAGAATGACACAAGTATACCGTACCGACCGACAATTTGTCGTTGAAAAGTCGAAACGTTCCATATATCCCCGTCGAACCCTAGCCTAGACAATGGCGGTCTCTGCTCCGTTTTGTGGGTGACCAGTTAATTATAACGACCACCAGATTGAGGGCGATTAGTCTCGGTCGCCCTTTTTTTTTTTTTGTTCTGTCTCTTCTGTTCCTCCTTTAGCCTAGTAGTGTCTTTGGGTCGTGTCTGGAATCCCAATCAAGACTGGTAAGTGATTAATGCTGGATCGTTTGTTTTGGACTTGTGCTGCTAATGGATTATTGACGAGAGCCGATTTGCATTTTGTTTGAAAATCTGTCCGTTTGGCTAATGGGAGTGCTGATGAGGGATCAATAAATCAAAAAAAAAAAAAAAATGTCATTGTCAGTTGAAAATTTGTTAGCGGAAACACAAAACACGAAACACATGTTCGGGCTGGGGGTGGTGGCCATGTTTGTACATGTACATGTATCCGCTGTGGTGTATTGAAAGTGAGCACATGTATCGGTGATGCGATTAGAATTTTAAAATGTGCCCTTTGTCAGTTGGGTGACGGAAGAATATTATTGTAAGTCCAGTCCCTTTAGAATGGTCTTGCAATGTTTTTAGGTAACTACGCCAATGATAGTGGATAGGTAAAGCGGGGGAGGGACTGTTTTGTATAACCCTTTGAGCAAGTCTTATACTTCTATGATGGTCTTCGACGACGACGCCTGTTAAACCAAATCAACGACTTCTTTAAATCGCCCTCCTGTTGGCTGTTACAAGAAAATTAGGTTACGATCCATTTCAAAAGCCATTTCATATGGAAATTTCTACACCACCATGCAATATGCATCGGTGGCAAATATTATGAGAAATAATATCAAATTCCAAGACTGCAACCCTCAATCAATCAAAACATTAAATCACCAACAAGCTTTTGCACTTTTCGACATCGAGACTTGCACCCACCGAATACTATACACAGTCTGGACTTTGACACAACATGGAATGACACTTCCTTATCGTTGTGCCACTCACACTTCAAATTCCAGTACGACATCGACCACATAAGTGTGCGCAAAGATACAATTTTAATGACACAAAAGCATGCATACCGACCAGTCTAACACACTTAACACGTAGTTACCGGGCCCTTTTGATGGTCTTGCGTTATACAACACCATAAACGGAACTGCTGAACTTTATTTGCCGCTGTCGAGATGTCAATAGTCGAGGGTGGAGTGTTATTTCTTCACGACAGGTAAATAGCTGGCACGGTAAAAAAAAAACATTTTTTTTTCAAGACTCCAATCTCCATGTATGACTGGTATAAGCACGTGTTCATTCAGAAGAGTTGCACAAAGAGGGGGACCGACCGACACGGGAAGGACATAAATAATCAGGAAAGTCTGAGGTTGTGGAATTTACAATTGAAAATGTTGCTAACAAGGGTGACTTTAAGGGCTGGTTCTATGAGTTATGCCGGAAAGAGGGTGCAATGTAGGGATGCAAACAATTATGGGGATATATGCCGGCTAAGGAGTTTATGGAGATCACGTAGGTGATGTGAAATAGACTATTGCTAAAGATTGTCATTTAATGGGCTGGCCTAGGCTAATGGAATTAAATCGAGATATGGAGATGATTTATAGTACATACGCCATTTGATGTGTATCTTCATTTTGTTACCTACATTCTAAAATGGAAAGGGGTTGTCAAAAGTGCATCCTTTTATCTCCGCATTCAGCCCGTGGAAGCAGATTTTATAAAGCTGTGTACGTAGTCGAACGCTTAGAGAGAAAGATGATTTATATAGGACACCTCAGATGTAGCTTTGGTTGTAGCCATGGTGTAGTGGAAAGAGTGTTTGTTTACGCAATAGAATGCCACCTACGTAATCAACGTTGAAAAAGAGATAATTGATAAAAGACACAACTACGAATATCACTGTCACAAGAGCAGCAATCTACCTACCTATCTATCTTTTGTACGCAATTGAACGTAAATGTTTGGGGTAAAGCGTACAAAATTATAACCGCGAAGCTCAAGACGCCTCAGAGGCCGGCACCAACTTGCCCGCTATTACTCCGCAGAATCGTAAAAACTCTGTTCCCCCGTCATCAGGACGGAGTTCTACTAAGCGAGATCGGAGAAATACGCGAACATATTCTTGCCGTAACAATCAATGAACTCACCGCAGCAATCGAGAGGGTAGAGGATCGAAAAGCTCCTGGTCCAAACGGCATACCATATCGAGCTTTAAAACTATGGATGAAGGCCCGCCCAGACGTTTTCGTTAGCATGTATAATGCATGCTTAAGCGAGGGAATATTTCCGGAACAATGGAAATACTAACGGTTGGTATTATTACCGAAAGGAAATAAACCACCGGAGGAGCCCTCATCTTATCGACCGTTCTATATGCTCGACACTATGGGCAAAATTTTAGAGCGAATTATATGTAGCAGACTATACAGCCTACGATTGAAGCCAATGATGGGCTCGCGGAATACCAGTATGTCTTTAGAAAGGGCCGATCGACAATCGACGCTATTAAAGTCGTAATAGACAAAGCCCAGTCGGCTGTAGAAGGTGGACGATGGAAAGGAGGCAGTAAAAAGTACTGCGCCGTAGTTACTCTTGACGTGAAAAATGCTTTTAACTCGGCGAACTGGTTGCGTATGTTACAGTGCCTCAAAAGATTAAATGTACCGAAGTACTTATTAAGACTAATCAGGAGCTATTTTACCGATAGGTTGCTCCTTTACGACTCCGACGACGGGACGAAATTGTATAAAATTACAGGGGGCGTGCCCCAAGGATCAGTGTTAGGTCCTTTACTGTGGAACGTGATGTATGACGCCATTCTACGACTTCCAGCCCCCAGGGAAGTCTCCATTATAGGGTTCGCGGACGATATTGCTGTTGTAGTCGTGGCGAAACGGCTTGAAGAAATGATAAAGAATTGGCTACGCGATATGAGTTTAGACCTCGCGAACCATAAAACGGAATTCGTGCTCATTACAAGTAGAAAGGTGCTGGAGACGATAACGATCAAAGTCGGCGAGCACAACATTATTTCCAGCCCATTTATAAAATATCTGGGAGTGATGATTGGTGCGCGGCTTAATTTCCGGCATCACCTCGCATACACTTGCGAGAAATCGTCCAAAACTATAGGCGCTCTTTCGAGACTCATGTCGAATATTGGCGGTCCGAAGCAAGGCAAAAGTTTAATGCTTGCGAGAGTTGTAGCCTCCATACAGCTGTACGGGGCACAAATATGGTCTGACGTCGCGAATAAAAAGACACACGTTAAGGAAATCATCAAATCTGTGTATAGATTATGTGCACTACGAGTTAGCAGTGCGTGTCGAACGGTATCCTACGACGCGATATTGGTAATATCCTCTGTGGTACCTATGGATATCCTAGCTTTAGAAGCTAGGCGAGTTTATGACAATCGCGCCCAAACCGGGCCAAGCGCAAATCAAACGAAGAAACTCGAAAGAAGCCGCAGCATAGAAACGTGGCAACAACAATGAAACGAATCTCAAAAAGGGAGATGGACATACCGACTAATCCCAAAGATTGAAAGTTGGGTAAACCGAAAACACGGCGAACTGAACTATTATCTTACACAGTTCTTGACTGGTAACGGTGGTTTCCGGGAATACCTATTCAAGCGAAACCGTGATTCGAGCCCATCCTGTCCTCGCTGCGTAAACGCGATAGACAACGTGGAACACGTTTTCTTCGAATGTGCTCGGTATGCAAACGAAAGAGCTGTATTGTGTGAAGCAACACCAGAAAACATTGTCCAACATATGTTAAAATCCGAAGATCTTTGGGCTGCTGTGAACGATGCAGAAGTACGAATAATGTGCGACTTAAGGAGTTTAGAACGGCAGCGGAACGCGAATTCGCTAAACAACGTGTGACGAAGCAAAAAGCTCGAATCCGTCCTTCGCGAAGTAATACCTAGCGGTAGTTCCGCGAGGGAATAAACGGAAAGATCCGGGAGGTGGTTTTAGTCAGTAAGAATATGACACTACCAATGGACGTCGGACCATTGGTGCCTATGCAAGGTGTCCACCTACCCAGGGAAAAAAAAACCTACCTATCTATCTATCTATCTGACATACATGCGAGTAGAATTGACAGAATTTAAGGAGATCGCCTGAGCAACGAACTCTCCACCTACGACCAAGTCACCCTGCAAAAAAGAGCCCGTATGACGACAAATCTGTTAAAAATGTAAAAGACGATGCACATGTAAATGCCAAAAGACGCTACATGGAGTTCGAGCCAGGAAAAGGGATTAGAAGAAAAGCCGTCATAAATAGAAGGAGGCCTACGCAACAGAAACATTCGGAGGCTTTACCCGAAACCAAGCAACTGGCTGTTGACTTCAAGACCGAAACGCAGCCTACTAGAAAAAGCGAAATAAATCTTGTTACCGAATCATAGGCAGAGTAACAGAGTTTCCAACAGCGTTTACGTGGGCATCATGTAAAGAGAGTGATACAACTGATAGAGCAAGAAATGGCATTTTTACAAGACAGAATAAAAGACGTTGGCTTAGCTATACAAATTCTTAAGATCAAGGAGCCCGATGGATTTGATCGTTTAAATGCTACTAATGCATTGTGTTGGATTCTGTCCAGCAGAGCAAACGGAAGGCAACCAATACCTTGCATTGGACCCTTTCAAGCAGGGCAACCGGAACGCTACTAATTCTCTGCGTTGGACCATACCAAGTTGAGCAACTCGAATGCTAGAACTATCTTGCATTGGACCCTGTCAAGAAGACCAAGCAGAACGCTACCAGGAGGTGTTGCTAGAATTAATAATCTACGGGTTCTGTTCTACAGAAGGTGCGTTTTTATGAAACCTCGCCAGCCAATGGTTGCTTGTAGTTGCCAGTTAAGGCACATTTCACATGCTAATTAAAAACAACAACCTGCTGGCAACAACTCTTGATTCTCTCCAGTCGGAGAGCTGCTGGCTGGCAGCTGGCTAAATTCAATTCACAATGAACAAACAGGTGGCGCTGAAAGCAACAAGTGGCTTAGAATTTCCGTAAAAAAAAACTCATGACAACTGCGTAATACAATTTGCTTAAATCATCGTTCTTATCTCATGCACAGTACATTCCAGAGAAAAATGTCAGAATTTATCAAATATTTCTACCAAATGCTTATTGCCTAAAGTTCGTCTGGCTGGCTTCATTTTGCTGGCAATTGTCCAAATGAACGGCTGGCTTGCGAGGTTTCATAGAAACACACCTAATATCTTAGACACCAACAGTAGGTCTAGTAACGAGGCGCACAAGACTCACTAGCACCAGCTACTGATATCCCCTCCGAGGAAACCTCTCTGTGATGTGAGGTGTTATAGCCCGTCGCATAGCAAAAGAAAGATCCCAAGATGCGCAGTAGCAATTTATTTAAGGGATATTTTTTCTCTTAAGGTATTTTTGATCGCATGAACTTGTTAAAGCTATTCTCTACTTTACCACAAAGTATAACGAAAATTCCATTGCAACCCTTTTTAATAGTGCGTTTTACGCTGTTGAAGATTGGTCAAAATTGGACAAAGGGGCGTGGCACTGCCCATACAAAAAAACATTCAAAATCGTAAATTTCGAAAACCACCGAAACGATTGAGCTCAAATTGACAGATAATCTTAGGTGGGGTGTGGCGCTATTTTCCGACAGTCATGGGAGCCAAAGTTTGTAACATTGATAGCTATGCATTGTCCTGATAGACAAGAATACTTTCTACGCAATACGATTCCTGGAAAAACCAACAATTTGTACCACAGAGCATTACAATAAAAATTTGTGATTTAAATGAATTTGAAAATAATTTTTTTATTTTTCTATTTTGCACTACGAAGTGTGCAGGGGTTCGCTAGTTAAACATAAATGTAAAATACTCGTCAGCAGGGCATCAATCGCTATACTCATAAACAACGCGGTCGTCCGACATCAACTGGGCAAACACTAAACCGTTTAGCCGCCCGCCTAGAAGAGTATGGGACAACACGAGATGCTGCCAGGACTGTTCGCCTCCGGAGCAGACGTTCTACTGAGAATATCGCAGCTGTGACTATAGATGTCGCAAAGTATCGAGCCCACGTTCTACGCAATTGGGCATCAATCAGTGGTCTTTACAGAGAATTTTGGTGAACGACTATAAGCCATTCCCTTACAAAGTGCAAACAGTATTTCAGCTGCTAGCCGTTGACCGCCAAGCGCGTGAGATCTACGCTCAAGCCATCATGAATCTCGATCACGAGAGAGAAGCTTTCCATTGAAGATCATCATGAGTGACGAGACCCATTTCCATCTCTAAGGAAAAGTGAATACCTAAGCAAAATTATCACTACTAGGGGCTCCGAAAATCCGCGTATAACCAAGAAAGATCCTTTACATCCGCTCAAAGTTACTCCTGGAGGTGTCATCGGGCTTCATTTTTTTTTCGAAAACGTCGCGGGAAAACGGCTTTTAATTAATGCGAGCGCAATAGAGCCATACTCAACGACTTTCTTTCTTAATTCGTCAAGTATGCGAGGACCTATCGCCGGAAATTCTAACAATTGTGATGGAAAGTGTCATAAATCGGGCCTGAATGGTTTTCAATTCTTGACGCCCATGACATCATTTTCTCGACTTAGTGGAAAAAAAAATGGAAGACAACAAATAAACATAAAAAAAAATGCAAAAGCCAAAGAACCAAAGTTGGTCATTCATAAAAATAATGACAGCCAAAGAAGATTTGCGCCACCTTGTATATGTATAGTATATAGCAGATGGCTCGTTCAGTTACTACATTATGAATTGGCCAACACCAAAGACTACAACTGTCTTTAGTTAGAAAGCTTCCAAATGCAGCCGTTTGCCAACACCAAAAGCTGACACTAATGGTTCGACTAAATATTCACACTGCGGCAGATCTTTAAGAAAACCCAGAAAGTCCAAATCGATATCCACCACCTTTTCATCGATTTTAAGGACGCCTATCACAGTATTTATAGAGACGCGCTACAGGGCAATGTCTAGGTTTGAAATTCCTGCCAAACTCCTTCGTTTGTGAAGGATGACAATGGAAAATGCACGCTGCTCCATCAAGGTCGATATAGAACCCACTTCGATGTCAAAAAAGGATTTAGACAAGGCGATGCTCTGTCATCTTTAACATCGTTCTTGAAAGACTACGCAAAGGCACTATCTTTTAAAAGTCCGTCCATCTACTCGCCTAAACCTAAGACATCGACATAATTCGCAGAACGCAGCGTGATGTCAGTGACGCGTTCGTGAGGATTGATACGGAGGTCGGTGAGGGCCAGACAGAGTATATGTTGTCAACAAGAAAGGACACCCAGCACCGACTTCTCAGACAGAATGTCAGTATAGACAGATATAAATTTGAGGTGGTTAATGACATTGTCCGCCTAGGCTCCGCTACGAACTCAGACAACAGCGCTGAGATTAAACGCAGAATAACTCTTGCCAATCGTTGTTTCTTTGGGTTAAGAAATAAACCGAGTAGCAAAGCCCCCTCTCTATAACAACTAAAGTGACCCTTCATAAGACCCTAGTCGTTCCAGTTATTCTCTACGGCGCAATGGCATGGCGTATGAGGTTACCCTTGGTTGTTTCGAGAGGAAAATTATTCGAGAAATTTTCAGTTCTGTCTGCATATAGACGGTGATTGGAGGAGATGATACAACGATGAACTGTACAGCGACATCGACCTAGGTGGCTGGGTCATGTAGAGCGAATGGACGTCAATGCTCCGACCCGGAAGATCTTCGAATCCACATCCGAGGGACGGCGCAGTAGAGGAAGACCGCGGCTCAGGTTGCGCACGCAAGTGGAAGGGGACCTTAACCAACTTAGCGTGCGAAATTGGAGACAGCTGGGCAAAGATGGTGCTGGTTGGAGACACTTGTTGGTTGAGGCACAGGTCCAGTCCAGGCTGTAGCACCTTAAACAAAACAAACACGAGTGGTTCTAAGTCCACAATTGGACGCAAATATTTATTTATTAATTAGAAGCAATATCGAAATGTTTGCACACCACTGTAGTGGAGTTGAAAAATCATTATACAAACAAAACTGATAGTCTGTATATTTAGTCTTTATAGGATCAAGGATCCTAATGCCCCCTGCTACAACACTTCGATACAAACCGGAAATAGCATTTCCAAAGCCTAAAATCCAATCAAACAACAGAAGAGGCAATTGTGCTCCTTCAGCCGACTCATATTGTTGCAACACAATTCCATTAACCACAATGTTGTAATAAATTCACAAGTCTTATCCACTCCTTGGATTTGTAAAGAAAATCAAACAATAAATTATATCAACTACAGCACATGCAAATCATACACTTGCATATGAAGAAATTCAATTATTCCCAGGATAGGTGTCAAAAGTCTTGCACATACACACACAACAGACGCTCCTTGGTCTTATCTTTATGCCAAGCTGTTCCCATTTCCCATTTGAAATACACTCGACAAATGCAAACCAGACAAAGTTTATATATAAAATCAAATATTTACCTTAATTTAAACTGAAGCCACCTTCACTAACCCACACACACATACATACACGTTCCATGTATATGTACAGATACAGACTGAGTGTATAAAAATTAAACGAAAGTGCCTGTGCAAATGGGCAAAAATTTGCTTCTGGTGATGGAAAACAAAAGTAAAACTTGGAAAGCAAAAAAATAAAAAAAAATGTTACGTATACGCCACAGCATCTGCCCTGATGGAACACAATCAGTGTTTCCTTTTCAGATTCATTTCGAGGCGCAGTATAGAGTCCTGTATGTTGATATTGTTGATGATGGTACTGATGCTACTGCTACTGATGATGATGACTGAATTGACGTGCCAAAGGAGTCATCTTCACAGTCCCATGGAGTTTCGTTTTTTTTTTTATCATATTTACCGTTGGTACTTGATGCACACGTCGGAATATGTGTACATATCAAAAGAGGGTTTTACAAACACAAAGAGACAACAGTCAAACAATGAAACTACAGATATGGTGCAGGGGAGAGGTGGAGGTGGAGGGGTGGAAAAAATAAAATTCTAAAGAAAAATAAAAATAATTCTCTTGGGTAATGAGTCTAATGATGTGCATCTACATTTGGCTAGACAATTTTTAAACTTTGATAAAGAAAAGTGAAATGAATTGGTTTTGTGATGACGGTTACTTTGGTTATGTATATCAAACCGTGAAGTTAGATCCATTTCATTTAAATACGACTTTGTTGTTCTGACGGATCGATGTTTTTGACACGCACAACAGGTCACAATTCCGTCCGAGTTCACAAAAGTTTACCTTCTAGGTATAGGGGCCAGAATGGAAATCAACGCTCCGTCCCGAAGAGACTTAGATGTCCAGCGGGGAAGTCTACACAGTACAGGGAGGCTCAGGGTAAGGGGCTTAGTGGGACACCTCGACCAATTTGGAGTCTGGAAGCGACGCTAACTGGAGAAGGTTGCTGTTTGAGGTCGAGGTCCATATCGCACCTCGGACTAATTGTTTGTACCCACCCAGCTTTGTCCAGACCTAGAAATTGTTTTGCTTAAATATTATATTCTTGTCTATCAGGACAGCACATCAGTGTTCCAGTTCCGTTGAGAACCGAAGGGTTTCCAGCAGCAATAAAAAAAATCGCTGGCAAAGGCAAGACAAAGAATTTCGGACAAAGGAAAAGTTTCTCAAACAAAGGCAAAGCTTTGGTAAAACTTTTAAAACTTACGTTCGAAACGGCGAATAAAACGACTTAACTGCACCACGTTATAAAAGTTAATAAAAATAATTTTTATATGACAATTAACAAATTTTGTGTTTCATTTCTACAGCAGATAGATTTCTTTGTGGTACCGTCGTGTATTAAAAGGATGGTTTGTGATGTTCGTGTGTTGAGAGGGGCTGAACTGTCAACTGATCACCACCTGGTGTTGTGTAAATTGTATCTCAACGATCAAATACCTATCCTGCCAAAGCATAAACCAAGGATGGTTACGCGCATATGGTGGGAGGAGCTACAGAACGATGAGATACGGGAGGAATTTGCACGCCAGGTACCTAAAAGGTTTGAACAAATTCCACATGTTCCATTGAATGTAGAGGAAGAATGGCAGTTGTTTTCAACAGCAGTCATTGCCTCTGCAGGACATGTTCGCGGAGTGAAGCGACTCGGTGTGGCGGCTGGTGGTGAGAAAAGAACCGCGTGGTTTAAAACGCTCGGAATTCAAGAAGCCATCAGAGAGAAGAAGAAGGCTTTCAAGGTGTGGATTCACTTTTGAGACTCTCTTTCTCGAAACCGGTACACTGAGGCGCGAAGAAATTGCAAATTGGCTGTTAAGGCAGCCAAAGAACTTGCAAATTGGCTATTAAAGCAGCTAAAGAACAATCTTGGAAGGAGTTCGCCGAAAAATTAGACCGTGACCACAGATCTGCCAGCAAGGTGTTCTAGCAGACCATCCGCCGTCTTAGAGGAAGGAAGTGGAACATTATCGAAGGAGTCAAATCCAAAGATGGTACACTTCTTTCTAGTGAGGAGGACATCTTGCGCAGATGGAGCGAGCACTTTTCCGAATTGCTCAATCCAATCCAGGGCATCGAGGATGACACATCTATCGCCTTAAGCAGGGCGGAAAATAGTCCCACGGTAGAGGAAGTCACTTTTGCGATCAAATCGCTAAAAGCTGGCAAATCTGCAGGAGTGGATGAAATCCGGCCAGAAATGCTAAAGGCCTTAGGTGAAGAGGGAGTCAAATGGCTCTCTCGTGTCATTAAAGTGGCCTGGGAATGCGGCGAAACTCCCAGCGATTGACAGATTGGGGTGATTGTGCCCCTTTTCAAGAAAGGGGATAAAAGGGATTGCTCCAATTACAGGGGTATATCACTTTTAAGTCTCCCCGGAAAAGTCTTTGCCAAGGTGCTGGAAACGCGTTGCAGAGCTGTGGTCGAGGCACGATTAGGAGATGAGCAGTGCGGCTTTCGTCCCGGCAGAAGCACAACCGACCAGTTATTCACTCTCAGAATGGTACTTGAGAAGGCTTGGGAGTATGCTACACCTGTTTACGCTTGTTTCGTAGATTTGGAGAAAGCATATGACCGAGTCCCTCGAGGGAAACTCTGGAGTGTATTACAGGAGTATGGAATTAATGGTTCTCTCTTGAGAGCCATTCAATCTCTTTACACAAACTGTAAAAGCTGTGTTCGGGTAAACGGCGTTAAATCAATACCTTTCACCGTGGGCGTTGGACTTCGTCAGGGGTGCGTCTTGTCTCCTCTCCTTTTCATTACTTATATGGACTGGATGTTACAGCGCAGTCTTGGCGAAGAACGTTTCGAATTGGGAGATCTGAGGATAAGTCATTTGCTTTTCGCTAATGACTTTGTCATCCTTGGGCCCTCTCAAACTGAACTTCAACACGCACTCGATCGGTGTGTAGCCGTTTGTGTTGAAGCTGAGATGAAGGTAAATGTAAACAAATCTGAAGTGATGGTCGTCTCCAGAACGCCTGTTCAATGCACTCTGCATGTCAATGGAGTCCCATTGAAACAGGTGGAGAAGTTTAAGTATCTCGGGGTCTTATTCACGAGTGATGGAAGGAGCAATGATGAGTTTTCCTGTAGGATTGGTCCGGCTGGATCAATTTTGAGACAGCTTGGTCATTCTGTTATCAGGAGGACTGAACTTGGTGTCAAAGCTAAGTTGTCAGTCTTTAATTCGGTGTTTGTTCCAACCCTTACCTATGGTCTCATGAGGTTTGGATCGTTTGGGTAATGACTGAAAGAATAAGATCGCGAATACAAGCTGCCGAAATGAGATTTCTCCGTTGTATTGCCAAGGATGAGATGGTTAGATCAAGTCCATAATCCCTCCTCTACCCGTATGGGGATTGCCCTTGATGATTTAGAGTCGATGGCGGAGAACCGAGAGCTATGGAGGGTCCACTTGAGCAACCTACACCCGCGACCTACTTAATGGGCAAGCGGATCATTGAAAATGAATGAATGGATGAATGGAATTTAGTCAAACATTTTGCAAACAAACACTTTGGTTAGAACTATAGTCTATAGCTAGTGTCAAAAAACCCAAACGTTTTCCAAACATTCAAAGCTTACTGGCGATTCTATCAACTTGAAGTTCGCTCAGTTCTCTGAATTATCCATTAAGCCCTCACATTGTCGACATAATGATGCTCTGCCACCAATTCCTTTCTTTTCGACTTAATCGGTTTGTACCACATTCGCACTTGATTGATGTACTCGCCCGTCATCAGCACGGCTCTCATTTAAGATAACATGTGTTGGAAATGTATAACAATTTCAATGCACAATCCACACCCCATATCAACTACGCTACGCCCCACTTTGTCTTCCTATCTCGACCAACGTTCTACATCCCCATCGTACGACCATGAATCCCGGTAATAGTAGTACCACATACGCACTATCTGCCACGCTGGCTTCGCATGAAATATTTATCCCACTGACATAAATTTCCATCATTTTGCGCACAATCGTTCATAATTAAAATAATTTATTACCGTTTAGATTGCCTACCAGCCAGCTAATGTCCCATCAATTCGATGAGAACCGTTTTCTTCACAACAACATTAACAATAACATATTTGAAACACACAGATACAATGTCTAAAAATTGAACACGTTGTTTACAGTTCAATCAACTCATCCGCTAAAACTAGAATAAGACGAACATCATTATCATCATCTTCATCAAACCACTACAAGTGTAAGCATACAAAAAAAGAAGAAGAAAGAAACCAACAACAAAGCAATTTTGCAAATTTTTGATGATGCTACTATACTCCTATTGCTGTATCTATGTATAACCGACCGCATCAAGTGAGAGCGAGAACCGGTCGAATTGAATTTTATGATTATTCACGAGTATGCTACAGCCTTCTGCTGCTATCTGCACTAGATCTTTTCAGTTGGCAAGCTATCTAGATACACACGAGTGTAAAGGCCAACCAACAGTGATGCAGTTCAGTGGCATGCGTTGCGTAGCTGCACATTCAATATGAATAGGCATATGTATTAGCAATTACAGGGATAGCCAGCGCCAGTATTAGTAGTTGGCTGCTGCATGGCTAACATCATCATCTGATGCCGATGTGGTATTGTAGATACAGGAAGAGAACGTTTGAACTTGAGAGCAAATTAAATCAGCGGCTCTAATGGAATTTTGAATAATTTACCTATTCGCATGTGTGTAACTGTAAAGGTATTATTTACATGTGTGCGTGTGTGTATAGCAAGTCAAGCGCGAAGATACCTACCCACAGCGAGTGTTTGCACGGTCTTGAGATTAAATGATGGGCACACATGTTTATGTGTGACATTATTGAAGTAAATATTTACCGAGG
Source organism: Cheilosia soror (assembly GCA_949372485.1). NCBI lineage: Eukaryota > Metazoa > Arthropoda > Insecta > Diptera > Syrphidae > Cheilosia > Cheilosia soror. Next base: position 36,985,764 of record OX443561.1, read on the forward strand.
GTGGTTTTGGAAGTTGTTTTCGTTCGTTGCTTCTGTTCTCTGATGGAGAGATATGTCAAAATATGGGGCTGGGGGCCACTGGGCAGAATATTTATGACGGCTTTAAGCAATCAAGGGCAGCACTTATAGGAGGAACAGATGTCAAATAGACACGCCTTGAATTTACGTTTGGAAATGCATATTACTTTACAGACATTATTCGTCGTTCTGTTTACAGAATTGCATTAACTTAACCGGAAGACTGGGTTATTGCATATTCAAAAGTATCTAACATCATAGATTGCAATGTTCGGGGTATTGGAAGCAAAAATCGTTCGCCCAACCGTGGGTATAGAATGTAGGCTTGGATTAATGTGAACGCCTATTGGGTTGGTAAGGTATTCTCTCTGCTAAAGTGGGCTGTTTACTTTCTCAGCTCGTTGACTCAGTACCTACTTCGTCAAAGATTGCATATGATTTGACTTAATTTTGAAATCGTATTTCGAAAGACGGTATCCTTGTTCCGGTATCTGACGAAATGTTGTAAAATACGCGCCCTTGTCAAACGTCAGAGACGAATGCAAGTGACATAAGACCGACTTGCAATATCTTCATCATGCTAACAGACTGCTTTGAAGGTTACGTTCCTACAACACATGGAATCTTACAAGTTTGTTCGGAATTCAGTACAAAAAGAGCGCTCTAGTCTCGACAAAACTCTACTAAATAGTCATAGGAACTACAATTTTAATTATTCGACTTTTATCCTAAAATTAAAACTCTGTAAAGTTTTCAACACTGTTGAAGCTTTTATATGGAAAACAAAACTATAATTTTGTTCAAAAACGCCCCCAAAAACTGGGTGTGGCAAAAATCACTGAACAGTGGCGAACTGTATGAAGGGTTTTTTAATAGGGCGGGTAGATTTTGACAGTTCATTGCGGCGGAATTGTTTTATCTGCTGTTATTTTTATTTTCCAGACATTAAAGCCAAAAGCAAGTCACAGCGTCGAACAACTCATGCAAATGATAAAACTTTATACTCAAACTGGGCGTTCTTTTGTGGCAACTATTCGACCTTGCGCCCATTTTACGGTTTACATGGTCGTCCTTTCCAGTCGACTATTCAATGAACAATTAGCCAAAACCCGTACTTCAACGAAACGCAAGATCTGCCGAAAACGGTGCAGGGAAATAAGTCCCCGGGCACTAAGTACACTGAGGGACTCAGTTCTCACCTAGTGGGAAATAAAACCACTTTCGTGAAGTGAACTTAATTCCCTTGTGAGGTGGGAAATAAATTCCGGAAAGTCTGAGTGGTTTTATTTCCCCAATTTCGCACATACTGCAAATCTGACAGTAAACACAAGCAGGGGGGGATTGCATACGTATTAAACTGTTGAAACTAAGTTCCCATAAGAAAGTGGACTTAGATCATACCTTACATGGGAACTAAGTCCACTTCCCACCACTAGGTGGGAACTAAACCCCTCAGTGGACTTAGTTCTTGGGGACTTATTTCCCTACACCGCCGAAAGCATCGCCGCTGTCTATAAGATGACAGTCAATTCTGCGCAAAATCATGACTTTTGCAGAAATCAATGTGGCGAATTATGAGTCGGGGCTTGGCCCTACATCCGTAGAAAATCCAACTGACCCCGGAGCTGGAGGAAAACGAGCATAGACAACGCGAAGTGCTGACTGCCTCCTAAAGCAATTGGAAGCTGATTCCGATTTCAGCAAAAAACGTAATTTCGCGCGACGAGGTAAATTTTTTTGGAGGAACGAGTGTGTCAAAAAAAAATTGCTGAATTTGAGACGATGTCAACCCACACGAGGTCTACGAAGTGGTAATGCATCCACTGAATGTCACTATGTGGAATGTGGTCCGGCGGCATCATCGGTCCGTATTTCTTCGAAAAGGGCGATTGCATTTCCATTCACCGAGAGAACTACGGATCAATGAAAAGCAATTTCTTTTGGCCAAAATTAGATGACACGCAGCGAATGCCACAATAGACATTCTGCACGACCGATTTGTGGGTCTCATGAGGTTTTAACAGCCCTCTGACAGGGTTGTACAGGGCAACCACTGCCTTCTTGACGTATTCGTTAGAATTTTCATATAGTGCAGCTTTAAATTTTAAGCCTAAGTAGCTAGCACCATTTGAGAGAGATTGTGGTTAAGCTACGATTGCAAATTTCATGATCATGAAACGTATCAATACTTAACATGCTGATTTCACAGCAATTTACTAATCAGGTCGTCAGATAAGTGTCATTCGTGAGCATGTCAACGTAGATTGACAACTGATCACACAGTGTCAATCGTTCGGTCATAAGGTTGCTGAGGAAAATAGTAGAGCAGCACCTATTCCCACAAAGGCCGTCTACTTCGATGACCATCATAAGGGAGATTAGCCAAGAATGCATCCCTGCAATCACCACGAAGGAACTAAGCGATGCATGCAGGAATGTAGGCGACAACAAAGCGCCCGGACCCGATGGCATCCCTAATATGGCACTCAAAGCAGCTGTTCGAAAAGACCAGACCTTTTTATTGCAACGATGCAAAAGTGCCTTGAGGGGGGGGTTTTTCCTAAACCATGGAAACTTCAACACCTGGTTTTGTTATCAAAAGGAAAGAACCATCTTCGTATCGGCCAATATGTTTGCTGGATACAACGGCAAAAATCTTAGAACGTGTCATATACGGCAGACTGCTCGAGGTGGCCGAAGATAGAGGAGCTTTGTCTGACTACCAGTATGGATTCAGAAAATCGCGTTCTACCATCGATGCCATAAAGGCGGTAGTAGACACAGCAGCTGAAGCAATACTGGGAAAAGGATGGAGAGGGGGGACAAAGAAATACTGCGCGGTTGTGACGCTGGACGCTAAAAATGCCTTTAACTCGGCGAACTGGTCATGCATTAGGAGGTCGCTGGCCAGAATGGAAGCGCCGGGGTACCTGCGGAACATAGTTGCAATTACTTTACCGATAGAAAGTTAAGGTATCAGACTGACAATGGAGTTAAGTACTACAACGTTACCGCGGGAGTACCACAAGGCACCGTTCTTGGACCTCTCCTGTGGAATATAATGTATGACGGAGTCCTGCGACTAACGCTGCCTCAAGGGGTTAAGGTGATCGGTTTTGCTGACGATATCGCCGTAGTAACGGTGGCCAAACACATCCACGAGATAGAGTCCGCTACGGATGAAGCAGTTGCCAGAAACCAAAAATGGCTGGAGTCCGCCGGCTTAGAACTAGTTTAGTTTAGTTTAGTTTAAAGTGGCTCTCGATGAGAGAAACACTTAGGCCGTTATTCGGCCCATTGTGCATACCACTAGCTTACCGCAAGACTGAAGCTGTCTTGATAACCAGTTGGGAATCAAACCATCAGGTCTAAGGAGTCTCTTATATACCACGAGTAATGCTCGACAACAGGCTAAACTTTAAAACGCACATCCAATACGCCGGCAGGAAGGCGTCACAAATGCAAGCAGCTCTTTCCCGAATGCTGCCAAACATCGGTGGACCTGGATATATCAGAAGGATTCTACTATCCAGAGTGGTCAGCTCAATACTTCTATACGCTGCACCGGTCTGGGCGGGGGCTCTAAAAACAAACGAAACCAGGAGAAAGCTCTCGTCAGCATACAGGCTCTGCGCAATACGAACAATAAGGGGATCTCAAACAATCTCGGATAAGGCAGCCTGCTTTATATCGGGAATGATCCCCATCGACATTCTTGCCAGTTTCTTATAGGTGATGAACTTGGTCGCAGGTACCCTTAGCTCTATAGCTCGCTAGGTTTTCGAATATCTGTATGAACGGTATGATTTTATTTTATTTTTAAATACTTCTCCCGGGAAAGTCGAACCTATAACGCTTCATCAGCGCCCCGAGTTGCTTGCAGATGTATGTTAGTCTTCTGGAAATATATCTACAGGAAGCGATTTCCAAAGTTTGCTTGTCCTGTAACAGAAGGAGTTTTGGAAAGTTGTTGTGCTCGCGGTTGTCTAGTATACTGTATGGTCATGAGCATTAGCTGCCTGTCTTGTGGGGCACCCAAAAGTTGCATTTCGAGGGATAATGTCTTTGAGTTCCTCATCTACCATGGAAGTACCTATAAAACAAGCAAAGGTCAGCGAATTGTCTTCTGTGCACCAACGGTTGTAGATTCGTTGTGAGTGTAGGATCTCCAATAAGTCGAACTGCTCGTCTCTGTATGCTGTCAAGTAGGTGAAGTGAATGTTTTGGGGTCGAGCTCCATATATGGGAACAATATTCTAGGCCTCGTCTAACCTGTGCTTTGTATAGAAGGAGATGTTTCTGGAGCTAAAGTACCTCTTTGCTCTAAATAGGTAGCTCAACCTAGCGGACGCCGATCTTGCGATATGTGCTTCCTCAATTGACTGTGACTCCTAGAAGGTGCGTTGAATCCTTGGGATGGATTGGACGGTCATCCATTTGAACAACAACAGGGAAAAAATGACACTATGTATGAGGAAGGAGTATGACACTATAGAAAATGGTAGTGTGTCACTCGTGGGACGTATTCTCAATATGTAACATGCTGTTCCCCGTTGTGCTGTCTCCTGATGGAGCCAAATTTAAGTGAAGCATTGTTAAACAATCTTATTCTTTTTGTTATCATCAGGTATATACGAGTATCTAATGAAGTTGATAGATGATAAAAAGTGCGACTACGCGCAGTTCTATAACATCACCGAAGGTTAATGATGACTCCACACGTGGTTCAAGTTCAAGTTCAAAATCCAATACCCGATCGATAGTTACAAATACCATGTCTCTACCATTTGGGTCTAATAATAGCTAACCAACATTTTAAATTGCTCATTCCCTATATGCTCAACGCATCTCTATAGAGTAATGCTCAAAATTTTAATAGACATATAATTAAGGTCCAACCTCATTTAGTCAAGTTAATTAACGCAATTAATCTTTTCCATCATTTGCTTACCTGTTAAGTAATATGTAAATATCCAACAGATTTCACCAACATAATCAATCACTGCTTATCCGCAACTCATTTCTCTTCATTGCCTCCGAGATATTACTGAAAGAAAAGATACAAAAGAAACAAATTCCATCATTACAATGTAGCACAACCATTAGTCGAAGCATAAAGATCAAAAGGATACTAGTTCTAAGTAAAGAAAAAATATAATTAATTATGTAGGTACCTACTCGTATAATCGGAACAATTGAAACCACCCTAAACACTAAACAGTCATCATTAAACATTTATTAATATCGACCGAATAACTGCTAGTGTGCCACATCCACATCCTTGTGCTGATTTGTATCTAATCGCAAAAACAAACAAAAAAAGAAACAAATAAACTGAAATACAAAGTAGCCTTATCGTTGTTGGCGGGATATCCGAAATAATTAATGCAAACAGTGTGCATATCGATTTAATGAAATCACGATTCTGATGAAATGCTGTCGATATGGTAACTACTGCGAAAATCGATTCTGAATTTATAAAACCCTTGAAAGGGTCTAATACTTTTGTCAGAAATTTGCTGACAATTTTTTAGTTTAATTTACATTTATGTATCTATGCTGCCGTGGCAAGTGAAACACTATGAGGTACAAGTTTAAAAAAGCGAAAATCTGATGACAGGACCATTATTCAAGGAGAAAGATTGATTGAACTTTATTAAATTTCCAAAAAGGAATGGCTGTTGAAATTCTGAATTTATCACAATTTGGGGTATTTTACGATGGTGAATGCGATTTGTCGGTATATATTCATCCTTATTTGAAGCAAAAAGAATTAAGGATGTAAGTAGACACATCCATACTACTTATAAAATGCAATGTCCGTCTGTTCGTTTCTCTATAACTCGAGAACCACTCGTCCGATTTTCATGATCTGTTTCTTATTTATAGGTGTGTGGCCAACTTAGAGTGGATAAGAATTGCTAAGGAGTAAAGGGGTCACGGGGAGTAAGGGGGGTCTCACGAACCGTTAGCCGTATGAACGTGAAAGTTTGTATGTTAATAGAGAAGTCAAAATTATTACATGCCTCATTCATCGTTTTTCAAAACTCGTCCTATAAGAGTTAAAAAAAAATAAGGTGCAAACATTTCGCCCTCAGTACGCTCAACTTCCATTATAGACATAAATCTATGTAGGTCAATTCAAGAAATGCTTTTAACTGTTAGGCAATACTTCCCGAGTATTTTGAGCAAACATTCATATGTATTTCTGGTCCATCCAGAGGGTGAGATATAATACATTGAAAATATATCTTATTTGACCAAGTGCGAACAAAATACAAACTATGAACATAATGTACGTACATATAAGTATTTTATGATGCCTAAATAGGTTTGTACATACATATGTATATTTGAGATCTGCAGCTATGGAAAGTGTAAGGACATGATCGCGTAGTAAAAATAATCAAATCATACCTGTGACGACATAATGGACATAATATTTCATTTATGTATCTCTCGAACTACTAGGCCGATTTTAAAAAATTCTTTTACAGTTGTCATGGTGATACCGTTCGAATCAGTACAGGTAATGACTAAGTCGGTGACGGGGGAAGGGTAAAAAATATTTTGTAAGCTTAAAAAACAGGAAAAAAATGTAAACAAACATACAATGATAACTCAAATAAATTTTAAAAGCTATAACAGACGCTTTATGCTGTCGAAACACGCGACTCGATGTGCTGACAGTCAAAGGAAAACATGTGAACTAGAGATCCGAACGCTGACACATCGAACTGCTATGGAAATTGAGAACATCTGGAAATAAATTACATTTAAAACTACACGATGATGGGACACAGAGCGCGACTAGGTATTAGACTTGCGGGCAGAAAGCTCAAGCATAGTGCTTATGTGTATAAAATTCAGACACGCGTTGCTATAAAAACTAGCACTACCAATCCAAGCAGTGTAGAAGATGTGGGAACGAAGGTCAAATAGCCTAGACCTGTCAAGCCAACTACAGATGCAATCCGAAGTATAAAGATCATAATGGAATAATATGGTGATCCCTTACAGGATTTGCACCTGGTCCTGGTTGATTTTGAAAAAGCATTCGATAGACAACTAAGAGATCTCATATGGGTCTGAAATCGAGAAGTTTCAGAACCCTATACGTATAGGGTATCGTATAGATGATGATCATTGACATGGTAAGACTGAGCAAGGACAAGAGTAAGATGCCCCACCGGAGTCACCGAAGAGTTCCCAATTAAAATCGGTAGCACCAAGGAATTTCGTTGCAATTTATTGGAGTCCTAGATTATCTGCTTGGAGGAAAAGTGACGGAACCCAAAGTGCATCAGTTATTCTTGCTGACAATAGAGCCATCATAAGTTAGGAACAACCAACCCTGCAAAGTCAGTGTACAGTACATGTGATGCACTTGAATGGAAAACTGATTCCAAAGTAGGAACATTTCAAGTACATATTTGGGATCTGTGATCAATAATGAACCAACTACAGATGACGACATTAATAATTGCACAAGGATGGATGAAGTGGCAGGAAAACTCTGCTACCTTTTTTGACCGAAAAATGTCCCACAAGTTGGATAGACATCTCTACACCACAGTCGGGCGCAGTGCCCATGCCCAGTCCGGCGCTCACATACAATTCGCAATGCTGGACAATGTATAAAAAGTATGAGAGGAAATTAACGGCAGTTGAGACGAAGATGCTGACAGCAGGAGTAACAAAACTTGATCGAATTAGAACTTCGAAGATCCGAAGAAGCTTTCACCAAAGCTTCAAAGAACGCATCTAGAAAAAAAATGGAGCACGACCGTCTCAGTTGGTATGGCCATGTTCAAAGAAAAGATCCTTTAAACCTTGTCAAAAAGGCAATGTCAATCAACTTTCCTTTACAAGTGCAGCATTTGATTGGCCCCAGTGACGAAATGATTCGAAACCGAGGTGGCCTTGGACATTTTTTGAAGCCGAATCGGCGGACTAGTAGGGATGCAGTAAAGTGGGAGGATATAATCCTGACCAAAACCTCCCACCTCCCCAAACAATAAGGAAGAAGAAGAAGAAGAAGATAAGAAACCCCCCGATGGAACCTGGGTGGCAATACTAAATGCTCGGAATTGAAAAGACTTTGATAGTCATCCATCAGACAAACAACTGTTTAAGATTATGCATGGTTATAGCTGTATAACTCAAGGAAGGCAGCGATTTGGTCCTATATACCCACAGCGATCACAAGAAGTTTTTATTTGAGATTGACAAAGAAAGACATAGGAAGAGGCTCAAGCACAAGCTAATAATGCAGCGGAGACCATGCCAACAACTGAGTATAGTGAGTTTTGTTTAAAAATTACATTAACATTGAGCTCAAATTTTTAGACAATCATAGGTTTTGACTCGGGAAGTGTTCCTGTGAAGATTGGTCAAAATTGGACAAAGGGGCGTGGCACTATCCGTATAAAAAAATACATTGCAAACGCTTCTTCTCGACACTTCGAAAACTATCCGGTCTAGTCGACTGAAACTTACACAATAATATCTGTTGTTATAAAGTGAAAAGTCCATGTTGAATGTTTTTAAGTTTTCCAATAGATGGCGCTGAATACCCAAATCTCTAAATGACATTACATTTTGACATTAATGACGGCTTTAGCCATGAAACTTGGGTTAAATCCGAAAGCATTAAATTATATATGCACTGGATCGGGCAAAGGTGCGTGACAATTCCCGATTGTTTGGCTCGTAGAGCTAAAGAGCTGGTTGTCTTTTGCTGTGACGCTTTACGCGCTTCTTGTTTTTTTACGATAGCGAGTTCACATTGTTCGTTAAAACCGGGACTTGCGTGGGTGTTGTCGGGGGATATCCAGCTCATCAAATATGGCGTTTAAACTGACTTCTTGGCAACGATGCTAGTAATCTTCGCCACTTGATGATGGCTGCATGAATAGGACTTATCAAGGGACATGACATCGGCACATGTTTTGACGTTTTTTGACAGTTTTTCTCCGTTGGTGTACCATCTAAAAAACGTACATTCGTACTGATCCTATAGTCTATTTTGGGAGTTCGAAACTGTCGAACATTTAGAAAATTTTGAGGAGTGCCCCAAGTCGATCGCTGAGCATAACATTTAGCTGATGACCGTGTATCGTGTGCAGATGTTATAACCCTTAATGTATGCGGGCTGCACCTGCACGTCAATGAAAAGCTTTTAGTAATGCGACTTTCGGACCTTTTTTTTAACAACTACTAATATGAGAAGTCAAAGGTAAGAAACAGGAAGACTTAAGCCCCGCAGCAAAGTCAGTAAGCCTAAATACGTTTCCGGTCATTGTATCGTGCGAAGGTTAGATACTTTTAGATTTGATATAACAAAAAATCCCCTCATTGCCCAATTGTGACGTAAAAACCATCGGTAATCATAATTGTGACACTGACCACGTTGTCGAGGATCTCATAGAAATAAGCTTTGGCCACTATTTTCTTCTCTATGAGGAAGTGACCGATATCGATGCGGGATGGCATAAGACCCTCGCTAACGTGTCAACAGTTTAGGATTTCTTAACTAAATCTACCACTTGCAACAAATCAAGACCCAAACAGACGTTCACTCTTTTCTCTGTAGTAGATGTCACAGTTGTTCATACCTATGGCAGTCCCATTATACAGCGCTGCTGATTTTCAGAGCAATCTAGGACCCCCGCTAACAGTTGGACAGCATGCTCGTAATGCTCTAATTATTAGATTTGTTGAGTACGACCTCCGTTTCCTAAATAAAAATCACTTCAACTACTCCAGTCCCATTTGTGCTTTAAAAAAAAAACATATTCACAATACAACTCTACTTATACTCCTTTCCATACGAATCTCCGCGTGCATACATCAACAAAATTCGTCATCGCTTATGCCGCACTTAAAATATTAATTCCACAGGCTATGACATAAAAGTCTCATTAAGCGACAATCCCTGTGTCGCTTTGTTCCGCACTCCTCCTTGCAAACCTAATTACGTGATTTAAATATGAATTCGTCAAAGGACAGGGAAGACAATTCACCTTTGGATCGATATGCAGCAGATTATATAGATGTACCTACTCGCACATAAAAAAAAACACAGCTCCTCGCTCATTAGTCATTCGCAATTGGGTAGAGCATGTGCCCCAGCCCATTGCCCAATTGGCTGCGGGCAAAAGTGTCCCTGAACTCTTCCCAGCAAATATTGATTTAGAGATAAGCCAGCTCCAGACCAGACTCGCACTCACACTGCTGCGCGCTTTCAATTACTTCAAACACTCCAAAGGTTAACTATCGATAACATAATAGTATCTATGTATCTATGCACGATGCGCACAGTGCGAAATGAAATCCGATGTGGGATTCATTTGTGCGAACAATTCAATCGAAAGACTGTGCTCTGTGATGGAAGAGGAAACGCTCCAACACTTTAGGTCTGATTACAAAATTCAATAAATTCGCTGCGCCAACACTATCACTTCCCATGTATGGTATAATGTACGAGTATACAGTTGTTGGTGTGATGTGTGCGATGTATTCTGTCAGCTACGGGCAATTGGATGTAATTTTAATTGACATCGTTTGTACGGTTGTTATGAGTTATAAATTTATGTGTCAGTTGCCAGACGCTGATGGAGTGGGTGGGCGGTGAAATCGAAAACGAAATTTGAACTCACGCGCGTTATGTTTACGTTTTTCGTGTTTTCGTTGGCTACGCGGCTGAGTGGTATAGCACTGCCGCCGAGCGCCGACTATTGTGCCGACAATGCGAAAAAATATCGTTTGCTTGTCAAGTCGATCGCTTGGTTGTTAAAATATTGATCGAGATTAAAATTTTTCAACCCGGCGCAGCTTTGTATTAGTTGGCATCTAATGAAAGTTGAAAACGAATTTGGATGAAATAGAAAGTGCAATTAATTTCACGGTCTCAATGGAACGGGATGAGTCGAAATTCGTTAGGTGTCATAAACTAAGCTATTTTTATGTATTTATTATTTTAAAACATTGACGCGGCGAGTTCAATGGGCTAATCGCCCTTTCTGGTTCGATCAATGCCCTTATTGAGTGGCAATTGATGGCGGCGGCGCGCAGTCGATGATTGTTGTTTCTATTTTCTCTCCAAATTATATTGAGTTGTGTGACATCAAGTGATCGTGGTCAATTGATAGAAAAATGTAGATATCTCATCGCAAGCGATTTCATTTGGTGTTAGATGCAAATAATGCTCTGCTGGAATTAACTGACTGAATGAGTTATATAAATATAAAATAAGCCTCTGAGAGGGCGGAAACAATCGTATATCGTCTGCATCCAAGATGACAGATACATTGCGTGAGCTACTCTAACATATTTAGAGCTGAGGTCAATGAGGATTCTAATTTTTCGGGACTACTTACAGTGCTGCTATTTCATCTTTATTCTTTACATATATTTATTAGGAATGTGACAGCTAGATGGGCTATTAAGCTGCAGCTAGAATATAAGTTTAAACCAGCCGACCATAAAAAAATAAATAAATAAATAGATGGCGCAACAGGCGGGTGACACCCAAGGCCTAGCTTCTCGCAACCATTCGTTTTATATGAGTTTCTATTTTTGGGACGAATGGAAGGGACCTACAATTTTATGCCAAGTCCGAACGGCTAAATTGAGAAGCTTTTTCATGACAGTCATACTCTCGGATGTTTGTCAGACGATCGCGAGAGGTGGCGCAGTAGAAAAAACCTTAAGATGTAAGTTGTTTTTTTCCGGGGATCGAACCTGGGATCCCTCGCACAGTAGTCCAGCACATCGAAACAATATATCTTTTTAGGTGGCAGTGTCAGCCAATTGGGCAGGTAACTTAAAAAAATACCCTGTTGCTAAAAAAAAATCCCTTTTTTTTCTCGCCTAGCTCGAAAAAGTACAAAAAAGAAAATAGAAAATTAACAAAATTAAAAAATAATTGTTAGGAAAAAACATAGTGTATTCCTGGCAAAGCTTTACGCCATTCAAGAATGGAGGAGAGATGATCGCGGATGAAAGCGATGAAACATATAAGACCTGATGTCATAGAGTTTTACTCATCGTCACTTGAATAAAGCACCCTGTAGACACTCCTTGCAATTGCTTATATCTCGAAAGCGGAATCAACGACGCTTCTTTTTCCGCTGTGAAAAATTAGAAGTTCTGGAATAAAACCGTGATATGTTTTTTTATACCCGGTACCACACTGTGGTGAGGGTATATTCACTTTGTCATTACATTTGTAACGCCAAAGAGTCACCCATCCCAACCTGACAATGCCAATGACAAAAAAAGGCCCCTCACAAAATTTCATTCGCCTAGGACAACTCGCTTGGACGCTATCGTGTTTTCAAGAGACAGACAGAAGGACATGGCTAAATCGGTTCAGAATTCGATCCTGATTCAGGATATTATATAATTGATGGGGTCTTTGATGACTCCTTTTTGGCGTTACAAATGTAATGGCGGGTATAAAAAAAATAAATTAAAATCAAGTTCGAAAAGCCTTAGATTTTGTCGCCTAATCTTAGACCTAGACTTTGCAGTGGCATCGCGTGGTCTTCTTAGTCAAAAAAATTAATTTAAAGGGCCCTAATGGCTATAGCTACTACCTCCGCAAAGAAATACATCATTTGGACCTTCTGCATAGCAGTGTTGGAGGTGTGATAGTGTGGGGGCCCATTTCGTACTTGGCACCTGCAAATTACAACTTTTGTCAATCACAATGAATAGGTTGTTTTACAATGGTAAATTGAAAGAGGCCTTTTCATACTTTCATAACCTTTTCGGACCTCTGCTGTGGGTTTATCAAAAAATAGCTTGGAGCTCGATTTCGCTAAATTATGACCGGATGTATGACGTTTTGGAGCAGAAAGGTGGCTCAAAGCATTATTCAAAATTTTATTTTTAAATCTAAAATACTCCATAATTATCGGGATCATGACGTAATCTTGTATGACAAAAATCTCGAAAGACTATATCTCGAAAAAATCACGAAAATAAAAATTAAATTCGAAACTTTTTTTGGGATCCCATAATATAAACTTTGCATCTACCCAACCTTACACCTACCCCAAATCCTACAGTGATCACAAGCAGGGGGGTTGCAGGGTGTTGTAGGGGGCTGCGTGCCCCCCATACTTATCTTACTTTTTAACACCATTTTTAAATTTGGTGTTATTAATTCTGTCACGATTTTAGTTATTCGAGATTATGCTTTCTAGATTTTTTTTCGAGATTTTTGCTTTCGAGTTATCGTGATAAACCCATAATTATCTTAAATTTAAGTAATGTTTGTGTTAAAAAGAATCAGAATCCTTTTTTTTTATTTTTGTGTGTTAAAGTGTTTTATTCAAGCAAAATTAGGACCCCACATTTTGCCGATTTTTGGGTAATAATTTTTTGTTAATACTTAAAACTTTAGTTTTAAATTTTCCTTCTGGTCATATTACAATTAAATGAACTTTAATTACAAAAAAAAATATAATTCTAGCATGGTTGGTTTGGCAGCAGTTAGCGATAGAAAAGAAACCCTCGGAGTGTACTATTCAAGCGGCGAGGGGTGTAAGTAAAGGCCTTATCCTTCAGGTTGGGGATTGTACGGGGAGTTTAACATTTAATCTATTGGCTAAATAAGCCTATATACGCCCCATCAAGGGAAAAAGATGGTGCTACCAAAGACCGGTTCTACAAGGTTCTTGACAAAACAAATCGTTCTTAGTGACTTTCTCCAACAGCGAGGCTTAAGACACGGTAAGTCTAAAACCAACCCAATAAACACACTACGGCAAATACTGAAAAAAATACCAGAAGTCTATCTACCTATGTGTTCACCGATTTTTAAGCCTCATATGACAGCATTCATAGAGACGAGTTAATAGCCATGTTCCTCCACTAATGTCGGAAACAATCTTACCGAACCCTTTAACTTCAGAAAAGGATGTTGAGGTAGACCTATTATGCGCTGTCATGTAACTTGACATCATTGGCAGAACACCCCGAGTTATCAATGGAGCGTTTGCAAGTATTGGGACAGAAGCGGAAAAAATTGGGGTTACCCGTAAATGAGTGCAAAACTAAGACACAACATCGATGAATTGGGCAGAACCTCAAAATAGAGAGCTATAACTTTGAGGTAGGTAGTAGGTAGGGAGTTAATCTACCTCAGCTCCGTTATAAAGCCTAAAAATTAGATCACATCATAAATCATCACAATTAGACTTCCCAACTGCAATTTTTTGTTGACCGATTAAGGCAATTGGGTAGTAAGGCCTTGACAGGGAACCTATATATAAGACCCTCATCATCTAAGTCCTCCTATCTGGCGCAGAAGCATGGACATTAGCGAAGGCAGATGACTATATCCTTTGTCGTTTTGATCGCAACATTCTAGGAGTGATTTTCGGTGCCCTTTCATGCTGAAGGGATTTGGGGCGAACAGCGAACTCTACTGTGTAAACCCCCGAAAAACTAGTCTACAGTTTCCTTGACAGTAAACTCTTGCTAGTCTATTTAGAAATTTACTCGCTGACTACGTTTTTACAAGTGACTTGATTTCACATAGAACAGGTTCTCTTTCGCTAGTTGATCTCTAGACCGTCTTGTGTACATAAATCTCCACATCTACGATCTGTACGGCGACATCTACACGGTCAGTGTGAATTAGTCGTCTAAAATGGCGAGGACATGTAGCGCCCCGGCCCAAAGAGCCTGGGGGCCCCAACTCTGAGGGTCAATCCAGTAAAGGAATACCTCGCGTGTACCTTACGTGGCGTATAAGTGGAAAGGGTCCCTCAACCAACTGAAGGTATATAGTCCGCGATAACTGGAGAGGTGTGTTGGTTGAGGCCCAGGTCCACCCCAGAGCAAGTTGCTTGAGGCCCTTTTACATGAATATCAGAGCAAATGGAAGTATTTCCTTTAAACTTTGGATTTTTTTATATTTATGTGTACTTCATTTACTGGGAAATTAAAAACATTATCTACCAAACAAAGCTGATCAAATTTAAGTTTAACAATAATAACATTTTTTCATTAAAGATTCGCCTGTCAAACTGGTCATGTACTTTAATTTCTTAAGTGTCTCAGTCCCAAATGACCGGTCGAATGTAGTGCCCTACATGTCAACACATTATTTCAAATAAATATCGTATTTAGTGACACTCGAGAGACAATGACATTTCATTGCCTGACTGCTGCATGGAGTACCTACCTAAACCTAACCTAAGTTTTGTGTCATTTAAAGGGCAAACACGTAATAAACTCTCGAGTGTATATGACGCATAATAGTTTTGTTTTTTATTGCCTCAAATGAGTTGTGACATAAGCGAATTTACAGCTCCTTCAAAAAAAAATAATTGTTGAAGCAAAAAATCCCAAAACGAAGGGCAGTAAATTACTGACAGGAAAAGAAAACCGTCAATGTAAATCCTTCGCAATAATGTGGCTGACTGTGGCAATAACATAAATTCTATCCACCACTTTGACTTATGACGGAAATGACAGCAAAATTTAATTCCGAGAAAGGTATTTGATGGATTGGGAAACCACCACCACAAACCATACACAGTTTGCAGTACAAACAACTTTAAAACTTCCTCCATCCGAAGGAAATTACAAAAATTTTCCAGAAATAGTGCACATTATCCACTTTTCCTCCGCATATCCCCCCCACTAGAGGTACCTATACATCGTACATAATATACAAATGAAAATATGCTGATCAATTGATTGAACACGGAACAGCTTGAAATCCTCGAAAAACTGGGTCGAAGTTGAGTGCACTTTCAAGTTGGCTCGAACTCATGTGCATTTCCTGACTAGATTTCCGCCACATGCCGCATATGCTACCTACCGACGTGTGTTGCCGGCAATTAGGCAAGTAAACGATTTCGAAAGGGATTTCCGTATATATCTATCTCCAGCCGGCATACGACCGACCACCTAGTGAGAGAATATGAAACTTGGGGAGGAAAAAAAAAATCACGCGCCCCTTCCAATCTAATAAATTATTGATTTCCCCCGCCATACCGCTGTGGGGAATTAAGGATTTACAGAACACCCGTAAGTACCTCAGACACCAAAACATACATTGTGCTTGTGCAACTAAAAAATAATTTCAGTGCAGTGTGTGATCCACACACATATGCACTCAGTGAATGTGGAAATGTGTTCCCTTTCACAGACAGTAGCACCCCGCGCAAACAAAACGTGCTCGAGGTATTGACAAAAGTTTCAGTGTTTCCTTTTGTTTTGCTCTATATATATGTGTATGCAAACTTTTACAAGCGTTAAATGACAGTACGGGCGAGAAAAGTTCACGTGTGCGCCTCAACAACACGAAAAGGACTAACCATCCGATGCATATGCATTTGCAATGCATGCATGCCCTGCTTCCATTTGGGCTCTTTTTGTTTTTAAATATTTGATCACAAGTTGCTGCATAAAATTGCAAATTAAAAACTTTCCAAATTTGCACTTGACTGTCTGACACACACACACACAAAAATACACAAGAAAAAGTAACACACAAAAGGATAACAACAACAAAGGAGCACAAACGTTCCATGCTAAGCGTGCGAACATGTTCCGCTTTTTATGAACATTTGGCTCGGTTCACTTCAATGTGTCTCGCAAAAGTATCTTTTTTTTTTTTGCTCTAAAAATGTATATCCCTATTATCCCTGTGCGCCCGTTCAGATAAGTGTATACCTACGTTTGGTATATAAAGGAGGTTGCTTCTTTTGTGGCGGTGAACACAAAAAGAAAGGAAGATATATTACACTTAGAGTAATGTACGAGTAGACAAGGACCTTTATGGTAGTCCGTCGTCGGTTCGAGACTGTTCAGACGAGTTCACTCAGCGAGAAAGGGAGAGAGAAACTTTTTTCGAAACAAAGTTCCTGTCCAGAAGACACACGGGGGTAGGTGCTGTTCCTTTATCAAACAGGAGCAATAAACTGCGGAGAAAAAAGTGGGCGACTGACGACCGAGTACCGACCACCTCCGCCGCGCACAAAAGAACAGCAATTCCAAAAGAGGATTCAGTTCGTCGTAGTCGATGCTTAGTATTAACATTAATCCTGTGGTCTTTTAATTGAATAACTTAGCAGCGAGCGCAAATGGACAAAAGGATACATACTTTGTTGAAAGTCATCGAGCAGCTCTTCCAAGAAGGGATATAAATTTTCCCTTGTAACTCAATTTAAATAGGAAATGCCGTATTTCTTTGCAAGGATACTTATTTATCTGAGAAAAGGATCATGCTGATTGAGCACAAAAAACGAAAAAAAAAAGTTATACGCAAGATGCTTACTCGTAGAGAGTCCTTGAACAGAACGGGTATAGCTTCTCAATTCCCGCATTCAAGTTATAGACGTGTAAGAAGAAAAATCCCAGCAGGGCATTTCTGGAGCAATGAATCCTTCTTTGTCTGACAGAAGTGGTATAGGATTGACTAAGGAGGTTTTTGGTTTTGGTCAAGGGATACAAAGGAGAAAAAATATAAAAGAGAGTTCCGGGTGAAGCATGAGAGCAGGTGAGAGGAAAAAGTGTAAAGAGATGTGGAATCACTGGAGGACCCAAGTCAATCATGTATACTCAACAAAATATGTCCTATAGATGTGAGGTGACTGGTGAACCTCTATTAAAAACTAGGTCGTTTGAGGGATTCATATCGACCTACCTTGAGTTGCAATCAATTGCCACCACATCCGATATTCAAAATGGCCGATTAAAATTTGGCCGCTGACAAATACTTGCGGAATCAGCCAAGCCGACTTTTCGTAACGTCTTCGAAGGGTCTGACGAAAGCTCTCTAGGGAGATGGTAATTTATTGGGTTTCGAAAAATGTCTCGTAGTGGATTTGGTACAGTTTTCAATTTCAAAAAAGTAGGTCAAAATGAAGATGAGAAAACGAGAAAATTTGTGATGGCAGGTTTCACCATCAAGAAAGTAAGAAATCCGTAGGGGTGCGGGTTGTTTGCCGTTCAATAATATGCAGAAGTGTTCATTATCAGCAGGGACTGTAAATAAATTCTGCAGGCTTCTGCCGGATCCGTCACCTTTGGTAGATTTTTTTGAACACCTCTGCAGTAGCAGCTTTAAATAGATTTGACTGCCCGCTTTGTGGTATTTCTTTTACCTTCTAAGAAGTTTGTTTGGCGTAGCTCTTTTTTAACTACCTTTAGAGCTGGATGAAAGACTGAAACTCAAAGCCGTCGGTTCTTAAGCTGGGATAAAGGTGAATGTGCCCTAATTGAAAGTGATGGTTGTCTCCAAAACGACAGTTCGTTGCGCTCTATATGTTAGTGGAGTCTAATAGAAACAGGTTAAGTATCCGGTCGTTGAAGAAAGAATCAATTTGTAGCTTTTCTGTAAGATTAGTCAAACTGTGTCAATTTTGGGACAACTTATTCAATATGTAGGACTGCATTTTATGCCAAATCTATAGGTTATCGGTTTAATTCGGAAGCTTGAACGTTGAAGATATCCTGGGTCGTTTTAAATAAAACCTCTTTATCCGAGGATGTTCAACTCAAATAAGGAACATCGGTAATGTGGGACTTACACTAGACAAACAAAAAAATTAATTGAAAAATGAGCATTTACAAAAGAACCAAAGACGCCACAACAGTCTTTAACGCCTGCAGCAGAATCTTTAGGAGGAAACCTGAGGACCATCTACCCAAATTAAACAATGGATGTACATCGCTATAGTAAGACCTGTACTGTTCTATGGCAGTTTCGTATGGCAAACAACACGCCCCTTAACTAATGTTAGGTTAGATTTGTGGGGTAGTGAGCAGTACTCCGTGACACACTCAGGTCAATACTGACCCATGGTACAGGGGATAACTGTGTCCCATTATGATTCCTACGAGGGTGGTCAGAGATTTCATATCCTTCCGTATTATACCCTCGGTTCTGGTTTCGTTAAAGGACGGCCATAGCCTTTTTGTGGTGTTACAAGTGTTTAAGGTGGGCCATATAGCGTTCGCCTATCTAGCGTTCGCCATGCTTTTCTCCCAGCTTCAAGCTTAAGTGTGCAAGGCGGGATGTACGCAGAGGGCTCGGGGTGTTCTGAAACAGTTGTCAAACCTTGTCTTGCCACTTAACTAATGACCATTACAAAAGTTCAGAGGCTACCGTGTATTGGCGGTACAAGCGCAATAAGGAGAACGCCAACCGTACTGCAGGACTTAAGGCTATCCTGTTTTCAGTAGACATGTTTATGCAAGAAACGGCAGCCATTAGTGCCATTGGAATCAGCAAACCAAGACTGGAAATTTAACTATACATTCCATTACCCTATATAAATACTCTGACCAGTCTTCGAATACAGAAGAGCCTTCTCGAATGCCAATCCCAGCAAGGTACAAATTGAAAGATGGACTGATGCCCATAAAGTGCCAATCTATTGAATTATTTACAGACGGATAAAAAATGACGTCTTTTCGGAATAGCTGGGAATATCAAACTCGGTACACCTTACGAACTTTAGCAGTGTCTGTCAAGCGGAGATCCTGGCAGGGACAATAGCAGCCGATGAGTCTGTGGTACAGGCAATACCATCAGAAGGTATTACCTTCTTTATAGATAGCAAGGCGCAGCTATAAAATCAAAAACTCCGCCAGAAATAAAATCGAAGCTTGGTACATGCTGTATTGCATAAAATTAAACCTTCTTGGAACACAGCACAAGACATCCCTCTGTTGAGGGTCGGAGAACATGAAGGTATTCCAAGCAGTTTGAAAGCGAACGAATTAGCAAGACTCGGCAGCTGTTTCAGAACGAGCTGTTCACTCTGTGTATGTCCCGCCTTGCACTTTCACTATTCAAGTAGGGGAAAAAGCCACCAGAGAGGCCAACGCCCTAGAAACTTTGAGGTACCATAAGTGAACTATAACGGCTTTTCAAGGCTGTGGTGAGAAGTGAGTTCTTAAGGACACAAGTCACTTCATATGTCCTGGACCTAAAATAGATTCACTTTGTTTGTAGGGCCAATATATTTAGTATAGTACATAATATCTATACTACTATATAAAATGCAGCGTCCGTCTGCTCGTCCATCCATAACTCGAAAACCATTCGCCCGATTTTCATGATTTCTTTCGTTATTTGTAGATGTGTGGCCCAATTAGGCCGTAGGGTGGATGAGAATTGTTGTGGAGTAAAGTAGTCATGGGGAATAAGGGGGGTCTCACGAACTATTAGCCGTATAATCTTGAAAGTTTGTATGTTGATAGATAAGTCAAAATTATAACATGCTTCATTCATTGTTTTCCAAAATTCCTCTTATAAGGATTGAAAAAAAGGGAGTGAAAACTGAAAACATTTCTATTTCTACCTTACTACGCTCAACTTGCCATTATACTCATAGTCATAATTCTATGTATGTCAATTTCAAATATGATTTTTATTGTTAGGCTATACTTAAATACTTTAAAAGAAAGAATAACCGGCGGGCGGAGCCGCAAGCATGGCTAGTATAATATATACATATGTATACACTATAGTTGGAGGAGTTAAAGGCAGTCCTGGACCAGTCTTGATGTTATATCAAAGGCGTTGACTACAAGTATAGGGCTGCCCTGCTATCGGAGAGAGTGTAAATCTTCTTATTTGTTATAGACCGGTTTAGATTCTTCCAAATGCACAGCTCTATTGCATCGATTTCAGGCTGAAATACGAAACCTCCTCCGGTTCCAACTCCTTCATTTGTTTTGGATCCGTCTGTATACCAACTCGTGAATCTTTGGCAAATGCTGGTTTGTTCTGTTCTCAGTTTAGACCATCTGGATCTGGAAATGCTAACTTAAAGTTGTGTCGGAAATTATATATCGTGGTAGACATTTAGACCAAACCCGGTCCATTGTACTTCCAAGCAGAAACCCTTTTTGGTGTAGTGGTGGAGAGACTCTAATATTATTCGTTTCTCTTTATGGTCGGTGGCAAAGTATTGTTGTCCCCCGCCGGGGCTCGAACCAACGCCACTCGAGGTCACAAGCAATTACTCTAACCACTACACCGTGTCCACCGCCTGAAGTACATAGTTAGTTTTTCCTGAATTCCTGTAGCATTCCAGTGTGGACTAGGTTGGAATCCGACTCACCTTCTTTGCGTATTTCATGAGTTCTAGATGAAGTGGTTTAGGATAAATGCAGCTATTGGAGAAGTTGCACAGACACAGACGTTAGGTTTTATCACCCAAAACCATAACGCCCGAATTTAAAAAATTCCATAAAACCCAAAAAATATTGCCTGGCAATTTGTTGCTGTAAAAGATTTACACAAGTTGCACGATGTGACATTGATTTTCGGCGTAATGGCAACAGTGACCCCAAACAGGGGGGTTGCAAGGGGCAACATGCCCCCGATACGTATTAAACTGCAAATGCTTTTTGGGCTTTATATCCATCTTGTTTTTTATTTTTGGGAGCTATGAATTGTTTTTGGACGTTATTGGCCCAAGGTCCACATTATGTCTTTTTTGTTTTTTTTTTTTAAGCAACATTTGTTAGGTGGTAAATTATGGATAACCTGGATGTAGATATACTATTTTGACAACAACTTTTTTCCGCTCAAGAACGTGATACGAACTTCGTCCCACATGGAGCTATGTACCTACATAATTCCCACAAGCCAAAATCAACTAAGTCCCACCAAATATGCATTTAGTTCATTAGTTTGGGAGCTAGTTCATTTGGGACGATGTTCATTATGCACTAATTTCAAAAGAAGTAAGCTTAAAAGGCGCAGGGACATAAGTCCATGAGACATAAGTCCATAATCAAAATATGGAATTATGTCCCACCGAAGTGGGTCATAAGACCATTATGGACTTATGTCTCACCGAAGTGGGATATAAGTCCATAATTAATTTTTCAAAAATAGGACATAAGTCCACAATTTTATTGGTAGCATAAATAGATGCCGTGACATAAGGCCAAATTTTTAAATTTGGCTTTCAGACGCTTTGGAAAGCGACATAAGACCAAATTGTGACATTCCGCAAAGCAAGATAAAGCCAAATTATTTTGAGACATAAGACCAAATGCTATTTATCCATAAGAAAAACTTGTTTATACCGTTTTAATTAATAATCGGTCACTGATTGCAATACAGTTTAGGGACACTTTTTCATTTTTCTAATTCATTCAAGATAATGCATATCACTCAAGACATCACAAACAAAACGTTATTATGGTGGGTTTCCTTTTTTTCCTAACGTATCTTCAATTAGCCATAAATGCAGTAATACACTTCTTGCAAAGTTTTAAATATCTGCAAAGCAAGAAGACATTTTAGATGGTAATTCCTGAAACCATATGAGGGATACAATTTTCCGTGGGAAGAATCTAGAGGCGTAGCCAAAAAAAAATTTAGAGCGAATTTTTAATTTTCATACCCCAAATCGATCCTCCCTTGCTCTAAATTTTTTTTTGGCTACGCATTTAGGTTCATTAAAAGTCGATTCTCCCCTTCGCAATCGTTTCCTGGCTACGCCTTTGGTTTATGTTTGGATAGTATGTTGCCCCCATTTAACCCCCCTTTTTGGGGTCACTGTTGCTTTTGGAGTAGGTGCGAGTGTGGATGTTATGCAATATACCCAATTCTAAGATTGGGACTTAGTTCATTCTAGAGTTGGATCGTAGTTCCTGAAAATCGTGGGATTTAGTTTATATGAACAAAATCCCAAATTTTGTGGAAGTTAATAGCGAGATAGGTTTATGTAGGATTGAGTTTAAAAAAAAAATTGCGATTTTGAAAATAAATTTCGAGTGAAATAGTGCCCAACCGCAGAAAAAAACATTTCGTGAGATTGACATAGACTATCGACAAGGCAAAGACCTCATTATGGACCAGCAAAAGTCTACTCCGTAAAAATTTTAAAACTTATCTAACTTCAAAATGGCACTATGGATGCACATGGCAATAACGAGATGTATCATTACGTATGCGCAGACGTCGTCGCGGCGTTTGGTGGAATAAAGTAACGCAGAGGTCAGCAAAGGGTCAACTCAACAATGTACAGAGACAAGTTGTGTCTGGACTATAAGATCCAAATGAAAGCCAATATCAGGTGGAAAACACTAACCACCTGTGACATATCACGGAAGATGTGGCCAGAGTACAACAAAAGCAGGATCAACAAACTTCTGCGATACGACAGAATATCGCTGTCTAAGATTGTTGGCGCCCTCACTGGTCACAACCTTCTAAGAAGATATACAATGAAACTAAATCTCAAGAATGACGACATTTGTAGAGCCTGCGGTGATGAAGAAGCCCACGAGGACACCCCTCACTTTCTCTGTCACTGACCAAGTCTCTGTCACTTGAGGAATAAAACACTTGGAAGTTACTACTTTCAGGATATCCAAGAACTCTCTAACGTCTTAATATCTAATTTTTACAGGTTTCTGAGGACAACGAGATGGCTGGACAAAGTCCAGTAACCACGGGAAGGATGAAATAAAGCCAGTACAACACGGCTAACCCCTTCGAAGGGTATCACAATTGGTCCACAAGGACCTAAGTGTGGTGAAGAGAAGGTTATACTCAGCTTTACCAACTCGTTAACCTAACCTAACCATCTTCTCGTTGCTTTAACTCAACTCCAGTCAATCTTTCAAACATCAACTTCATCGCTTAATCAGTAAAATCGTTAAATTTTCAACCACTAAGTCTATTAAAATATAAAAAAACAGTTTCCATCGTTATTGGCCATTGAGATCTTCTGACTTTGTTGTTTCTATATTTTTTATTGCAAAAGTTGGGCAGTTTTGATTTCAGTTTCACTATATAGTTATCCGCGCGATTCAATCAATAGCAAATGCCCAGTGCCATTATCGCAGCGCACGCTTAGGAGATTTCTAATTAAAACTTTTTCTCACCGAAAGTTTGTTTCACTTTCCACACTTTTGTAGTGTGCGTACGATTTTATTTTATTTCATTTCCTCATCCTCCTCCTTCTCTTCGCCATTATTGCCGTGCCGATTTAACTTCATCATCTAATACCTCTCACTGTGGAAGTCAGTGCGTCGCGTCGCGTCGTTTGTAGCAATATAATATGAAATTAAGTTTTAATAACTTAATTCTGTAGAAAGCAAAAGTTTTATTTTTTTTGCTTTTCATTTATTAAGTCGAATATTACCTACATATAGGTACCAGCTCGATCCAAGTGCTCGCCTTCTTCTATATTGAGATACTCCACACGTACTTGTTGTGGGTTTAAAATAAAATTCGTAACTTAAAGGTGTATATGGCGCTATTAAACTGACGACCTCGTTTTGATTGGTTTTATGACCAAAGATCACGTGCAAAGTGACAAAAGTATCTATCCAGATGTAGGTCGGTGCGATAAGTATATAGAAGATACACCTATAAGCTTGCGCAATCTCCAAAGTCAACCGTTCAAAAGGTGGAAGATGAATTTTTCTGTCAAGTATAACTGACCCTATTTCGGAATATACCAGGAACATTACTTTTTGCTGCTGTAGATGATTTCCAAAAGCCATTCTACAAAAACCGTACCAAAGTTCAGACAAAAGTCCTACACCTGATTGCAGTTGCATCCAGGAAACAATAGTGGGCGCATATGCGGTGTACTCTACCATTCATGAGCCCAACTCGACCTACATTCACGTTGCATCCTAATCAGTGGTGTGGCAAACAAAAACAGCAAACTCCATGGAAATGAGACTAATTTGGGTGGTGCAGCAATTCGGGCGAAGTTCTCAGTTCTCAGTAAAATCTGGGCCATGGTTCTTTGCATATAAATTTGAAAGCAAAACAGAATACAACATGACTGTGTTGTGTATTGTATAGGCATTGTCCCAGATTTATCTTTAAAGGTACGCTTTCCAACCAGTGGTGGTGCAAAAATAAATGTTTTGCTGAAAATTGACGCATTTTGTATAAGTATGGTTATATCATAACGATGGCTTTGTAGCTTTTGTAAATTAAATTTAGTGACGGTCGGTGGTCGCATCATAGTTGAATGGAGCTAACGAATTTAAGACTATTGATGACATTAGGTTGAGAAACCTTTGTATCTTCGGTTTTGGCAAAACGTATTGAAACTTGAAGGACGAAAAATGAATGACGTCGAGTCGTCGATTGCTAAGAAAGAAGGGAAAGCTGGTAGAGGGCAGGGTTGTAAAAGAATTAAATCTTGTTTGATCATTTCAATTAAGGGTCAATTTTGAGACAGATAGGTAATACTTCACAACCAGCGAGGGTTCGAAACATCATGGTAGCAAGCACGATATCTGATATACACAACCAAACAAGTAAGTACCCCTGATTAAAGCACTATAAGGCCGATAAGCATGTGCCCAGAAGTCCGCACATTCAGATGTGTCAACATCGACACTGATTACAACCTAGTGGCTGCCAATGTACTGGCGTATTTAAGTCCGTGAACGAATAGAGAGATTTGGCCACGTAATGTTTGAGGAGAGAGTTCGGACGGACCATCGTTTGAAGAAGCCGAGAGTTGAGTTGCCTTCAAGAATTGATTAAATTGGTTGATTGATTAAGTCGGAGAGATTGAACGATGGATATAGGTTGACCTGACTATTAAGAATGTAAAGGCGAGGGGGTGAATTAAATAAAGGGTTAAAAAAAGGATTAAATAAAGAATTGCCATTTAGTGGCAATTGATTTCTGTCTAGATCTTTTTGAAAAAAGTAGGATTTTTGAGGTGTTAAAAGAGGTTTCAAAAAATTGGTATCGTCAAAAGAGAAAGAAAGAGAGGGCGGAATTTCTAATGATGCCATAACAAAGCTTCCCGCACCTGGTCCTACTCGTACTGGGGCACACAGATCCGGCAATTTATAAGGTTGAACTCCATGACTCACCGGGATACAGGACCTAATTCTTTCGCTGGTTTGCAAATATTGAAATTCAGCTATGCTACTTGGGAGTCCTATAATCTTTTCTCTAAAAATGCAAGGCTCCTGTATCAGGGCTATGTCAAACGAATCCACATCGAAACATTTAGTCATCATCGCTGATGCTGCTTTGCTGTGATAAAGGTTCAATTGAATCACCCTAAGCTTTTCCCGGTAGGGGTCCACCTCCCGCCCGACTTATGTTGATCCCATATAAATGGTATATATAGCTTCGTCGCCCTACCTTTTCCGACGATCCTTGGAACTTCACGAATGCTACGCCCAACCGCAAAGAGTCTATCTCCTGCCTGTCTAACCAGCCTCGCTTCATCCAACGGGCACCAGATGGTTACACCAATTTTGCTGTCCTTGTACCTTTCCACATGAGTAACCCTCCATTTAGAAGTGTCCTTCACACAGGAGGAGGTGAGGAAAGAGGTTTAAAAAATTTGGTATCCGTGAAAAGAGAAAGAAAGAGGGGGCGGAATTTCGAATTATTCTCTCGACTCTCAAGATCCTTTGTATAGTTAGCCTAAAGCGAACACTTTATAAACGATTTTCCAGGTAGGTAATGTAGGGGTGGCAGACACACCTAGGCCAGAAACCGCGCAGCGAACTGTCAAACTGTTTTTAATCTTCAAAGCCAGTTCAACCTGGGATCCGTTTAACCAAATGGGAGGAAAAACTCCAAAGTCCGGGTTAGTGCCTTCCAATCGGTAAACAAATGCGTCCACAACGCTTGACTGTTTGGTGCGGATTTTGGGCTGGAGGCATTATCGGTCCATTCTTCTTCGATAATAAGGCTGGTCAGGCAGTAACAATTAATGGTGTTCGTTATCGTGACTTATTAACCCAGGTTTTAGTGCCTAAATTAACAGATATGGATTTGACCAACATGTGGTTTCAACAAGACAGTTGCACAGCCAGAGATACAATTCAAATACTGCATGAGTCATTCCCTAATCGTGTAATCGGCCGTTTTTGCGATCATAATTGGCCATTCAGATATTGCTATTTAACGCCGCCATTGGTCTTTTTTCTTTGGGGTTTTTTGCAGTCAAAGGTGCAACAAGACCACGACCAAAAAAGCCTTAAAAGGGGAAAATCGGAGGTTTATTAATGAAATTCAACCAAATTTATGGGAAACGGTCATAGAAAATTTCAATAAAAGAGTAGGTACGTATCAGCAAAGCCGTGGCAGCCATTTATCCGATATTGCTATTCCATACATAACCCCAATCTGTACATACTCTATGAATCAATAAAAATGTTTCTAAGCTTTCTAATTAATAAGTCATTTATCATGCACGTAGCAACTTTCTTCGAACTCCCTGATCAAGCCTCTAATAGACAGTCTCAACTCTCAATTGCATGTCCCTTTATTACAAAAACGTAAAGGGTTTTCGTACAAAAACTTCCGAGCACCTTTACGATGTCCTTGCCTTGAGTGAAACACTAAACGCTAACATTAAGAAAAACTAACTTTTCACATTGACTTCATTGTTTGTCGAATATCCCTTCACTAAATCCCCTTCAATTGAATCAAGAAATCCACACGCGCGGTGTACCTTTTCGTATCTATTACGACGCATCTGAATTCCCTGCTCCCAACACCTCGAATCTGGTCCTCATTTGTCTTAAAGCTACTTTTATTAAACGTTTCCTCTACAGTCTACAACGTTCACGTTCCTACAAAAAAAAGTTACTTTCCTCCTCCCCTAGTATAACAAGGAACTTTGTTCACTTCGGAAAAAACGAAACAAATTATGGCAAACATATCTCCGATCCAGATCTGTGTCTGACTTCTCAAACTATCTTTTAGTTTATTATAACATCTCCGCAATGTGCGAGACTGACTCTCTATTCCGAATACCTTTCTCGCACGCAGCATGACCTAATTTCCCTAACCCCAAACCGTTCTTCCAGTTCATTAACACTTAAAGGAAGTCGGATGGATATTCCTCTACCTCAAAATTTGCTAATTGTTCGTCTGCAGACCCTAAAATAATCACTAACCCTTTTTGCCGATTTCTTCAGCTAGACGTTCGCCAATATCGACGTTGAACCTAACCCTAACTAAGTACTTTAATTACACAAATGACTGCGATCGAACATCTTTAACAGCCATAAATATAAGTTTGTCATCAATAGGGAAAAAATAAACTTCCTGAAGGACGGCAAACCTCAGATAGTTTTAAAGAAATGTGTTCACAAAATAGCGCTACCCCCTCTTCCCTAAACTGTGGAAGGATTCATTCATCATTGCCATCAAAAAAAAAGGTATAAGGTCGATAGCTCTAATTAGAAACCTTATATTCTTATATCTCTCCTCGAAGGAATATGGGTTTTTGAAGGGTAGAACTACAATCACAAATCTCACGAAGTTTGTACCTAACACATTGTGTGCTTTGGAAAATAGTAAGGAAGTGGAAGTTTTGGCTACTGATTTCAGCAAAGCGTTTCACTGCGATTGCATTTTTGTCCATCCATTTTTCATGGCTCTCATATCCATTAAGTGGACGCGGGTTAAGGTTGCTTAACTGGACTCTCCATAGCTCTCGATTCACCGCCATCGACTCTAAATCATCAAGGGCAATACGAATACCCATACGGGTAGAGGAAAGATTGTGGACTTGATCTAACCATCTCATCCAGGCTCTACCTAGAGAACGCCTGCCTGATGAACGTTGTGGGATCCTGGTTGGAAACATACGCTTAACATGACCAAACAACTGAAGTATGGACCGCTCCGTCCGATTTTTTCTCATAAATTAAGTCTTATTTAGAAGATCGCAGGTATAGTGCCATTTTTAGATTTTCTACTTCTAACCCAGTCATAGCATCGTCTGGTGTACCACTGGGAAATCATCTAGGACATTTGATCTTTAATTTGACTACACTCCGACCTGAAGATTTACGCAGGTGACAGGACAGATTCTCTTAGCAAATATCTTGCACTGCTAACTCTCTCGCTCTGCAGGCAAACCTGAACCACTTCTACACCTCTTGGTGTCAACAAAATCGTTTAGAGATTAACGTCAAACAAGCTATTACTTCGTCTTGTTAACGTCATCACCTCAAAGATCTTATTACTTTACCAACGACCTTGGTCTCCTCCGGAATTCTTAATTCGTGATCTGAGCATTGTCTGCGACGCTCAACTTATTTTCCGTCCACCCATCGACAACGCTAAATCAGCACTCGGATTTGTAAGAAGTTAGTCGAAGGAGTTTTCTTACCCCTATGACGTTTGTATATAAGATTACTTCTCGAATAGGCCTATGCCAGGTTGCATCACAGCCCTGTGTAGGTTCATTCGTTTCGCCTACGTGGGCTAGGTTGAGGTGACCAAACAATGTACCTACCTAGGAGATTCGCTTAAATCTGTTTAATGTAGAAGCTCTTAGACAAGGCGCGCACCAAAGTGGTGTGGCAGTGTCGTTGCAGAGGCGTGGCGGTGACGTGGGGACTAACTGGCAGGTGTCATAGAAGTAGTGTGGCGATGGAATGGCGGCGAAGTTGTATAAAACTGATTTAACGCGCACTGAAGTGGCAAACAACGTTGTAGTGCCACCGATTCATCAGTACAGATTTTTAGTACAAAAATACGCAGTTGTAATGCCAAAATCTAGTTGGTCACCAGCCTCTATAATATGATATGACTCCTCTACAAGGGATATGCCTCCACAAGCGATATGCCTCTAACGTCGTCACCTCATCACCCTCTTGCCACTCGAAGATTGAACTTGTTCAAGACAAGTGGCACTAGACTGGCACCACGTCACCTGAAAAATGGCACGCCACTTTTTGTTTACATAGGTCTTAGCGATGGCACCTACCACTTGGGCACTACGCCACTGACTGCTATACAACTTTAGTGCGCGCCTTGTCTTAAGCTACGATTACACGGCCATTTTTTCGAGTCATTTAAATGTCGCTCTGTGTGATCGCCATTTTTGGCAGCGTCATTTAAATGACTAGGAAAATGGCGCACCAAATGACATGAATTAAGTGCCATTTAAATGGCGGAAAAAAATGGCCGTGAGATCGCTCTTCAATGACGCCTAGGACAATGACATCCCAACGGAAAATTCTACACTCCCAGTGTCCGTCATTTGATTTTGGTACACAAATGACGATGATAGTCATTTCGTGTGATCGCCATTTTTTTATCGTCGAATCGTAGCTTAAATGTCGCTCTAATGCGATGGCTGATAAATGACTCAAAAAAATGGCCGTGTAATCGTAGCTTTAGGACTCGTCGGGATATCGCTGTTAGTTTTTGTTCACATCAGCTATTTATCTAGAAACATAGATTGCCGTTATCTACTTTATCAGATCTTCTTGAATACTAATCCTCATGGTTTAAGATCAATACCCTTATACAGCCCTTCCCCATCACCGTACTGACAATGGGCCAGCTCTGCTGCTCTGAAAAGCAAACATGTTGCCCATCTATTTGACTTAAACTGCACAAAATCAACTCCGAACCGTGCGCTTTCTAACATAAATTACCTTAATCCTTGACTACCCCATTTTCGTTCCCCAATTCCAAAGATGTAAACCAGAAGTTAAGTGGTTATATTGTCAAATAAGGTATAGGGCCCAACACCCTTTATGAACACAACATGTTTAGTTAAAATCTTAATAAATTAACGTTCATGCACTTTTCTCTCGGTGAAAAAAGAAATACAAAATAAATGATTTTTTTTTTTTTGTCAAGGACTTCCACCTTGCAGCCAGAGTCAAAAGGATGGCAAACCATCACCAACGAAACCTTGACACAACCTGTACTGTGTCTGAGCCTGACACTTGGTGCAAGCAGGCATTTTCCTTTAAAACGAAACATTCTCTTTCATCTTTCATCTTCCATCCTGTAGTTCACTTTGTGACCATAATAGGCATCGGAAGGCCAAAGAAAACAAGATGAAAACGAAAAATAAAAGAAACCAAAAAAAAAACAAACACAAAACGACCATCTTATGTTTGACTGATGTTGTTTTCTGCATCACCACTACGGGTTACGATTACCATGACGTGAGTCGCCGCCGCGCTGATGAGAATGCCCAGAAGCAGTCTTGTGGAACTCTCTTGGGTCTATTGTATAAGTGACCTCTTCTCCACCGATAAACGATTTTAATAAATCGCGTGCAACACCATATGTCCACGCCATGGGCGATATGTTGTTTTCAATAAAAGATACCAACAGACGAGTGCAAAAGGCCCAATGTGACGTCTGACGTGCATGATGCTGCGGATGAATGGATTCCCTTGTCGGTCCGTCAGACATTTTGTTATACAATTTTACAAGCTGTGGTGGTGCTTCAGGTTCAATCAAATGTAAATTACTGGAAGAAGTTCGGAACGAAGTCGGCTCGAGAAGAGGTCTTGAAACTCATCTGCAATAAGGAGGCAAACTCAAATGTAGGTACCCATTCGTATACATACGGCCTTCATGGCTTGTATTGATTTTTTTTTTTTTTTTGTAATTTATTTTATGGTCGACTAACTATATGTACATTGCATGACGCCCCTTGTTTTCATGTTTTATTTGTATACTAAAACCGATGACACTTTTTTTCGTCGATGCGTGCATATTAAGGGCGTATATTCCTTGAGGTTGCGTGACGTAATTTTTGCTTGAATACGAATCCATAATGATGTGTACTGTGTACTGTGTGTGTTGCTAAGTGTTTAGCGAAAGCGATTAACAAGTTTTCTTCGGTTTATGCGCTTTTGGCAATGAAAGTCGTAATTTGTCTGCGTAAACGAAGGCACGATTTATGTTGAGGTAGACCACATAAACTCACTCGCTTTCGGAATACAATCTGTCATTATATTTTGGCACTTTTTGTGACATTTTTACGGAGAGACTGGTAATCTCACACACACACACAGATATTTGCTTAATGGATTTTTGTGGTTTGAGGAAGGCAGATGGGTGTCATTATGACAATAATAGTGGCGAGGGTTAAACCGCAATGTCGCATTTAAGTATAACAAATGGAATTTATTGACCGTGAATTTTGAATTTTATAAAGGTGCGGGGGATGAAGGGTAAAAAAGATTTGGCAGGCGTGTGTGGCGTGAAATTTCGTCGTGGACGCATTGATTGATTGGATACTGACTCCGAAGTATTTTGTCAAGAAACGTTGCTCTACAAAAACAATGGGTGAGCACGCTTTTCCAAAGGATAAAGAGTCCATTCTACGGAAAGCTGAAAAACATTGCCACTAGAGATGGCATCGATCAAAGATATATAAAAATACTAGTTTCTGTTCTAAAGGAAAAAAAAAAACAAACTGCTGGAGAACTAAAATGGATGATTCTCCGGAAAAAGCTGGTTGTCGTGGATCCGCATAAAAGAGGTAGAAATAATAAAATAAATTGAAAATATTTGCCACTTGTCAATTCATTAATTTTAAATGGCGGCAATTTTATTCCTTATTCATTAACTCATTACCCAAATCTCATGACCATAAGTCGTAGTTGAAACAAACACCAAATTAAAGACTGGCAACTTAGCTTTGACATCAAGTTCAGTCCCCCAAATAACAAAATGTACAAGCTGTCTCAAAATTGTCCCAGTCTGACCAATCCTACAGAAAAACTCTGCATTGCTCCTTCCATAACCTCAAGTATACCAATCTAAGAGTGAATAAATGATCGATTGTGGTTGACCACCTTCTTAGGTGCTCTGCCGTGATCCATTTGTGAATCAGTTGTTCTACAATTCCTCTACCAATTTGGTTCCACCTACTTTTCAGTTGACCCCTGTTTTGCAAGGGCGTCCGCCTTTGTGTCCTCGTACCCAAGTCAGTGTTAAATGATTTTTATAGATGAACACTTATTGAGCTTGAATACACAATCCGATGCCAGTGATGTTGTGATGGTTGTCCGCTCCATGCATCTAATCACCGCCTGGTTGTCCAGTGCTTTTAGGATATTTCTTCCTTCCACCTGACTCTCAAGCGAGTAATCCACGGCATGCAGCAAAGCAATCATTTCAGCCTGGTGTGTGTGTGTTTCCAGAGACTAATGTGACGAGCTAGTTCCAGATCTTCTGAAAAGATTACGGCCCCCGCTCCGCCATCCATCATGGATCCATCTGTGAAAATCACGATTTCACCATTCCTCTTTTCTGGAAGTAATCCATTCTCAATACGAGTTTTGTGATTCCTTTCCATAACACGCACCTTTGTTATACCATCCATAGAAATGTTCAGCTCCCTAATCTCGTTTTTGACAAGCTCCAGGATCCTTCTGTGCCCATAGATGGTACCCCTATTCTGCCATTTCGCATCTTAATGCAGACGAAGTGCTGTTAGGGCCGCTGTTTTCTTAATAAATAAGTCTAGCGGTAAACTCACTAAGATTACTTCCAATGCGCATGTTGGTGTTGTGCGTATTGCACCTGTAATTCCTATACATGCTAAACGCTGGCCCCTATCCAGGTGCTTCTTAGCAGTCTTCTGGGAGGCTTTCGCCCACCATACAACCGAAGCGTAGGTGATAATGGGTCTAGTAATCATCGTATACATCCAGTATGCTGACCTAGGTCCCCACCTCTGTCCACATACACATTTGCACTGATGAAAAAGGGTACTAATTTTGCCTTCCGGACCTTTTCCTCAACATGATAATTTCAAGTAAGTCCAGTATCTAGGTATACTCCCAGATACTAACCTTCTTGGTCGTTGTTAGTTCCGGTCCGAAAAGTGTTATAGCTGAAATTCCAAATGTTTCCTCTTCCTGGTGAAAATAATTAGATCTGTTTTCTCCGCATTAATGTAGAGACATTGTTCCAGACACCACAGCTCAACCACTTTGAGTGCACTCCTCATGATATCCGCTGTGACGTCTATGAATTTGCCTCTTGCCATTACTGCTACGTCGGCATATCCCATACTGCGTGAGTGCCAGTTGCCTCAAGTCTGTCGAGAAGAGAGTCCACAGTGATATTTCATCCGAAAGTCCTAAGTCAATGGACATAATATTTCACATAAATGAAAACTCGTCACAGGTATGATTTAATTATTTATACTACGCAATCATATCGTTACACTTTCCATAGCTGCAGATCTCATGTAGGATTGTGCATATATACTTACGCATCACAAACTATTGATGAATATCTACGTACATAATGTACGTAGTTTCTTTTATGCATATCAATTCCCTACATCAAATTCAACTACGCCATACAGAATCATGTACGTACAATGTGCATCCTGAATGCCCGTCGTGCGAGTAATAATATTCTATTTTTGGAACGCAATACAAAACTACCCCTAAGCTCAACTGCAATCGAGAAAACAATTTTTTCGCACTTGCTCAAATTACATCTATTTTCAATTTCTCAACCTCTGAATGGACCAGAAAGATGAGTGTTAGCTCAAAATACTCGGTGAAGTATTGCCTAACAATTAAAAGAATTTCTTGAATTGACCTACATAGATTAATGAGTTTAATCGCAAGTTGCGCGTAGTAAGGTCGAAACAGAAAACAGGGGGTGACTGTTTTTCAACTCTTATAGGACTAATTTTAAAAAACCATGAATGAGGTACATATGTAATAGTTTTGCCTTATCTATCAACACACAAAATTTCAAGTTCACACGGCTAACGGTTCGTGAGACCCCCTTTACTCCACGCGACCCCTTTATTGCTCTACAATTCTCACCTACGCTACGGCCTAATTTGGTCACACATCTATAAATCAGAAAAAAAATCATAGAAATCGGACTAATGATTCTCGAGTTATGGAGGGACGAACAGACGGATGTTGGGTTTTATAAAGTAGTAGAAGTAGATAGATGGAAGTATGGATGACAAACTGAAGAGGGAGATTGACAATTTGGAACTGGGTGCATTTGTTGCTAACGCAGTCAATGTCACTATTTCACGCAATTCTCACTTTTGCCAACTTGTCGAACAATTTGCGTTAAACCAGTTAGTTAAATAGACAAATACCTAGTTGCAGTTTTTGCGCTTGCTAAACACCTCAACAATAGAGAGAAAACAAAATATTATAGTCAAGTGTCAATAGTATACCGAGAAGTCATAATGCAAATTCATCTTCCTAAACTAACATTTCAGCTGCCTAACAGAATTGATTGGAATGTAAATTTTAACCATTTGCTTTGACTGTCTTTAAGATCTGTAGAAGATTTATCCACTGTCTTAGACGCGTGGTTTAAAAGACAGCTTACGGTTTCATACACCCCTGTACTCAATTTCAGACGACACTGAATTCGGATTTCGAGTTTTCGGTGTAGGTACCCAATTTGTATTTCTCTTCGCCTATTGTTGCTTTGACTTCTGCTTTGTAATTCCTCTTAATTTAATGAAATCAATTAAATTGTTAGTAAGAAAGTGAATATTAAACTTAGCATACTCAAAACTCGAATTCAGCACAGTGAATCCCAATTCTGTTGAAGAAAGATGTGTAGTACCCAAAAAGGATTATATTTATGAATCAAATTGGAACTTTAACTCAACTGCAATCATCAGAAAAAGAGTTAGAAATGTAAGAAACCTTGGTTAAAACCTTAGGGAGTTTCAACATACATCATCTTGAGGTAAACAGCAAGAAAGTATGTCGACGCAAACCAAAAATGCAATGACTTGTATGTTCTCGAGCCTGGGAAGTGCAAATAAGTCCTTTGTACTCCTCAAGGAATCATTTTTACTGGTGATTGATTTGGTCAAGACCTCGAAGGTAGATCGCTGATGTGTTTTTAATGCCTTGAAGCTGTACTGAGCCTCTGTTGGGGCATTGCATTGGGCAATTACCGGGCATTCGTATAAAATATTCTCCACTGTATTTTGCTCTTCAGTTCAGTTACGATTTATGCACCACTTTTGCTCATGGAAGGTTATTGAAAAGTGAATTTCTTATTGGCACTGATTTTTGGTCTGATGCAAT
Source organism: Cheilosia soror (assembly GCA_949372485.1). NCBI lineage: Eukaryota > Metazoa > Arthropoda > Insecta > Diptera > Syrphidae > Cheilosia > Cheilosia soror. Next base: position 37,021,599 of record OX443561.1, read on the forward strand.
TCCAATTCGATAGCGACATTAAGGTGCCGACCAAGACTCTAGCTCTTAAAAGCAGTTGTTGAGCCTTTGCTTTTTGACTTTTATATTCATTTTTATTGATACTTTCTTTAACTTACATACTAGACAAAAATGATTAAATCTAAATTAAAACTAACATTTATCTTATTCTAGCTTACTAGCTCTTAACGAGCACTCTAAACTTAACCATATCTTTATAACTATTGCCTTTCGGCCTTCTATCTATCAATTCTTGAGTTTTGCGCTGTTTTTTTCATTTCCAAGAAACTTTGCTAAAAACTTGGACTAGCTAGCTCATGGACTTTTCGTGGACTTTGTATCCCTCGTGACATAGAACCCAGAAGAGAGCAACTCTTTTGTTGCTCGAAACAGTTCCGGACAAGTTTGAGTTGAATCTCTATGAATCAAGTGCTTTTAGTGCTGTTTGACTGCCTGGCACTATGCTGAATTGCTGAATATTGATCTTCTGAAATTTCATCGTTCTCTGGAAAAGAGTTCAATTGCATAGACTTCAGCTTGATAAGGCACTTGGTGTGTGATTAACGACAACTGAGATATTGCAGTGACGAGCGCCGTATGCCATGGTGAGTGGGCTTCCAGTCTCCCATAGATAGAATTCCGGGATGAAATATTGTACCGTCGCTGGACGTTGACTTGATAACTGAAGGGTGTGACATAATACTTATTGATCTTAGGATTACCATTCGATCCTTAAGACTTTAGAGCATCTGATTGGAATTTGTTGATGAGGTCAAGTTTTATAGCACTAATTGCGACAGACTTCTTAGTCGTATGTGTATATACTGGAGAAAAGTTAAGAGGTTCCTCTAAGGTCACAGTTGAACAGAAGCGCATGATACGGAAACCTGTGCCACCAATGTTCGCTATTTTTAGCATAGGAAAGTGGTAAGAACGATGGGAAGTTTCCGTCATACCATCATTCATTAAATTAAAAGTTGTAACCATGCATTTGCCAACCTCATCATTGAACTTTGTTCAATTGGTGGTCCATTAGAAAGGATATTCATATACGAAGGTCTACTATTTTGTCCATGACTTTTAGAAAGCAGGATATCTGGCTTCTGAATGGTTTTGGATCTGATTTTTTCAAGCCTTAGGTATAAGAATACATAATTTACCATACGCCAGGGAGGAGAATATGGCTATATTTTGGCTGGATCTGAAATATCCAACTAGAGAATCCGTTAGTATCTCGATTTTGTATTATATTAGCGCAGGAAATATTCCATCCCCTTTCCCGGAGATTTATAGGACTTTTGGGCCGGTATACAGCTCATTTGATCGTATACAGAGACAAAAAAAAAATCGTTAACTAACTTCACTTCGGTGGTTCTAATTTATGATCTCTATCCCCGTTTACGATTCAACGGTGGGCTCAAACAGATCTAGAGCAGTTGCAAACCAGACAATCAGAAAGTCTCACAAATTCATGAAACACCCTCAATCTATAATCTAAACATGAAACAGTTTGCCATCACTGAATGGCTGTCTGACTGAGTAATCAATGCACAGCCCAACACGCTTATCTTAGAGTCATGAAACTTTTGCAAATAGCTGTGTAGACGCGCACTGCGAAGGGCTTTGTGAATATGCCCCCCTCGCTGCCCCTTTTGAAGGGGCTTCTTATAATTTGTAGGAACACGATAACTCACGAACCGTAAGTACACAAGTTATTAGACAGGTATTTTTCTATTCTTTAAAATGACTCCTATACTTAGGGTAAAATTATGTACTTTTCTTAAGGGTTAAATTTTAGTCTGAATAGCCAGTTTAAGTTACAAGTTACCTTTGAACCTCCCTTCCTGTGGACAAATTTCCAGGGGACTTTGACTTACAACAATTTAAGAACACGACTAACACCTATCTGGAACTATCTTGGGGTGCTTCTAAAGCCTTATAGTTTCGCCTTTCCCAAGACGAATATTTTTGAAAAAAAAACTCAGGGGCCAGATTATGTAAAATGAAAACGATGTAACGTTATCGTTTCGACAAAAGCTGTCTCTGTCTATTGCCACAGATATGATAGAGACAGGTTTAGTGAAAACGAAAGCGTTTTTCGTTTCGTATTTTACAGAATCCCACCCCAGGGTAAACGATTTTTTTAGAGACTCGCTCTTAAGTTTGCGAATGCATGCAATCTACATTGATCCATAAGTATGATGCAAAGATTTTCTCCTCCGTGTCAATGTCAACCCACAATGCGTAGCTATATGTATGACAAGCACATGCGACCTTATGCAAGGATCTACATCATCCGTACATGATTGCTGAGGTTAGCAGCAAAATAATGCAAAAAAAAAAAGGAAGCAAATTCATTGTTTTCCACTCTCTATGTAAAACACTCTTCGTCTTCGCTACACCTACCTCAACCTCAGCATTATTTCACACACTGTCAAGCACTTTTCCAATCGGCATTGTTGTTGTTTCTCCTATTTATGGCAACACAACATCCTTTTATTATAAAAATCACGTAACTACATCATTCTTTTGTGAGCAATCTAAATACCATTCAATATGTTCATCCTTTCAATCTAATTTCTCATATGACAGTGATATCGCATATACCGGTTCCATCTTATAGTCAAACTTAATTTCCAACCCAAAGACGTACGCGATTGAGAGGGTTAGTAGATGGATACAGAAAAAAATAAAATAAAAACCAGCAACAAACAGAAGCAAATGTAATTTATTTCACTTTATTCCAATCAGCCACGTTCGTGTGGACTTAAGTGTATTTAAAAAAAGACAACGCAATGAAATAGATAAAAACGGAAACACACCTCAATATCGCTTATCGATTTGATATCCTCCCGGCAAGAGACACACAGCAGGAGCAGCGCAACGCGCGCAGGAAACCAGCCGGGCGCATTAATCTTTCCCCGCCCGCATATACCTAACCTATACAAAGAGACAATAAAGAACGACCAAAATCGGTCGTCGAACGCGACAACCGAACCAACTAGAAATCGAGGGACAACAAAATTATCCACAGGATTAATTTGCATAATAATTTTCATGTCAAGTGGTAAATCTACACTCACAGTCAAGACGACTATCGAACCACATTCTGATTTTTAAATGAGTGGGTATGGGTTGGGTTGTTTGTTTTTAAAGTTCTTCTGGATAGTACTCGTCGTATAATGTTGGCTTGGCGTTTTTTAATGCAACAGAAGGATTATACGACCATAGACGGGAATAATTATTTAGACCAATCAGGACAGACAGGAAAGAGGAAAGTTGCGTTGCGGTATAGTCTTTAAAGTTGTGTGTGCTTTGTTGGCCCTTTGTTTTGTGAACAATTTACCCCTTTCTTTGGTGCACAACAACCCCATGTGATATTAAATTGTTAAGCCATGCGTGCACTAATGTGTCTACATGACAGACATATTGCACTATATACAGTGGAGGTGAAAAGTTTTCCACACTTACTTTGGGAACATTTGTGATAAATTTGGTTGTTGCGTTCTGTAGTTAAAATTTAGACTTGCACTATCTACCTCCCGTTGCAAGTCAACTTTCGAAGATATTCTTCCTCCTCGTAGTTCCATTGGAGTGGATTAAAAGATTCTATAATCATACATACTTGTAAAAATGGTCACTGCCGGAATATACAATGAAATCTCCCCAAAGCGGACAGCTCCCTTAGACGGACAGATCACAAAGGCTGATACATTTTTTGAACTAATCTACTATGTTTCTGATTTCATACATTTTCCGTTTCCTTTACCGGACGCGGACAAGTATATTTGTATATAGATGGACAAAAAAACATTCTCCATTGTTTGACAGTTTGGCACTTCAGCTTTTGATTTGCAAACACATCCCCCATTCCATTGACTGCTAGATAACTAGCAGCCAGGCACGTAGCCAGCCCCTAAAGCCAGACTTACTTAAGAGGTATAAACTTCTTGCTTACGGTTTTGGCCATGCTGCCAGTGACCACAGCTAGTGTTGAAAGAACCTTTTCAACTATGTAAGGATTAAAACAGTGTCCCGAAGCGTTATGGAGGAATGCAAGATTAAGCTCACCTGCTATATCTGTTCATTTGGATATTAATGAGGATCCAAATAAGGTCATGTCAAAAAAAAAAAAGCAAGACGCGTCTTCTGCTTTAAAAACCTGGCAAAAGATTGTCCTACCTTGTATATGTATCAAAATTTGTCTATTCATTGACAAACACAATTGAACATGAGGTAAATTAATTTGCACTGTCAATTAAAGACAAAGTGACATTTTGTGTTACAATATTCACCTATTTCCACATTGTCCAGTGAATTATTTGTCAGTTATTGCCAAATGTTGTTAGTCAATTCAATGTCAAGAAGTTTTTCGTTATTTCGACAGCTATATTCCATCTGCTTACCTGAAAAGAACAAAAACATAAAAAATATTAAAATTATGTAAAAAATATATTTATGTAAAATATATACGATAGAAATAAATAAAAAGAAAAAAAAAATAATGTGCACGACTGGGTCGCACTAATCTTTATCGTTTTCTATAAAATTCGACTGAATTGGCGAAAGTGGAGGCTGAATTCATCGTGAGCTGTGCACACCTAAAGACCGATGTACATAATTCAGCGTCTTATGACAATCTACATTAGGGTAAGATTTTCTAAATTTCCACAAAGAGAAAAAGGACAGTGCTGTCAAATGTAGTTTTTACGAGCTCATCGAACAGATCTACGAGAAATGCCGTAAGCATGACGTTGAAATCATTTTAGGCGATTTAAAGGATTTAAAGGCGCATTTTTTTTGGTAGGACAGTTGGTAAGCCCGTCTTACACAACACCGCGCCTATACGAGTAGTAGCGGGCACATTGACAGAATGTAACCATAGCTAACTCGAGGTTTCCAAATCTCAATATTGGATATGGCTGTCTCTTGATGTTTAACAAAATAAAATGGAAAACGTATACCAAATTGACCACACTGCGATCGAGGCAAGGCACGCCTCCAGAATTTTGGATATCCAAACCCTCCAAAAAGCCAACATTGACTCGGACCAATAACTAGTTGTAGCCAAAGTGCGAATGTGAATATCCGACACACCTCAATACTATTGGAAAGTATGACACATCGAAAAGTGACAGGCTGTCAAAAATTTTCGCCAATTGCTTATTTGGTATTGCAAAAAATCCAGAAGCCTTTTTTAAGACGGCGCGGGCGCGCCGTTTGGTGTGCTCTCTGGGCAGGGGCAATCACTGATCAATATTTCTTCAAAGATGATGATGATGACAGAATTTTACAGTCAATGGACAGCGCACAATATAACAAGATCAAGATATGATTAGCCTTTTGCAGTTTTAAAAGTTCGTCGTTTATTTTTTAACGATTCAATGAAGAACGATAAAAGCTGTACAGCCACATTGAAATAAAGCTAATAGACATCAATGCTCTGGACGACGGACGGCAGAGTTGTCGAATCTAACCCAGAGAGTCAATGGAGTAGAGGAGGAAATCGCGACTAAAGTCGCACTAAAGTGCACTTCGGTTTACTAATGTTGGGCTACTGTGCGAAGGGTCCCAGGTTCGATCCCCGGAAAAACACAAATTACATCTTAAGGTTTTTTCCACTGCGCCACCTCTCGCGAACGTCTGACAAACATCCGAGTGTATAACTGCCCTAAAAAAGCTTCTCAATTCAGCCGTTTGGACTTGGCATACAATTTTAGGTCCCATTCACTCGTCCTCTATTTCCAGGAATCATTCTTCAACAACCTTGTCAAATTAAATGAAAGTCTTGGTACAGTTGAGTGTTGACTTCGACATACCATACGAAGTAATGTAGCCTGATGGATACGAGTATACGGATGGATCCAAAATTAGTGAGGGTGAGGGTTCGAGAGATATCGACCAACACGTGATTCTGAGACCTCCGGGTACTTGCCTTGTGTGTTCCAAGCAAAGCTATGGAAGTACAAGCAAAAGCAAGTCCTCAGTTTAGGTTTAACGAATACGGATACATGCAGCTTTGTGGTGACATGTGGCGTGGCGGAGAATATTATAGATATCCATCTTCTCGGTGAATGTCAAGCAATTGTTCGGAGGCGAAGGCAACACTTCGGAAGGTACTTCATCGACAATTTAAATAAGTTTCTCGTTTTAAAACAAAATGTAGACCAAATTTAGGTTATGTGGAGAAATTAAGTGTATGGGCGAATAGGTTATTTCCTAGGGATAGTGATTGGTCCGCTATGGTGACTATAGTGTTTTATTATAAACGCAGCCCTGGTTAACCTATAAGCAGCTTGTATCCGCGATTTTATTACATATGTATTTAGTTTCTAATTCTGCAACAGTTGGATCTGGTAAATATCCTACATGGAAAATTCCATTTTAAGTTCGACGGCTTTGTTAACAGAATAGAAGCCTGCCAAAGGCTTTTGCACTTTCTTATTAAATTTTTGAGCATGTTTAGGGTCAAGTATGTAAATGGTGTTTTTTTAGAGGTATAAAACTTTGAAATGGAATAAAACAAAGATGATTTTTATAAATTGACATAAAATTTACTTTATTCGAAAGATAATCTTCTGGCATTATAATTTAATTATTACTTCTGGCATATGGCTGGCTCGGACGTAGTCTAATCTGGAGGTCCAATTTTTGATGACTTTTTCCAACATTTGTGGACGTATATCGGCAATAACGCGGCAAATGTTGTGGTCAATCGTTTCGGGCTTATCGGCGTAGACCAGCGACTTCACATATCCCCACAGAAAATAGTCAAGCGGCGTTAAATCGCACGACCTTGGAGGTGAATTCTTGGGGTCCGCAACGTGAAACTATGCAGTTATCAAACGTTTTCTTCAATAAATCAATTGTGGCACGAACACGAGCTGTGCCTTGTTGAAACCACAGCTCCTGCACATAATGCTTGTTCAATTGGTGAACGAAAAAGTCAGTAATCATGGCTCTATAGCGGTCACCATTGACTGTAATGTTCCGGCCAGCGTCGTTTTTAAAGAAGTACGGACCAATTATTCCACCAACCCATAAAGCACACTAAACAGTCAGTTTTTGTGGATGTAACGGTGTCTCAACATACACTTGAGGATTATCGTCACTCCAAATACGGCAGTTTTGTTTATTGACGTATCCATTAAACCCAAAGTGAGACGATTATGTTGACCGTAAAATGAACGTAATGCGCGATACGAAACAAACAGAACCATGATTTTCAAAATAAATTTGCACAATTTGGAAGCGTTGTTCAGACGTCAGTCTATTCATGTTGAAATGCCAAACCAAACTAAAAAATAAATCACTTGACAGTTGACAAAATGACCGCCAGTTAAAATATTGTTGCCAACTTAAGGTTATATACCTCTAAAAAAAAAACACTCTTTATTTAAATACCTGTCCATTTTGTGGGTGAGATGTGGCTACAGTTAGATGGGTTGGTGAACTATGAGCTGTAGGTTTGTGTGTTGTGATGTCCGCCTGGATTGTATGATGGATGAATTTCCACAACCTCCATTGAAAGCGATATTTTTTTCACTAAAAAATCCTTCTCATTCAATTGCATATGCTAAGGGAAACAACGCAACATCTATCGCAAGTCGGAAAGTGTTTCATTTAATTGAGAGAACTTTTACGAATCCCCATAAATTTTCATCAAGATAATTAAAAAAAACTAGCACTTTGATACACCAACCTTTGTTGAATGGAAGGGGACGTCCATTGGCTCAACAAGGGTGGCCACTTCACTACTCATTTCCCTCTGACGTTTAATTTACCAGATAATCACTTTTTATTTCAATTTTGTTTGCAATAATTCCTTCCCACGGTTATTGTCTTATTTTATGCAAAAAAAAACTAAGCCTCATTTGTAGAACCTGTTCATAACGAGAAGTTTTCAAGTTTTCCTAAAGATTTAAAAGATTTTTATTCTTGATATAACAATAGTGCGACTGACGGGCAATAAATCTCTCTTCCGGGCGGAAAAATCTCTCTAGCGTGACACTTTACATAAAATTCATCAAATACCGGTTGTATCTACCTATGGGAATAATTTTTTTTTCTTCCTATAAGATCTGTCTATCATTTTGTTATTTGTAGCTGGTTAGTATATGTTTTGTTGATTGTGGACGACTTGTGATTGAAATTCGATTCGAATGGCAGATGAAGCGACACGTTATAGAACTTCCCTCTCAATTACTGTTTTCAACTGACTACCTACCTAAATCACAGTCACGCCAATAAATTAACTAAGGGTAAGTCAAGTATTATTCAGACGTAAAAAAAAAGACTGTCACCTCTACCTAACGAAATCGTTCCAAATGCTGTCAGCATAATTTGCAACTGAAATTAAAAGTTTGCACTGATACCCGAAACGGGCCACAGATCCCTAACTGGACTCTTTCCACCATATTCCCAGAATGAAAAGTGGAAAGTTCCAAACTTACATGCATATACCCGACCTATATGTGTGTGTGACGTTTTAAATGCATTTTCAAAGTTTTCACTTGAGCTGGTCGAAAAGTTTTTGAGTTCATTGCCCACGTAGCGCAAACAAAATTATTCTACTCTATACTCGTTCTGCTACATTCATCATTGCTTCTTACTTCTGGCAGATAGTTTTTTTTTTACTTCCGATTCCGACTTGACAGGGCAATGTCTAAGGTCGCTCGACATATACATTCTCGAGTGACATTTCGACTCGTTCTTGATAGTCGCATGAGTTTTGAGAGAAGTTTTAATTGCTGAAACTAGGTATGTGACTTTTTGTTGGTTTCATTAATCTGCATTTATAAAAATTTGCATCCGAAATGGAAAAAATTTACATACTACCAACGCCAACGTAGTGTCCATCCACAGGCCAAATGCCTTTTTATGCACACAACCGATATGTGTTGTGTGGTATTGCAATGACCTTTGCGGCAGCATACAATGCATTGAACCCCAAAAGTTGGGGATATGTTTCTAGTTTGCGGCATAATGTATCCGCACATATGAATACGTATCTTCACTTTATCTTTTCACATCCATTTTTGTCCCTTTCGCTATTTGCGGTAAGGAGGGTGGGTGCAAAAACAACTAAATATCCTTGCAGCAAGGCTCATATGTATCCAATTGTATGTCCTCTGCATTGGTTGTGGCCGCTCTGAGCTTTACCATCTATACGTATGTATAGACGAACAAAAAGGGTGATGAACAATGAACCCCTTACCGAGCTCTTTCGGTCACTGGTATCTTTCTCATTAAGTGGTGGACATACGAATGCAGACATATGCACATGTAGATACATATGTTATGTATATAATAATCTCTCTCTAGTCGTTGTCGCTGTTGTCAGTGAAAAGTTTCGTTTGTACAGTTTGTTGCTTATCCACTATTTTCTTTGGGAATTATAATAGATACACATAATGCAAGCACTTTGAATGTGTACTTGTGTGAGGTAATCCTTAGACCACTTTGCTTTTGCTATCGGAAAATCGTTTGATGATGTTTCAGATATACAATGTTTCTTGCTTACAGTGGAGGAAAAAGTTATGCTGCAAATTATGTAATTTGGTTAATAAAAAGGGCAATGACACGTGGAACAAAAATCTTAGAACAATATTGTGACCGTATCAACATCATTGATATGGTGCATGAGATTGCTGAGGATGTTAAGCATCTGAGTTCCTAAACATCTGAAATTCCGACAGGCTTTCGGATACCACGGACAATTCACAAAGATAACGCCCGCCGAGTCAAAAGATAGACCCCCGAGTACTAGGTATACTTTGTTCAATTTATATTTTCAGTACAGGGAAGATAGGATATTTGCCTTTCACCCCTACTATTATGGATTTCAATAAGCTATCTCCATTTCACATGGTTGCCATAGTGAGCATTACAAATTGGCATAATTCTCTCACAAATATTGGTAGGGTTACCAACTCTTTCTTAAGACTTCATGAACAGAAACATGTAGACCGTAAATTAACTCAAAAACAAAAATCCTCCAAGACGTAAGATAGAAGGTGCGTTTTTTTCCCCAGAAGGCCTAATCTCTTTTAACGTAAAAATAAATAACAGAATAACGCCCTCCCTTCCAGGGGCGTAGCGAGGGTTCGAGCAGTGGGGGTGTGACTTTCATTGAAATGCCGACTTATTTCAGGACTGAATAGAAATTATGAAAATCGGCCCAGCGGTTATCGAGTTATAACGTCATTGAGTTTGACCCCGTAAAAGATGTTTTTTGTATGGGAGGCGCCAGGCCCCTTTGTCCAATTTCGACTTAACACTTCCCGAAACGTTTTCGAGATATGAGATTTTGAATGTTTTCACCGATGTCGACCGTCCTTTTTAAAATCGAAACTCGGAAAAGTACATAAAGATAAACACATACAAATTGACATTTCCGCAAGATGGAATATTTGAAAATGCCGACTTGTATGCATTTACAAGTTCGAAAACCCATACCTAATGGAAATTCAAACGAACTTCATACATCGTTTCGACAATAGCAGTCTCTTTCTATTGCCACAGAAGAGATAGGACAGTTTTCGTGAAAGCGGTATCGTCCGATCGTTATTATTTTATAAGTGATCTGGGCACATGTCGAATGATTTGTGGTAACAAAGCCGCACTTATAATTGAGTTTTTCTAAACCACTGCATCTAACTACCTATACCTAGTCATCTGAAATATGATAGGAAGCTCAATCATATTCAAAAATCATCTAAATACGAAAAATTATTGCTGACTCTTGATCGAAAATCCAGAAGAATAACAACTTTGAAGCAGAATTTGGACATGTTATAGCGCAATCCGAACAATTCTCTTTGTAGTTCCAAAAATATCAACCTTTGTAAAATAAGTTCGAAACATAGAACTAATCTCAGAAACGACAATAAGGCTGGTATTTATCACCAAATCTTAAACTATGAGCCTCATAAAACCTATTCATAGTGTGGAAGTAATCCCATTTCACTCCTGAAGTTAAAAAAGATGTATTTTAAGATGTTACAATTAAAACACAAAAGCAGAGCGCGAGGTGCCCCGCCTTATAGGTTAATAAATATAACCACAGCGTTTTTAGATGTGGTTGCGTTCTGTGTTTTTGTAAATTTTAAATTTATTTTTAGTTTTGGTCGTCAATTTTAAACATTGAATAGGCATTTGTTTGTTTCAGGAAATTACCTATTTCTTGCATATAGCTGTACCCGCGCGGGTTGCTCGTGCCTAGGAATTGTATTGCCTAGATCAGCTGTTCCCAATCTTTTTTGGTCGCGGAGCACTTTTCTGGAGAGAAATTCCTCGCGGAGCACTTCGTTGTCCGTACGTTTCCCATTTTCGTAGTAATTACTATTTTCCATTTTTTTTTTAAGTTTATTAAATTGAGAAGTAACATGTATAAAATATAGCATTTATAGCATTTTATTAAATATTTAAATCTAGTAGATATTTAAAAAAAAATAATTCAAAAACATTTTTCAATAATTTTCGAGTTTGCCACAGAAAACAAAAACTTTAAAATTCCAGTTTTCAAAACTTATAAAAATTACCAATATTTACTGGAATAGCCTTTATTTTTTTTTTTTTAAAGGCAGTCAATATTTTCTGAACACTAAAATCCGGGATCTTATTAATTATATAAATATTTGGCGCAACAGGGCCTATATGGACCTATATGACTAGCTTCTCACAATCATTCGTCTTGTGTGAGTTAACATTTTTAGGACGAATGGAAGGGACCTACAATTTTATGCCGAGTCCGAACGGCTGACTTGAGAAGTTTTTTTCAGGACAGTTAGAGTCTGCGACCATTGGGCATCCTAATATGGTGGTATATAGTTCCAGACCTCCTTAATGTTTTCGAAAAGCTCTTTAGATTTTTTTTTTTTTGATTTTAATGCTCTTTTGATTTAGGCCAAGAAGGCCACAAGTTTTAATTCTAAACATTAATTTTGTTGTCTGTAAGCTATTACATACTTTACTCTCCGCGGAGTATAGTAAGGATAGTTGTGGTGTTAGAAATCACATGTTACTGATGGCATATATAAAAAAAAAAGGGTTTTCTCTAATATGATTTTATAAGCGTGTTGATCAAGGGTCGACCCTTATACAACTAATGAACCAACACCGAACCTAGAGTATGCACCACAGGCCATTACATTCTTTCCTCTTTGCTTTATGGTCTGAAGCGTGTACTTTGGCTGCAATTCTTTGTTTGAAGGACGCCTTATATACACTTTTCCATCCTATCCAAATAAATTAAACTTGGATTTGACACTCCAAAGAACTTTTCCAAAATTGCTATGGTTTTTGACTTTTGTAAGTGGAGGCTTTCAGAATTCCCGCTCTTCCTTAGGTCTTTGTTGACATAATGTGTTTTATTTTTTTTTTTTTTTGAATATGTATCCACGAGGATTTTGTTCAACGACAAAGTGCCTAAGAGCCCTGGCCGTGAGTAAATGATGGAAGGTGAGGCAGTCTTTCAAATTTTTTATGGACATCAAAAATGGATTAAATCTACTTGTCCGGCAAATCTTTCTTTGGAGTATAGTTTTGCGTCTATTTTCCTGTCTTTTGCGGTTCTTAAAATTTCCGGATTTCGGTCTTCTTAGAAACTTGTATTTCTCCGAAAACAAACTTTGTAGAAGGACCAAAACTTTTAGCTATCAACGCCATTGATGCGTTTCCATTTTGATAGCTCTGAGGTTCCGGAGTACACGATTTATTTTTACACATTTTTATATTGTGAGTGTGTAATCAATACACAAATTCCATTTCTGCGAACATGTGATTTTTATACCCGGTACCACACTGTGGTGAGGGTATATTCACTTTGGCATTCCATTTGTAACGCACATAAGGAGGCGTTGTAGGTATGACAAACTATATATATTATTGATCAGCATCACTTTCTTAGTCGATCTAGCGATGTCCGTCTGTCTGTCCGTCTGTCCGTCTGTCCGTCCGCACGATTACGGCCGTAATTTAAGAGCTATCGACTTGAAATTTGGTACGTAAGCTTTTATCCACCAAACTGAGGCTAAGTTCGAAGATGAGCAAGATCGGATGAAAACTACTACTACCTCCCATACAAAAATATCGGATTTATATAGCTTTTTGATGTTAAAAAAAATTAAATTTAAATAGCTACAATAAAGATAGCAAGTTTAAACTTTGCACATATTGTTTTAATAATATTTAAAATTTTTTGACAAAAAATGAGCTTGGTCGAATTAAAACTACCCATACCTCCCATACAAATATATAATTTTTTTAATACTTAAATATTTTTTTTTATTTTTACAATAATATAGTACCGGGTATTTGAGCTTCGGCATAGTCGAAGATAATTGTCTTACTGGTTTTTGTCTATTTTTGACCAATCTTCGCAGGACCACTCCCGGACCAGTATACCTAAGCTTGCCTGTATCAGTACTACAAAGACACTGTATATAACAGGGCGCTATTTGGTATACTTTGACAGGTGACAATTCTACAAATGTCGCGCACTCATCTGACAAATTTTTATTTCATAAAATATTGACAGTTGACATAATTTTCAGTTAAATAAAACGGCAAATTTGTCCTGACAATTTTGTCATATTTTGACAAATTTGTCCGACAATTTGTTCATCAAGAGATTGGCTTTTTGTGGTATGTTCTAGCTAGATACCCACAAATTTTTTAACAAAATATATCCACTTCGTTGATATTTTGTGGACATGTACTTTTTTCTTAAATTTCAAATAATTTAATACAATAAAATATTATTATTTATTCTGTCTTAAAAGTTTCAAGGGTACTACACGAAATTGGAATTGAGATTCTTCATCACTTCAGCTTGAAGAAATCATAATATTTTAAATCATATATCAATACATGGCCGAAACTTAAACGCCTGTCGGAATGTCAATTACATACTGACAAAATTGTATTTTGTAAAATGTTGTCTGTACCACAAAAAATTGTCAGTACAAATTTGTCAGAAAACACATGACAATTCTGGGAAAAATCCTGACAATTCATTGTCATGACATGACCATTTTTTATGAAGTCAAAACTTGTCAATGTCGGTTATGTTTCGACAACTCTACAAAATTGGCCGCATTCAAGAATCTAGACATCGTAAGTCGACTTGAATTGTTTGGATTCAAATTTACCTGAACGTTAAAACTAACTTGAATTGTCGGTATATCACTTATTGACAATTTTATTTTTTTTTCTCCTGGGTTCCGAGTTTCTGATTGGTGCTCTACACGTCAGAGCAATCGTAATGTCAAACTGAGTTCTCTTATGCTCTCCGATAACCTAATAGAAATGTCAAAACTGCGTTCTCCAGACACAATGTTGACACAAATAGACGTCAACTTAGTAGTAAGTCAATAAATTCTTGACTTGATTTGTCGGTGTTACAGACATAGACGTCAACTGAGAAAACTGTTCACATGATCAGTCTAGCCCAATGAAAACTCCGCAACATGAAAATATAGAGCTGTCAGACTGATGGCGAAACGGACCTAAACGTTAAAAGCAAAATAAAATCAATCAAATCTAATTATGTTTCAAGTCTTTGAATTGAACTTGACAGACAGACGAATGAGTTCGGCAGGGATGTCAAGACTTGTCTCTGTATAGCAAATACTGTCATAGGCGGTGTTTAAAATCGGCGGAAAGGTGGTGATTATCGATTTAGACTTCTTGAGTTTTTTTTCAGGGAACTATGTGAACATTTAATGGACAGTTAACTTAGGCCCTTATTGTGACTGTCGATCAGCGATGGTCAGGACAATTGTCGATTGCGTCGATTGATTTTAGCTATTCGTACGAACAAATTTTTTTCACTTTCAAGAGAAAGCATCGATCAGACATTTGTAATCGACTACAAGCGACTGTAAAATCGACAAATATCGATCGCAATCGGCAATCACAGTTCTCGATCGATCGACAATTGTCGATCAACGATTAACTATCGACACTCACAATAGGGGCCTTAAGGTTTTGAACATTTTTAACCTTTTTAACTTAAGGTTGTCAAGCGTTTCTTTAGAGACTTATACCTCTACAGAAGGATTTCCTTTTTTGTTGATCGGAAATTGCGCTCTCTTCCAAGTCATCGCCAACTCCTCTATAAAGTTATGCGAGAAAACTGCCAAGCAGAGCAATCTTATAGTCTTAAGTTAGCTTACTTTGTTTCGATCAGGTAGACAGAAAGTTCAATGTTGGAAGTTGTAGAGTCTGTCACTTTTTATACAAGTTTCTATTTGAAATGTTTGGCCCTGACCTTTTGAATTACCATTGTAAGATAAGATCTCCGTACAATGTTGCTAGGTCTCTAAGTTTTTTCTATTGAGATGTGCTCGATAATAGATATGTAGTTTTTTATTGTATCCTGTCTCTTTTCTTTGTAGAGATTGTTTCTACTAATCGCTTGTTACTACAAGTTTGTACGCTTGTCAAACCGAGGGGTGAGATCAAGCCATTGGGCTTCCGTGCTAACAGTTGTGCTGCGGTAGGAGTCGATTTGTTGTAGAGGGAAACTTCAAGACCTTCCTTTCAGCTTTCCGTCAGAGCCCAAAATGCAGCTATAGTCTTTATGATCTGCTACCTCCGTCCAAAAGTCTAACTTACTAAGCCCTAAAGGCTTAGATCAATTTTAATCAAACAGAGGCTAGAATACTGAGGACTGAAGTGGCTATGAGCTTGTCATTGACAAAGTTCCGATGAACTCGATGAACGTTAAAAAACGTGTAGTGCCCTACGCTGAGGGGCATTAGGGCCGGAAACCACAGAATAAAATGAGTCTTTTAGTGCGATGGGCCCGTAGTGGTGCCTAGTTTTGTATAAGGCCTTAGGCTGCTCCCTCATTTGTCGGCGCGGTATTGTTTTATTTTTTTTTTTTAAATACTTCTCCCGGGAAAGGCGAACCAATAACGCTTCATCAGCGTCCCGAGATGCTCGCAGATGTACATATGTTTGTTACTCTCAGTATGCTCGGTAAAGACTTCGTACACATGTATTTTAATGAGTCCTTCTTAATTTGCTCTGTATGTGCTACGACAAACCGAGTCTCGGTACGAGCTATCACTGCTATCAGTAATAGATGTGAGGAGATGAAGGCTGCATCGGTATCCTCTCGATAAGGCATAAAATACGGAATACAAATATAGCACCGACAAATGAGGGAGGGCCCTAAGGTAGTTAGATAAGGATCCTATAGTACTAGACTTTGACACACCATGTTACACCGACAGGAAGTATTTGGCAGCGAAAGTTGATATGTTGATACAGAGTGCGAACGGACAATACAAAGGGAAGTACTTAAGACTTCCTTGCATTATAACTATGTTTTCATTTTGTTTTGAGGACAAGAAGAAAAATCCCTGCTCCTAGGCGACCATCCCTATCCAACATCAGAAGCATATTTTGACTGTTTTGTCTTCTTTTCTCTATAGACATGTGTGAATTCACTTTGAAAACAGCCTTCGAGGCCCCCATCGACCCACTTTACTTGGAACAATGAAAGTGTGAACAGCTTTCTGCCATTAGGATATTTGTTTGCAAAAACGAATAGCTGCCAGCACGCGTGAAAGGTTAAAAACCTCTATCGATAAATTAATGTTGTCAGCAGAATATTTTTTTTTTTTGCCTGATGTCAATGCAACGGATGGTACCATACCCGCAAGCTATCTCGCAGTTCCACCTACTTCCGCTAGATTGGCAAATTTTTCGCCAAAAAAAAAAAACCCCCAATTAGCTAATTAACTTTTCGAATGAATGATAAGTTCGACTAACAGTTTTTTGTTGTTTCTTTAATTATCATCACTCAACCTCCCCGTATAGCCGCCGCCGCCGCCACTCTTGTGACAGCCCATGTGAGTGCAGATTTATTTACATTTTTCTGACGTTTCCTCCAAAATTGGATATATCTTTGATTTATGAAAATCGGACCAGCCCCAATGGGACCCAAATTCGATAAATCAGTCCCGCGTGTGTGCAAAGGTAGATAGCTCCATTTCGCTCCACATTTCCATTCATCATCGCACAGCAGCAGTGCACAGGCAAACAAAACTCAGCGAAACGCTATACTCCTCACAGAGTTCATTGCATTGTGTGGGACGTTCACATGAGTGTGTAGTGTATACATGGAGGATGGAGCCCCAATCAAGAGTCCGCCATCATAGAGTGGGCGATATGTGGCGGCAAAGCCGACATAGAAACGGATACTTGCTGTTGTTGTTGCAATTTAAAATTTAAACTGAATTTTCCTGTGTTCATTCGACTCGTCATTCCGTCAATTAAAATCGAACGAAATCGAGTGAAGCAAGGAAGCAAGGAGTCAAAGAGTGAGTGTAAAAATTGTTTAAATTCAATGTGACAATGTGGGCCAAAATAAGACTCGTCTCCATCCAACACCATCCACTCGACTTTATCCCGAAAGGGGATGAACCTTTGTTTACTTCCTTCCGTCTCGGCAACCACTATATGAACACAACAAAGGGTTTGCTGTGTGCTGAGAAACGACCCTAGTGTTAGTGTGGAAGGCGACTACAAGGTATGCATAGTGTGATATGCAGTTTGAAATGCATTATTAAAAACGAAAATAGGGGTTGAAGCGGGTTGAATCATACACACACACCGACAGAACAAATTCTGGCTCGTTCGTGCAAAAGCAAGGATAATGTTGGGGTAAACCTGGAACACATAGATACGTATATCCTTTATAACTGAGAGAAAACCCACAAATTAGAGGAATTACTCGCATTTTCGAATCATAATTTATGCACGACATTGACTCACGCATAAGTAATTATGGCACAAATCATGAATTATAAAATTCACTCTAAGGACCTTACTACTATAGTTTGGTAGGCATAGGTAACGAGACGTGTGCATGTGAAGTTTTGGATTAATTTTATAAAATACGTGAACGTTAAATGTTTTAGTTGACAGTTGCCGGCGTGTGCACTTTATTATTGTACAATAGTACATGCCTGTCAAGTGGTTACAGGAAATACGGTTGGTCTTTTCCGGTTTATGTTACGTGACACTGACACTGATTGGAGGAATTGTGTTTGAAAAGTGCCAATCTTCGTCAGTATATACAGTGATTTTGTTACATTGCTATTTTTGTATAACCTTGTCCGAAGGTTAGCATCAAATAGAAACGTCAAACGGAATATTTGACAGCAGAAAACAACCGAATGATGGTGGTGAACATTGACGTTTACCTACATCCATTGTGTTGGCTAAATTAAAACGAAAGTTAACCAAGGAATGGTAATCCCGGTTTATATGTGTTTGCTTTTGGGTGCCATATATATTGGATTTCACTCTTATAAGGGCCTTTGTTTGGAAAAAGAAGGGCTGGGTGATTTTTTGTAGAACCACTTAAATGCTCATACAGCCGTTGTAAAAAAAAAAGCTAAACTTCAATTGAAATTATACCTTCAAAATCCATTAATTCATTTTTAATTTCCGGTCTATAATTAAGGGTCAGGGTGCTTAATCTAACCATCTCATCCGGGGCATACCTGACATCTTCTAGGATGCCTGATGGTTGGAATTCTATCGATATAGGGTCATTCGTTTAACGTGAACAAACCACCGAAGCGTGGACCGCTTCATCCGGAGAAGTATGTGCTCGACAGTGAGTACCTCTTGCGTTCTAGTCTTCCTTATAAGCAAGTCACACCAGAAATGCAAATCATTTTGTCAGCTTATATCCGCGATGTTAATCTTTTGGTCATTATCCAAATCTTATGTTATGATATGACCATAAGTGGGAGAGTTAAAAAACGAAACTAAAGGCCGACAGCTTTCCAAGTTCGGTCCTCCTGATAAGAGAATGTATGTATGTATGTATGTAATAGAGACATTAGCACAGGCCTCGGCCCTCATTGAAGCTAAGCTCTGGGCCTCCGGGTATCGTAAAATAGCGCCAATGCAAATGGACAAACTAAACCCGTAAATAAGCTGATTGAATAATTACAGAGAGGTAAATATTCAAGGTTCTTACATATTACCGTTTGAACTGAGCTTAGGAACTTTCTCCTGAGGGATCTTAAAGTAGCGCTGGAACTTGACGATGTCATTATACCTGGTAGCACACAGGTGCAACCCAATTGTCGTGGATCTGATTCCAAGTATGTTGGCAAAATACTCTCGAAGCCGAGGCGTTCGCGAACCGATGTGACCTGTTCCTGGTAAATGGCATGCGCTTCACGCGGGCACTTTTGCCAACACATGCACCGCAGTATATTTGTTGACTTCTTCCTTCGAATCACCATGTGACGTTCCTCTGTGGGAAACTTTTGTGTCTTTTGAATGACAATCGGTTGAACTTCGAACTCGTTCATGGCTTTCTTCAGATTTAATCCATTATTCGACCGATAACGTTCCAATTGTGTTCCATTACACCGGCACTTATTGTTATCCTCAATTATATGCATTTTTCGCTTTAAATTATTTTTTTGGACATTTATTTATTTATTTATGGACGTACACTTTCGAAGGCTACTCGATCCCAGTCTTGTTATCTCGGTCCTCCTGATAAGAGAATGTCTCAGAATTGGCCCATCAGTCGTGCTGATCTTATAAGCAAAACACAATAACGCTTCTTCCATCGTCCGTATGAATAAGACCCCGAGATACTTAAATGTCTCCACCGGAGAGCCGTGAAATAACGCTGAGCGAAATAAAGCCGAATTTTTAGCGAAATAAAACCTAATTTGAGAGAGAAGATAAGAGAATTAGCAAAGCCAACTTTTGAGGAAACGAAATAAAACCAATTTGGCACTAATTTGTTTTCATTTTTCTTGATGTTTAAATGGGGGCATACTGCTCCCTGCAACCCCCCTTGTTGGGGGTCACTGTCAGATTTGTAGTAGACACGAGGTAGGGTATATGCAAAATTTCTTTAAATCTATGCGCCCCAACGTCACACCTGCTCTAAGTTTAAGAGTGACCCCAAGTCGGGGGGGGGGGTCCCAGGGGCGCAGCATTCCCCCCATACATATGTTGAATGTGTTTCGACCGTTGTTATTTAACGGCACCGTCTGGACCTGTTGCAATGTGACTGTCAAGTCACCAACGAAGAGCTAACGACTTATCCTCTGTTCTACCATTTTGAAACGTTCATCGTCCAGTCCGTTTAAGTAATGAAAAGGAAAGGACACACGAGCCGATACACGGGGAAGGCACAGGAAAGCATGAACCAAAAAAAAATTCGGGTTCATAACCCTTGATTTAAAAAACGCGTTTAATGCGCCGAATTGGGAAGGTATCATGAGCTGTCTTTACCAGATTGAAATACCGGTAACGAGTTACTTTATGATTCTGATGAGCCAATAATAAAGTATACAAAGTATAGCGGGGTACCACAAGGCTCGGTCCTATGCCCCTTGCTCTGGAACGTTATGTTTGGCGAAATTCTGCGCCCATCGATTCAAATGGAATTTTGAACGACATCGCCGCAGTAGTTGTTTCAAAAACAATGGGCCTCCGCACACGAGATTAATTCTGCCGGCAGAAAAATTGTATATATGTAGAATTATTTTCACAATTGAAATATTTTGAAAGTTGTGTACCTATGTATTAGTTTTATGCCTTGTTCAACCGCTCAAACTCGGCAGAAAATTTTACTCCGTTTGTTTCCCCTCACTTCAGTCCCCTCGCCTACAAAATCGGTTTTATGCCGGCAGAATTAGTCTCGTGTGCGGAGGCCCAATGATCTTTCATCAAACTGCTTTTCACACGAGACAGTTGCGACTATCAGTAGAACCCCAGCTTACGCCGGTTTGCAGCTCGCAGATCATAAAACGGAAGCAGTACTTATTACGAGTAGAAAAATTGGGGATATGATAACGTTTAGAGTAAGGAAGGGAGCAGATTTTAGACGTCAGACCATTATTTCACTGTCATGTAAGGTTTTCATCTTCCATTGCAAAAAATAAAAATAAAGCTTAAACAGTTTGTGTACTTCTATAGAGCACTCTCAAAAAGTTTACCTTTATAAAAAAGGGACTTGGTTGTTTGCCATCTAAGCCTACAAAAAATATGTGAAGAGGTTAAGTATGCTTTCAAGCCTTCTCAAGTAGGTACCATTTTGAGAGTGAACAACTGGTCGTTTGTGCCCTTGATGGCTGAACGAAAAACATTTTCTTTGACTGCTTTAACAGCTAATTTGCGACTTCGTGTTCCTGTTTCAAAAATCCCAATCCCCCAAGTAAATTTACACCTTAAAAACTTTCTCTTCGTAAAGACGAGAAGACAAAGACAATGGCTTCTTGAATTGTTGGGTAAGAACAAATATTTCTTTTATTAAAATCGAAAAATTTGTCTTACCTCGCGTAGCAACTTTAGGGCTATTCCAGAAAAGCAAGTACTGTATCGTTTAAGTAGAGAACTTAGAATGGGAATGATTATGGCGCCGCGTGGTTAGAAGACATATTTGTCTGCAGTTCGTCTTTAAAACTATAACATCTTAGCTCGTTAAAGAACCTTAATTCAAGTCTATATACCACAAATCTGTGATGCAGTAGGCAAACCAGGTGGCAGGTGGTGAGAAAAGAATTTATTTCCCTCCTTACATGGGAACTAAGTCCACTTCGCGAAAGTGGTTTTATTTCCCACAAGGTGGGAACTGAGTCCCTCAGTGGACTTAGTTCCCGGGGACTTATTTCTTTGCTCCGTTTAGTTCATAATTTTGAAAGGTAGTTTAGCTGGGACGAAGTTCATTATGAACTAATATTCAAAGAAGTAAATCCACAGTAAAATTTCTATGGAGGTGTGCTGCCCCTGCAACCCCCCTGGTTGGGGTCAATGCTGGAATTGGAGTAAGCATGGGATTAAGTTTATAAAGGGTGCCCCATAATTCACGCAAAATGTAAATTTTGATAAAAAATACAGATTTTTAAATAGAAAGCTTAAATTTTACATTGATTCATAGAATATACAGATTGGGGTTATGTATGGAATAACGCATCGGATAAATGGCCGCCACGGTTTTGCTGGCAAGTATGTACCTACTATATTTTATTGAAATTTTCTATGACCGTTTCGCATAAATGTGGCTGCATTTCATTAATACACCTCCCAATTTCCTCTTTCAAGACGTTGGTAGTCGTGGGCTTGTTTGCATAGACCTTTGATTTCAAAAAAAAAAAACCCAAAAAAAAGGACAATGGCTCAAAATCTCAAGATCTGGATGGCCAATTCTGATCGGAAAAATGGCCGATACACGGTTAGAAAATGACTCATGCAGTAATTGAATTGTTTCTCTGGCTGTATCATTGGCACCGTCTGTTGGTCACATATCTTGTAATTTAGGCACTACAAACTGGTTTACCATGTCACGATAACGAACACCATTAATTGTTACTGCCTGACCAACTGCATTTTCGAAGAAGAATGATCCGATAATGCCTCCAGCCCAAAATCCGCACCAAACAGTCATACGTTGTGGATGCATTTGTTTCTCAACAATTACTCGTGGGTTTTCTGAACCCCCAAATGCGACAATCTTGACGATTAACGAAGCCATCAAGATGAAAATGACCTTCATCAATCATCACTGAAGATTATTTTGTTTGAAAAATCAGCTTCCACTTGTTTTTGTTCCAATATCCATTCTCTCTTCGCGCTGTATGGTCAGTTCAGTAGTCTTCAGTTCTTGAGTCTATCGAACTATGTAGGCGTGAAGTTGCAAGTTTTACGTGAGAATTCGCTGTAGAGAGCTTCTCGAAATGTCCAATTCTTGACTACGGTGCCGAATTGATGTTCCTGGACTGTCATCAATACTTTCGCGAACTGACTCGATGTTATCTGTTGACCGACTTGTGACAGGACACCCAGAGTGTTTAAGATCACTAATTGATCCAGCCTCCCTGAATTTTTCAATTATTCTCTTCACAGTTGACATTTTTACTAACACCGAACTGTTAGCTGTCACATTGTTATCTTTTTTTGCGTTGGCATCACTGTACTAATGGCGCACAATTCAAATTTTGCGTGAATCACCCTTTACATGGATTTTAAGATCATTCTCATTTTTGGACTTAGTTCAATCTAGAGTTGGGTATTGATTCCTGAAAATTGTGGGAGTTGATTCACATGAAATAAATCTAACATTTTGTGGGGGTTAGTACGCGCGGGAGTTAGTTCCATGAGGGAATTAGTTCGTAGTGCCGAGAAGATACGAAAATGTACTTGCCGGGTATCACGTTTTCCTTCCAACAAGATAAGGCTTCTTTTATCGCCATTAGTTGCGCCCGAAAAACTCTACAGTCATCGGTTCTGTCGGAGAAACACCTTTCACCCACTTGGTTACAAAACGCTCGACCTAATTTTTATTGTACGAATTCAGTTCGCCTAAGGAGAGTATAAATCATACCACCCGTGTTGTGCCTCTGTCACCAAGTCAAGTGGGTGAGTTCAGTGATAAACAAATGTAACGATAATCCCAGGCCCACATTCTTCAGTTTATTTTTCACTTCATCGAATCAATTACTGTTTGTATTCGATTCGAAATCAAAACTGACTGCAACAGAATGCAATTGCATTTCATTCTGAAGCGATGTAATCACATAACGCCCTACATTCCCATTAGAGGCTAATCTAATCGTACCCAAAATACCGCACGTCCACCCTCTTGCTCCATGGCAATTCCATCAGTCAACAAAAGCAATGCATTTCGAAAACCAATTAAACAGGGCTTTTCCATAATAGCACTGCGCTGCCTATCCGTATCAGTCTTGAAGATAATCGATATTCATTCGGCATAGCTAACTCTGTGTACTCGAGCTTGATGATAGTGGTAGGCTTTATCAGCGAGGCAAGATCACAACCCCATTACTGGAGCTGAGTTTTTATGCGTTTTTAATCGCAGTCACAGACAAACCGACAACCCTCCTTCCCTTCCCCCTTGGGAATGCAGTACCACACCGCAACCCGTTGCAAGTCGCTTTCAAAAGCAAAAGGGGCTATAAATCATAATTAGCGTCCAACACTGAGTGTGTGTGCGTGCTGGTTCAAAAAAGTGTTTTTGATAGTTAATTCTGGCCGGTGCGGCGAGTATGTAATTAGAATTTACAAATGTGTGCGTGTGCATATGGAAAACCAAAACGACTATAAAAAGAAAAGGAGAGAAGAAAATAAAACAATTAAACCACCAAAATGGGGAACAAGCAAAAGGTCACAAGGGTTCTCACTCCACAGCCCCAGGGAGGGAGGGGGGAGCCGATAAACTAAACGCACTTCAAAAATAGAACAGTGAACGCTGTTATTTACGTAACGTTGCAGTGTGCCTGTGCACACGGTGTGACTCTAGCTTCTAGGTTCGACGTGCTAATCGAAGGCACTTGGTGTCATTCTCTGTCGCAGTGAGGAAAACAAAGCACCACTGGGATGGCATCGTATCATCACAAAAGGATTCAGGCAGGATTTCGCACACAAACACAAAATCATATATCCCATCCCAATTGGAAACAACAAGCAGCTGAGCGAGCTGAGTGTTTCGTTGTTTTCAGAATAACCAGGAGTCACCGCCTTTGAGATGACGTCTTCTCTGGTTCCTTTTGTTTTGTGCATCACCATCACCACTACCGCAGCATTCATCGTCGTCTCATGTGTCTTTTTCTTTGGCTATAAAAATGTCATGGAACATTCTGCTTCTGCTGGTGTTTGTTGGATCACCATCACCACCACAACCAAAACAAACTGTCATTGCGACGGTAGCGGTTCATATACACAAAATGAAAGAAAAATACCAAATGGAAGAAGAGTGAAAAAAAAAACGGCAACTATGGGGATTAGATTTAGTGGTGCTGCCAGACTGGCATTATTTTAATGCACATGCATTTATGGCGAATCTTTATTAAATTGGTTCCCATCGAACGACAGGAACCTTTTGTCTAGCTAAAATACGTCGGACGGTTTAATTTAAGGAGGATGACTTGGTAGGAATTGAGCCTCAGAATCGCTTGTCCTATTCACAAGAAAGGGATCCCTCTAAACTGCGCCAACTGTAGAGTAATCAGTCTTCCTAACATCACTTACAAAATCCTGTCTGCCGTACTGTGTGCACGCCTGATACCATTCGTCAATGAACAGATTGATCCCTATCAGTGCGTTTTTAGGCCCGGTAAGTCCACAACTGACCAAATATTCACACTGCGGCAGATCCTGGAGGAAACCCAAGAAGTCCAAATCGATATTCACCATCTATTTATCGATTTTAAGGCGGCATGAGACAGCATTTAAAGAGCTATACAGAGCCATGATGCCTAGTTTTGGCGGTATCCCTGTAAAACTTGTCAAATTGTGCAGAATGACGATGGAGAACACTAGCTACTCCATAAAAATCGGAAGCAATCTCACCGAGACCTTTGATGTCAGAAAAGTATTTAGACAAGGTGATGAGCTGTTAGGCGACTTTTTGAATGTCATACTTGAAATTGCGGGACCCATAGCCCAATAGGTAAAGCAAGGTATTGACATAATAGTTTGAGCACAGACTGCTCCGCTATAAACTTTGAAAATGACATCGGCTCAGAAATCAAGCGAAAAAATTACACTTACCAATCGCTGTTTCTTTTGCCTAAAAAGACAATTGAGTAGTAAAAAGGCCTTGACAAGAAACACTATAGAGGCTCTATAATAAGACCCTCATCATCCCAGTCCTACTGTATGGCGCAGAAGCATGAACGTTAATAAAAGCGGATGAAAATCTTTTTGGTCGTTTCGAACGCAAATTTCTTCGAGTGATTTTTGGTCCCGTTTGCGTAGACGGGCTTTGGAGCATGAGATTTAACAGTGAACTCTACAAGCTGTATACAGCTACATGGACTTGGTCAGAAAAGTGCGAATCAAACACGTAAGATGGGTAGGACGTGTAAAGCGAATGGATACCAACGCTACAGCCTAAATAGTCTTCTCAGTAGAGTAACATCTCGCCTTAGGTGACGGGCAAAAGTAAAAAAGAGACCTCAACTAACTTGGAATGCGCAACCGAAGGCGGTTAGCCAAAGATCGGGAGATTCGTTTTGATAGAGTCCCAGGTCCACCCCAAACTGTAGCGCCAACTAAAATAAAGTAACAATGGAAATACGAATGTTATACAAACTTTGATTCTCTTTTCCTCCACTTGGGAGTTCGAATTTTCCCAAATCGCTTCTTAGGTTCAAAATTTCAGTTTCTAAGCTCTTACCGTTTGGGCAGAAGGTTGATCACAAATCACCAATCATTCACGACAAACCGTTTTATATGTGAGGTAAATAGATAAAGTGGGCGCAGTAGCGCAGTGGTTAGTGTGCTGGACTACTGAGCGAGGGATCCCAGGCTCGATCCCGGGAAAAACACAAATTACATCTTACAGTTTTTTTCTACTGCGCCACCTCTCGTGAACGTCTGACAAACATCCGAGAGTATGACTGTCATGAAAAAGATTCTTTAGCCGTTCGGACCCGGCATAAAATTGTAGGTCCCTTCCTTACTTACTTAGATGGCGCTACAGTCCGGGGTGGACCTGGGCCTCAACCAACACGCCTCTCCAGTTAGCACGATCTTTGGCTAACTGCCTCCAGTTGCGCACTCCAAGTTGGTTGAGGTCCCCTTCCACTTGTGCGCGCCACCTAAGGCGAGGTCTTCCTCTACTGCGTTGTCCCTCCGGGTTGGAATCGAAGACTCTTCGGGCCGGAGCGTTGGTGTCCATTCGCTCTACATGTCCTAGCCATCTTAGTCGACTGATACGTACTTTTCTGACCAAGTCGATGTCGCTGTACAGCTCGTAGAGTTCGGTGTTAAATCTCCTCCTCCAAAGCCCGTCAACGCAAACGGGACCGAAAATCACTCGAAGAATTTTGCGTTCGAAGCGCCCAAGGAGATCTTCATCCGCTTTTGACAACGTCCATGATTCTGCGCCATAAAGCAGGACTGGGATGATGAGGGTCTTATATAGAGTCTCCTTGGTGTTTCTCGACAAGGCCTTACTAATCAATTGCCTTCTTAGGCCAAAGTAACAGCGGTTGGCAAGTGTAATTCTTCGCTTGATTTCTGATGTGATGTCATTTTCAGAATTAATAGCGGAGCCGAGGTAGACAAAGTCCCGAACTACCTCAAAGTTATAGCTGTCTATCGTGACGTTCTGTCCGATTCGTCGATGTTGTGTGTCCCTTCTTGTTGACAGCATATATTTCGTTTTGCCCTCATTCACCACTAAACCCATTTTTGCCGCCTCTGTACTGATACTTGCAAACGCACCAGTGACAGCTCGCTGTGTTCTGCCAATGATGTCGATGTCGTCAGCGTATGCAAGTAGTTGCACAGACTTTTGGAAAATTGTGCCCCTGGTGTTGGCTTGCGAGTTTCGCACAATTTTCTCAAGAATGATGTTGAAAAAGTCACATGACAGCGCATCACCTTGTCTAAATCCTTTTTTGACATCAAAGGTCTCGGTGAGATTGTTTCCGACCTTTACGGAGCAGCGAGCGTTCTCCATCGTCATTCTGCACAACCTGACAAGTTTGGCAGGGATGCCAAAACTAGACATGGCTCTGTATAGCTCGTCTCTATAAATGCTGTCATATGCGGCTTTAAAATCGATAAATAGGTGATGAGTATCGATTTGGACTTCTTGGGTTTTCTCCAGGATCTGCCGTAGTGTGAATATTTGGTCGGTTGTGGACTTACCGGGCCTAAAACCGCACTGATAGGGTCCAATCAGTTCGTTGACAAATGGTTTCAGGCGTTCACACAGTACGGAAGACAGGATTTTGTAAGCGATGTTAAGGAGACTGATGCCTCTATAGTTGGCGCAGTTTAGAGGGTCTCCTTTCTTATGGATCGGGCAAACAATGCTGAGGCTCCATTCTTCAGGCATACTTTCCTCTGACCAAATTTTAGAAACGAGTTGGTGTATGCTCTCTACCAAGTCATCCCCCGCTGCCTTAAAAAGCTCGGCCGATAAACCGTCCGGTCCTGCAGCTTTGTTGGACTTCAGCTTGGATATTGCTATCCTTACCTCATTTTGGTCAGGTGGACGGAAGTCTTGGCTTTCATCGCCCAGGTTGAATGGTTCATTCTGCCTGACAGCGGAATTTGTGTCGTCTTCGCCGTTTAGCAGTCTGCAGAAATGGTTTTTCCATGTCCTCAGCACCGACTGTGACTCTACTACAAGGTTTCCTTGTTCGTCTCTACAGGTCTCTGTTCGGGCCTTGTTCCCGTGACACGTTCTTTTTACCTTTTGGTAAAACTTCCGAACATTGTTCCTGGAGTAACACCTCTCTATTTCCTCGATCGCGCGCTTCTCATGCTCTTTCTTTTTCCTCCGGAGAAGCCGGTGTTCTTCCCTCCTTTTTTTCTCGTAGAGCTCACGAGCTGCTCTCGTCCTTCTCTGCAGCGCCGCTTTGTAGGCCAGTTGCTTTGCTGCATGTGCTTGCCGGCACTCTTCGTCAAACCAGGGGTTTCGCGGTGGTGGTCGGGTGAAACCTAGCACATCAGTTGCGGCTTTTCTGACGGCTTCTTGGCATCGATGCCACTGGTCTTCAGCACTTGATGCTGGCTGCACAGGACTTCTCGAGAGGTTGAGGGAGACGCGATCGGCAAAAGTTCTGGCGGTTTGTTGCGTTTGTAGCCGTTCAACGTTGAATCTTCTGACAGTATTTCCTCGTTGTTGTGGTGTCTGGGATATCCGCATACGTACCTTGGCTACAACAAGGTAGTGATCCGAGTCTATGTTGGCCGCTCGGAAAGTTCGGACATCTAGAATACTGGAGGAGTGCCTTGCGTCGATCGCAACATGGTCAATTTGATTGACCGTTTGATGGTCTGGTGACCGCCATGTTCCTTTGTGAATGTTGAGGTGTGGAAACCGTGTGCTTGCTATAGTAGCATTACGTCCCGCAGCAAAGTCAATTAGCCTAAGTCCGTTTCCAGACGTGGTGTCGTGTAGGCTGTGCTTTCCGATTGTGCTACCAAAGAGGTCCTCCTTTCCTATTTTGGCGTTAAAATCACCTAAGACAATTTTAACGTCGTATTTAGGACATTGCTCATATGTTTTGTCGAGGAGCTCATAGAAACATTCTTTGGTAGCGTCGTCTTTATCTTCTGTGGGGGCGTGAGCGCATATCAGGCTGATGTTGGCGAATTTAGCCTTGATGCGGATAGTTGTAAGGCGCTCACTTACGTGTCGAAAGCTCAAGACTTCTTGCCTAAGTCTGCCGCTTACAACGAATCCGCATCCAAACAGACGCTGCTTCTGCTCTCTGTAGCAATCACCGTAGTAGATGTCACAGGTTTTCATCCTTCTTTTGCCTGGCCCATCCCACCGCACCTCCTGAATGGCGGTGATATCTGCCTTGTAGCAGTCTAGGGCCTCCGCTAATTGTTCGGCTGCACGCGGTCTGTTCAGGGTTCGAACATTCCACGTGCAGACCCGAACGTCATTGTCCTTTTTTCGTTTTGCAGGGTCGTCAACAGTGAATCCATCCGTATCCGAGGCTCTTGGTTGCTTCGTAACCATTAATTTTTCCGTGGTTGGGTAGTTAGCCCCACGCACAACCCCCAACCTGGAGGACCAGGCCCTAAGATAACCCTAGGACAGCGGGTCGGATACTCCGTTGTCAGTAACCCACTTCGGGGATATGAGTACTGCCGTTGGCCCATAAAGGGTTCATCCGCCACCATCTCTATTTCAGCACCCTGACTAGTGCTGAAAATCCTTACAGACCTTTGCTCCAAATATGTCAGAGAAGCTCACGCAAGGTATCTGCCATCTCGACTGTTGACAACACCGTTGATTCAATCTTGTGTATTCATCCGCTGTATGTCCTCTTTCTGAGGGGCTCATGTAAGACCTCTGAGACTCGTTCAGTCAGTCATTCCGACAGAGCATTATAGTGTTGCTATTTTCTTCGTGTTCAACACTCGCGCTTATAAGTTTAGCAAGCCAAGCCCGGTTGAGCGAGACCAGTACCCGGTGGTTACCACGCGGAGGTAAAATAAGCACAATTGATGTGTATGAAAAAGTTACAACAGCTGGGCACCGCCAAGTTGATGCCAATCAGCGCCTACCCGATTCATACACACCCAACCACCAGGTAGGTCCCTTCCATTCGTCCCAAAAATAGAAACTCACACAAAACGAATGGTTGCGAGAAGTTAGGCCTTGGGTGTCACACGCCTGTTGTGCCACCTATTTATTTTTATTTTTTTTTAAATAGATAAAGCAATGAAAATCGTGGGCGCAGTGGCTCAATGGTAAGTGTGCTGGACTACTGTGCGAGAGGTCTACATCTATACATAATATTATGTATCTTGTTTCCAGACAGGAATAACTTTTCCCATGATGACATTGACAGCTGACAGCTGGATGACTCGTTAGGTCATACATTTAAATCTTACGAAATTTTACTCAATGCCGAACCTTAAGCTAACAGCTAATACAGCAACAGTATACGCAGCTTGAGCCTTGAGGGATCTAAATTTTATTGTTACTCTCCAATTTTTCTCTTCAAACATTATCTAAAATTCTAGCTGAATTTTGACATTGAATGCGTTGTGGTTGTGGTTAAGTGTCACAAAAAATATGTTTTATTTTTGTCAAGCTCTCTTTTTTCCTTGCTTTTCTTCTTCGTCGAGGTATTCATAGAAAAAACTCAGGCTGTTGCTATTCGCACGTTGTTCGGGACACGACTACGTAACGAAATGTCAAAGTTTATATTGCGTCAAGTTGGGGTATGTGGCTCGCTACGCTCGCGGCAAGGACTCTAAACTCCAGTATAATCATTTTCGGACATTATGCCGTACGTTTTGGATCCAACTTTTCTATTTATAAAGATATTTTAATGAAATTAGGATTACGTTACGCTGATTACGTAGTCGTGTCCCGAAAATCGGTAAACGTCAGTTCAGTACAAAATCTGTCAAAATGAACGTGACATTTTACTTTTCTGCAACACAAAAACACAGTGTTGCCGCTTAGAGAAAATAAGAACCGCTAGACCACAACTTAAAGTCCGCTAGAAATGTTAGTTTTTGTATCACAAATATCCGCTAGAATTCGCTAAAATTTCAAGCTGAAAGTAAGTTCTTAAAAAATTCATACTCCTATTTAAAAGTAAGTTTTTATAGAATAAAATAAATGAAAAAACAAAACAATCCAAATTAAAGATATAAAAAAAAAAAAACAAATTCAAGTAAAGACAAAAAAAAAACTTTTGGATAAAAGGAGAAAGTTAAAACTACCAACTACCTACACAATCACAATTATAATTAAAAATCATTAAAATCCCCTTTTCGCACAATTTAGAACTTATCCTTTTTTTTTTCTTGAAACTTCAATTTAACTTCACCCAGAAGCAACATGGCGCGTGGTGATTCCATTTTCTTTAACGGAGTGTCTATCCGCCCGTTCATTTTGACAGATTTTGTACTGAACTGACGTTTACCGATGTTCGGGACACGACTACGTTATCAACGTAACGTAATCCTATTTTCATTAAAAACTCTTTATAAATTTAAAAGTTGGATCCACATTACCCAACTTGACGCAATATAAACTTTGACATTTCGTTACGTACCCGTGTGCCGAAGAACGGGCGAATAGTAACAGCCTTTATGGTGACTAAAAAAAATTGGCGTTAAAATTCAACAAAGAACATGGATAATATAAACTTGGCATATACCCTAGTAAGTGAAAGTAGGTGAAATGTCAGTACAAAACAACAAAAATGCTGCTGTTAAAATTTTGTATTTTTAATTACCTACCTGCCCCCTCATGTAGCTGACCTCCCCGTGGTGGGGGGCGGGCAACATGTCTAGGTTCACCTAGACATGGCTAACGAAGCACACACCCAATGATGACAAAGCGACGAAAGCGAGCCTCGGATATTGCCAAGCCTGTCAAAATAGGGCGCCCTTTGGAGCCAGGCCTGGAGGGTGGCAGTTTGCGAGCGTCTGGTGGTCGGCTTGTCACGCTCGGCAGTCGGCCGGGTTTAACCCGAAACGGCTACGAGCTTCCTGTCAATGGTCTCGCAAACCATTATGGGGGTCAGAGGGTGGATGCGCTATGCACCAATAGGGGCATAAGTGGACTTTCGACAACTCGACAACGGCATCGACTTAGGATAGGCACGTGGAACATCTCTTCGCTCACGGGAAAAGACCTGGAGCTTGTTGGGGAGGCTGTTAAATATCGACTAGATATAGTTGGTGTTTCCTCAACAAAGCAAAGGGGTTCTAGAACTGTGGACCTTGCAGATGGGTGGAAACTCTTCATGTCGGGAGCAGCACCTTCAATGTCTGCTCAGGCGGGAGTGGGGATACTCACAAGTCCCAGGCTGTCAGGCAGAGTATTGGAGTGGATTCCGTTAGGAGGGAGAGTTGCGATCTTAAAGCTTAAGCTTGAAAGATCAACTCTGGCTCTAGTGCAGGTGTATGCACCGAATCTGGAGTCAGGGTACGCAGCTTTCTTAGATGAAGTTGATGCAGCCCTTGAAAAGGTTGCGGATATGGATTCTTATATCCTGATGGGTGATTTCAATGCTCACGTGGGTGCGGATTTCTCGACATGGGGCAGCGCGATTGGGAAACACGGTGACCCCGATCAGAACGCGAACGGAGAGAAGTTGTTGGACTTTTGTTGTTCAAATGGAATGTCCATTATGAACACTTTCTTTCCACACAAAGATATCCATAAATACACATGGTACCGTCGAAGTCTTCAGCAGAAATCGCTGATAGATTTCTTTGTGGTACCATCGTGTATTAAAAGGATGGTTTGTGATGTTCGTGTGTTGAGAGGGGCTGAACTGTCAACTGATCACCACCTGGTGTTGTGCAAATTGTATCTCAACGATCAAATACCTATCCTGCCAAAGCGTAAACCAAGAATGGTTACGCGCATACGGTGGGAGGGGCTGCAGAACGATGAGATACGGGAGGAATTTGCACGGCAGGTATCTGCAAGGTTTGAACAAATTCCAAATGTTCCATTGAATGTAGAGGAAGAATGGCAGTTGTTTTCAACAGCAGTTATTGCCTCTGCAGGACATGTTTGCGGAGTGAAGCGGCTCGGTGTGGCGGCTGGTGGTGAGAAAAGAACTGCGTGGTTTAAAACGCCCGGAGTTCAAGAAGCTATCAGAGAGAAGAAGAAGGCTTTCAAGGTGTGGATTCACTTGGGGGACTCTCCTTCTCGAAACCGGTACATTGAGGCGCGAAGAACTTGCAAATTGGCTGTTAAAGCAGCCAAAGAACAGTCTTGGAAGGAGTTCGGCGAAAAATTGGACCGTGATCACAGATCTGCAAGCAAGGTGTTCTGGCAGACCATCCGCCGCCTTAGAGGAAGGAAGTGGAACATTATCGAAGGAGTCAAATCCAAAGATGGTACACTTCTTTCTAATGAGGAGGACATCTTGCGCAGATGGAGCGAGCACTTTTCCGAATTGCTCAATCCAATCCAGGGCATCGAGGATGACACATCTATCGCCTTAAGCAGGGCGGAAAATAGTCCCACGGTAGAGGAAGTCACTTTTGCGATCAAATCGTTAAAAGCTGGCAAATCTGCAGGAGTGGATGAAATCCGGCCAGAAATGCTAAAGGCCTTAGGTGAAGAGGGAGTCAAATGGCTCTCTCGTGTCATTAAAGTGGCCTGGGAATGCGGCGAAACACCCAGCGATTGGCAGATTGGGGTGATTGTGCCCCTTTTCAAGAAAGGGGATAAAAGGGATTGCTCCAATTACAGGGGTATATCACTTTTAAGTCTCCCCGGAAAAGTCTTTGCCAAGGTGCTGGAAACGCGTTGCAGAGCTGTGGTCGAGGCACGATTAGGAGATGAGCAGTGCGGCTTTCGTCCCGGCAGAAGCACAACCGACCAGTTATTCACTCTCAGAATGGTACTTGAGAAGGCTTGGGAGTATGCTACACCTGTTTACGCTTGCTTCGTAGATTTGGAGAAAGCATATGACCGAGTCCCTCGAGGGAAACTCTGGAGTGTATTACAGGAGTATGGAATTGATGGTTCTCTCTTGAGAGCCATTCAATCTCTTTACACAAACTGTAAAAGCTGTGTTCGGGTAAACGGCGTTAAATCAATACCTTTCACCGTGGGCGTTGGACTTCGTCAGGGGTGCGTCTTGTCTCCTCTCCTTTTCATTACTTATATGGACTGGATGTTACAGCGCAGTCTTGGCGAGGAACGTTTCGAATTGGGAGATCTGAGGATAAGTCATTTGCTCTTCGCTGATGACTTGGTCATCCTTGGGTCCTCTCAGACTGAACTTCAGCGCGCACTCGATCGGTTTGTAGCCGTTTGTGTTGAAGCTGAGATGAAGGTAAACGTGAACAAATCTGAAGTGATGGTCGTCTCCAGAACGCCTGTTCAATGCACTCTGCATGTCAGTGGAGTCCCATTGAAACAGGTGGAGAAGTTTAAGTATCTCGGGGTCTTATTCACGAGTGATGGAAGGAGCAATGATGAGTTTTCCTGTAGGATTGGTCAGGCTGGGTCAATTTTGAGACAGCTTGGTCATTCTGTTATTAGGAGGACTGAACTTGGTGTCAAAGCTAAGTTGTCAGTCTTTAATTCGGTGTTTGTTCCAACTCTTACCTATGGTCATGAGGTTTGGGTAATGACTGAAAGAATAAGATCGCGGATACAAGCTGCCGAAATGAGATTTCTCCGTAGTATTGCTGGTGTGACCCGTCGAGATCGCATCAGAAATACCAGAATACGTGAGGAACTCAATGTCGAGCAGCTACTTCTCCGGACGGAGCGATCCATGCTTCGGTGGTTTGGTCATGTTAAACGCATGTCCCCGACCAGGATTCCACGACGTGCTATGGAATCCGTACCATCGGGTAGGCGTCCTCTAGGTAGACCAAGGATGAGATGGTTAGATCAAATTCATAATCTCTCCTCTACCCGCATGGGGATTGCCCCTGATGATTTGGAGTCGATGGCGGAGGATCGAGAGCTATGGAGGGTCCACTTGAGCAACCTACACCCGCGACCCACTTAATGGACAAGCGGACCATTGAAAATGAATGAATGAATGAATGAATAATTACCTACCTCATATCTTCGGTCTTTATGATCCGATTTTTATGAAACTTTTTTTATTAGTTAATTGCACATTTAATTAATAAAACCTACCTAAAAAAAAATTATTTTGGAAAAATTTGAAACTTCATTCTGTTTCGCGACAGATTAATAACACCAAATCTAAAAATGGGAGATTTTGTTCCATGGTGACTTTTTTTCTACGAAATTTAGCATTTTATCGCATGGTTTGATGATTTTCGACGATGTAAAGTTGGAAAATTCATTGTAAAGCTTGGAAAATTTAGGATTGTGAATTTCATTGTGATAAAAGAAGTTTTGCGTGCATTTTGGGTGGAGAAGTAAACGAGATAAATAATAGATGGCGCCAGGTGTCTTCGCATTGTCATTTTCTATTAAGCAAAAATGTGCTATTTTTCGCTGCAATTGATTCGAATTTTGCGATTATCAAATAAATAAAAATAATTAAATAGGTGGCGCAATAGGCGGGTAGACAGACACCCTAGGCATATCTTTTCTATTTCTTGGACGAATGGAAGGGACCTACAATTTTATGCTGAGTCCGAACGGCTGAATTGAGAAGCTTTTTCATGACAGTCATAATCTCGGACGTTTGTCAGAGGTTCGCGAGAGGTGGCGCAGACGCACGGGAGACGAAGTTCGCTAGTATTATATCCAACAAAAAATTCTTCATCAGATGAATCCGTCCGTCCGATGAAGAATTTTTCCTACTTCCTATTTTATTTTAGCTTTTACAATCTAGTTTTCATTTTAAAAATTTGAAAATTGTTTTTACAGCGGTTTTTTTTTCGTCAGTGAGCTCAAAAGTCATCAGAATGAGGTTTGTTCGATTTGACAAACTCACAAATGCAGCGATGAAATTCAGCATTTCGCTGAAAACCAAAAGTTCGAAATGTTGGAAAATATATGGCGAAATGCTGAATTTAGTCGAAATGATGAATTTAGGTGCGGTGTAAACGTGAAGGTACAAATTCGTATCAGAAGGCGGCGAAATAATATCGCTTTTTATCCTTTCTCGAATTCTTGCAGTTCAGTCAGTTTAAGCTCTTCCACTTGGATTCATCCATTAGGTCCTTTAGAGAGCCTAGACTTGAAACGTTTAGGCTTCTAGTCTGAATCTATTTGTTTCTCAATAGAAAACGGTATTTATTTTAAATAGCCTAACTTCCAACTCATCACTTAATTTCAAAAAAAGCATTCAGTTACTTTCTTCTCCAGCAAAACTGTCAGGAATGTCAAATTAGGATTTATTAAAATATTTATCTGTCAGACGTCAAATTTTGTTCAGAATCCTATGGAAAGGTGGGAAATCCTGCAAAATTTTGACTGAGTAATATAGAGATCCAGTGTACAGCGGTTCAACAAAAACAATTTTCAGAAAAAACAATTAGGACACTAGCAAATGTTTTTATTTAAGTATTTATTATAACTACACATTTTTATTCAACTGTTTTTATATAGGCTGACAGAAGTTTGTTTTATTTTCAGTGTGAAAAGTCATTCTGCGGACTGTAAATATTTTCTTCGGATCTTGAGCTTTCCACCTGAAAAGGTAGCTTATTATGAAATATTTGCAAAGTTTAAGTTATGTGATTGATATTGCGTGTAAAATTGTGCCGAAATATTGTACAATACAAATCAATCCTACTAACCTACTTATTATCGAGGGATTTTGGGCATTCAACTCTTTTAATCGAAGGGACGGATTTGTTTGAATGCAATAAAATAGTTTAATTATGTACTTAATTCTTGTTGGAGCTGGCAACGCTGTCGAGGACAAAAAGGAATACATAATAAAAAAAACTGTGCGATATGAAATGAAGTATAGAAATCAGCGACAGTCTGAGTTGCGCTAAGGCAAAGGGGGTCGGGGCCGGGGGGTTCGCAGATGCATAACCATTTCGAAAACAGTCGGCGACGCACGGCAACAAGAACGAACATCATGAAGGCAACTAACATTTGGGCATTTCCTGTTGTTAAACAGGGGTCGCCGAACATCACCAACAACAAAATATCTATCAAGAGAATACACAGCCACACACACCTACCTTGTTTAGTCCTTCTTTAGTTTTTGCCGTTTGTTGCCAATTGTATCCTTTTTTTTTTTGGTGTCCTTTGTGTTGTTGTTGTTGTTGCTGCTAGTTTCGATATAAGAATCCCCAAATTTGAATTACTACTGCATTCCTTCTTTTCTCAATTAATTCACTTAATCCATTGGGGGGTAAAATTTCTTCAACTTTCTGTGGCAAATGGTAAATAAAGAGCACCAACACAGCACTTCACATAAATAAGAAAAAAAAACTCAGAAAAAAAAGGAACCAACACAGGGCACGGGCCCACCGCAAAGATATATCCCAACGGGCGATAACGACGGCTCTGCACAGGGCGATGGAAGAAGTAGAAACACCGACAGACAACCGTCTCGAGCGGGCGACGACGGCAGCGACGGACGCAAAAAAAAAATTAAAAAGGAAAACCGAACAGAAAGACCGATTGGCAATGAAGCACCGTTAACAATAATTTTCTTGTATACAATTTTTCTTAATTGATTTTGTAGAAATTGTCGCACTTCAATTGGAAGGATCACTAGATTTTCACAAAGGAATTGCACTTTTTCACATGAATTTCTGAATTTTACTCAAAATTTTCATAAATTTTCCGGGGGAATTTTCCTTCTGATTTGCCTTTGGCTTTTCTCTTGCTTTGCACCACATACAATTGAGGAGGAACAGCAAACGCACAGCAAACAACTACAGCGCACCCAACAAGAGCAGAGATCTAGCTGCTAGACGTCAAAACTAAACGAGAACAACCGCACCGATGAACTCTCGGCCATTTTGTGTTTTGGTTTTCGTTCGAAAAGATAATATTTTCGCTCTTCACTTTGGTGGGCTATTCGGTGTAATTTTTTCAGTTGATATATAGTTTTCTCTGTCAGTTGCAGTGGGTGTAAATTAGCGAGAGAAGGTTATCCCATTTGTTGTTTGAAGGAGAAATTCGCTCTATTGGATGAAGTGGCGAACAGCGTGCAGTTTGTTGTGGTTCAATTTGAGGTATGTTCAGACATTTTCGAACATTAAAGGTGCATTCATAGTGGAAGGTGCGTTTGCTTATATTTTCATTGGTGTTTGAATAAATTAATAGAATTTGAAACGAGGTGTAAGGCCCTAGTTATAGCTATCATTGAAATGCATCATTGGAACAAATCAGTGGAATGGTGGTTTCATTTTTTTGGCAAGTCGGTTATAGCAATCATTGAAAAATGCCTGCCAGTGAAACAACCTGTCGGTGACTTTTCAACAAACGAGTCTAGGTTTTGAGGTCAGAGTTGATCATTGAAAGCAAAACTGACAGCTGAGAATAGGATTCGAATCAAACACATCAGTGAAACGATTGGGTTCCAAATCGGAGAAACGAGAATCAGCTGTTCATTGAAATCGATTTCGATCAGTGAAATAATAAAATTGAATTTAAAGAAGAGTTTAAGTCAAAATTAAGTAATATCTTTCGTAAAAAAATTCCACAATAGATTACCTTTATTTTGATACTAACTAAAGCCAATATTGTTTGATTAATCGTTCTAAAATCGGAAAACAAAATTTTCAATTGTGCATTCCAATGATAAACTACGGTCAAA
This sequence comes from Cheilosia soror, assembly GCA_949372485.1. Taxonomy (NCBI): domain Eukaryota; kingdom Metazoa; phylum Arthropoda; class Insecta; order Diptera; family Syrphidae; genus Cheilosia; species Cheilosia soror. The sequence continues at coordinate 37,060,301 of OX443561.1, forward strand.
TTTCATAGTATTTAGTGTTCTCTGCTGTATTTTCATATTTATTGTGGGCATTTGTTTTTACAATATTTTGCATAATATCATAATAAATGAAAAAAAAAAGAAAACGAAGAAGCGAGGCAGAACACTTTCTACCAGGAGGACTTGAATGTGCACTCCTATAAGGAGCATTGAGTCCTTGGGATGGATTGGATGGTTATCTGCTGGATTCTTCCATAGAATAGGAGTAGTATAGTAAGTAGTAGTATTTCTGAGGTTTTGTTACTGGATACTCTGTTTTGTTTACTCTGGCCTTATACAACGTTTCCAATCATTCGTATGTGCGAATTTTTATTTTTGGGGAGCAAAGGAAGCTCTGGCACTACAATGTTCTGCCGAGTCCGTATGGCTAAGATGAGAAGCTTTTTCATCTTTGTACTCTTTTACACTATTATTAAAGGCTCGTGAGAGAAGGCGTAGTGAAAACAACACTTTAAGGTGCCGATTATAGCTATCAGCAACATAAATGCTACCGAACAAAAATTGTTTTGCTGGAGCACTTAAAATTAATCTCAATTCAGTCTTGGTCTTAAAACGTGGTCAAACGTTTTCGTTTGACGTTTCAATTAGCTGTGAAACTAGCTATGAAATGTTTGTGGCGACTAGACTTTTATTTTAGTTACTAAACTTGGCACGTATTGACATAATATACAAACAAAATTATTTAAGCTACTTGATAATCGTTAACTTATGGTTAAATCACAAACCAGAGAGAATAGACCACCAGCTTCGGCCAAAAATGAGAGTTTCATAGAGCCAGTTTTGAAATAAGTAGCTCCGCCTCTTTTTCTATCTGTGAATACGTGTGAATAAGCAAAAAAATATGAAATAAGACAATTAAATCTGAGATGGCTTTGAAATAATTCAAATAATTTAAATCATTGACCACTATTAGGACGTGTTAAGCAAATGGTGTGTATGGTGTGGTGAATTAATTACCAACTTTCCTATGACATTATTATACAAAAAATACCTAATATAATTTTAAGCTGCAGAACTAAATTGCAAGCACGATGTAAACGCGATTCTGCAATTGCAATTTTGTTGACATACATTTTGAGCTCTTTCTTCTTATATTTTAAAAAAAATTAATTTATTTTCGATGAGTGTGTCTGTTATTAAAGTGTTATTAATATTTTGAAATAAATAATTATAAAAGTTAAACGAAAACTATTTTGTTCATCTATAATAGGTATGTTTATTGTATTATTTTTCTATGAGGAGAAAAGATATGATGAATGTATTTTGAATTAGGTATTATAAAGAATTGGCTGTTCAAAAAATTAGAAATCAACATTTGTCACTTAAAACATGGACTGCTTGTAATTTTTTTTTTATACAAAACCTGCTTGAAAACGTGTTTTAAAACTGCATAGGCGCTACGGAATGCACAGCGTAGCGTATACACGTCAAATTTAAATGAAAAAGTGTAATTTTTGATTTTTCCAAAAAAAAAAAAGTTCGTTTCCATAGTAACGCGTAAACTAAAGCGAAAAGTGAACTGTACTAAAAAGTGTAGGTACGTAATATTTTAATTTAAAACACGTAATTATCTTATTTTGTTTTGTTATGTTATCATAGTTTTGCTTTTTAAAGGCTTTTACTTAACTTCGTGAAAAATTTGTTGTGTCAAAATCTTGCAAGTCAAATTCGAACCACTTTCGCTAAACTTAGAACTTTGAAATTTTCCATGCTGGTTGGGTTGTGAAGACAATGCTATATTTAGAAAGAATTTTTGGATTTTGACTTCCCCTGCCCCTTTGAGGGAAGCTTTTTCATAACGCATGATCTATTAGCCGTATTAACTTGAAACTTTATATGTCAATAGATAAGTCATAACTATTACATACCTAATTGATACTTTGTACCGTTTCGTCCTATAAGGGCTGAAGAAAGGGGGTGCAAACATTTCTATTTTTACCTTACTACGCTCAACTTGCCATAAAACTCATAAATATATGTAGGTCAACTCAAAGAATCTTTTTAATTGTTAGGCAATACTTCACAGAGTATTTTGAGCTAACATTCATCTTTCTAGTCCATCCAGAGGGCAAGATATAATAAATAGAAAATAGATCTTATTCGGCCAAATGCGAAAAAAATTGCTATCTCGATTGCAGTTGTGCTTACGAAGGGTAGTTTTATTTGCGTTCTAAAAATAGAATTGCCACTGCGGCGTGCATTCAGAATGTATGCTCATTATGTATGGCGTTGTTGAATTTGATGTAGGTAATGGATATGGATAAAACAAACTATGTACATATGTACGTATATAGGAGTTTGTGATGCGTAAATATGTAGGTATGCACATGCACCATCGTACATACTTATATTTGAGATCTGCAGCTATGGAAAGTGTATAGGTAGGTACGCGTAGTAATATCAATCAAACCATACCTGTCGCTAATTTGCATGTATGTGAAATACATACCTATTAATTATGTCCATTGACTTAGGACTTTGAAATTTTGCATGCTGATGTTTCAGTTTTGATGACAATACAATAAACTAATAGTTAAAAACAAAGTTTTTGTAAGCAGGTATGCAGATATTAAACTGCACTAAAAAGCAAAAAATAAAATAATAGTTTAAAAAACTAAAAAAAACGCTTTTATAAGTAGGTACTGCACTAAAAGCAAAAAAATAAAAATTAACCAATCTATTTTTAAGGTTTATCCTGGAAGGGGCTTAGTGTAAGCCTTGTTTGTAGTTATGTATTGTATTATTTGAGTGTAAACTACACAAACATGGCTTACACTAAGCCCCTTCCAGGATAAACCTTAAAAATAGATTGGTTAATTTTTATTTTTTTGCTTTTAGTGCAGTACCTACCTACTGATAAAAGCGTTTTTTTAGTTTTTTAAACTATTATTTTATTGTGTAGTTATTCTTTTGATTTTCACAATGAAATTATAACATAATTTAATAATCCATAAATTTTTAATAACATTGCGTTTTTTACTATTTTGATTCTATGTAGTTTTGACATTCAAATACGTATAGTGAAAATTAGCGAATTAACTAATACGAAAACATACAGGCAGTTTTAAAAAATGCAATTAAAAATATTTCCTGAAATTCGCATATTTGCCCTAGCGAAAGCGTAATAATTATATGTTAATAAATTCTTATTTACACCTGATGCAGATTCCTTGTGTTATAAGCCGCTATGTGATATGACAATGCGCACTTACGATTTGGTCTTATGTGTGCCCAAAACGTATTTTTTCTTAAATTCCGATGACCAATTTATTTGTTGGTTAAAATAAATTCATCACATTTTTCCTGTAGATGTAAATAAAACAATAAACATATTAAGCCTGACAGAACAAATGTCCTCTCTCCTTTTAATCTCTACACTTTAATAAAACAAACAATCAAAGAAAATAAATAAGTTTTCGTTAAAAATATAGAAAAAGGTCTAAATTTATATCAGCAAAACTAAAAAATCATGTTTGATGATTTTTTTATCATCCATTTTAGTTTTGCAGTTTAATCAAATTTTATTTATTCGTAATAATGTCGAAGTAATTCCATTATTACAGTAACTACCTACCCGCTACCCATTTATATTTGAATGCTTTAAAGAAATAATAGGGGTATTCATGCAACGTCGTAAACTCGTCGTAAACGTCGTAAGTTTACGACGTGGTAAATGAACTGTCAAAATTTGTATGGAAAATCATTTACGACGAGATGGTAAACTTACTACGCGAATTCGTGTGGAAAACCGAGATGGTAAACTTACGACGAGGTCAATGTGACATTTCACACTTGAAATAAAGGCGCGAAATCAGGAAAAAATTGCTTTGCATGCATTTATAATACTTTTGATGCATTTATAAATAGAAATTGCACATTTTACTATTCCAAGTGTAGGATAATTAATTAATACATCAAATTGTATTGAAAGCAAGTTTTAAAATAGTTTCAATAACGAAATTTTCAATTCCAAACAAAGGATGTTCTCGTTCGCGGCAAAAAGTTTGGAATTGGAAATTTCGTTATTTAAACCCTTTCAAAACTTGTTTTCTTGATACAATTTGTTAGACTAACTAATTATTCTACACTAGGAATAGTAAAATGTGCAATTTTATCTTTATAATTGCATCAGAAGTGGTTTGTTCGTATTTTATCAATTCATTCGCTCCATCTCATGTGAAACAGCTGACTGGTTTACCATCATTTACGAAGGCAGCTATTTGGGGCCTTCATGAAACGTGCGTCGTAAACTTACCATTTTACGCGAATGGTAAACTTACGACGTTGCATGAGTACCCTTAATATAAGTTGGTAATAAATTCCCCACACCGACCACACAATTTGCTTAACACGTCCCGATAACGACCAATTTATTTGAATTTTTTCAAAGTTACCACCGAATAACTGTAAATGTTACTATGTGCCAGTGTATGCGTGACCAAATTCACCCTCCGCTTACTTTAACATTGCACGCATACTCAACCACGCAGTAACTTTTTGAAACTGGCTCTATGAAACTCTCATTTTTGGCCGAAGCTGGTGGTCTATTCTCTCTGGTTTGTGGGTTAAATAATTAACATAACCGACATTCAAAATCAAAACATCTGAAAATACCATTTAGTTGTGGCAGGCTGGCAGGTAAAAATAAATAAAAAATAAATAGGTGGCGCAACAGGCGGGTGACACCCAAGGCCTAGCTTCTCGCAACCATTCGTTTTGTGTGAGTTTCTATTTTTGGGACGAATGGAAGGGACCTACAATTTTATGCCGGATCCGAACGGCTGAATTGAGAAGCTTTTTCATGACAGTCATACTCTCGGATGTTTGTCAGACGTTTGCAAGAGGTGGCGCAGTAGAAAAAACTTTAAGATGTAATTTGTGTTTTTCCGGGTATCGAACCTGGGATCCCTCGCACAGTAGTCCAGCACACTTACCACTGCGCTACTGCGCCCACGGCTGGCAGGTAGTTTGCTCTTTATGGTGCAAGCAAAGATAACAAAAAAACTCTCACTCTCACTCTCACTCAGTCTCTCACATCCTGTCAGCAGTTTTGCTGAACTCGCTAAATGTTGCAAAAGGTGTGTCTGCTTCAACAACCCAACGATCGTACTCGTTTTCGTGGCGTTTTCATGGAAAACGACCCCAAACAACTCGTTTTGAAAACTGCATTATGTGTGGGAAAACTTCTGTTTTCGATGAAGTTTTCGACTGTTTTCGCGAAAACCCAGTTTTCGGCTTGGTGTGAATAGGGTATAAGGTAAATTCTAAGACACGCTATAATATCCAATACGCAAACCAACAGTTGTTATTAACAACCACAGCCAACTTCGCATTCGTGCTATAAAATCCCACTGTCACTGCCATTTTCTTATTTTATTTTCGCTTTTTCGGAGACGCGCTGTGCTCCATGATTTTCTTGTGTTGTTCGGTTGATTATTTAAACATGTATTTCGCATAAACAAAACAATTAAATTGCATTTACTTTATCAACCAAGCACTGTTTGGTTTGTGTAATTGTTTAATATAAGAATTTCAATTGAATTTCATTGGAAAAGTGACTGAGAAAATAAAGCAAAATGCAAGCTCACAGCAAAAAGAGAGTTTGTTACTACTACGACAGTAAGTTTAGCATTTTTTCAATTAATACTAATTAATTTACGGTACATATTTTAATTTAATCAAACAATTAACATTATGGTAGAATTTTGGTTAAAATTTGCCGCTCGACTTGGCGTGGGCTACATAAACAAACTAATTTCTCTCAATTTATACGATTTAAGTCGACTGTCCGGGCAGAGTACACTTTTCAACAGACGTTGACGTGTGTATTTGGTGTGACGTACACGAATTTTGTGCGCGCATTTTCTACGGTAGTCTAATTTGTTCTGAAAGTGGTTGCAAACAACTACGGACAGTCGACTTAAAATTTGAAAAAAAAAAATTCGGACGAATAGTTTTAGTAATGTTTTACTTTCTTTTTGTATTTTAGGTGACATTGGTAACTATTACTATGGCCAAGGACATCCGATGAAGCCACACCGTATACGTATGACACACAATCTTCTGTTGAACTATGGACTCTACAGAAAAATGGAAATTTATGTAAGTCATGATTTTTTTTTAAGTTTCTTTGTTGGGGACAGTTTTTAGTTGGACACATTTAGCTCCAGTGAGTAGGTGTTACTGAGAATGTAATAATTGGACCAAGACTTGCATTTTTAAAAGTCTGCAACTCCTCAATGGTTGGGCTCAACAAAAAAAAACTCCTAGTTCCCCATACCTGTACTAAGGCTCGTCAGACATCGACCTAGAATTGGACTTTTTTAATCGAAGGTGGTGCATAAGCCTTTGCAAGAAATAAACATTGAAAGAAAGCTGAAAGAAACATTGCCCGCTCATGATCGTCCAAGCTGTTTTTTTATAAATTCAAAGAGGAATAAAGTTACAGTTAAAGTTGACTATCTGCCAGACCATATTTGACTTCATTGGAGTAACTCATGGTAGTGCCATTTACGGTTATGGTGTCACTAGAATAGTTTTACTAGGATTTATGGAAAGTCCTTCCAAATCGCACCATTCTGAGACATGTAGATGTAGAAGTGCGTTCTGCATCCGACAAGTAATGGTAGCGCTGAGCTTGCCACTGATGATGATTGCTAGGTCGTCGGTGTAGCTGCCAATGACTAGTGAGAGAGAGTACTCCGCCTTGAGGGCAGCCTTTAGCTGGCGTCACAGACACCGACACACCTCCGGAGGAGGATGTTATTATCCGACTTTCCAACATGGCTCCAATCCACTTGTTGGTCGAATCTTCGATACCTTTACATCTGATTGCCTTAGCGATCGAGTCATAACCGGTATTATCGAAGGCGCCCTCAACGTCCAAGAAGGCACAAAGAGCAATTTCCTTAGATCGGAATGTTTCTTCTACCTTTCGGACAAGATAATGAAGCTCACCTTCAGTGGATTTACCCTTTCTGTACGCAACAGGGCAGTGATGTTCCATAGATTCTATTTTCTCTTTATTCCTGGAGATTCTACAGAAGATATTTTGTAAAAATGACTATGCGTTTGGCCATATTACCAATGATGTAGTGTCTGGCTATTACCACGAGGAGTTCTCGGATTTGGTTGCTTTTAAAGGTTGTTAGGATCCTTGACCATTTAGTCAATGTAGGCTACAATCTGGGGGTCCCTTGGCAATATTGAATGAAGCTCTCACCTGCTGTCTGTTCTCTTCCGTATCAATATGGCGAAGAACACACCAGTTCTATAAGATGGATTGTGCTCTCAATGGCACTGTCTTACGCATTTGGAATTTACCAGACTGCAGTTAATCGCTTTAGCACTGCTGAACTGTCGAGGTCCGCACAAAAGGGTAGTTCCATTGCTAGAACAGTTTAAACCGCTTTTTTAAGCTCGTAGAACTCTGCGTGATCACTGTCGTTTCATTCTCTGCCTTTGAGCCATATGTAATGGTGGTTATGTCTTTTATGACAGTTATACAGACTCGGTTATTGTCATAAGTCCGTTCTGATCAAAGATGTCACGTATGCGCGAATGATGGAATAATTCGGGCTCCAAAATTGTGTTCTCTCTTTGTCTGAGACCAGCTTTGGGTGTATAGCTGGATGGATTGTAGGTTTAGTACTGTTTCCAGTCCTAATTGTGGTGTGGATTTGAGTAAATCTATTGTAGCCAATTCACTATGTTCGGATATCAAGCCGCACTTCATCCCGAAAGCCTTTGCATAGGGGTAAACACCAATTAGTTCTCTCTTGATTCTTTCCTCAATAATCGAGTTTAATTTGGGGATGTATACAATACCCCGGAGCTTGGTTGAGAGATTCAGATGAATGCCCCTCAATTTTGGGTGGTTCCCATTTTGGTATGAAATTCCTCCTGCTAAACAAATTGAATTCGGTCTTGGAATGTGGTTTTGGACGCACCACCGTTGCTCTCGGTCGACTTTGATAATTCTGATAACGGAGAATCAGGCTAATGGTAGGAAGATATTTTCCTGAAACTAGCACAATCATTCGTCAGGTAGTATAAAAAACCGAGCTCCTCGAGGAAGGAGATACTGTGTGGTGACGTTGTTAAAAGCACCTTCTACTTCTATGTCTAGAAAGGCAACCAATGTAAATTTATTTATGACATAATGACTTGTCTATGGTTTTAGTAACCTCATTTACCTAGTGCTGTTTCCATAGATCTGACTTTGACATAATGCCAAATGAGCCATTATCCTCGCAACTCCAATCATCTTTCTAAGCTTTTGAAAAGAAAGGATGAAAGACTTATTGGCCTGTAATGGAATGATTGGGTTTTCCAGCTTTGGGCATAAAGGTAAACCGCACAGCTGTCTATAATGAATCCCAGTTTCAAACATCCTCTAGCCATGGGATAGTAGTTTTGTTCGTCTTTTGTTGCACGACTGGTAGAATTGGATCCAGCACGATTCATAATGGGATTGGATAACTGATTTCTCTGTTTAAACAACCCGGAAAGTGGTTTCTTGACAAACTTTCCTTCTTGGTTGCTGTTCAACAATTGCTTATGATAACATGCAACTTTCTCGCATCCTTTCTTATTGCTAACATTCTCTTCTCGCACTTGCAGAGACCTCATAAAGCCACCGCTGACGAGATGACCAAGTTCCACTCGGACGAATATGTGCGTTTCCTGCGATCCATCCGTCCGGACAACATGACTGAATACAACAAACAGATGCAGCGATTCAACGTTGGCGAGGATTGTCCCGTATTCGATGGTTTGTACGAGTTCTGCCAACTATCAGCTGGCGGTTCAGTGGCCGCTGCCGTTAAACTCAACAAGCAGGCATCGGAAATCTGCATCAACTGGGGTGGTGGTCTACATCACGCCAAGAAGTCCGAAGCGTCTGGTTTCTGTTATGTCAACGACATTGTGTTGGGCATTCTCGAGCTGCTCAAGTACCACCAGCGTGTTCTGTACATTGACATCGATGTGCATCACGGTGACGGTGTCGAAGAGGCGTTCTATACCACAGATCGCGTGATGACCGTCAGTTTTCACAAGTATGGCGAGTACTTCCCCGGAACAGGAGACCTGCGTGACATTGGCGCCGGCAAAGGCAAGTACTATGCGGTGAATATCCCCCTCCGTGATGGCATGGACGATGAGGCGTACGAATCTATATTTGTGCCAATTATATCAAAGGTCATGGAGACCTTCCAGCCCGCAGCTGTGGTACTGCAATGCGGTGCTGACTCTCTGACCGGCGATCGTCTGGGTTGTTTCAATTTGACAGTCAAAGGACATGGCAAGTGTGTGGAATTCGTGAAGAAGTACAGCTTGCCGTTCCTGATGGTCGGCGGTGGTGGTTACACGATCCGTAACGTGTCTCGTTGTTGGACGTACGAGACATCCGTGGCGCTGGGAGTAGAAATAGCCAATGAACTGCCGTACAATGATTACTTTGAGTATTTTGGACCTGATTTCAAGTTGCACATCAGTCCCAGTAACATGACGAATCAGAATACCAACGAATATCTGGAGAAGATCAAAAATAGGTTGGTTGCTCACATCAGTTTGTATATCTTTCGTTATTTAATTTGCCGTGTTTCAGGTTATTTGAGAATTTGCGAATGCTGCCGCATGCGCCTGGAGTGCAAATTCAAGCGATACCCGAGGACGCCATCAACGATGAGTCCGATGACGAGGATAAGGTCGACAAAGACGAGCGATTGCCACAGAGCGACAAAGACAAACGCATTGTTCCTGATAATGAGTTTTCAGACTCGGAAGATGAGGGCGAAGGTGGTCGCCGAGATCAACGCTCATACAAGGGTCAGAGAAAACGGCCGCGACTGGACAAAGAGGCGAAGACCGAGAACACCGAGGTGAAGGACGAGAAGGAGAGTAAAAGTGAGTTTTTCTTTCAGTTTTCCTTTTGCCAGTATAAAGTTTTGTTTTCTCCCTTGCAGTGGACACAACAGAGCCCGAGGAACCCACTAAAACAGAGGAAATAAAAAAGGACTCAAACATTTGACGAGATGATCTCGAATAGGTACTTTCTAAGGAGTCTACTGATTAGGTGTAATATACAATTTTAATTTGTAAACAAGAATAAGAGCGAGGAGGAGAAATATTTTACAAATCATTATTTTAATTTTATTCTGTGTGTACTTCTAAAAAAAAAAAAAAAACAAAAACAATCATCAAACAGAAATATAAACAAAAACTACGTCTAAAAAACAAATTGGACTGTCTTGTAGTTGCGTCTTATTTACCGTAGGGAATGGTGGTCAGAGTCAGAGCCAGAAGAAGGGAGGAAAAGAAGATCCTGCATAGAGAGGAGAGGGATTACGCAGCTTTCCAGCTCAAAGATAATAACACCCGGAGGTTTTATAAAAAAGCCAAGCGACTGGCTGCTGGCTACAAAGCCGGAACGCAGGCACTTCGAGACAAACGAAGGAAACCTAATCAATGAAGCGCAGGGAATAGTAGATAGGCATCCGCATTATTTAGAGAGATTGATAGGGAAAGAAGAGAAGCCACGTCCGGTCAATGAAGAACCCAGGGGGCTAACTATGCACTTCGCCGCGAATCGCATAATTTGCGATTCATTCGGTTCGATTCGCGGCGGACATGGCAACTATGCAAAACGATTGTTTGGAATGTCGACCTTCCAAGACATTTCCACATTTCCCTTGGTATTTCCACAAACTTTCCCATTCATCTGTCAAAATGCTTTGGAATGTTGTAATTATTTTGTTCAAATAATTGCGCGAACTTTAAATAAACAAGTAAATTGGATATTAAAACAAAAATGTTTTCGATCGGTGTGTATTTAAATGCTGAAAGGGATGAAGTCGATGTGTCTTCGAATTTAAATGTACAACGGAAATTAATAAGAAGTGGTTCATCCCCGCGAACTGAATAGTACCAAAATGCGAAATCGAATAAAAATGCGCTTCGCGGCGAAGTGCATAGTTAGCCCCCAGTTCCACCACCTAGTATAGAAGAAGTTGGGTTAGCTATAAAAAAGATTAAAAACCAGCGGAGCTATTTAAATACGTTGGTAATGTTTTGGTAGGGAGCATGCCCCGAAACATGCCCGAAGACTGGACTATCAGCTCCATTTGCCCAATCTACAAAAAAGGCGATCCAATGTCTTGCAAGAACTATCGGGGCATATCCCTGCTAAATGTCGCATACAAGATCCTATCCAACGTACTGTGTGAACGTCTAAAACCTACAAATCGGCAAGTACCAGTGTGGGTTCCGGCCCGGCAGATTGACTATAGACCAAATTTACACACTGAGGCAAATCCTAGAAAAGACAAACCAATTTCAAGTCAAACGAAACTCGCCATCTATTTAATTTATCGACTTCAAAGCCGAGTATGATAGCATACATCGTCAGGAGCTCTATATGGCGGAGGCATAATTCGGAATCCCGGCAAAACTGATTCAGCTGTGTCATGTAACGCTGGAAAACATGCTCTGCAACGTGCAGTTTGGAATTGGAAGTATGTAGTTCCTCTGAACTATTTCAAACGTGCACCGCGCTATCATGCGACTACTTTAATCTCGTACTGGAGCGAATAGTGCGCAGGGCAGGTGTCAACACGGAAGGCACTATCTTTAACAGGTCCGTCCAGCGTGCCGTGATAGAAGCGTGCACGACGATTAAAGAACAGGCGAAATCCGTTGGCCTTGAATTAAATGATGACAAGACAAAGTTCATGCTATCAAGAAACAAACAAACATCTGTCCACCGCAATTTCGAGGCAGTTATGGAGTTCACCTACCTCATAGTAAACATGAACTCCACGAATGACATCCTAGTGGAGATCCGTTGCTACTTCGGTCTGGCAACACAATTAGGTTTATGGCGCCGAGTGTTGGACGATAAGATGAATTCTACCGACTGTGGTGATAAATAGCAAATCGATTTTCAAGGCTAAAGATCCACGCGTTTACTTAAGTCTTGCCAGACCTTCGATCAAATCGCCCATGTGCTAATTACTACGGGTTACTTATACAAAATCATCAACGTGCCCACATTTCGATAGACAAATGGGCTATAAGCCACCCATCGACAATCACAATAAGGGCCATAGTGAGTATTAGAAGTTTTTAAGCAGCATTTCCAGCAACTGCATCTTGTATAGAGAGTGATAGGATGGGAAGGAGCGTTTAGTCAATGAAGATTCAGTTTCTCCACTTGGGGTTAGCTAATAAAAAGTTTAAGAACAACAAGGTCCCGGGTCCAATGATTTAAAAGTCGAGACCCACTACTTTTTCATCGACTTCAAAGCCCTAAGTGATAGGAGTAATCGACAGAAATTGAAAACAAAATTCATCGAATGATTTTTGATCCTGCATGCGAGCATGATAGAAGATACAACCCCGAACTCTATTAGCTGTACGAAGATGTGAGTGTGGACGGAAAAGCCGAAACACGTCGATTACATTTCAAAAATAAAGCCATCGCGGAACCCAGGTATTTCAGATCGATACACACCACCTTTTTATCGGCATTAAAGTCGCCTATGATAGCGTATATATTGACGAGCCATGTCACGTTTCGGCATTCCGGCCAAACTCGTTCGTCTGTGCAGGATTTCGATGGAGAAATCTCGCTGCTATGATGTCGGAAAAGGTTTGAGACAAGGCGATACGCTATCGTGGAACTTTTTTTAACGTCATTCTTGAACCAATTGAAATACCAAGCCAACATCAGAGGTACAATTTTTCAGAAGTCTGTTCAACTGCTTCCATATGCTGACGATATTGACATTATCGGAAGATCATAGCGAGCTGTCAGTGGCACATTTGCAAGTATTTGTACAACTTCGAATTAGTCAAAGACTTTGTCTACCTGGGCTCCACTATTACCTCGCAAAATGACAGTAGCGAGATCAAACGGAGAATCAGTATTGATGCGTTGTTTCTTCGTAAACGATGAGCTTTATGGGCTAAACAGCGACGTTGACCTGTTAAAAAAACTGAAGATACAACGACTGAGTTGGCTGGGGCACGTGTTGCATATGGACAACAACCCACCAGCCCGATGAGTCTTTGAATTCACCACTGAGGGACAACATAGCAGAGGAAGACCCAACCTTAGGTGGCGCGCACAATTGGAGGGCGACTTCAACCAACTTGGTGTGCGTAACTGGAGGCATCCAGGGGCTGGAGGGGCTTGTTGGTTGAGGCCGTGGTCGGTGGTCCACCCCAGACTGTAAAGCGTCCCCCAAAAGTAAGTAATGTAGAGATTCCATCTTCTCCGGCAGAATGGACATAGTTGTGCCATGACTAGCGAGATAGTCGGCCATGCAGTTACGTGGAATGCCCCTATGGCCCGGCACCCAAAATTGAATTTTAAATTGTTCAGTGTTTCACTCTGTTTCCGTTTTGAACACGTCTGTTTAAAGCTGACGGATCGCCTGCGAGACCCTACATCAGACTCCTAGCCAGGCCTGTGGAAAGAAGGTCTCGAAATTCTGGTTGAATTGAAACTGGAGGAGGGGTAATCAGTATCTTTTGGGATGCATTCTATTTTATCTACCGATTACCTGTATTCGTTGCCACTTGTTTGCAGTAGATATCTAAAGGTCCTTCGCATGTTACAGTAGCTTCTTTCCTATATGAAAAATGTCGCCATTGAGGCTTGTAACTTGTACAGGCCCGGCCCCAGTCAAACTAGCGCCCTGTGCAAGATTTACAGAAATCGCCCTTTTTTGATATTTGCACACATGCATAAGTCTTTTCCACATCATGCGTTTTTCTTATTGTGGTATCTAATATTGACTTTGTATGGGAGTGGGATGTAACCGAACTACTTTACCGCCATTGACTATTTTTAATACCAACCTGACGAGTGACGACCGTAAAAAGAAGCCATCTCACAAAATTTCATTCGCCTATGTCGATTCGTTTGGACGCCATCGTGTTTTCAACAGAAAGAAAGACCGACGGACATGGCTAAATCGATTCGGAATTTGATCCTGATCAAATCCGGTGAGTCCTTCCTGACGTTACAAATGTAATGAAAGAGTGAATATACCATCCTGTAGAAGGTATACAAAATGTATTAACTCATAAATGAACTTTACATAAATAGTAATCTCTCTGAGTTTTCTCATCTTTTGCATCATTTGCGTCTACTCTTATGTTGGAAATTTTATTGCTGCTTTTGTAAGTAATATTAGTAGGTACTTAATTGAACCGCACAGAACAGCAAATACATTTTCAGTTTCAAACATCTTTGCAAGTTAGAAAATACAAGTACTTGTGTAAATGCAAACGCATAAATTGGTTCATTTTAGGTATTTCAAGCTCAGAGCAAAAAAAAATAAATTCAAGCAATATTTGGTCTTCTTTTTTTTTTTCTATTGCCACTTTTATTTTAAAAATGTATACTGATAGAAAAGAAATTACACGAAACATTTAAAAACAGTTATACAAAATTCCTATCCAGCTAAAAAACCAGTTGGGTGGATTTTAGAAAATTTTCCAGCTAAACTCTTTTTAATCCAGTCAAATCTGACTGGAAGGCAATCAAAATGGCAACGCTGCTGAGAGTCTCTGAAGTGGAAGAGAAGAGAATACTACATTTTCATATAAAAAACAAAGATACCTATACCCAGCGTTGCCATTTTGACTGCTTTCCAGTCAGATCTGACTGGATTGATATGCATTTAGCTGGAAGATATTTTGAAATCCAGCCGGCTGTTTTTTTAGCTGGATACGAATTTTGTTTGACTGTTTTTAAATCTTTCGTGTAATATCACTTTTCTATCAATATACATTTTTAAATTCAAAGTGGAAATAGAAAAAAATAAAAAAACGAACAAATATTGCTTGAAATTCACTTTTTTTGTTGCTCTGAGCTTGGAAGCATATTCCACTCATACAATGAACTAATTTATACGTTTGCATTTGCACTAGTATACTTGCCTTTGACAACTTACAAACAAAATATTTGAAACTGAAAATTTATCAGTTGTTATGTAAGGTTCAACTTTCCAGTCAAATCTGACTGGAAGGCGGATTTCAAAACGGTAACGCTACCTATACCTGTTCTCTGTGTAAGAGAAATTTGTTACTCTTTTTCGTAGATGAGAAATCCCATTCCAATTCCATAATCCATATAATGTGCAGAATCAAAAACCTGCACGTTCAACACAAACAATTCCATAGAATGAATTTTTTTGTTTGACACATTTTCCTATGAAAATGTAGGGAGTGACTGGACTGTGCAAGAAATAAAACCTGCACATACGGGGTGAAACTTTTTTGTTTTGAGATTTTTGAACTAGGTTTTTTTGTAAAATGTAAGTGGATGTGCAAGAATATACTTACACGAACAGGGTGGAATATTTTGAGATAAGGTAGGTAAGAAATGAACTTGCATAGGTTTAGTGTGATTTTTTATTTTGCGATATTTTGAGTTAGATTCTCCATGAAGTTGCAACATTGCAAGTAATGTGAGTTAATGTGCAAGAAATAATTGAGCACAGGTGTGGTGAATGTTGTTATTTTGGAATTTTTTGGACAACATTTTTTTTAAATGCAAATGGCAGTAATGCAGTATTAGTTCGTGCAAGATAAAATTAATTAATTAATTTCTTGAGCCTATTAATTGTCCACGTAGCTGCGCTTCATTTCGTAGTCGCACATGCGACTTTGCAGCTCCGTGGACAGAGCTTCGTTTGTTTATATGCAAGCTGCAAGGAAGCTGCAAGCAAGCATACAAAAAGCTGCAAATGACGAAAGCGTGCGTATGAATGAAGCGCAGCTACGTGGACAGTTAAGGCCTTACTCCTAGCAATGCGCCCCCAGAACTTGGCGCCCTGTGCATTTGCACATCTTGCACATATGGTTGGTCCGGCCCTGAACTTGTAAGCCTAAAATGAGTATTAGTACCACGCAATATTTCCTTCGTTGCATCCTTTAGATGTGGCATGCTCTGATTCCAACTCAAAAGAATTCAATTTAAAGCTCGAGAAACTGAATGAAGAATTAATTTCCACTTTCATCTGAATATTACCCAGCAAATATTCAACAGAATTCTTCTTAATTACAGCGTTTTCTTTATCATCTCCAATGACGGACGAAGCTGGCAAAACAATAAAGCTAAGTGCAAATTCCTTTCCACAACACCAGCGCAATGAAGTGCTGCTGCTGCTGCTACCATCACCATGCCTCTGTGTATATATACAGTCAGAAAGATTCGAAAATCTTCATCGGCAATTTGCACCCATCTTATGGTTCATTCTTCCCTACGCCGCGCTGCGCCGCCCTTCCTTCGATCCACTTCCGTTTCCGTTTGCTTGGGTTTGCCGGCATAGCTGACTTTGAGTATGGCTTGTTGGCGTTGCTGTCTACACTGCGGAACTCTGGGAAGATAATGAACAATCAATTTCCAACCGAGACTCCGAAGAGATGATGTTAATTGGAAAATTTATAGAACGATATAGGGTATCTCTGTGCAGCCATCTATTGCCTCGTCTCCAGTCCCAAGGACTTCTCCTATAATCATCAGCGTTGCATTGTGAGAGATCGATAGAAACACTGCCACTCTGCGTCCTCATCGCAGTGTGGTTTGTGTATACAGATAGATAGATACTCTGCTGGCACTCAGCACGTTTGGTTTGGCGACGTTAATTAAAAATTGTTTTATTATTACATATTTAGATGTAATAATTAATTATCAGGAAGTCATCTTGCTCCTGCTGGAAAACAAATAAATCCTGTTTTGGCAGTAATAACGATGACGAGCTAGGTATGTCCTAGCGTACCTATTTATAACTTCAACCACATCCAGTTGTAGAGGGTCCTTCAGGTGTAGAGTAAGCTATAGTCTATAGATACCTGATGTATCTACCAGTCTAGTCTAGGTGATGTTTGCTGTCACTTTGCCAAGTTAAGAACGCTACCAACCAAGAGAACTCATGGAAGGAAATGCCGGGAAGAAGCTCAAATGCCCCGTATAGTTACGTTTGAGTGGATCGTTGGAGATAGGTATACCTTACCTCACTTCGAGGAGGATAATGTAGTTAGTTTTGAAAGTTTAAGGAGGAGCAGGTTATACGGAACGTTAAAAGGACTTTTTTTTTAACTACAGAGTACAATATAACTACGCGTATGTAGTCAACACAGTGAATGAGGGAATAAAGAATTTTTATTGGTAACAGTTTGACGTCCGGGTGCCTGAGTTTAACAACTTGCTGAAGCAAATCATCCTATATAATACTTGAGGACGAGGTCTAATTAAGTGGCGCAGATGAGTGAGTTTTATGATTCAATGTGTGTGTGTGTTTCAAGTTTCATGCGAAATACTTTTTGAGTTATGCCTTTTAAGAGGAACTCATATTTTAGGTGGACGTTAAATTTTTAAGTTTTGTTGAGCTTTGTTTCGTTGAAATAGTTTAATGCATCGTTGCCTCTTTAATGGAGCCCGAAGTTAGTGTTATTAGATGAAAGCACTTGATTGTCTTGGTTTAAGAGATCGTTACTGAGCAAAAATGGATGTGTGTCTGTAGTATGATCATGAGTAAATGGTGCACGAAATACCTGCAACCATATTTAATGCATTGTGTCGTTAAAATATAAAGTTCGCCAGGTGAAGATGTCTAACTTAATTAGGGAAGCAGTATAGTACAACTGAAGCCATTAGCATTTCAGTTTAATGGCTAAAAACGGTTATATAAAAAAATTAAAATAATTTATAAAATAATGAATGTCCCTAGCCTTGCTTTTGAGATGTGACATTGGAATCCCTGAAGTCGGGTAGGAGTCCTCTGGCACCTATCCAATGCCCGTAGAGGGATTGCTTTTGGTACTGATGATTTATGGTGGGATTTGTCCATCAGGACATGTTCTTCCTTAGCGCGCTAAACCTCTGGTCTGGGGTAGAGTTAAGGATTCGTCGGGCCAGAGCGTTAATGCCGATACGCTCTATGTCCGCCATCTTAGCCGGTTAATTCTAATCTTTTTGCACTAACTCAACAAGGTGGCGCAGGAGTCATGATCATTACAAAGTGCAGACAGTGGTTCATCAGCTGTTAGCTATTGAGCCATAATAACCAAAACTATGGAAGGGCTACATTTTCAGGTCGCCTAATCTCTAGTTTTTGGCGACTTGCACTGGCCGGTATAAGATCGTTTGATATAATCGTTCCAGAATTATTTTTGTGGGTTTTTGAAGCCACGAGTCTATGTCAACAAGCCTCAGACTATTTAGGTCCTCAAAGAGAATATGTGTCGAGAGTGGGAGGACAAGAGTGACGGAAAATATCATAAATCGGACCCGAATGATAATCAATTCTAGCGGTGGTCATTAAGCCGATATCATTATCTTATTGGTGAAAAAAACTTAAGACATCAAATAAACCTAATCCAAAGGCAGAACCAATGTTTTTCATTCTCTTGCGCCACCTTGTACATACATCGCTGTATAGCCCGTAGAGCTGTTTATTGTATTGTATACACTTCCTGCAGGTTCCTGCAATACAAACTGTACCAAAGATCACACGGATAACTTTTTGCTCGAAGGAACTGAGTGCGTTTTCATCCGCAATTGACGGAGTCCATGCTTAGATCAGTTAAGCCGCCCAGCCCAGCAGCCTTGTTGGACTTCAGCTTAGATGTTGCTATCCGCACTTCACTTTTGGTCAGGAGGACGGAAGTCTTGGCTTTCATCGCCCAGGTTGAGTGGTTCATTCTGCCTGACAACGGAATTTGCTTCGTTTTCGCCCTTTAACAGTCTGCAGAAATGGTTTTGCCATATGTCCTCAGCACCGACTGTGACTCCACTACAAGGTTTCCTTGTTCATCTCTACAGGTCTGTTTGGGTCTTGTTCCCGTGACAAGTTCTTTTGACCTTTTGGTAAAACTTCCGAACCTTATTCCTGGAATATAGCACGTTTCGAAAACGACATATCTCCGCGCGAAGTTATGTCGTTTTCAAGTTTTCTTAGTTCGGCGGAGATATGTCGCGCGGATTTATGTCGCTACCCCGCATGTCTTGCCGGCAATCTTCATCAAACCAAGGGTTTTGTGATGGTGGTCGGGCGAAACCTAGCAAATCAGTTGCGGCTTTTCTGATGGCTTCTTGGCATCGATGCCACTGGTCTTCAGTACTTGATGCTGGCTTCACAGGACCTCTCGAGAGGTTGAGGGAGACGCGATCGGCAAAAATTCTGGCGGTTTTTTTTGCGTTTGTAGCCGTTCAACGTTGAATCTTCTCACAGTATTTCCTAGTTGTTGTGGTGTCTGGGATATCCGCATCCGTACCTTGGCTACAACAATGTTGGTCCGAGTCTCTGTTGGCCGCTCGAAAAGTTCGGACATCTAGAAAGACTGGAGCAGTGCCTTGCGTCGATCACAACATGGTAAATTTGATTGACTGTTTGATTGTATGGTGACCGCCATGTTACTTTGTGAATGTTGAGGTGTGGAAACCGTGTGCTTGTAATAGTAGCATTACGTCCCGCAGGAAAGTTAATTAGCCTAAGTCCGTTTCCAGACGTGGTGTCGTGTATGCTGTGCTTTCTGATTGTGCTACCAAAGATGTCCTCCTTCCTATTTTGGCGTTAAAATCACCTAAGAGGATTTTAACGTCGTACTTACGACATTGCTCAAATGTTTTGTCGAGGAGCTCATAGAAACATTCCTTGGTAGTATCGTCTTTATCTTCTATGGGTCGTGAGCGCATATCAGGCTGATATTGGCGAATTAAGCTTTAATGATGCGGATAGTTATAAGGCGTTCCCGAATGTGTCGAAAGCTCAAGACTTCTTGCCTAAGTCTACCGCTTACAATGAATCCACGTTCAAATAGACGCTGCTTCTGTTCTCTGTAGCAATAACCGTAGTAGACGTCACAGTTTCTCATCCTTCTTTTGCCGGGCCCATCCCACAGCACCTTATGGCGGTGATATCTGCCTTGTAGCAGTCTATAGGACATCCACTAATTGTTCGGCTGCACGTGGTCTCAGGGTCTCAGGGTTCTAACATTCCACGTGCAGATCCGAAAGTCATTTTCCTTTTGTCGTTTTGCTGGGTCGTCAAAAAAAAATACTTACTGACCTTTATAGTCCTTTATAGCCATTGCTTCAATTTGAAGATTAAGAGCTAAAAAAAAAACTGCTTATAGATTTGGACATGCTAAATCTAATGGTATCAACAACTAAAATTCGTCTAAACTCGGCTTCAGTAGTTGTTGTTTGTGGCCAATATTAATTCCGTGCTAAAATTAGAGTTAATTCGAAGAGATAAAAGTCACCACACCCTATAACCATTTTGTAAATGTCACTAGCTGTCATTGGCGACCAAATTATCATTCACAATTCGCAAAGCATTCAAATCTTAGATGTTCCGAGTAAAATATAAAACCGAAGTGGCGCAAGTAAGTCCACAACCGACCAAATATTCATACTACGGCAGATTCTGGAGAAAACCCAAGAAGTCCCAATCGATACTCACCATCTATTTATCGATTTTTAAGCCGCATATGACAGCATTTATAGAGACGAGCTATACAGAGCCATGTCTAATTTTGGCATCCCTGCCAAACTTGTCAGATTGGGCAGAATGACGATGGAGAACGCTCGCTGCTCCGTAAAGGTCGGAAACAATCTCACCGAGACCTTTGATGTCAAAACTTCAAGGGACTACTTGGTTTTTGCAGGGAAGTTGGGGCTTTCTCAAGGGCAAGTGTTTAGGTGTTTTTCCATTGTAGGTCACTGCAATTGGCTCCCCCTAGGGATCGCGATGGGCCCTTAACCTAACCTAACCTAACCTTTGATGTCAAAAAAGGATTTAGACAAGGTGATGCGCTGTCATGTAACTTTTTCAACAACATGCTTGAGAAAATTGTGCGAAATTCGCAAGCCAACACCAGGGGCACAATTTTCCAAAAGTCCGTACAACTACTTGCATACGCTGACGACATCGACATCATTGGCAGAACACAGCGAGCTGGGAGCTGTCACTGGTGCGTTTGCAAGTATCAGTACAGAGGCGGCAAAAATGGGTTTAGTGGTGAATGAGGGCAAAACGAAATATATGCTGTCAACGAGAAGGGACACACAACATCGACGAATCGGATAGAACGTCACGATAGACAGCTATAACTTTGAGGTAGTTCGGGACTTTGTCTACCTCGGCTCCGCTATTAATTCTGAAAATGACATCACATCAGAAATCAAGCGAAGAATTACCCTTGCCAACCGCTGTTACTTTGGCTAAGAAGGCAATTGATTAGTAAGGCCTTGTCGAGAAACACCAAGGAGACTCTATATAAGACTCTTATCATCCCAGTCCTGCTTCATGGACGTTGTCAAAAGCGGATGAAGATTTCCTTGGGCGCTTCGAACGCAAAATTCTTCGAGTGATTTTCGGTCCCGTTTGCGTTGACGGGCTTTGGAGGAGGAGATTTAACAGCGAACTCTACGAGCTGTACAGCGACATCGACTTGGTCAGAAAAGTACGTATCAGTCGACTAAGATGGCTAGGACATGTAAAGCGAATGGACACCAACGCTCCGGCCCGAAGAGTCTTCGATTCCACGCATGTTCACAAGACTTCAAAAAATTGAGAGTATTCACATTAAAATGTTACTGATGCATAATTTTATTATAATTTAAATTAAAAATATTATTTGTATATTAAATGAAAAACAAACTTTTCATAACTAGGTATTTACAGTTTTTTTTCAATTGCTTTAGAACATAGTATCAGTTCGCATAAGATCTTACCTTATTCATATTGGTTGACGGATGCCAAATCCATTAAAAAATAAAAAAAACACTGTGTATTTTTAGGTTTTTATTTATTTTTTAAGTAAATTTTAAATATTTTCTAACAATTATTAACGAATAACAATAACAATATAACAATACTTAATAGACAAAAGAGGGAAACAAACTATACCTACTTAAAAACATAAAACTACAAATAGGTATATTTTGCCAATTTAACAAAAGGACGGAAAAAATTAGCAAATTGTCCACTTTCTGACTAGTCTATAGAAATAACCGATTCTATGCTATTTCGATTTCTTGGCACCATCCGTGGTCCGCCTAGGTAACTGATTGGATTTAAAAATTGTCGATGCGTTTCATCGATAAAAACTGGCGCAGTATTTGTTTTGGGATTTGCTCTCGTTACAAATGGAGCGATTTCTATATCAGATATCTCGACAGCTGGATCACCAATCTGAAAATTGACACGATTTTCGGGACTTACCACACCATCGATACTGGTAAGGTCTTCCAATGATGTTGAGGATAATGGAGCCATGCCTGCACCCGGCATAATATACTTGTTGAGTGGGGTATTTCTATTCAGACGTCTGGTGTCCAATTGGATTTCTTCCTGAGATAGGCACAGGTTTAGCGGTTATCAGGATGAGTTTGCTATGATTTTTCGTTTTGTGTGTATATGTTTTCAAAAAAATGTAGGTATGTCGAATCGAAATGAAAAAAAATGGAAGCCAATTCAAAAGAAAAAAAAAAAAATAAACAAAAGAAAAGAAAGTGAACATTTCGTTGACGTTTATGCATAGACAAAATATGACAGTTGATACGCAAGAGTTGGACAACTGATCTACGATTTTTAATCGTTCAACTACTATTGATCGGGAGTAACTTTAATTATTGAGCACTGAAGTTTTCTCTGGCAATTATAACGTCTATTATTTTGTAGAACCAATCAATAGTCGAACGATTATAAATCGGGTGTATGCGACTTTGATCAAGCTTGGCAGGAAAAATTACACAGCAACATTTAAAGCAAACGTAAAGAAAATAAGCGACAAATAAAACTAGATTATAGTATGGTGATTCAAAAATTTAGAACTAAATCAGCTTTTTCAATAAGTCTTATCAGCTATCACATTTTGATGCGAACAAATTAGCTAACGTGGCCATAAATTAGAAATAAATTTGATCACCCTCATAAGGTATGTTATAAATAACTCTATCTCTGAAACAACTGAATTTAAGAACCTTTACGATAACATTTGTACTCAAGGATACAATTGTCAGCCGTAGAGATGTGACTTCAGTTGTGTTTTACTTTGCGAATGTTTAACCTGGAACCTCCCGCTAAGTAGCTTGCTCCATTGAGCTCACTGTAGCTATTATTTTAAGTTTTCCAAGTTACACCTACTCTGGAATATTTGTCAGCCGCGTTTGAGAGAAGTGGAGACAGTAAAAAAAAACCTTAACCCATAATTTGTGTGATTGAACCTTAGGCCCTTCGCTTAGTACGTATACTTACCTCTTGAAATTGCACTCAGTTTATGTGTCGAAATGTATCCTTTGTATATGTATTTTGATTCTACCTTCTTTTCTCACAGCCTTTCCATCCACAAAAATAAATACATATGACCTTTTCGAATGCCGTAATTGAGGCTCATAATATTAGATTAAGATTTAGATTTTAAGTCGGGAAAGACTTCATGGGGCTACGGCATTGTCCACTGCGGCTTCTTTAAAAAGAAGCCTATTGGGGAGGTCCTATTTAGGTTCAGGTTATTTTTGTTCAGATTAATGAGAGATTAGGATTTTTTTGAGGGAAAATTGTCTGGCACAGTCATTGGATTCGGTTGAAGACAAGCTTTTGATCAAATCCCCTGTAGCCCTTGTGGTCTAGAATCCAGGAAAGTTAGTTAGTTAGGTTAGTTAGATTAGGTGGCTGTCCTAAAAACAGGACACACTTAGACCATATTTGTGTCTATTAAAAGCAAAACATGCTCTTGTCCATCACATGTCATTCTGAGAAAAAACGAAAAAACTTCCTGTTCCTTAAAAAACCGAAAGCCTCATTTAGAAAAATATTTTTTTATATAAAAATTATAAACTAAATTTAAAGAAATACGTCCCGCACGTTTTAAGTTAAGTTATTGAAAGTTATTAATAATTTAAAAATGGATAAGGATGTTTTTGATATACTCCAATGGATAAGGTATACTTTGCTTTCAACTTATGTGGATAAAGTAGGTACATTTTGATCAGAAGTAAAAAAAAGATTATTATATTAGAAATTTCAAATTATATTTTATTGTTGATATTAGGTATTATAGAGATTATA
Organism: Cheilosia soror; assembly: GCA_949372485.1. Lineage (NCBI taxonomy): Eukaryota > Metazoa > Arthropoda > Insecta > Diptera > Syrphidae > Cheilosia > Cheilosia soror. The sequence goes on from OX443561.1 coordinate 37,084,414, forward strand.
AAGATTAGGAATATAGATTAAAATACTTTGTAGATCCATTGTGATACCACAGATGGGGAGAAGGTAGGTAGGTAGGTAAGGAAGTAGTGGCGGTTGAGATAAAAACCCAAGTAGCAATAAGTGCCGTTTTGTTACCACATACTCATTTGACCTGGTTGTTGTAGGTATGTCGAAGTGTGGTTCCAGCCTGTGGAATTCAAAAAGGTTATGAATTCATTGATGCTATTACCCAGAGCTCGCTGTCTAGTCCTAGCTAGATGGGGGGGTCAGAAAAAATGTATGGGCCGGTTGTTACAGGTGGGACCTATACCTTCTTTTAAAAAGAGGTATCTCTGTGTATCTTACTTCATTAGGAGGTCATAGTGATGACTGAAACAGTCAACTCAAATGGTTAAAAGATGTGTGAATTGACCATCTCCTGATGGTGGCGGTTTGTCTTCGGGTACCGTACACGAGACAAAGACTAGTGCTGAAAAGCTTGATTGATCCAGGAAATAATGACTAGGTTTTTCTTTTGAAGTTAGCTACGTATGTTTAGCTTTGATTTTATGTCGGATGTGTACGAGTCAAGAGCTTTAAGATCTGTTTGGCTGTCTGAGAAGATAAACATATAGTTTTACCACTTGTGTATTGAAACTTAAATTCATTTTTAGCGCAATGGTAAATGATTGAATAGTTCGCTCCAGGCGATTCTCCATAAATACCAGATCTAGTCCCTGATTCCATATACTCGTCTATAAGAACCGTCTGTGTGCCTAAGTAGGTCAAGTCGTGATGGATTGGGTTTGAATTTTTCCCAGTCCTCTCTTGGAGGGAAGATGACAGAGAAGTTTTAATATAATGGGCTTAAAGGTTTCACAACGTCAAGCAAAGGGGGATTACCTCAATAGTATAGGAATAGGGGTCAATGTTGTTCAAATGGAACAAGCGATAAATACTCAGTACAAAGGTACAAAGGTACAAAAAATAGAGAACCCATCTGGCCGAAACTGGCAGATGCATTAAATATCTCTTTATAATCTTGCGCGCCCCATGAAGTCAGCATTTTTTTCATAGATTCTTCAGATTCTTACTGACTAAACGCGCCATATAAATTCTAGATACTATGCAACTAAGGTGTAACTTATCAATCATTTTTTCTAACACGAAATGAAAACTTTTGACAGGTTAATCTCCAATGAAAGATCCTGCATGTTCCGCAATTTTGACGCGGTTGATCCCAATATCGCCGACGCCAAGTCGAAAGGTTTTTTTCTATGTATAGTCGGCACAATAAATGTGTATAGGACTGTATTGTTACAAAGTTTCTAGTTTCAGCTTCGATTGTAGCTGTGGGTATTCCGAGATCCCTGTATGGATATCGCCGTTTCTATTATACCACTGTAATTTGTAATTGTAATTTATTGATTGGACAATTTCTCGAAGCACTTTATTTTGAAAAGTTTTTATAATATTGGCATTTGTTTTCTTGGTGCAACCCGAAAGTAGGGATGCAAACGATACATCGATGTTTGCAAAACATCGATGTTTCGTTCATAAACATCGATGTTAACATCGATGTTTTGATAGCCGATACATCGCCGATACATCGACTGCGAAACTGTCAAACATCGACATCGTTCATTCATTTCATTTACGATCGCCAAGATGATGAAATATAAAATGTGCTTGCATTTGCGTAATAGCATTACTACCATTTCATACTAGGGTTGTCCCCCTCACACCTAAACACTATTTTCAGTGTTCCGGACAGTTAAGTTTTTCACACAAATGTGAAGGCGTATGTAAAAAACATAATTTATTTCGTTCGTACTTTGCCGATTGCCGCCGACCGACGGCACGTGTTAAGTTTGCTGTGCTCTCGTTTTTTTTACAAAACTACTTGCTTTGCTGTTTTGTTGTGTTTTTGCTATTGCAGAGTAGTGGTGGACGTCGTGGTTAGTATTATATTATATTTTATTTGTCAGTACTTAGTTTACAATTATTAGCTATAATAAATACAATTAAGTTAAGTGTTTCAATTACAATATTTAAAAAATGGTAAGACTAATATATTTTGTTGTTTAGGTACTGTACTTCATAAATATACCCAACAATTCGTGTGATGGAGAAGATAAATAAAACATCGGAAAAACATCGATGTATCGTTGTTAATACCGATATTTTTTAACGTCGATGTTTGTCGTGAAACCATCGATGTTTTCAAACATCGATGTTTTTAAGAACGATGTTGCATCCCTACCCGAAAGTTGTATACCGAAGGTCCACACCGGCTTTAGCTTGTATATTTTTTTGTGTATATGTAAAGTTCACGTGAACCGATTTAGTTTCATTGAGGGCGATTCGTCAGTCCCTCGTCCATTGATTTACTTTACTTAATGCGTTTTGCAGTAGTTTTTTTCGACTGTTTTACCTACTGCGGTGTCAACGGCAAACGTAGCAAGGGTAGTGTCATCTTTTTTTGATATATCACGACTATATAACAGGTAGAGAAGCGGCCCAAGAACGCTTCCTTACGGTACACCGGCCGAAATGTCTTTTAGCTCCGAGTATTCGTTTCCATGTCTTACACGGAAAAGTCTATTGCCGAGATATGATTTCAAAATACATATCGCATAGACGTACGGGGAGAACTAGTCGAAATTTTAATTTTAGGCCTTCGTGTCACACCTCATCAAAGGCTTGCGAGACGTCAAGAAATATGCTTCTTCAATGTTTTTTTATTTTTTTTTTTTATTTTTTTTTTTAAAGGGGATTCCAAATCCTGGAGCACTCAGACGAATCTCGGTCCATTGTACTACCAAGCAGAAACCCCTTTTTTGGTGTAGTGGTGAAGAAACTCTGATATTATTCGTTTCTCTTTATGGTCGGTGGCAGAGTATTGCTGTCCCCCGCCGGGGCTCGAACCAACGCCGCTCGGGTCACAAGCAATGACTCTAACCACTACACCATGGCCACCGCCTAAAAAATTCTATGTTAATCGTCGAATGTGTACTTCTGAGTGCTTTTCTAGGTCAGTATTTGATGATCAGAAATTGGTCGTAGGTACCTACTCCCCCAGTGACCTTCGGATTCGGTGAGAACGTGACAGTCTTGAAAGTATTGGTTTGGTGTACTGGAATTGGTCGCCACATTTTCTTTTTGGTACGCAGCTCGAGCGCAACTAACAACAACAACAACAACTTTTAGCTGCTCTCTAATTTTTTTCCCAAACATTAACTAAATGCCAAGCTAAATTTTGACATGGAGTGCGTTGTACAAATGTCACAGAAAACATCTGTTTCTTAAAAATAACTTTTTTCAAAAATTCATCGACGCGATAAAGTGTTATATTTTCGTGCCGGCCCTGGCACTGCCGCCTCTCTAAAGGAGCCTATTGTGGCTTCCATTTTGGGGTCCTACAGTCATCTTTTGACTCCGGAGACAGTCAGGAAGATAATAATAATCTCTGGGGGTAAGTCAGCAAGGTTTGCTGTAGTGACGATTTCTTCGCCAGTGACTTTCTTTCTGAGACGAAAGAGAGCCGGACATTACATGAGAATATGAAGTGAAGATTCATCACTCTCCAGGCACAGTCTACATGTGGGGTCCGGTAAGATTCCAATTCGGTGAACGATTAATGAGCGCGGTAAATTTTGACAGATATATGAACATGGAGTACAGTCTGAAATGAAAATTTAATTTTTTAGCTGAAGCACCGTACCGCTCGGCTAAAATTTAAATTTAGTTCAGCTAAGCTGAACCTGCCTGTGTTTAATTTCAATTAAGCTCATAGCTCATTACCAATCCTTTGTCGAGTATGTAACTCTAGCAACCTTAACCGCACTCTCCAACCTTGAAATCCTCCGTCAGCATCTCAAGCAATTATTGATCTCTGCGATTAACAAGATCCGGTGACAAAACAGGATTTGCGAACAACGAATTATCGGATAGGACTGGGCAAACAAAACTGGATTGGATATTGATATCAAACATAATAATGAGGAAACCAGATGACAACATAGCGAAGCAATGCCTCCTATAGAATCCTCAAGGCATAAGGCGAGTTGGTAGGCCAATGTAACAACATTGAGTTCAACTATTCCGATGAAAGCTCAAGTCTCAGAGTGTGCAATCGTGTACTCAGCTGCGAAGAGAGAGATATAAAAGTACCTCGTTGCCGCCCTATAACTTCAGGAGGAGCTAGAATGTTGCTGCCAACAGCAGATACTGAAAAACCAAGAAGATAGAAAATGGCCAACAAATAGCCTAAAAATAGGATCACCCGAAACCAATCCTATACAAAACTATAACTTTTAAAATTACTTTCAATTAATTCCTTTTACTGCGACCCTTGTCATGTTTCGGATCTTGCCCTTTACCCACAGGTCAACTATCTACTCCATTAAAATCAAACACAACATCAAATGGGAGGCAGAATCTCATGTACGATGTAGGGATTGATTTTATTTCCTTCCTCTATTACCCTATGCTATAACAATTTGAAATGTATCTCAAGGTTGAAACAATCCGCACGTGTTTTAGGTACTCGTATCTTTATTCGCTTCCATAAATACGATTTCAGTTTCAGGATCCTTCTCATGTCGTTTGTTTTCCAATAAAACAGAGCAAACAAGAAATGTTTGCATTTGGCGTACAGTTTTTTTTTTCTTAGCAAAAGAAAAACAAAACCACACTTGCGCCAAGTCCTCGGGATAACCACATATCATACTTACGTGTGAATTTATCGTGATTCCACCTTAAGTTGTCTTTATTGCTTCAACCATATACATCATCGTTCATGGTTGAGAGGCAAAGCAAAGAAAATCCTTTCTTGCCAAGTGGATAGCAAGCACAGTACCTACAGTTAAGCTTCTTGTTGAGGTTTTTTTTTTTACTCTTTATAGGTGTACGTAACGTATATTTGTGTGCCAGCCTTTAATGGAGTGTTTCCGGAGCACAACTACTATTTTTTATTTTTTTTTGAAGTAATGGATTTCTATCTACTTTGATGACGTCGCAATTAAAGTCCCTGCTCACACAATTTTGTTTTCTTTTTTCTTTTGTCAAAAAGCTCACAAAAAAAAAAAAACACTTTTACTTCTGACCATGAGGACCTTGTACAATACACACCAACAAAAACAAGGCGTTATACAAAAACCAATGTTCACAACTTAAAAGCCATTAACTTTTGTGTAAATATGAGCCGTTCAAGTGCCAATCTGTTGAGCGTTGTAACATTAAAATCCTGTGCCTGCCTGCCTGCTGCCGCTTTGAGTGACGAATCCATATTGTTGGAGCTGAATGTTTGAAACTTTTTTTCAATTTTTATTTTTTCATTTTGGTGTGTTTTTTGCTTACGCTCTGTTTTAGGTCGAGGGGGTAGATGGTTTTGTATTCGAAATAAGGGCAGGAAATGTCAAACTTGAACTTTTTAAAGAGCCTCGTTCTAGCTACCATCAGCTACCATACCAAGCCAGCACGTGTGGGGGAGAGGATTGAACAAAATAAAAATAAGTTTGCCCCTCTTGGCAAATAGAAAAGTGAGTGCTTCAGCCATTCAGGCAGGATGCTTAATGTGGTTGTTGACGGTCGTTGAATCATTGATGGTAATGTTGCGTATCTGGGTTAACTCTCATGTCATGTATTCATACAGATGGTGAATGGTATAGGTACATGAGCTCGATGGTTTTAGGGCTGTTTTGCTTATGGATGGTATTGAAGAGCCATCGATTTGTAACGTCGAGGAGTTGTGATCTCTCGGCGGAAGTTTGCTTCAGTAGAGCTCGCTAGAAAAGCATATATAGAAGGTTAGGGTTAAGACTTAAGGATTCGTTAAAGATGGCTGCGAGATGTGCAATGTATCTGATATATGATTTTATTAATAAAATGCGAGTGCATCTGCTTGCCATAAATCGATTTTAATTTGAAAAGACCAGCGCATCAGTCTTAGTTGACTTTCACCTTATAAGGTGCATAAGCCTTTTGTCGGTCGTTCGAAAAACACGTTTTAAAAACTTATAGACATTCACCTTCGTAAAACGCTTTCTCTACGTGATCACTTTCCAGAAAGCCATCCCTCCCTACACTTAGCAAAAGCCAGCTCCAAGTATCCACGTAATAACCGCGGCAATCTTTTGCAAGTATAGGTTCTGATAGTGTAGTAGCCGCCAATCTAACCTCCGGATGAGAATACCACGGGAGGATATTAACACGTATATGCTGCACTTTGCCACCTTAAGAGGAATTAAAGTGGAACAACTTCGCACATGCGTAATATCTCTTAAACTTTGGCGAAGTTACAATAGGGACAGAATTGAAAAATGCCTGCAAAGACTTTTACTTTACTGCAATACCCTTACTCAAAAGAAAATAAAACTGAATCCGAATGAAGACAGACGAGCTGTGCAAAGAGTGTAGCGACGAGGAGGCCCGCGACGATAACCAAGTTCTTTTTTATTTTTACTGTCCATGACTCTGTCATCTGTGGAACAGAACTCGGGGCAGATACTAACACTGTATCTGTTGCTTCTTTCTCAGATCTTTACGATTTTTAACAAGGATCCGCTAGTGTAGAAAGAATGCTCTTCAGATCAAGATTGAAGCAAATTCTCAATGGGTATCACAATGGGTCAACATTATAGACATGAGTGATATGAAGCATAAGCTTCTATATCCTCAGCCCAGCTAACCTACATAGTTTGACTTTGAATTTCATGATCGAAGTTGTTTCTAAAATATTTTCCGGTCTAATCCTACAGCCTATAGTACCCGCTGACTACAGATTTGGGTTACCAACCCCTTCGAAAGACCGTTGGTGCCATTGTATAATAGAGAGCGAAGGAGAAGTGTTCGTTGACTAAGACGTTTCTTATTGTTTCAGGTGGCAATGGACAAATTCCCTAAGGAATGAAAGGTGACGTCTGTACCAGTTCAGGTTAGGTCGAATTATTAGTGTTCAGTAGCACATAAGACCGAATTTAAGTAGAACTTCAATCGTTACGTGTCAGCAAACGGCCATAAGTGTCCCACAGTCCCACCAGTCTTACCGTGGTCGTGAGAAACGTCTCCAGACGTTTGGATTCTGCTCAGGCGGGAGTGGGGATACTCACAAGTCCCAGGCTGTCAGGCAGAGTATTGGAGTGGATTCCATTAGGAGGGAGAGTTGCGATCTTAAAGCTAAACCTTGAAAGATCAACCCTAGCTCTGGTGCAGGTGTATGCACCGAATCTGGAGTCGGGGTACGCAGCTTTCTAAGATGAAGTTGATGCAGCCCTTGAAAAGGTTGCAGATATGGATTCTTATATCCTGATGGGTGATTTCAATGCTCACGTGGGTGCGGATATCTCGACATGGGGCAGCGCGATTGGGAAACACAGTGACCCCGATCAGAACGCGAACGGAGAGAAGTTGTTGGACTTTTGTTGTTCAAATGGAATGTCCATTATGAACACTTTCTTTCCACACAAAGATATCCATAAATACACACGGTACCGTCGAAGTCTTCAGCAGAAATCGCTGATAGATTTCTTTGTGGTACCATCGTCTATTAAAAGGATGGTTTGTGACGTTCGTGTGTTGAGAGGGGCTGAACTGTCAACTGATCACCACCTGGTGTTGTGCAAATTGTATCTCAACGATCAAATACCTATCCTGCCAATGCGGTGGGAGGGACTACAGAACGATGCGATACGGGAGGAATTTGCACGGCAGGTATCTGCAAGGTTCGAACAAATTCCAAATGTTTCATTGAATATAGAGGAAGAATGGCAGTTGTTTTCAACAGCAGTTATTGGAGTTCAAGAAGCTATCAGAGAGAAGAAGAAGGCTTCCAAGGTGTGGATTCACTTGGGCGACTCTCCTTCTCGAAACCTGTACATTGAGGCGCGAAGAATTTGCAAATTGGCTGTTAAAGCAGCCAAAGAACAGTCTTGGAAGGAGTTCGGCGAAAAATTGGACCGTGATCACAGATCTGCAAGCAAGGTGTTCTGGCAGACCATCCGCCGTCTTAGAGGAAGGAACATTATCGAAGGAGTCAAATCCAAAGATGGTACACTTCTTTCTAATGAGAAGGACATCTTGCGCAGATGAAGCGACCACTTTTCCGAATTGCTCAATCCAATCCAGGGCATTGAGGATGACACATCCATCGCCTTAAGCAGGGCGAAAAATAGTCCCACGGTAGAGGAAGTCACTTTTGCGATAAAATCGCTAAAAGCTGGCAAATCTGCCGGAGTGGATGAAATCCGGCCAGTAATGCTAAAGGCCTTAGGTGAAGAGGGAGTCAAATGGCTCTCTCGTGTCATTAAAGTGGCCTGGGAATGCGGCGAAACTCCCAGCGATTGGCGGATTGGGGTGATTGTTCCCCTTTTTAAGAAAGGGAATAAAAGGGATTGCTCCAATTACAGGGGTATATAACTTTTAAGTCTCCCCGGAAAAGTCTTTGCCAAGGTGCTGGAAACGCGTTGCAGAGCTGTGGTCGATGCACGTTTAGGAGATGAGCAGTGCGGCTTTCGTCCCGGGAGAAATACAACCGACCAGTTATTCACTCTCAGAATGGTACTCGAGAAGGCTTAGGAGTATGCTACACCTGTTTACGCTTGCTTCGTAGGTTTGGAAAAAGCATACGACCGAGTCCCTCGAGGGAAACTCTAGAGTGTATTACAGGAGTATGGAATTGATGGTTCTCTCTTGAAAGCCATTCAATCTCTTTACACAAACTGTAAAAGCTGTGTTCGAAGAACGTTTCGAATTGGGAGATCTGAGGATAAGTCATTTGCTCTTCGCTGATGACTTGGTCATAATTGGGTCCTCTCAGATCTTCAGCGCGCACTCGATCGGTTTGTAGCCGTTTGTGTTGAAGCTGAGATGAAGGTTAACGTGAACAAATCTGAAGTGATGGTCGTCTCCAGAACGCCTGTTCAATGCACTCTGCATGTTAGTGGAGTACCATTGAAACAGATGGAGAAGTTTAAGTATCTCGGGCTCTTATTATTGAGTGATGGAAGGAGCAATGCTTAGTTTTCCTGTAGGATTGGTCAGGCTGGATCAATTTTAAAACAGCTTGGGCATTCTGTTATCAGGAGGACTGAACTTGGTGTCAAAGCTAAGTTGTCAGTCTTTAATTCGGTGTTTGTTCCAACTCTTACCTATGGTCATGGGCTTTGGCCGGGTAATGACCGAATAGAATAAGATCGCGGATACAAGCTGCCGAAATGAGATTTCTCTGTTGTATTGCTCGTGTGACCCGTAGAGATCGCATTAGAAATACCAGAATACGTGAGGAACTCAATGCTGAGCAACTACTTCTCCGGACGGAGCGGTCCATGCTTCGCTGGTTTGGTCATGTTAAACCCATGTCCCCGACCAGGATTCCACGACATGCTATGGAATCCGTACCATCAGGCAGGCGACCTGGATGGCGTTGACATAGGATGAGATGGTTAGATCAAGTCCATAATCTCTCCTCTACGCTCTACCCGTATGGGGATTGCTCTGAATTAGAGTCGATGGCGGAGAACCGAGATCTATGAAGGGTCCACTTGAGCAACCTACACCCGCGACCCACTTAATGGATAAGCGGGCCATTGAAAGTGAATGAATTATGAATGAATCTATTGCAGAAAGGTCAACAGGCCTACTTAGCTTACCGACTATGAAATTTATGCAGAATGACAGGAAGATTTAAATTTGAATATAAATTCAGCTTGTTGCACATCAATTGTAGTCCTCTATAATAACATTCCCTTGACTGAAACATAATCTTCAATGAAATGCGGATAGATACGAATACGAGTAGGTACCTATACCATAACGCAAAGTTCTTTGAAAGTATTATTCATATAAACATATTCCCAGCAAACCATAGCTCTACAAATTTCCCATGTCCTTGGATTATGAAATGATACCTCTTGACCTGGAAAAAAATCTCCTATCATCCGCAAGCATTAACATTCGTTAATGCATTTCAAGGACTATACAACAAACTGTCAACAATTGGTTCACAGCTTCTCGGTAGCTGCAATTTGTCGAAGTTAAAGTAGGCATATCACTTTATAAACAACAAATGCATGCATTAACTTTACAAAAGCCGCCCCAACCGTGCCACATATACGAGTGCACTATATGCACCGCGCTAACAAAGCCTCGTCCTTGTTTGGTATTTTCACCTTCAGTTGCTGTTGCATTCAGTGATCCTCTGTGTGTGTTGCACTAATGGAGGTACACACGGTATGACTTCTCAAAAAAAAAAAAAAAAAAGAAGAATGCCATAGTTTTCGTTTGAGATTTAGAGGTTATGCACAAAAAAAAAGTTCTACTTCCAGGACTAGGTCCTTACTAGTGTTTTCATCTCGCATTTTCTCTTTCGTTCTTTAACTTATATAGCACATGCATTTACAAGTAGGGTAGGCTAAGAGGTCGTTGTGAACATATATAAAGGCTACCAGAGCAAAGACTGTATTTCTCTCGGTGACACACAAGCGAAGGAGCAACCATTAAGCGTTTACTAGTTCGCAGGTGAACACTTGACATGGATTCTAATTTGTTGCCTTTAAGTCCTTACACAAGTCCCTCTATGGCTGTATACAATTTCAACTTGTGTGCATATTTTTAACATTTTATTTTAAGACGCGATGCTGTTTTCGTGGTTAAATTTAATTAACCCAACAGCGGAAGTGGGGGCTTGAGTGTGACATGAACTTCTTCGAGACAGTGTCTTAGTTAATTTGTAATTTTTATTTTATTTATATCACAATAGTATATACACGCACAATTTAAAAAAAAAGAATTTAAAATAATTTTCACAATGCTACGAGGTTCGCCTTACTAATGTCGGACTACAGTGGCCATTGGTTGTGGCTAGGGAATTTTGTGAACGCCTTGTATTCGCCTCGGATGGTAGACTGTCTGTTTTGCTATCTTCTTCGGTAGTTTCATCATCTGCAGTTTCGTCAATCTTAAAGGGCAACTGAATCATATTGTCCTGGGCAACGGGTGGTGGTCCCCACGATACTTGGCGGCTTCTCTGTCTTGTCGGTAGATTGTCAAACTTTACGTGGACCTTTTCCTGAAGGATAAGTGGAAATGTGTATACGGGAACGAGCTTCGAAAAGGTTGTCAAAGGTTGTTTTGTTTTACGAAGGCATGCTAGCTTTGCTACGTAATATATTTGGGCTAATACTACCCTTGTATAAGGTATTCTTAAACATGCTCAGTCTAAGGGAAATTAAATATCATGCTATTTAGTATTGGATTCTTTTAAGCATGCAATAGAAGAAGGAATCCAATAGTACGGGAATAATTTAGCTTATGGTTCTAAAAAAGGTGTCAGAACGGCCTCACAAATGTCAATTTAATGTCGATTAGTATGGGAAATGTTAAATATTTTCCAAGAATTACATCAGAGCTACAAAATTAAACTTACTTTAGGCGAGTTTTTCGTAGAGTTATTTACGAGTGAGCGTGATGAGTTTTTCTTCCATCACACACGGCTTCATAACCTAACCCAACCTAAGCGTGGAGCTTCCCAAATATGGGAAAATAGACGAGACGGTAAAAAGGCTATAAAAAACCTCAGATAGGAAGATGTTGTTCCCAAATAGGTGAGCAGTGAGTGCGTTTATGACTATCTGCATTAGCCGATGAGTGCACATGTTCAATAGAAAAAAGCTCTTGGAACTTAGGAGGAATATGAGAAGTTCTCTTAGTATGACGTTCAAATCGTTCTGGATGATTTTACCGCCGAAATTGGCAAGATAGGCATCTTTGGTAGTACATACAATCGGAAAGTGTATCATTGGTAGCGCATGATTTCTACCAGGGCAAAGGGACTTATCAGCCTCCAGGGCATATCAAATCGATTATTTTAGTGTCTTGGATGTTCCAACTTTCCGAACTTCGGAGCTGGCAGTAGCCGAATAAGAATGCAAATATTCAACACCCAATGAAGGCTGTTAAAAGATTTGATGTCGCAAGGCTATCGCAAGAGACCGCTTGTCCCTTAACCTCTTAACAAACGCATCGAAGAGGCGGGCAAATGCAACCAATAACGCAGTCAATCAATCAGTGCTGCAGAGCTGCAGATCAAAACTATATATCTGCCCGCGGCCTATAGTTAGGTGCAATAAAAGAGAGGTGGAACATCGATTTCTCAGAAGGTATGTGAACGAGAAACCAGCTTTTGGAAGTTCTACCAGGGGGAAAAAATATCTTGCCAAAAATACAAGGCCCGAGAATAAGCTTGTAGAGGAATATGGTTGAAAGTACACTTCTCCAGACAGTATAACGGCGAATATAACCGAAATTCTGGTATCGGGCAGAACGATCCATTTAACTGCTCGTTGATAGACAAAATGTCCGTCCACCCGACAAAAACGAGTTGAGGATAGCTATGACTTGTTGAGGAGCATTCACCAACTCATCTGCAAAATTTGCTCGGAGGAAAGTATGGCCGATGAATGGAACAGCAGCATCTAGTGCCCCATTCAGTGAACTGCACCTATTGCAGAGAGAAATAAGCCTCCTGAATGTCGCTTATAAGATACTGCAGGCTATACTTCGTGAATGCCTAGAATCTTTCACTAGCCTGATCCGTCCATATTAGGCTAGGAAAATCAACCGGCGACACTTTGGCTGATCTTAGAAAAAACCTATAAATTCCAAATTGATACATATCACCGATTGACTTCAAGATCGCCTATAATAGCGTATGTAGGCAGGAATTATATACAAAGCCATGTAAACTTTCGGCAACTCCGCCAAACTCGAGTCCATCTGAGCAGGATGAAGATGAAGAAATCTCGAAAAGAACAAACACCGAACTCTTTCATGTCAGACAAGGTTTATCTAAAACAAGTTGGCGGGCTATCATGCAACTTCTTTAACATCATTCTTGAAGTACTTTTACACGAAAGTCACAAGCCAACGATTTTTTAAAAGACCGCTCAACTTCAATGTGTCGCAAAAGTTGGCACCCGATGTTTTTTGGCTGTAATTTTTTTAAGAATGAAGATCGTTGGTTCTGCTTTGGGATTATGTTTATTTAATGTATTTAAGCTTTTTTTCATTAAGTCGAGAAAATGTTATCGGCTAAGTGTCCGCCGTCAAAATCTGTGGCCATTCGGGGCGATTTATGACATTTTTCATCACTTTTGCCAGAACTTCCGGCGATAGGGACTCGCATTCTTGACGGATATTCCCTTTGAGGGCTTCAAGAGTCTGAGACTTGTTGACATAGACTCGTGGCCAGTGCAAATATCCAAAACGAGAGACTAGACGACCCGGAAATGCAGCCCTTAGAATGCCGGTTGTGGCTCAACAGCTAACAGCTGATCCAGTGTCTGCACTTTGTAAGGGAACATCTTACAGTATCACTGAAATGCTGACTTATTTTAGGAACTTGCCGACTGCATAGAAATCATGAAAATCGGCCCAGCGGTTGTAGAGTTATAACGACATCTGGTTTTACCCCATAGAGGATGTTTTTTGTATGGGAGATGCCACGCCCCTTTCTCCAATTCTCCTGGGGCCTGGGCGAATACCTAAGACCATCTGTAAATTTAAGCTCAGTTGAGTCAGTGGTCTTTGAAATATCGAAATATGCGCATACATCGCCACCTGTTGAGAATTTTCCAAATCTTACTTTTCCCCAAACCTTCCCTTAGCAATTACGAAAAAACCCGCAGAATGAAGTATCCAATTTGGTCCAAACGTTTTCAAATTTTAAGGTGTTCACTTTTCAGTCCGCAAATTCCGACCGAATTTCGCAAAATTCGCAAAATTTTAAGGAGTTCAGTCACCAAATTCACCGTTCCGGACTGTCCTTCTATCGAATCGAAACTCGTAAATTTTAAGGATTTTAGTCGCCAAATTCACCGTTGCCGGCTGTCCTTCTATCGAATCGAAACTCGCTAAATTTTAAGAAGTTCAGTCGCCAAATTCACCGTTGCCCGCTGTCCTTCTATCGAATCGAAACTCGCTAAATTTTAAGAAGTTCAGTCAGCAAATTCACCGATGCCGACCGTAGGTAGGTACATAAATATAATCAAATATAAATTGGCATTTCCGAAAGGTGGAAACTCTGAAAATGCAAAACTTGTATACATACATTTACAAGTTTCAAAACCTATACCTAATGAAACTCCAAACTGACTTCTTATTTTTAAACATTTTATTCCGAGCTAATTTTTGAAAATTGCTCGTTTTTGCCGATTTTTTTTTTTATAGTTGCTCAAGTTAATAAAGTGGCTTGGTTTGCCCACTCTTGAAAAGCATGGGGGCGTAACTGATGGCAGCGAACCCGGGCGGTACCGAACTGTCTGGAGGAATGTGCTTGTTTTTTTAAGCAGTGGTCTACTCGGAACTGCAAACAAAACCTAAACTAAAAATAAGTTTATGGTCATTCTGAAGAAGATACCTTACGTTTTTAGAAAGGTTAAAACAAAACAATAACAGCTGTATTAATAATAGCTGCGGAACTTCGTGTTATCCCTAACTAATGACTAACTTATTGATTAAACCCAAATTCCTATTTATAAACATTTTTAGAAGATAACTAAGCTTTAGTAACTTTTACATAACTAACTCACGGTGGTAGGTATGTGTTAGCGATTTGTTAGCTTTGCAAGACATGTTTCCCGCGCAAAATGACAAATGGTGTTTCGCGTTTAATTTCGTTGGATTGATATTGATATTGAATAAATTTGCAAAAATTGTGGAGTAAAATGGCTCACCCTTTTTGAATAATTTGAATATGCTAGACGAAAAAAAAACGAAAAAATCCTATGAGAGTATATTATAGGTATATAAAACATTCAAAAATAAAAATAGATTTTCAAAACGAAATATAAAAAAATTAATTGCATTAGTAAGAGTAAGAAAATTCTAATTGCATTAGAAGAAGAAGATGGCAGTAGAAAAGAAGGACGCATTCCTGTCAGTTTTCAATACAATTTGGAGAAGCGTTGCCATCACAAACCTACGATAATAGGAAACACGTCAATTAGTTAATGCATGGGTTATATTTCTTTATAAATAAGAAAATTTAGTCAGTGAGTTAAATTTTTAACTACCAGTTACGTAACAAGTGAGTTAGAGAATGGTTTGAGATCTATTATTAATACGGCTGTAATTTTTTAAATACATCTGCATTTAATACAAAAAATATCATTAAAGCTACATACCACTGCATAATGGCGCTTAAACAATAAACAATTTGATTTATTACACACACAGGAAGTTAAATACATTTTCATAATTCCTCTCAAAAATCATTAAACCCTTTTGAAAAACATAAATCAATTTAAAAAAAACTCACTTAGTATAAACAATTAAAATAGCAAACAAACCTATTACCCAAATTTCACTTTCAATTATCGAAATTATTCCCAAGTATAAAAAGCAATACCACTTCCACTCATTATGTTGCCGCACCATCATTAATTGTGCTCCCAACATCCGGAACAGAACAGTACACTAATCCTGTCTATTAACAACACAGCATGGGGGGAAATCCTTAGAAAATAATTTCATTAAAAATTAATTAAGACAACCCTTTTTTTTAGCCTACTTTTACAACTTTCAATAAAAGAAAATACACACAAAAAAAAAAAAAAATAACATCTCTACAAGACTTCTTAAAAATCAACTCAGACTAATAGATGGGAAATTAGCTCGGTCGGCTTTTGTGCTTGCTTATCTTGGGCGGGAAAAATATTTAAAAACTTTACGTTTTATGGAAAAGTTTTATGTTTGATCATCATAATCAATTAACTATATTACTTCGGGTTTAAGCCATGCTATGGAAAGGGAACAAAAGACAGGGATGTTCTGAACTTGGAGTGATTGTTGTGAAAAAAATTATAAGTCTGCACCAAGCAGAGTGGTTCCTTGTGGCAAGGAGGACCGAGTGGCTCTAATGTGTTCCAGATGTGAATAATCAGAAGCCCGAAGGACAAAAGAAACAGGTCTGCCGTGAGTAAAAAGTGCCAGCTAGTTCCACAAACCACCGTGCGTCGCGTCGCCCTAAACCTAACACGCATATGCAAAATCAATCATATATGTGATGAAAGCAAAAAGAGCTTCGCTTAAGATAAAATTAGGACAATGAAGTTCGAATATGCAAGCATACGTATATACCGTGAGGACTCTTAATAGCCACGTTCTGCCGAACAACTGATGGACACATTGGAGGCCTACAAAAGCTGAGGTTACCGCCATCTAAAAAGTGCGATGGAGTGGACCGGACCAAAGGAGTACCTATGACAACCTGATGTGACATAATATATTACGGAAGAATCAATGTCTAGAGGGACGCGAATTTGTCATTAGAAGTAGACTTAGACTAAAGTCTTGAGCCTAACGGATAGTGACAATTCACGGGTAAATTGGTCAACCGCACCGACTGACGAATAAGACGACAGTGCCAAAGAATAATTTTATAAATTGCTAAAGAGGACCTACGACAAGTGTCCAACCAGGCCTAATTGATTTCGCGAAGCTGCGAGATATCCTGGTAGTAAGCTGGCGTTTCCCATATCTCGACATACGCAGTCTATACAATCCAAACGCAGACACTATAAGTCCAGATAGATCGCATTGCGATCAACGGATGGCATGCCCCCAGTATTTAAGTATATTCAGAGGGCCTATCATCGACTTTGAGCCCTCCTACCTAATAACTGCCAAGGTATTCGTTCTAAAAAGTTCGACATCGATAGGCTGCAATTGCAAGAAACTGCCTTTGCGGACCGCGTTTACATAGAAGTGCCGCCAAACTCAAGTCCAGAAACCCATTGCATTCATAAGTGCCACCTCTGATATGCTACGTATATCCAGCTGACCAGAAAGAAGATCCCGATGTCGAATGGTGAAAACCACATGCGGCTAAGGGTCGAAAGAAAAACTTTTCCGACACCTTTTTACAGAGGAGAAAAGAAGAACACAAACTTCTACTAAGAAAAAAAGAGGGAATACGAGAAGCACACGGTGGCGCCCATAAAGAAATGACACTTCAGGTCTCAGGTATGAGATTCGAAAGTTTTACCAAAAGGTAAAAAGGGCATGTCAATGCTATAAAGCCCAAACTGAAGCGTGCAAGACCAAAAAGAGAACATCGTAATTTGTAGTATAGTCACAGTCATTGCCGAGAGTTTGGAAGGACGACCTATGCAGACAGTTAAACGGCGATAATGACCAATATCCCGCTGTCAGGCAGTATGATGTCTTTAAACACTGACGATTATAGACGAGTGTCCCGTTAACAAGAGTCCCTTCCAATAAATCTACGGGTGCTGATGGCTTTTCCGCAAGCTCGAAGAGATAGGCCCCTATTGTGATTGTCGATCAGCGATCGTCACGACAGTTGTCGCTTGCGCTGATTGACTTTAGCTATTCGTACGCACAAAATTGTTTCATTTTCAAGAGAAAGCATCGACCAGACATGTGTAATCGACTACAAACGACTGTCAAATCGATCGACAGTTGTTGCTCAACGATCAACTATCGACACTCACAATAGGGGCCATATTTTGGTAAGGAACATATTATGCTGTAGGAATCTCAGCGTCGTTTGATCGGTCCTAAGTAAAAGAGATCCTTCGATTTGCACCGACTACAGAGGCAGATTTATGCATCATAAAAAATTCTGTTTACAATAATAATGTAAACGTCTAAAGCCGATGGTCAGTAACATGATAGGTCCTTGTCTGTGCGGTTATTGAACGGAACTTGAAAAAGACCCAGGAATTTTAAATCGACAGCTACCAACTCTTCATCAATTTTAGGGTTGCCTTTGGAAGCGTGTATAGAAATGAGATCGATATTCATTGGCATGCCTAGTTTTGGCAACCCCATCTAAACTCGTCCGTTTGTGTGGGACTATCGCTGCTACATAAAAGTCTATAAGACAGCCGAAGCGTTTGATGTCAGAAAAGGCCTTAGACAAGGTGAAGGGTAACCGAAAGGCAAACTAAAAATTGTGCTCTGCCTTTTCTAAATCTTTCGTTTTAACCCCAAAGGTTTCGGCTAGATCGATATCAACTTCAACCTTCCACAAAGCAATCTCTATGATGTTGTATCAAGGTACCTATTGTCAATTTGACTAATTTCAAAACCATTTAGGTGATTTATAAAATCGTAGATATGTGACCCACCTTAGTTGGCACAAATTGTAACCTCCGATCCAAAGTTACCCCAAGTTCCCAAGAAATCAATTTTATATGACGACAATCACCCCGAAACGAGCTTCCTCTAAAAAAAACCACCATCACATCGCAGGTGTCTCCCCAATGTGGTAAAGTGGTTTCTCTCCCGGTATACCTACTTGTGCACCCAAATTCGCTGTGCTTCCCTTTAAAACGGTTCATATTGAGTTAATTAATAACTGGCATTCCACTAAACGAATTAGACTCCATTAGCTTTTTTTGGTGTAGCAAATTAATAAGCTCGCCCGCACAAACTTTCCATACCCTAGACCGTGTTAGTAGGTCCACCCTCAAAAGTTTGCCTGAAAAAAATCCAAAAAAACCACTCACAGTGAAAAGGGTATTCCTTTCCCACATAACCACATCCGTCACCGCAATATACTCGTACTCTTGCCTAATTATAAATATAAGAAGTATGAAGTCTTAATAAATGAGTGTCTGGCATTAAGTGTGTACATGGTCGTATGAAAGGATTCGCATTTCATCATCCTTAAGTGTGACGCCGCCGCCCGCCTTGAGTAGTTTAATCGAGATCTCATTATGATAGGAAACTTTTTAAAGAAGTTCAAACTTTCTACCAACGAGGATACAAAGCTCTTTATCAGCGACGAGGTGCGATATGAAAGGAGGAAATCTTCTCAGAAGAAGTATACATATTTGAATATTCTCGTTGTAAGTATCTGTGTGTCAGGAAGTTTAAAACTGAGTAGCGTTGAAAGTTTTTTAAACTTTTTTTTTTTTCGTGATATGACGTCCGGAAGGGATTGTACATAGGGATTAAGGAATGATTGGATTCATTTTTATGTATCCTGCTTAAAGAACTCTATTAATGAGTTAAAAAGGCTGATTTCAATTAGTTTTGAATAGGTTCCAGGTCTGAATTGAATCAATGTTTCTAGAAGAAGAAGTTTGCTGTATCGGCCGGTTTTCTGTCTGCGGCGACTCTTGCTTCCGTTGATGATTGGGTTCCATCTATCAGCTTCCATAACATAGCATAAAAGACCTTGTCTGTTTTAATGCGAACGTCTCAGACCGTTTTTTTTTTCAATGAAATGGCTAGCCTCTATCATTGTTTAAAAATACCGAACCAGAGGCGGAATAAATAGGTGAAGTATAGTGAACGGGGGTAAAACCAAGTAGATATGTGCTGTCAACAAGAAGTTGAATTGAGAAGGTTTTTCTGTCCTACTCCCGGTTGTTTGTCAGGCGTCCGCGAGAGGGTGGCTCAGCGGAAAAAACTCTAAGATTATGTGTTTTTCCGGGAAGCGAACCTGAAAGTCTGAGACCCCTCGCTCAGTCCAGCACACTAACCACTGAGCACGCGCACAGTCGTAATATAGGGAACTATTTTATTGTTATAATTTTAATCGAACTCAAATACTTTTTTCGACCTGTCAAAATTTGGTTCATGAAAATGCGACGCGCAATGACCAATGACTATTATGATTAGCAAAGCAAAGAGAAAAATTGAACACATTTTTTGTTCGGGCTTTTTTTTTGTGCTGTTAGGTTAGGGTTAGGTAGGTAAACTAACTGAAGCAAAACTGAATTTTAGTGGCTATCAAATTTTTCTTTCCAAACATTAGCTAAGTTTTGACATAGAGTGCATTGTGGATAAGTGTCACAGTAATTGCCTAGGTCGAATCGTTTGAACGCTATCGCCTTTTCAACAGACGGACAGACATGGCTGAATCGATTCAGAATTTGAGCCTGATTCGGAGTAGGTATATGTATATAATTTATGGGGTCTTCGGTGACTCCTTTTTGGGGTTAAAACTGTAAACGCAAAGTGAATATAACTTTCTGTGGAGGGTATAAAATGCAAGGCGATCTGTCAGAGTTTAGCTTGAGAAATTGGGCTGAATCATTAATTGGTGCGCTAAATTTCGATAGATAAAGATACAGACTGAAATGAAAATTTAGATTTATACCCTATTCACACCAAGCCGAAAACCGAGCTTTCGTCAAAAAAGTTTAGAAAACTCGTCGATCCATTCACACCGAACACCAACTCGTTTTCGTTTGACGTTTCAATTAGTTGTGAAACTAGCTATGAAATGTTTGTGGCGACCAGACTTTTATTTTAGTTACTAAACTTCGCTCGTATTGACATAATATATCTACAAACAAAATTATTTAAGCTACTTGATAATCGTTAACTTATGGCTAAATGCATAAAATAATTAACATAAGGAACAATCAAAATCAAAACATCTGAAAATACCATTTAGTTGTAGCAGGTAGTGCTGCTGTTCTAAAATTATAGAAAAACTGAATAATTTGCAAATTGAAACAAAAAAAACTAGAAGAAACGACAGCACTGATGCTCTCACTCAGTCTCTTAAATCCTGTCAGCATTTTTGCTAAGTTCGCTGAATGTTGCAAAAGGTGTGTCTGCTTCAACGATTGTACTCGTTTTCGTGGCGTTTTCATGGAAAACGACCTAAAACAACTCGTTTTGAATACTGCAATATGTATTGGAAAACTTCTGTTTCGACAAAGTTTTCGACTGTTTTCGCGAAAACCCAGTTTTCGGCTTGGTGTGAATAGGGTATTAGCTAAATTTTGAAATAAATATTGCTAAAGTTTAAATAAACGACACATTGTCGTAAACTAAATTTTGACAGAACAGAAAAAAATATGTACTTGAATTCGATTCCCATTTACAATTGATATGAATAATTTAAACATAAACCTGCATAGTTGTCTGCACTCTATTCTACGCTTTTATTCTATTCAGAAAATTAAGCAACCTTGCGCAGAGAAAAATACGTAGATAGCTATTTAGCTTTTCTTAATTTTTGCTCGCTCGCTTTGCTACGCTTTTGATCTGAAAATTGATGGAGAGAGTAATTTTGTTCAGTCCGAGAAGAATGTTCTTAATATTAAATGTGAAGTGCGTACCTACTGCTCGGCTCAAGTGATTTACTTGATTATTTATATTTGAAGCAGTTTTGCATGCTAGCTTATTTTAAACTCGAGCTATTCGAAAATAGGCTATTCGTTATGATATGAATAATGCGATCTTAAGCTAAGTACCTACGCTGCTCGAGCGAAACAAAATTTTAGCGGCTCTCCAAATTTTTCGCTCCAAACCTAAGCTAAAACCCTAGGTAAATGTTGACATGAAGTGCTTTGATATATACTACGTGTCACAGGTAACAGATGTTCGTTGAAAATAATGTCCTTTACAAATTAATCGACACGAAAAATGTATTTTCTGCTATTCCTTGATCTTAAAATCTTCACTTCCAAGGTATTCCTCGTCGATGTATTCATTGCAATAACTCATCCTTAGCAACATTGTCAAAATTCAGCTTGAGAAAATGTTCCGACCCATTAATGGGCGCGCTAAATTTTGACAGATACACATACAATACAGTACAATCTGAAATGAAAATTTGATTTTTTAGCTGAAGCACCAAAATGTATTCGCTTAAATTTAGCCCAGTTAAATTTTGGAGAGAGTTTTGTATGGGGGCTAAAATTTAGCTCGAGCTGCGTAATAAGCCTTAAACATCAAAAACTACGCGGATTGCAGGCTAAACTGGGGTGAAATTGGCACATTGGCACATTTTCAAAAACTGCTAATTCAGTAAATTTTAAATTGGACAAATGGGCGTGGCACCGCTCATACAAAAAAATAACACTCAAAATCTATCTCTCGAAAACCACAGAATAGATGTAGCTCAAACTTACAGATAATCTTAGGTATTGGTCTTAGAGTGCTCCTGTGAAGATTGTAATGTCGGTAATTATGGTGATAAAAATAAAAAAAAATTAAATTAAAAAAAGGCCTGGCGAAGCTGGCGGGGGTTCCGCTAGTTGTTGATAAATTTCTAAATTTAATGTGATGAATCTAATTTAAATCGGTTCATCGTATTAGAGACCTAGCTTTTTGGCTTTTTTACACCCTCAATTAAACGCTTAAGCGCCCGCTTAGCGTCGTGAGCCTTGTTTTTTTTTGCTTCAAATTCTTCCACTTGCCTCTATTTCGCTGAGATTCTCAAAGTTTACAAGTTTAGATTTGCAAAGTCACGATATCGCTTCAAGCGTGAGAGTTTGTGCTAAATTCTCCGTATCCGTACTTGTTGGAAGAGATTTTTAATACAATGATGGCCATAAGTATTTTGACAAAACTAAAGTTAATTCTACTCATAATTTGAACTTACCTACTTCATGAAAATGTTGGCATCAATGGAAAGGTTATTTAAATTCCGTTTGAAAGATACAAAACTTTCCTTAACCCATTAAGTAGGTATCCATCGAAATTTTCGAACTTTTGTTAAAGTCTACTTTTTTTACTTTTTCCTCAGTCAAAAAAAAAACTTTTGATGCAAAAAGTTTCTTCAAATAATTCTTATAGTGACTGCAAATAAATCATCATCTCTTAGCTAATATTTTTTAAGGTTTTTTGAATGGGATGATCTCAGAAAAATGTTGTATGAAAAGGAGGAAAAAGTGACTAAAATAGTCATTTTTAGCAATTTTCAAAAAATCATAACAAATATTAGCTAAGAGATTTAAAAAAAAAATTTTGCAGTCACTATAAGAATTATTTGAAGAAACTTTTTGTACATAGTTATGTATACATAGTTATGAACCGTAGGTATCTTTAAAAATATGTGTCAAATGTACCACTTTTAATTTATTTACATCCCACAGTTTTGCTAACAAATTTATTTAATTATTTAAAAAAAAAACATTGTTAATTTTTTTTTTTCATAAAGTACTTGCCGATGGTCAAAAATTACAACAGGTATCTCAAATGTAGAAAAGCAAAGAAGCGACAAAAGGGCTGTCAAAGTTCCGGGCCTTTCTTTAAATCCAACAACGCTTTTTTTCTGCGCTAAAATTGGCGGGTTCTTCGGCCATAATCACATTAAAATTGCCAAAGTCAAATGTCACACAAACATACAACACTTTACCCTACCCACTTATAGATAAGTAAAGTCATGAGATGGACGCATAAGATTATTTGCATCTGTCCGTTTAAAAAATGGGATCGGATCTAAATGCCTGAACGTAATAAGACGGATAACAATAAATTTATTTAAATTAATAAAATATATTAAACAAAAAGTAAATACAAAAAATAAGCAAGCATTCACAAGGCACATTCCATATTTTTAAATTATGATTTATTGCATAAAAAAAAAAAACAGAAACTTATGAGATACAAAACATCATGAGGTAGATACAGGCAAAAAAATCAATGATTATGAACGTGCAAAAAAATAAAATCATGAGTGATATACAAAATCAACAAAAGTATACAATCTGTACAATAAAATATATAAAAATATTTTTCAACAATATTAGTTGATGTTGATGGCAATCGTATTTAAATAAATTAGTTTAGTCAAAGCTAAGGAGAAGGTTAACTTCGCTAATTGAACTCTTCGGCGCTAAGCGTTTAACATGCGTGCTTACCGGATTGTCAGACGGTTTTGCCACCGCCGCCGTCGCCGTGGACTCACTCGCATCCGAGTCTGAGTCGCCAGCTATGGAATTAGCTAGACTGTCTTCGAGTAGGGGTTCTTCGTTGGCGTTCTCTGGCAAAGGATCCCATTTCAGTTCAACGTCCATTAGCTGGCTTTCTGCAATGACAGTAGTTCAGTGTAAACGAAGGGAAACTTGTGTGGTTATTTTCTAAACGTACCCCTTACCCCTGGTATAAGCGGGACACTAGGCTTAACATTCTTTTCATCTTCTTGCGGTTTTTCTGCGTCCGAATCCTTGGCTACATCACTTGGATTGAGAATGGAACTCTCTGTCTGTTTGGGCTGTTCGTGTTCCTCTTCTTCTTCGTCAACTTCATCGATTTTGTCGGGTTTTGTGATTGCAGCGGGAGGCGTATCCTGGTCCCGTGGCACTGTTCCATTTACATTTTCTGTTGGTTTATGATGACCAGTGCTGCCGTTCTTCAATATACCAACTAAGGGAGCACCAGTTGCTGTTTTTATTTCAGTCTGGGGAAGCTATAAAAAACATTTATTGATAAATGAGGAAATTTTACAGTAGTGCTGCCACCTACCGGTTTGTAGTTGAAGGGCTTCGTTTGAATGCCCGGTGATTCGTGCATTTTTGTCGCCTGCTCCTTGGACCATATTATGTCTTCGTCGGTTTCTCGTTCGATACGTTTCTTGTACTCGACATGACTGCGATAAACCTCTAGCAGGCAACAGATGACAATTATAACAAACAGGGCTGTCAGAGTGATGAACACGACTTGAGTTTGTTCTTCTTTCGTTGAGACATCGATATGTTTGGAGATATAAGGCACACGAACGGGTGCTTCTTCAGCCCAATTGATGTCAGAACCCTGCAAGAAATAAGAGAACGTTTAAGGCTATTCTGGAATTTGAAGCAGTTTGAAAACTTCCTACTTACCATGGTGAAGTTGAGAATTGGCTCTTGTACCCTGGGTTCGGCGATATTTTCAAATTGCGCCGCGCATTGGGCACTCCGTACACCTTGGAAGTTAATCACGGTGATATTGTCGGCTCCTGATTTCGTGAAGAGCATGTATTCCTCGAGGGGTTTCATTATGTAGTTGTTGACTTGGATGTAGATGTCTGAAAAGAGTTGGAATTCAGGACCATTTGGTACATTCGTTTGAATTTGCTTAGTTCGCTCTTTTTTGTTATTGCTTCGGTTCGAAGTTTCTTTGGACCAACTAAGGTCTAG
This sequence comes from Cheilosia soror, assembly GCA_949372485.1. Taxonomy (NCBI): domain Eukaryota; kingdom Metazoa; phylum Arthropoda; class Insecta; order Diptera; family Syrphidae; genus Cheilosia; species Cheilosia soror. The sequence goes on from OX443561.1 coordinate 37,109,286, forward strand.
AACGATAAGTTTTGATTCATAATGTTAAGTTTTGTATCTTTGAAGATGCCTTAACCTTTTCCAAACCTTTTGCAAATATATGTCTTATATTAGATATAAAAATACCGAAGGGGATCTTTTTGATGAGGTTATAATATACAGCCTTCGTGCATCAGATCAGGCAAAAATATATTTTTCTTTAGAGTTGGAGCGCATTAACTTATAGATAAATGTACATAAAGCAGAGCGACTGTTCGATCACTAGCACTGATCTTGCCCATCAGTGCTTAACTTGTTAAACTTATAAGCTCAGAAGAAAATACTATGGCTATAACAATACAGCGCTTATTTGGATTTGGATTCGTCGTTGGCGGAAAGCAGCAAGTCGATGTGAATGAGCGCCTCACGACAATCCGCATTAAGGCTAAATTCGCCAGCATTAGCCCAATATGCGCGCCTGCCCCCACGGAGGAAAAAGACGACAACACCAAGCAGAGGACAAGCTCTTACAAAACTTAACATTGAGGAATGTCCTAACTAAAAAAAAAAATAAATAGGTGGCGCAACAGGCGGGTGACACCCAAGGCCTAGCTTCTCGCAACCATTCGTTTTGTGTGAGTTTCTATTTTTGAGACGAATGGAAGGGACCTACAATTTTATGCCGAGTCCGAACGGCTGAATTGAGAAGCTTTTTCATGACAGTCATACTCTCGGATGTTTGTCAGACGTTCGCGAGAGGTGGCGCAGTAGAAAAAACTTTAAGATGTAATTTGTGTTTTTCCGGGGATCGAACCTGGGATCCCTCGCACAGTAGTCCAGCACACTAACCACTGCGCTACTGCGCCCACACTGAATGTCCTAACTATGACAATAAAATTGTTTTAGGTGATTTTAATATATAGGTAGGAAGAAGGGCATATTCTACAGTCTACACGGAACCACCTCCGATAACGGATTTAGGCTGATCGACTTCGCGGCAGGACGAAATGGTATCATAGCTAGTACGCGGTTTCCGATATTCATAAAGGTCCACCCGGACTCTAGTGCCACCTCAAGTAAGTAATACTACTCTGTCGGTATTGACTGCCTGAATCGCTGAATGAGTCTCAAAAGTCAAACATGAGCCTTTCAGAAGGAGGACGTTCGGCGGATAAATTCACCGAATTGAATCAACGATGTCGTCCATAGTCAAGATGACAGATATCTTACGTAAGCTATTCTGACATATTTGAAGCTTAAACCAGTGAGGATTTCTGAAGACTGTTGAAAAGAGAATGGTGACGAATGAACCCTTAATGGTCCAACGGCAACTCGCACCTCCCTCAGTGTGGGTTACTGATGCCATAACATTTGACCTGCTTCATTTGCTTCAAACAATCCCCTGATTCTGCAGCTGAGGGGTTGCGCGTGGAGTGATTTACCTTAAAACAGAAAAACTTTTGGTTACAAAGCAACCAGGTTGATGGATTTACTGTTGACGACTTAGAGAATCGACAACAAAAAAGACTTTAAACAAGCTGCGATAGAGCGGAACAAAGCGGAGGCCCTCAGCTGCTTCAAATCAAGAACTGTCATTCAAAAAGTACGACATGATGGGTTGGACAAAAAGCGGATGAAAACTGTGAAAGCGCCTATTTGGATATGGATTTGTCATATGCGGAAAGAAGCCTTGAGCTATCGACACGTCATTTTTGAATGCCTTATGATAATCACCAGCTTGATAGATGCTCTCGCGGAGAAAATTTTGCAAAATTTATAAACAATACCCCATCCCCATGCATGACACAAGACCATAATGCAACCTATTAGGAAACTCACTAAGTAGGCTCTGTACGTGGACAAAAGAATGCAGCCTTGAGGCTAAGCCCCAGGAAACTGAGCTGGTAAAAAAGAAATAATACCACTATTCAAGCCACCTCTAAAGGTGACACATAGGGCGAAATGTCTAGGAATAAATATTTCGAATTAGATAGAAAAATTAATTGGAAGCCGAATGTTAATGAAAGCGTGAAGAAGCAGCTAATGCTTTCTACGCATGCAACCACATCTTTGGTTGGAGGTGGAGGTGGGCACCAAATCCCAAGATAAGGCGGGCAAAGCGACCAATAATCTTAAGTCAATGACGAAAATACAAGGGTTAGACTGTAGGGAGGGACAACCAGTGCGATGAAAACCATACCTACAGCTGGGCTGGAGGCAATTCTTAATCTGACTCCTCTAGACCTATACATGGAGGAATCTGCTACCAAAAGTGCCCTAAGGATTAGTCAAACAAAAGCTACAATTACACGGCCATTTTTTCGAGTCATTTAAATGGCGCTCTGACGTTAAAAACCCGTCACAAAGCAGTCATTTAAATGTCGCTCTGTGTGATCGTCATTTTAGGCAGCGTCATTTAAATGACTAGGAAAATGTCGGACCAAATGACATGTATTCAGTGCCATTTAAATGGCCGTGTGATCGCTCTTCAATGACGCCTTGGACAAACGACTAAACTTTTTGGCTGTTGCGTCATTTAAATGGCATCCCAACGGAAGATTTTAAATGACTCGCAGTGTCCGTCATTTGATTTTGGGACACAAATGACGATGATAGTCATTTCGTGTGATTGCCATTTTTTCAATGACGAATCGTAGCTTAAATGTCGCTCTAATGCGACATTTTTTCCTGACGTCACAGCGCCATTTAAATGACTCAAAAAAATGGCCGTGTAATCGTAGCTTAATACTTGGAAACCGTGCAACTTTGGTCATGGATGAATAAAACACAGATAAATCCACGAAGAGAAAATCGACATCCATCTACACAAATGGATCGAAGATGGACTATGGAACCGGTGCCGGTATATTCTCGGAGGAATTAAATGACTGCTTAATCAGCCTTCCTGATAGCACCAGTGTCTTCCAAGCAGAGGTTCTGGCAATCGCGGAAGTGGCCCGTAAGGTGTCATTGTTGGCAATACCATACGTTTCTGCTATTAAAATAAAATCCAAGTAAGTTAATCGCTGCCACGAGGAGCTTAAGGTTCTTTGCTCGCACCATATCACGATCCTTTGCTGGGTCCCTGGACACAGTGACAAAGCCGGTGATTAGAGAGCCGACGAACTGGCGACAAATGGGTCTGCAATGGATTATGATTGAGCTCTACAGACGTTCAAGTCACTGTCTGTAATCTTAGAGAACGGCTGGAGAATTAGATTCCAATGAAAACCAACAACAGGTGGAAAGGTCTAACTATTTGTGAAGTATCACAGAAACTTCCAACAGTTGATATATGTAGAGACTGCGGAGACGAAGAAGTCCACAAGGACACACCTCACTTCCTCTGTCACTGATCGAGTCTCTGTTACTTGAGGAACAGATCACTTGGACTTCATTTTCTTTCATGACCTACAAGAACTCTCTGATGTCTAACTTTCTGATCTTAACGGGTTTTTTTAGGATGGCTGGACGGTTTCGAGTAACCACAAGAAGAAGAGACATGAGGCTAACCATCCCTAACACCAACAGTTAACCTCCATTTAAAAGGGCATCACGACGGGTTCACAAGGACCTAAGTGTGGTGCAGCAGGGTTTACCCTGCTCTACCAACCCGTCAACCTAACCTAATGTATGTATGACGTTAAATTCGTATTCGGTGCTTTAACACCAATACAGGCAATGAGGGCATCTTTGGTAGTTCAAATGGAAATAATATAGCCCAACAGACCACCACGCAACTGACAACGGACTTAGCTCTTAGTCTTTATATAGCTAGCAAATGATTTTTTTTTCACATCAATATTAAAAAAAAACACTTTTCAGTCACCAGATCATCAAACTCTCAGCGAAATTGATCATGTTACAATCGACGTTAGGCCTCTAGATATTTACATGATCCGAAGCCGAGCTGCCAACACAGACTAGGACCATTACTTTGTGTGAATGCAGATATCTTAGATACAAAATCTGATCTCAGTTATCCAACGGAGAAATACATTTGGAAGATTTAACATTGAGCTTCTGCAATAGCAGGACCCTGGTAGAATCTTTGCCGCTCGTATATCCCGCAACCTATATCGATAAGTCCTATATGCATCAGCCGGCATCAAGTCAAGTGCCATTTGCCAGTGACATCGATGTCAGACAGAAGTCATAAACGCCACAACTGATGTGTTAGGCTTAACAAAACTGCCCCTAAAAAACAATTGTTAAAGACACCTTTGGTAGAACAAACATACGATCCGTCCGTGCCTACGCATCCACTTTAGCCCATAATAACTTCCAGGAAACCCCATCAATCGCTCGAAATCTCAAGTCAAGAAAGTCATTGCGCGCATGCAATTACCTTTCCCTAACATTCATTAAGATTAATGACAACATTATCTACTTATCAACTGGCAGCCATCTTCGAGCTACTTTTCCTCGAAGCTCCTTGATCCGACTTTTCGAAGAATTACCATCCCATTCTCATTATCTCTACCACTTAGCCATATTAAGCTGCTTTGCCATAGATTTTTCTTTATTAAACTCTGGAAACATATTAAAAACTCCTTTGTCCTTAAAAACAAATTTATATCCTTCCCCACTTGTTTTATCTTTTCTTGTTCAGTTTGAATTTATAATTGCTCTCAGTGCTCATAAATATCCTGCGTGCCTCCTCACCACAATAAATAAGTGCGAATGACAACCGTCTCTGGAATTTATGTCCCATGCATGGTCGCGGTATGGATAACTTTTATGACACAATTTTACGCCCCAAACACATGTTTCTCCAACAGATACTTATACCCACAAAGGAAACGTAATCAAAAAAATCCCACAATTACCCCTTTTGCAAAGTACATGTACGAGTATTAGGCATTCAGACAAACAGGTAACAATGGCCTCCTAAGGGAAAAACTTTGGCAATACCATAAATAAGAAAACAACAAGTAGATCTCGCTCATCGCTGTTCAACTCAATTTGGCTATAAATAATTTTACCTAATAGTCAGCAGTCGACCGTGTACCTTATTACTCGCCGAAACGAATAGGTATTAGGAGCTGCTTAAAAGGATACTAATAAATATTCCATTCCATCGAGTGGAGAACGATAGACAACGACCAACGACACACCGGAAAATGAATGTACTTGCCGACGAAAAATCTACGAGAATCGAATAGAATCCTTTTTAGCTGGAGCATATCCAATATCCCTTCGATAGTCTTGGAAATTTTTCGCTTCAACATCCAAGAAGTCTATAGGATATATGCGAGAATTCCTACCCTTGTCAGGAGCTTTACGAAGCGTTAAGGATTAATAGCATCGATGCTGGAAATTTATGCGAAAAGGAGTCGAATCTCCTTGAAATGTAAAATTTTAAAGCAAAGCTAAAACGGACAAGAAAAAAATAACCAAGTGTTCAAAACTTACTTGACAAACAGCCACTGTAGCTCTTGAAGACAGCGAATCTGGAGTCGGTGGTGTTGATTCCGCCAATTTGCACCCGATTAGCGCCCGAATCGATGACATTCGGTGTCAGGGGGCGTATGGTAATCGGTGCCAGCGGCACCTGTTCACGATCGATTAGTAGCGATGCATCGGTTCCATTACGCAGATAGTAGATTGAATGACGGGCAGCATTCAGGAATGTCCTGTCGATGCGCGCACCCACTGCGGAGCCATCTTCACGGTCCTCTTCGAAGAGCAAATATCCATCGGTGGTAATTGCCACCATCAAGTAGTAGCTGCGTTCGTCGTTAGTCTGAAGCAGTAGCATGACACGATTGGCACGTTTCATGTCCGCACTCGAGAAGGCCAGTTGCAATTTGACATAGTCCACTTTGCCGATTAATTCGAACTTGCGCTGGAGGGTGGATTCGCCACTGAAATCGGCTCCCTTCTCTTCCATGCAGAACTCCCCGAGGAAGCTGGTGTGTTCACAGTCGCATGTGGATTCTTGTTTGGCAAAGTGTTCTCGGCAAATGCCACCGTTTTTACAGGGTTCGGCGTCGCATTTTATCTGACAATTCGGCAGGACACCATCGAGAGCTGTAAAGGGAAGAAATTGAATTTTCAATTAGTGTCGCAGTGGAAGTATTTTGTTGAAAGATTGTTCGCACTAGGGGAATTCATGGATGAATATGGTTTTACTAAAGCCACCCTTCTCAGAAGTTCATATAAGGGAATGAAGTGACAGTTCGTGTATGTTTTGTATAATGTCTGTGCTTGTGACATAGTCGTGGTCCAGCGAGCACCAACCGCACGCAATTAATTAGTGATGATGATGTATCACTATGATAGTTTGTTAGGTGACCATTGGATATTGAATGAGGAGAACAGGATGTCCTCCTTGACTTGCCGAAAAAAAAACTACAAATTTTTTCAACTTGGGTGACTGTTTACCCGATGTAAGAACTGTCATTTTTGGAATGGGTGAGGCAGGTGGCTTAATTCCGTGATATAATCAACAAAGCTGTCTGTGGGCTTCTGTAAGTCCAATCGCCTTGTTACAGTTACAATTTCTGTAAGATTATATTAACAGGAAGCCTACATCAAACGAACTCGAATCAGACGCAATCATCACCTAAAGTTTTGTCATCTCTCGTGGTAAATAGAAAATAAAGACAAAAAAAAACAATGGAAGTAAGCCAGCTTAAGCGAATGTGTGATTGTACTCAAATTTTATGCTGTCACCATGAAGTGACTCATTGTAAGTGATTGATTGAAGCTTAATGTCGTTTTCGGTTGGTCGTCCATCAGAACCGTCTGGAAGCAATCCGAACGCTTCTTAAAACGTTCGATTGGCACTCAACTGACAGTTCTTCTACTGAAAAGAAGAGAAATTTGCTTCTGGATTTGAATTCAGAATCGCGGAGAGTTCTTCCGGACGGTTCTGGACGACCAACCGAAAACGACATAAGTTTACATAATCCCAATGAACTGACAGTACAGACTTAATTTCAAATTGTACTAGAATAATGTCAAGAGGTAGATCATAGAAGGAACAGTGACCCCGATTAGGTACTTTCAATGACAGATTTATTGGCAATTTGTTCAACGCCATTGAACAAATCGCTAAGAGTTGCCAAGTCAGCCAAAAATGCTCACGGCCCTAGGGATTTCAATGGGTCTCTCACGTCATTAAAGAGTCACCTTTTTAAGAAAGGTGCAAAAGAGATTTCTCTTAATTTTAAGTAGACATACCTAAATATTCACTTGGAATAGTTGCTAAGTGCTAAGAATTTGAAAAAGCATTGCAGAGGTCTCAGACTCAATTCTCAGAATGGTAGTTACTTGAGAAGGGTAGGGAGTATGCCATACCTGTCTACACATAATATTTTTTAGACTTGGATAAGGTACACGACCGAGTTCCTCGAGGTAAACTCTGGACTCTGCCTCTGCAGTGTATAGCAGTAGCTCCTTACTGAAAATGTACAAGCTGTGTTCGAGTAAACGGCTATAAATCAATACTCTTCTTGGTAGGTGTTGAACGTCATCAGGGCCTGAATGTTACAATGAAGCGAAAAATAATTCGAATTGTAAGTCATTTGCTTTTCGCTAATGACTTGGTCATCCTTTATCCCTACCCAGAATGATTTGCGCTTTGGAAAACCTTTGGAAAGGTTTTTAACCGTCTGTACTGAACCTACGATGAAGGTGGACGTAGGTTAGGTTAGGTTAGATTGAATTGGGTGTGAGTTCATCGTAGTGGACTAGGCAGCATATTGGACCCATGGCCATCCCTGGGTAACTTTAACGGTCAAAAACCTGAACCAATTCGCTTAAGCAATTAATTTCCCTACAAAACAAAAAAAATTGTTTCAATGTTGTTTGTGAGGCCAACCCCACCCAAATTATCAAACAAGTACCTTCCAAAGTGTTTCCTCCTGTACCGAGCAATATCTTGACATTCACAGAGGAGGTGAACGTAAAGAAATTGGAATTTTTGGTCGTATCGAGAGTGGTGAGAAATTAGGTCTTGGGTTCCAATATGAACCCGTTGCTCCAACTATTTTTTTATTTGTTAAATCGCCGTTTTTATGGGCTAAGAAGGTAATTAACGTATGAGGCAATTTCACGAGTTGTATGAGACCCATTAATCATTATCATTAGCATTACATTACTCATGTCTTGCTGTATGGCGCCGATAATGGACCCAGTCAAAAGCGAATGAAAGCACGAATGAAAGCACGTGCGAATGAAAGCACGAAAAAAAATTGTTTGCATTTTTTAAATAAAATATTTTTGTCATTGACAGTTCGGTAATCGGTTTAACGGTGTCACACTGAATATTTGAAGTTGTCAAGTCGCTAAGAAAAGACTCTTTACAAGAATATACAAGATCACGGACAGCTCAAAAACACCCAAAGTAGTTGGCACTTGTGTTTGCTTCTATGAACTCACTCCCGCTCATCTGAATAGGTTCAACATTATTTAAAAAGTAAAATGACGATATCTCTCTAACCAACTTGCCGATTTTAATGAAATCAATTTTTTTGTACAGAATAATCAATTGTTAATGAAATACGAAAGTTTGCGGTCTCTAACATACGTATATATATTTTTATTTTTATTTTTTGAAAAACATGTCAAACAAATCCCATTTATTTTGGCTCATCAGAATAGGTTCAAGGGCAACTCTAGTTTGCGATCTACAACGATTATGTAACGACGTCAATTATTTTCCTTTTTTAAATTGAAAGTAATTACAGCCGTTTTTTTCTAAAATTGGTCGCGGAAATCAATTAAACCACTTTGAAAAAGGATAAATAAAGGGATACTTCAAATTTGGTTTAAAGCCGGGCCAAATCGCTTAGAAGATTTGCCGAAGTCAAAATGTAGTTGGTAATTTTAGTCGGAATGAATTAAGCTATAATATCAATATGAAAGGAGGGGCTCAACATGCGACAACACCAGCAGCGAGAAGACTTATCATCTGAACTGCTTCAAATTCCCAACGTTGTAGTGCTAGAATCAGGGAAGAATTCGGTGCTAATAAAAGTCTGGCATCTGGAAAACGCATTATTCGGAGTGCAAAGCATTTGAAGAGACTGAACGTAAAAAAAGAACACATCTCAATGATGTGTGCAAAGCTACACGACTTCAGTTTGCTCAAGATCATATGACGTGGAATAGGAAGTGGCAGACTGTCGTGTTTTCCTATGAAAAGAAGTTCAACCTTGATGGACCGGATGGCTACAACTATTACATTCACGACCTGCGAAAGGATAAATGTGTTTTAGGTAGTCACCACACCTGTGCATCAGGGGCATTACGATGTTCTGCATAAATCATATTATGGGACTTGTGACTTTGTGAGCTGCAATTTGTTACATCGAAAATTAACGCGAATGTATGCAAAACTATAGTAGAAAATGCTTTTCCAAATTTTTCGAATATTTTTGAACGGATTCCATGGACAACGGCCCCATTCCTACCTACTGGAGTGTTGTTAAACAGTGGATAAAGGATCAAAATGTGAAATTGCTCGAGTGGTTGCCATACTCCCCGGCCATAAATATTATTGAAAACGTTTGGGGTCTATTGTCCAAAAAAGTATATATGGACAGGGGACAATTTGGGAATCCTGCAAGCCTAATTGGCGCCATTAAAAAAACCGGATCAACAATTTCACTTGGATTTATTGAAAAATATTATAAATATTTTCCAAATCGTATCTATGAAGTTATATTGAACAAAGGAGATAGTACTACATACTAAATTATACTTAAATATGTAGCTAAATGTTAAAAATAACCAAAGCTGTGAGTTAGTACTTAATATATATATTTTTTCTTAATTTTAAATTTTTGAACCTATTCAGATGAGCCAAAATATATGGTCACATTTCGATACGTTTTTGGAAAAATAATCATAAAAATATAAATACGTGTGTTAGAGACCGCAAACTTTCCTGTTTCATTAACAATTGATTATTCTATATAAGAAAATTGATTTAATTAAAATCGGCAAGTTGGTTACAGAGATATCGTTATTTTACTTTTTAAATAATGTTGAACCTATTCAGATGAGCGGGAGTGTATACGAAATCACAACTATTCGTCAAACCTCAGCCTACCTGTCAATTAATTCTATATGACAATTTTGGCGTTAAACAAGTCATGTCACCTTTTCTGTCAGCAAAATGTTTGCTGGTGTTCTTTTTCGAAGAGTTCTTCATCGTCATGCCTGAAGATTTACGACTATTGTTGGCCTAACGGCGGCGGCTTTTAGTCAGATTCACACTTTTTCACAACAGAAACAGGGGCCCCACAATGATGCGTTTTAAGTCCAGTCATATTTGTTTCTTTTTTTTTATGTGTGTATTGTCGGCTAAGCAGGAATGTCAAACCATATACTGAAGTGAAATACTTGAAAATCGCAAACTATGTAACTCTTCAGCCTTAAATCAATATAGGTATTTTTTATAACCGCAAACACTTGAAATAATAAATTAATCGCTGAAGCTATTTTCTGTGGTTTCTATTATTTTTTTTTACCAAATTCAAGCTTACCACTCATAGATGTGTCGAAAAGAATATTACCTTGGTTACAACATCAACACTGTACGCATACATGTATGGGAGGTCATTTTCCAATCCCACCCACAAGTCGCCTATGTGGTTCTTCAAGTCCCTGACTATCTCTTTACCAAATTACATTACGACGATTTGGTTTAGAGATTTTGTCTTTTAAATGTTTTTTGTTACATTTAAAAGACAAAATCTCTAAACCAAATCGTCTGACAGAGTTACTTTTGCTGGGAGTGTACAACTTTTTGAATAGGGAAAGAGAAAGCTACGATTACACGGCCATTTTTTCGAGTCATTTAAATGGCGCTCTAACGTAAAAATCCCGTCACAAAGCAATCATTTAAATGTCGCTCTGTGTGATCGCCATTTTTGGCAGCGTCATTTAAATGATTAGGAAAATGGCGCACTAAATGACATGAATTAAGTGCCATTTAAATGGCGGAAAAAAATGGCCGTGTGATCGCTCTTCAATGACCCCTAGGACAATGACATCCCAACGGAAAATTCTAAATGACTCGCAGTGTCCGTCATTTGATTTTGGGACACAAATGACGATGATAGTCATTCCGTGTGATCGCCATTTTTATACCCTCCACAGGAAGGTATATTGACTTTGCCATTACATTTGTAACGTCAAGAAGGATTCACCGGAGACCCTATAAAGTATAAATATTCTGAATCAGGATCACAAGCACGATAGTACCAAAGGAATTGACCTAGGCGAATCAAATTTTGTGAGACGACTTCTTTTTACCGTCGCCAGGTTGGTATTGAAAATAGGCTATGTCGGTCATGCAGTTCTGGTACCTCCCATACAAAACCACTATTAGACCCACGTCTCTCTCGGTCTGTTGAAATGACGATATAGCGTCCAAACGAATCGACTTAGGTGAATGAAGTTTTGTGAGAGGACTTTTTTTAACAGTCGTCAGGTTGGTATTGAAAATTGTCTATGTCGGTAAAGTAGTTCTGCTACCTACCATACAAAACTAACATTAGACACATACTAACTCGCATGGCCAACATTTTGCAAGACTTTTATGCAGTGGAGCGTGGAGGGTATCAAAGCATCGGCCAGGTCGATGATAACACATTTACTTGTTTCAATGACGAATCGTAGCTTAAATAAAAATGGCCGTGTAATCGTAGCTTCTCTTTAAGTAAATTAATGGAGCTGTTGACATAAAACCAATACAGATAGGTATAGCGGAACTGCAATCCTTTTAAGACTGATGATATTTGTGATGAAAAGGTAGACTGCCAGCAACCGGCAATAACCAAAAAGTGGTTTCCATTTGTCCATGCTCCAGTTCTTGGGAACAAGATCCTATCCAACGTACTGTGTGAACGTCTTAAACCGTTCTGAAACACACTAATCGGCGGTTACCAGTGTGGCTTCTGGCACGACAGATCGACAATAGACCAAATTTTCACACTGAGGCAAATCCTGGAAAAGACCAACGAGTTTCAAGTCTAAACTCACCACCTATTCATCGACTTCAAAGTCGCGTATGATTACATACATCGTCAGGAGCTCTATATGACGATGGCCGAATTCGGAATCCCGGTAAAACTGATTCAGCTGCGTCACGTGACGCTAGAAAATACGCGCAGCAACATGCAGTTTGGACGCAGCTCCTTCGATCGATTAAAACTTGCAGCGGCAAGGTAACGCGCTAGCGCTATCATGCGACTTCTTTAATCTCGTATTGGAGCAGATAGTGCGCAAGGCTATCTCCCTTTAACAGATCTGTCCAGCGCTGGGCTATGGGGACGATGTTGACATAATCGGTCGCTCTCACCGTGCCGTGATGGAAGCGTTCACGGCGATTGAAGAACAGGCAAAATCCGTTGGCCTTAAAGTAAATGAGAACAAGACTAAGTACATACATGCTATCAACAAACAAACAAGCATCTGTCCACCTCTTAGGACAAAACGTCACTATTGATAGCAATAACTTCGAGGTAGTTAAGGAGTTCACCTACCTCGGAGTAAACATGTAAACACCCTAGGAAACCGTTGCTACTTCGGTTTGGCAAAATAATTGGGTTCAAAACTCCTAACTCGAAGGACAAAATGTGTGCTCTACAAAACCCTTATCCTGCCAGTTCTGCTTTATGGCGCCGAGTGCTGGATGGTAAGCAAGAAGGGAGAGCTGATACTGGGCTCCTTCGAAAGAAAAATACTTTGGCGGATTTTTGGTCCTGTGTGCGAGGAGGGCGAATGGAGGAGAAGATACAACCGCGAACTCAATGAGCTGTACCAAGATATAGATGTAGTCCAAAAAGCTAAAACACGTCGACTACATTGGCTCGGCCACATCGAGCGAATGGACAATAATGCTCCAGCTAAGAGGATCTTCGAATCCCAGCCCCCAGGTTCGAGAAGACAAGGAAGACCGAACCTCTGTTTCAAAGACCAAGCCATCGCGGATGCCAGAGCGCTTGGTCTCGACAACTGGAAGCAGCGTGCCCGGAATCGTAGAGAATGGAAGGCTACAGTGTCTCTGGCAGAGACTCTTCACGGGTCGGTAGCCCAATAAGTAAGTAAGTAAATTCTCGCGAAACTCTGATAAACATTTCCACTCTTAAAATCATAAAGCAAATGAGCTTAGATGTGGTAGCCAGACACACGGGCGGACAGCAAAAGGTCGTCAAAAGGCGAACCTTCTTCGAAATAGGTATTGGAACCCTAGGCCTATTTTGAGCTTCTTACAAGCATTCGCTTTTATTTTTGACACGAATGTAAGGGACCTACAATTTTATGGCGACTCCGAACGGCTGGATTGAGAAGCTTTTCCGGGACAGTTATAATCTCGGATGTTTGTCAGACTTTCGAGAGATGGCGCAAAACCCCTTAAGATCTAATTTGTGTTTTTCCGTGGATCAAACCTGAAACCCCTCGCACTTGTATAGTATTTCAACACACTAACCACTGAGCCCAAAATATTTACAAAATTTTGTATACCCAAATCCCATTGTAAGGCACTAAACTAATACTCACCGTGTGCAATATTTCCTTCGTTCAGTTCAGCCAAATCGATTAAGTTCTGGCCGATTTTCAATCCTCTCACGCAACCAATATATCCCTGCAATTGTGGATACTCAGTGTTCGCTCTAAGCAAATTCGCCGGATCATAGCCGCCAACATTGAACTGAAAATAGTCGGTCGGTGGTGCGGGCGGACGATGTGGCGATAGTACCTCTGCAAAATAGTCCCACCCGCACAAATACCATTAAAAATGAACATCCGTACAACCCGCATGCACACTTACCACGTTCCGGATTAATCCACGGCTTATTGGCGTATTCGTCGAGCAGCAGTGTGCCCCGTTCAACCATCACGTTTCGTTCGTTGACGTGCATCACCGTCTGTGTTGGACTCCTAATGATTGCTACCTGGATGCTCTTCAGACTGCTGATTGTATCATCGACGATGGTGAGGTTAACTATCTCATCGCCGTAATTATAGAGAAAGACAATCTCGTTCCCGTCGCTAATGTACAGGTGTACGAAATTGTTGTAATGATCGTTGGCGTACAGCACCAATGAATGTGTGTCGTAAGTACGTAAATTAATGAGAATATCCTGGCTGAGGATATTCTTCAGGATGTCTCGTTTATCTTCGACAGATGCATTTGAACTTAGATAGTTGCGCTTGAGGAACGACTCGCGGGTGATGAATGTCAATGCTTTTTCGTTGACGTCTGCAATATGTACAAGCACACACACACAATGTTACATTATGCGCATTTGTGAATATGTTAAACCATTTCATTTTAATTGCTGTCAAAAGGACGACAAATTTACTTACTTGTCTCGCAGAATTCACCAAGATGTGCCCATGGATTACTGCAGACACACTTGAAGGTACTCCAGAGTTCCTTGCATTCGGCACCGTTCTTGCATGGCGACGGAACGCATGATGGCTTACAGTCCTTTATTATCTCTGACAGATGCACTGACATGTAACTGTAGATGTCGAGTATTTCACCGTTAACTACCAAACCGCGGAAACATCCGATGAGTCCCTGTTTTACTGACAATTTCTTTAGCAGATCTCTGTGGTGTGAGCGGTTGTTGGAAAGGATATAAATATAAAATACAAAAAGAAAAAAAAAAGTCAAATTGAGATGTAATGTAAAATTGCATTTCGTGTGTAGGTTTATTTTTGACGTAAATTTGTTTTCAAATTCACATCAAGGGATGTGTGCTCTATATGCATATATGCATGCATGCATGAGGACGTAAGGTGAAGTGGAATTGTATCTACCCTTCGTTGTAGGAGTGCTTTATGGATGGCTTTCAAAATGAACTTAAATTAAGTTGTAACCTAAGGGAGTGTGGCCCTGCTTTGGTGTTGCAATTTCAGCTGTGAAATTATACAAGAATTGAACAACCCATCAGTGTTCGTTTGAGGACAGACTTCTTTGACCCAAGACGAAACAGGGAAATTGAAAAAGTGTCTCTTCTAGAATTCGTAGAAATACCAATAAACTTTGACGGATCGCAGCGCAGTTTGTTGTGGCAGGTGGATGTTTCTTTTTTGGTGCTCCCTTAGACCAAGAACAAAACGACCGACACGGGGTAAAGTTTGAGACGAGTCGTTCTTTTAAGCAACGATCAGGTTGTCGGGAAATAGGTCGCCATAGCTTTACAAATAAGACTTAAAAGAGGTAATACGATTGCTTCGAAAGAACATTTAATTAGAAGTTGCACCTATTCATGGACTTTAGAGTACAAAGGTAAGTAGGCTTAGACATAGCGAGTTGCCCCTTGAGTCTGATCTATAACTTCTTTTTTATTCAATCTTTTCATTTACAACATAGGTACAGGACTGTTGGATAAGGCGTCTGACGATCTTGTAAGAGCTATTTAAATATTGGAGACGAAATCTGTCTGAGCCGCTGGGAAAATATTTTAAGAAGTGAATGCAAGTTTGTTATTTTTATTTTATAAAGCTGCAACAATGCTTTCAGAAAGCTGGTTAGTTTAGCACTTAGTTTGTTGTAAAGCTACGATTACACGGCCATTTTTTTGAGTCATTTAAATGGCGCTCTGACGTCAGGAAAACTTGACATTTAAGTTACGATTCGTCATTGAAAAAATGGCGATCACACGAAATGACTATCATCGTCATTTGTGTCCCAAAATCAAATGACGGACACTGCGAGTCATTTAGAATTTTCCGTTGGGATGTCATTCTCCTAGGCGTCATTGAAGAGCGATCACACGGCCATTTTTTTCCGCCATTTAAATGGCAGTTAAATCATGTCATTTGGTGCGCCATTTTCCTAGTCATTTAAATGACGCTGCTAAAAATGGCGATCACACAGACCGACATTTAAATGACTGCTTTGTGACGGGATTTTTACGTCAGAGCGCCATTTAAATGAGCAAGTTCCAGCAAATGGCAAAATGAAGCTTTCAGCTTGTTCCCCCGCTTCTGCTGTCGAATGCTTACTTATTTTAGGTGGCGCTACAGTCCGGGGTGGACCTGAGCCTTAATCAAAAATCGTCTCCAGGCAGTACAATCTTTTGCCAGCTGTCTCCAGTTTCGCACGCTAAGTTGGTTAAGGTCTCCTTCCCCTTGCGTGCGCCCTCTGAGTTGCGGTCTTCCTCTACTACGCCGTCCCTCGGGTGTGGATTGGAAGATCTTTCGGGCCGGATCATTCACTTTACATGACCCAGCCACTTCAGTCGTTCGTTGGGCCTTCACGCTTCTGGCTAGGTCGATGTCGCTGTACCTACAGCCAATACAGTTCGTCGTTGTATCCCCTCCTCCATTCACCGTCTATACAGACGGGACCGAAAATTACTCGAAGAATTTTCGAAGAATTTTGTCTCTGTACCATAGAGAAGGTCTGGGATGATTAGGGCCTTATAAAGGGTCACTTTAGTTGTTCGAGAGAGGGCTTTGCTACTCAATTGCTTTCTAAACCAAAAGAAACAGCCAACAGATATTCTTCGTTAAATCTCAGCGCTTTTTCATTGCCTGAGCTCATAGCGGAGCCTAGGCATAGACAAAGTCCTTAACCACCTGAAAGATATATTTTATTCTGCTGTCGAATGGTGCGTCTATATCCGAATAAATGAGAACGGTCTAGGTAGAACACAAATCTTAAACCTATAGAACCTTGAAGAACGATTAACATCGTATATCGTATATCGATAACTGATGGCAAAGTTTCTACGTTTCAACCCAGAAAGATGTAAGCCACAGCTTCCTCTCTTGCGAATGTCTGACCAACATTATGATCATATACCTGCCCTGCACTAGAACTAAAAGGCACATGCAGAAATTTCTCGCGAAAGTTAGGCCTACGACTGTACTGTCATAAAAGGTATACCCATCGTCGCAGATGGCTCAAAGACGGAGAATGGAATGGAAGCAGTAACTTTCTCAAAAGAACTAAGTATCAGCTATTCATGTCGACTGGCAACTCAGTTCAGCATTTTCCATCATAGGCAGAGCTCAAACTGGGTCTTAGCAAGGTAACTACCATCAGCAATGCAAATTACCTTCTGTGGTGACAGCCAAATCCAATCTGGGAAACTCTAAATCCGTAAATCAGTACCCCTTGGTTTTCAGATCAATAATCCGTAACAAAGTCTGGAAGAGAACAATTCAGTAGATAAACTGATCAGATGCGGCTCTGAAATGGACACCCTATTAGCTGCCAGATATGTAAGTACTACAAACTTTCAACGCAGCTAAAAGCGTGATAATGTCAATGTCCGGTTGTAGCATAACTCGCAGCTTCTGATGGGCCGCAATTACTGAAAGGTCAACGATCGTAACATCTTTTGATAGAAAACAAATCCGATTGCTCATCTGGATAATAACCGGCCACTGCATCATTGGAAACATGGCCAAAAGACTGGATATCTTTACAAAATGACTTCTGTAAAAGTTGCGGGGATGAAGAGAAAATGGAATGTGTCACTGTCCAGCCCGTCAGAACTGACTTGCATGGAAGCACGGTTCTTTGATGACTTGGAAGATCTAGAAACGATACCTTTACCAGATTTAAGAAGATTCATCAACACATTCACAGTTGTATGTCCTATCATATAATAAAACTGTAGGAATTATCTTTGTCTGTTAAAAACTCGAAAACTACTGGACAGATTTTGATGAAACTTTTTATAAAATGTTCCTTAAGACTGTGAGACTGCTATAGACTATTTCGTTTATATCCACGTCCTTAGGAACAGTTTTTAACCAAAATGTATACCTCGGTTGATTTATTTTCGCATTGAGTGCTATGGTCAGTAGTCAATTGTATACGTAGGTTTGTATATTATGATCGCATGCCCGATGCTGGATGGGGATGGGGTGCGTGCTGCAGTATGGCTACGGCATGGGTTATATTAATAATCTTCATAAGAGAAGAGACGTAATAATACAAAACAGATTTCATTTCAGAATTTCATTCGATATGTGGTATAGTAACTGATAACAGTGTAGAGTAGGGGTAGGTTGTTGTTTGGATTCCATAGGAAGAGGGAAACAAAGGAAAGGAAAGAAAATTCAGTATTACAAACAAGTAGCAAGATCATTCCAGGGAGGGCGATGCAGAGGGTGCAAATTAAATCGATATCTGTAATTCTAATAAAACTGTAGGAACTTTCTGTGTCTCCTAAAAGCGCGAAAACTACTGGACAGATTTCAATTAAACACTCAAAGTGTAATCTTAAATGGTCCGAATACAGGTTTGTTTGCACGGGTCAGCTAGTGTACTATAGAAGGATCTCAATGGCTTCGGAGTGAAAATTGCATATATTTCAAACTACCCATCTATCCCAACCTAACCTAACCTAGCAGATTTTATCTTTAGAAGAGCTATTTGTCTCTAAAACTCAACTACAAACCCGAATGTGTTAAAACTAAGTCCTACCAATAACGTCAAAGTTGCTTTGCTAGCACTTTCAGTTGAAACCCCCTTCATCAGAAATGTGTAAATTCCCCGCCCATCCAATTAAGTGCGGCAACCATAAAAGCAACCATTCCGCGCAAAGTGCTCATCGAATCACCTGATTATCACTCACAGTCCCAAAAAGGAAACTAGCTTAACACTCTTCTTAACTCGATTTGGCTGCCAAATAAAATAAAGCAGCCGTCTATGAGCTTCAAATGGTGGCTTGTAAAAAAAAAACGCTCTCTCTCTCTCTCAACCATTTAATGCCAATTTGCAAGTGAAAAACTCCAAAAGCGACTAAATTAAGTTATAAAAAATGCAAGCCCCATCCGCAGAGTAACCCTTTGCAAAGTACTAAAATCACCAGTTTACTGCTATTCATTTTTGGCTGCGAGTATCTGCTGAATCAGAACCCCTTCTATGGATACATCCATCGAGAAGAGCACATAAAATTCGCGCAATTTATCCCAATCCGGCGAACAGATAAAAGGAAAATGCCATCGGACCCGAAAAGGATGTGCGAATACACATTGTTAAACTGCATTACACAACAGAGCAACACCACCACCATCACTCACCCCCGCTGTAGGGATTGTCTTTTCCACTTTGTGAATATGTATAGCATGGCATGGAACTGGGGACGGGGAGGTCGGTCGGTATCTGCCAGACGCACATACACAACACAAATACATACTATACACGGATGGCCGTAGTCGCATCGGTCGCGTCCGCGTCTCCGTGCAGCTATATACAAAATCCTATTAGGGATGTAAACATGAAAAGTGCGAACCTATTAAAAATTTATTTAATGCCCTCACAAGCAATTAAGCGCTCATTCAGTTTTCAGTTTGCAAAACGGTGTTTTCGCGTGTAAGCCCAAACCTCAAATGCATTCAGCGATGTAATTATTATTGAAAGTCCTTTTTAAGAATAATGCAATGTAATTACGCTCACCGTGGAGTGTTTTCCAAAGCAATGCACACACACAGTCTGTGACCTGCAGCAGCTCGCTTCGCATATGGCGCGCCGAGATTTATTCTCGTTGCGGTGAGCGACTGGCGAGGATATGCACTTTTTATTTATTCACTGGATTTTGGTTACGTATACGCACCCGGTGACCGGGCGGGGTAGCGATAATGCATTCAAATTCAGGTCAACGGTATGAGGATTCGACGAGGGTTTAACTATCAAAGTTCAACTGATTTAAAGGACTACACAATGGTTTTGTTATTAATTTGTTATTCCCTACACACCAAAACAGGTTGGTCATAAAAAAAAAAAAACAATTTGGCAAAAAAAAAACAAACGCCTATTGTTGTGTAAACAAATTGGCCAGAACGATAAATCAAAAGGTGAGCGCTGAGAATGTATCATTAATCACTCTGGCAATGGGAAATACATTAGGCATCCGTCCTCGGATCGTCCTTTTTATCCGATTTTCATATAACTATAGCTATACGGCTCATTGATGATACAAATGATAAATATTCTTTTGATTCGAAAGAGCCTTAGATGCGAGGCGTTCTGGTATTTATTGATGTAACCTTGAGAATGATACAATTGATGTCGTCTCCAAGAGATGGCTTACAATACATATACATACAGTTTATTTGAGAGATGCTTACAATACATATCGTAGTAGGTATATCCGAGGACATGAGTTGGAATTTGATTTTTGTTGTTTTACAGGCTCGGGAATGAGATGTCCTTGCGTGCTTTGGTAACTTTCAAAGGAACATGGGGAGTTTGTGATATTTTTTTGTCATTGTAGTCTGTCTCGTAAAAAAAAAGGTTCATTGGAAATTATTTTTAGACGAGAGGGTCAAACCCACACGTGGAAGGTCTTATTAGATTAGGTACACAGATGCTTACCGGTGGGGTTCCCACAGAATTTGATACTTTTAAATTGAAGTACACTCGGCATGAGCAAATATTTACGTTCAGACACAAATGAAATTGTTGTCAAATTTGTAGCTTATTTTTAGACAGAGCGGTGAAGTTGAACGGGCATCACCAGCGGAGATGTGGGCGAGGAAACTTCCTGCGGTAATTTGAGAGAGAAATTAGCTTAAAAAATCACCCAACCAAATTTGAAGTACGACAGAAAATAGATTTCTGAACAATTTGGAGAAAAGAATCTAACAATTGCCCAAGTCAATTGCGTACATCGACTTCTGTAAGAAAGTACTGAAAGGCCTTAGCTTAGAGAGAGAGATCAGTACCTCAGGACAACCATTTGCTCAAACCTGTCTAAGTATCTACGTCAGTGATAGGGGATAACACACAACAATTGGCAAGACGATAAACAACCTCAAATACGAAGACAAAATACGCAGACTAACAGAAGCAAAGTATAGGTAAGCAGGTAAATAGGCGATCTTGTGGCAGTTGCCACAGCTTTAGTTAGACCAATAGTTGTGTCCATTGTGTCCAGTTACGGGAACCATTCATTGCATACCTGTTGGAAGACATGAATTAAACAGCTTTTTATATTTGAACCACCTAGATTTAGTATGAATCTCAGGGGTTCTTAAATCTCTTCTGTATTCAGATCCCTCAGCTTGTCCTAAGAGTACCCGAGGATGTAAACTCTTTTTATCTACATGAAGTACACTGATTTGAGTGTCAATTTCAGTAGTTCCTTAAGATCCATATTCTCCAGATCCTCTAGTTCATCGAAGAAGTAGCTGTTAAGAATCCTCTTCTGTGTCTGTAAATATCGATCATGGTTCCAAGCGAATAATAAATGCAACAAAATGACAACCATCCTGAATTTATCTATAGAATGCTAGAGACACCTCTATTGGGAGTGAGTGATTTTGATAAGTAAAAAGGTTAAAATTCAAATTGTTGAGTCAATGATTAGAATAGAGATTCAAAAAAGTGAAAGTTTCCAATTTATTCCGCTCTGAACTACGAGAGCTAGAGCTAATGTTTGAGCCAAAGCGAAGTTGTCTATACTAACAATGGGATAAAATGCTTGATAGTCGCATTAGGGATGGTCCACAACTAAAGAGTCCACTCCACAAAAACCAAACAAATATGACAATCAACCAGGATAATCGACAACGCATGCTCTTCAGGAAACAGGAACTCACCACTAGGATCAAAAAATGCCTTAAAAAAAAAAAAAATGTTTTAGCCTGCTTTCTTGACACCGAAGGAGCGTTTGACAACACGGTCCAGATATACCTACTCGTGCTCTTTACGTTCCACGACTTGACTCTTTCTTTACTAGTAGTATAAAGCAGGAAATTGCCTTTTATGTAGATGTGGCATATGGCATGCTTTCATTCCTAAACTGATAATAATTATTAGTTGATTTGGTTCGTAGTTGAAGAGATCCGTCTAAACCATTAGAGTCAGTGGCCTTCTTGTTCTAATGCTTTCTTATAATTCTTAGACCAGTTTGACAGCTGATCTGTTTACTAGGTCTTTCTCTTTGATCTGTTAAAGTCCTTATTTGATTGCGACAATAATGCTCTGCAGAAACAGGAACAGACACAGAATCTTACTGGAGTCGAGGCCAAATCAAATTTAAAAATTTGTGATGATATCGACAGTCGACACTCCAAAAATTTATTCCTTTCATAAATAAATTTATGATTTGAAAACAGTTTGATAAAATAGAATTCAATAGGTACATTTTTTAGCAATGACGGTTTCTAGTTCCAAGGATATACCGGCGACATTGCGTTGCGATCATAATCAGAGGCAAATCTGAAGAAACAAACTCGGAATTCCTCAAAAGAAAGTACTAAAGGTGCCTGTCCATTTGAGAGTAAAAATGCTGCGAGCAGCTCTCAAGCAGCTCTCGAGAGCAAACTCGCAAGTGGACATAGTCATAGTGGACCACAGTACACATATTAAAGGTAAGATATTCCGAGCACTCATTTTCGTTTCGTTCTGCGCATCTGTCAAAAAGGCATGCTTTTCAATAGAAATTCGAATTTGGTCACATTGTCAGCCATGAAAACTCATGCGCGCGCACATTATTTCTATACGTTTATTGTCCATGGTCACATAGGCCGCCATTGCAGATGCGCAATATATTACCTTTAATGTGTATACTGTGATAGTGGACAGCATTTTTACTCTCGAGTTTGCTCTCGAGAGCTGCTTGAGAGCTGCTCGCAGCATTTTAACTCTCAAATGGACAGGCACCTTTAAAGTTACCTGTCCATTTCAGAGTAAAAATCAAGCAGATTCGAGAGCAAACTCGCAAGTGGGTATAGTCTTGAGAGAGAGTAGTTCGCGGAGAGTTAATTTTTTACTCTCGAGCATTTTGAAAGTCCCTCGCAAGTGGACACATCATACATGTTCTGATTCTGATCACTATCGGAGATTAGCTCGCAAAATTCCAACATGCTTCGTATTTTGCGAGCAGCTGTCGAGAGACGACATGGCAAAACAGTGGACATTGGAAGAAATTAATCGACTCATAAGTCTTACCAATACACACCCACAAGCTATACCAGGGATTCCCTTAATTTGGTATGCTTTTTAAAAATAGTTGGGCCAACAGATTGAATTATATATTCTACTAGCTGAACCCCCGCCAGCTTCGCCAGTCCTTTTTTGCTTTTTTAATTTTTAAATTTTTTTGGCCTATCAATTGATCACCGTAATTACTTACTTACTTACTTAGATGGCGCTACAGTCCGGGGTGGACCTGGGCCTCAACCAACACGCCTCTCCAGTTAGCACGATCTTTGGCTAACTGCCTCCAGTTGCGCACTCCAAGTTGGTTGAGGTCCCCTTCCACTTGTGCGCGCCACCTAAGGCGAGGTCTTCCTCTACTGCGTTGTCCCTCCGGGTTGGAATCGAAGACTCTTCGGGCCGGAGCGTTGGTGTTCATTCGCTCTACATGTCCTAGCCATCTTAGTCGACTGATACGTACTTTTCTGACAAGGTCGATGTCGCTGTACAGCTCGTAGAGTTCGCTGTTAAATCTCCTCCTCCAAAGCCCGTCAACGCAAACGGGACCGAAAATCACTCGAAGAATTTTGCGTTCGAAGCGACCAAGGAGATCTTCATCCGCTTTTGACAACGTCCATGATTCTGCGCCATAAAGCAGGACTGGGATGATGAGGGTCTTATATAGAGTCTCCTTGGTGTTTCTCGACAAGGCCTTACTAATCAATTGCCTTCTTAGGCCAAAGTAACAGCGGTTGGCAAGTGTAATTCTTCGCTTGATTTCTGATGTGATGTCATTTTCAGAATTAATAGCGGAGCCGAGGTAGACAAAGTCCCGAACTACCTCAAAGTTATAGCTGTCTATCGTGACGTTCTGTCCGATTCGTCGATGTTGTGTGTCCCTTCTCGTTGACAGCATATATTTTGTTTTGCCCTCATTCACCACTAAACCCATTTTTGCCGCCTCTGTACTGATACTTGCAAACGCACCAGTGACAGCTCGCTGTGTTCTGCCAATGATGTCGATGTCGTCAGCGTATGCAAGTAGTTGCACAGACTTTTGGAAAATTGTGCCCCTGGTGTTGGCTTGCGAGTTTCGCACAATTTTCTCAAGAATGATGTTGAAAAAGTCACATGACAGCGCATCACCTTGTCTAAATCCTTTTTTGACATCAAAGGTCTCGGTGAGACTGTTTCCGACCTTTACGGAGCAGCGAGCGTTCTCCATCGTCATTCTGCACAATCTGACAAGTTTGGCAGGGATGCCAAAACTAGACATGGCTCTGTATAGCTCGTCTCTATAAATGCTGTCATATGCGGCTTTAAAATCGATAAATAGGTGATGAGTATCGATTTGGACTTCTTGGGTTTTCTCCAGGATCTGCCGTAGTGTGAATATTTGGTCGGTTGTGGACTTACCGGGCCTAAAACCGCACTGATAGGGTCCAATCAGTTCGTTGACAAATGGTTTCAGGCGTTCACACAGTACGGAAGACAGGATTTTGTAAGCGATGTTAAGGAGACTAATGCCTCTATAGTTGGCGCAGTTTAGAGGGTCTCCTTTCTTATGGATCGGGCAAACAATGCTGAGGCTCCATTCTTCAGGCATACTTTCCTCTGACCAAATTTTAGAAACGAGTTGGTGTATGCTCTCTACCAAGTCATCCCCCGCTGCCTTAAAAAGCTCGGCCGATAAACCGTCCGGTCCTGCAGCTTTGTTGGACTTTAGCTTGGATATTGCTATCCGTACCTCATTTTGGTCAGGTGGACGGAAGTCTTGGCTTTCATCGCCCAGGTTGAATGGTTCATTCTGCCTGACAGCGGAATTTGTGTCGTCTTCGCCGTTTAACAGTCTACAGAAATGGTTTTTCCATGTCCTCAGCACCGACTGTGACTCTACCACAAGGTTTCCTTGTTCGTCTCTACAGGTCTCTGTTCGGGTCTTGTTCCCGTGACACGTTCTTTTTACCTTTTGGTAAAACTTCCGAACATTGTTCCTGGAGTAGCACCTCTCTATTTCCTCGATCGCGCGCTTCTCATGCTCTTTCTTTTTCCTCCGGAGAAGACGGTGTTCTTCCCTCCTTTTTTTCTCGTAGAGCTCACGAGCTGCTCTCGTCCTTCTCTGCAGCGCCGCTTTGTATGCCAGTTGCTTTGCTGCATGTGCTTGCCGGCACTCTTCATCAAACCAGGGGTTTCGCGGTGGTGGTCGGGTGAAACCTAGCACATCAGTTGCGGCTTTTCTGATGGCTTCTTGGCATCGATGTCACTGGTCTTCAGCACTTGATGCTGGCTGTACAGGAATTCTCGAGAGGTTGAGGGAGACGCAATCGGCAAAAGTTCTGGCGGTTTGTTGCGTTTGTAGCCGTTCAACGTTAAATCTCCTCACAGTATTTCCTCGTTGTTGTGGTGTCTGGGATATCCGCATACGTACCTTGGCTACAACAAGGTAGTGATCCGAGTCTATGTTGGCCGCTCGGAAAGTTCGGACATCTAGAATACTGGAGGAGTGCCTTGCGTCGATCGCAACATGGTCAATTTGATTGACCGTTTGATGGTCTGGTGACCGCCATGTTCCTTTGTGAATGTTGAGGTGTGGAAACCGTGTGCTTGCTATAGTAACATTACGTCCCGCAGCAAAGTCAATTAGCCTAAGTCCGTTTCCAGACGTGGTGTCGTGTAGGCTGTGCTTTCCGATTGTGCTACCAAAGATGTCCTCCTTTCCTATTTTGGCGTTAAAATCACCTAAGACAATTTTAACGTCGTATTTAGGACATTGCTCATATGTTTTGTCGAGGAGCTCATAGAAACATTCTTTGGTAGCGTCGTCTTTATCTTCTGTGGGGGCGTGAGCGCATATCAGGCTGATGTTGGCGAATTTAGCCTTGATGCGGATAGTTGCAAGGCGCTCACTTACGTGTCGAAAGCTCAAGACTTCTTGCCTAAGTCTGCCGCTTACAACGAATCCGCATCCAAATAGACGCTGCTTCTGCTCTCTGTAGCAATCACCGTAGTAGATGTCACAGGTTTTCATCCTTCTTTTGCCTGGCCCATCCCACCGCACCTCCTGAATGGCGGTGATATCTGCCTTGTAGCAGTCTAGGGCCTCCGCTAATTGTTCGGCTGCACGCGGTCTGTTCAGGGTTCGAACATTCCACGTGCAGATCCGAAAGTCATTGTCCTTTTTTCGTTTTGCAGGGTCGTCAACAGTGAATCCATCCGTATCCGAGACTCTTGGTTGCTTCGTAACCATTATTTTTTTTCCGTGGTTGGGTAGTTAGCCCCACGCACAACCCCCAACCTGGAGGACCAGGCCCTAAGATAACCCTAGGACAGCGGGTCGGATACTCCGTTGTCAGTAACCCACTTCGGGGATATGAGTGCTGCCGTTGGCCCATAAAGGGTTCATCCGCCACCATCTCTATTTCAGCACCCTGACTAGTGCTGAAAATCCTTACAGACCTTTGCTCCAAATATGTCAGAGAAGCTCACGCAAGGTATCTGCCATCTCGACTGTTGACAACACCGTTGATTCAATCTTGTGTATTCATCCGCTGTATGTCCTCTTTCTGAGGGGCTCATGTAAGACCTCTGAGACTCGTTCAGTCAGTCATTCCGACAGAGCATTATAGTGTTGCTATTTTCTTCGTGTTCAACACTCGCGCTTATAAGTTTAGCAAGCCAAGCCCGGTTGAGCGAGACCAGTACCCGGTGGTTACCACGCGGAGGTAAAATTACACCGTAATTACTGACATTAAAAAGAAATCAATTTATTTGGTTGAAAATTACGGGCGACAATTTTTTTTTGTATTGGAGGTGCCACGCCCCTTTGTCCAACTTTGACCAATCTTCGCAGGAGCACTCTAGGGCCACTACCTAAGATTATCTGTAAGTTTGAGCTCAATCGATTTTGTGGTTTTCCAAATATACGATATTCAATTTTTTTTTCTGTAAGGAAGGTGCCACGCCCTTTCTCCAATTTTGATGGTGGAAAAATCTTTGGACGACAACCCCAAAAAGAAAACCATAGGTATAGCTGACTTTCATCATCCCGAATGGGCTATGGTCGATTTGGTTGGCGGTTCGACCGTCTGGAGAGCGCCAGGTTGCTGTATGGATCCTTAGCCTTGGAAACCTAGTGCTACTTATCACCGTATTACGAGCTGCTGCAAAATCGATTAGTCGGTAGCCGTTGTCTGTTGTCGTTTCGTGGATTCTGTGCTTACCAACTAACCCGCCAAAGATGTTTTCCTTTCCGACTTTAGCATTGAAATCCCCGAGTACAACTTTTACATCATACTCCGGACAGGCTCCGTAGGCTCCATCCAGGAGGTCATAAAAATCCTCCTTGATGGGATCTTCAGCCTCGTCGGTAGGGGCGTGTGCACATATTAGGCTTATGTTTTGGAAAGTAGCTTTGATGCGGATCACAGAAAGGCGATCACTTATCGGCTTGAAGTCAATGACTTTTGTCCTAAGCCGATTTCCCACGACAGATCCGCATCCTTATACATGCAATCTTTTGTTGCAGCTGTAATAAATGTCGCAATCTTTTCTTTTCATCATACCTGATCCTATCCATCGTATCTCCTGGACCGCGGTTATATCTGCCTTGTACCGCGTGAGGGCAGACTTAAGTTTTTGAGTAGAACCTGTGGTGTAGAGCGTTCGTACATTCCAGGTACATACTCTTAGGTCGTAGTCCATTGACGTTCCGGGTCTGGTTGCCATTTGAGGAGTTCCATTTTCCGAGGCTGGCTGTGTCTCTCTCATAACTATAGTGGTTTTTTCCATGGTCGGGAAGTTACCCCGACGGCACATCTGACAATCTGACAGATCTGACAATCGGATGTACTTAGCTTAACTCATTTTGGGATATAAGCGCTGCCGTTGACCCATTGAGGGCTCCTCCGCCACCAACTCTTTTCCAACACCCTGGCTCAGTATAATTGGAAGTCCCTATAGACCTGGTGTTCAAATATGTCGAAGTAGCTCATATAAGGATTACACTTACCAGTTCGACCTAACTGGAGCTGTAGGCGCCACCGTTGATTCCATCAAGAGAATTCCTCCGCTGCCGCCTAAGAGTAAGTGCCTTAGTGAGAGGACACTTCTCCCCCCCTCTCTCGTTCGCTGCCACTAACGACCTTCCACAGGGGTTGGTTACCCCATCTCCAGCCGAGGTACTAGGCACCCACCAGTCACCAACGTGGAGGTGAGAGTAGGAGTACTATCACTCAGTACGTGCTGAGTTTCGTCTTTGGAAGACTACCCCTCCCAACGAAATAAAAAATACTAGGTTCAGCCTGGAGCTCAAAATCCACGAACTTGTACTTTTAGCGACTTTAAGTGTGTTCTCAGCACTGGATAGATTCTATTTTTTTACTAATTTGTACCATTAAAACTTTAAAATAGCTTCATAAACTTTAAGAAGAATTTATTTCCTCATCTGGGCAATATTTCTGAAGCGCAATAATCATACCAACCATGGCGCATTATTCGATTGAATAATGCAAATTCCTCTGTCCCAATCCAGAATTTCAAAACTGAACTCATCCGAAGAGTCAACAACCCGCCATTATTTATGCCGAAAAACTCCCATAATTCTGTCGAAATGAAATATTAAAATTTCCAAATCTATACATAGACTGCCATCATCATCATCATCCCTTATGGAAGTGCAAATTAGGTATACTAAAGGAGAAATAAGCCCCAAAGGACCGCGCCGTGCCGCCCGCCGCACATTTGGGTGGTACCTATCGCTTTTATAATGAATTCACATAGAACTTTTGAAAAATCTTTATCTGCGCTTGGAATCTCCATCCGCAATATCATAAATCTTCATCGTTTCAACTTTTATAGTAAATTATTCCCGCACGAGAAGGCACATGGTCTATCTCGAAGCTCCGAATTAAATCACTTCCACAATGCAAACAGACAAACAAAGAGCGCTGGGCCGCATGGATCTGCCATAATAATTAGAGACACTGCCTGCCATCAATGACAAATAGAGGAACGTAACTAAGATGGATATACCAGCAGCACAACGACGACGACGATTGTGGAAAACCAATCAAACCATCAATCACATTCGTGGATTACTTCCTCTAGGCAGCAGCAGGAGCACCACCACCACCACTACCGCAAACACAAACCACACAGTCCGGGTCCGGGATGAGTAAACATTTCAAACTGCTCAGCTCAGTATACAAACAGAAAACTTTGTGTCACTAAACTAGGTATAGGTACTCGAGAGCACCACTCCCCCCATCCCTGTGGGTATTAAGCTTTTGTGCGGTACTTACCCAGTGGCACCGCCAATATACATACTGCCCTCGAACGGGCCAAACTCCTCCTCGGGCAACAAATCGACCATCTGGTAATCAGTATTAATCATGAACCGAACATGATACTCATTATAGTCGATCCATATTTTATGCCATTCGCCGCCATTGAATTTGCGCACCGAGTTAATGACCAGCTCACGCGTTGTGCCCGTACTCAGGGTGAAATTGAACGTGAGCTGATAGTCACCGGTGAGGGCGACCATAAACGATGGATGATACGGACGTATCGGTGGCTGGAACAGAAGAATAGCCTTCTCGCCTGTGGTCCGGAATGAGAAGGCGATGTCACCCTTCCTCCAGCCGGGCACCTCGATGTATGACTGCGATGTGGTAAAGGTGACCACATACTTCTGGGTATCTGCAAGAACAAGAAGAACAGAACATTAGAGACTGTAGTTTTAGAGTGAGCGATATAGTTAGA
Source organism: Cheilosia soror (assembly GCA_949372485.1). Taxonomy (NCBI): domain Eukaryota; kingdom Metazoa; phylum Arthropoda; class Insecta; order Diptera; family Syrphidae; genus Cheilosia; species Cheilosia soror. Next base: position 37,138,864 of record OX443561.1, read on the forward strand.
AGGATTGATGATAGGTGGACTATGGGTGGGGCTTTCTGTTGAAATTTACTTACGGTAATTAAAAAGTAGTTTGTTCTGCTAATTGGATGAAGCGGACGATGGACGTTAGAGCGGGTATAAGGTTGGTACCCATATGTGGTATATTAGAAAGTTGGAGGAGGAATATCTACTCTACATATATTTTGGAAATTTTATGTTTATGAGGAGTATTTCTTGATGCATGAGTGCTGCCATCTGTTAATGAGCTAATAAAACTATAAATGAGATGTAAAACTTTTACTGCAATCTACGCCCGTCTGGAGATGAACTGCATAATCACATAGCACAAGGAAAGGTAGTTTTAATTACCATTTCTGGGATTAAACGCGTTTAATGTTCGAAAGTGAAGTGAACTGCAGTTTTAGAACAACACGCACAGACCTTGTGCAAGCAAATATGGGCTCCTCTAGAGTAAACCTGGTTTGCATTAGTTTTTCAACTTCCATAGCTAAATATTTTTAAGGCAAAAAACTTTCTAGCGAACTTAGGACCTCATCTGGCTAATATAGTACGAATCTTATAAGTTTTATAGGACCCCTTCATAGGGAGGAAGTACTGCGAGTAAATTTACAACAACAGTAAAAATGAAAGTTATATAAGGATAAGCTACATCGACGTAATTGAAGCTACCTACATTTTCGGATGAATTTTCTTAAGTCTGGTATAGGTATCTTTTACAAGAAAGAGAAGCGGCCCTCTTGGAGGACTGAGCAGTAGCATAACACCACAGATTCTATTTTGTCTTTATGTCTATAGCTTTTACAGAAAGATGCCTAGCTTTTGGCTATATTTCCAGTAGTGAACACTCAGATTTGGTTTATATCAAAAGGATGCTATAATTTTCGACCATTTAGTTTTACAGTCTGGGGGTTTTGAACCATGAGTGTTGTTACATTGTCTCTTAGCCAAATTTAATGTAACACTTCCAAATATTGTCCTTTTTTGTCTAACCACCTTTGGCTGCCGCGTTCTTAGTATACAGCTCTGTAGGTTCAGTAATGTTTTCAAGACTAGTGGTGGTGTGAATTTTAGTGAGGCCAATAAGCAATTTCTCTACCGTCTGCACAATGTGTATGCACCACTCTCCTACGCTAAACAAATAATTCACGCGGACGCAGCAATCAGAGCAAGGTTCATATAGACACATCTAGGATAATGCGATACTGCTAGGCTCACCTGGACAGCTCTGGCCACAAAGCGCTCCAAGGAGCTTCTTCGAATCCAACGATCTGCAGCATCTCGAAACTCGTTAATGTCATCTCCGGACACTGCATATTAGGCAGACACGCGCAAAGGCTCGGTCTGCCTTACAATGAATTCTGCAGAAGCTGTATAGAGACGAGGAGGAGGACGAGTCCGTCACTCACTTTCTTTGCACTTGCCCTGCCTTGGCCAATCTAAGAAAGTCGCACTTAGGAACTATTTTCTCAATGATCTCAGTGATCTAGGTAACACTAGCGCCGCTAAAATTCTTAGCTTTATAACCGACAATAAATGGTTTACATGAGTAGCCAGTAAAGAAACAGTTCCCCAAATCCTAGTGGTATGCACAATGGACCGAATAATGGCCCTCTCGTCGAGAGCAATAACTAAACAATAGAATCATAGCTCAGAATTATTCGTCTTATAATCACAGTTCATGTTTATTATCAGTTGAAGGCCAAAAGCCTTTGCACTTTTCATAGAGGCCTCTTGGGGATATGCTTGACGCTGTTTCGCGCTCTCTGTTACTCTGACCCGGAAACCACGTTTTGTAGGTTTTGTAGTAGGGCACCTATAGGAACCAATTATCGTGTTTTGTCGTAGCCGTCTTTAGGGACAGGACAATGCTCGGCAACATTCTATCAGCCATAAACCACGCTTCGTTGAAGTCGTTTGCAACTAATGTGGTCAATTTCACCCGACCATTGACTACCAACTGAAGGAAAAAAGTTCCACTACGAAGTGGCGTAGGCGTTGTAAAGAAGGATGAAAGTGTCTCGGAAATTTTACACCAGCAAAAGAGTGAAAGAAAATCAGCATTTGAATCACGCAATCGAGAAGCACGCGATGCTACTCCCTGAACACTGTTTGAAAATCTTAGCAACGCAACGAAGAGCTGTAGATCCATAGATACTAGGGTATGAGTTGGTGTTGAGGATATAAAAAAGTCGCATATTACTTACATCATGGTCTCAACTAACACTTATGAAAACTGTTAAACGGCGTAGATGATCCATATTTAGCTTTCAATCAGAACGAACCATATAAGACTTCCCTCCCACAAACAAATTGAGGTAATGACAGCAGTAACTTGAGCTAACAAGGCTTTTTCTCATACATTTTCAGTTTAAACCGTCGCCTATGTCCTTTTTTTGGTTCCAGACTATCTTTATGTCAAACTACATACGATTGGTTTACAGACTTACCTGTGAAAAGGAGACAAACAGATACTCTGACAGACCACAGGCAGATAGACAGAGACACAGAGTAACTTTCGCATTTACAATACTAGTGTGTCTCCGTACATGTGTGGTTTTGAGATTCCCAAATTATTCAGAATGATGATGAATAACAATTTTTACTAAATAACAAACCTAACCCCTGATGTCAAAAAATTGTTTAAAAAATTCTTCAACATACCCCAGAGCTATAAGAAGCCCTACTGTTTCATTAAGGATAGCTGTGAGCTGATATACTCGCTGAAAGCTCTACGAAAAGTACGAATGTCTTGAATGAGATGGGATACTAGGAGAAGCCCTGAAAGTGATCGTCAAATTCCTACAGGAATTCCAAAGACTGGACAAAACAACGATTGGTCCTTGTGTAAAGTTGATACGGCAGGAGACCGAAAAAGTCATAAATTTCAGCAGCAGTGCTGAGAGCGAGTGACAAATCTGCTAAAAATCGCACGAGTTTAGAAATGGACACTTAACAAGAGAAGCAGTAGAGGAGGCCATTATTGGTATGGAATAGAATAGATACCATGTCCAAATGTCCGCCGCAGCTTCTCGCGTTATCACGGATCCTAGTGGTCCAATCTGACGCATAGATCCGGCTAAATTTGAGCGATGACATTGGTTATGTTGGGTTTAAGGACATCGGTCGATTGTGGTTTATTCGCATTGAGCTACGATTTCAGGCAAACCCACAAAACAAATTTAGCTGGGTTAAATAGTACGATCTTGGTGGCCAATTCACGACACCTCTGCTAGAGACAACCATAGGTTAGGTACCCTCAATCGTTCAAGCAGAATGACCAAACGGAAAGATGCGGGAGGTGGTTTTAGTCAGTAAGAATCTGACACTACCAATGGATGTCGAACCATTGGTGCCTATGCAAGGTTTCCACCTACCCACAGAAAAAAAAAACAAGTCATATACCCTCATATCGTTCAATTTGGACCAAAATAAAGCATCGTTCTGTAGCGCTCGCCGTTGATGGTAAAAGCATTAGCAACGTCATATTCAAGAAAAAGTACGGAGCAATGGATGGTTTTTATGGATGCATTGCCACCTCGGGTGGGTTGGCGTCATCCTATATACGGCAACTAGCTAAACCCCCGCCAGCTTCGCCTTTTGTTGCTTTTTAAATCTTTTTTTTTATTTATTTTCGGGCGACAATGTTTTAATTTCTTTGTATTGGGGGTGCCACGCCCCTTTATCCAACTTTGACAAATCTTCACAGAAGCACTCTAGGGCCAATACCTAATCTGAAAGTTTGATCTCAATCGATTCGGTGGTTTTCGAAATATACGACTTTGAATGTTTTTTTATGAACGGTGCCACGCCCATATGTCCGATTTTCAATTTGTTTAGCCTATCACCCAATCACCGTAATTACCGACATAAAAAAAAAATCAGCAAAATCGGTTGAAAATTACGGGCGACAGAGGGAAACAGTTTTTTTCAACTTTCATACAAAATACAAAAATTCGCCTTGTCGCTACAGATGATTTTTCTATGGTCATTATCATTAACTTTGAGCTCCTGGGTCAGTTGGATCTTGAACAGATATAGGCCCAAGTCCCGACGCAAAATTCGCTAAGATGAAGTCTGCAAAATTCTAATTGCTATTCAGATGGGATCGCGTCAGTCATCACTGCAAATGACACCAAAAATGTCGCAGTATACTAATGACTTCTATTACACATGACGAAAATCGTGTACATTTTTGACGTGCTTTCGGCAATATGATGTTAGATTGTGTCCTCAACTTGTGCAGAGAAAATCTGACGTCATTTTGATGTGCCACGATTTTTGACATGTGTAATAATAGCTTAACGACTACGCAAATCCCTTGTGGCGAAATTCTTAAAACAAGATAATGCCACATAAATGTTTGGACTGCCACTCGTACATGTCATACTTAACTAACGCAAAGAAATGACACCGGAACTTCGGCTGTTGTGTAAATCAACTTTCCTTGCGTTCAGGACTGGCTTCAGCCAGTGCCAGAGCCCGAGCCTTATTTAGAACGTAGTCTTGTTTTCACGGATGGCTCCAAAGCTAGTCAAGGGTCCGGTGCTGGTGCCTTCGTGAAAATCGACAACATTAGACTTCAGTACTCGTTAGGCAAGCATGCCTCTGTTTTTCAAGCTGCCGAATATATTGTTAAGAATAGGTGGCTGGGTCCGAGTGTCTGCGTCTGTAGCGACAGTCAAACTTCGCTTAAGGCTTTGCTTAACCATGTTACCCGTCCGAAAATAGTTCGGGAATGCAAGAACTCTTTGAACTCGGTCGGTTTTATCTGGGTTTCAGGTCACACTGGGATTGCTGGAAATGAGATATCCGATGAGATTGCTAAGCAAGGCACGGAGGATAATTTCTCAGGACCAGAAACTGTGCAGGGTCTTCCTGCGTCCTCGATCAGGACTTCCTATGACGATTGGGTCTCAAACGAACACAATTAGTTATGGCATGGATCTAGAGAATATGGGCAGACTAAACGCATGCTGCCGAAAGGCAGTAAGAAGTCTGAAGTATTTCTGCTGTCTCTCAGCAAAAAACTTATCGATGTTCTTACATCGCTGTGCTGATACGGCACACAAAAATTTAGGTTCCACATAAACTCCTATGGAACAGTTTATGACTTACAAAAAGTAGGACATAAGAATAAGTAGAACTTAAATCGTTATGAGTCGTACCATTGTCTGCGAAGCTTGTGGAGAGGGCGATGATACTTCGGATCATTTCCTTTGTTATTGTTCTGCCTTTGCTCGGATCAGGTGGCACATTTTTGGCGCTGATGCGGTGACTGCTGATACTAGTTGTGTTTTTATTAAACCTCACCAGCCAGTAGTTGCCAGTAGTTGGCAGTTGAGGCACATTTCACATGCTAATTAAAACAACAACCTGCTGGCAACAACTCTTAATTTTCTCCTCAGCCGGAGAGCTGTTGACTGGCAGCTGGCTAAATTCAATTCACAATGAACAAACAGGGTGGCGCTGAAAGCAACAAGTGGATTAGAATTTTCGTACAATTTGCTTAAATCATAATGGGGTTCCTATCTTATGCACACTCATTCGGCTGGCTTCATCTTGCTGGCAATTGTACTGGCAACTGTCCAAATAATCGGCTGGCGAGGTTTCAAAAAAAATAAACATGCCTACTGTAAGCTCCTCATCGCTGAAGTGCATTCTCGGCTTTCTTCGAAAGTCGAAGAAATTCCAGTAAAATGGGTAATAACTAATACTGGATATTCTTCCTGGTAGTACAATGTACCAGTTGTGTCTGAGTGCTACAGTCAGGTATGTATTTCCAAACCCGACAAAAAAAACGTAAAGAACTGTCATTCAAGTGTCATTGCGCTGGCATTTCTTATGTCGTTTTCCATTGGGACCATCAGATTTTTATTTCAGATCTCAGATTTTTCGTGGCGAATGGAACACGATAGGCAGATTGATCTGCTTTTGTAAATGTATTAGTGCATTTTTAGACAGTACATCAGCTGTGCACATTTTTTTCGTTTGTCGATGAAAATATACGAATTTAATGTGGGTAATCATATCTACGAAGAATCGAAATCCATAGACTACAGATGACGAGGAAGAAAACGAAGATGATAGTAATTGCTCCAAAATTAAGTCCATGTCCATTATTTACGTTTTTGTTGTGAATGTAATTGCTTTTCACGAGGCTTTTCGTAATTTTGTTTTGAAAACAAATTCTGAATGACGTAAAACAGCTGTGCAAGGTATATTGGTATTAGTGAGAGTATGTGTAAGTCTCGAAAATTATCGAGATCTGCAAAAAGTGATCCGAATAAAAAAAAAGATTGATTTTATGTCCAATGGAAAACCACATTAGTGTCCAGATAAAGTTTTACGATCCCACAGTATCAATTTTTTCCATATAAAATTATCTATTGTGACCTACAACAAACTTAAGCTGAAACTTCATTGACAATGACTTCATTGACAGAAGCAGAACTGAGCGAGCTGTCACTAAGATAAAAGCTATTATACATATATTGGGAAGCTTTCTCGCAACAGGTGCTGGAGAAAAATGTCCTCCGAGAACATTTCCCCACACTTCTAACCAGTATTTTGTATGTCAAAGAGAAAATCTAAAAAAAAAAATCCAAATTAAGGACCAGCCTTGCCTCTTTATACAAAAATGAGCCACTTATTCCTCTAGTTCGCCAATATTCTCCACAAAAAAAACTGATGGCATTGAGTAGGTACATACTCCAGCTCCTTGAGTCCTTGGGCAACCTTTAACATTCCAAACATGCAATTTAAAAGATTTAACAGACATCACAGTTCACTGAATCCTTTCGTTTAGATTCACTAAACCAGGGACTTGCAGTTTTATTTGCTACCTATTTAAAATTGATTTTCCGTTTTCTTGCAACAAATCCACCTCAACTCAATCCGTAATCCTTAGCATGAACAAACAATAAATATTCTTCCTTAGGAAGCGTAGATATATCATGTCATACATCATACATTATATACCAACTAAACCGTATACGTATATAAATACTCACTCGTTTCCACACACTCTAATGGTCCCAATGTGATTCGTCCTTTTGCCTCTTCATCCAAGTCCTTCTGTTGCAGGAAAAACATATTTGTAATTCCTAAACTGTGCGGTTCGCTATAGTATCCTTCGTCTGAATACCATTTGTTCTCTTTCACATCGCAATTGCATGATTGATTTGGGTCCACACATGTTTTGTTGACGGAACAGGGGCATGCTCCTCTGAAAATATACACACAGAGAGAGAGGAAAAAAAAAACAATCTGGGTTAAAAGAGGACTCAATAGTAAGAATCCTAAAAATAGAAAACAACAAAATACCATACAGGCGAATGTCAAAATGGTGACTGACTGCACTTGTAAAAGTTTGATGGATAGCTGAATAGAAATCTTGAATAAGAAATTCCAAGTAAAGACGTATAACGGGATGAAAAATAAATAAAAATCTCAGAATTTTTCTAATACGCAAAATGAAACCGGCCTAGCACATATAAAGTGGACAGAAGGTCAGACAAAGGTTAGAAGTGATTAAAATTAGAATTTTCTCTTTTAAATGGGGTTGGTATGTGTTTTCTTAGTATTCAGTTTGTTTACGTGTGAGTAATTTACAAAAATGTAAAGTGCCCTGTCATTGAGTTGGGATTGGGATACAAGCGCCGGCCGTCTGCAGCTAATACCCAAGTCTACCGAATAGCTATTAGGATAATAATTTAAGGTGAGGCATGGGCATCGGATCAAAATCAGGAGTTTATAGGAATGACCTCAATGGCCCATTATCTAAGCAAGTTTTGAGCGACAACCAGAATATTGACTGCCTAAATCATTTTATCCAAATAGCCTTAAATGGAATCCAAGACTCTCAAATGAGATGGGTATTCTTAAAGAAGAAATGTGCACGTCTGTGCCGCACGTATAGGTTAGGTTAGGTTAGGTTGAATAGGGTGTGGGTTCATCACATAGGACCAGGCACCATATTGGACCCATCGCCATCCCTGGGGAACCTTAACGGTCAAATAACCTAAACCACTTCGCCCAAGCAATTAATTTCCCTACAGAACCTGAAAATTGTTTCAGTTTTGTTTGCGAGGCCAACCTCCTCCAAATTGTCGAAGAAGTAGGTACCTGCCGAGGAATTTCCTCCTATACCGAGCAATAGCTTGACATTCACAGAGGAGATGATTTATGTCCTCTGTGACATGCAAGTCTTCGCAATACCTGCATATGTCCGTATCTGTTAGACCTAATCTCATAGCGTGTCTCCTTAAAAGACAGTGCCCGGAGAGTATCCCTATTACCATTCGTAGCCTTGATCTACTGAGCCTTAGTAATTCTACAGATTTTTTCCGATCTAGCTTAGGCCACAGAGCCTTAGAGACCCTGTGCCCTACTATATTCAACCATCTCTGATCTGCCCTGTTTTTAATATTCGCGAGAATAATTCTCTTGGCCACGGCTATTGGTGGTCTAATGCCCCCAATTGTTTCATTAGGTGGAAGCTCTGCTCCGGTTTTGGCCAGAACATCAGCCCTTTCGTTACCCTCAATATCACAGTGTCCGGGTACCCAACAGCTGCAGCTCCTGACTAGGTCAGATTTGATGATAAAGGACTCTAGCGCTTTTAGCGCAGCCTGACTATCAATGTAGATAGCGATATTCTTGTTGGATATTGATCCCATATCAAGTAGATCCGCGGCTTTGAGCACGGCCAGAACCTCCGCCTGGAACACACTGCATGTATCCGGAAGTCTTAATGACACTTGTAGGTCTATATCCCTGGAATATATACCTGACCCTGTACCCTCCTTAGTTTTAGAACCATCCGTATAAATCGAAATTTCATTTTCATTCGAAACCTCATTCCTTTGCCAGTCCTCCCTATCTGGATATTGTACTTCGTACGGTATGTCGAAGTCAATTTCCCCCAAACTTTCATCCGTTTTATCGGGGATGTTGGAGAAGGATTCCATTAGTATGGAGCTATGTCCTACCTGTCTGGTTTTGAAGAACCCTGCGTTAGTTAGCCGAAGCGCACTATTACCTGCTTGCGATTTTATTTGTAGGTCCAGGGGGAAAAGATACATAAATGCCTCAAGTGCAGCTGTGGGTGTGGTGCGTAAAGCACCAGTGATGGCAGTGCAGGCTGTTCTTTGTACCCTGGTCAACAAATCCCGTATATATAACTTATTTGTGGCTTTCCACCAAACAAGAGCTCCATAGGTAAGGATGGGTCTAACCACCATGATGTATAACCAATGCATCATTGTTGGACTCAATCCCCATTTTTTTCCTGCTGTTCTCTTACAGAGGAAGAGAGCATTATAAGCCTTTCGGACTCTTTCCTGAACGTTAAGTTTCCAATTCAATTTTTTATCTAGGACCATACCAAGATATCTTGCGCTATCCGAAAGGGAAAGCTCCACTCCACCAATCCTGGGTAGTTTGAAGGGTGGTATCTTGTATTTTGTACTAAAAAGTACTAGTTCTGTCTTTTCCGGGTTGACACGAAGTCCACACCCTTCCGCCCATTTTCTGAGCTTGTTGAGGGCTGATTCCATGGTTTCACTCAAAGTGTTCAAGAATTTACCCCGAACTAGAATTGCCACATCATCCGCATAAGCGGTTACGCTAAACCCTGCGTTATTGAGTTCTTTAAGTATATCGTCTATGACAAGAACCCAGAGAAGAGGAGATATAACCCCTCCCTGAGGAGTGCCTCTAGTAACCGATTTTCTTATTGAACTGTGTCCGAGAGAGGAATTGATATTCCTGGTGACAAGCATCGTGCAAAGCCAATTGGTGATGCTATGATCTACCTTTATCTTTTCCAGAGCGCGTTTGATTGCCTCTGCCCTAACGTTATTGAAAGCCCCTTCGATGTCTAAGAAGGCAGCTAAAGCAAATTCCTTGTGGTGTAAGCTTTGTTCTATTTTACCTACCACTTCATGTAGAGCTGTTTCTACCGATTTACCTTTTAAGTATGCGTGCTGAGCATTGCATAGATTTCCATTGCAACACTTGCTTCTAATATGGATATCAAGAAGCCTTTCGAGTGTCTTGAGGAGAAATGACGAAAGACTGATGGGTCTATAGTCCTTCGCAGAGGTATGGCTTGGTTTACCTGCTTTGGGTATGAAAACCACTCGTACCTCTCTCCATGCCGTGGGTATGTAGCCAAATTTAAGGCAATGTATACAAATTTCCCTGATTCTACCTGTAACCATAGCCGGGGCCTTTTGCAGCATAGCTGGCAGAATGCCATCAGGGCCCGGTGCTTTATATTGAGAGAAGGACATTATAGCCCAACGCACTTTTTTCCAAGTGAAAAGGTGTTCTATTTCGGCTTCGGTTGCCACGTCAGCGTACTCATAATGCCCATTCGGGTTCGAAGCCGTTGGAGTGCTACTTCCTGGAAAGTGAGCTTCAACTAAAGCTTCTAGAACTTCCTCACTGCTTTCAGCCCATGCCCCATTAGATTTCCTAATAAAGCTGGGTACTACCGCATCTTTAGCAATAATCTTGCGAAGTCTGGAGGCTTCGCTGGTATCTGCAATCGATTCACAGAAAAGCCTCCAGGATTTCCTTTTAGATCGCCTAATCAAGTATTTAAACTCTCTCTTGCTCTCTGCATATTCATCCCATGTAATATCATCCCCTACTACTTTCGCTCTGTTGTAAAAGTGTCTGACCTGTTTTCTTTTGGAGCTTAGCTCCTTGTTCCACCACTGAGGTTGAGACCTCTTAGTCGTTTTCCTGAGTGGACACATTTTTTCATATGCTTCATTCAAAGTTGTGCATAGTTTGTCCACCGCCCTGTCTATGTCCGGAGGATTGGTCATATGAGTTGGCCCCTCCCCCAGGTGTTGCCCTACTATTACCTTGTACCTATCCCAGTCAGCTCTTCTTGGGTTTCTATAGGTACTGTTTTCCTTATTTAGGAAGCTTATTTGAAAGCGAATCCATTTGTGATCCGATAGGGATGCCTCATCTAAGACCCTCCATTTACAAATTGTCAAACCAAACTTGTATAAACAGCTGGACACTGTGACTTGTGACTTTTTCTTTGGCAACAGATTTCAGTTTTATGCTCGTTCAGTTACTATATTTTTGATGGCGCTACAGTTGTGACGAACTCGATTAGAATTTAAAGTAAAATCTAGCCGAACCGCATGAAGAGACGTATTTTTAGTAGAATTTCTGTGCAATATTCGCTTGTAAATATGCTGATCGAGTTCGTCATGACTGGAGACGTATATTGAGGTAGGTTTTCAATATACAAGTCCGGGGCAGAATGGTCTCAAACCTCTATGTACATAGGTAGTTCTTCCGTCTTCGCTTGATCTTAACGCTGATGCCATTCAGATGGCATGAAAGCTATGAAAGCCTTAAGATATATGTATGTGGTTGTGGGTGTCGATTATTTTCAAGATCTACCGTAGTGTGAAAATTTAATCAATATAGTGGACATCCCTGGTTTAAAACCGCACGGATATGGACCTATCACATATTATTGCAGACAGAATTTTGTACGAGGCATAAGTCTGCCTCTGCAGTTAGCGCAAATCAAAGGATCTCCTTCCTTCAGGACCGAGCAAATCATGCTGAGATGCCATTCATCGGACATATTTTTATTCAACCAAATTTTACAATTACCAAATTATCTCCACCATAGCTTTGAAAAGCCGTCAGTACCCGCAGATTTGTTGAAACTACGTTTAGATATGGCTAGCCTTGCTTCGTTTTGCTCAAGTAGGCGGGACTCGTGTCTTATCATCAATGTGATCTCCAGAATTTGTCATCGAACTATGTGTTTCTTCTAGGTGGTCAGCTGGCGAAATTTATCAAAGATGACACTTCTGATGGCTTACTTATAGCGGATTGGTCTTCTGGACTTCAGGTTGGCGGAACTGTTTGAGAGATTAGGTGAAATGCGGCCGGCAAAGGCTCCAGGAGTTTCCTACAGTATTTTCTCGTTGCTCTTGTTGCAAGCGTAGGTACCTTTTCAGCTACTAGACAGTGGTCAGAGTCGAAATTGTCACAGACACACGGTGGTCTGCGAACCTTTTCAGCACTTATTAGTCACGACACGCTTGTTCCTTCTATCCGTCAGGCTTCTTATTAATGACATCTGGGATGCATTACAGACGATTATGGCAACAAGCAACCCAAAAAATGCGCCAAAAACACCTAGAGGTATGAATTGTGTAGATCAGAACAAATCTGGAAAACTCAGCAGTCAAAGTTACGTTAAAGATAGGTACTGTCTGGTCATTGCCTTCTAAGGAAGCACGCCAGGAGATTAAATTTAACGAATACGAACACACAGGTATTGTGTGGGCCTACATGCCGCAGTAGATATTTCATATCTTTCCTGTGAATGTCAAATTCGGAAAAGCCCTTCGTCAATTCAGAGGAGTTTGGTTTTTCAAAAACAAGCTTTGTTGTCTTCCTTCATACACGACTGCATCCGTCTTGAGTGGAAATGACGACTAATACTTCGTTTGATTTGTTTTGAAGTTGACCCATCTAAGCCTGAGCGAAGTCAAGGTCTATAGCTCTATTCCGCAATCAGATGATGGATAGTCTCCCAAGAAGTTAAACCGTTCTACCTTTAAAAATTGTGGTCTACTTCAAATTAATAAGTTGTGTAATATGTGTGGAGTGGCCGGTGGGCATTATTTTTGTCTCCTTGCCGTTGATCCATAGACCAACGATACCAATAACATTGTCGAAGTTATAGCGTTTCAAATGGTCTACATGTCACTCAGATGCTCCAAAACTGGTGGATAGCACATCCTCTATCGCCGCCTTGCAGTTGGAAAAGTTCGAAAATACTGCCCATTGTGTCGATCGAACTACCATTTTGCGACTCCTTTATATTGGCAACTTTTTTTTGGCAGATTCCACTTCAGATGCAGTTAGACTTTACACGGTCAAAAGACTTTCTCGACTTGTACTAGGCTGATTGCTGATTCGAGAATCAGAGAAAAGGTCAGAAAGATTTGTGCACGTCAACCAAACTAGAGACTCACTGATGTGCCTTATTTACCACACTCGTCATTTAGCAGGCCACAACGACGTTTCTTCCACCTGCGTAGCTAACCCTCATATCAGTGATGCCAGACTTTTCGCACTGACTTTCCCACGACGATTATCAAAAATACCCTTTTTGCCCACGCCGTTGTTAGTAAAAACCCCACGATATTCCCCACGAAAATATACATATATAAAACTACTAAGCACAAAAATTGTTTTTTTGTGAAAACATTTTGCTTATTTGTGGCGTTTCCTTGATTGATTTTAGATTTGTTATATGTTTGGATCCCATACTATGGCGTAACAATTCGCTCTTTCCACACAAAAAGGATGTGCCACATGCTTTACATGATGCCTTGAAGTCATCATTTGGCAGCGGCCTCAGCCAAGCCGCAAATTTTGGATCATCAAGCCAGCTCGCCTGGAATCGTTTTTTGCTTCCTTTTTCCGTAGACATTGTACTACAATAGATAATCAAATATGTAGGTCAACACAACCACTAAATGTTAGCACAAACTTTTTAATAAATTATTATTTACCTATCTACTATCTGGCGAAAATAACAAATTAAAACAGACAAGTGCGCAAGGTATTTAAAACTATTGACTTATTATATATGGCCTGCTAGTGAAATGTCAGTCCATACAAATTTTGCCCAGAAAATGCCGCCAACATAAACTAGTGCTCTTGGTTCGGAGCGGAAAATAAGTGAAACAAAATGACAAACCATCTTGGATTTTTCCATAGAATGCTAGAGAAACCTATTGGGCGTCAGAGAAATTACGAGGTAAAACGGTTCAAATTCAAATTGTTGCGTTACTGTTTACAGTATATGGCATTGGGAAACGGAGCCAAAGTGACAACCATCTTTGATTTCTCCATAAATTTCTAGAGACACCTATTGGGCGTTAGTGAATTTGGCAAGTAAAACGGTTGAAATTCAAATTGTTGAGTGCATTCATTGAATGAATCTAAGTGGGTTGCTTCAGAGTATGCATTATTTAATGATTGCATTCAGATATTAAAATAATTTAATAAAATGAATATTGCTAAGAGATTAGATGAAGTATTTCAAATACCCTTTTTTTGTTCTGAGAGATATAAAAATGCCCTTTCGCCCTTTTAGCTAATTTTGAAATGCAAAATGCCCAGGAAATGGGTAATTACCCACGATCTGGCATCACTGCCTCATATACCGTCCCCACCCAATATACATTTGACATATACATTTGACATTTCGTAGAACTCTCCCTGCTCTTTAAAATTGTATAACCAAATTTCCAAATACTAGTTCACCATATAATATTTAAAACATTTTCCAGTCCTCCAATCTTGATGCTGGGAGCAAGGCAAATCACCAAGCCGATGTGTCCCGTAAATATTGTCTTGCCATAATTAACTATTCAGGAGTTAAACATAGCTTTCCGTGTACCATTACGCTCTGCTGCCGTGTTGGAGTCGGAGTGGTGTCGTGCGCCCAATTAATGTCACATGCATGAAATGTTTGGAGAACCAACATAGGGATACACAGCCACACACACATATTGATGTCGCTCTTCCCCCTCACCTCATTCAACAAGGATTAGGTCAGCCGGTCGATTTAATACGTTTTTGTAGGCTATATAGCTAGCCATTGCTCTTGTCGACCACATCCATACACAGAAGTCATGCGAAACGTCAGATTTTGGTTTAATTGTATGCGAACGTCACTCAAACCGGAGAATCAATCAAATTGTCAACATAATTGATGGCGGCCGGCGCACCTCCACACCTTCACTGTCTTCTTTCTGTGAGTGCTTCACCTGCGGACGGATGCTTCTCACCGTGTTGCGATCTTGGCCCAGATTTATCATGACACTCTGGGTAATTAATCTCAGCACAGAAATTGATAGGCATTTCCTATTATAAATACGTACTCGAATTCGAGCCTCCTTCGCACCACCGAAATGCGCTGTCTGTGCGAGAATGCGTGTGATTTCGATGAAATTCATGAACATGGACTATGGTCGGCGACAACGACAAGTGAATCTGTTATTGTTTCATCTGTATATGGCCGACCGAACTAAATGATGTAGACCGCAATAACCGTACACGGAATTAGGTCCTTAAATATTTACGATTTAATCTGTAAAATTAATTATAATTGCATTTGTAATTGGGCCGGCACAAAGGACAATTCGACCGGCACGCATGGGCTGCACTGATAGATGTGGTCATAGGGTGCGCACTCTGGGACATTCTGTATCGCGGTGACATTCTGTGTGGCCGCGAAACTAATTTCGCAAAAACTTACCGCATTTTTTTTTTTGTGGAAACTTTTCGTTTTAATTAAATGGAAATATTTGCGTTTAATTGAGTTGGGCAGAGAGAAGAGTTTGCATCTGTTGATGTACCAAAGGTGTTTGTGTAGTGCCGCAACGGTCATTGAATTTGATTTTAAAATTTGTATTACCATATAGGACGAGGGCTTATACCTATAGTAGACATGTCCTTTAATGTTGTCGTTTTGGGAGTGGTGAGGGGTACGTGTTGGGAAAAATCTTTACTGATGCACCCTTCTTATTGGCAGTTGCTGAAGAAGAGTTTATAGATCCTAATTACTATACATCAGAAGAAGGACTAGTTTTCACAGAAATTTTCGAGACGAACAACATTTACGAGTAGGAAGCAGAGCCAAGAGCATACAAAAAAAAACGACTAAAATCACGACAAAAAATTCACGAACGCTCTGAAGACGTCCCAAGAAACGAAATGAAAAACGAGCCAAAAAGCGCACAAAAAGAAAGGAGCAGAAAAACCACAAAAAAAAAAAACGCTGAATAACTACCATAAAAACGAGGTAAAAATCTACCCAAAAAAGGCGTCGAAAAAAAACCCTAAAACGCCAAGCCCAAAAAATCAACCGAAAATTAGCCAAAAATAAAACGCGTCAAAAACATAACAAAAAATAGTCAAGATAACGCCCCAAAATCGATCGGAAAACGAAACGAAAAATGAGCCGAGAATCGCTCCAAAACCACACCCTAAAAGTACCCGAAAATCTCCCTAAAATCGAAATAAAAATCGAGCCGAAAAATTTTACGTCAACGAATATTCCCATCCCAATGGGTACATGCCGTGTATACAAGCTCTCTTTGTGCACTCTCTGTTGACGTCAGAGCTACATACGTTATGTGGCTTGCTACCGGTACCAAGCAGCATTTCCTTCTGAGGAAGCACGCCAGGAGATTAAGTTTAACGGAGACGGGCAGAGGTTCAGCGTTCAGGTATTGTGAGGACAAGTCGGAGAGGATATTACATAATCTTCTCTGTGAATGTCAAGCAGATGAAGCACATTGGAAGACACATCTTCAGCAATTTAAAGGAGCACGGTTTTTAAAAAAAAATGTAAACCATTATTAGGTTCTGTCTGTTCTGTAAATTGTCTTTGAGATAATGATTCTGACTGTAAAGGTTCGCTAAGGATGGCCCGCTGTGGTGTGTATATTCGTTTGCGATAGAGTCACAACCTTAAACTACCTAACCTAACCTTCCCTTAAACGGTTAGACGACCAAGATTCCTCTGCAGAACGAACTATTGAATATAGAAGATGAAAGAAAAGAGCAGGAATATCTTAACTCAAGTCGAATAAGGCTGCAGGAACAGACAGCCTGCCAGCTAAGCTGCTAAGGCTAAGCTAAGGCTAAGCTAAGGCTAAGCTAAGGCTAAGGCTAAGCTAAGGCTAAGCTAAGGCTAAGCTAAGGCTAAGCTAAGGCTAAGCTAAGGCTAAGCTAAGGCTAAGCTAAGCTATAAGGCAGCGGGAGGCAACTTTGTGTAGAGCATACACCAACCTCATCTCCAAGATTTGGTGGGAAGAAAGTATGCCCGATGAATGAAACATCAGCATCGCTTGTCCGCTCCACAAAAAAGGAGATCGTCTAAACTGGGCGACATCTATAGCATACACGATCCGATCCAGTCTGCTAAATCTAGCAAAGAATTTCGCTTGCCAATCGTTGTTGCTTTGGCCTAAGAAGGCAATTGAGTTTAAAGGCCTTGACAATTATACTATGGAAACTGTGTGTAAGACCCTCATGATCCCAGTCCTACTATAAGGTAAACGGAACAGAATCCTGATGGACATTAGCGAAGGCATAACGTGGATATCCATGGTTATTTTGAATGCAAAAATTCTTCGAGTGATTTTCAGTTCCATTTGCATTGACGGAATTTAGAAAAGGAGGTTTAAGAGTGAACTCTACAAGCTGTACAGCGCCATTGACTTTGTCAGAAAAGTACCATCCAGTCGCCTAAGGTGGCTAAGACAAGGTTCTTCTTCTTCGAATCTAACCCAGAGGAACAATGCAGTTTTGAAAGACCCCGCCATAGTTGGCGCGCACAAATGGGAAGGGACCCTCAATCTCAAACAAATTGGTTGTGTTTTAGCGAGGATCGAACCTTAGGACCCTCGCACAGTAGTCCAGCTAACTACTGAGGCATAAAGCGGCTACTTAAAAATAAAATGTATCAATAAAAAGACAACAAAATCGTACTCACCTCTTAACATTGCCCAGAAAGTCTACGGTATTGTTGTTGTTCGACGACGAGAACCACGTCGCCGAGTGCAGCTCCAGCGGTGCCTTAAAACAGTCATACTTAATATACTGCGTGCAGTACAAAGAATGCGATATCAACTCTTGCAACATTTCCGGCGAGAACTCCCTGTACCGTATGTTATAGCTAAAGTCGGTCTCCTTCGAAGACCTCACATCAATTTGACTCGGCAGATTATGTTCCACAATCGTTTTGGTGGCATTCTCCAAACTCTGAAAATCACACTTGACATGTGCCGGCGGAAACACCCCATTGCCGTCGATATCTATCAGATACACATCCGACTTGGTGTAGCTGAGCAACGCCAACTCTTCGCACGTCTTTCTGAACTTGGTAAAGTGGCAATTCTTGCCGATATAGCCGGTGTCCTTGCAGTCGCATGTCACCCGATCGTCCTTCACAAAGCACTTACCCCCGTGCTCGCAAGTGTTGGGCCTTTTGCACGGATCGATGTAATTGCAATTATCCAGCGCCACCTCGCCAACGACGCGCTCCGTCTTGACCACATGTCGCGGTTCAATCAGATGTCCATTGATTTCGATATCCCGGATGCAGCCGACCAGACCGGACGCCGGTGACTTTAGACTGCTGCCAATTATCAGCTTGTCACCGATATTAAACGTCAGGCCGAACATCTGGCTGAGGGTGTGCCGGTAGTCGATGGTGAATTTAATCTCTCCCGCCCTGTAGTCCAGCTCGACCGAGTGCCACGAGGTGGCGCGATTTATTTTAATTACCGTCGAATGGGTGACATTATTCGTGACATCTGGCACTAAATCAAAACTCAATTTATCCATGGTGAGTCGTATCTGGTGGGCGGACGAAGCGCAGTCCGGTGTTAGGATGGGGTGTCATCGCGATGTTGTCGGGGTTTTTCGATTTTTGTTCAAAATGCGCGTAAAACATCCGGTCGAGGTAATTGCGATCCGAATTGATTGTGGATTGTCGGATTTTGGCAATCAATGATGGCCAATGGCACCAGCCGTGGCAGAGGTCGTCGTGGTGGTGGTGATGGTTTTTGTGTCGGTTATTTGGTGGTGACACCGTTTGGCGATAGTGATTTGCAATTTTAGAAAATGATTTTTGTGTGAGGTTGGTTGTTCCAACAATGCCCAGTAACATGAAACGAAAAGAGAGAGAAAAAAAAACACAAGAGCATGAGATACATTATTCGTTGATGGTTTTTTTTTGTGGGGGTGCAAACTGAAATGCACACCGAATTGGAGGTTAGGCTTAGATACAGTTTTAATCATCATACTTGTATCCATATGCTAAATGCGGTGAATATAATTTAAATGTCAATGGAGAGTCGTTTACGAGGAGCATTTGCATTCTCATTTATTTTGAAATGATTGGTTTTGGCTTTGTGGGGTTGCATGCACTGCAGAGTGCTTTGTGATGTGATATCGAAATCGGAAAAGTGTTTTCGATGGAGTAGTACTCGTAGTTTGGCAACACGATAAAGTTGTGTCGGCAAAATTGATTTTATTGAATTGAAATGGAAATTAACTTTTGTTTTTAACCACTAGCCAAAAAGTCGAAAAATAGATTGCAGGTCCTAGTGGTTGCACAGATATATCTATGAGACTATGAATGCTGCTACGTGCATTAGGAAAATAATCCATTTTGAGGCTTAGGATACATATTTCTATATGAGGGAGGTGTGGCTCAGAGTCCGTCATACTTTTCGCAAGTATTTTGATTGTAGGTATTTTTGATTTTTTTTTGACGGAGTGTTCATTTTTTGTATCCCATCGTAAGTTGGTTGAATATATACAAAGGGCTTTTAAACTAATACCTATTCTGCCGTCGTAAGAAGAAAGGTCGCATCTCCATTTTAGTAGTTTTGAGATAAATGCAATTTACTGGTTTTGATTTTAGCGCCTTCAAGTTAAACCGTTTTGAAAAAAAAAAAAAAAAAAAAAAAAAAACGATTTCTTAATAAAGAAAATTATGTAACCCGTTGGTAGCCGTTTGCCGTTAGGGAAGTACGGATGGTGGCCGTAACAGTCTGCCTATTACCATCCGCAAGGAGAGGGACTGGTGCGTAGCAAAAACGGGTGAATGAATCAATTCTCTTTGCTGCTTGACACCGAAACTCTTTGTGACGGATTGTCTTCCAGAAAAAGTCTGCCCACGTTAATTTCCTTTGACAAAGCCGTCTACAAGAGAGAAACTGGTGTGAGCAGAAAAGCTTGATTTAAGCAATCCACCCTACTGTTTAGTACCGTTACGTTTTGTCTTCGGGGAAAAAGACGGAGGGATATACCGAAACAGTCTAACCACCGCCTATATTTGCTTCTGACATGGCGGACATGAAATGTCTCAAGATGAAGCTAACTGATGTAATCCAGTTCCTCCAAACGGCAATTAGTCTTCGGGGAAGGTGAAGAGGTGACCAAAGCAGTTTAGCCCTGCGTTAGTAGGCTCTGACAGTCCACTTCTAAGAAGAGTGACTGGTACAGGTCAAAGAATGGTATTTGGAGTAATCTGCTCTACAGTTTGACGTCGAAAGAGTGACAGTTTGTTTCGGGAAAAAGATGTAGGAAAACCGTCAGTCGGTTTTTAAGTAAATTTGAAATATTCGCTAGTTAAAACGAGGGCAATAAGTTGCTCTCAGCATTCACTTCAAAGATTTCGTCAAACTACAAATTGCACGCATCAGCACAATACAAAATCCCTTCAAATCGTGAGATCTTTTTCAAACGTGCCTCTTCGTACACAGGTAGCTTATTCCCAAATGCGCGGCGGATCGCTTTTCATGGCGGATTGGTATTTTTATATTTCCAAAAGCTGTTAAAAGCGATAGCTGGCAATAAATCCGCCAGCAATCCTCACAATAGCTATCGCTTTTAATGGATCGAATCACTTTTGGAAACATAAAAATACCAATCCGCATTGAAAAGCGATCCGCCGCGCATTTTGTTCTTGCAAAAAAGGTGCATTAACCAACAAAAATCGTATGACACTAAGCAAAACAGTCACATAAGCAGAAAATGTAAGCAAATGGGCCTTTTTAACGTAGTAAATGGCAGATAATGAGATAAGCCTTTATTTCTTAGCAATAGAGCTAAGCATATGGCAGATGTGCCCATTTACATTGCTGATTTTGAGCCATTTGCAGCTGGAAATGTGCCCTTTAAGCTTCACACAAAAATAAGGCAGTGTTTAACGATTCGAAATAAATGTCGCTACCTAACTCAATTTTTGAATTTTGGCGTTTGCGCTAGAGTTGGGCAATTTAGTTCATTTGAGTGATCGATCAATTTAGTTCAAATCACGCTACTGAACCAGTTCGCTCATTTTAGTTTAATTTAGTTCATGGGGTTGTTGGATGCAGAGTATAAAGTACCCAAAGAAGCCCTGTGGTAAGAGGTCAACGACGCGATTCACGTTCAAAAGCTACCTCGACAAATACAGAAACAAAGTTGGGTCATGCTGCCAATGAAACCGTATCGATTTCTTGGGCACTCATTCCGTAAGTCAATAATCGCATGACGATACCGTTACGACGATAGCCTTGCATCACGTAACATTGAAAATTGCTATCGTCTCCACGACATCGTTTCTACGATTCAACATTTGCTTCTTGTAGCTCAATAATCGACAGAGCACTATCGTCCAGACATTGATTTGTTTATTTTGCAGACAATTTTAAGCTTTTTACAGGAATTTTAAAGCGAGCAATTGAATTAAGATTTATTTACGATTTAAATTACGTAATAACTCATTGTTATTTGTCAAGTGTCATTTATGACAATAACGATGACTTCTAGTCCTTTTTTCAACTACTGTTTGTGAGCTCCTGAAAGGTACCGAAAGTTCTTAAACTTTGTGCAAAATAAACGATGGTGGTAGAGTTACGTGAAGCAAATAAAATACGATCTCGTGCACTACTATCGCTTGGACGACTGTCGTCTTAAATTTTATGCAATGAGTACCCTGCATGCTCGCTTATATTGAATTCCATCGAATATTGTTGAGCCCATTCGCACAAAATTGTGATAAAGTTCCGTCTCCTCAGCTTTGAATTTGGAGTAGAATCCTTCCTGCTGACAACGGGCCACCCGCACTCCTTCGTCCAAACACTTCGTCGTTTTTATGTCAATTCATCATCCTCGCAATCTTCTAACACGTAGAGTTAAGTGCAATATTTTGTTCCATTATCCGTAGGTACTGCAAAAACCAAGGACCATACATTTTAATTTGTCTGACACTACTGATAGACCAATTTTTCATATTCAAATATCTGACAACCGTGTGAACACACAATCTTCAACCTGACAACGTTATCAAAATGTGAACGGACAATTTTGTATTGTAAGATAGTTGGCTGTTATAAGCTTATTGTCAGTCATTGTCAGAGGATTGACAGATCTGACAATCGTGTGTGCTTAGCTTTAGCTTATTCCGTTTGTATGAAAAGCATTGCACGGTACTAATAATCATTTTTAGTGTCCAGGATAAATTTTACGAAGTCAAAAAAATGTCCATATAAAGTTACCTATTGTGACCGTCAAAATATAATTTAATATAGTAATTTGAAGGTTAAAAATGATTATTGGTAAAGCCAATTGAAAATAATAACCGTGAACTAAATGAACTAGTGAACTAAGTGTGTGAACTTAGTTCACTAGTTCACTATAGTGAACTAGTTCATGGAACTAGTTCGTTCGTGAACTACACAAGCCTAGTTTGCGCCCTTTTTTCTTAGGACGGTAGTATTATTGCTTTTGAAAATATAATCCAAACAAAAATGTTTATTACATTTTTAAATATGAGATTTAGGTAATTTTTAAGATTTGTAGAATTATAATAATATTTTTGTTAAGATATTATTTAAATTTTAAATCTAACTCCAAAAAGCTCTTCCGACATCAGTTGTACTTCGACGAAAAAAGTCAATCTTAATAATATTTTGTTGAAGGATCCTTCCAGTCCTGCTTAAGCTTGCTGAAGCTTGGACTCTGTCTATATAAATCGGATGAAGATATCCTCGGTCGCTTCGAGAGAACGATTCTTCGTAAAATTGTCGGCCCCGTTTATGCGTTGACGGGTTTTGGAGAAGGAGATTCAACGCCGAACTATACGAGCTGTAAAGCGACATCGACCTGGTCAAAAGATCGTTTAAGATGGCTAGGACATGTAGAGCGGATGGGAACAAATTCTCCGGCCCTTAGAGTCTTCATGTAATTGGAGGAACAAAGCAGTATGGAAAATCCTCGTGTTAAGTCGAAGGCGACCTCAACCGACTAGGAGTGCCCAACTGAAGGTAGATAGCCACAGCCACAGTTAGTTTAGGACCGGGCTAACTGGACAGGGTTGTTATCTGAGGCCGCGGTTCACTCCTAACTGTAGAGCCACCTAAGTAAGTAAGTAAGTAAGTCCGATGTAGGTATACGGTGTAAAATTAAAGATTCGTAGAGTGTCATTTAATAGTACAGTGATGCCAACGAAAAACAGGATAAAAATGTGACAGCTGACAGTTTGATGCTAGAAAGAACATCGCATTTTCATTGTTAAGCAGTATTTTAAAAATAATGAAGGTTTGTCAGCTACAGTCCGCAATTTTCGAACAAAGTGATGAAGCTCATTTTTATCATTGAAAATCAAATGCATCAACAACGTTTGATTGTGCGGATTTTGGGCTGGAGGCATTATCGGAAAATTCGTCTTCGAAAGTGCGACTGGTCAGGTAGTAACAATAATTAATGGTGTTCGTTATCGTGACATGATAACCCAGTGTTTAGTACCTAAATTTTAAGATATGGATGTGACCAACATGTGATTTAAACAAGACGGTGTCACATGCCATACAGGATACAGCCAGAGAAACAATTCAATTATTGTATGAGTCATTTCCTAATCGTGTAATCGACCGTTTTTGCGATCAGAATTGGCCATCCATCAGATCTTGCGATTTAACGTCATTAGGCTTTTTCTTTGGGGGTTTTTTTTTTTTAAGTCAAAGGCCTATGCAAACAAGCCCACGACCTCCAACGCCTTAAAAGTGGAAATTGGGAGTATTAATAAAATTCAGCCACATTTATGCGAAACGGTCAATACCGTACCTACTTGCCAGCAAATCTGTGGCGGCCATTTATCCGATGTGCTATTCGATGCATAGCCCCAATGTGTGTACTCTATACGTGTACATGACATTGTGTTAATGTTTCCGCAACGATTGCTTTGCATTCTCTCGTACTCTGTGTTGATATGTCACATCACAACATAAAAGAAAAACAAACAACGGCAGCACTCTTACAGTGAAGTACTATCGGGCACGTTCGAATTGATAGCATTTTGCCGTGGGATATCTATGGGGGTCCATGGTGCCCCCGTTGGATTTGGAGGAGCAGGGGCGACGTTGGGCATATGCAAAGTTTCTTTAAATCATATGGATGAAAAGTTACAGACACAGAGTTCTAATAATTATAGTCTTGTCTTATATTCGAAGTAAAATTACGAAATGGTTATAGTAACATATTTTTTTTCTAAATTTTGAGTTTTTCCAAAAAGTACCTATTGATAGAAATAACTGAATAAAATTTAAGAACAGGATTTTTGGTTTGAGTGGGTCGCGAGTATAGTTTGCCCAAGTGAACCCTCCATAGCTCTCGATTCGATTCGATTCTCCGCCATCGACTCTAAATCATCAAGGAGAGATTATGGACTTGATCTAACCATCTCATCCTTGGTCTACCTGCCTGATGGTACGGATTCCATAGCACGTCGTGGAATCTTGGTCGGGGACATGCGTAGTAGCTGCTCGACATTGAGTTCCTCAAGTATTCTTGTATTTCTGATGCGATCTCAACGGGTCACACCAGCAATGCTACGGAGAAATCTCATTTCGGCAGCTTGTATCCGCGATCTTATTCTTTCGGTCATTACCCAAACCTCATGACCATAGGTAAGAGTTGAAACAAACACCGAATTAAAGACTGATAACTTAGCTTTGACACTAAGTTCAGTCTTCCTAATAACAGAATGACTAAGCTGTCTCAAAATTGATCCAGATTGACCAATCCTACAGGAAAACTCAGCATTTCTCCTTCCATCACTCGTGAATAAGACCCCGAGATACTTAAACTTCTCCACCTGTTTCAATGGGACTCCATTAACATGCAGAGTGCATTGAACAGCCGTTCTGGAGACGACCATCACTTCAGATTTGTTCACGTTTACCTTCATCTCAGCTTCAACACAAACGGCTACAAACAGTCTGAGAGAACCCAAGGATGACCTAGTCATCAGCGGAGAGCAGGTGACTTATCTCCAAATTCGAAACTTTTCTCGCCAAAACTTCGCTGTAACATCCAGTCCATATAGGTTATGAAAAGAAGAGGAGACAAGACGCAACTCTGGCGAAGTCCAACGCCCAAGGGGAAAGATATTGATTTAAAGCCGATTACCCGAACACAGCTTTTACAGTTTGTGTACAGAGATTGAATGGCTCTCAAGAGAAAACCGTCAGATTTTATCCCGAGGGACTCGGTCGTATGCTTTCTCCAAATCTACGAAGCAGGCGTAAACAGGTGTAGCATACTCCCAAGCCTTCTCAAGTACCATTCTGAGAGTGAATAACTGGTCGGTTGTGCTTCTGCCGGGACGAAACTGCTCATCTCCTAATCGTGCCACGATCACAGCTCTGCAAAGACTTTTCCGGGAGACTTAAAAGTTATATACCCCTGTAATTGGAACAATCCCTTTTATCCCCTTTCTTGAAAAGGGGCACAATCACCCCAATCTGCCAATCGCTGGGTGTTTCGCCGCATTCCCAGGCCACTTTAATAACACGAGAGAGCGATTTGACTCCCTCTTCACCTAGGGCCTTGAGCATTTCTGGCCCGATTTCATCCACTCCGGCAGATTTGCCAGCTTTTAGCGATTTGATCACAAAAGTGACTTCCTCTACCGTGGGACTATTTTCCGCCCTGCTCCAGGCAATAGATCTGTCATCCTCAATGCCCTGGATTGGATTGAGCAATTCAGAAAAGTGCTGGCGAGGCATGTCGTACCGAATTGTAGCGCGGCCTAAGAAGAAGAAGAAGAAGAAGAAGAGTTATACAGGAGACCACCATTTATTGTAGGTACATATGTGTTGAAGTGTGGGCGCAGAGTGCCTCATCATCATCAGTGGGTAGTGTAGTGGACAGCTGAGCGAGAGGTCTGAGGCTCGATCCGCAGAAAAATACAAATTACCTACACTTTAAAGGCTTTTGCTACTGAGAGTATAACTGTCCTGCAAAAGGTTCTCACATAGGTACTTTAGATTTAGTAAAAAAAGTAGAATATGGTCAATGTTACTCTTTTAAATAGCACAAATTTGTAGGTCCCTTCCATTCGCCTTAATAATAAAAACTCAAACAATCAAGTGGTTGCGAAAAGTCCTTTACTGCTCTAGATTTTCTGACAACAAGAGGGATCCGATTCCAAACCGATACAGAGTTTAGTACATCTTCTATAAATCCAGTCTGAATGGAGCTACATTAACTATAGGATGACAAAAAACTACGTCAAGTCGATTGCGATTCCCACAGTTGGTAACGAACAGTGAGCCCACTGGTCGAGCATATGTCGAGTCGATATTTGTACACCTTTCGAATTGCGCCCATTTAAAACCATGAACCATACAATAGTTTCTTAACACCCAATAAATAACCAGTCACCGCCAAAGGTCAGGAGCGCGTATTAATCATATCCTTGCCTTGTCCGTCGGGCAACAACTAATTCGTCGTTCATTTCGTATGCAAATTCGTCTCCAAACAGATGTTCTTGTTAATCCCCATGAAACCCCCAGTCAAGCGTGAAAATTCAATCAATCAGTCGTCATTGAGTCAGGAAGAAGGACACACATAAAATCACTCTGCTCCCAACCCCCCGGAAGGAAAAGCACACATCCCTCAAGTTGACAATTGTTTCCCCACCCGACCGCACACTCCACCTTCGTCTGAGTGAAAAATCATGTCAAATTAAATTAACAGACCCGATCCATAGGAGACAGCTTCAAAGGTCACATAGGACCAGGACAATGGATACAATGATATTCTTGTGCCATGCCAGGCCCCTTCGGCTATACATGCACGCTCGACAAATATTCCGAATACGTTTTACAGGCAATTAATTTAACTGCCTCTGTCGAGAATCGAAAATGGATAGGGTTACCCCTTAGCCCGGCTGTACGACTACAGTTATTCACTCCATGTGCAGAGGTCGTCGCTGTGAAAATTGAGTTCCAGTGCGGTCTTGAGACGACATTCTTCTCCGGCCGCCCCTAAGGGCGACACTAATGCTTTCCGAATTGAAAAGGAAATATTTGAGTGTATGTCACCTGGACTACATGCTATCACTGATGGTAGTACTTACAAATTGCTTGAGATAAGATATCTTATTTTTCTTGCTTTTTTATTTTCGTCCTTTTTAATTAGATACATACGCTGATAATTTATATCGAGCGTTGGGAGGGTGGCAATGGCAAGCTTTGCTGGTAACAAATTGATGGTCATTTATCCTCTGGATGGAGGGTGCGAGTCAATTTTCACCAAACGTATTCAGGGCGATTGGATCATCATCTGTATTGCTGGGTGCGCGCTGTTTGCCTTGACTTAGTTTAAGAAATGATGGTGTGGGCAAGTCCTTCGTATAGCCAATATCGTTAGGCATAGAATTATTATCTAGTTTGCCGGAGAACGCGGATCTTTCTAATGAGATTGATGAATGGAAGAGAATTTTCGGCAAAATTGTTGTGAACTTTCTGGGCCTTTGAATTTTTCATTCGCCATTGTTATCCTGTGAGGGATACTTGGTGCTAAATAAAGAGCCATGATGAGCATTCGAAGGCGATTATTCGAATGCGTGTTAACCAATGTCCTTAATGGGGCACATTCTTTATGAGATGTCAGATCCCTACGAATTAAACATCGGAGTATATGGCCAAAAACAAAACTACGGGTTTCATAAGTGATTAAGGCAGTTCGCCATTCTTCAGATGAAGTAGAAGACGGATGAATTCTCTAAGTGGAACGGTTGCGTGTCTGCGACACGAAATTATTAGTGGTGTCCCCATATGAGCTGCTTTGATATCTAAGGTCTATAGGAATTTCAAAACTAAGCCAGGGTGGGGGATTTCAAAATATCTAGCTCCTGCCGCCCAAGAGGTTCAGTTTTAGCAAAGTGCCTGGCTCAGCATTAAGGGCTGTTCGACGAGGTTACCTCCCTACCACCGAACAATTTATTCCTTAGAACACAACGACAAGCTTCGGGTGTAGGTGATCCAAATATTGACAAAGTCCATGGTTCGATTAGTGTCGCCTTGTGAACATAGCCAAAATCGTGTCTGCATTAACCAGCCGTTATTAGGCAGCATTCAGAGATTCGACCAGTTTTTTGTTGAGGACAATATAGGCTTTTACATAGACATTGATTATTCTGATGGTTTGTTTATTATTTTAATGGCGGCACTGCACTTCACTAGGGCCATGTAGATGCAGAATCTCACACCTTCAAACCGTTATGAAAAAGACGAATGCGAAAGGTGTTAAAAAATGTTAGCTGCGGCCCCTTCGTGGGGCAGTTTACACATTTTGAAAATATGGCTAGGGAATATTGTTTTGAGAGACTATTGGGCCGTACCGACTACTGCGTCAATTGTGTACCGGCAGTGAAGCCCAGAAGTCTCCTTTGGTTCACTGAGGGATGGAAAAATGAAACTCTAGAGGTACCTGGATTCTTTGAACTTCAAGAAAGTAATTTTGGCAACAGGTCCGTCTAGGCACTCTAGGCTCTGCTTCTTAGAACTATTTTGTTTGTCGTCAAAGCCCACATTTTGAAAAGATCTTTTATGATCCCAATCCAGCGTGCGTGTCATGCGAAATCGCATCAATTTAGCCCGTTGGTTCATGTCCGCGTACAGGAAATCAATTTCTACATTGGTCACTACGTTTAGACAAACCACGAGCGTGACAAGACTAATAAACTATAGTTCCTCAGCTCATCAGATCATCTGAGAACATTGAGTCAGTAAGAGTTTTTATCTTGCAATCTCCATTACTTTTTGCGCACATCTTGAAGGATTTTTTTTTCACTAGGTAATTGTATGGTATCGATCGTCCAAAGACCCTACAGGCTACAGGATCTGAAGCCCAACATCTGCACAGAAATCGCCAACATACCCGCTGCTATGCTGATAAACGTAAATATCATTCATGACAAATGCCAGGAATCGGCTTATTCAGTGTATGGGCATGGGCAATGGGGGCGTCACCTATACGTTTATAGCGTAATAGAATTAAATTTTTGTATTGACTAAGATCACAGAGCCGTCTAGCACCGAACAGCCCAATCAAATAACAAAGACGCCACCCGAAAATAGTGCCATCTAGCGACAATCATCTAGCAAAGACATCAACCTGTAGGATAATAGCTAAACTTTTCTTCTGAGGACCAGCAGGAAGAACAGTAGCAATGTCCAACAAAAGCTTAGATCCAAAAAGTTTACTGAAGTAAAGTCATTTTCAATGGCACGCTTATCCATTAAGTGGGTCGCGGGTGTAGCTTGCTCAAGTGGGCCCTCCATTACTCTCGACCCTCCGCCATTGAATCCAAATCATCAGGACGCTTGCCTGATTGTACGGATTCCATAGCACGTCGTGGGATCCTGGTTGGGGACATGCGCTTAACATGACCAAACCACAGATGCACGGACCGCTCCGTCCGGAGAAGTAGCGGCTCGACATTGAGTTCCTCACGTATTCTGGTATTCCTAATAGATCGCATTAGGAATACGGGTCACACCAGCAATACAGGGGAGGAATCTCAATTCGTCACCTTGTACCCGCGATGTTATTCTTTCGGTCATAACCCAAATCTCATGACCATAGATAAGAGTTGAAACAATAACTGATTTAAAGGTTGTCAGCTTAGCTTTGACACCAAGTTCAGTCCTTACGTTTGCCTTCATCTCAGCTTCAACACAAACGGCTACAAACCGATCGAGTGCGCCTTGAAGTTCAGTCTGAAAGGACCCAAGGATGGCCAAGTCATCAAGTCATCGGGCAAAAAGTCACAATGGTCAAATAGAACTTCGAAGTAGATAAAGACTTTGTCTAGTTGGGCTCCACCATTACCCCGCAAAATGGCATCAACAGCGCAGCGTTCAAGCGAAGAATCACTCTTACCTATCACTGCTTCTTCGAGCCAAAGGCATCTAAGACGCTAAGTATTCTCTATTAGCTCTAATAGAGCCGAGGGGGTAATATGCATATGCATCAAGGCCCTAATCATCTTGATTCTGCTGCATAGTTCAGCACCATCCGAAAGCAGATGCAAGCACCTTAGGATGTTTCGAGATACAATTCTTCGGGTAATACCTATATCTCGTCGAGCTTGTATCGATAAAGGGGCGGAGTAGAAGATTCAATGACGAAATGGCTTTAAATGTAATCCCAAAGATTAATGGCACTCGTGGTTAATCCGATGAGCCTTTGAGTTCTTTGGTTTTTCTGGCTAATTCCTGACTCCCCTCTAGAAAGCACAGTTGGTGCTGAATCGCCGTTTGAAAACCATAATTTTCGACACCTTCCTAAATTGAAAAAGTTATGTATAGCTCAAAATTAACCTGAGAAATTGTGGAAGTCAATTGAACTTGAAGCCGGAGACAGCTGCCCAAATCTTCCAAGAACTGATTCCAAGAACTGATCCGATGTCTAGTTAAAATCTTGGTTCTCTTGTTACGCTCTATGTTCAAGAGTGTTATTGATCCTTTGAAGGATCATCTTAGATGGAGCGACTTCAACCAACTATTTTTTTTCCATCAGTAATTTAAAGGCTACAGCATTGACGCTTTATATCCAAGAGCTGACAGTATGCAACCCCAATAGATGCTACATCAAGTAACCGTATCATTCTGGTAAATAAAAGCATTCCATATCTGCACAAATAACCATCCAGGGCATTCCCGACATCTCGTGATTCCCCAAAGCCACTGCTATGTAACCTAAAATGCGCCCAAAACTCCACTTAACCAGAGCAACCCTTTCTGATCAACATCCAAAGGTGAAAGCACAAGTACCTAATTTACTATACATTCACAATCAGACCAATCTCACCGCAAACTCCCACTCAACTTATATCGCATCTTCAGCACTCACTTCATCTTTCTCTAATTTGCGAATGAAAACTACGCCTCGTGTAATAGAGACCGGGGTCCTTTGTCTTGCAGAAGTTCACACACTATACCCACTCCTCCTCCCCCACTCCAAATGTCGAATACAACAAAGCGTATACTTTGGAATCTGGGGAGTCTTCCAAAGCGCAGAGAAACCATCTCAGGCACAAGGCAAACAAACTACGGGTATCCGTGTATACGTCGGCCTCGGTGGCGGCATCTGTTAAGACACAAATAAGTGGTTCACTTTGCAAATCGTCGAGTGGTACTTTCGCAACCGTATATCTAAGGTCCAACTTCGCATCGGGCTTTGCCGCACTTAAAAGTGTGAACGTAGAAAGCGAATTTATGGATCCCAAAATGCGGACCGGGAATGTGGTAAACATCATGACTGCATTATTAGCGTGCCAGCGGGTGGAGGGGGTTTGCAAAATATTTCTCTTTAAGGAGTCTCGAAATGAATAAAAGGGAGAAATTAATTTCCCAACTCGAGCTGAGGAGGACGAGTGCGATGACGATGACGCGACGGAAGTCTGGTGTTGGCGGGAGATTGTTTTCGCTTCAACCGGGGGGGCGGTTGCAAAATGAAAAGTTTTTCTTTAGTCTCCCTGTTTTTTATTTGATTATAAAGGGGCGTCTTGGCATTGTACACTAGCTCCTATTGTATAGTCGGAGTGGGGATGAAATAGTTTCCTTTGATGCATAGTCTAGGAGTGGGGCGGAATTCCACTTGTTGCACGCGCCCTTAAACGAGGCGAAATTGGTTAGTATTTGCATTCATTATGTAGGGATGTTCAGAGTTAGTTTCTCCAGAGAGTTGCTATCGCACATATACTCGTTTATCTTGAAATCTTAATTGCAAAAGCTTAGCACAGTTGTTTTCAGTAGTTTTCTGAATTGAGAACGTTCCTGGTTGGAATTATAATTAGGGGAATCAACTTTCTTTGAAATTAGTTATACGTAATGCAAGCTTAGCTATGTGCGACGGGTTAGAGTTAGAGCCTCTTCAGTCTATGATGCAAGAAAATAAGGAACCAATACAGATCCTAGTTCATTCCGCGGTGCGTTGGTGAAAATGCCATTCAATATTAGCGAACGATCAAAACCAATAGATCATTTTTCGGAACTTGATATGATCTGAGAGGCCACAAAATGCCCCCAAAAATACTATGCTGCAACAAAGAATTCGCCAGGGAGATCAAAAACAGAGAAGCGTAGGTTAGGATGGTTCCACAATGGACTCGAGTTTTGGGAGATGACATACATGGGCAAAAGCCCCTGTGTATTTCCAGGCAGAGCTCCGCATGCCAATAAAAAATGGGCAAACCTTGTTTACAACTAAGTTTTTGAAGGCGCTCGCATCGATATATTCACGGACAAAGACCTTAACTCACCTATTATTGACTCTACACTGCTTCAAAACCCTCCACGATTAGTACTAGTAACAAAACCAGATTATAGACAGTCGCCGGCCATAAGGGAATTGAAGAAAATGAAAAAAGCTAACAGAAAAGGCTACGAAACCCCCTTTATAGGACCTGAACAATGCTGCGGAGTCCCCAACTTAGCTATAAATAAGGCTATAAAAAGCTGGGTCCTGCTCTAGGCTACCAAACAGGTCACCACGGTTTGCGATATCACCTAAATAAAATAGATTGTGTCCACTCGCCGGAGAGCCGACTATGAATTGAGAAAGACAAATCAGCTGCGTGAATGCCCGGAGGAAAAAGAAAGATAATGAGAAGCGCGCGATCGAGGAAATAGAGAGGTGTTACTCCAGGAACAATTTTCGAAAGGTAAAAAGAACGTGTCACGACGGAAACAAGACCCGAACAGAAACGAACAAGGAAAACGTCTAGTGTTGTCACAGTCGATGCTGAGGACATGGAAGAACCATTTCTGCTAAATGGCGAAGACGACACAAATTCCGCTGTCAGGCAGAATGAACCATTCAACCTGGGCGATGAAAGCCAAGACTTCCGGCCACCTGACCAAAATGAGGTAAGGATAGCAATATCCAAGCTGAAGTCCAACAAAGCTGCAAGACCGTACGGTTTATCGGCCGAGCTTTTTAAGGCAGCAGGGGATGACTTGTTAGAGAGCATACACCAACTCGTTTCTAAAATTTGGTCAGAGGAAAGTATGCCTGAAGAATAGAGCCTCAGCATTGTTTGCCCGATCCATAAGAAAGGAGACCCTCTAAACTGCGCCAACTATAGAGGCATCAGTCTCCTTAACATCGCTTACAAAATTCTGTCTGCTGTACTGTGTGAACGCCTGAAACCATTTGTCAACGAACTGATTGGACCCTATCAGTGCGGTTTTAGGCCCGGTAAGTCTACAACCGACCAAATATTCACACTACGGCAGATCCTGGAGAAAACCCAAGAAGTCCAAATCGATACTCATCACCTATTTATCGATTTTAAAGCCGCATATGACAGCATTTATAGAGACGAGCTATACAGAGCCATGTCTAGTTTTGGCATCCCTGCCAAACTTGTCAGATTGTTCTCTCTGACGATGGAGAACGCTCGCTGCTCCGTAAAGGTCGGAAACAGTCTCACCGAGACCTTTGATGTCAAAAAAGGATTTAGACAAGGTGATGCGCTGTCATGTGACTTTTTCAACAACATTCTTGAGAAAATTGTGCGAAACTCGCAAGCCAACACCATGGGCAAAATTTTCCAAAAGTCTGTGCCACTATACTTGCATACGCTGACGACATCGACATCATTGGCAGAACACAGCGAGCTGTCACTGGTGCATTTGCAAGTATTAGCACAGAAGCGGCAAAAATGGGTTTAGTGGTGAATGAGAGCAAAACTAAATATATGCTGTAAACAAGAAGGGACACACAACATCGACGAATCGGACAAAACGTCACTATTGACAGCTCGTTCGCTTCTTCATCACCGCAGCCTCTACAAATGTCGTCATTTGTGAGATTTAGTTTCATTGTATGGCTTCTTAGAACGTTATGACCTGTGGAGGCGGCGCCAACCATCTTAGACAGCTATATTCTGTCATATCGCAGAAGTTGTTTGGTCCTTCTTTTGTTGTACTCTGGCCACATCTTCCGTGATATGTCATACAGGTGGTTAGTGTTTTCCACCTGATATTGGCTTTCATTCGGATCTTGTATTCCACTCGCTCTCTTAGACTGCAGATTAGTGGTTTGATCGACTGAAGTGCCTGGCCTAGGTCCATTGCAGAATCTTTTCTTGCCAGTTCGTCAGCCCTCTCGTTGCCGGTTATGTCCTTGTGTCCAGGAACCCAGCAGAGATTCGTATTATGCTGCGAGCCAAGAGCCATGAGCTCTTCGCGACAGCGGCGAACTAGTTTGGATTTTCTCTCATTATTAGAGATTGCCTTGATAGCCCCCTGGCTGTCAACAAATATGGTAATATCACTCCGTACTACTGCCATTATTGAAACCTTGCTTGCCACTTCCGCGACCGCCAGTACCTCAGCTTGGAATACACTACAGCAGTCAGGGAGCCTGATTGAACTATGTATGTTGAGTTTCTCTGAGAATAGTCCGGCGCCAGTTCCACATTCCATCTTTGATCACTCAGTGTAGATGGTTATCGATGTCGTTTCCCTGCTCGGAAACCAGCAAGAGAATGGTTTATCGAAGTCTAGGTTAGGTGAGGTAACATGTAGTCAGAGTTGATGTCACTCCCTACGTGTTTCTTGAGGATTCGCGCATGTCCAAATAGACTGGGGATCCAGCATTTTGTCTGGCTTATCCTCAAGGCACTTTTGGCAGCCGATTCTTGCATGTTGTCGGTGTTGTTCTCAGCGCACTAGTTGCTCCTATACATGTCAGTCTTTGTATTTTTGTCATTGCCTTATAAGATTGGTTACCTTGTTTGTGGCTTGCCACCAAACTATGTTGTGTGAGTATTGGGCGGACGATTGCCGTATACACCCACAGAATTATCTTCGGGTTAGGTCCCCAGTTTCTGCCAAAGATACAGTTGCATGTATAAAGTGCATTCGCCGCCTTTTTAGCTCCCAGATATTTCGCGGCTTCGAGAGAAAGATTCTTCCTAAAATTTTCGGACCCGTATGCGTTGACGGGCTTTGGAGAAGGAGATTCAACGACGAACTATACGAGCTGTACAGCGACATCGACCTTATCAAAAAACTGCGAGTAAGTCGTTGAAGATGGCTAGGACATGTAGAGCGGATGCAGTCAAATGCTCCGGCTCGTAAAGTCTTCGAGTCTAACCCGGAGGGACAACGCAGTAGAGGAAGACCTCGCCTTAAGTGGCGGGCGCAAGTCGAAGGCGACCTCAACCGACTTAGGAGCGCGTAACTGGAGGCAGTTAGCTAAGGACGGTACGAACTGGAGAGGCTTGTTAGCTGAGGCCTCGGTTCACCCCGAACTGTAGAGCCGCCTAAGTAAGTAAATAATTTCGCGCTCTCTGTCATCTGCAGGGGTATACTATCAATAGCTGGTGGTTCAAAGTGCGGTATGCTTCTTCTGTTTGTAAACAGCACAAGTTCGGTCTTCTGGGGCGTTCACCCCAATGCCATCATGTTTTGCCCACATGACGGTGTTGCTGGAGTACTACGACGACGTACGTTTCCAGAAGATCATAAATCACGAGCAGACAACTAGAAGACACACCCTAAGGCTGTTCAATAGACTGCCAGCTAACTTAAGTAACATTATGTGGACGCAATGGATCAGTGGGTTAGTGTGCTGGACTACTGCGTAAGGGCTCCCAGGTTGGTTCCCAAAAAAACACAAATTGGGTACATCTTAAAGTTTTTCCACTGCGATACATATGTCTGGCGAACGTCTGACAAACATCCGAGAGTATAACTGTCCTGAGAAAGCTTTTCAATTCAGTCCTTCCATTCGTTCCAAAAATAAAAACTCACACAAACGAATTATTGTGAGAAGCTAGTCCTAGGCCCTAGAGTGTCTACACGCCAGTTGTGTCAACTATTTATTAATTTTTTTTTTAATTTATATACAAAATAATCAAGTAAAAATTGAATTAATAAACTAAAACAAAATGCAAAAGGTAAACTCAAATTTGATACGGAATCTGTAGAAAAGCCAATTACGCTTCTCGGGAGACTCAACTATTGTTAAAGCTTATTTAAATAAATAAAATAATATTTAATTACAAAACTGATTGTCAGAGTCTATCACTCGCTCTTTTCAAATATTACAGAAATTAATTCACGGGCTTTCCAAATCAGTCAAATCATCCACTCTAAGGTTGAGTCAGTTATCAAATTGTGAAACGCATTTTGAGGAACAACGAAGATTGACCTCGCGCTGGTCATTATCGGCTAAATAATCTCTATTGAAAATTGAAACCTATATTATTCTATTGTAAATATTTTTTAGTCACTAAAATACTGTCTCGAAAATGGTAATGTTGATAGAGCAGTTTTCATAGCAATAGGGGTCGTGATTCAAATGTTCGAAGCTCCTATAGGAGATGCTACCATTCGTTTAAATATTTAAACCGTTGACAGTGAAGGTTTCCCTTTTTCTGGCTGCGGTTTTAAAAGGCGCCTTTCAATACTGATGGGGTAGAATTGCACGACCAACTTTTCACTCTTAGTTCTTAATAAGCCACTTGCATCTATTGAATTGAAACCGTCAAAGGATGCAAGGTCATCAGAAGCCACGCCACAACTCCATCACAACCCCGCCGCTTAAATTATTTTACATATGAACATAATAGTCAAAAGCAGTTACGTTACGTTGAGGAGATATAAAGGGTTGAAAGATTGGTCGTAGGGTTACCAGTCCCACCTACGATTTCCCACAATAATTAGAACTTGCGCCACCAATCACAACCGGAAACTGCAAATAATAACTCTGTCTTCATCCAGAAGCACTATTTGCCCAAAATATTTATTCAATTGATATTTGGCCAAAATCCATAGGCCCAGCCACAGTTTAACTGCATTTCATTCCACAGTGCAAATTCCACAGCTCATCAAAGCAAATAAGCGGCGGACCTAATTCCTCCAGGATACGCGGCGCACACATACCCTCAAACGGTTTAGCATTCAAATTCCAACTAAACATTGAATATTAGTGCGAGTACCCATCGCGATTTTAACATCGCCATCAAAGTCCTGCATATTCTCTAACTATCCGCCGATGGCCGGCTCCGACCATCGGCCCGTCCATATACTACATTCCCAGAGCTCTATGAAATTTCTCTTCCCAAGCATAAATTGCAAATTAATTAAAATTTCAACGCGCACAATATGCATGGCAGGCAGCGTTAGAATGGGACTATCCTCCCCAGGATATCCCGTATTTCGCCAAAATCGATGCCTTCGTTTGCCTATCTCCCTGCGTGTTGCTGTGTGTGTATATAATTGCTTGAGCATTAACTCCTTTTATGGCTCCATAAATAACAACCATCGACACATGGCACACGGACTAGGATCAACCAATTAAAAGTGAAACGTCTCATTGCGAAGTTATTGACCAGGCGATAAATTGCTCCAAAAAGGTAATGAATGTATATATCCTACACACACATACCTACACACAAGTCAGTGGAAACGTAAATTGTCCGAAAATATCTACCGTCGGACATTTACCGAGTCGGAGGTGATTGCGGTCACTAAGTGACCCACACTATGCCATTCCACCGCTCTAACCCTGGGCCAAGAATTCAGGCGTATCTCTGACTCGGTTTTTCTCTAATATGTCAATTTGCCTATTCATTAACTATTAAGGCCTGTCAACTAATAAAATTTTATTTATAACTTCGTGGGCGTGCTGGACATGTACATTATACGAGTATACACACATGACATTGGTCCATTAGGGCCAGTTGGCCAGATGTTAATGGTCAGTTCGGTTTGGTTGATTTCGTGTCCTTATTTGCGGAACGAAAAGCTTAACCCCACTTCTAGTGGACAGAGAAATCAATTTATGGACAATTGCCGAGGGCGGAAGGGTTGTCGTATATAATGCGATGGGAAAGGCAACGAAGTGAATGGCTATATGTCAAAAGGATTTTATTTATAACCCAAATGCAAATTATTATTGTTCCCCAGGATTGGTATGAGTGGTGAAATCTGGTTGTCGGACTTAATTATGATTGGGATTTTTTTTTGTCCTTCATTAGCGATGCATTTATGGTAAGCGGAAAATGTGTTATTCTTGCTATTTAGTTTTAGGGCTAAATTCTCCAATATGAGCCTGATAGGAATTCACGGCCCTACGAGCTATTCGACAAAACTTTGAAAGGCTACAATCGCAACAAACTACCAGAATCTTTGCTGATCGAGTATCCAATCATAACCTCTAGAGAAGCCGCAACAAGTGACGAAGACCGATGACCTCTAGAAATGAATAAGGAAACATTGTTGAGGATATTGAAAACCACTTCTGCGTTCTGTTTAATGGCGAAGGCGACTGAAATTTCATTGTCGGGCAGAACGAACCATTCTAGCCAAAATTTTCGTCTACCCGACCGAATTCAAGTGAGGATAGCAATCTCTAAACTCTTCTCAAGGTCAAGGCTGCTCTATCAGACGGAAATATTTAAGGCAGCTGGAGATGACTTTGTAGGAGAGCTTACACCAACTCTTCTCTAAGATTTGGTCAGAAGAAAGGAACTTTTGCATTGTTTGCCCGGTCTACAATTCGAGTTCACTCGTGTTGCTACTCAAACGTGTTTAGAATTCGCTCTTGAAAATTAGCTATTTTTAATCAATTAATACTTCGACCTATTGTCGTCTCATTGCGTTTCTGCTATTGGATAATTTTGTTTCGAACAATTGAATAACGCGAGCTGTGTTGTCCAATTCAGTTCTATTTTTTGTGAAAAATAATTGAAATTATCCAAATTTTTCACGAAGTTACTGTGTGGTTCGATGAATATAGTCTGCCATCTCTTTTCATCTCTTCTTTACAACAGTTGATGTTTTCTAACTCTTCTGTCCCTGTGAGTACAATTTGTTAGTAGATGTTCTGCCTATCGAAGCAGATTGATATTCACACACACTTTGTACGGTTTCTCTTTCCATGCTGTTAACCGCAACTATTTGAGTGGAAAAACTGATCCCATCTCGCTTCAACCATCGGACTGCTGTCTATACATTTTGTAAACATTGGTCTTCCTATACTGTCACACGTGTGAGTACAATATTTAGTACATGTTCTGCCGATTTAGCAAACCAGGTCTACACATACTAGAAATTCTTTGGTTCTGTTTCGTACTATACTAGACCATCCGCCATCTATAAATTCAACATTGCAACTACGTTTCACCGCATTTGTAAGGTTTTTTAGTTCGTGCTTATCGAATACTTCAACCACAACATTTCTTGGTTTATTTCCTCGATATGGATAATCTCGAGTGCTCTATCTGCAAAAAAAATACAAACGATGTCAATGTTTCCTGTTCAATCTGCCTTGAATCTGTGCATGCAAAGTGCATTGGCATAAAAGGAAAAGACGCGGATAAAATTATTACTATTCCGGGCCTACATTTTTATTGCGTAAAACATCGAAGCATTTCGCCTGACGTTTTGCACTGGAAAATGATCAAGATTCAAAAGACGTTTAATAGTCTTTCTTTGTTATTTTCCGAGATGCAAGAAGTATTTGATTTCGACACTTCGAATACAAATAAATTGCTTGAAGGATTTACAAGCATTGAAAAGCTGCTCCAACAGCCTCAGCAATGCAACACTGTTCAACAACAACAACAAGAACAGCTACAACAACAACAACTCATTGATCATCAATCACAGCTCTCGATCCCACAGCAATTCATTGATCAACCGATCTTTGGCATGCCGCAGCAACAGCAAAACCAGTTGCATAAAAAACAGAAGAAACAACCTCGTAATCAACATATTCAACTTTTGCCACATCCTGTAGCCGAACATAACGTTAATGTTAATGAACGTCATCAAAACTCACATAGTGAAGTGCCGCTTGAAAACACCACATGCAATGGAAATTCACACCTTTTATTGGAGCAAATACATCAACCCCAACAAAAAAGAGTTCTTCGTTCAAATTCAACTACAAATGTAGAACCGCCAACAATCGATATAACATGCGAGAAATCCCCGGTTGCTGGTTCACCTCCCTCGCCATCAATCACTCATCCTTCTAACGATTGCACTCTTAGAGTTGTACCACCACCTTTTGCAGTGTTCTTATCTCGTCTGGAGTATGGCACAAAACCTTCCGATATTTTAAAGTATATTGAAGAGAAAGGCATTGCTACTAATGACATTAGATGCATAAGCTTAACAGCGGATAATCTTCCAGGTCGAATGTCTGCATCTTTCAAGGTTCTTGCTCCTCTAAATACTGGAAAGATTTTGGTTAACCCAAACTTTTGGCCCAGTAACATGCTAGTCAAGGAATTTACAAACCGGCCTCGCTCTAGAACAACAATTTCAAAAAACTTAAAGAATTAGCCTTCTTCTACCAAAATGTAAGAGGGCTACGGACAAAGTGTACCAAATTCTTGCTTAGTATGCATAGCTGCACATCAGATGTAATTGTTCTTTCTGAAACCGGATTAGATGAAAACTTTAAGAATGCCGAACTATTTCCTTCCAACTTCGATGTCAACCGTTGTGATCGAAATGAAGAAAACAGTGTCTACGACCGACTTGGTGGTGTGCTTATAGCCGTAAAAAAGGATTACAAGGCTAAGAATATTGATATTAATGACTTCTCTGATATTGAAATTTGCTGCAGCAGAATTGACCTGACACCATCTAGTAAAATATATATCGTATGTGTTTACATCCCTCCTCGGTCACAACTACATATAGTTACTAGGTACTTGGACGCTATCGGCTATATTGAAGGTCTCATGTCTACCTCTGATAAAATGTATGTTTTTGGTGACTTTAATCAACCCAAAATTAGCTGGACTTCCGGAGATCCTGATTGTACCTTCCTTAACGCTTTAAACCCTCTATCTTCTATTGGAACTGAGATTGTTGATTCTCTCCAATCACTCTATTTACTTCAGATGAACTGTGTAAAAAACTACCAAAACCGTACTTTGGACCTCATCTTTTCGAATAATAGTACTGAAAGTTTTGTATCTAGATGCCTCACACCTCTGGTCCCAGAAGATGCTTATCATCCTTCTTTACAGTTATTTTGTATTTTTGATGTTAATAATGTCTGTAGTTATGAGTCTTTTAAATTCGATTTTAAAAATGCTAATTATAATGATATTTGTGAAGAGCTTAGCAATTATGACTGGTGCCCCCATCTTTCACTTGATATTAACGATTTATGCCTTACATTCTATCGGGTTATTAATAATGTAATCTTTAAATTTGTTCCGGTAATTCGTGTAAATGATACCATGATGGATTTTTGTCCCTGGGATAATGAAGTCACTCGTGGCCTAAAAATTCAAAAAAATAGAGCTTATAGGAAATGGAGGAGTAGCTTGTTGAATGAGGACTTTTTGCTGTATAGAACATTAAAATCTGAATTCAAAACTTCTCTTTACCATGCATATCTTCTTTACGTAAATGATATACAAAATAGCATCAAATCCAGGCCTAATAAATTTTGGAATTTCATAAACTCAAAAAATAAGAGTGACGGTTATCCCACTACATTCTGTTTCAACGGACAGACATTGGATTCCTCGCCTGCTATCTGCGAAAATTTTGCATCATTTTTTCAATCTGTTTATTCAGATATTGATCCAATTATAGATAAAGAATTCTTTTGCTACCTTGGTGAATCGTCCACTCCTATTTTTAATAATGTTGAAATTTCTGAAGAAGACGTGTTAGCTAATTTATTTGCAATTGAACCTAGCTTTTCTTCTGGCCCCGATGGCCTGCCTTCCGTTTTTCTCAAAAAATGTGCTGTTCCTCTACATAAAATAGTATGCCATATATTTAACTTATCTTTAAGAACAAGTACATTTCCATCTATCTGGAAGAACTCGTTTATTGTCCCTATTTTTAAATCGGGAAGAAAAAATAAAATTGAGAACTACAGAGGCATTTGTAAACAGTCCACTATCCCAAAATTATTTGATATGTTGGTTACCGACAAATTGAATTTTCTTTGCAAATCTTTAATCTGCAATGAACAACATGGTTTTGTAAAGAAGCGATCGACTGTTACAAACCTTCTCTTGTTTACAAATTTTGTAATTTCTGAAATCGGTAAGGGAAACCAGGTGGATGCAATTTATACAGATTTTAGCAAAGCCTTTGACCGCGTGGACCACAAAATATTGCTATATAAGCTTGATAAATTAGGATTTCCACACACTTTCTTAAAATGGCTCTCATCATTTCTTTACGAAAGATGTCAATTTGTCAAGTTTCGTAATCACTTTTCCAAAAAAATTTGTGTGACGTCAGGTGTTCCTCAAGGAAGCCACATAGGTCCTCTTTTATTTGTTTTGTTTGTAAATGATGTTGTGAATTTTATTCCTGAGTGTCGTATGCTTTTGTATGCGGACGACTTTAAGTTGTATCTGTCAGGTAAACACGATGATTGTTTCCTACATCTAAATAATTGTCTTCAACGTTTCTATTTGTGGTGCTCAAAAAACTATCTGTCCCTGAATGTAAGTAAATGCTCTGTTATAACATATTCACGTCGGAAATCGCCCACCATGTATAACTACTTTTTTAATGGCATTGCTATTCCGCGTGTCTCCTTAATAAAAGACTTGGGTGTGCTTTTAGATACTAAACTATCTTTCATACATCACATTGATTATGTCACAAATAGGGCAAATAAAGCATGGGGACTACTAAGGCGCTATGCAAGTGATTTTTCTGACCCATACGTTATCAAAGTTCTCTATCTTTCATTTGTTAGATCTGTTTTAGAATATGCTTCCATTGTTTGGTGTCCCTTTTATAATGTTCATATTTTAAGACTTGAATCTATCCAAAAAAGATTTCTCAGGTTCGCCTTGAGAGGGCTTCCTTGGGCTGACGTTAGTAACTTACCCTCCTATCAATCAAGGCTACAATTGATTAGCCTAGAATCGCTTGAAAAACGGAGAATAGTAGCTAGAGTAATTTTTGTACATAGGATTCTTATTGGAGAAATTGACTCTCAGGAGATCTTACAACTTCTTAATTTAAATGTCCCTCGGCCAAATTTACGAATTAACCGTTTTTTTAATATTGCACACTCGCGTACTAATTATGGCAGATCATCATCTATTAACGGCTTATTGATAAGCTACAATGATAACACCGATTTAATAGATTTTAATTCATCGATTGCTACTATTAAAAGAAAATTACTAGATGGTGTTCAGTCATAATCGTTTGCTCTATTTTATTTTCTTTATCTTAATAATATTTTTGTTAACCAAGTAGGTATTGCTAAAATCTAATGTCTAAGAAAATCTATGTATTTTGTTGACAAGCAAATAAATAAATAAATACAAATAATGAGCAAAGCCCTATCCTGATCCTGAACAACAAATGAGGTTCTATATAAAACCTTGAACTAATTTATGGCGCTGAGCCTTTAACTCTATCTAAGGTGAAATTTTCGGTCCCGTTAGCGTTAAAGTGCTTTGGAGGAGAAGATTCAAGGAGACGGACAAGGAGATATACAGCCACATGGACCTAGTTAAAAAACTGCACATTAGTCGGCATAGCAAAATGCTCCGGCCCATAGAGTTTTGAGCATTATTCGAAGCGAGAATACATTATAAAGGACGGCCTTTCCTTAAGTGATATCAACCGGCTTTAGGCAGTTAACTATAGAGAGATTTGGTATCACGAACTATTGAGCCGTCTAAAAATGTTTTCTTTAGATTGTGTTTGAAATTCGGACGACATGCCACTTTAAGGTAAACATAATAATTAACGGTTATGAAACGATTTCACTCCCACCGACTGTAGAAGTTGTCAGCTTTAAATCGCACAGCCACAGCCTTTTTTTCAAAACATTTGCAAAGCCGATAATTAAAACTACTTGTGGGACAGGTAGGTGCAGAATTTCATCATAGCTAAGGTTCGATAGCTGCGGGCCTAAAATCGAGCCTTCTAGTACCCGTTTAGTTTTATCCGTAGTGTTGCGTTACAATTTAGCGCAACAAGATCTGCTCTATTTCCTCTCTTCCTTACCTTTGGTCCCTCTTTTACTTTGGCTGAGCATCAGAGGTCCGGGGAAGTGGACGGGCATCCGAGGCTCCCATCAGCCTCCGGACCACCTCCTTGGAGCCTAAGGGTGCCACCAAATAGGTCGCCGAATGTGACAGGGCGGTCACAAGCCAGCAGA
The DNA here is from genome assembly GCA_949372485.1 of Cheilosia soror. Lineage (NCBI taxonomy): Eukaryota > Metazoa > Arthropoda > Insecta > Diptera > Syrphidae > Cheilosia > Cheilosia soror. The sequence goes on from OX443561.1 coordinate 37,182,928, forward strand.
CGGACGGTCTGAGTGGCAAACGAGATAAAATCCGGTTACGTAGCCCTTCGGACGGAAGGGGGACTCCTAACCGTCGATAATACCGAGGTACAGTCGGGTGGTGAGCCTGACAGGCCGTCAGGAGACTCCCACCGACACTATCAATACCGACAGGCGGTCGGAAACTACAAAGAGTGGGGGGAGGACGATCCCCTTAGACAACACTCCAACGTGGGACGAATAGACATCCAAAATACCATGGCTATGCGAAGGGTGTGGCGGACACCCCAACGATCGTCACACCACTAAAGGTGACGAAAAGATAGGTTCGATGGGTGGAGATACGACGATCTCTTACACAAATTATCCCGCCGCTGGAGCAACGAAGGAGCAGCAGAGGAGTGTAGGCGGACGGCCGAGCAAAAAATGACACTCTTCAACACTGAACACTAAATGCGAACTACCACCATAACGGTAGCGAGTCAAGATAGATGGGCATAGGGAAGACGATCCCTATATCACAGCCCCGACGTTGGAGCAACGAAGGAGCAACAGGGGAGTGTGGGCGGACGGCCAAGTATTAACACACCCTCTCAAAACAACCCGCACGGAAGAGTGCGTGATAATAACACAAATCACCCACACCAATCGTGCGTGAGAACACTAAGGACGAGCACAATAAAACATGAAACACCGAAACACAATAATTGTCGAGGATCGCAGCATCACCGTATCCAAACGGGGCACACGACCCAATATACAACACCACAACAACACAAATTCAAAGGGGACACGAGACACAAAATCACAAAGCAAACAAAACGAATGACACTAAAAATACAACCAAAATGCTGCGATCACTTTTCATGGCCAAAAGCCCACCCTAAAGTATTCAAATTTGTAAGGATTGGCCTGCTATCTGCAAGTCCCAACCCCCAAATCTGCGCGAGAGTCCACCGAAACAGATTAACACTATTCGCGAATTAGAAAAAAAACGTAAACTTACAACAGCTGCGGATTCCTTCCTGCAACAAATAATTTGGGGTTTACCACGTACCAGCAAGGGTACAGGTCTAAGGGTAGATTTATCGTCATCCACTCTTAACATTCCTTCTTTCTCCATTTTTATAAACACATTTTCATTTTAGCTTACGTCGGAAAATTGCCGCCGCAACATGACCTCCACGAACTATTTTCGTTTTGGTTAAATGTCAAAAATAATATATAAAGAGAGTGATTACTCTGTATATAGATCATATTCGAAGTCGGTCGGTTAATTCCAAAATACTGGAAGGATCCCCCACGGGCGAATTCCAGTACACTGGAAGGTGTGCTTGAGAGAGTGAGAGAATTAGTGGGTTTTTTTTGGATGTGCCAATGGATGTGGTAATCTTCTAAAGATTCGGTAGCCCGTGCTACCAACATGCACGATTCGCAAACCCGAATAATCGATGCCGGGAGTGCGCCTAAACGTACTAATCCACACCCCACACACTTCAACCACTCTCCCCGCGGGACTGCCGTTAGGTATTACTTCGCGGGGTTGGTTAGCATTCAAGCTAATCGTGTTGTGTCACCTGCTTCTGGTGTTTCAGCGGCCTCTGAGGCTTCTGCTGTGGCTTTTCTTAGCCTTTCTATTCTCCGTAGCTCATTTTGTAGGATGGTTATAAAATTGCATAATTCCGCCCAGTTCTCTTCAGACTGCAACATGTGGTCGATGATAAATGACGGGCTGGGCAAAGTATTTCTCCATGCCATGAAGCGTGGGCAATAAAATACTGCGTCTTCCGTGTCTTCATCTTCATTTACGCATTCAGGGCAAAATGGTGAGCTGTCGTGCCCAAAACGGTGCAGATACTTGCGATAGCCACCGTGGCCTGACAGGAACTGTGTAAGGTTGTAATTACAGTCTCCATGGTTACGTTCTATCCATTCCTGGATTGTCGGTATAAGTTTGTATGTCCATCTGCCTTTCGTTGTGCTATTCCAACGAGCTTGCCACATAGCTATTGACGCTGCCTTTTCTTCAGTTTAAATTCTCTTGATTTCACTGGCATCGTATTGGTTTAAAACTCTTTTGTTATATATCCTCAACATTTCATCTGCAAGAATGTCGACGGGAACCATTCCAGCTATTACAAAGGCGGCCTCATCCGATATGGTTCGGAAGCCACTAATTGTCCGTAGCGCGCAGAGCATGTATGTTGACAATAGTCTTCTTTTGGTCTCCTTCGTCCTCAGTGCTTGCGCCCAGACTGGGGCAGCATACAACAGGACTGATGTAACTACTCTGGAAAGTAGGATCCTTCTTGCGTATCCAGGGCCACCAATGTTAGGCATTATGCGCGAGAGAGCTCCCTGCATTTGCGATGCTTTCTTGGCTAAATAGTCCACGTGTGTTTTGAACCGCAATCTATTGTCTAGCATTACTCCAAGGTATTTAACAGCTTCTTTGGACCTGATTATTTGGCTACCAACCTGAAAGTTGGCAAACTCTACAGTTTTTCGGCTGGTTATGAGGACCGCTTCTGTTTTATGATCAGCTAGTTCCAGGCTGGCGGTTGCTAGCCACTCCTTTACCCTGGCAATTGCTTCGTTTGTAACGGATTCAACTGTACGAATCTGTTTACCTACTGTCACAACGGCAATGTCATCGGCGAATCCAAAGCATTTTTAACGTCCAAAGTTACTACTGCGCAGTACTCCTTTGTTCCATAGCGCCATCTTTCCCCGTCGATGGCGCCTTTTGCAATATCCACTACTGCTCTTATGGCATCAACAGTGGATCTCATTTTCCGAAAACCATATTGGTAGTCTGAAAGGGCACCTTTGTCGTCTGCCACTGTGAGTAATCTATTGTAGATTATCTTCTCGAGGATCTTTCCCATGGTATCCAATAGGCATATTGGGCGATAGGACGATGGTTCTCCTGGAGGCTTCTTTCCTTTTGGTAGCAGGACCAAATGTTGGATTTTCCACTTTTCGGGAAACGTCCCTTCTTCGAGGCACTTCTGCATAGTCATCATAAACCTCCCTAAACTGGAAGGAGTGGAATTGCCTCTGTCTGACAAGGCAAAGTATTTTGGGGTTATTCTGGACAGGAAACTGATACTGAACTAGAATGCAAATGTAGGGGAAAGAATTAAAAAGGCTTATAACGCTCTTTTCATTTGTAAAAAAATAGTAGACAGGACTTGGGGCCTAAGACCTGCAATGGTGCACTGGCTATATACAGTGGTGGTTAGACCCATACTCACATATGGCGCACTAGTTTGGTGGACGGCGATGAAGAAGAAAACAATAGTCGGGAAACTAGCGTCGGTGCAGAGAGCGTCCAACGTAGCAATAACGAGTGCACTTCGCAGCACCCCTACGGCAGCGCTGGACACCTTTCTACACCTTACGCCACTTGACTTGCACATAAAGCAACTTGCGGGGAGTAGTGCGCTACGGCTCACAACCTTGGGCTACTTAGAGAGGTCAGTTTTGGACACTGTACAATACTAGCGGAGTTAGTCCCGGGTGTACAGGTGCAAACTAATGAAATTCACCCTTTGGTCGACTTCGACACTCCGTACGGAGTGTCATACCCGGAAAGATATGAATGGCAAACGGATAAAGTAATTAAGCATTGCGAAATAGCAGTCTCACAGACGGCTCAAAAACAGCGGAAGGTACGGGTGCTGGAATCTACTCCGTATAGATCCAGATCTAAAAGTGTCTATACGACTACCGGATACCGGAGCAGTGTCTTCCAATCAGAAGTTCTGGCTGCTCTGAAAGCGGCAGAGCTAATGCTGATCTATATCTGGAAAGGATATAGCCATCTACATCGATAGCCAGGCTGCACTCAAGGCACTGGAATCGACGAACATCAATTCTGAATTAGTCAGGACCTGTCGCACAATACTTAAGGCATTATGCAGTCAGAACCGAGTGAGACTGTGCTGGGTACCAGGACACTGCGGTATAGCTGGAAATGAGCAAGCGGATGAGCTTGCGAGTATAGGCGGGGAATTGCATGACGGAGGAGATGTGGATATTAAACCACCTCCTTGCATCATAAAAAGCAATATTAGGAATAAAATAAACAAGGAAGCCGACCGGAGGTGGGAGGGCCTCACCGGTCACGCGGTATCTAAGGCACTTTGGCCGCAATACGACCGTAAAAGATCTAGGGAAATCCTCAAACTAGGCAGGGAACAGATCAGGACACTGATCGGCATATTATCAGGGCACTGTCTTCTTAGAAAACATGCCAAAAGACTCGGACACTTGCAGATTCTGCAATGACACATATACCTACTGTGCGAATGTGAGGCAATATGCCGCAGTAGAAGGAAATTTCTGAGCAGGTACTTCTTCCAAAATTTAGGGGAGATAGAAAATGCCAACTTTAAGGGGCTACTTGGTTTTTGCAGTGAAATTGGTGCTTTCTCAAGGGCAAGTGTTTAGGTTTATTGAGGGCATAAGACCACCAATATCAGTGACCAAGAGAATTATTCTCGAGAAAACTAGAAATAAGGCAGACCAAAGATGGTCTGATATAGTAGGTCACAAAGGCTCTGTGGTCTAAATTAGATCGGAACAAATCTGTAGAATTATTAAAACTCAGCAGATCAAAGTCAGTCATGGTAATAGGGATACTTTCTATAGACACTGCTTTCTTAGAAAGCACGCTATGAGAATGAGATTAGGTTTAACAAATACGGACACATGCAGGTATTGTGAGGACCTACAGGTCGCAGAGGCTATTAGTCATATTCTCTGTGAATGTCAAGCTATTGCTCGGAATAGCAGGAAACATATTGGAAGGTACTTCTTCGACAATTTGGAGGAAGTTGGCCTCTCAAACAAAATTGAAACCATTTTAAGGTTCTGTAGGAAAATTAAATGCTTAGGCGAATTGATTTAGGTTCTGATTCTGACCGTGAAGGTTCCCTAGAGTTAAATGCAAAAAAGAAGAATCCACATCCCAGTCGGTGTCGAATCAGTGCCACTAGCCAAATTTAACAACAATAAGGCTGATGCTACGTTACGTTGTCACTCGGGTGACCTAATAACTCTTCAGAATGGAGCATAGGAACGCCTATCGCTTGTAGGTTAGGTGGCTGTCCTTTAAGACACACTTAGACCAGAAGAGATGTAAGTTCATTGTGATACGATATAAGTGAGAGAGAGCCGAAGGTGGCGTCGTTGCTGATAATTGCAAAAATTTCTTTGAGAAAATCTGTTGACAAAGTGGCTTAAAAATGCAGTTTGCTCCTCTATCTGTGCTCTTGAAGAAGAAAGGTGACCAAAACAATCTGCCAGGGACTATTTATTACCACCGTTACCTTTCAGAAAAATTTCTTTAAAAAAAAACACATGTTAGATAAGCTTGGACTTCATCCAAATCAGATGAAGGTATTATCGGAGGGGTTATTCCCAAATGCGCGGCTAATTGAAGAGGATTGCTACAGTTGAGGCCTAACTAACTAACTAAGTAATGAATTTCCACTGCTTTCAACTGAGAAACCTCACCCAACCTATATTGCTCTCAGGATTGATGTTAGCCATTGACAATTGTATGATCCAAAAGTTTTTGAAAGGGGCTCTCGAACACTACCTTTAAGTATATTAAATCATCGTTCAAAGTCACATCCTTTTAAACTGATTACTGGCGAATGCGGGTCCATATAATGTAGTTCCTTAGAAATTTTAGTTTTCCATAGAAATTGTCAAAGGAACGTCCAATTCTTTACCATGGCAGCTATACCCTCCGAAGGATACCCTATCCACTACCCTACCACAATAACCACATACCTAACCATATAATCCACTTTAAGGCATTGAATTAAATAGGTCCACGCGAAATGTAATTGATTTTCATAACTTAACCCTGGAAGGATAAAGCAAAACTTGCCTGCCATATCCCGCGCGGGCACACACACTGACAAAGACAACGACGCCGACGACGGCTCAATTCAAAGAGCGATTTAGTAATTTAATTCCCTCGGCAAACACCCTGCCGCCGCGCCGTCATGCATCCTTGTAATCGTTGCAAATAGGTTGACTCAAAAGCAGAGGATTAATATTTACAACGTTCATTCCTCCAGGCGGCGACCTCATGTTCATATATCGCTTCAAACTACACTCCCATCTACTTCGTTACGTACAACAGCGTGCGAGCGCTATATAGTGGGACAGCTTCAAAGGAAACCCTAAATTTTGAACTTTCAACCGTATTTCGTTTGGTTTGTTGGTTTAGCACACAGCCCACACATATACACTAAATGTGCTGCGCCTCATACAGGATATTGAAGGAAACTAGTCCCATAAAATTATGGGCCAGAGCACACATTCGGCAAAGGCTAAACGGGTTTATCTGTGCAAAATTCGCCTTGCTATATAGAGTTTGGAATCCTTACGCAAAAAATAATCCAACTACCCATATATATAGAGAAATCTAAAATAAATATATATAGATTCCAAGGGACCCCTAGCCCCCACCGGCCCATCCCCAAAATCATTTAATAGAATCTACTTACGACAAACATCGTCCGCTTTGCATGTAGCTGGGGTTACGATGGATACGGATATAAATTTAGGATACATGCATGAATAGATAGATATATGTGTTTAAGTGTGTGTGTGTGCGTTTACAAAACTTACCTCCCAAAATCCATTTCCGGCTGAAGTTGTTACATCGCTATATGCAAGGACAGCAGCCGTCCTGCTACTTCGGAAATCGAATTTAATATTAAATTCTTCAGCTTGATTTATAGGCCACCAAATGTGAGATGTCGCAAAAGGATATGTTATTGGAATGACATGCACTTCATTCTCCTGGAATTCGGCTTCGAGGACACCTATATAGAAAATGGTTGTTAATACAAAATGTGAAAATCGATTTTCTTTCAAGGCACACAAAAACGTTCGATGTAGTAGAGGATGTTCTGTTCGGCATGTATATACATGGTGTGGATGTTTTAACCTAAAAATACGTATTTAAGAGGAATATCCTTTAAGAGCATCACATCGTATGCACTTGGAGCAGCTATATATACGATGTTCGTAATGCGGGCTAAGACAGACGAAATCGATTCCGTGTTTGGGTTTATTTTCCTTGCATCTTCCTCTCTTTCTCTCTGACTGTTTTTATCCTATCGATGAATTTAATTAAAATTGATCCTTTTCTGTCGATTGGTGTAAGTCGCTATATTGTGCACAGGGATATCTGATATAAACATTAAAATGAGTTCAGAGTGTGACGTTGGGATTAAGGCCTATCGTCGGTAAGACAGAGAAGTGCAAACGTACAAGACAGGAGTATTTATTTCACAAACACTTTCTTCATAAAGGATGCAGCATGCAACACTTCAGTTGGATGCAGAAATTGATTCTGACTCATTTAAAGCGCTGCCATTGTGAAATAATAGCAAATGTGGTTAGAGGGTTGGGCGAGGCACATTTAAAGAAGGGGACAAAGTGGCAGCATACTACTTGTTAGTACATACATATGCGTTGATCTATCAAAAAAATAAGTTGTAGTTATAGACTGTCGTCAGTCTGACTGTTTGTTTGTTACCCTTTCACTACTAAACATTTGAACCAATCATAGTATAATTTGGTCTACCAAATTATTGTAGCGTATTCCAGGCGGAAATAATGGCAATAAAAGAGGTCTTACCTTGGTTTAACGAAACGTCCCCGTTCGTCACACTTTTATGGCCCCCACTGTAAACACTTTGTATGGCCAGTACTGTACAGAGGCAACCGCAGACCCACCACCCGCTGCACAAATTTCAAAGACTGTGCAACCAACCAATATTTGTGACAACACATTTTCATTCGTCACTTATAAGTCACACTGAGTAATTGGAGGAAATTGCATGAGTACCGGAATGAAATTGCCATTCGGTTGTTTTGTACCAATCTAGTGTACCAGATAAGGCTCCCACAAGGAAATTGACTTCGGTCAGTCTTGTGAATTTTTGGTGGTTAAGTTTCCTTTGGGAAGCTGGACTTAAATCAGAAGTGTCAGCATCTTTGGCTGTCCCGCTTAGGATCGGAACCACGGTTGTCGCTGGGCCGCTTCTTGTAATACGGAGCCACGCTTCTTTTTGAGCCGCATTATTGTATTTGTATAGCGTATACTCAACTTAGGAATTTAATCATTGTTAAGCTAATCATAAGCCAAAGCCAGTAGTTTATACGTCGGTTATTGAAATAAAGGATATCTCTTAACTAAAGTTTGGTATTTCTTTGGGCAAACCCTGGATCCGGCGAGCGAAACCTCGGCCTCAAAAAAAGCACATCACATTGGTTCAAGAAAAACGTGATATCTGTTAAAATATATCTGCATATTTTCGAACAGCCAATGAGTCATCAAATCCGTGGATTCGATCTCTGTAACTTCTCTAGTAGTCCTCGACTGCCGATCGTCTCTTACGGCCGAACAGTTCAACATTCACCTAATTGGGAATTGTAAGGCCGATGAACTCGCCAGAAAAGGAACAACTCAACCCATCCTGCCGGAGAAAAGGCACTTTGGGCATACCAATCGCTACTTCTATCGAGAGTGCAAATTTTAGTGGCACTACTTGCGATAGAACAAATTTGGCCTAAGCTGAATTTGAAACGGTCTAAGAAATTGATTTCTTCCAACAGACAGCATATCGACACTACAATTAGGTGGCATTACTGGGCACTGCCTATGTCTATGCGTAATAGAAAAGCACGCTCTAAAGCTAGGCCTTTTCGCAAACGACTTTTGCAGAAGCTGTTTGGATGAAGAGGTGGAGGAATATTCCTCACGTTTCTTGTTCCTGTCCAGCTCTATTCCGCAGAAGAAAGCTTCACTAAGGAGCCTTCCATTAGGTATACAACGATTTAAGTCATCTGACAAACATAGACATCAAAAACCTCTTAAGGTGCTAGTACACGATATGTAGCACGCCTCATATATATGTGGCTCTGACGTCAATAGAGAGGTTGTACGCGGCATGTACCTATTGAGACTATTCGCTGACGTCAAAATGACGTCAGTGCTACGTATATAATGAGGCGTGCTACATATCGTGTACTAGCACCTTTACACTTTATGAAAAGCTCACAATGAACATATGATGGTCTAAGTGTGTTGGCTTTTTTCAGCGGGCAGGCACTTTCAACCAACTAACCAACCATGAGGACATAACGGAAAAACCTCGTATTGATTTGCACCTGGTGTTGATTGATTTTGTAAAATCATTCATTGGGATAACCAAGAGATCTGATACGGGTGGCGCTAAGACATCGAGGAATTTCAGAACCCTATACTTTCAGAATGATCGTGGACATGTATGACGGACCAAGAGAAAAGAAAGATGCGCAGCCGTTGTCACCAAAGAGTTTCCAACCAAAGTCGGTGTGCACCAGGGATCTTAAGTCTTTTGCTTTTAAATGCTGTTCTGGATTATCAGCTTGAAGGAAAAGAAATGGCTAGCTCTAAAATGCAACAGTTATGCTTTGCTGACGATGGATGCTTCGAAAGTAAGGATCAAACGCAACTGCAACGAGCACTTGGTGTATGGGTGGATCTTTCGGAAAGAAATGGGTATCAAATTAGTCCAAACAGAAACAGAAAGAGAGTACCTGATGTACTGTGAGCTCGCTCATCCACTCTAGCATAGTCCAGATATTTGTTTTGTATAAAAAAGCAATTCCTCTATTGCGAAATGTTCAAGTATCTGGGATCGCGTAATAGGCGGAAAACTCTGCTATCGTCTTTCACTGAAAAATGTTCCCTAAGCTGAAAGGAGGGTTTTAGATCTAAGTAGTTGGTCGTCCGACGCTCACATACAGTTTGCAATGCTGGACAATGTACAAAAGGTATGAGAGCAATCATGTTCGGAAGTCTTATAGCGGAAGGTAAAAGGAACGTGTCAAAGTAACATCACCCGTACGGAGATCTAGACATGAGCCAGCACATCTTGTAGCACGAGTTACAAACGGCATTGAGGATATCTACAGGCTGTTAAATGCTAAAACGCTATAATTCTGACTTTAGGCACAATGAATGGACGATAGAAAGGCCAAAATTTCCATTAGATAGTAAGGCTTGGTCTAACTATTTAAGGCCGTAGAACATCAGCATTGTTGACATGACGAGGTAACCACCCCACAATGGTGGCCATAAGTATTTTGACAAAACTAAAGTTAATTCTACTCATAATTTGAACTTCATGTAAATTTTGGCATCAATGGAAAGGTCATTTAAATTCCGTTTGAATGATACAAAACTTTCCTTAACGCTTAACCCATTAAGTTACTTACTTACTTAGATGGCGCTACAGTCCGGGGTGGACCTGGGCCTCAACCAACACGCCTCTCCAGTTAGCACGATCTTTGGCTAACTGCCTCCAGTTGCGCACTCCAAGTTGGTTGAGGTCCCCTTCCACTTGTGCGCGCCACCTAAGGCGAGGTCTTCCTCTACTGCGTTGTCCCTCCGGGTTGGATTCGAAGACTCTTCGGGCCGGAGCGTTGGTGTCCATTCGCTCTACATGTCCTAGCCATCTTAGTCGACTGATACGTACTTTTCTGACCAAGTCGATGTCGCTGTACAGCTCGTAGAGTTCGCTGTTAAATCTTCTCCTCCAAAGCCCGTCAACGCAAACGGGACCGAAAATCACTCGAAGAATTTTGCGTTCGAAGCGCCCAAGGAGATCTTCATCCACTTTTGACAACGTCCATGATTCTGCGCCATAAAGCAGGACTGGAATGATGAGGGTCTTATATAGAGTCCCCTTGGTGTTTCTCGACAAGGCCTTACTAATCAATTGCCTTCTTAGGCCAAAGTAACAGCGGTTGGCAAGTGTAATTCTTCGCTTGATTTCTGATGTGATGTCATTTTCAGAATTAATAGCGGAGCCGAGGTAGACAAAGTCCCGAACTACCTCAAAGTTATAGCTGTCTATCGTGACGTTCTGTCCGATTCGTCGATGTTGTGTGTCCCTTCTTGTTGACAGCATATATTTCGTTTTGCCCTCATTCACCACTAAACCCATTTTTGCCGCCTCTGTACTGATACTTGCAAACGCACCAGTGACAGCTCGCTGTGTTCTGCCAATGATGTCGATGTCGTCAGCGTATGCAAGTAGTTGCACAGACTTTTGGAAAATTGTGCCCCTGGTGTTGGCTTGCGAGTTTCGCACAATTTTCTCAAGAATGATGTTGAAAAAGTCACATGACAGCGCATCACCTTGTCTAAATCCTTTTTTGACATCAAAGGTCTCGGTGAGATTGTTTCCGACCTTTACGGAGCAGCGAGCGTTCTCCATCGTCATTCTGCACAACCTGACAAGTTTGGCAGGGATGCCAAAACTAGACATGGCTCTGTATAGCTCGTCTCTATAAATGCTGTCATATGCGGCTTTAAAATCGATAAATAGGTGATGAGTATCGATTTGGACTTCTTGGGTTTTCTCCAGGATCTGCCGTAGTGTGAATATTTGGTCGGTTGTGGACTTACCGGGCCTAAAACCGCACTGATAGGGTCCAATCAGTTCGTTGACAAATGGTTTCAGGCGTTCACACAGTACGGAAGACAGGATTTTGTAAGCGATGTTAAGGAGACTGACGCCTCTATAGTTGGCGCAGTTTAGAGGGTCTCCTTTCTTATGGATCGGGCAAACAATGCTGAGGCTCCATTCTTCAGGCATACTTTCCTCTGACCAAATTTTAGAAACGAGTTGGTGTATGCTCTCTACCAAGTCATCCCCTGCTGCCTTAAAAAGCTCGGCCGATAAACCGTCCGGTCCTGCAGCTTTGTTGGACTTCAGCTTGGATATTGCTATCCTTACCTCATTTTGGTCAGGTGGACGGAAGTCTTGGCTTTCATCGCCCAGGTTGAATGGTTCATTCTGCCTGACAGCGGAATTTGTGTCGTCTTCGCCGTTTAGCAGTCTGCAGAAATGGTTTTTCCATGTCCTCAGCACCGACTGTGACTCTACTACAAGGTTTCCTTGTTCGTCTCTACAGGTCTCTGTTCGGGCCTTGTTCCCGTGACACGTTCTTTTTACCTTTTGGTAAAACTTCCGAACATTGTTCCTGGAGTAACACCTCTCTATTTCCTCGATCGCGCGCTTCTCATGCTCTTTCTTTTTCCTCCGGAGAAGCCGGTGTTCTTCCCTCCGTTTTTGCTCGTAGAGCTCACGAGCTGCTCTCGTCCTTCTCTGCAGCGCCGCTTTGTAGGCCAGTTGCTTTGCTGCATGTGCTTGCCGGCACTCTTCGTCAAACCAGGGGTTTCGCGGTGGTGGTCGGGTGAAACCTAGCACATCAGTTGCGGCTTTTCTGATGGCTTCTTGGCATCGATGCCACTGGTCTTCAGCACTTGATGCTGGCTGCACAGGACTTCTCGAGAGGTTGAGGGACACGCGATCGGCAAAAGTTCTGGCGGTTTGTTGCGTTTGTAGCCGTTCAACGTTGAATCTTCTCACAGTATTTCCTCGTTGTTGTGGTGTCTGGGATATCCGCATACGTACCTTGGCTACAACAAGGTAGTGATCCGAGTCTATGTTGGCCGCTCGGAAAGTTCGGACATCTAGAATACTGGAGGAGTGCCTTGCGTCGATCGCAACATGGTCAATTTGATTGACCGTTTGATGGTCAGGTGACCGCCATGTTCCTTTGTGAATGTTGAGGTGTGGAAACCGTGTGCTTGCTATAGTAGCATTACGTCCCGCAGCAAAGTCAATTAGCCTAAGTCCGTTTCCAGACGTGGTGTCGTGTAGGCTGTGCTTTCCGATTGTGCTACCAAAGATGTCCTCCTTTCCTATTTTGGCGTTAAAATCACCTAAGACGATTTTAACGTCGTATTTAGGACATTGCTCATATGTTTTGTCGAGGAGCTCATAGAAACATTCTTTGGTAGCATCGTCCTTATCTTCTGTGGGGGCGTGAGCGCATATCAGGCTGATGTTGGCGAATTTAGCCTTGATGCGGATAGTTGTAAGGCGCTCACTAACGTGTCGAAAGCTCAAGACTTCTTGCCTAAGTCTGCCGCTTACAACGAATCCGCATCCGAATAGACGCTGCTTCTGTTCTCTGTAGCAATCACCGTAATAGATGTCACAGTTTTTCATCCTTCTTTTGCCGGGCCCATCCCACCGCACTTCCTGGATGGCGGTGATATCTGCCTTGTAGCAGTCTAGGGCCTCCGCTAATTGTTCGGCTGCACGCGGTCTGTTCAGGGTTCGAACATTCCACGTGCAGATCCGAAAGTCATTGTCCTTTTTTCGTTTTGCAGGGTCGTCAACAGTAAATCCATCCATATCCGAGGCTTTTGGTTGCTTCGTAACTGGTGGTGTTTTCCGTGGTTGGGTAGTTAACCCCACGCACAACCCCCAACCTGGAGGGCCAGGCCCTTTCTGTGACCCCTTGGACGAAAGGGGCCGGATATTCCGGAGTCAGTAACCCGCTTCGGGGATTTGAGTGCTGCCGTTGACCCATTAAGGGCTCTTCCGCCACCATCTCTATTTCAACACCCTGACTAGTATTGAAAAATCCTTAATGACCTCAGCTCCAAATATGTCGAAGTAGCTCATTAAAGTATCTGCCATGCCAACTGTTGACGTCACCGTTGATTCAATCGCGTGAATTCTTCCGCCGCACGTCCTCTTTCTGAGGGGCTCATGCTAGACTTCTGAGACTCGAGCAGACAGTCAGTTCCGACAGAACATTATAGTGTTGCTATTTTCTTCGTGTTCAACACTCGCGCTTATAAGTTTAGCAAGTCAAGCCTGGATGGGCGAGACCAGTACCCGGTGGTTACCACGCGGAGGTAAAATAAGCACAATTGATGTGTATGAAAAAGTTGCAACAGCTGGGCACCGCCAAGTTGATGCCAATCAGCGCCTACCCGATTCATACACACCCAACCACCTAACCCATTAAGTACCCATTTTACAAAAGTTCGAAATTAACCCATTAAGTACCCATTGAAAATTTCGAACTTTTGTAAAAGTCTACTTTTTTGACCTTTTTCCTCGGTCAAAACAAAAATTTTTTTTGATGCAAAAAGTTTCTTCGTAGAGTTCTAATAGTGACTGCATCTATACCTAATATTTTAAGGCAGCATGCGACATTACTTATAGAAACAAGTTATCTCGTTTTGACATCCCTGCCAAACTTTCCTCGCCAGATTGTTCGGAAAGGGTTGGAGACCAAGATCGGAAAGCAAACAATTTTATGATGTTAAACTAGTCGCATGATGGCGCCTAAGTCCTTTTTGACACCAACGTTTTCGGTAGGACCTTAACAGACCTTGCTGCTGCAGCTAGCTTTATCCATCGTAATTCTGCTTAAGCTAAAGAGTATTGCTGCGTACAGCTCGTTCTTATATCTGCTTTTCCAGGCGCCTTCAAAAACGATAAACAAATAATAAGTATCGGTTTAGACTTCAGGGTCTTCAGGGTTTTCCAGGATCTGACTTAAGTATGAAATTTGGACTTTTCTGACCTAAAACCGCATTGACAGGGGCCTATCTGGTTATTTATATGAAAGGGTTTAGATGTTTATACAATATGGGAGATAGGATCTTCTATGCGATGTTAAGAAGACTGCTTACCTCTGTATTTGGCGCAGCTGAAGGGGTCTTGGGACAAAACGATTCTGAGATTCCATTTATCAGCCATGCATTCAACTGACCAAATCTTGGAAATGAGTTGGTGCGTGATGCTCTCTACTAAGTCATCTTCAGCTGCGGGTAAACCGTCAATCAGCTTTGTTGGTCTTTAGCTTAGGTATTGCTATCCGTATACTTCGTTTTGGTCAGGTGGACGGATTTTGTATCTATCTTCGTCTATATTGAATGAAATGTTCTCCCTAAATGCAGGGATTTTGGTCTTCGCCGCCATTATAGAGTCTGCGAAAATAATTTCTTCATATTCTCATCACCGACTGTGATGTCTCTCTCGTTATATCTACAGAACTCTGTGCAGGATTCTCTACGCAGGTAATTTTTTTTGAATAAATAATGAATAATAGGCGCAACAGGTCAGAGTTACGATAGACCTAGAAAATGCGCCAGCTCTTTTTTATACGCGTAGATTAACTGCTAAAACAGCTGTGATACAGTCATAGTAATATGTCTACCTACAGCACCTTAAGCACAGCTACGGGAACCATCAGATAATATTACAGTACGCCTATATAGCTATAGTAACCCATTATACAGAGCTATTAAAAAGATCTGCATTACCCGTTCACAGAGCTATTTGAGCCTACATCGGAAGCTGTTGTAGGAGAGCTGAACCAAGTAAGCAATCTGCAGTACCTACCCATATACAGAGATATTAGGTTAGGTTAGGTTAGAGTGGCCGACCGCATTGAGTGCAGCCTCACTTAGGCCAGAGTAGGCCCATTGTGTTATCACAGGATCTAATGATCTCACAACTATCCGTTGAACCAAGAGGAACTGCGAATGAAGCGTTGGAGGCAGTTTTAGCTTGTATTAGCAAGTTCGCCAAGAGTACTTATTTACGAGCTGAAAGAGCTGGGCACATGCATAGAAGGTGAAGAATTGTCTCTTCCTCCCCCTCGTCCATACAGCTTCTACAGAAATCATTGGAAGGGAGACCCAGTCTAAGAGCATGTTTCCCTACTAATGTGCTTATATTGGATCTTTTTTGTTTTACAAGATCGTTGGAGCGCTTAAGATCCAGCATGGGCCAGATCTGTTTCGTGCTGGAGCACGTGGCGCAATTTAACCACCTTCGATTAATGGCGCTTAACGCATACAGAGCATTTTTCTTCATTAGTTCAGAGCAGAGCCTGAACTGTCGAAAAAAAAAGTTCGTAATTCTTTTTTAGTTCAGACACCAGAGTCCAGAGCTCAGAAGTAATGTTTCTTTTTTTTTGTTCAGAGAATGATCAGAGCGCGTTCTATAAGCTCAGTATAAATTGACTGAGCAGGCTGAGTAAAAAGCTGATTACGCACTTACAGTCACATTTAATAGAAAAAAACAAAAAACTGGATAAACGAATAGTTGAAGTGGCGGACGAGAGATGACAGCTAGCTATGTGTTCAAGTGTTCGAACGGCTGTACATAAGGAAGAGCTATCATAGCCGTATAGTTGTTTTCCCGAAACAAACAGGTAACATGGCTTATAGGTGGTTGTTGTAAAGAAGTGGGGCAGGTACCCGAATATTCTTTTAGGTATTCCAAACAGACTCAAATTATATCCGTCAATAACCAATTTCAAGTATTTGGTGACTCTTTGTTATCTGCAATAGCTAACCTGGATTTATTCAAGATACCCAGCAAATATGAAGGCTTGCTAAGTTGTTAACTTTTCGGTTTGATACCCTAACTTTCTAATTTAGTTTTCTCACTGTATTGGCTTAGGCACTATAGGAATAGCTTCTCAGAACCATTCGTTTGTGTTAGTTCTTATTTTTTTAAACAATTTAAAGCCGAGTCTGAACGGCTGATTTGAGAAACTTTTCAGCTAAACTCTCGGATGCTTTTCAGACGTTCGCGTTAGATGGCACAATGGAGAAACCCTTAAGATGTTATTTGTCTTTTTACGAAGATCAGTCTGCTTAAGGCCTCTGCTAATTGTTCGGCTGCGAGTAGTCATTTGTGTTCGAACATTTCATGTGTGCTTCGTCAAAAGACCATATTCGAGCTTTGTTTCTGTTTCAGAACTAGTATCGATTTTTTTCATTGTCGGGACCGTAGGTTAATTGTTTTTTTTAAAACCTTTTATCTTACCTTACACCTAACTATTGTGATCGCATTATGTCATATCCCTAGAGACATCCCAAACATACTCATACTAACCACTTTTCCCTTTCAAAAGGACCTCCGGTAACGGATTTACGCATCATTAAAATCGACTTCAACTTTCATAATCCTACTTCAAGCCGATCAATTTCCAAAAGTCTCATTATTTTAATTAAATTCATTACGACAGAGGATGTAAAGTTAAAAAAAAAAGTTCCCATCTCTGTCAATAGACCATCCTCTCTACAACATATACCTTACCTACCCCTACGTTCATATGGTACCTATACCTATATATACTTACCATGATAATGGACCTTTGGATTGCCCTTCTGCAGTTCATACAGTATTGACACATCATTATAGTGGACATACTTCATGCTGCCAACGAAATTATTATGCGAAGCCAGACCTTTCTTCTTGTGCAGATCCGGTCCGCCGCCGAAATATATTTCCGGATCGAAGAGTAAATTTGCACTCGCACTGGCCGGAATCTCCACTGTTTTCGTCTGTTGGTCCAAGATTATTTTCACAGTTCGTTGCTCATGGTATATTGTCAAATTGTGCCAATAACTGCGTGTCAGCTTGTCCCGCAGCACAATTGACATCACATTATCCCCGAAATCCATTTCGACGTGTATCGATTGGTTCTTGAGCGAGGCGGCTATATACTGATGCTTTAGCGACTCGCCACTGGCATAGAACAATGCTGAATCGTCAAAATGCGTCCGGAACATCATACTGATGCGGGTCGTGGACGAATGAACACGGTCCTTCCAATCGTAGATGCGATACGATACGTAACTAGCGCCGCGTAAAGTCATTATCGTTGCAGCTGTCGAATTAGAGAAATTAATCAATTAAAACATGGCTTCCAGCTAGATTGACATTAGAGTTGCATTCTAAAAAAAAAATTATTACAAGGATTATGTAGGTACGACCATAGTACTGTTGACTGTCAGAAAACGTCAGACAGAGACAAGTTCTTAAAATAATTTCCCACAATCCATTACCGGCCATTTCATTTACCTTGACCTAAAAAAAAAACAAAAATGTCCTCGTCACCATCCCTCAGTGGCATAAATGGTGTCAGTCGGATGGTGGTGGGCTGTAAATATTGCAAACTGGTGGGTAGCTATCTCATTTTTGGGGGCGGGTAACATGAACGACGACGGAATGATACATGACGATGACGAGTCGGTCGGTCGTTGGACGACGACTTCACTCTCGACAGGTGACGGCAAGGGCAGGAAACAGGACATAGGGAACGAGACAGATAACCTTTTAGTGGTCTGCTGTGTGAAAATATAATTTCCTGCATGCAGTTTGCCAATAATGGTGGAAAATTGAGTTATTCCCCATTTGGGGCGGGGGGCTGGAGGCGGAATCAGGTCACAATTAACAAAAATGCTCACGGGTGGACAGAGAAATGAGGATGGAATCTGTTTGATTATTCATGTGAATGTGAATGGATGTGAAATTATAGTGAATTGTTAATGTCGTCCGGTATTTTGATGGACAGGACCTTTTGGAGTGCATTTTCGCATAAAAAATGGATATTTATCCAACACGTCCTTTGGAAGTGGTTGTCACAGTGATCTGGTCTGAACTTTAGCACAAATGTGACACTTTTGGTTCAAGTATGGTTGACACAGACAGAACCTTGTGATACCACATGAATTAAGGAGAAATGGTTTCACTTCTTTCTACTCGTTGAACCAGTTTGAGATTCTGATGAAGCATAGGAGACAGCGAATGTCAAGGTTTGTTAGATCGTTTAGATTTAGATCATTGTAATAGAAGGCTCCCAAATGGAGTTTCCGTTTCGGGAGAGAGCCAGACAAGTGCAGATGAAGTGATGAATGGTCTCCTACTCCTCTTCGACTAAACAGCTTCTACAAAAATCGTTTTTGAATACGCCAAGCCTTTGTTGCACGCCTTCCTATAAGGCAGTGTCCCGGGATGACACATATTGTGGCCCTGATATGCCTTCTGTCAAGGGGGATCAAATTGTTAGAACGTTTAAGATTTAGCTTTGGCCAGATCTGTTTTGTCGCCAGACATTTCGAGCCACATGGAATGCTTGCGGAAATTTTTACTAGTTATATCATATCGTTAAGAATGAATGGATCAATCTCTCTGATAGGGAAATTTCGGTCGTCTTCGCCGTTTAACAGTCTGCAGAGGTGGTTTTTCCAAATTCTCAGCACCGACTGTGGATCTACGACCATATTCGAAGATTTTCTAGGCAGGCATTGTATTGCATTGCATTGCATTGTTCGGGCATTGTATCCTTCGGAAGATCTTTTTACCCTTTGGTAGAACACTGCCCTGCAAACCTGCAATAGTATCCCTCAATAGACTCGACCGCCCGCCTCTGTGTGCTCTTTCTTTTTCTTTCTGAGAATCCGGTGTTCTTCCCTTTTTTTCGGCCATCATCACAACTCAATAGTTCACAAAAATATGTAAGACTCCACCCAACTGACAGCTACGACTAACATCAAAATACAGCACTGAGCTCTTGTTCTGACTATAAATGACAGCCAACTCCTTCCTGCGAATCGACTTCTGTACGACACGACCTTATCGTCTTTATAGTGTTTTATGTTGAATATGCACATGTGCATCTGATGACCTACCTGTCTGTTTTCTATACCAATTCCCATGTGTCCATTAACCATGAGTGAACTTGAATCGACCATCTTCGACTTAAAGCCTCTGAAACTATTGCGAATTTGCTAGAGCAAGGCACGTATGGGAACTGTCCCGTTGATTGAACAGTAATGGGCGCCCCACGTTGGGCGCCATTGTTGTGAGCCAGGGCCGAGCGACCGCAAGCAGTCCATGTGTCCATTAACCATGAGTGAACTTGAATCGACCATCTTCGACTTAAAGCCTCTGAAACTACAATTGCGAATTTGCTAGAGCAAGGCACGTATGGGAACTGTCCCGTTGATTGAACAGTAATGGGCGCCCCACGTTGGGCGCCAACCACCTCTGCAGACTGTTAAACGGCGAAGACGACCGAAATTTCCCTATCAGAGAGATTGATCCATTCATTCTTAACGATATGATATACCTAGTAAAAATTTCCGGATAGCGATATTCAAACTTAAGTCCAAAAAGGTTGATGGCCTACCGGTCGAGCTGTTTAAAGTGGTGGCAGATGCCTTGAACCAACTTATCTGGAAAATGTTATCGAAAAAAAGTAGCAAGGCCAAGCCAATCTACAAACAGGCTAGATAAAAAGCCGCTATATGCTGATAATTGTTATTTTTATTAAAGCTGCTGCAAATTTATTGCCCATCTATTGACGAATGTTCAAGTTTTTCTGCGATATCTGGTGGCGAGGAAAAGAAACCTCTCAAATACACAGGAATCTATCATCGGTAAGCGGTACGTGTATTTTTGTACAGGTTATTTATTAGTTTTTTAAATGAAAAACTATTTTAATTCATGTGACCGCTTTGTCGGTCTAAAATTCAAGTATTGTATAAATTAAAAATAAAATAACCCCGGACCCATAAAATATGTTTAAATCGTTTAAAAGTGAAATTAAAAACTTGTGTTGGTTTCTGGTAAACGATGTTTTTTTTTGATTATGATTTAACTGTTTAAAGTTCTTTAAATTATTGTTAATATTCCATCTATTGTGCAGCATTGTCCCAAATAGGTACACTGGTCGGCATAAGTATTTTGACAAAACTAAAGTTAATTCTGCTCATAATTTGAAACTTACTTCATGTAAATTTTCGCATCAATGGAAAGGTCATTTAAATTCCGTTTGAATGATATAAGACTTTCCTTAAGTACCCATTTAAAAATTTTAGAATTTAAAATTTTTGTGAAGGTCAAAAAAGTACTTTTTTTCCCGGTATCAAAAAAAAATGTTTTGATGCAAAAAGTTTCTCCAAACAATTTTAATAGTGACCGCAAAAAAATTTTAAAAATCTCTTAGCTAATATTTATTTTTTATGATTTTTTTTAAATTGCTAAAAATGACTACAAAATTTTTCATTTGTAGTTTTGAAAAAATCATAAAAAATATTAGCGAAGAGATTTTTGAAGACTTTTTTGCTGTCACTATTAGAATTGTTTGAAGAAACTTTTTGCATCAAAACATTTTATTTTTTGGACCGAGGAAAAAAGTCAAAAAAGTAGACTTTTACAAAAGTTCTAAATTTTCAATGGGTACCTAATGGGTTAAGGCAGGTGTTCCCAAACTTTTCCATACTGCGACTCCCTATACAGGTTATAATATTTTTGCGACGCCCGGCCCTTCTAAAAGCACACAACGGAACAAAGCACAGATATGTGAATATAAGCTGAGCTTACTAAGGATTCACTAAAGGGGTTTTCAATTAGGATTGGTCAACATTGAATTGAGATAAAACAAGCTGTGTGCAAGGTATTAACGAATCCCATGTATGCCATTATTGTATGGAATATAACACCAGGCCCAAATGTCCGCCGCAGCTTCTCACGTTGACACGGATTCGAGTGGTCTAATCTGCCGCATAGATCCGGCTTAATTTGAGCGATGGCATTGGTTATGTTGGGTTTAAGGACATTGGTCGATTGCGATTTATTCGCATTGAGCTGCGACTTCAGGCAACGCCACAAGAAAAATTTTGCGAGGTTAAATCGCACGATCTTGGTGGCCAATTCACGTCACCTCTGATAGAAATCAGATAACCATACCCTGCAGCTGAGTGACACATGTCCACCACTTGCTGGAACCACATGTTAGCAGCATCGTTTTGTAGTACTCGCCGTTGATGGCATTGGCCTTACCAACGTCATAAAAAAGTACGGAGCAATGACGCCACCGCCAGTCTAAAATGCGCACCAAACAGCTTTTAATGGATGCATTGCCACCTCGTGTTCGTTGGCGTCATCCCATATATGGCAATTTGGCCATTCATCCAAAAATGCGGCCCGTCGCTAAAGATGATTTTTCTATGGTCATAACATTATCATTAACTTTGAGCTAATGTCAGTTGGATCTTGAACGGCTATTATAGGCCCAAGTCTGGACGTAAAATTCGCCAAGTTGAAGTCTGCAAAATTGTTATACTTCTTGTGCACGGCAAAACACAATGGCCAACATCGAACGAACCCGATCCGACATTTTTTTTCAAATCGAGCTCAAGCTACTGGAATGTGTGCAGGCGACCTGTGCGCATCGTCTTGCGACCCCCCAAGGATAGCCCCACGACGCCCCATGGCGTCGCGACACACAGTTAGTGAACTCCTGGGCTAAGAAAAGTTTTGTATCATTCAAACGGAATTTAAATGACCTTTCCATTGATACCAAAATTTACATGAAGCAAGTTCAAATTATGAGTAGAATTAACTTTAGTTTTGTCAAAATACTTATGCCGACCGGTGGAATGGCGGAATGGCGGAGCCAACTAACCGAGATTTATCTTAGACTTTGTCGATAACCATCTGTGATATTGCAGAATATTTTAGCGTCATAATACGATCCATTCGCAAAAGGGTAAAAGCTCATCAAGGCTAGTTGGGTGTATGCTATAGGCGTGATACCAGATTCAGCAAACAGTGATGTAACTGATCTGGTCATAAATGCATCCTCGATAACTTCAAGACCCCACGAAATCAAACTGAGACATCTTATAAAGTCTTGGAAGCTATGGATATGTACTTGCTCGTGCAAAGCTGATGAAGGAAGAAAATGCAAGCACATTGCATACATAATCAACAGGTTCAATTTGTTATTAACTCTACAAATATTGAATTCTACATTAGAAACGTTTGCCTTCCGCAGGACACCTTGTCTTCAACCAATTAGCTGCACAGAGGTCACACAAAAGTGGGGCAAAGTTGGAAAAGCCTTCGGGTAGCTACACCGCACAATGAGACACTCGATGCAAAACTTTTTCCTTATTTTCATTATAGTCAACTATAGTCAGGAATTTATTTTTATGTTTTTACTTAACAATAATGTATTAATTTTTCACAGTATTTAATTATTTAATGTCGCTTATCTTCTTTAGTGGGCGCAGTAGCGCAGTGGTTAGTGTGCTGGACTACTGTGCGAGGGATCCCAGGTTCGATCCCCGGAAAAACCAAAATTACATCTTAAAGTTTTTTTCTACTGCGCCACCTCTCGCGAACGTCTGACAAACATCCGAGAGTATGACTGTCATGAAAAAGCTTCTCAATTCAGCCGTTCGGACTCGGCATAAAATTGTAGGTCCCTTCCATTCGTCCCAAAAATAGAAACTCACACAAAACGAATGGTTGCGAGAAGCTAGGCCTTGGGTGTCACCCGCCTGTTGCGCCACCTATTTATTTATTTATTTTTATCTTCTTTCAAATTTGTGTATCTAGAAGGGTTCAAATTATCGCCGCTGGGGTACACCCTCCATTTTTCAATAGCAACATTATTTTGAACATTAACGGGCGGACCAGACTGGCAAATAAAATTGGACCCAAATCAAGTGCGTTATTACTTCATGAACAGTTTTCGAATAGATCACCAACACACACTTCCATACCAGCAAATCCAATCGACTTGATTGCGTTTTTTTCCCCCAAATGCCACACCCACCACTTCACCCAGAACCAAAAGAATATTTTTCGCTTCTAACAAAAATAGCTATTTTCGCAAAATAATAAAAAAATAACCAAAAACGGCGAATTCATCTGAAAATCGAATTTTCAAATATGTATCTAACCTAAAATATAGCCTCCCACCAAAGTGGAATTTTTGTACGAAATTCATTTCTATGTATATGTAGATAGTAGGGTAGATATATGTAGGTATATACTTACTATAGATATCACAGTGTTCACCCTCGTAGTGGGTCCCGAAACAATCGCACGAAATACCATAGAAGTGATTAATACATCTAGATCCCACGAAGCACAAATTCTGTCTCGAATGGCATTTATTGGAGCATCCCTCGTTCACGTTTTCATGCTTTGTGGCCACCAACGGGGTGATTGGTAGCAGATCGGAAGCAGCTTTGCCCGAGCTTAGGACAACATTTCGAATGCAACCAACAAATGATTCGATAATATACTTGACACCATGCAGCTTCTCTTCCGACGATAATCCTGATGATGATGGTGATGGTGGTGTTGGTGGTGTTGTGCCGGTGACATGGTATCCAGAATAATGTTAATGGGAAAATGTTTCCAGGAATACGTGTGCGATTCGTGTGAGATATTTATTTGTTTCGTTGGTGTATCCATCGGCCGTGCGCAGAGCAAAAGAAAAGGAAGAGAACAAAACACGTAACATAAATTGAGAGTTCTCGGACAAAGGCATGAAAAATTGCAAAGGGATACACAGGATGAGGATCCCGTGGAAGAGTATTAGCACGATACATGTCTTATTCTGTGTGAGTGGGGGAGGTTTGCGGACATGATTAATTAGTAGGGATTTGTACTTATTCAACATAGTAGATGTGTTAAGGAATCTCTGTAGCCCAAGCAATGAGATGGCATATTTAGGCTGCAAGCTTAATGAGTGCTGCACCCTGACAAATGCCACTCACTAGGAATGTTGGAGTACAGGAGGGGAGGAAAAATGCAAACCAACGTTTCTAAGAGACAAAGCTTACCTCCGACTAGCACAACGGATGGCAGATTCGTTGAGACACCATAGTTGGTGTCGTGATTTAGTCCTTTCAAGTAGACTTCCTCTTGGCTATTGTCAACGCGAGCTATTAATCTTGCTCCATGCACATCGATACGGACCTGTGAACAACATGAATAGAAATTGAAAGAAATTGATTTAGTTCGACGACGAAAATAATAGCGTTGACGATGTTGATGATGATGATGATGATGGCAATGGCAACAACACAGAATGAGAGCAAAAAAATCCGCACTATACTCCTCCGCCATTGTGTCCTGTGCCGGATCGAAACAATTGGAAAATTGCAATTTTTCTTCCATTGTTTGAGAGGATTTTTCCTTCGTATCGATCGATCGGATGGTGTGCAACGCGATATGGGTGCATACTTACCATGACACTATGCCATTCATCGCGATTCAGTCCCTCGCCAACAGTGACACTTGTCGCATGTTTTCCAAAGACATGCACCACTTTCAGTTGGCCTTTCTCGACAATGACATATAAGGCGTACGGATCCAAGTTGATATAATCGGGATTTTTCACATTGTGATAGACGAGCAGACCGTGAGGAAGACGTGTTCGAAACTGGAATGAGATTTCTCTGCATAACCTGTAAGGGAGACAAATTATAGATTAAGCATAGTCAATTTGAGAGAGGGAATAATAGCAGCGAGGACCCGTCGAGTGGAGCTTTTATGGCGAACATTGTTTAATGGTGTTGACAACTGGGACTTTTCGAAACACATTTTCTGGCTGCCTTGAGACGAATTTTCAGAAGACTACAATTTAAGTGCAGAGCTGTCAGTGTCACCTATCTATGATGGTGAGACGTTTTCCAAGCGTTTCAAGCTCGGCTTTTCTGACGCTTGAAGAAGCAAAAAAGCTATAACTAAGTCAAATGCCAGATGGTCCACCATGAATAAAGCCATTGCCGTTCTTTAACAAAGCCATGACCGAGAAACTCATGCAGAAAGATAAAAAGCCCCTTTCCAACCTCGTATAGGAATCATAAGTAGGCATATAAAGGGTGTCCAATAATTCATGCAAAATTCGAATTTTGCGCCATTTAATAGTACAGTAAAGCCAACGGAAATAAATATAATGATGTGGCAGCTGACAGTTCGGGGTTAGCAAAAATGGAGCATTATACGAAATAACAGCCCATTTTTCATTGTTAAGCAATATTTTAAAAATAATGAAGGCTTCTCAGCTACAGTTCGCAATTTTCGAATAAAATCATCTTCAGTGATGAAACTCATTTTCATCTTGATGGCTTCATTTTCATCTTGTCGTTCAGAAAACTAGTCCAGCTCTTGTGATTTAATGCCATTGGTATTTTTTCTTTGGGGTTTTTGAAGTCAAAGGTCTATGCAAACAAGCCCATGACCACCAAGCGCCTTGAAAGAGGAAATTTGGAGGTGTATTAATGAAAATCAGTCACATTTATGCGAAACGGTCATAGAAAATTTCAATAAAACCCCAACCGCAACTTCGCCAACGCGCTGCTCTCACTGTTCAGAGGGGAGTAAATTGCATTTTTTTTTTTAAATCACATCTATTGTATGTAATTTGTAAGCAATCACACAACCATTTGAAGTTCAGCCGTTTTACTTGGCTAATTCAATTACGTCATTTGGTTTCACTTATTTTTTCTATTGCAACCACGAGCGCTATATGTAGTTGTGTTCGAGTCATTTTCTGGGCAGAGATTGTATGAAACTGCCATTTTCCTGGCAGTCCATGTCAATAGTGGGGGTGATGAGGGAGTTAGGTGTTAGGGTCTCAAGATGGCTTGCATGCAACACATTAACTTATTGAAGATTTAATTTTTAATTTGGCAACAATATATCTAGGAACAGTCAATTTGACAACACATAATTTAATCTCAGTATCTTTTGTGACAATTAATTGATATGCAGTTGCTATAAAAACTTAATGTCGCTGACATTATTCTTCATGATTGGCCTTGACTGATGAAAATTATATATTTAGCCATTATGATGAGCCAGTATATAGAATACCTCTGAACCTCTTTTGGTGTCTAATTTTAGACATCCGCCGGAAAAAGTCGCATCAGTTATTTAAATGGGAATCGCTGCGACCAACCTAAGGTTTTCCAGATAGCCCGCTTAATCTTCGGCCAAATCCACCTTAGGCTAAGCGGGCATGCGTTTTCCGTCACAAGACTAACGTTCAATATGACAATGATGGCGTTACTTATCTCATGTTAGCTCAATCGCACTGACTTCGCAAAACCAGACGGCTGGAAAACATCGGAAGGCACTTTAGCTGACCGTAGATCCAAATATGATAGTGTCTATACCGGAGGTGGTCAGGGCTTACCGCGGATACACAGTATTCATTCATACCCAAGGCAATTTGCCCTTAATTCGATCGTCAAGGATATAGGAAAATTTCTTAAACTAGGCAGGCAGGACAGCTCAGGACACTGCACTGGTTGGAATATTGCCATGGCACTATGTATCTTCTTAAAAAACATCCCAAGGGGCAGACTAGCAGACTCATACAATTGCACGTTTTGCAATGACCTGCAAGTCGAGGAAGATATACCTAACACATATACCGTGCGGATGCTAGGCTATAAATAGCAGTCGAAGGAAATTTATGGACAAGAACGTCTTCCAACATTTATGTAGAGATATAGCATACTAACTACAAAGGGCTACGTGGTTTTTGCAGGGAATAGGGTGTTTTTCAAAGGCAAGTGCTTAGGTGTGGAACCTGATGGTATATACCTAGCGCCCTAAATGACATTTTCTCTCTTATACCCCTTTTTAACGTAGCTTAACCTATAATCTTCTTTGAAAATAATGAAAACAAGTCTAAAATTAAAATTCTGTAACTTTGTTATCCGTGGGCGCAGTAGCGCAGTGGTAAGTGTGCTGGACTACTGTGCGAGGGATCCCAGGTTCTATCCCCGGAAAAACACAAATTACATCTTGAAAGTTTTTTCTACTGCGCCACCTCTCGCGAACGTCTGACAAACATTTGAGAGTATGACTGTCCTGAAAAAGCTTCTTAATTCGGCCGTTCGGACTCGGCATAAAATTGTAGGTCCCTTCCATTCGTCCCAAAATAGAAACTCACACAAAACGAATGGTTGCGAGAAGCTAGGCCTTGGGTGTCACCCGCCTGTTGCGCCACCTATTTATTTATTTATTTTTACACAAAACGAATGGTTGCGAGAAGCTAGGGGCAGGGCTAGGGTGTCTACACGCCTGTTGCGCCACCTATTTATTTATTTATTTATTTAACTTTGTTATCCATGTTTCGCATTGACTTTGCATACACGATATACATACCTACCCTATCTCGGATCTACTCCCCCATCAAGAGGTTACAGGGAGGCAGCATGCCCCCTACATATTCCACGGCAAAAAGTACAATTCACACGCTTGAACTGTTACAATTATCTTAGAAATTAAAATCAATCAAGTATTTTTCTGGATTTTTGTAATTCTATATTTTTTTTCGTGAGTTGTTATTTAAAAAAAATTGTTTTCTTGATTATGGTTTTCGAGACATAGGTAATGGTAAGCCCCAGTAAAACTTACATTATTGTATTTATAACTAGCCATGCCCGCCGGTTTAATATTTTTTTTAAATAAAATTCAAATACCGTGTGTGTTCGTTAGTTTATATGTTTTCGTCTTCCTAAATCTTACGCAATTATTTATCGCAATGCCTTTTTGCAAACTATACATGTTGTTTTTTTAGTGGGCGTAAGTATCTACTCCATATAAAATATGGCTGTCGGAGGTCAACACCGGCAATTGCCAATGCCCCCCTCTCCTTCCCTCATCCTATCCCTAAGTAACCTGTACTAATCCGGAGGATGTAACCAGTGCAATTTTGAAGATAGTTCCAATTTATTATATCTCACCCTCTGGATGGACCAGAAAGATGAATGTTAACTCAAAATACTCGGCGAAGTATTGGCTAACAAATAAAGAGCATATCTTGATTTGACTTACATAGACTTATAAGTACCTACACTAATCTCAAGTTAATCGAAGTACGATCGAAATAGAAAAGTGTGCACCCCCTTTTTCCTTTTTTAGTACGAATTTTGAAAAACGATGAATGAGGCAAGCAATAATTTTGACTTGTCTATGAATATACAAACTTTCAAGTTCATACGGCCAACCCCCCTTACTCCCTGCGAACCCTTTAGTTCTTTTCCAATTCTCACCCACCCTACGGCCTAATTTGGCCACACGTCTATAAATCAGAAAAAAAATCATGCAAATCATACGAATGGTTCTCGAGTTATGGAAGGACGAACAGACGGACGTTGCATTTTATAAAGTAGTATGAAAGTATGAATATGGATATGGATGTAAGCTTTGTAACTTTAGACAATCCCATTGGCGCTTGCCTGGCGACTAAGCTTCAACATACCTGTAGGGTTAAGCGGAGCGATTTTCGTAGTTTTCCATATTCTCAAAAATCTGGTTTTCAGTGTTTGACACAATTTCGAAAAAAGTCGATATTATTTTTTTTTTTTTTTTCAAAATTTTGAGTTTTAATGCAATTTTTTTAAAAATTATTGTAGAAATAACTTGATTTAAAAATAGAATGGAAGAACGGATTTCTGGCTTTCAAAACTGATGCACTACTTTATTGCAATTGTTGCCGTTGTTTTTTAACTGTTTTTAGTTTTTTTAAATTGCCCCTTCTTCCTAAACGGGGGCAGATAGAGGGGGTTCTAAGTAGTAAAAACTATAAAAAGTGTTTCTGCAAGAATTCATTATTATTTTAAGGCAGCAAACTTTGGTGGCAAAGTTAACGTAACTCGTGCCAATTTTTGCAATAAACGAACATCTTGTTCCTCTTGATCCAAAAACATCAAATCCCACTCCAGTCTAACCCAACCTATAGTCGTTACCATTTATTCACTAATTAGGCACTTTATATATTAATTTGTTACTGCGAAAAAGTCCCCACGCCATTTTGGAATTAAAAAGCAAATAGGTATGTACCTACCTTCCAAATATCCGAACATCATCAGACAGTAATTTGAAAGGCAACGATTTAAAAACCCGTCACTATAGATACTCCTCATTAAGTCAATTAGCGAAAACTATAATTAAATCCGACATCGAAATTCGGTGGCAATTTTAAAATTTCCATTTTCGGTTACCAATTACAGTCTAGACTAGACATTTGCCTAATTATATTCTTTATTTCAAACCGATATGCCCTCATTAGATACGAAATACCATCGGGTAGACAGCCTTAATGTCCTTGAATTAATCGAAAGCTTTGAAGCAATTCAATAGAAAAGTTATAACCAGATTGCTTATGTATCTAATCCTCATCACTCATTGTTCGCATCGTGCATCCCAGTTTACGAAGGGGACCGATCACTCAGGCAGAATGGTTACGTGTCGTCACTCTGACAGAGGCGCATAAACCTCCTCGTACCTGGCTATACGTCAAAAGCATTTCCAGGCCGGCATGTGCACTTGTCCACCCTTCCAATTACGTCCAGGAGATTCTGTTTAATTTTGTCTCGAAAAACCTACACCGTCAGCCACTCACTCTGTCGCCAGGATTCGCCATTTCCACATCCGCACACCGCACCTACCTTAATTGAAAAGTCTGGATGATGTCGCCGTCCATCTGGATAAACGTGTTGTTCTTCGCAAAGACGAATGTCTTCTCGTGTCCCGTCTCGGCGAAAGTCAGCTCGGGGCCACGTAGCTCGAACGGCACCGGTATATGAGACGGATCATCATAGTGCATCGGAGGTGGGCTATTCGATTTGGGGGCAATCGCCACCTCAGTGGTGGGTGGCTCCTTCGTTGTGGTTTGCAGTAAATACGGCGGCAGCGTATCTGCAATGACAAATTGTGAACGTCGCAGGTATAATATGACAAATTGGTATAAATGTGGTCTTACGTGGTCCACCTATGCAGTGGTACAGGCATTCGGCCTCCGTGTTGAAGCGGTTCTGGTTGTTGCCATCACATCCGCCCCAGATGAAGGTCATACACTCGCTGGTGGTTGGCTCGAAACGCCATTTGTAGAGGTAGTGTTTACATGGTCCCGGATCACTGGGACCGCTGCATTTTTCATATGTCTTCTCCTTAACTAAGGGGCTAGTGGCGGTGTTATTGCTGTTATTGTTGTTGCTGCTATTGCTGTTGCTGCTGCTTGAGCTGTTGTTGGTGTTGTGATTGCTGATGTTGTTGCTGTTATTACTATTGTTGTTGCTATTTGTGCTGCTAATGCTATTTGTGTTAGCGCTGGGATTCGCATTTGTTATAGCATTTGTATTTGTAGCGGCAGGTACTGAAGATACGAGTAGAATATTCACTAAAACTAGAATGTTGTATAGCGTCCATGTTACATGACGTTTCATTGTTCTTCTGTGGGGTCCTTGTGGGATCTGTTGAATGAAAAATAAAAAAATTTAAAATAGTCATCTTGAGATTGATAGTCAGTCAATTGAATATTGTGTCAAAGGATATGTATAGTAGGTATAATGATGGCGGCATTACACAAAGGAGAACTCTATTCATTGCTTCGTCAAGGATTTATGGTGTAGGTTAGTATATCGCATACTGAATACTAAGAGGATCAACACGTTGCCATTTGTTGTACTACACTGGATTTGATTAATGGAGGCAATTCATATCCTTGAGGCGGTGTTTTGTATGTCTATGCCAATAACTCTATTTCGTAATCGTAAATTGATGCACTCGCTTGAATGTTATTTTAACCAGAGGACCTTTGACTCCCTATGATGTTGTCAGGGTTAATAGATATTCCATTCTATATGTTGAAGGTATTTAAGGATATTTATTCGTATCCGGAAGTGTGCCTACTCAAGACAAATTGGAACGATTACGTTAAATGTGAGCTTAAGGCTTCGGATATGACGAAAACGGTTATCAATTTTAAATTTGCGAGGGGGACACAGGGCAGATTTTACTATTTTATTGCATAAATATCTATTCTGTTTAAAAGATTCAATATATTAGGGTGATTCCACGTGGGAAATCGTCTTAGGACAAAAGTTATTGACTTTAAGGCGTTAAATGATCGTCCCTGGCTGTGACACGCATCAAAGCTAGGTAGGTACTTTTCAAAACATAGTCAACACCCCTAACTTTGACCGCGTCCCTAACATTGACCAAGTTTTTCAGCGCCTCCGGTGACCAAATGATTCGAACAAACCAATTTTTCTCCATCCGTGCCATCTTTTGATTAATAGGGAAACCATTTTCTGAAGAGAAAAATGGAAGAAAGGATTTTTGGTCATGGAGGAGAAGATACAACCGAAAACAAACTCTATGAGTTGTACCAAGATGTGGATGCAGTCCATAAAGCCAAAACATGTCGAATACATTGGATCGGCCACATCGAGCGAATGGACAATAATGCTCCGGCTAAGAGGATCTTCGAGTCCCATTACAGCACAGAGCACAGAAAAGATAAGTAAGGCCGAACATCCGTTTCAAAGACCAAGCCATCGTGGATACCAGGTGGATTAGTCTCTAGCAGCGTGCCTGGGATGGTTTGTCTCAGGCAGAAGGTTAGGGAGTCCCTGAAATAAGTACCGCTTCAATTCGTCAGTCCCTAAAAAAGAGCAATCAAATATTAATAGACCACATGTTTTTTTTGTCGTACCGATTACGGCGTCAATTCAAAATCGAATCTTATGAAATATGGACCAAATGAAAGATGAATTTCCGCAGCACTATCTGGGGGTTTCGGAGTCGGATAAGTAAGCCTGCTACATTTTATACAGCATACCCTAATCTATTCACCAGTTGTGGCTATATGCATTTGCAAAAATTGGTACCTACACGGAAGTCCGCGCTTGAATCCACTTGAATAGCACAGCCCATAAGGTCGGTTTTCTATAGCCCACTGGTCCCAAACCAAGCATTCTAGAGACCTAATTTTTTTTTTAATTAAAGTTCATTTAATTGTTGTGATTTGACCAGGAGACAGATTTAAAAGTAAAGTTTTAAATATTAACAAAAATTTGTTAATTAAAAAGAGGAAAACTGTGGGCCCCTAATGGCCTAATTTTGCACCACTTGAATAGAACATGCATTTAGTTTGAGCGTTATCTTTGGCAGTTATCCCAGCAGTTACATTTTCATCCAAATTGAAAATGGCGTTTTTGAGATATGAGCAGTTTTTTTAAAGGACGCAGTCTTTAGAGAAAAACTGAGTTTGCTATCAAGTTAAGAATGACGATAGTACCTACATATCTCGTTTGTACCGTTTTCGAGAAAAAGCCAATTTTTAAAAATGCTGTTGCTGGACTTTTTAGCGAAAAACTGGGTATGCAGTCATGTTAATCATACCTGCATTAACTCAACTATTAATTTTGGTTCAAATCGTTAGAGTCGTTTTCAAAAAAATCTAAATTTAGACATATTTCATAAAATTTTTAAATCGGAGGTACCGTTAATATTAGGGCTAGCATAAAAAAAAAAAAGCGTCCCTAGCGGGAAGCCCATAAACTCTAAATACGAAGCTTGAAAAAAATCCGTCCAAGGGTTTAGATTTCCCAGCTATGGGACAGACAGACATACGGACGGACAGAATTGCCAGACACACTTTTTTGGGTTAAGTAATATCAGAATTGATAAATATCTCGAGTTCGAAATTTTGTACGAAAACAATAATCTTTCTCTTACTACTTATACGAGAAATACGAGAAAGTTAAAAAAATCTTATAGGTACCTGGTACATATCTCGAAAACAACCGAATCGATTGATCTTCAATTTACGGACAATCTTAGGTATTGGCCCGGGAGTGTTCCTGTGAAGATTATGTAGTTAAAGTTGGCATGTCCCACAAAAAAAAAGCAAAAACGTATTGCAAACGCTATTTTTCGACAGTCACGGGAAGGCGCCTAAGTTTTTAAAATTTGTAACATTGATAGGTATTGTCTTTGACAATTGGCAATAAATAAATAAATAAACAGTTGGCGCAACAGGCGTACAGACACGGCTACATGAAATTTGGCCCCAATGAAAAATTGCCCCAAAATTGGGTCTGTTTTTCATAATGAAAAACGTTTTCGTATGAAAATGAAATGAAAATGAAAAATTAATATTTTACGCAATTTTCTGTTGTTGTTGCCTTTCATGTAAATTTGTGGGGTGATTTTTCATTTTCAGACTAAATAGTTTGTGAGTTTCTATTTTTATGGCGAATGGAATGGACCTACAGTTTTATTATGAGTCCGAACGACTGAGCTGAAAAGATTTTTGCGGACAGTTATACTATTGGTTGCTTGTCATACGTTCGCAAGTGAAAAAGACCCCGTCACCTGAATAGCTATCGCTTTTGACAGCTTTTGGAAATACAAAAATACCAATCCGTCATGAAAAGCAATCCGTCGCGCATTTGGGAATAAGCCCCCAGTAGTATAAGACCAATTCCATTTAAACCCAAATCCTCTGAATATCCCAAATCGCTTGAGGCTACGCTATTGTGTGATATATTAAGTACGAGTATCAACACTCTACTTGCACATGATACAGTCTTTCGAAAATCCTATATGCAACTGCTCTCATATAAAAATTACCATCACATTCCTCACCACAACCCAATAAAAATTTTAACGACTCTATCGTATACTCAAACCCAATAAATGGAAAGTATTTTTAAATGTTAAATGCGTTAATAAAAAAAATGTGCACAGTCGTAAAGAATTTGCATGTTGCGCGAATCTTTTGCAATATGGGATACCCTAAAAGCGAACACCACCGCATAATTATTATGTCACTGTAAACATGCATTTTGAAAAGTTCGTTGCGGGTTAAGGCAATTGAGAAAAAAAAGTAACAACTGGGAACCAATTTATTATTCAACACTCACAGCATACAATGAAGACGAGTTGTGAATACAAATGACTTTGGCGACAGCCTATTTCGTTTCGATAATGACATTTTGCATTTGAACAAAAGTATAGAGTGGCAGGTGCAGTATTGTGTACTTAGATTTGAATTTCAATGGTCCAGAAATTTATTTCCTGATGCCATAATATGGTTTACCTTTCTATTTAAGTTAACAAATATTTAAAATGAAAGAGCTTCGTTTGAGCTCAAATTTACAGATAATCCTTGGCACCTATTAAGATTGGTCAAAATTGGACAAAGGGGCGTGGCACATCCCATACAAAAAAACATCTTCTATGGACTGAAACACAAACCAGTAAGAACTAGACCGCCGACTTCCCGTGCACCTACCCGATTCTCCCTGGAAAAAATTACCCTGTCTGTGAATACGTGTAAATGTCAAAATTAATGGCGGCAATGATTTGCCTAGGATTTTTGAAGTATGCGAGCGTTATAGGCGCTCCTTTGATTTTGTACAGCACCAATACATGAAAAATCATGGGCCCGCCGGCAGCTTGTAGGCAAAATCCGTTATATTGTGGGAGGAGTCTACGGTCTATTCTTACTGGTTTGTGGGGTGAAACTGGATGACGTTATAACTCAATAACCGCTGCGCCGATTTTCATAATTCTTTTTTATTTTGGTATTGCTGTATTTCAGGTTTACGCAGAAAGAAAATTCCAGAAAATTGTTTTATTCTCATTTTTTGCATTTTACGGAAGAAAATTATTAGAAGCTAGTTAGATATAAATTTTCAATCTTTTCAATGAATTATTTCAATAAAGTATAGTTCACCTTTTATACCACAAACCTGGAGGGAGGTAAACGTGGTATTTATGTAGGAATACGGCAACACCGTCATTCATTTTCCCCACTTGCACACACCATATACTTTGTTCTCACGTTACTGTAACTAGCATACTTTTGCATTTCATTTTCACATTGAATATTCATTTACATTTACCTAACAGTTATCTATTGTCTAACACTAATTTTGTACCTATATTCTAATTTGTAATTTGTCTTTTCGCTCTCTCGTTGATCAGCCGTCAAGCAGTTAAGTCGTGTTAAACAAGATCTGTATACTCTATAATATTAACTTAAATAATTAAATTAAAATCATTATACTTTCTTTTAAAAGTCTCAATTTTATTGTCTCTTTACGGTCTCCTACATTTATCCCCAAACCAGGCAAACCAATAGAACTACCTAAATCATACCGTCCAATAAGCTTGACATCGCTTTTTCTGAAAACAATGGAAAGAATTCTAGACGTGCACATTAGAGAATGCCTAAATGAAAGCACACCTCTGCAATCAATTCGCCTACCAGAAAGGCAAGTCTACAGAAGGAGCACTTTTAAGTTTAACAGCACAAATAAAAAGTGCATACCAAAACAAAGAAGTTGCACTATGCGCCTTCCTTGACATTGAGGTGAGGGTGCTTTTGACAACACTGGATATGACTCCATATCAAATGCTTTGGCCCGCAGAGGTATAGATCAACCTACTATCAACTGGATCAAGGCGATGCTTGAAAGTCGGAAAATAACTGCTTCGTCAGCACTGACCTCAGTATCAGTAACAGCCGTAAAAGGCTTCACGGTACCTTCGACAAAATTCCCTTCCGGTGGTTTAAAAAGTACACACCAAGCGAAAATCATGATGCGGTCGAATTGTTCAATCCACTTTCCAATCTAGTCGATACTTTATTCTGAAAAATAAATGAATAAAATCTTTACCCCCAGTTTCACAGTGGGAATTTCAACTATACCTACTTTTAGTTTAAGCTTCAGTTTGACGTTGACACAGTGACATTTCAATATTAAAGCTGCCAATTGTCAAAAAGACAAATAATTGTCGTTGTTTTGCATGTTTTTTGAAAGAAAAAATAAGGAGCGATTTTGGAAAAGACATATAAAAGCTAAATACTGTATAATACTGCCAAATTCTATTAATTACATTTAGTTAAACTTCAGTTGAACTGAAGTTCAGATTACATTGTGAAACTGGACGAGTTGAACTTCAAATTTAAACTCAAGTTCAAGCTCAGTTGAGCTTTAAAAAGTCCACTGTAAAACTGGGGGTTAGAATTTAAAATGAATCGAAATTCATGTAAGAACAATCGAATTATCGTTGTGCTTCGAAAATCAAACAGAACATTTTCTTTGTTATTTTTCTGTCATTTGTGTAGATTTTACGTACAATAATATTTTGTGGCTTCAATTTACATTTCGTGATTTTGAGCTATCACTTCGGTACACGGTACATGACTCCAAATTTACTTACTGTACGTGTCATTTACGTACGTGTGGTTTTGTTTTTGTTTGTCGTGTCGCACGATCGCAAAAGCATAAACATCCATTTGTAGCAAAGTATATGTGTATTGTGTATGTATATATTTTCACTTCAAAAACTACATTTTGGCTAAAAACTGATCCTAAGGACGTGGCTATAAACGACATCGCCTATAGCAGTCTCACAGACTTAAGGAACATTTAAAAAAAGTTTCATCGAAATCTGTTCAGTAGTTTTTGAGTTTTTAACTGACAAAAAAAATTCCAACAGTTTTATTATATGTATAGATTACCATTCAAAAGTCTTGTGGACAATCTTTTTTATGATATTTTTCTCAGGAAGCCAGTTAATGAATTATGTTGCGTGTACCTACGATATTGATTTCCTTCATACAAATATTGAGTTGTCTACGTTCTTATTTTTATCCGACGTTCATTGGTAGTATCGGATTGTTACCAGTTAAGACCACGTCCCTTCGGTAACAGACAGATTATATTGCAACCGCCGCACCGTAAATCTACTATGACACATGTCAAAAATCGTGTTAATTTTCGACAAGCTGACATCAATGTGACATCAGATTTTGTCTGCACATAACTTTAGGATAAAATCTGACGTCATATTGACGACAGAATGTCAAAAATTGTGTCAATTGTAATAAGTAGCAGAATTACTTTGATGCGGGAGTCGGCATAAAGCCTTAGCGTACTCTATTATTTAAACTATTCGATCTATGCTGACGCTCTAAAGGGGTAAAATCGCCGTATGTGCGTACCGCGGCACATGAACACGTCGTTTTGAATGCAGCTCA
Organism: Cheilosia soror; assembly: GCA_949372485.1. Taxonomy (NCBI): domain Eukaryota; kingdom Metazoa; phylum Arthropoda; class Insecta; order Diptera; family Syrphidae; genus Cheilosia; species Cheilosia soror. The sequence continues at coordinate 37,220,272 of OX443561.1, forward strand.
CGACATTATTGAGAGTGCGGCAATCCTGAGATTGATCCCTTATAGGGGGATTATCGCGATTTCAGTTCGTTTCCCGAAAGGCTTAGCGTTCGCGGCGCACATGAACACACTTATCTGGAGTTTCCTGTATCGAACCAGCTGCTCCTGCAAAAAGGACTCTCTTATACTATTTCGGACCTCTGATGTTACACACTAGGCTTAAAAGTATACTCATTGTTTTTGACGACATTTTGCATACTTGCGGTATTTGAAGATTAGACAAGCGTCAATAAATCATTCCAAAGCACTTAATAAACGCTTCCGTCTTATGAGTTACAAATTGCAAACCAGAGGTATAGCTATAGTCAACTACGTACATCGTTTATCATTTTTGCAATAACGTTGTCTGCAAACCTCACAATCACAATTGACGCTTCTTTTGGAATCGGTAGGGTCAGCATTTCGTCATATACAGCAAGGAACCTAGAACCGAACCTTGTATCACACGGCAAGTTTTTTCTCATTAAAAAAGTGTCAAAAGTGTCGATTTTATAGAACTCGGCTCGGACCACGCGTGTCTGCAATTTCTTTTTTGAATCATTCCGAGAAACTATTAGAAATTGAATTCTCCTACAGCTACCTTTTTTTTAGGCCTATCAATGATATCCTCTAATATGCTAGTAAGTAACAGATATCCGTTCAAAAATAATACGCGTTCTATTATGAGTAGTAAAGTCTGACGCAATAACACCGTCACGGTCACCTCTTGAACACTGCCTGATTTTGAAGCGTTCCATGATAAATCGATTACGCTTCCTGTAGTAAAAATATCTTCGAAACCCGTGTCCGTGGGTGGAATAGAAAACAGGCATCTTAGCAATATTTTCAACTTACATGATGTGCCTCCATAGAGAGACATCAATGACGCAGGATTCCTCCTAGCTCGTATGTTTGTTCGCCATACATGCGAAAAACATCCACGTGACTGACCCATTCAAAGCAGACCCCTGAACATATCAAGTCTATCACTCAAACCTCTGACATGTCATTAAAAAAATGTATTTATCGTTCGCTGCCGAAACATTTTCACAACTTGTCAGTTGCATTACGCGCAACAGAAACAGACGATATTCTTTCTCCCCTGCTTCTGGATGCCCTCATACTTGTGCATTCTCATCACCTTAACTCAAAATCATTCCCACATGTGAAGGATATTTTAAACGAATTTTCTCCTGGGGTGACAACACACACCCCCCCGCCTTCGGTTTCTGTCCTTCCTCAGCAAACAACTTTAGAAATGTTTCAAAACAGCTTTATTAATTCTTCCAGTTTCCCTGTGCCCATTATCAACATCGTCCCTTGAAATAATTCAATTGTTGTATACGTAACGTATATACCCTGCGCCAGTGAAATGACTATAACTCCTGCCATTTGGATTAAAATTAAACTGTCCTGGGCTGGTAATGATCTTGTGGATTATGTTGTACGCCTACACCTGAAGGGCTTGTTTAACGAGCAATTTTCCATCGTTTAGGTCCTATAACAATGGAAGAGATTGTAAGGATGCATGTAGGCGATGGCCGACTATGAAATATGGCGTAGATGTCCAGTGGATTACTTTCATGTCAGCCACTGGCTATTTGTGGATATTCTTGAAATCGATTTATGGTGTGACACATCCTTGCCTGCAGGATGTGTATCTTTTCCAATGTTTTTCGTTGTGGGGTAAGGGTAAGTTCTATTGATTGGTTTTTAAATTGAACGGAACTGGTGGACATTGTAATAGAGTTGGCGGTAGATTGTGCAGCGGAGGGTCATTTTTTTTGTGGGTAAAGAAATTTGCTTGAAAACTATAAAACCGACCGACAAGCCAGTCTCAGTAGTAATAGTTAGCATGACCATGATGATGCTTTCATTATCCAACACAAGAGCAGTCCTTGACTCAAAGAGTCATCGTTATTGCAATGACGAAATGACGAGAATTAGAGTTACATTTCGCCTGCAAAAATATCTTTTTAAGCATAATGCCGCTGGGAATGAAGCACCGACCATTGTTATGACTCTGCTGTTGTGGGGTCGTCCAAATTCGAACTGAGCTACTCTGACGTAATTGGAGCTGGAATTAGTAAGTCCTCTTACATTTGAAGAAGTCTTAGGCTTCAACCATACAGCTGGTCAGAATCCGCAACAAGACCCAAATTAAGAACATCACGCTGATCTGTGCCCACGCCCCCAAATAGTAGAAGGAAGTGGTTCTATGATCTTCTCGAGGAGATGTACGATAAGTGTCTGGAGAACGATGTCAAGATTGTTCTTGGCGGATTTAATCGGAAAGGTGATGTCTTTGACTCTTCGATTGGAAAGCAATAGCCAGCAGGACAACAGCTCCGATAACACCTCAAAGGGGACTTGGAAGTATTCAGATCATAAAACCGTCAACGAAATTGGTCAGTTACAACAAAGACTCGGGCCACTACTTGCCTGAACTTTTGCGGAACCGAGCCTCTCTGAACTTCACCATCAGCTTTAAGTGCAGAGGATCAGTGGCAACACTGCTAATGTGTTATCGGAAGTGCCGCCACCGATGAGCTGGGCTTCAATAGGCGACCACTAGGAACATTTGTTAGCACGTCTTGCAGCCAACAACACAGCCTGTAACTTAATCCTGCCCTATCAGCACTGCCTTAGGCTATTGAAAAGTCAACCATCGACCAAATTTTCAGACTTGGGCAAATCTTTGATACACACAAGACACCACCTCTTTATCGACTTCAAGGTCGCCCGCACGATAGCGAACTATACAAAGTCATATGATATTTCAGAATCCCTGCCAAACACTATCGTCTATGCAGGATGACGATAGAACGCTGCTCCGTCAAAGTCGGAAAGAACGCCAAGGAACCCTTTGATGGCGATCAAGGTTTAAGGCAAGGCGACATCTTTAATGTCGCTCTTGAAGCAATTGTTCAAAACTCAGAAGCCAAAATCAGAGGTACACGTTTTTAAATGTCCTTTCAACTACTTGCTTTATGCAGTTGATATTGACGAAACTCAGGAAGGTGTCAGTGGTGCGTTTGCAATTATTAATGAGGACAAAAGGAATATCTTCGAAAAAGGACTCTCAAGTTCAACATCGTCGACTTATGGCAAAACGTTACAATGGACAGATATGTTTAACTGCGAAGTAGTTATAAACTTTGTCTACCTAGGCTCTATAACTACCTCACAAAATGACATCGGCGTAGACATCAAGCGAAGAGCCCTCTATTACAGAACCAAGGAGATATTGTAAAAGACCTTAATAATCCCAGAAGCATGGAGCTTTAGAAAGCGGATGTAAGACTCCAGTTTGTATCGATGGAGTGTGAAGGGGCAGATTCAACGACGTCAGCGATATTGACTTGGTAAAAAAGTTAAGAGTGAAACAACTGAAAGTGGCTACGTCGAGTTGCCGAACGAGTCTATGAGTCCACCCCAGAACAATAATGAAGCAGAGGAAGACACCATATCAGATGCCGCGCCTACTTGGAGAGTGTTGGTTAAAGCCGTGGTATACTCCGGACCATCTTAAGGATGACGTGCTATAAAGTTGATATAAAATCTTGTTTCCTATCCATTTTTCCGAGATGTTGCTAAGCTAATCGAAAAATGGTTGGTTCAGTGCTCGCAAACTGGTTCTTACTATAGTGCCGGACATTTTCTGAGGAAATGGAAGAGAGTTTCGCCTAGGTCCTTTCTTGATATGATGCAGTCATAGAAGTCTTCCTTTTGCAGAAAGAAAGAGTGAACGTGTCCTCTAACCCGTCTTAGAGAAATATGGTCCCTTACCGCTATTAAGCCATGTACAGCTGAAAACTGTTTGGCCAGCTCATCTGCCCACTCGTTGCCTGATGTTGCATCATTATGCCATGGAGCTCAGAGAAGTGTGACCTGAAACGTTCTCCCAGATGGGCAAGTTCGATTCCTGCATCAGTTTCAAAGATTTGATGTTAGAATCGATGGCTTTGACGGGGGCTTGGCTATCTATGAGCAGTAGCAATATTTTATTTCTGCTTTGTGTCTCGCCCTAACTGCGTGCAGTCCTCAAAAAAAACCATTGTGATTCCGCTTGGAAAACGCCGGCAAAATCCGGCAAGTATAGCATGATATTGATATTTTCAGTGATTGCGATTAGACACTGACCCCAGCACCACAGTCCATATTAAATCCGGTAGTGTATATAAACAGTGTCGAAGCACTTTGGTACTTGGTCCCTCTTCCACTGCAACAAAGACCTACGTGGAAGCCTTTCTTCAAGTTTAATTTGGGTGCGATCTAGTCGGTTGGAAACGTGACCCTTGCCATTGGGTAACAAGTTCAAGATGTTGCTATGCCGTACGGCCTTTCAGTCCAGCAACCAGACTCTTTGAGTCTTACTGCACTGCGTTTGATGATCGAGAGGTAAAATATGCAGCAGCACAGTGCAGTGCAGTATGTCCGTCTATGTCTAAGAAGTGTGCTACGGTGTATTCTTTGTAAAGTATAGTTTTTCCGATTGGGATAACTATCCACAGAGAGCCGATTCCGTAGATTTGAGGTAATTGTGCTGCGATTTGGATAGCGATAACATTCTTCTAGAAAATTTTGCATGCCTTTGTTGTCTAGCTCTAGAACATGCTCTAGGGTTTCAAATGCAATGGAAGTTTAACTAATTGCTGTGGAGCTATTTGTGGAACTGTGCCGGCGTTAGCCTTTCTTCAGTTTAAAGACCCACTCTAGCACGTCTACAAGAGAAGGGCACGTGGTTTAGTATTAAAAAGCTTCTAAAGATTGAAGGTATTGTTAAATTTTGCGTTTTCAGTATGCTGTCAGGGCGCGGAGACTTAAACGGAGAGAAGCCGTGAAAAGCCCAGGAAATCTTTTCCTTGGAAATTATTGAAACTTGCTAAGACCTCTGAGGTTCCATACATATAACGATGCATCTGGGAAAGTGAGTTCCAGGGTCTCCGCTGAGGAGACCTTCTCAAAAATAATGGTTTGGAGTTGACAGAATTTTGCTTAGCCTGGGGGAGTTCCTAATAAGGGTTTCTATTGAATAGCAGTATATTTCATCTAGGCCTTTTTTGGGGCTGCCTTTATGGCTTTCTTATATATACTGACGTAAACACTCCCTATAAGCCAGCTAGAAGTTGCGATTTTGTGGGAGATATTGAATATCGCAGAGGTACATAGATCTTTGTTTTTGTGTTGTGTCTACGTTTAACTGAGCACAAAACTTTGGATGCCACGTCAACTTCCTTCAAGAAAGTCTCTACCTTTGCATCCAGTTCTTCAACTGCTACCGTATTTGTTTTCGGTGTGTTTTTGAATCGGCCAAATTTGGTTCAATTACTTATCTCTTGGGTTCTTAAATATTTTCTGTGCTAACAAAGAAGTGTTAAAAGGGTTGAGGAAGATTCATCTCTTCTTTTCATTACCTCCTGAAATTGTTATTTGCCTTTATCCAGAGGAAGCACATTTGAAAAACAGCCGAATTTACTGGCAAATACGCCCAACAACTTCCACTATGTCGAGTAACTACGGTCTTACTCGCTCCATTGGATGCGACTGAAGTCCATCATATTGAAATTGAAATCCATTGAATATGTTTTATTTTTATTTTTTTTTTGTTGAAAACTAAAACCCCCCCATAAATGCAAATTGTGATCAAAAACACTCGCATTTATTGTTACTTCAATCTACCAATTCAATTCAGTTTTATAGCATCCCCCGCTCTACTGCCATCGATGCGATAAGGCAAATAAATACGCTATGATTGCCTACCTAGCAGCGAGCCGAAGCTGCGTGCATATAAATCCTATCGCCACTGACGAGGAAGAGGACAAGGACGAGGACGAGGACGAGGACGAGGCCGACTCACCCCATTTTTCAGTATGAAGGGATTAGGTTCGATTTGAATAAAACACAAACAGACGACCACCAGGATGGCGTTGGTCCTTTTCAATACGGCTCGCTGGCAACTCATCTATACAGTTATACTGCGTATTTATGTAAAATCGGATCGAAAATTTTGATAGATATTTATAGCTGGACACAAATACACAGCAGCAGCAAGTACTCGTGCTCTGTGTACACGATTTATGTTAACTGTGCAATTATTTGTCCCTACGGCAAGAGGCCGGTAAAGAGTGCAGAGCATCGACTGCGATTTTGACATCCATTGTGGATACAAAAGGCCCATAAATGGACCGGGGCTCCTGCCTGGCAGGCAAGCAGGCAAGCAGGCAAACAGAAAGCGAGACAGACTTTGCGAATACCTATTTCATCCGGTTATTTATAAACGCAACCGAAGCGGCAAATTATTCGTCTAGTAATTTATATTTCGGCTTAGATTTCAAATAATTCAGATTTTTACGAGAGATTGAGTTTTTGAATTATTAAGCGATCCGGTGAAAGCACAGGACGTTCATTGTATACGTCGCCTAATGTGTATACAGGCTGCAGTCAGTATGAACAGATTGGTCAGTCGGAACAAACATTTATGGTATATTTGATTGACGTCTATACAAGTTTGACATAATAATAGACAATAAATACAAACAGGACATAAAGGACCGATGTTGAATGGGTATATGTACTTAAAAAATGTTCTAGATACATTTGAAAGGGATGTGACCGCAGATTACGTTGTTGAAGGCATTACTGCTGATTAAGGAATGCAATGTGTGGGGTTACTCTGGGCCTCGGCTTTCAATAACGGAACAAACGCACTTATAGTAATGAAAGCTCTAGAAGATTTGACAGGAAATAGGTCCGTAATAAGCTGAGTTGAAGCTTATTACGGATCATCATCTTCGCTATCGGGGGTAGTTCTATAAGGAAAAAGTTCACGCCAGAATGATAAATTCTCTCATCTCACTTCTGTGGCTTTTTATCTACTCCTAAAAATCTTCACAGAACTAACTAAACTAAAAGTGTACCGGACGACTTACTAATACTGATTAAAGACAAATTTCTTTCAACAATCTTAAGGAGCTCTCGGTTTGGACAAAACAGAACTGTTTGAGGTAAACTGAGCTCGTTCTATGTTCAATAGGAGGAGAAAGATATATACGTGACTGCTAGATGGCACCACAACAGATGTCTCATCTAAGGCGAAATATCTCGGTAAATGTTGAGCACAAGATAAGGTTTGGGATGAATTCCCTTTTTGCCTGTTAGAGAAGGTCTTTGTCAGAAGATGGGGATCTCAATCATGTTCCATAGTTCCTTTGGATGGTGGACATGAAGCACTTTACATGACTGGAATTGATTGATTCTTCATATCCTTCTCCTGGATACTTCTTTCTTCATTAAAGGCCCTATCACAAAAGGAGGTCTCTTGAGAGCGGTGGAAGCAGACCACCTATACTAGTATGCAGCGATTTTAAATACATACACAGACAAAAGCCACATCGTACAATATAGCGCGCTAGTCCTATACCCAAGTCGGACGGACTGGGAGTCCACACAGAGTAGACCTAGGAGTCACAATCACAATTTATATGGGTAGCTCAAAATTGGAAATAGCTATAAGGGAGCAGGTTTTTGTTCGGAAGGACTACAAAAACAGGAATCTTTTGAGCTACCAAAAGCGTGTTGTGTTTTTCAATCTAAAATTCTGGCAATAGAAATAGCTGCAAGACACGTCGAAGACAGACACAATAAAGCCTTTGGGATCTACATAGATCGTCTGTAATCATGAGATACTGCGCAATTGGAGTCCTGCTCTGTAAATGGAGAAGATGAGGAGGAGGTGGAGTCTGCTATGCTATGCCCCACTGCCCAGCTATGCATGAATGACAGTTATGATCCAGGTTTTTCTCTATCACCGCACTTCATTAGGAGCACCAAATGGTTCAGTAACATGATGGTCCGTCCATTTTTTTAAATTTCACAATAGGCGCTTCAAAAGGAACCTTTTAGGTCTCCGACTGAACGTGATGAGTTTTCTTTCGTCACACACTCCTTCATAACCTAACCTAATGATCTGCCATTGCCCGGCACTTTATTGGCTAAGAAAACTATCTTCAACAGGGAGACACGTACACCAGCAGAGTTTAGGAACTGCGCTACTAAGGAGGAGGTCACACGTCTCTTAGAATAATCAAATAATCCCTCTTCGATACAATAGATCTTTTTAGGTCGCAGTGTCAGCCAAATGAGCAGGGGACTTTAAAAAAAAAACCTAATGATGCCTAACATGGTTTCAAAATTAAATCTCAAAGAGTCTGGCAAGGAGTTCATTGCGATTTCAGAATTCAGACAATTCTTGAATGATTTTTGAATCTCAATTGGATTTCCCTAGCAATTCATAGGCGTATTTTCAAGAAATTTCGAAAACACATTTTTATCTACATTTTTAATCTAGGTATTTGAATTTTGCCTGTAGATCTATTGTCTTCCACTCATTTTGAAGCAATTGCCCGGGTCAACTCAAAAATCCATCGCCGCGACTACTGACCATGATGATTCTTGCAAAAATTTGAGTTCAGATCTTAGGAGTAATCCTTCAGATGTTTTTTAAGGCAATTATTAGAAATAAATTTGAAATTAGTTCGCAAATGATATCTTGAATCAATTTCGAATGGAATTTTGTGGACCCTTTTTTGGCCATTTAGCAATTTTTGCGATTTTCCGAACCTTTAGCAGTCGATTATACCTACACCACCGACAATATTTCAGTGGATTGGGTATAATTACGTGTAGGTGTGATTTTTAATGACATTTTGGGTCAATTTTTGGGCAGTAATTGAAAGCATTTTTGAAAGGAATTTTATAAAATTTTTTAAAGTTCGAATCTAGGAGGTGGGTGGCAGGTAGGTTTGCAGGTAGAGATAAGAGCCTCACATCATAAGAGTTAGGTTTTTCTCGATTATTGGGTTGCCCGATGGGGGTTTGGTCACAGTTCCTATAATTGGTTTTTCCTAGTTAGTTATTTACTATACTACTTGTTGATGAATAAGGTGTCCAACTATGGCGTAATGGAATGGTAATAGCGTCAGAAGTCTGGAACGATTGTAAAGTGAGACATCAGATAGAAGAACTATGAAAATGGAGGGTTAGGTTAAAAAGGGCTAAAGAGAAGTCTCACATGGTACTAGGCACCATAAGGGCCCATGAAAATAGTATCTTCAAATCTTATTCTGTTCCTTAAATAAGACATAGGCTTGGACAATGACACAGGTAGCGAGGTGAATCATCGTCACATTGAAATATGTTGTCATCGTTCAGCTTAACTTTGAGTTGTGTGGTTGCTTATTATTTCTAGATTATGGCCACTGAATGAACCTACCAACATTGACCGCGATTTCCTGTCAGTTTGTACGAGTTTCTGGGTTCTGGATTTGTAGAATCGTGGCCAGAACTTTTTTGATATATGTATAGGATTTATATCCCTTTGGAATCACTTTGTATAGCGATTAATTTGGTCATGCGTGAATTTAAGTTCTATGTGGCTTGAGCCTGGTTTATAATGGCTTGAGTCTGTCAGATAAGCCTCTGTTGACGAGGTTTAGACTTCTGTTTCTTACTGAGGCAAAGCCTGCAGGTTTGAGCCCAACTTCTGCCGATTTTATAAAATAGTTGAGAGAGAGCAGACCGGTGAATTTCGCAACGCTTTTGCTCATGGAACAAGTTTCTTATTAGCGCAGTTGATAAACTTTTAGGCATTTTTTTTGAAGCATACTTTGTGCGGAGTTGTAATTCAAACGCTTCATTTGGACCTCCCAACAGTCTAGTTCTGTCAAACAACAAAAAGGTTCTAAGGCGGGGAAGGGAGCTGTCTTTATGAGCTAGCTCCTCAGTCCTTTGCCTTTCTAGAAGAAAGTGGATCTAGTATGGCAATCTATCTACTAGATACAGTTTTCAAGTTAAATTTGTATGAATTCAATACAATTTAAAGCTGCGCCTGACTGGCCGATAATATGATTTTGTTTGACCTTCTGAGATTTCGTCTTAAGCATTTTTTGACAAATTCAATTGAATAAACTTCAGCTTAAAACATGGAATAACTGCAGTGAGGTCTAATATCTTTCGTGCACCATGCTGATCTAGTATGGCAATCTATCTACTAGATACAGTTTTCAAGTTAAATTTGTATGAATTCAATACAATTTAAAGCTGCGCCTGACTGGCCGATAATATGATTTTGTTTGACCTTCTGAGATTTCGTCTTAAGCATTTTTTGACAAATTCAATTGAATAAACTTCAGCTTAAAACATGGAATAACTGCAGTGAGGTCTAATATCTTTCGTGCACCATGCTGAGTATGATTCATCTAGCTTGGTGCCACCAGTCTCCCACACAGATCTATCCGCGAACGAAGTTGACTTTTGAGGTATAACAGTCAGTTATACTTAAAAAGTTTTGTATTTTTTGCTCTTATGATCTTCATGTGACCCTGGTTCTAATTATTGGCCAAGTTGAAGATTTTAGTACTGATTGTGACTGTCGACTTAAGTTGTATGTATACAGGAGGAAGGTTGACGACTTCCTGAAAGATTACAGCTAGCCTGGAGCGCGTGGCACCAGTGATGCCAAAGCACGCCAGTCTTTCTACTGCTTGAAGTACCTTTAGTGTTGGAGTTTGATTTGCCTTCTACTACAGGGAGTTTCTCATCACCTGCCGGAGATCACTATGGACCACTGTATCGCATTTAGGTAGGTTGGAAAAATCAACTCCAATATTTCTAGAGCTTGAGATGATACGTATAATTTTGTTTGTGTAATTCAGTGCCGTTCTTGTGCTCATTGGTTAGAGAGCTTTTTGGACTCATGGTGGTTAGTCGATGCTTTCACAGAAGGTAGTTCATATCTTCCTTTTTGACTATTTTTTTTTTTTTTTCATATTCGAGTTGAAGTTGAAGTTAAATTCAAAGTGTTGAACGATAGTTCCAGTTCAATAAAGAGTTTGCTTTTATTGTCGCTCTAAACTGTAAAACTTTTATTGGTTGAATTGCGAGTCCCGCTATGAGGTGAGAGTAAGGACTGGGGAGCTTCTTTACACTGGGGAAACTTTTAACTATCGGATAGTCGGTTACAAATGGTCCTAGAAGTGTTTGACGGTTGATGTACTTGAAATTAATTGGCTTTAGAAGCGACTCTCTTCCTTCGTCAACATGAACTCGCTATAGGTTCTTTTTGCTGTACGAAAAAAATCGTTTTATTGGTTCACCCATATAGATCAGCTTAGAGAGAAAACTTGCATTCCAAAACAACGACTGAAATCAAAGCAAAGTATCGTCTTATAGCTGAAGTAGTTGCCTGAAAAAAACTTTCTATAAGCAGACTGATGTTAAGCTCTATTTCCATCTGAAAATAACGCCTTAAAAAGAACATCCCTTAGAAATTTGACGTTTCCTTTATTCTACAGCTGTCGCTCTTAATCAAATTCTTTAGAACACATAGGTACGGCGGATAACCCGTACAGAATGGTGGCGCCATTTACAAATCACCATTCCCTATTAATACACATAGGAAATAGTACATTCAGGGGCTTTTCGATAATTGCTTAGCTTTCACTCATGAACGGTTTCTCAAATCAACGGATATTCAATCTTAATTAGTGAATGATACACAAGAAGAATAGGTACCTTCGCTAGTCCCGAGAGGGAATGTTATATTTAAATTCGAATGCAGCTGTGGAAACTTTACCCAATCGTATATTCCCAAATTACATATATTAATTTGCAAGAGCTTGCGTTTCAGAATGACTTTGGTAATCACCACTCTCACCTCAAACATACTATAATACTCCTCAAGACAATATCAAATTAAGCTATTCACCAAGGGCTTAATTGTTCCAACCCAACATAGCAGCAAAACTTTGCTATTTGGAGTGCGAGCAAATTGCACCCCTCCCCCGCGTCCTGTGCACTGACAGAATGGGGGGCGAACTATGTACCCAGTTGAATTGAACAATTATCGAGAGTATGTTGTTATGCAATTAACCTTAATAACAATTACAACACGGAATCGAGTGCATGATGAGAGCCAGCCATGAGGGGTGGTGATAGCACGTCGAGCATTTTATATACTCCATTCAAACCAAACCAAAGCAGGATGCATTGCATTTTTCCCCCAATTAAAGTGGTTATACCTCTGGCACCTCTTCCCACTATGCAACTATGGTAATTATGTATGTAATAAGAATCCATTGCAACATTGCGCCACTCGAGTGAGATGTTTACGAATTTTGTGGTGCGCTTCGGTTGTTTGTAATATTAAACAATTTGTTTATGAGTATCACTTACACTTGCACCATTGTTTCGTCGCGTCGTCGTGTGTAACATATCCTCGACAGTGTGGCAAAGGTGTGGTGGCTGGGGTTAAATCGGATTCGTTTTGATGTATGAACAGATACCTACACGCAGTTGTAAGTAAAATTTGAAATATTCATGGAGCTCAAGGGATGTTTGTTTAGAATCCTCCGCTTGAGTTCAGGGGGAGCACCTTGTGGGACTCTCTGATCCATAAATGAATACGACACTAATTTATATGATAATTAGTTGTTCCATTTGAAGATACACATCGATGCCATTGTTATTGATGAATTACCCACGAAGGCTGATGGAGTCCTTTAAGAAGGGTTTCCCTGAATTTATGGCTGAGAAAACAAATGGTTTGCCACGCTGTGACCACAGTAGGTGGATAACTTGGAAAAATGTAACGATGATGAATGGAGGAGATGTCAACTGTTTGCAGAGCGATTCGGGATGGAAGTGACAGCACTCTTACACGTACGTTATTTTCAATGGAAGTGGAGGTATGCGGTATATCGTATAGCCATGCAGAGAAAGTAAAAAGTGTTGTACTTGATGGCGCAAAAAGCTTGCATACATCTCGGAATTTAATGAGGATAATAATAGTTGGAATAATTTCAGATATTTGTTCAAACTAAATGACTCTAAGGGCCAGTTTCAAGACTAGCTGATAAAGTCTCGGATAGCCTATCCGGCTATAATTAAGAGAGATGCGTAACCCACACGTCTAATGCATCAATTTCCAGGCTGAGGACAGAAAGGTAAAGATCTTCAGTACATTGATAACCGAAACCGCGGAACTCAGATAGGTGTGTTATCTACCATGCGCAAAAAATTTATCAGCGATACCGGCCTCGATATCGAGAAGCAAGTCCGTTTTATAGGAAAGTTAATTAAATCGCAATCAAGAAAGCAAGCAAAGTAATGCAGACGTTTGCCAGCTAGTCCTTGTTTTAGGAATATTTGTTAAGGACTTAATAATGATGGCCGGGGTAAAGCTTACAAAGTCGGTTTGATAAGGCTAAAAGGTAACCGTATGCAATCGCCAACGTGCCCAGCATTCAAATATAAGGCCATCCATCCATACTACTTATAAAATGCAACGTCCGTCTGTTCGTTTCTCTATAACTCGAGAACCATTCGTCCGATTTTCATGATTTTTTTTCTGATTTATAGATGTGTGGCCAACTTAGTCCGTAGGATGGGTGAGAATTGCTCAGGAGTAAAGGAGTCGCGGGGAATAAGAGGGGTCTCACGAACCGTTGGCCGTATGAACTTAAAAGTTTGTGTGTTGATAGATAAGTCAAAATTATTACATGCATCATTCATCGTTTTTTAAAATTCGTCCTATAACGGTTGAAAAACTTTTCAAACAAACTTTTCTATTTCGACCTTACTACGCTTAACTTGCCATTATACTCATAAATCTATGTATGTCAATTCAAGATTATGCTTTTAATTGTTAGGCAATATTTTACCAAGTATTTTGAGCTAACATTCGTCTTTATGGTCGATTCAGAGGGTGAGATAAAATAAATTGAAATTAGATCTTATTTGGCCAAGTGCGAAAAAAATTGCTTTATCGATTGCAGTTGTGCTTAGGGGTAGTTTTATATTTCGTTCTAAAAATAGAATGATTACTCGCACGACGGGCATTCAGAATGCTTAATTGTAAATGCTCATGAAATGCGTAGGTAGTTGAATTTGGTGTAGGGAATGGATATGCATAAAACAAACTACGTAGCTATAAGGAGTTTGCGATGCGTAAGTATGTATATTTGCACAATTGTACATATCTACATCTATATTTGAGATCTGCAGCTATGGGAAGTGTAACGATATCATCGCGTAGTATTCACCTGTTTTCAATGTTTATCCCGTAAGGGTGTTAGGGTATGTAAGCCATATTTTATTAGTTTTTTAAACTATTGGTGCGATGTATTTTCATTTCTCTCATTTATAGATGTGATGCCCATTTAGATTTTAGTGTAGTGGTAGAGGAGTAAATATAAAGGGGGTGGTAAAGGGTGTCTCTCGAACTACTAAGCCGGTTTTAAAAATTCTTTTACCATTGCGTTGTCATGGTGACACCGTTCGGATCAGTATCAGGTTACGTCGTTACGTAAGGAATAAGTTGGGACGGGGAGGGATAAGCAAAGGAAAGCGGTGGTAGGGACTAACTCTGGAACTATTGGGCCGATTTTAGAAATTCTTACAACATTATACTGGCTATTCTTTCGGATCCAGTATAAGTTACTTAGGGAGAAGATGGAGAAAGTGGAAACGGAGGTATAGGGTTTATCTTTGGAACTACTCGGCTTTTGCCGTAGTTTACCTTCGACATGGTCGTGTGTGAGCTGCAGTAGTGAATTGCTTAAACTTGCTTCCACTAAAAAAAATAACGTGTTTAGTTTACAAAAAAAACATTGCGTTAACATATTTTGTAAGCTCAAAAAGAGGAAAAAATATAAACAGACGTCAAATAAATTTAGTTTTATTTAAAAGAAATGAAACCGGCGGGCGGAGCCGCGGGCATTGCTAGTCTTTATTAAAATGTTGACGAGTTCTTCTGAGAATAGAGTGTCCTCTATCATTCTGATGAGGGAATAAAGGCGAACAGGGGAACAGGGCTCATTCCTATATGGCTCTTGGGCATTATGTATAACGAAATTTTGTGCCTACTGATTCCAAGAGAAGCGTCAATTATCCGCTTAGCAGAAAATATAACCGCGGTCATTGTGGCATAAACGATAGAAGATGTCAAACTGCACTGTAATAAGACAGTTAGAACTGTATGTAGATGGCTAGCTAGCCCTGGTTTGCAACTTGTAAATCATATAACGGAAGCAGTACTTAAAAGGAGTAGAAAAGTTCGTGAACGTTAATGTTTAGAGTGGGAGGGCATTAAGTGGTTTATTAAGTATATAACACCTCTACTTTTATGTATGCAAAAAGTCCTCTGAATATGTTAGAGCGCGTTCAAGACTGACAGATATCATCGGAGGCCTAAAATAGAATAAGATACTATTTTTTGCAGTAGCTGTCAGTTCAATACTTATGCACGCAGTAAAAATATGGTGAGGTGCCGTTTAAGTTAAGATAAACTACTTACAATTCTAAGCAACATGGCTGCATGCATATATAAGCGCTCTAAAAGATCACCCTTAGATTTTTAAAGCGCCAACGTAGACCGAGGTTTTGGACCTACTTACTGGATGATTGCTTGATGACACGGATTCCCACACTCTGTTGAACATAGCCTAAGCTCTCATACAGGAGGAGGGAAAAATACTGCTAGTTGCAACTGCAAATTGAATATTGAGCCACTGACACCACAAATAAGGTTTTGCTCCACTACTGCCACTGGGAATGACAGGTCGGTCACACCCTACATGTCAACTACCTCTAACTTGGTTTTACCCCTACATGCACAAACTCCCTTTACAGTGCCTTCTTGCAGGTAGTAGTTCACATTATGACACGAATCGAATCCAGCACTGGCGTCAGATGTTGTTTATAAGGTCAGTACGCACCCTCATACAATATGACATAATCTATCACTCCACATGTGTGTCATGTTCATGTAGAGATAGCCTTGATAGATGTGTTGAAACTTTGACATTGTAAACACGAAACTGTAATCGAATTATATAAAAATTGGCTTCGACCAAGTATAGATTTTTGGCCGACTTCTCACAGACTAATAGATTGTAGAATGTAAGGTGGTAATCTGAATCCTGGATCACTGCGGTCACAAGTGGCATCATTGTGATATCTTTCATTAAGAGCTTATCGAAGCGATGCTGCAGTTTGTTAGAAAAGCGGCTAGCGCTTTAGGTATCTACTATTACACGTGTCAAAAATCGTGTGAATTTGACAGATAAAATCTGCCGTCATTTTGAGGTCAGAATGTCGAAAAATGACACAATTCTTAAAGTGTGTGATAGTAGCATTTGGAACTACATATAATTATCCGCACCCGAATCAGCATTTGTTTAATTAATTCTTTGACCTAGTTTAAGTTCATAATGTTTAATTCAATTTTAAGGAATAAAAATAAAGTCAGTTGCATTCTAGCAGCGGAACAAATTGGTTCTTTTATTGGCGCCCAACAACATTTTTTTCTAAAGCAGCGCGAGTTCGGTTCCAAAAATTCCAGTAAAGGAATAATAGACCCGTGTCTACCGCAACTCATTGCCCTAAGTTCTAAACCCGTGACCCTCGATATTTTTTCTAAGGCAACGCGAGTTCGGTTCAAAAAAAATTCCAGTAAAGGAATAATAGACCCGTGTCTACCGCAACGCATTGCCCTAAGTCCTAAACCGATACCCTAAAAAGAAGGAAACTCGTGCTAAAGACTATCCTAAGAAGATTAAAAAGGAATTAGTTTAAAATTTGAAACCAGTGTCCAAATTAGTTTAAGAAGAACTTTAAAATTGTGAGTGCAACAGAATGAGGATCATTTTCATGTAAGTGGAGTGCTCAGCCGTTTTGATTTATAAAGTATTTTAAAGTAAAAATTTAACTTCCCTAACAAAACGAATAAAGACTTAACAAAAAATGGACGCACAAACACTACAAACAGTAGTTACTGCTGCAGTACAGGCTGCCATAGAACATACTAGGAGGACGTTCGAAGGGCAAGTTACTGAACTAACGAACCGACTGCAGGCATTAGAAACTCCAATTACTGTAGAGGAATACAAACCTGTAATAATTGACCAGGACAAAATTTGCACTGAATCTCTGGATTTAGTGAAATCCCTACCTGATTTCGAAGGAAATCAAGCTCGTTATGTTTCATGGCGACAAGCTGCATTTGCTGCCTACAGGTTATTCGAGGACCATGTTGGTAGTTCCAAACATTACCAAGCAGTTGCAATAATAAGAAATAAAGTCATTGGTTCAGCGGATCTTGTCTTATCCTCGTTCAATACTGTTCTAAATTTTCACGCTATCATATCACGTCTAGATTTTACTTATGCCGACAAGCGGCCAATTCATCTCATTGAACAAGAGATGTCCACTCTCAGGCAAGGTAGAATGACTATAACCGATTTTTATGATCAGATTGAGCAGAAATTGGCTTTAATTCTTAATAAGACTATTATGTTCAATGAGGGAAACGCTGCACTCATCGAATCACTTAGTCAGAAATATAGGCAGGATGCTCTGAGAATTTTTATCTCTGGTTTAAATAAGCCAATGTGTGACATTCTATTTTCATCAAAACCCATTGATATGCCGAGTGCATTAGCACTTGCTCAGGAACTAGAAGCTAATCAAGCGCGTTACGCGTTTGTTAATTCTTTCTCTACCCGGAATGAATACCTGAACAACAAACAAAACTTGAATGCCCATTATAATTCTCCTCATTATAAACAAGTGCAAAATAATCAAATTCGTCCTGTACAGACGGCCATGGAAGTTGATCCATCAACTTCGCACGTTAGACAACAGACGAATTACCAGAATAGGCCGATCATTCAAAGTCCCCATTCAAGAACCCCGATGATAGATAACCAAAATAGATCACCCAAAAGGTATCGTGAATCAGACCGACAGCCAATAGCTAAGGTACAGAGAATTAATCATCTAAACCAACAACAACAACCAGTACTCCCTGAATATAACGGCGATATAGACGACCATTGCTACCAACAATACTATCATAAAGACGTCGGAAGATATGAAGAGCAGCGATATGAGCAATCGTACGACAACGCATGCAACAATGAGATATTGGATGAAGTAAATTTTTTAGGGGTAAATCCCTCCTACCATATGTAAGCCGAATAATAGGAGGGAGAGAAATAAAGTTATTAATAGACACCGGTGCTTCTAAAAATTATATTAAGTGGCTCGATAACTTAAAGGGAGTAAAGCCAATTGAGAAACAATTTTATATCAAATCTATACATGGTACAAACCAGATCACATCTAAATGCTTGATTAATGTTTTTGGCAGAAACGCTTGTTTTTTCATCTTACCTAATCTCGATACGTTCGATGGTATAATTGGATTTGACTTCCTAAGAGAAATCCATGCTCAAATGGATCTAAGAAAAGGTACTATATCTTACAATGGCGTGGAAGAGAAATTATTGTACTTTTATTGCAAACAGGTTAATTATATTTCGTACGACTGTACAACAGTACCCACAGATCTACGGGAACAATTTACATCTCTGCTGAAGTATTGGTCAAAAGTATTTGCAGACCCAAACGAATCCTTACCCTACAATACTAACATCGTCGCCTCTATAAGAACAAAGGATAGTGAGCCTGTCTATTCCAAATCGTATCCATACCCTATGGCTGCTGCCGAGTTTGTTAATAAAGAAATTTGCGATCTACTTACGGATGGCATTATAAGACCTTCACGGTCGCCATATAACAGTCCAATCTGGGTAGTCGATAAGAAGGGAACTGATGAAAAGGGACAGCGCAAGATGCGAATGGTTGTAGATTTCAGGAAATTAAATGAAAAGACCATTAGTGACAAGTATCCCATTCCCGACACATCCGTTATTCTTGCAAATTTAGGCAAATCCTCGTTTTTTACAACATTGGATCTTAAATCTGGGTTTCATCAGATTAAATTAGCAGAACAAGATAGGGAAAAAACAGCTTTCTCTATTAATAATGGGAAATACGAGTTTTGCAGACTTCCCTTTGGCCTCAAAAATGCCCCCAGCATTTTTCAAAGAGCAATAGATGATGTTTTAAGAAAAGAAATCGGGACAATTTGTCACGTTTACATCGACGATGTCATAATCTTTTCTCAAACAAAGGAACAACATATTCAAGACATTAACCATATTCTAACGAAACTTTACAAGGCTAATATGCGTGTTTCCTCCGAAAAGTCCAAGTTTTTCAGACAAGAAGTTGAGTTCTTAGGATTCTTAGTATCAAATAAGGGTATTAAGACCTGTCCGGATAAAGTGAACGATATTGTTAACTACGAAGTTCCTAAAACACTTCGTGGTCTACGGTCCTTTCTGGGACTCTCTGGTTATTATCGGAGATTCGTCAAAGATTATGCTCAGATTACAAAACCTCTTACGAAATATTTGCGGGGTGAAAACGGCAATATTGGTACCAATAAGTCGAAAAATTTAAGCATAGATCTAGATGAAGATGCTCTCATAGCATTTGATAAAATTAAACAAATCTTAGCCTCCGAGGACGTGCTTCTACTTTACCCAGATTTCAACAGACCGTTCGATCTAACTACTGACGCTTCTTCACACGCACTAGGAGCCGTGCTGTCACAAAACGGTAGGCCGATTACAATGATCTCGAGAACTTTATCCTCAACGGAAGAGCATTATGCTACTAATGAACGAGAGCTTTTGGCCATAGTCTGGTCCCTGCAGAAATTGCGTAACTATTTGTATGGCGTTAAACGGTTAAACATTTACACAGATCATCAACCGTTGACCTTCGCGGTATCTGACAAAAATCCAAATGCGAAAATCAAAAGGTGGAAGGCATTTGTAGAAGAGTTTTCTCCAAAATTCTTTTACAAACCAGGAAAGGAGAATTTTGTTGCAGATGCACTATCTAGACAACACATAAATGCCTTGGAGCAAACTGAATCATCCAGCTCCGTAACGGCACACAGCGAAGAATCTCTGTCCGCAACCATAGATACCGTCCCAAACCCAGTAAATTGCTTTAAGAATCAGTTAATCCTCAACGAAGATAAAAAAACATCAAAAGTAACCAAGATCATTTTTAGAGCAAAAATCAGACACACAATAACATTTTGCAATTTTAACGAGCTTTTTGAAATCCTTAAGGAAAGCATAAATCCTGATGTGGTCAACGCAATTTTTTGTGATCTACCTATCCTTGCACAAATCCAAAACAATTTGGTCAACGAATTTCCATCTGTGAAATTTCTGCACACTTCAAAATTCGTCACCGATATTTTTAACAAAAACGATCAAGAAGAAATTGTCATTACTGAGCATAACAGAGCTCATAGATCCGTACGTGAAAATATGAAACAAATACTGAACGATTACTATTTCCCAGATATTAGGAAAAAACTTAAAGAGATCTATTCCAATTGCAAGATCTGTCGCGAAGCGAAATATCAAAGACATCCCCTTAAAACCCGAATAGGCAGAACACCCATACCCACCCAACCCGGTGAACTCCTTCACATCGACATCTACTCAACAGACAAGAAACACTTCCTCACTTGTTTGGATAAGTTTTCTAAGTTTGCGATGGTAATACCAGTGAAATCTCGTGCAATAATCGATATTAAAGAACCGCTTTTGGAGATTATTAATGTTTTCAAAAACACCAAGACCGTAATTTGCGATAACGAAAGATCATTCAACTCTGAAACCATCAAGTCGCTACTCCAGAATCACTTTAACGTTAGCGTTTTTACAACACCCCCATTCCATAGCACAACAAACGGTCAAGTAGAAAGATTCCACAGCACACTATCAGAGATAGCCAGATGTATAAAGCTAGAACAAAATATAGAGGATACTTCTGAGCTAATCCTTATCGCAACTGCCAAATATAATAGGACGATTCATTCCGTTACAAACCGAAGACCTATCGACATAATACACTCAATGCCCCCTGAATTAGGAAACGAAGTTAAAAATCGAATTGAACAGACTCAACAATCAGACCTTTGTTACCACAATAGAAAAAAAAAGACACGAATTTTCAAACCTGGTGACAAGGTATTTGTTCGAACCAATAGACGAATAGGGAATAAGTTCACAAAACTTTTTATAGAAAAAACTATACAGAGAGACTTAGGAACTGTAGTACTCATTGACAATAGGCAAGTACATAAAGATAACCTGAGATAATATTTTTTTTTTTCTTCTTCTTCTTTCTAAGGGCTCTTCATTTGATTTTTTTACGAATCGCAAACACGAGACTTCTAAATTATTCACACGCCCATTATATTCCTGTCCCCAATGGAAGGGTTGCCATCTACACCAGTAGCGGTTACATTACGCATTGCACTAATTTAACGGCCTATGAAATTATGTCCTACCAAACCCTAAAGTTTATACCATTATTTAAAAAAATTGACGAAAGGAAGGCAATTCAGGTTGACGTCGAACAAATATTACACCTTCTAAATACTCTCCGAGTTCACCACCGACATGCTCGTGGTATAAACCTGATAGGCACAGCCTTAAAATATATAGCTGGTACACCTGACTTTGACGATTTTAATGAGGTTAAAACCAAAGAGGAAGCACTTATTGAAGCGAACGAACGCCAAATCGTGGTGAACACTGTGTTGCAGACGAAAATCAACCAACTAACAGAAACGGTGAATAAATTACTAGACGCTACAAAGGAAATTAAAACTGATACAGGGCATTTATTTGAGCTTATTCTGAGCAGAAATAAAGCAATGATTACTGACCTAGACAATATAATTTATTCCGTTATGTTGGGGAAGATGAACCTAATAAACCCAATAATACTAGACGACGCAGAAATTGAATCTGTAATAAGAGCAGAGCACTTTACAAATATTAGCATTACCGAAATTTTAAATAGCTCTAAGTTAAAGATAATGCAAAATAATGATTTGATACTGTTTTTAATAAAATACCCTATAATTCAGCTCACATGCAATAGAATAAGTTTATTCCCTGTAATACACGATAACAAAATAGTAGTTTTAGAAACATTTGAAATTGCGCAATGCGAAACCATCTATAAGCCTTTAAAAAACTGCAGGAAGGCAACGTCACTGACATTTTGCGAACTGGGCTCTGACTACACGTGCGTGCAGCACTTGATGAATAATAACACAGCGCTATGCAAAACAGCGACGGCTCATCAACTCGACCCTGTGAAGGTCATCGAAGATGGTCTCATAATTATTAACAACCAAATTGCCGAAGTCCAGGAAGGAGATAGTCAGCCAATTTTAATAAATGGTACCTACGTTTTGATATTCGATGAAAAAGCAAGGATCAACGGGACGATCTACACTAATGCCAAGCAGATCGCTCATTTAAGCCCGGAACCACCTAGGGTACAAGCAATCAATTTTTCGGAACACTTGACGATGCTCTCCTTACCATACCTAAACGAAGTCCATTTGAAGAATTTAGAACATATCGCAACCCTGAAACAGGAAGTAAAGTCACACAGTCTAATATGGCTTGCTTTGTTTTCCTTTAGTATTACAATGGTATTCCTAGGTGCCCTTATTTCAAAGTTAAGGAAGAAACGAAATGATCGCACCAGAGAGGGTCACAACAATGTCAGCTTAAAGGAACTAGATAGGGAGAAGTTCGTACAAGACCTCCTGAAAAGTCTGCAAACAGCTGCGGACAGCTCCGTTTAAAGGGGAGAGTAGTTAATGCACCGCACATTAACCCCACCGCTTAATCAACACCAACACCACATCCGCACCCGAATCATCATTTTCATAATTTCACAATGCACCGAACATTAACCCCACAGCGCAACCAACACCACATCCGCACCCGAATCAACACTTTTGTTTAATCGACCTAGTTTATCCGCACCCGAATCAGCATTTGTTTAATTAATTCTTTGACCTAGTTTAAGTTCATAATGTTTAATTCAATTTTAAGGAATAAAAATAAAGTCAGTTGCATTCTAGCAGCGGAACAAATTGGTTCTTTTATTTATACCTACCTACCTCGAAAAACGTTCACTGCTTCAAGGTAGAAGTTACCTAGATAACGTTAAACTGTTTTGGTTAAACAGTTACAGTCACGTCCTCCTTGCACAATCTGAATGTGTTGCCTTGTGTTATACATATGTATCTACCCATAGTAATGAAGTGTTTTTTGACACGTCGCCGCTTCAATGAAATTCAGGGAAATATTGAAATCTTATGTCCAAAGTGAGTGCTGTGTAGCCCAAACAGTGCGTTTTTTGAAAAGAAGCTTTTGCCGAAATGAAGCACCCACCGCGCCTGATGTACCTAGGTACCTATACCTGCGCAAGTTTGTGGAAAAAATTCGTGAGACTGGTTTGCTAGTGGACAACACTCATGGTGCCTGTCATCGCACGGTGCCAATGCGTCCCCAGAGAGTGACAGTTTGGTCTGGATTGTGGAGTATGGCATCATTGGGCCATTTTTTTTTTCGAAAATTAGGCTGGGAACAACTTTTCGGTCAACGGTGGGCGTTACACAGCCTTGTAAACCCACTTTTTTTCAACGACCTCTGGTTCATGTAGGATGACGCGCCATGCCACACAGTCCATGCTACAATCAATCTTTTGCGCACCAAATTCCCAAATCGTGTTATCAGTCGTCAGCGGAATCGATTCAAACACTTAAGGCTAATATCATCCAACCAATCCGTGAGCTACAGCCCGAACTCATAAACATAAACAAGGTCTTGGAAAATTGTTAATTTATTTTTTTAAACGAAACTTGTATTTGGCCCATCCTTTAGTTGGTTCGTTTTTTTTGCTTGCCTGTTTCCTTCGATTTCCCTCCAGAAATGTAGCTTTCTTTTCTCTATCCAAGTTTTGTACAGTACAGACTAACTAAATACCTACTACGGGCAACAGGTCTATAAACAGCCCTTGCCATATATTGGGGGTAGTAAAAACCATATTTCATTTTAGTTCTGTATAACCACGCACACATTAACAAGACTTACATACAAACTCCAAAATCTAATCCATTAGATAGCCTTCAATTTAAGGAAGTGCTGCATATCGATTTCTTCAACACTATAAAAACGGCGCATATTCTCAATTTCAGTGGCAACTTTCATAACACACTATTTACAGCTACACTGAGCCAACCGGAAATTTATTTAAATCTTTCTCATTGCTTTTGTTTATTATCCACTTTATAATGAAAATGAAATCAGCGCGTAATCAGAATCACCCGGCCGGCTTCTATAATGTCCACGTCCACTAACACGAACCTTTCCCCCGTCACACACAGACACACTGGCCAGTGGTCATCACAGCAATAATTTTCTCTTTGATTCAATTCACTTAAATGAGCCGCTGTAAGCATAGTTTTACCATGTCATAGGGGTGCGCACTTATACATATAGATATACTTACACTCCCACATTGGACAAAAAAAAAGAAAGAAAGATAAATACCGTAAATAACCGCAAATTGCAATGGCTACTACACTAATAAATAAAAATGTCTTATGACGAGGAATCCAATTATGATTGAGAGAGGCCCGCAGCTCCAAGAACAAGGCAAGGACCATTAAGACACCGTATAGACGCGTATACTCTGCTCTGTCCGTGGCGTTGCGTTGTCGGGTTTGATTAAAAGAAATTGCTCACAGATTCACAGATAAATTGTGTAATGTCACTGGTCAAGGAATTGTCACGACGCACGACGAGAAAATATTTCTCATTTCGAAAGAAGTGCATAAATTTCCCTCACACACGTCATGTCATCGCTCATCGAATGCGGAAGGGTTTGTGGGAGTGGAACTGGCGGGGTTTGGTGGAAATTTAATTAAACACCCGACCGCTTGAACCGAGTGTGGGTGCAACAATTCATTGCCCCTGGAAACCGATTTGCAACACGTTCAACACAAGTACTTTTATGAATACGACTAGCACTAGATACGAGTACTTTCCGTCTAATTGTTTGTAATATTTTGCGCAAGTTTTCACTGAAACTGTGTCGACTATAGGTTTAGGTTCGGATAGGTATGAGCCATTTAACCTCAGGTGGGATAATTTTTATGTGTGCGCTGCATGAGGTAACTTTATTTTGGCAACGGTAGGTAATCACGTCATGGATTGTGGTAAAAAATCGAAATTCATATCGTGACTCGATTAGGAGGAACAGATTTGAAGGCCTTCCGCTAGGTGGCGCTGGTGAAAAGAGGGCAAGGCTTCTTTTGTCTTTGTTTTCGCGACAGAGCCACCAGGATTAAAGTTGCACGCAAAATATACGTAAGTTATGGTACCAGGATTGATGCGATAGCGTGTGAAAGCTAAGGTCCTGGGGGAGGGGAGCGATGCACGGGGTGGCTATTCGTTTTTATGAATTAAAAGTTGTACCGGCGCGCGCGGTAGCATGTAGAGTATTTGACTTCCGCGGATTGACTGAGCATACCCAGCAGGAGCAACGAACATTTTATTAGGTAACTGTATAAAGTCGTCGACCGTCGGCCATTAGACCTGTATTAAGTGTAATAATAATTCATTTACTGCGGGCCGGGTGTGTTTGTGAGCACAACTGACAATTGTTACAAGTAGGGTGATGACAGCTGATGATTGTTTTTAATGCTTTTTCTGCTTTTGTAACGAATTGGATAAACGTTTGAACGGAATTGCAATATGGGTCGGCCACTACAAGTAGTACGTCATTGCGGGGATGTATCTACCTACATAATACATGCGTTACTCACGTATGATGGATTAATCAGAGTCAGGTGAAGTGCCATTACGGAATTGTGGTCAAAATCGATTACAGTATAGACATCGGTTTGAGAAGCAAGACCCTTTCCGCTCCTGCCGTCTATTCAATAGGACGAAGTATAGGAGAAAGATACATTACTGCCCGGGCGCCAATTTTTGATGGCTCTTTTTGAAAAGACTGAGATTAGCGCGTCCAATCCGTAGTTTCCCCAATGAAGCAACCAACTTTGGGTCGATGTACAGGCGGTAGGCAATAACGCCCAAAAAAAAACTCTTGCAATTTGTCGTTGCAAAATTTTTCGTCGTTTTGGGTGTTATTTCCTTTCAAGGGTTTGTTTTTTTTCAAAAGCAGTAAAGCCCAAATTAGTAAGTGGAAATGCACAGACAGTGGAGTAAGTAAATACCTACTTCTCTCGGGAAAGGGGAACCTGTAACGCTTCATCAGCGCCCCGAGATGCTTGGAGATGTATTTTAGTAAACATCTTAACAATGATTAAAGACACTACATTTAGGCATAGGTACATAAGCATCCAGCCATCATATTTTGGGGCCTTTTTCATTTTCATACGAAAACTTATGGGGGCATGTTGCCCCCCCTGCAACCCCCCTGATTGGGTTTACTGTCAGATTTGGGGCTTATTTCCATTTTGAAAATGGGATCATTTTTCATTATGAAAAACAGCCCCAATTTTGGGGTACTTTTTATTCCTTTTTTTGGGGCCATTTTCCATTAGGGTAAAATTTCATGTAGCCCAAGAAAGGTGAACCACGGTGGCATCTACCATGGCGACTGCTGCATGGGGCCAAGTCAGCAACTATTTCGATGCGGATTTGTGATTTGAGGAAGACTTAGACCAGAAGTCTTATTCTTCCCTAATATAAGCCCTCGACTGGGCACATAATCAGTACCAAATTAAAAAATATCACGACACCTACGATAAGATTGATAGCTCAGTCAAAGATGGGTTCTACGATCTTGTCAAAAAGACGTACGATAAGTGGCCGGAGTAGGATGTCAAGACTGCTCTTGGCGGATTTAACGCCAAAATCGGAAAGGCGGGCATCTTTTGCTCTACAGTCAGAAAGACTCCGATAACGGAGGCATGTTATTCGACTTTGATGCGTGGCAAAATGCCGCACGATTCGCACACCTAAATACACCCAAGGGGACTTGGAACGTTCCAGATTATAAAATCGTCAGAAAAAACATAGACTCGGGGCACTAACTGCGGATATCCAAATTGCAGCAACACCCAATCCGAGTCCGATCAAAAAATTTACGTCGCTGCGCTAATATTGCAACAAACCGTAAGAACTTTTGCCGACCCAAGTCTCCCTTAACCTCTCAGTAAAGACAGCACCAGATTTAAGTGCAGATGATTAGTGGCAGCACTGATGTTAACATACCATCGGAAGTGTTGCCTAGATTGTGGTTGCTGGCTTAAGAGGCAACATTTTCGGCACTTGCATCTAAGAATGCTACCTAATCCTGCAAACCTAAGCCGACCAAAGCCAGAGTTGCTTTGAGGAAGGTACAACAGCTGCCCACAAGCTCTAAATTATCAAAGAAGTAGGGAGGAGCATTTACTTCTTAAAAGGAAAACGACAGAGCTGCACTATGCGGTGCCCCTCTATTGAGAAGGCATTATTCAAAAGTTCTACCAGAGGCTAAAAATATTTTCTCAATAACCTCAAGGCCTCGCTAAGTTGCGAATACCTACGGTGGTAGATTTACAGTCGGTGCTAACAGCAGCCAGTATAGTATAAGATGAGAATAACGATATCCAAGCTTAAGTATAGCAGTTGGCCTAGCGGCCGTAGTGTTTAAAACTGACTTGGTAAGGAGCATGCACAAACGTATCAGCAAAAATTTGGTCAGAAAAAAGTAACTATACCTGGCGGATGGAACCTCAGCATCATGTATGCTATCCACAAGAAGGGAAAACTCCTCCAGTTATACAGAGGGATAGCCCTGAATGCCGCGAATAAAACTCCGTTTGCTATGATGTATGAACACCTAAAGCCTTTTGCTTGTAACCTGATCGTCCCGTATCATTGACAACAACACAACAGCCCGATGAGCCTCTGAGTCCACGAAGCAGAAGAAGACGTCACCTCAGATAGTACGCACAATAATAGAGCCCCCTCTACCAACGAAAGTGTAACTGGTGGAAGCTAACAATTGACCTAGCTGGTTGGAGGGTCTTGGTTTAGGTAAAGCAAAGTCATTTGAGACCGTTGCTGACATATTGGAATTTTTTTTAGTGGCAGTGACTGTATAAGGCCACAAAACTGAAGAATACTAATCCCACAAAGCGGCGCTTGAGGCCTTATTTAATCTTAAGCACTCAGGCTCAGACGTTTTTGATGTCAGTTGCTCAGTGTTAAGTATGCTCGACTACTGAGTGAGTAGCCTCAGGTTCAACCCTCTTAATTTTTTTACACTGTACCACCTCTGCGAACGTCTTCAAAGCATTTGAAGCTAGGATAACCTTTCGTCCCAGGAGTTCCCTAACTGTACGTCGCGACGCCCTGGGGTGATCGTGGGGCTATCCTAGGGGCGTCGCAAGCCGATACGCACAGGCCGCCTGCACAAAACGTTCCATCAGCTTGAGCTCGATTTGAAAAAAAAAATGTCGGGTCGGGTTCGTTCGATGTTGGCCATTGTGTTTCGCCGTTCACAAGAAGTATAAGCATTTTGCAGACTTCAACTTGGCGAATTTTGCGTCGAGTCGGGTTCAAGATCCAACTGACCCCGGAGCTCAAAGTTAATGATAATGTAATGAAATGACTATAGAAAAATCATCTTTGGCGACGGGCCGCATTTTTGTATGAATGGCCAAATTGCCATATATGGGATGACGCCAACCAACACGAGGTGGCAATGCATCCATAAAAAGCTGTTTGGTGCGCATTTTAGACTGGCGGTGGCGTCACTGATCCGTACTTTTTAATGACGTTGGTAAGGCCAATACCATCAACGGCGAGTACTACAGAACGATGCTGCTAACATGTGGTTCCAGCAAGAGGTGGCTATGTGCCGCTCATCTGCAGGGTATGGTTATCTGATCTCTATCAGAGGTGACGTGAATGGGCCACCAAGATCGTGCGATTTAACCTCGCTAAATTTGTTTTGTGGCGTTGCCTGAAGTCGCAGCTCAATGCGAATAAACCGCAATCGACCGATGTCCTTAAACCCAACATAACCAATGCCATCGCTCAAATTAAGTCTATGCGGCAGATTGGACCACTCGGGTCCGTGACAACGTGAGAAGCTGCGGCGTACATTTGGGCCTGGTGTTATACTCGTATTCCATACAATAATGGCATATTTGGGATTCGTTAATACCTTGCACACAGCTTGTTTTATTCGATTTCAATGTCGACCACTCCTCATTGAAAACCCCTTCAGTGAATCTTCAGTAAGCTCACCTTATATTTCACATATCTGTGCTTTGTTCCGTTGTGCGCTTTTAGAAGGGCGTCGCAGAACTATTATAACATGTATAGGGAGTCGCAGTATGGAAAAGTTTGGGAACCACTGTTTTGTCCTATTGGGAGCTGTTGCGCCAACGATATAACCCAAAAGTAGGTACATATTCATACACAAAATGACTATTAAAAAAATGACAGACAAACGCCCCTAAAGCAACGTTCTCAATTTCCTTGGAATTATCTCAATGATTTAAATCGCCTCAATCACACACAAGTAGCGGCGGCGTGCACATGACTTCACTTATTAGCTCGAAATTCTGACCTTTAACCAGTCTGCGCCTTAAACTCTTCACTACTACATTCATCCGTCTGAACAGCCAGTACGTCCAGGTCCAGTATATACAGCTGCAACCCTGCAACACAAGTCGAGCCGTCTAACGAAGACGTATTGTTTTATTGAATCAACGAACTCTAAATTGAAAAATTTGCTTGAATTCAGTAAGTGGATTGTTATGTGTTTACTTAATTTCTATCTGTATCTATACACACGCAAGTGTATTCTGTAAACAACGAACATCTCGGATGGCAATGCTGCTCTAAAGATCTCTTGCAGCATGCGGATTACTCCACAAGGCATACGCTATCTACACACTATCTGATGGATGGTAGATTACTCGGACTGGAGAGTGGAGATGGGAAAGGATTTCGGAAAAAAAAAATTCAACGACGTAAGATACTAAGTGGAACATAAGTTTGCACTTAAAGGATTCAATGACATATACTGCTGCAAAATGGAAGGTAGAATACTGCCATTTAAATTAGCGTTCACTTTAGTCGGGCGAAGGTCGATTATATGCAGAATGTATCTATGAGATACTGCTGACTTTGCAATATAATTTCGGTTGAATTAAGCGAATCTGACAATCATACTGCAGATGAGCATTAATTAAGTAAACTTCGGCCTTTAAACTTTTGCCTTGTGGATGACTTTAATTGGTGACTCAAATATATAATGTCACGTGAAATGAGAAGCTCGGACTAGATGACTCTATAATGGATCGTGAGGCTTATGATTATTGAGTACTTACATTATATACCTCGGTTGGAGTTGAATTCGTCTCCGAAGATAGAAGAAAAGATCGAAAATATAGGTAAAACCATCATAGCACGTTAGTAAAAGTTCTCCAAAGATGCAAACTATTGGGTTGCAAATACGCTCGCCTGTGAAGGTTTTGCTTGGCCTAAGTCGCAAATCTCGGTGTAGTTGGTGTTATACTGCATACTACGGCCGCGGTAGCAAACAAGGCTGTCAAATATGCTGTTGAATCTTAAGACATGATCGATTATTGATGCACTGGGAATGGCAATAACGCCCAAGGAAATATCACCCAAATCGATTTGGAAATAACGCCCAAAAAAATGTTTGCGCCCAAAAATAAACAAGATGGAAATAAAGCCCACAAAGAAATTTCATACGTAGATACTCGCAAGTCCCTGCTTGGGATTACTGTCAGATTTGGTGTATGTATGCGAAATTGGATATATTGAAGGTTTTTTTGCAGTACAAACTCCCACCTACTCAAACATCCAACAGAAAATCCAAGCAGGGGGTTGCGGGGGGTAGCATGCGCCCCATACTCACTCCACTGTTTATCCATTTCCACTTACTATTTTGGGTTCTACTGCTTGTCAAAAAACTAACCCTGGAAAGGAAATAACACCCAAAATTACGAACAATTTTGCAACAACAAATTGTACGAGATGTTTTAGGGCGTTAGTTCCAAATTGTTTGCGGGGCATTATTTCCTTGGGTGTTATTGCCTAACGCCTTTTAAAAGTGTTTAAAAGGTCGATATCCACATCTGCGATCCTTATAATACCCAAAGGAAAGATAACGTATACGCCGACCGTAGTAATAGAAATGCGCAGCAAGGCAAACATGACACGGAAACCGTAATAAGAACCATTCGTCAAACAAATACAGGTGATGTTCTCCTAGAGCTAGGGTTAAAGAGAACGATCAGGGAAGTATTCGGGAAATCTTTATGAGACTTGATGTGGGAGAAGGCAATAGTGCGAAATTAAGAAACCAAAATGACGCTTGAAAAAAGAGATACGGACGAGCTTAACTCATATTAAAAACAGCTGTCTTTGTAACCAAACCTTGGGAAAGAACTGCGAAAATTACAACATTACTGCGCTGAGTAAAGGTAAACGTAAACGGACCTACACGGCTACAAAGTAGCAGAAGAACGTTTCAAATTACCACTCACGCGAACCAAAAGAGCTCATCAAACGAAAATTGCAATAGGGATTGAGCTCAGAAACCAGAAGGCGAAAGACTTAGGGTCTTGTTATGAATGTATATAAGGGAAGGAAATACGGCGAAGTAAACCACTATCATCTTCTATTTCTAACTCGGGGTGGGTACTTCTACACGTATCTCAACCTAATGGCCAAATCAACTAACTCATTGTATAACGACTGTGAAGCAGGCGACACAAACCCCACTTCCTTTGTCCCTTGCGGTGATGCTATCAGTGATTTACGTTATCACCCTAAACACCCACCTTTACAAAAATGTCATCTACTGCATTAAACCAGATCAGGTATGTTCTTTCAAAGAAAAGTTACTCTGGATACAGAAGAGAGATGAAGGCCCAAACATATCCTCATAGGGCTTTACTTGGCCCACTTTGCATAGAACTGGAATTGAGGGAAATGGTTCCTTTACAGACTACCTACTCATGTAAGACATTTTGCTGACGTTTATAAAGCTAGGAATGTTAGTGGCACTGGTAATATCCAAATCAATGGGATCATTGAGAAAATGGTTTTCTAAGTAAGCTTTTCTTAAATTGGCTACAGTAAGATAGCTGCAAAGATGAAGAGGGGGATGAGTCCATCACCCATTTCCTCTGTAGCTTTTGCAAAAGTTGTTGTATGGCATACCAAATGACATTAACGACTTTAGAGATGTTGGTTCTTTTAAGTCCCAAGCGATCCTAAGCCTAGCCTGAGAAATAAAATAAATCCGCACTTTGAAGTAATACGAAATCGGTTGCAGAGCTGCTCGTGTCAATGAGGTGAAAAGGAATTAAATTTGCGTTGGCTGACGAGTCACTTTAAGAAGAAAATTTGGGATTGATAACGAAAACTAATTTGACTGAAAGAGAAGCATTGAAGTTTGACAGTTTCGCTTCAACTCTTCTTGATGTACGACGTTTTCTTTTGCTTTTTTTAAATTTTGAAAGTAGCTTCGACGAAGATTTCGCTTTTCACTTGAAATATACGGCGCGACAAACCTTTACGAAGCTGCAAGAAAAGGAACTTGTAGACATTTGTACAATATAACTTTATCAAGGGCAAAGCTAATAACATTGGCTGCCCAAATTTCGGAAACTTCATAAAAAGCTGGAAACCAGCTTTACGGATTTTTTTAAACGAATAGGTTACTTTGTGAGGGCTAGAAGTAAACCGGGGCTATCTCTGTATCTTATCGGCTGATTTTAATAATTCTTTCACCGTTGTAATGGTGTTTCATTATAGTTTATCTAGGTAATGGTATTGTTACACGCGAGCGGAGGCGCACTCATAGTCTATGTAAAAATTTGGTTTAATACTCCCAGATCATCAACGCCCAGCCCAAACCCTTTGCTCTAGAAAGCTAAAATTTTGCACAGAGTTTCCCTTTATGATTTACCTATATTCTATAAGTATACAAGGAATAAGGCAGAATATTTAGAAATTAAAGCTCTAAAGGGGTTAAAGTGGGGTCAAAGTTTGTATGGGAACATTTCCGATTGACTTCAAACTGGGTTTGTGTACTCTCTATGAGAAATAAAAAAAATCCGATTTTAGAAATTTTGCTGGGGGGCCTTTTCTTAACTCACAAACCGTTCGTCGTATCAATTTGAAACTTTGTAATGCGTCCCAACCTCTTTCGCCGTTGAATATGCTAATCGCTTCATATAACTACAGCGTACGTACTCCAAATATATTCAAGCTGAATTCTATAAGAATGGGGTCATACTGCTAGAAAGTGGTAGATACACATCCTGGCGATCTTTCTGGTTGCATGCGTTGCGTAGTGTTTTGCAGGGTAAAAGTTTCCCCTTAGTCCAAAGGTGGTGCTCATCAAATCGGTGTATTTGCCAGCAAAGAAATATGTTTTGTTCCGTAGATAGTGGCTTAGTCTGCTGATCTGTGTTGAGATGTCAGCGCTTCACCAACAAATATTGTTCATATAATTTAAAAACAGTTTTTTCCAAATGGGAGTTTAACATATTATTTTTCAGGGATAGTAATTGTTGCTTAGGTACTTTCTTAGGTAGGTATATATAAATATAACAGAGGCAACTAACTCACTGTGAAGGAATCTCTGTGTCCAAATCCTGAGGACTATGGCCGAACAAAGCCGCGGGAAAAAGCTAGTACTATATAAAATCCAACATCTGTCTCTTTCTTTGTTCCTCCATTGATCAAGAATAATTTATTCTATTTTCGTGATTCTCGAAGTTACATTTATGTACTTCTTACCGGATTTCGAAAAGTTGACACAGTAAGGTCTTACATATAAACTTCTCCTTATAAACACCAGAAGAAGGAAAGAGACTGCGGAAATTTCATTCAATATCGTTGTTTGTTGAAATTTTAACCATTTCCCCTTTGACCATCGCCAAAGAGAAGCAACACCGTCATATTACGTCCATCAATAGACGGAATGAGGAAAAGATTAAAGAAATAAATAAAACACACTACCACAGATATTCTAAATTTGTCAAGTGAGTTGTGTTTCTGCAATTGGAAGTTGTGAGACAAAACTGAATTTGCAGATTATTGGTATGTATATGCAGTTATTTATCTTTTCCATTGATTTATGGTGATACATATTAAGTACTTCTATTAATAATTTGTTGCCTGTCTATAGAAACGCGTATCATTCATATTTGCTACATGATTATGGATTAAAACTGCTTGGTCCACTTTCGAAAAAAAGGGAATGAAAACGAGAAAACAATTTATCATTGGCGTGGCCGATGCTTTGAAACCCAACGCCACATACAAATCATGCAAATTGCTAGCCATGTAAGTTAAAACGTATACGCATCAGTCTAATATTGGTTTTGTATGGGAACTACTTGAATGATATGCGTATACAGCTGTATTCATGAAAATAGTAGTGCATGCCAGTGCTCCCAGTGTTTTGTCATAAGAATTCCCACGCAAGTGCTAAAAAAAACTCCCTTATTTGTCTCGCCTTGCTCGAAAAAGTACCTCGGATTTTCCCATACATATTTTACGAAAGGAAAACAAAAAATTAACGAAACAAAAAAACAGTCTCAATAACTATGGGACCCTAGTGAATTACAGGCAAAGCTCCACGCTATACGCAAGAATGAGCCAGGAACAATTAGCATCAAAGCCGTTCACATCTATATTATATTCCCGGACAGTCAAGCAGGTATAATGGCCCTTAGCTCACCTATCATTGGATCCAAATCAGTATTACACTATGACTATTTCAACACCCTTCAAAGGCTTGGGGCCAGCTTCAAAGGTTCCGGAAAAGTTTCGGATAATATTATCCGACACATAACGCTATACGACAGATAAATGAGTGTGGCAATAAAATCCCTGTGACTGTGATACTGGTTTCTAAGATTCTTGTCTGTCAATTATTTATATACAACTTGTTTGTCATAGTGTTTATGTATTATGAATATTTATTAGTGTTCATGATAAAATCGTTCCAACTACTTTTCACATAGAGACTGATGTAGAAATTCGTTTTCTAAAAATTCAAATAAATCTATGTTGCGGCTGCAATCTACGCTCGTCAAAGAAAAATGCTCGGAAACTATGTTTTTTCCAGCCACTTCAAAAAAAATATTTGCTTAAGGTTTTAACAGCCGCACTTGAACCGCCTGATAGGCTATCCTATAAACTTTATCTGTAAGATATCACCATCCGATACCTTTGAAACCAAAAGTTGATATTCATTTGGCAGATAAGTTCCTGATAGGCTATTCGAGCCTTTATCAGCTAGTCTTGAAACTGGCCTTAGCCTGTGGAATAGAACCAAATTTGGTGGGTTCCTGTCCATGAAGGCTTCGAAGGAAACGAAAAGCAGACGAATCGGCCAGAATAGGTTCCGAAACCCCTTTCACGGGCCCGAAATCTTTCCGATATACCCCCAAATTGGCTAAAAACTTTGCCATAAAATGCTGGGACATACAAAATGTATTTCATATTGCGAGAATATCCCAGGTTTACCAAGGCCCATAGCAGGCATGATATCAGAAACCTTTTATAGGATTCCTTATAGGGCATCCTGTGTTACAATACTACCAAAGCTAAATAAATCCAGCCAACTCAGCGGAGAGCAAGCAGGCTATGTATGAAAGAAGACGAAACAATATTAGGTATATGCGAATTTGGAAGGAAGATCTTCTCCGGGGACCAACTGGGTCCGAAAGATTTGAAAAAATCCTCTGCAGCAGTATCATAAACTTTACAAAAAAAGTGGAGAACCTCCTAGCCTAAACCCTATTTCTAATGTATGGTACAATATGTAGATCCTAATCAGGTCGACGTGCCGCTTTTATCGGCGAGGATAGGATAGTAAGTCTTCATTAGTTATTGCAAAAAACGGGGGTGGGATTCTGAAAAATACGAAACGAAAACCGCTTTCGTTTTCACTAAACAGTAAACATGGCTCTGTCATATCTGTGGTAATACACAGAGATGGTCGTTTTCATTTTACGTTATTTGGCCACAGGTATACTTTCTAGAAAACAGAAAGTTCCCCTTTTTCCCTTTCAGCTCATTTCGAGTACAAAAATTCCCTCAAAAAGGGAAATTTTCCACAATCTTGGAGCACTGGTGCATCTCTCTAAAATAAATAAATAAATAAATTTTGACCAAAAGTAATGGAATTTTGCTATTCTCTTCTTCGCATTCTATTGTAAACAAAAAGTTTGCATCCTTATATTTTTCAACGGAAAAAGTACCGTTTCATTTGGCTCAAGTTTTGTGTAGAGCAGCAGTACTATTGACATGAACGCAAGTGTATGTACTTTAAGGGGTCTCCGGTGACTCCTCCTTGGCGTTATAAATGCAATGACAACGTTGATATACCTTCTTGTGGATAGTATACAAAAAAATGGAATCCATCAATAGTTTTTGGAAATATGGACCTTTCAAAATTAAGTGTCAAATGATTTAGGACAAGTTCTGCTTAATTTTATGCAATGGACGGGGGCGTATACGTACTATTTCTGCACACTCTCGGTAGCACTTTCAAATCTGCCAAAATCATAAGCTCTGTTGAATTAATATAAAACTAATGACGTCAAGATTT
Source organism: Cheilosia soror (assembly GCA_949372485.1). NCBI lineage: Eukaryota > Metazoa > Arthropoda > Insecta > Diptera > Syrphidae > Cheilosia > Cheilosia soror. Next base: position 37,256,734 of record OX443561.1, read on the forward strand.
ATAGCTGCGATGTTGAAATGAAATTGTTTATTTTTGTATCTTCAAATAAACTACAATCCGCGGGGAAGAACCCTGCATGTATCTCACGTATAAGTCTTATAATTATTTAATTAAAATTAATTCCCAATGTGCTCCAAGTTGAGTGCCCTACCCTGAGCCAGGAAAAAAAAACTGGTTCCGGTGTAAATTATTAATTTGCTGTAAATATGCAGATTTCATTGTGAAGTGTAAACTGTTCATTCAACTTTAACTTGTTCGAGTGTGATAATTATTTTTTTTAACCAGAACTAGATTATGCAATAGCTTGTTCTAATTGGGGGTGCAATTTCGACCCACATTTAGGTGAGATCTTGCAAAATTATAATTCACAACCGCCTATTAGGTGTTTCACAATCCTGTGCACAAATTCAATTATACTTATCGACTAAATTACTGCGCACATGACGCTGCCCGCCCTCTTGCGGATTAGTGCCAATAAACAGTCTTCAAGATTCACTTCAATCTCACACCCAGTCGGAAGCTATAACTGAAACTAATTTTTTTCTTTTCGACAAACAGTGTTATGCAATTGTTGCTCAAGTTGGTGTCACTGCCAGCAGCTGTCGGATGCCTGCCCTTGTCAAAGAAAACCAAATTCGCTTCCATATGTTGGGTTTGGGGATGATTTTGTTTGAAGAAATGAATTTTTTTTTTCGTTTATCAATTAATCTTGATAAGATGGGTAAATATTTAAACTGAGGTTACATCTCTGGTAGGTCGGGGAGAATTGCTAAATGTGAACGACACACAGTAATGTTAGGTAAATGTTGACGTAAACTGGTTTTAGATAAGATGCTGAATTAAATGAAGATGATCCATAATTTTATGACATGTACTCGTACACGTTCAGCGGTGGGGAAAGTTACAGTTGAGGCACGTGTCTTTTTTTATTCTATTATTTGTGCGTGCAAGGTGTTAGGCCTTGTTAGCAATCTATATGCGTCTTTTGGAAGCAGTTCTATAGAGACGAATAAAGCCGCAGAGAAGGGTTACTGGATCTTCCACTCTAAAGTTTTGGTCTTATAGATGACAAATATATCTCTACATCAGGCATGAACCAGTTGACGACTACCAATGTCGTGCAATTTGCATTTAAAAAATTTGTTCAATAGACACATAGGTTATCCCGGCCAAAACTGGTTTTCTTTCCACAAGAAAATACCTGCGAAGTTTTCGATACCCACATTGAGGGGTTTCCATTTAACCCCTCATATAGCCTACATTGGATTAGACTTGGATCGATATCTACCCTAGAAATATAACGTTAATAAACGTGTCAAGATAGCAATAGTTGCACTGTATACTCCTGCAAAAGGTGGTTAAGCCAGCTCATGGGTGAAAAACTGTCTGATGGAGAAGGCAAAATACCAAACACACTAGTATTCTTATGACGTGACAGCCACAAGCTTCAAGCTCACACGCCGTATAGAGTTAGGCTCAGCGAACTATACAAGGATATAGAATTAAGTTCTTGGGTTCTTAGTGTGCTGGACTACTGTGCGAGGGGTCCCAAGTTCGATCCACGGAAAAAAAAAATACATCTTAAGGTTTTTTCTACTGTGCCACTATTAGCGAACGTCTGACAAATATCCGAGAGTATAACTATCCTGAAAAAGCTTCTCAATTCAGCCGTTCGGACTCGGCATAAAATTGTAGGTCCCTTCCATTCGTCCCAAAAAAATAAAACTCACACAAACGAATGATTGTGAGAAGCTAGGCCTAGGGTGTATACTTGCCAGTTGCGCCAACTATTTATTTAATTTTTTCTTGGGCAATCGAAGCTACAAAGAAAATTAGCATACGAACCTGTTGAAATTGATGAAAAACTGTATACAGCTGCCATTCAGAGCTTTTGGGCGAAATAGTAAATGAAGCCTAAGGTCAAAAACCATTGATCACTATACTGAACTGGAAGGTGAATGGTGTTGCAGAGAAACCAATAGACGATTAAGAATACTCTTGGAGGCCTTTATAGCTCTAGACATTATGCTAACGAATAGTGGAAATAGACCAGCGACTGTGGAGGACTGTCGGCATTAGCTTCCTGGTAGGTAGAACAAAGTGGGAAGTCAGCGACGAGATATATTATGCAGAGGTGGTGCAAAAGGTGCAAAAGGTGGTTATTCTTAATATATCGAGGGCAAAAGGGACTAAGACCATCAAAGACAATCCAAAAAAAGTCTGAAATGTTGAGCCTTTCGACGCAGAGGCATTTAGATACATCAATCAATCTATTCAACAGAGATGTAAATATTACTTACTGAAAGGAAGCGATTAAGAAATCGCTCAGCTACATCCAAGAGTAGGAATTTTGTACACGTCTTCTTGCAAGCAAGGGTAGCTTCGAGTAAAACTCCAAGAGCAGTACTACGGTGGCAAGAAAAGTGCTTATGGCAGAAAAAAGTACGAGCAAACAGATGTGTTTCTCCGAAAACTCCGATGAAGCGAACCAAAGTCCTTGCGTTATTACGGGCCAAACAGTAGGCCATACAAGGGCGTTAAGGGAAACTTAGTCCTTATCTAGCCCAGACGGCCACAGATTCTTCGGTTGATAGGAGTAGTACTAGTGCACGTATAGCACGACGACAGCCGCTACTACCCACGTTGTACTGATTAATTAAAAACGTTAAACATGTATCAATCCAACGTTCAAAGCTAGAAACCTTTGTTGGCAAGAAGCTAAAAAGTCAGAGAAAACTCCACGTGGAAAATAAAAAAGAAGATTCTTAGATGTTTAGAGAGACGAATGCAGAGCACGATCTAGCTGAATACATCAGACTATACACACCCCCCGTGATAAAATGCTCCACGTCAGTATCACGCTATATAGGGCGGCTGCGAAAATGAGGTTTAGTAGGTGAGAATCACACACTGTCCCTCAGTACGTCTTGAGTTTCTTTTTTGGAAGATTATCCCTCCACTCAGAAATAAATGAAGGTAGTAAATGGATGCCTCATATGTTTTGAACATGTTACGGAGAGCAAACCTTAAATGGGCCTTGATGAATGTAACATCTAACATCCACTAGGCTTAGATAGTTAGAAAGCCTAGTTAGAGTAGAAAAATTCATCAGATTTTAGGAAAAAAAAGAAGCACCCTTGTCGTAGATAGATAGACTTACGTGAAGAGTAGATATGCAAGGAATCCCTTACAATGATTTCTGAATGAGCTGCGGCTGAAATTGGGTCTAGGAGCGTGACCCACCTATAAGCATATTTGGGCCTAAATGTAAACTAAACAAACAACCAAGTGAAAGCTAACCAAAAGAGTGAAGGGTGCAGGGAAATAAGTCCCCGGGAACTACGTCCACCTAGTGGAAATTAAAACCACTTTCTTGAAGTAACCATTTCAATATTTTGTCACAAGGATACACTCTTGACAACACTGCCCACTAAATTGCATTGAGTTTCCTATGCACTCTCAAGTGCTATTCACTTAACGGGGTGCACTGCAACTGCACATGACCTGTCCCGCAATGCAGCACCCACCCATACATGTCGCCCATTTCAAACATATTTTCTACTTACCCTATGCAAACGAATAGAGAAAATTTAATGCGATAGAACTAAACACCTTTTAAGTAACGGAAATTTACCTCCTACTGTAATTTTAATAACAAAAGACAGCCAGACAATCGTAGACACAATAAAGCCAACAATTTCGTGCTGACGGGTTATGTATGGTGTTTGCTATATCCGCGTAGGGAGTAAAAGATCATGAACGTTTCTGATTGCATCGCAAATACTGGCGAATTTAATCTCACTTAAGTTCAATTACAGATAATTCTGATATAAGCACGTTTTTCTTCAGATACAAATGCGGTAACATGTCACTATGGGGAATCAAAGTTATGCTATACAAGCGATTGCATTCAGTTAGTAACTGTTTTTAGCGGAGCTAAAGATCGATGTCATCAGAACCCCTGATGTATCAATCCCAGTTTTACGTAGTAGCGGTACAATTAATTACTGATTAGTGATTAGCCTTCCGGTGGATCTTCCCGACTTCGTTAGATGCGATTTTAGGGCTGAAAATGTACGGTACTGCTCCTCGTTGTTCTCTTTAGTGAATATTTCTGGTCTGAGCTTCACAGATCGGAGCAACTTTGGTCTAACCTGTTTCCTCTTAGAGAAGGTAGGAGTATGTTGCCAACAAGTTGATGAAAACCCTATACGAATGTCTATCTGAAGCGTTCTTGCTTTTGGTTGATTCAGTTTCTGGTTAATCCGATATCTGAGTCGACCTAAGTCTGGAAGACATTGTGAGAAAATATAAGTGCTCCCTGGTGACTTCAACTTCAAGGCTCTAGAATGGTGAATGTGTATGCAAACGGGCTCAAAAGAAAGACGGAGCCCGAAAGACAGAGGAATAAGCGTTCAATGCTGTCATGCCTGGCGGGTTAAAAGATCGGTAAACAAATGGATAAAAGATATTACCGAAATAAGAACATACATCTTAGGAGCAAAGCCAACAGCTGGCGTGAGAAGTAACGACTTTAAAAAAACTAACCAACATGAGCAAAAGGTGAGACTGGACAGCGATTATTTGGAGCTTAGTTATAGAATAGTAATTTACACTAGCAGCAGGACCAATACTTTAAACGTGGCAAAAATGAAGAATATTGTAGATAGAGATCCTCGTACACTCTTCCTTATACGCACCCAGTCAAAAAGGAGGGTGCCACTCCGATCGACAAGAGGAGCCCCATTATTCTATTATGAGCCGCAATTTCCACGAGGCTTGGAAAAACATTGGCCCCTATGGTGAGTGTCAATAGTTGATCGTTGAGCGATAACTTTCGATCGATGGACAACTGTGATTGTCGATTGTGATTGATATTTTGGTCGATTTGACAGTCGCTTGTATAATCGATTACAAATGTCTCTTCTATGCTTTCTCTTAGGTTAGGTTAGGTTAGGTTGAAGTGGCTGCTAGCATACGCCAGCACACTTAGACCAATTTAGGTCCATTGTGATACCATCCGGATCATGTATTACTCCACGCCTATTTGCTAGAACCATTTTGAGCTTTTAATGATGCGTAATAGACTCCTAATATCCTTAGTGATGAGATCTCCAGGATCGTTGAAGAATGAAGCTCCTAAGTGGATTCTCCTATTCCGAGAAAGAGCCGGACAGGAGCAGAGAAGGTGGGGTACAGTTTCCTCCTCCTCCTCATCTCTACAGCTTCTGCAAAAATCGTTTGAGGGAGCACCAAGTCTGGTTGCGTGTCTGCATATCAGACAGTGTCCTGTGATGACACCTATCATAGCGCTAATGTGACGTCTTTCTAGAGATATCGAACACTTAGAGCATTTCAGATCCAGCCTTGGCCAAATCTGCTATGTCGCTAGACGTGTTGTACCGTTTGTCCAAGGAGAAGAAATTGGAGAAGGAAAATCCAAGGATTTGATAGCTACTTGACTATCTGAAAAGATACGGATATCCTTTTTAGATAACACGTTCTTCTTAAGCCAGGATAGGGCTTCTTTAATCGCCATTATTTTCGCCTGGAACACGCTACATTGATCAGGAAGACGGAAGGAGAGACTGATATTGAGTCTATCAGTGAAAACACCACCACCCACCCCTTCGTCAGTTTTTGATCCATCGGTATAAAAGTAGACTTTTTCTTGGAAGTGAAAAAATTTTGTGCGTAAAATCAATCGACGCAATCGACAATTGTCATAACGATCGTAGATCGACAATCACAATAAGGGCCATTAACTGGTGCTAATAAGCAATTAAAAGGATAGTCAAGTCAGGCGGGAAAAGCGAACCTATAACTCGTTATCAGCGCCCGAGATGCTTGCAGATGTATGTTGCTGCAAATTGTAGTCTTCTATAAATATATCCCCAGGAAGCGAGTTCCAAAGTTTGCCTGTCCTGTAACAGAAGGATTTTTGGAAGTTGATGGCCTCGCGGTTGTCAAGTGTACTGTATTGTCATAACTCATGAGTCATGAGCATTGCCAGCCTGTCTTGTGGGGCGCCCAAAAGTTGCATTTCGAGGGATAATGTCTTTGAGTTCCTCGGAACATCTACCATGGAAGTACCATGGAAGTAGTTTGCATTAAATAAAACCAAGTTGTCTTTTCCCCACTTCAAGATTTTGTCCAGATCACTTTTTAGAGAACTAATTTGTTCCCATCTATGACTGTGTGATGTAGCCGCATTCACAGGCCCACTGTTCGAGATAGAGGATATAAGAGTGCTGTCATCAGCAAAGCTGTAGATATTATTCTTTGTCGATCCAAGGAAATCGTTGATGTGGAGAAGAAATAGAGTTGGGGAAAGAATAGATCATTTGGGGCACTCCTGCATTTATAGCAAATGAATTAGATGATACACCATCTACCACAACTTGGATCGATCTTCCCAGAAGAAAATTTTGCATCCATCCGCAGAGTTGTTGCGGTAATCCATAAGACGCTAACTTGCCTAATAGGGCTCTATGCCAGACTCGGTCAAATGCCTTTGATATGTCCAAGGCTACGGCTCTGGATTCGCCGTGTTGTTCAATTGCTTGCGTCCATAAGTGCGTTACAGGTCTCCAGTGGAACGAAGGCTCCGAAATTCGTATTGCCTGTCACTTATTAATCGGTGGCCTTCTAGATATTTGATTATTTCGACATTTATTGCCTTTTCCATTACTTTTGAGAGCATTGAAAGTAACGCTATTGGACGATAGTTTTGTGGCAGACATTTCCTCCCTTTCTTTGGAATAGGTTGAATGCGAGCGGTCTTCCAGGAAGAAGGAAACGTTTTCTGGGAGTACGACATGCTAAACAGCTCACATAGTACAGGTGCAAGTTTTGGTGCACAGCTTTTGAGTACTATAGCCGGGATTCCGTCGGGTCCAGTTTATTGCAATCTAGTTCTTTAGGGATGCTTTGAATTATTCGAGGTCGAAATTTCACTTCTGCCATCGATGTTTTCACCATCGGAATATTTGTTGAGTGTAACTATTGCTATGTTGAAGAATTTTTAAAATTTAAAATTAGATAGACATTGCATTTTGTACAGTACCTAGTATGGATATGGATAGGATCTACATAATTTTCTGAATGTTCTCAAAGACCTAGAGAAAGGGTCCGAGAATTTCTGAGTTATAGACCTGATGGATTGCACTGGTTAGAGGGTCAAGCATTTACCCGCCGCTTCCCTCCCATTCGATATAATGAAAAAATGTCCCTTAAAGTCCTGTAAATCCCGAAAAATTCCCAAAATCAGAGAAATTGGTACACGGACAGAGTTTGAAATAGATCGGGTGAAAAATATAAAGGGAAGCTCGCTTCAAAATATCATCTTAGCTCTTAGCTCTTACCGTATGGGCTGGGCGTTAATAACCAACCGCAGATCAGTCAGGACAAATTTCTTTATATAATAAGTTTGCATTGGGGTATTAAATATGTGACGCGATACATTAGTGTGATGTATTAGTGCCATTTGACCCCTTAGAAGGTCAAATTCAAACAGTCGATTTTCGTTCTTTGTTCATCTGCGATGGCAATCAATATGTCAATCAAATTAGATACTTGTTTCGGATGCATTAAAATGGTGCTCATGCTCATTAATATCATCGAGTGTCCAGTCGCATCGTTAAGCTGTCTCAAGATGTAAAGTCGTACCCTCGATGAGCTTGAATATTTGTTCGTCAGAGGTTATTGACCTGTCGTTGTTGAAATAAAAAGAATCTTCTTTTAAATCGCTTCCAAAAGGGACACGACAAATTGAGAATTACAAAATTAAACTACAAGTAATGTGCATTCAGACAGAATACCAGTGCAGTTGGCAAACAACAACAAATTTACCCAACGAATTATGCTAATATTCGTAGACACACAAAAATCGGAACCGGTATCTATCTATCTACAGGTAGACTCGTATTTGAGGCGATTAACTCGTGCTAATGATGAATTTTAAGTTCTACCGTCGCTATTTGTATCTGCGGGTGATTAATGTCAAATATTTGCACGTGATCTCTAATCGATCTTGAGTTGTTGTTGTTGTTGTTTTTGCTTATTAAATCCACAGACGGTGACGATAGATGTTGAATAATATTTGAGGGGGAAACTAATCATCTACCCCTTATAAATGAAATCGAATATCTGCTCTTTTGAGAGTTCCCTTATATCATCGTTTGTATTTAATGACAGAAAACATCAAGTTGATTTTCATTATCGTCATGTTATCTCATTAGGCCGAGTGACATGTGATTTGCAAAGTCAACACTGTCGTATCGTATCTGCTGCTGCAATCACAATGTGAATTATTACCTCAATAATGGGAGCTATATAAGTAGGCACTCGTACTTGTACTTGTATTTGTATGTATCTAAGAACAGATGAAGAGGCGACAACTGATGAAATAAACTACAGCCGTTCTGTGCTGTTGGCAATGTGCGGTAAAAAAAAGGATGCTTACTGTCAATATTAATTATTTCAGTGTGGAGGATGTGAGGAGTCAATTATGAAACTCACAATTTGTAGGATTGATTTAACTGTCATGGTGAGAGATACTGGTTCTCTTGAACTACTCCGACACAATTCAAGCTGAGTGTTTGTTAGGACTAGTCGGGAAGCTGAAAGAGAGATGGTGGCAGAGCAAAAAGAGTGCTTCAAAGAACTCCTCGACAATATAAAGGGTCCGCCAAATAACTTTTTTTTTTTGAAAATGCTCTAAAAAAAACTACTGAATATTTTCTCAAATTTCTTTTTTTATTTGAAAGTACAATCCTTCCGGTTAATAATGGAAAATAATTTCATTCAAATGGCTGCCTCGGCTGGCCATGCAGTAGCCTACACGATCGGTCCAATTTTTAAGCACATAATCGATTGTGTGCAGCTGTATTTCACCAATGGCTTCACGAATATTGTCCTTTAAAGCGTCAATTGTCTCTGGCATGTCGGCGTAACACTTATCTTTTACGGCACCCCATAAATAATAGTCCAACGGTGTCAAATCGCAGCTCCGCGGTGGCCAAACGACATCAGCTCTGCGGCTGATAATGCGATCTTCAACAAGTAAAAGTGTTATCATCGGCCTGGCCGATGCTTTGATACCCTCCACTGCATAAAAGTCATGCAAAATGTTTGCCATGCGAGTTAGTATGTGTCTAATATTAGTTTTTTTATGGTAGGTAGCAGAACTACTTTACCGACATAGACAATTTTCAATACCGACCTGACGAAAAAAGTCGTCTCACAAAATTTCATTCACCTAAGTCGATTCGTTTGGACGCTATCGTGCTTTCAACAGACAGAGATGAATGGGTCAAATATTGGCTTTGTATGGGAGGTAACACAACTACTTGACCGACATGGACCATTTTTAATACAAACTTGAAGGCCATACATATAAGACCTCTCATAAAATTTCAGTTGCCTAAGTCGATTCGTTCGGACGTTCAACAGACAGAGAGAGACGTGGGTCTAATAGTGGTTTTGTATGGGAGGTGCCAGAACTACTTGACCGACAGACATAGCCCATTTTCAATACCAACCTGACCACGGTAAAAAGAAGTCGACTCACAAAATTTCATTCGCCTAGGTCAATTCCTTTGGACGCTATCGTGCTTTCAACAGACAGACAGACAGACGGACATGGCTAAATCGATTCAGAATGTTAAATCTGATTCAGAATATATATACTTTATAGGGTCTCCGGTGAATCTTTCTTGGCGTTACAAACGTAATGGCAAAGTGAATATACCTTCCTGTAGAGGGTATAAAAACAGGGCGCAAAACATCGAGTGTAGCTTCGGCTGTGTGGCACGTAGCGCCGTCCTGTTGAAACCAAATGTTGCCAATATCCTCCTCTTCAATTTTTGTGAACAAAAATTCGTTCAACATGGCCCGATAACGATCGCCATTGACTGTAACGGCCACTCCTTGCTCATTTTCGAAGAAAATGGCCCAATTATGCCTCTGGACCAAAATCCGCACCAAACAGTGACTCGTTTTGGGTATATCGGCTTTTCACGCTTTGGTTTATCGATGAGGATGCCAGTGTCTTTCACTTTTTTCACAAGATAACGAACATACGGAGCTGACGGTGCTTCTCTTCTTCCAAAATCCGCACGCAATTTTCGCACACATTCTGCAACATTACCATGCTTTTCAAAGCAATGTCGCAATATTTCCCTGCGTTGTTCAAGCGTATACACAACCATATTCGTTCAGCGGAATTATAAAACTAATTATATGTCAAATCAGACATGAGCTAAGTGTTACCATTCGCGAAATAAGCACTAGTTGAAAAGAAAAAACGTTGGATGGCGGACCCTGTATAAGACCAATGTCCTCAGTGCGATTTTAACGTTAAATTCGTCCTCGGTCAATTCAATGTCAAAATACCCAAGGAGGGCATCTTTCGGAAGCATTGCCATCATGTGTGGAAACGGATTGAAACTAATTTACTTTGCTTCAACCAGTATAGAGTACCAATGATCAGTGGTATCAATGCCAAGAAGCCATTCAGAGATGCAACTTGTGTGCTAGGTTTAGGATAAGACACATTCAGCCTACAAGCTCTATGGGCAAACGTGTACGGAAGAACAATGGCATCTCAGGAGGAAAAAGAAAGTACACGAGTGGCGACTGGCGAGCGATCAAAGAAGGATAGAGAGCTGGCTAATACAAAAGCAATGTTGGGAAGCCGTACGAAATGTAATAAGAAGGCAACGAAACCCTATAGCAGAGACCTATAGGGATGATCAAGGAGATCATGTACTAACGTTACAGTCGGTGTAAGGGATATATAAAAGGCACTTTTGCAGACTGTTAAACGGTAAATACGAACGAAATTCCTCTGTCAGGCGGAACAAGTCATTCAATCTGGAAGTCCAACAAGCCTACTCGACAATACAAACCATTTCATGCAGCGGGCGACGCGACGACTTGGTGGAAAGCATGCACCAACTCATTTCTAGGATTTGTTCGAAGGAAAGTATATTTGATGAATGGAACCTCAGCATCCTTTATACAGACCACAAAAAAAAAACAAACCCTCTAAACTGCGCCGAGCAAACTATAAAAGCATCGGTATCCTATTGAACCCGTCAATGAGAACGGGACTTAGATTTTACAGAAATTTCCATCGAATCGGGTAAAGGGCAATGAGACGTCCGCTTTTGAGAAAGTCCATGAATCAGATCAGTAAAGCAGGACTTGAACTATTAAGGTCTTACGTAGACCTTTCTTAGTTGTTCGAAAGAGGCTGGTGATGTTCTTTTTGGTCTCAGGCCGAGGTATATTCGTCGAGTCCAGCGTTGCCACCAAAGAAACACGTACTTTGGAGCATTGTATACACCTTTTCGCGTCTATTGTCCCTACTGTGTGAACGCTTGAGGCGATTTGTCAACGACCTGATTGGTCCCTATACAGTGCTGTTTTCAAGCCTGGTAAGCCCACAACTGTTGACCAATTAATTACACTACGGCAGATTGTAGACAAAACTTAAGAAGTGACGAGATCGATAGCCATCATCTATTTCTCGATTTTACGGCGTAACCATTGGGACCATGCGCTAACGTAAAAATGACGTTATGTCTAACGCCCTATTGGTGAAAACACTTCAAAAATATAGATATGATCAATTAGTTTGTGAAGCACGGGAATCTCAACAAAGATCACATTATAGCAGACTGAGCCACTATCTATGGAACACAAAACAATTTCTTAGTTATCAAATCCTTAATTATATTCCACACTGCCCAGATCTTCCCACACTGTGCAACATATGCAACCGGAAAGATCGTGATCTCTAGTAGTATAACCCCATTCTTACAGAATTCCGGTTGAATATCTTTGGAGTACGTAAGATGGAGTTAGATGAAGCGATCAGCATATTCAACAGCTATGAAGTTTGGACGCATTACAATGTTTCAAATCGATACGACAAACGGTTCGTGAATTAAGAAAAGGCCCCCCTTAAAAGGTGTCATCGCCAATAACTCGAACCTCAAGCAAAATTTCCAAAATCGCAGAAATTCACCCCTATTCCCGTTGGCGTTTGTCATAAACGACTCGTATTTCACTTCATTTTTTAGTCGAATTTTGTAACATTTTTTAAACAAATGAATTGAAATAATGGAAATAATTTTGAAAACAAAACGAAACTGTTAACAAAAGTTAAAACAAAAATCTGCACATCGTTTTACAACGACACGAAACATGAGTCGTATACGACAAACACTAACCGAGTTTGAAGTCAATCGGATGAAAAATAAAGAATCTTCTCATACAAACTTTGATCCCCCCTATTACCCCTTTACGGGTTGAATTTCAAAAAATCCTTCCTTAGCGCTTATATACATCATAAAGGAAACCTCTGTGCAAAATTTCAGATTTCTAGAGCAAATGGTTTAGGCTGGGCGTTGATGATCTGTCAGTCGGAATTTTCATTTTAATATATAGGTATAGATAAAAAACCGCACTTTGGGCGCTTAAGATGACATAGACCAAGCTAAGTGGAGATGCGTATTGGTGGATAATATACTCCGAGCTGTAGGTAAGTAAGTCATCTCAAAAATAACCCATACAATGCCGGCTATCAGCTATACGTATACCTATTGTAATCTATCTCTTTATTTATGTGCCCAGTGGCGCCCTTTTGCGCAATAAGCTCTAAGGCGCCTTTCTCTTTCACTAGGAAATTTAAAATTTGTAATCATCAAAATCAACGTCACGCACCTATTCTTCGCCTCTATAGCTATGTCTTCTGTTTGTTTACGTAATCAATTCGAAGTTCAATGGCATATAATTCCAAAGGTTTTTTTTTTTGTTTGACGGAATATGCCTCAAATGTTAGCGATAGACTCTTGAATCGCTTAGTATATCTAAGAAAAATATTGAAATTATTATCAGTCTCTCTAATAGGCTTCCAATAATAATTATTTCACACACGAGTAGTAGGTAACCCAATTGGTACCATGTGACACTTATCGCTTCCACAAGTTGGCCTAATTAAATGTAAAAATGCGCTTATCAAAGTCAAGTAAATATTGCGTGTCACTAGATAAATTTATCTATTCAGACTGTTGAGAGGGCTCATATTTAGGGTTGGTACTCTCTGTTACGAAGGTAGGTATTTCTGCTATTGTTTTTATTTTATAAATTTAGGCCTAAATGTGATACTTTTCTATAAAATAAAAAATAGTCTTGCATCATTCATTCAATGCATCTCTAAAATTATGAATGCTTCATTTGAAAGCGTCATTAGATACTTAGTCCATTAGGTAATTCAATTAAATAATATCTATATAGTTTCATTTAACAACGATTGACACACTAGGCTAGTGCTAGCCAACTCGAGTGGTACTCTGCTGATAAGACATTAAAAAAAATCAACTTATTGGTCATGAATATTTTGGGATTGGATTTGTAGATACATACATATCTATCAATCGATAATTCGTTAAAAAATTTAAATATGCTTATAGTTTCCAAAAATGTATATTTATGTGTACCTATCTCAACAAATGACAGCCAATAGATGTGGAATTTTCACATTTTTACTTTTTAACTATAACTGCTACACTTTTGAAATATCGTCAACAGAAAAGGTCTCAAAATAAAAATTTGACGTTGAACAAAGAATACAAAAATAAATTCAAAGATATAGGTGTGTGTTTGAATATCTAAGCATCTTGATGACGCATCGAAGCTAGTAGTCATATCTTCGTCATTCTTATAAATCTGACTAACTCCCATTAAAAGGTGTTTGTAAACAAAATTATTACTGTGAAGTGTTGTGATTTTTTTACCACGTGCGGTAGAAGGGCAATACGAAACGTGACAAAAGTAAAAAAAATATTCTACAGAAGAGATGAACTGTGTAATGGAATTACCTAGTTGACTAATAGACATTTTTATATTAACTGAAAACTGGTTTTCTGAAATTTTGTCTTGACCAGCATCGCAAGAAAGTACCGACATTAAAAAAAGGGGAAAACTAAAACTTTTGACTTTAAAACCATGTTTAAAAATGCTACCTAATTATAAAGGTGCGACCAGGTCGAACGTTAATTGATTGGCCTTAAGATCAATTATATGTACTTGATGGTACATACCAAAAATATTTTACCCGGAAACTTCTACTACCTCTGAACAGGTACATATTTTCCCAACAGTAAGTCAAAAAATTGAAGGGTAAATAAAAAACTATGGCTGGAATGTTCCAAGATCAAACAATGAACTACTTGAAAAGCGTATATAAAAAGATGCGCCACTAGGATGAAGCCATTGCGAATATTTCGTTGCAGGAGTGCACATCGGCGTTTTTGACAGCGACAGAAAGAGGAAAAATATATGCTTTCTAAAGGTGCCTGTCCATTTGAGAGTAAAAGTGCTGCGAGCAGCTCTCAAGCAGCTCTCGAGAGCAAACTCGCAAGTGGACATAGCCTTGAGAGTAGTTCCTGGAGAGCTAATTTTTTACTGTCGAGATTCGAGCCTTTTGAAAGTCACTCGCAAGTGGACACATGTTCTGATCACTATCGGAGATTAGCTCGCAAAATTCCAACATGGTTCGTATTTTGCGAGCAGCTGTCGAGAGTCGACATGGCAAAACAATGGATATCGGAGGAAATAAAGGTTAGGTTAGGTAAGGTGGCTGTCCCGAAGGGGACACACTTAGACCAAAATGTTGGTCCATTGTGATACCACGAGAGGGGGAGGGGGGAGGAAGTGGCCTAAACAGTTCTTTGTGCCGGGCATTACCTTAGGAATTCTGTTGCAATTTGCGAATTTGGGTATCCTACCTGAGAGGTGAACTTATATAAGTTTTTTTCCCTGGTTGCGGCTTAGTCTTCGGGTCAAGGTGGAGGGCGACCGTAACAGTCTGTCCCATGCCTATTGCCTCTGATGCGGCCTTCACTAGGGAGGGAGACTGGTGCGTAACAGAGGTGGCCGATTCAACCAGTCTGCCCAGCTGCTTGACCAAAAGTCAGTGGATGGATTGTCTGTTAAAAAAAGGATGGGGTCAACCGTAGCAGTCTGCCTCGCTTTTATTTACCTTTGACAATCAGTCCACATGACAGATTGGTGCTGCGCAGAAATGCCTAATTGAAACTGCAACCTGCTGCATGGCACCGAAAGTAGATGTCGCGATTTGTCTTTGGTAAGAAGGGGTGACTGTAGCAGGACAATCCCCCGTCTATAGCCTCTGACGGGGTCCTCGAATTGTCGAGATGGGGTTGATTGGTGTAGCCAGCTACTTCTGTTGGCGGCTAGTCTTCGGGGAGAGCAGAGGGGTGACCAAAACAGTCTAACCCCCCGCTGGTAGCCTCTGACAGTCCGTTAGTAAGTAGGAGGGCTGGTACAGATCAGTGTAGGCTGCGGCAGGAGAGATCAATGAAGGGTGACCGTCTAACAGTCTAACCCCCCGCCTATCCCAGACAATAAAGGAAACAAAACATTTTATAGAATTGCCATACACACTCACAACACAAGCCATACTAAGGCTTCCCTTAAGTTGGTATCGTTTTTAAAAATATTTGGCCCAACAGCTTGAATAATTGTATGTTCTATTTAACTTGTTGTCAAATGGTTAAAATCCTTGAACTCCTGATGAGCATCTTCAATTTGAAGCCCTCTTGTAAGATCAGACCCTTCACCAGCATTTCTTTTTTGCTTTAGTCTTTGTTTTAAGAACAGTGCTAGTAATTATTAATTATTACAACCTTTTGCTTGTAGAATGCTTGCTCTAACTGGTAAGACCCGTTTTACATGCACAGATTTTTGTCTTACGACTCGAGAATGTGGAAGTAAAGGGGATGAAAAGTGCACGGGATAGCCGAACACGGATGGGCCGCGAATTCCCATCCGATTGTTGTTTTCTCTTTTCGCTCTCTTTTGTAATTTTCAGCGTTGCTTTATCTGTTCTTAAACCGTAGGTACTCGGTCGCGCTAGACGTCTGCATTTGCTCTATTTTCGAATTGTTTGCGGCCTAATGCGAGAAACAGATTGGCACAGCAACAGCAACAGCAACTTTGACAGCCACAGCGCACTTTTTAGAGCCCCTGCTTTTTAATGGCTGAAGTTACATTACCACAGCAACATCGACATCGACATCGACGTTAGAGCTAAGTCCTAAATTCAATGTTGCTGTGCAACGGCTACCAACACCACGGTGACTTTTTCAGTTCTCTCAACTTTCGAATGCTGACATACTGAAGGTGCAGCATCATTACCAGATATAGACAAAAAAAGTTTCAGCAGTCTACAAATTATTCTCATCTTTTTTTATTCTTACAAATCAATTCTTTTTTTTGATTTGCAGGCGTCAAATTATTTACTGTCGGTTGGACGTGATTTTGAATTCTAGTTTTGCAATGTGGAAACGAGTTATCTACTAATTCAATCGTCGTGAGTGTGTTAAAATTAATGTTTGACAAGCTATTAAAAGAAAAGTACATACGAATTTTGATTTGATGTTTGATTGGGCAGCAAACATCTGAAAAACACTGTCGAAAATGACATCAGATATGTTTTTCGAATTTTATACTTTAGCTACCACCAAGTATCTATACTGGTACATACCTGCTGGTACTAAGTACGTGATTTGCTCTAACATTTTACAGGACGTCATGTACCTACCAAATATCATTTTTTCGCTTTTACCATTTATTTTTGAAGATATAAAAGGTAATCTGGTAATGCTGCGTTGCAATCAACTCACAACAAATTTTGTTTTCCTCCCTTGACAAAGTTGCTGTCGATGTTTCCAATGTGTTTCATGCGACTTCTGCTGTTGAAGTTGCTGCTGCTGTCAAAGTTGCTGTTGCTGGTGCTGTGGTAATCTGTTTCTCGCATGAGCTTCGAAAATGCAGCTACCATCGCG
Source organism: Cheilosia soror (assembly GCA_949372485.1). Lineage (NCBI taxonomy): Eukaryota > Metazoa > Arthropoda > Insecta > Diptera > Syrphidae > Cheilosia > Cheilosia soror. The sequence continues at coordinate 37,273,614 of OX443561.1, forward strand.
AACGACGAATGAGAAAAAAAGGAAATAAAGACAATTTGACAATCAAGGCACTAAAGTGAAAACAATGGACGTATATTAATGCACCATAAGTGCCCCAAAGAGAATTAAGAGTTCCTTAAGACAAAAATCGGTGCGTGTAAAATGGGTCTAACAAGCAGACGAAATTATATCAAGTGGACACGGTTATGAGAGTACTCTCAGAAATTATTACTCTCAAATGGACAGCCACCCGAGAGTAACTCTCGAGAGTTTACTAGCGAAAATACTCTCAAACGGACAGGCACCTTAGTCCTTAAGAGTTAGGACTCTCAGGCTGAGAAATTGCAAGGAGGCGAAATAGAAGTAAGACTGTTATGAACAGCTATCTTGGGGATTCACAACACTATGGGAAAAATAAAAAAGGTCGCACGGCAGAAGCAATAACATTGCGAGGAAAGCGGTTAATTCTACTGCTTGCCTTAAATTTTACTCTACCAGCGACTAATATAAGGGCCAACAGTGGAGTATCAGCAGCCAGCTAGCAAATGTCCGAAGGATACTACGAAAAAGTGGTACTATATAGAGAAGAAAAACAGTTTTGAAGCAAGTACACCAGAAGCATCGAATACATTTTGCAAGAGAACATGTTCGCATGAATGGAAACGCGTTGTCTTTTCGGATGAAAAAAAAGTTTAACCTTGACGGGCCCGATGGTTACAGCTTTTATTTCAATGATCTAAAAAAGGAGAAGCTTATTTTGGCAAGACGTATTAAATTGCAAATTCTTTTTGGCCTTTATTTCCATTTTGTTGTTTGTTTTTGAGCGTTATACATTTTTTGGGCGTTACCTAGTAAAAATAATGCCATTACGCCCAAAATCAATGTAACATCACCCAAATTTCAGTAAATTTTACAACAACCTTTTTCGCTGACCTTGGGCGATAAGACCTAACGCCCTTTCAAGCACGATCGATTCAACTCATCTAAGATCTAGATCATAAAAATGCACCGGAAATCGACGAAATTTCAGCCATATACACCTACCTAGTGTAGAAGCTGTTCGAGATGGCATACTCCAAGAAAACCTTTCCATCCTGCTAGAGGATCTCTCACAATAAAGCGATTCCCAAAAAAGTCATGAAATTCTTACAAGCTTTTAGAAGCATGCTCGCACTTTTAGAAAGAAAAATGTTTCGACTTTCGACTGTAACATCGATTAAAATCCATGACTAACCTATCTATCTGTAGGAATTCAAACACCTTATTGGTGTCACTGTTCAGGTATAACATGGCATGACGACTAATTCAATATCGCAAAATAAGAGTCCTTGAAATTAAATTATCTATTTAGTTCAAGCAGTGCAACCTCCTCTTTCTCCATAAAGCAACAGCTTTGTCGAAGACTCAAATATTGCCCCAGCTCGGCCACAAAATATTCACTTAACCTTAAATACGAAAATCTCAAGAAGTCTAAAGCGATGCTCAACACCTTTTCATCGATCTTAAAACCTCCTATGACGGTATCTATAGAGGCAAGCTTGCAGTGGGTCGTCTACCATACAACTATGGCTCTAGATAAGACTTTACTAGTCACTGTTCTGGCCTATCTAAAACATTAAATTTTGAAAAACGGATGAAAATATTATCTTTAAATGTTTCAAAATAATAGCACTTCGTAAGATATTTGTTCCCGAATTTGTTGCCAGACTCACAAACCAGTAAGAATAGACCGTCGACTCCTCCCATATAACGGACTTTGCCTACAAGCTGCCCAGGATTTTTCATGTATTGGTGCTGTACAAAATCAAAGGAGCGCCATTAACGCACGCATACTTGAAAAATTCTATCCACATGGTATAGAATGGAAAATCATTACCGCCATTAATTTTGACATTTACACGTATTCACAGACAGGGTAATTTTTCCGGGGATAATCGGGTAGGTGCACGGGAAGTCGGCGGTCTAGTTCTTACTGGTTTGTGCCTACACTTTTGAGGAAAAGATGTAAAGACAAACTAAACGAGCTGTACAGGGACATTGCTCTATTAAAAAACAACTGCGCATTGGGCATTTGAGACAGCTAGGACATGTAGACGAGTCCGATTCTAAATCAGGGGCAATGTGAAAGATTACCTCATCTAAGGCGGCGTGCAAAAAGATCCATAATTTAGAACAAAAGCCGATAGTGATGTAGCTGCGCCAAAAAAAATCATATTTCACCAAGCACTATACTTAGTCACTGATCCTTTTTCCTCATCAAAAGCCAGAAAATGAACATTTTCCAATTGTCGGATTATAAAATCACATTAAATATTTGCTCAAGTGTGGTAGCGCTAGCCTTTAATACTTCAGTGAAATTCCGACAACCCTTCACCACACCGACTTAACATGCCACTCACAGAGTGTATACATTTTTTTATCGTTGTCACATTAAACAATCAACTTATTACTGATATCTACTTAATTAATAAAATGACACAATCAAAAAAAAAATTACCTCAGTTGATAATAAAATTAAAATTGCTTTCGTCTACATACCCGCAACTCCACTATTGACAGGAAGAAGAACAAACCCAACTCCCACCAGTGCCGACTCAGATTCTGCAAAATTCACTGATGCCCAAAGTGTGTCACTTTATTTTTTTCCACTAAATAAATCTAACGAACATCAAAAATATTAATTAAATTAATTATAACCAGTTTCGTAACATCAAACCAATGCACTGGCACATTCACAAAAGGCACAACGACCGAAAGGCATTTATAATAAAAACTGCCGCGAGAATATGAACTTCAGCCGAAACAATGACCGAATGTGACGATTAATTAACACTTCCTCTCGGAGGAGATCGTCGACGATCTTCCACTTAAAATCACTGAATGGCTGGCTGACAAGCGGCCGCAAAGATACTTGGATAAGATATTTCACTTCAAATCCCACAAAATGCTGGGAAATCACTTGAATTTTCTACGCTCACCAAAACATTATCAAAAACAATTTAATAATAACTGTGCGAGATTATCTATCGAATGCACCTAGGACCGGGTTCAATCGAATTAAAACAAACAAACGGCAGAGATCAGGTTCAACTTCAAATTTTCAACGGAACAATACGAACGATCTGAGTGATGATCATGACTCGACGACTCGACTGATAAGACTGCGGATTGGTAGCGATGTGAGACTGATCTGAGCTGAGAGTGTAGCTTCTCCAAAAAGCAATGCTCTCTCTTAGACTGGGCTCGAATCGAGGTGAAGTGATAATTGAATTAAATCGTTAGCGAGGGGAGACTGCTACTGCCGCAGATACTATAACAAATTTTCACGAACCACCCAACCTGGCTATGGTTGTGTGATCATAGTATCTGAAACTGAAACAATGGTGATAAACAGTGGTGACGTTGACGTATACTTGCCAAGATAGTGGGTGAGATAAAGGTAGGTATGTGCCTACTTCTTATGCTACTATGACGTCCACGGACAACAGTGTGGCCGGTCGTTTGAAAAATGGTCAGCCAGTTGGTGGTAGTGTAAATAATGAAATTCTAACAAAAAGCATTAGATACTGAATTGTTTTCGGAACTGTAACCCTCTCCACATGACAGCAATTGAATAGGGTTATTACTCTCATGTAGGCCTTGTAAATAAACATTTCATTGTCTACGTTCTTAATAAAAATGCTGGTCTCTCCATTAGAACGATTTATATTGTATACACTAGCGCCTTAAGTACATAACGAACCTCCTGCTCCATGACAAAATTGAAGTTTCTAGGGTACATAGGCAAAGTCGTGATTTATAGATTTAGCGACAAAGGTAAAAATATGTTAGGTACTGCCCCTAAAACGGGCTTTTCGACAAAGATTAAAATTTTCTAAAACACATGTCCAATTATTTATCTACTATTTTATTGCACATCGCAAATCGCACACGGTAAATAATTAGGAATAGCTTTTAAGAAAAGTGATTTTTTTACTCCTCAAAAAGAACGGCCTACGGGGTCATTTTCAAAATCGACTTACCACTCGTTTAAATTTTTTTACTTCTCTATTTATGTACAAAGTTTCAAGTTAATACGACCAATGGTTTATGAGTTATTAAAAATACTTCCTTAAAATTAGAAATAGACCCTTCAAGTAGACTCTACGGTCTTTTGGACAGGTTTGACTACAGAAAAAAAACCTCAATAAAAAGCATGCTGAAAGCTTTTTTATCTGTCCTATTCTTCTGGACCCTTTCCCCAAAAAGAGCGAATCTTCTTCTCCCACCAATTACCGACCCATATGTAACTTACGTCCATTCTTTCTAAGGTCATGGAAACGCTGATAAATCGTCAGCTAATGAAATATCTTGAATCACTCCTCAATGACCGGCAGTACGGTTTTCGTGGCAACAGGTCCACTGTTGATTTGATGACTTATCTCAACGAGAAGTGGAGCCAATCTCTCCAACACTTCGGTGCATCAAAGATTATTGCGGTTGATATTTCAAAGGCATTTGACAGAGTTTGGCACCAAGCTCTATTGTCGAAAATGTGTGCTTATGGGATCAATTAGAAACTACCTTTCTGGCCGTTCAATTCAAGTTGTTTTGGATGGTTTCAAGTCTGAAACTCACCATATAAATGCTGGTGTTCCCCAAGGCTCCGTTCTGTCTCCGACTCTCTTTCTCATTTTTATAAATGATCTCTTATCTGCAACTTCTAATCCAATTCATTCCTTCGCTGATGACAGCACTCTTAGCTTCTGATATTCGTTCCAGGACTCACGTATCTGCTCTTCGGCCGTAGTACTGGAGCAACAACGTATGTTAAGCTCATTAAATTCCGACCTTGACAGCATTTTGAAATGGGGTTCAGCCAATAGAGTGGAATTTAATGCTTTAAAATTAAAATGCTGTCTGCTGTCTCTAAAGCGAAACCAGAATTTACAGCCATTATCCATGGATGGCACTTGCATCACCGAAACCGAAAGACTTTCCATTCTTGGTATATGCGGTCATGACAACCTTCGTTGGAAAACGGTGCAAGAAATATTTTACCCCTTCTGATCTGGCTACAATATATAAGGCGTTCATTCGTCCAAAACTTGAGTACAATTCTCACATCTGGTCTGGTGCACCGAAAATCATATTGCACTTACTGGATACGATCCAAAATCGTGCGTTGAAACTAATCGGAGACACGAATATTAAAAAAAAATAAAAAATAGGTGGCGCAACAGGCGGGTGACACCCAAGGCCTAGCTACTCGCAACCATTCGTTTTGTGTGAGTTTCTGTTTTTGGGACGAATGGAAGGGACCTACAATTTTATGCCGAATCCGAACGGCTGAATTGAGAAGCTTTTTCATGACAGTCATACTCTCGGATGTTTGTCAGATGTTCGCGAGAGGTGGCGCAGTAGAAAAATCCACAGTAGTCCAAAACACTAACCACTGCGCTACTGCGCCCACGAATATTGCGAATTCAATTAATTCGCTTGAACCATGATGGAATAAGTAAGGTGGTCTCGTCGGCAAAAAGTAGTCCCTTAAATATACTAGTAATAGGTGCGAGTGAAAGGGTTCAGCGTAGTAAGTGTAAGTGAAACGACAATAGAGTGTGCAGAGAGACTATGTTCATGAGTATGTTGATTAACCTTCAAGTGGAGTGGAATTGGTTTGAAGTTGCCTATTATAAATAAAAAAACATTTTTTTTTTTGCATAAGGGTTGACGTTTTGCAAACAAATTCGTCCGCACACAACCTTTCGCTTCAACAAGCAAACACTCACTAAACGTTAAGGGACCAAAAAACGAACGATTCGGCAGCCGACGAACCACCTTATACTTATTCCATTATGGCTTGAACATCGTAGAAACGTTACGTGTCTCTCACTGTTTTATCGTTTTTTTAACAAACAATGCTCAAACCAAATTGCCAGTTGCATTCCTCCCCTTCAGCAATTCAACCGCAATACTCGCCATGTTAGAAATGCCCATCAGTTTACCATTGAGCCTATCTTCGGGCGTACTATGAAATATAGAGATTCTTACAAAAGCCGTACAACACGAATGTGGAATGCCTTGCCCAGCTCTGTCTTTCCTCCTCAATACAATTTACAGACATTTAAAACCAATGTGCATCGGAATCTCCTATCTTCCCTATCCCAATTTTCGTAATGCCCGCGCTGTGTAAATCACATTACATTATAAGAAGAGTAAGTAGTCATACATAACCTCTTTAGCGCGTGTTAATTATAAAAAAAAAAAAAAAAAAAAACAAAAAAAAACCTACCGAACACACTTAAAAAACTGTCATAAAAATATCACAATGTATAATGAATCATAAAACAGCCAACAAATGCCTCGAAAATTGTAAAACGTTTCTAAAAACGTACCTAACAAAAAAAAAGACATAAACATATTAAAAAACACCACAAAATGCCCTAACGAACGCCCAGAAAAAAACATCGAAAATGCCAAAAAAAGCGCTCAAATGACAAAAAAACAGCGAAAGTCGTCAAAAAAAATCGACGCGTAAATCACGCCATTAAACCATCTAAAACGTTCAGAAAAGCAGAATCCACAAAAATATCACTATATGTAGGTATACATACGCGCCATAAGACGTCCAAAAATGCCACAAAAAGCGCAACAAAAAGCTTAAAAAAAATGCACCGACAAATTCACTAAAAAACGTTCTAAAATCCTATCAAAATCCGTTTCTAAAAAACACAATATGACACAAACCATGCCCTGAAAAACTTTCCAAAAACTTTCACTAAAAATTTTCTGAAAACTCCCGAGAAACACGCAAAAAAAGAAAAAGAAAAACTTCGGAAAAATCAACGCGAAAATGAACCATAAAACGCTTCAAAAACGCTAAAAAAAAAAAACATGAACAAAAGCCATAGAAATTATCCCAAAGCTGAAAAACCACAAACCTAGGAAGGCCACAAAAATATCTATGTACCCGTTAAAAGACGTCCAAAAAATGCCTCAAAAACGCGAGAAAAATTATTAAGAGTAGCATAAATTGTGCCGCAAAAATGTATAAGAAGCACAAAGAAACATCACAAGAAAGCAAAAAAAAAAAATATGTTCCAATAAACGCCCCAAGAGTGCCGTACAAAAAAACGTTCCACAAAATGTCTGAGAAAAACGCTGTAAATAAAGCACCGAACTGACCGAAAAACAGTTCCAAGAATGCTTAAAAAACGGTAAGAAAAAAAATACTATATAGGTACCACGAAAATGACTTTTTGTCACCCTCAGATAAAAGTCACAAAAAACCCTATTAAAGCGCTCCAAAGTAGGCCTCGAAAATCTTTCCAAAGAACATTGCAAACAAAATGCCCTAAGAAACGACGCCTCATTGTTGGCCAAAAAATCGTCCCAAAACCCACAAACAAAAGCCCTAGAAAACATACCAAAAACGGCATAAAAATGTGAGGAAAACGCCTCAAAAAACGTCACAAAAAAAAAAAAAAATCTAGAAAACGCCCCAAACGAAAGCAAGCAAAAATATTTGAAAAACGCCCACCTTTAACAAACCCTTTAACAAACCATCCAAAAATTACTACAAAATGCTACAAACCACGCTATAAAATCACTCACGAAAAACGCTCCGAAAAAAAAAAAACAACGAAAAACGTCCCAAATCCCAATGTCCGAAAAACGCCCCAAAAACGTCACAAAACCAGGTAAAAACGAAATCTGAAAAACGACACATGTCTGAAACGATCTAAAAATAACACAAACTCCAAAAAATGTAATAAAAAGACGCCCAAGAAATAAAAGAAAAAAAACGAAAAAAAACATTGAAAAACGTCCCAAATCCCAAAAAACCACACACAAAAGTCCTAGAAAACATACCTATCAAAAACGGCATAAAAATGACAGAAAAACGCCTCAAAAAAATTCACAAAAAAAAACAAAAAAACAGTGAAAAACCACACACGAAAGTCCTAGAAAACATACCTATCAAAAACGGCATAAAAATGCCAGAAAAGCGCCTCAAAAAAATTCACAAAAAAACCTTCTAAAAAACGCCCCAAACGAAAGCTATAAAATCGCTCAGAAAAAACGCCCCAAGAAACAAAAAAAAAAACGAAAAACGTCCCAAATCCAAAATCCCAAAGAAAAAATTACATACAACGTACGAAAAACGCCCCAAAAACGTCTCAAAACCAGGTCAAAAAACACCCCAATCGCAAAAGCAAACAAAAATATTCAGACACATGTCTGAAACGATCTACAAATGGCAACAAACTCCAAAAAATATCATAAAAAAAAAACGCCAAAGAAACCAAAAAAAAAAAACGAAAGACGTCCCAAATCCCAAAAAACCACACACAAAAGGCCTAAAAAACATACCAAAAATTACATAACGCAACGTCAGAAAAGCGTCCCAAAAACGCCATATAAAATGTTACAAAAGCAGCTCAAGAAAACCTCCCAAAACACACCCGAAACAAAAGCAAACAAAAATAACTAAAAAAATGCCACAAATACCGCCGGAACGTACCGGAAAACAAGCATAGAGGACTGTTGCAGAAACTTAAAGCTGTCAAAAACCCACAATCAACGAAAATTGTTAATGACAACGACAATTATGAAAATTCTTGTTTACGGAAATAAAAATTGTTCGCTGCGAGCAATGCTCACTAATTGGCTAAAATAATCACGCCTAGTTGAACTAAAGTTTGGTTGTAGATACCCTTTTGGCTATCATTTATGAAAGTCGTTCGTAGTAGCTACGGATGCTGAATAATATTGCAATACTTAGGCACTAAAGCGAACAAAGCTAAAGGATCAAATTTCATTCAATCGCTATGTCTAGAGATCAGATTTGGTTGAATTATTCTAATCGCTAACCGCCACCTGATTTATTTGAGTAAATCAAATTGCGGTGCTCACGGGAAATTCGATGCTCGTTCGATCAGCTACAACAAGCTACGTCAATGAAGTAGGTACATCTGTGCAGATCCATGTTCCATGTTTTAACAAAACTCAGATTTTTGTGAAAACTGACATCATCATCAGATCGGTTAATCAAAAAGACAACAAGCTACCGCACAAATGTATCTAATAGTTTACGCACTCCGTATCCGATTGTCACGCTACCGTTCATTTCAATAGTAGGTAGCTGTCGCATTGACAGTATACTCAACACCTAACCGGGCCGACAATAATCGCTATTTGATGTGCTAAGTGTTAAAAATGTATATACGCCCTCCACCCAAAGAGAATAGGGCGATCCTCCACTTAGACAAGTTCATGGTTTGTTAGTTCCACATCGATATACGCTCCACTAATATCCGATACGTACAAAAGCGTTTGTAATTTGCGGATTGTTAGAAATTAAACCGCTTTTTGTCTAGTCTTGTTTTTCCATTATTTATCGCTTGTTGATGGTGACTTTGTTGCCTACATCGCTTGTTGCTGATTTGCATAAAAACAGGTATCTGCAGATCGTCATGTTTGTGCTGGCTGGCGCTTCTCTCATCTATTTCAAATGAATGTAATTAGCTTCATTTGCATATGGCACGCGTTTTGCAATGAACGGTAATTAGTTGTGCTTTTACGTTTAGAATTATGAATAATAATTGCGTAGAGGATGTAGTCAGGTAGTTTAATTTCGCTACGGAAATTAAATTAGAGCTGTAGCGTATGATGTAGTGACTAGTGAGTGAAAATTTACCCACAGATACATATAAATAAATTTTTAATTACCTACAAATATTTCTTCGTAGGTACCAAAGGATGCAATAGCTATGTCATTTAAATTTTATTAAAAGTCGACTTAATTTTCTCTATACAGATGCATAGATATTTTATGAAACTTTACTCCACAGTGCCCTTGTGTGACAGTCCGTTTGACCGCTTATAACACTCAACAACCAGTGATCCATTTCACATGCTTTTCCTCAAGTTTATAGATATTTTCTTTGGTCAGGTTTTGGTATATAATTTGTTATGGTAAGATTTTTGTCAAAGTCTCAATTCAATAATGGGGACAAGCAAACCGATTTTTGTAAATTCATCCTTATTCAAGTCATAAATTCTCATTCTGGTCTATCTGATTGCCCTGATCGGACCTAATGCAGCTCAGATGCAGAAGCAAAATGTCGATGTTATACCTTAGGCCTAATGGTCGCAAGTGTTTACGAAGAATGCGACTGCTTTTGAATTAAGGGTGTGGTAAAAATCTAACCCGGCCTTTCCGCGGCCTTTCAAAGAAACGAAAAGAGGTAGGCCTATTAAATCTGCTTCGCCAAGCCCCTGCAAAGCAAACGGGACTGAAAATCACTCGAAGAATTTTGATTTCAAAGTTATAATAACTATCCACGTTCTGCCCGATTCGTCGATTTTATGTGTCCATTGTGAATGACAGCTTATACATACTTGGTTTCATCCTCGTTCACAACTTATCCCATTTTTCCCACTTCTGTCCCAGTGACAAGGCTGCTGGACCAAACTCGTCAGATTGTGCAGAATGACAAAGACAATCTCTCTGCTCCATAAAGCTCGAAAACAATCTCACCGGCACAATTTTCCAAAAGTCTGAGCAACTACATGCATACGCTGAAGACATTGACATAATTGGCAGACCGCATCAACGAGCTGTCACTGGTGCGTTTCCAAGTTTTAGCACAGAAGCGGCAAAAATGGGTTTAGCGGTGAATGAGGGCAAAACAAAATACATGCTATCAACAAGAAGGAACACACAACATCGACGAATCGGACAGAACGTCACGTTAGACAGCTATAATAACTTTAAGGTAGTTCGGGACTTTATCTACATAGGCTCCGCTATAAACTCTGATAATCACACCACAGCAGAAATCAAGCGAAGACTTACACTTACCAACCGCTCTTTCTTTTGCCTAAGAAGGCAACTGACTAGTAAAAGGCCTTGTCAAGAAACACTATAAGGAGACTCTATAATAAAGACCCCCATCATCCCAGTCCTGCTCTATGGCGCAGAAGCATGGACATTAATAAAGGCGGATGAAGATCTTCTTGATCGTTTTGAACGCAAAATTCTTAGAGTGAATTTCGGTCCCGTTTAGGTTGACGTGCTTTGGATGAGGAGATTTAACAGCGAACTCTACGAGCTGTACAGCGACATCGACCTGGTCAGAAAAGTACGTATCACTCGACTAAGATGGCTAGGATATGAAGAGCGAATGGACTCCACCCGAAGAGTCTTCGATTTCAAACTGGAGGGACAACGCAGTGGGTTGGGTACGAAAACTTCAAAATTAAAATCCCCAAACTGAAATCCGCAAGTCAATCAATACTAAAATTTCTTTAAATATTTTGAATTAACATTTTGGGATTTTTTATTTGGTGGATTTTGAATATTTGTATTTTGTGTTTGGGGATAGTCAATTCGGGTATTTTTCAAAAGGTGGGGATTTCGGGGTTTTGGGATCTTGCACTTGGGTATTATGTAGGTATCCCCAACGCAGTAGAGCAAGAATTCGCCTTAGGTGACTTGCACAATTGGAAGGTGACCTGAACTTGGGGTGCGCTACTGGAGACGGTTAGCCAAAGATCGGGCTAACTGGAAAGGGGTGTTGGTTGAGGCCCAGGTCCACCCCGGACTGTAGCGCCATTTAAAAAAGTAAGTAAGTCCGTCCCGAGTAACGATGTTGAAGATATTTATTTCTTTTAGTTGGCGCAGTTTAGATGGTATTCTTTTTTGTGGACCTGGCAAATTATGCTGAAGTTCTATTCAAATCTTGAATCAAATCTCCATCAAGTCATCCCCATCTGCCTGAAATATATAGTTCGGCCGGCAGGCCGTCTTGTCCCGCAGCCTTGTTGAACTTGAGTTTAGATATTCCTATCTTCACATCATTTTAGTTAGGTGGACAGAAATCTTGGCTTTTATCGTCTAGAAACTGAAACTGTGAATGTCGGTATTGTTTTGCTTTCACAATTTGTTGTATGTTAGGTTTAGTTTTCTTTTAAAGCGCGTCTTAAGTCATGTTCTACATTGACTCGGTTGCTGGCCTTTGTTTTTACTGTTACTAAATTGAGAAACCACACTCTCCCAACTACAAGTGGTGGCAAATAATATTACGTACGACGTCTATGCAAAAAAAAAACTCTTAACTTTTGAGTAGCACATTCTCGAGAACGGGGATTCGTAAAGAAGAACGTATTGCACCAATGAAAGAGGCTTAAAAATGTATTTAAGAAACCAGCTTTTGTTTGATTTCGATGAGTGCACATTTTTAAATTTAAATTTATTATCCATAATAATAGATAATAGCTGCTTTATACCCGCGGAGGTAATTACCCCAGGTTAGGAACTCAGGGTCTAAATTTAATGGCTTGAAATTTTGGACGCCTCCGCCGTTTAACAGTTTGCAGAAGTTGTCTATCCTCAACACCGAATTTGACTCTACTTACAAGGTTCCTAGCTCATCTCTACAGGTATATTTTCGAGTCTTACCTTTCGGTAAAATTTCTGAACTTAGCACCTCTCTCTATTCTCTAATGTCTTCTGGGCATCGGCAATACACAAACACAATACTGCTCTTCGGCAATTGATGCTCGCTACATCGGTCTTCTTCAAATATGTAGGTCAATACTTGAGAAGGCTTCTGGCAGTGTTTGGCCGTAAATCCTTGGTCTGCGTTTGTTAACACGTTTGGGGTTTTACAAAAAAAAACTTTATTGAAACTTAACATAATGTCGGACGAAGTGCTCGTCACAATTGTCGCAACAAAAAAGAGTCAACAAAAAAAAAAAAAAAAAAACCGAGATGCCGGAAGCTAGTCGGAAGGCCGGTGTCACGTTGAATTTAGTTGGGGTTTAACATCTATGAATGAGTAAGAAAATAAACGTACTAGATGCACTCGATTTTTAGATTGTGGTTTTCTTAGGCAGTGCGTCAATAGGCAGTTTGTTGCGTTTGTAGCCTTGCAACATTTTATATATTGTTTTGGGTGTTTGAGATGTCTGCACTCGCACTTATTTGGCTACAACAAAGTACTGGTTGGCACTCCGGGATATCTGTGATACTCCCGGAGTGCATTACGTCGATCGTAATATCAACAAAACCATGTTATGATCTTGTGAGAGCCATTTCTTTATATATAAATTAATTCGTGTTTGTAACCGAACTCCTCCTAAATGAAATTTTGTGTGTGTGCTTGAATGGGTCTAAGGATGGTTTAGATCCACAATTGGACCCGGTAGGTGGTGCTGCGATCCGATTCCACAAAAGTTCAAACAATAACCACTCAACCATAAATACAAAAATTGAAAAGCAAAAAGCTCATGAATAAAATTTTAAATAATAAAAGGTTGGTTCGGAACGATGTCGGAGCTCGGAGGAAAAAATTGTAATTGAATGTACTCCTAGAACTCAGCGCATTCAAAAGTAGGTTTAATAGGTATTTTAGCTTATAAAAAATTCAAATCCAACTTATTTTGTAGATTCTGCTGTTAACGTTTATTTTACGAATGCCGAAATGACATTTCTTAAACTTTTCGTACAGGCACGTAGCCAGGGGGGGGGGGGGCTTGAGGGGCTGAAGCCCCCCCCGAAAGTCTTTAACAAAAGGCAAAAACTAAAATTTTCTAACTGATAGCTCAACCTTTTTTTCCGGGAAAGGCGGACTTATAACGCTTCAACAGCGCCCCGAGATGCTTGCAGATGTCTGTTAGTTTCAAATTTTGCTTGTCCTGTAACAAAAGGAGTTTTGGAAAGTTTATGCCCTCGGGGTTGTCAAGTGTACTGTATGCTCATGAGCATTAGCAGCCTGTCTAGTGGGGCGCCCAAAAGTTGCATTTCGAGGGACAATGTCTTTGAGTTCCTCGGAACATCTACCAAGGAAGTACCTCTACCTATAGAACAAGCAGAGGTCAGCGACTTGTCTTCTGTGCACCAACGGTTGTAGATTCGATGTGAGTGATGGGTTTCCAATAAGTCGAACTGCTCGTCTCTGTATGCTGTCAAGTAGGTTAAGTGAATGTTTTGGGGAAGAGCTTCATATATGGGAGCAATATTCCAGGCCTGGTCTAACCTGTGCTTTGTACAGCAGGAGAAGTTACTTGGGGCTAAAGTACCTCTTTGCTCTAAATAGGTAGCTCAACTTACCGGACGCCAATCTTGCGATATAGGGTTGATAGGTCATCCATTTGGATCTGAGGAACTGTTGAAACATTTTTTTCTAGAAAATGTTGTGAACTGTGTCTTGTTTGCAACTGAAACTGAAATGACCGTAATGGGGCTTAATATAAATTCAAATCTATAAAAATAAGGAGGTAATCCCGGTAGGCATACAGTATTCAAACGCTAGGTATGTACACTGTGCAAGCCATAGCTTTAACCTGGCTCTGAAATGTCAACTCCTGCAATTCGCAATTGCCTTAGTGTAGTTAGTGAAATAGCTTATTTCTTCCGCAACCTTTCAAATGCATATTATGTAACTTTCAAAACTGTCATAAAAAACACGCACCAGAGAGCCGAAAAACTTGACTTCTGCGCCTTTGTGAAACAAAATTCATTGAAAGGAATGACAGTATTAGTTCCTTTGTAGAGCTTTTCAAATGCATCTCAATAAGTATTGAAAAAATAACTAGCAGAACGTGGGTGATGTCTTCGAAAGTGTCAACACTTTTGGCAGTGGTCCAAAAATGCGATTGCCTAGTAAGCCTCATTGTATACGAAAAACTTTTCAGTTTAGCGCTGCCCTTATCAGTTTCCCTACAGAACAAATCCTTAGATTTCGTTTTTGCAATCGACCTCACAAAAGAAGTTCTGAATTCTCTTAAGGACATCAGAGAAAATGCCGAAGATTTTTTCAGAGAGGCTTTTCAATCCGCATCCTTACTTGCCGAGGACTTATTTGAAGAACTTCATTGAAACAAACAACGCATTCCAATCCAGAAACCTCTCCTTCTGCTATGATATCTGTTCATTCGGATACTATTGTGAATCCAGATAAGGTGCCGGCAGAATTAGTCTCGTGTGCGGAGGCCCATTGATCTCATATCAAAAAAAAATCAAGACGTTTTCTGCTTTGAAAAAATGTGACTAATAGAAATCAATGAATTGGAATATACATAGTTTTTTGTTTCGTAAGACTTGGAAGCAAGCCCCCCCCGAACCAAAATCCTGGCTACGGCCCTGTTTTCGTAAGAAAACCGGTCAGATACTTCTCTGGAAATTGAGAGATTTCTCTCTCGATTTTTGAGATTTGACATTTTTCATTTATCTATGCTGAAAGTATACTCAACAACTAAAAAAAAAAAAAAAAAAAAAAAAGGAAGAGTGTCATAAATTTATCGATATCCGTGGGAGCTAATAACGGACAATGAAAATGTACGAGCAGCCAAAACAACGTTTGACGGGACCGCTACGCTAGTATAAATATTCAGGAGAGCAAATCGTGTGTTGCCCCCGCAACAAAGTTAGATGAAGACATTTTCCAGACATGCTGTCGTATAGAGGCTATCCTTCCCGATTATAATACCAAACTTTTTTTCTAAGCATTTTCTGGCATTTATATAAAAGTGGTCCATTCTTAGGTCGTACTTATAGGATATTGCTTTTATGATTTGTGGAGGAGCTCGTATAAGCAGACTTTGCTAGCATCTTTGTCCTCCATTGAGGCGTGGACGCAAATCAACCTTGATGCGGATTGTCATAAGAGATAAACTAACTTTAGACAAATCCACATCCAAATAAGCGATTTCAGAGTTCTCCATCCGCTTTTTGTGCGTCCGATCTCATTGTACTTCCGGACCTTGGGTTTGGATGCAGGCCTCCTGTTTTTGGTTCCGAAATCTCTTCGTCTTTAGTCGCCTTCTATACCTTCTGACCTCGAGAAGACTTCAATCTTAAAACCAAATATGAAATATTCAGAGCAATGAACCCCATCCTTTGAGTCCAAATAATCATATTTCAACAGCCAATACATGGTGTTCTATCTATGACTCTATTAATTGACACCCACTATACCACCCTGTAAAGAAATCGAAAATTCTACACCCTTCTGTTGCCAGATAATAAAATGCGCAATTAGTGCACGCTTGCAGTAACACAGAATACTTTTGACTTGTACGCACTCATATACAACGAGTCAAATAAATTCATCAAAGGGAGGCATTAATTAAATTATTATTCGTCGAAAATATGTTGCATGACGAATGTGTGAGTGAACAAAAGTGGGACCCGGGAGGGACCTGTTTTGTGTGTGCTTTTTATTTTTTATTCGAATAATAATTGGCCGCCAATTTGTTGATATTCATGCTCGAGTCGATGAGGTAATTTACATTTTGAAAGGATTTTAATTGATTTTATGGTACGAGTGTGTGTAAGTGGATGAGTTAGATTTTAATAATTTTTTTAGAGAATAAAAATACAAAATAAACGGCTCTAAGTGCATCGATATACGTGGGTAATTGAGAGAGAGCGAGAGCAGGACACCCCAAATGCGGATTAAATTGCTAGAGCATGGTATGTCCACAACACTTGTTTTGATGTTTTGTTTGACAATTTGTGCAAACATTTAGGTGATGATGATGACATTTAAATTGCACATGCATGTCGTACAAAATGATTAAATTTTAATTATTGTCCCGCTTTGAGATACATAAGTGAGATGATATTTTTTTTTTCTGTAAACTTTCTGTCAACTGCAGCACGTGATGTAGAATTAGATAGATCTCATTGAAGAGCTTGTTCTCATTTAACGAATACGCCTCTTCTGCGGATATCTATTACTCAATTAAGATGAACAAGATTTTCAAAATGTGTATCGTCAGCGGGTTCAGGGCAGAATTAAAACGTATACCCCGTCGTCCGACACTGCTGTGATGACACACGCATTCATCATCTGGTGAAATGGAATGATCTAAACAAATTTTCATCGGTATAGCAATAGCTAGATACAGTTTAATGAATGTGATGTGAATATTTGACCAGACTTCAGATAATAGTGTTTCTTAATTGCGACTGTCACACAAAGCTATATAGAAAGTGTTCAGGTTTTTGACAGCTGCCAAGATAACTAGAGGATATCCAGAAGGAGGGGTACTATCGCCCTTAATGTGGAGCCTAGTCGTGGACGAGCTACTGGAAAAATGAACCAGCCTTGCGGCACCAGCTGTCAGGCATATGCCGAAGACATAGTACTGATTGCCAGGGGAAAGTTTAAGAAAACCCTCTGTGATATCATACAGAGAGGATTGAAAGCAACACAAGAATGGTGTCATACTGCAGGACTAAATATCAATCCGGCGAAAACAACTATAGTACCATTCACAAGGAAAAGAGAGCTTCAGAGACTATAAGCAATACGACTATCAGGCACGACTATGATGCTACAAAAATGCGAGAAACATATAACCTCACATCTGAAAAACATATTCCTAAGCAGCCTAAAGCTGGGATACGTTCCAAAATCATGGCGAGAAGTTAAAGTGGTCTTTATACCCAAAGCTGGCAAACCCAGCCACACTACTGCCAAAGACTTTAGACCCATAAGCCTAACCTCATTTGTTCTAAAAACATTTGAAAGGCTCATAGATCTACATATCCGGACTAAAATGAACCCGGATGCTATATCCCCGGCTCAACACGCCTATACAAAGGGCAAAAGTGTTGAAACAGCACTCCATAGTGTAGTCAGCACGGTGGAAAAAACATTAAGAGTTAAAGAATACAAGTTAATCACTACACCGAAATAATTAATAAAAAAAAATCTTTTCTAGAGCAGTTTGCTCTGACCTTTATTGAGTTTACTTCTTAACTAACTACAATCAATAATTTTATATTCGATTTTACCTCGGTACTTTGCATTCCTAAGGTATTGAATTGAATTGCAACATGAATTTCTGTGGAAATTCGCTGTATCGAGGCAGACGCTTTGTCAGCATTTCCGTTGCTCGTGTTGATGTTAACTCTTCCCCTCTAAAAAACGATCGTCATCGGTCGTCAGAAGTATGGTAGGTTGTTGAACTTTGGGCTGCTTGGATATTGGAGATAGTTGACCTCAGGAACGGAAAGTCTATCGATGATTGTTACTGGTCCATTCGTCTTTGTTGTCGGTTGTTCAATTATGATTTCTGTGTTGTTTCTTCTTGGCAAGATTTTGCATATGATCGCTATTGTAATAAGTAGTCCTAGTACGGAGATGAGGGAATATGTTGTTACTCGTTGATTATCGTTTTCTGTTTGTAGAAGGTGGATCTTATTGGTATTGTTAATATGGAGATCCTTCATCATTTCTAGTGAGAGTAATTCACGGTATTCGTTTTCCTTGGGACTGGTTTGCAATATTGCCGGAAGTGGTTTAATCATTGAGGCTTCTTTGGAGATGTATTGGATTCCGTTCAAAGTGATGGTCATGTTATGGAATTTTACCAAGAATGTTCCATTTAGGTTGTGTGTTGTGTTATCAAATTCAAGGGTGCCGATGAATTGGTTCAATAGCATTATGCCCGTTGATATTTCATCTATGGTCGGAATATGATGATTATTTATTTTGTTGCAAGTAGCTGGTAGACTTTTTAATAAATTAGGAATGCAAGTATCGTTTGTAATATTGACAATATTTTTTGAGTTACAAATGGATAGATTGTTAAAAGTTTTACATTTGTTTGTTGTTCCATATAATTTTTCATTATTTCTTAAAATTACCTCGTACAATGTTTCTGTTACAATGTTTTTCTTTTTAATTGGCTTTATTAACAAATTTTCGTAAATTTCATTCGTTGTTAAGGGAATGTTTATTATGTAGAGGATTGACGTACTATTGCTTAAAACTTTTATATCTGCAAAGTCTAGGGCTTCTTCTATTGTTGTGTAGGGTAATTTTTGTTCATTAAATACTTTGGTGGCTAATTCTATTTCATTTTTTGACAATATAAAAGAGTTTATTGTACCTAGTTTAGCCCAATGAATGGCATAGTTAATATTCTCTAGTTCTTCTTTTACAATTTTGATTTTATATTTGAGATTTGATATAATTTCATAATTTATTTTATTATTATTTTTAAGTAAGTTTTGGATTTCATTCTGGATTCTCGTAATATTGTTTATTCGTTCGTTATACAATTCATTAATAATAACCTGTTTATTGTTGTTTTTTAGAACATCTGTAATTTTTTCTTTTATTGTAACAAAGTCATCGTGGTCTGGGTTGCCAGCAATCCATTTCCAACCTTTGCCTATAAAGTCTAGAGAACGTTTCGCTATTCTGGGTTGTAAGTTATGTAAAAGATTACGGATTTGTTGAATTTCATGTGATATTAAGGGAAAAAGGATTTGACTTTGGGTTGTTTCGAGATTAAGGACTGGTGATATGTCGGAAAGGAATTGCTCATATTGTTTAAGATTAATGCTATGTATTAACTTGAAATGTCCATCTTGAATTTTTGTTTGCCCTGTATGTAGGGAGACAATTTGGGAGTTTGAGAAATCCATGATCTGGATCTCCGCTCGACCAAAATAGATGGTGCATCTGAAAGAGAATTAGTTTCTTATATTACTTTTATGGACTATTTTTCCGGATTCTGTTACTATTGTAGAGTTTCTATTTTCCTTAATGATTTCTTGTCTATACCTATTTGTTAATTTTGAACCTAACCGTTTGTTGTTTTTTACATAAATGACCTGTCCTATCTGATAGTCCTTCTGCGGTTTTCTTTTTTTATTATGATATTTAATATCTTTTTCCTGTTTTGCTTTAATTTTCTCGATGTTAATTAAACGTGTCTTTTCAAATTGTTCCGGGTTTAGTCTGGGTATTCGCCCATAGTAAAGTTCTATGGGCTTTTTACCTGTAGTTGAATGGATAGTAAAATTGTACTCGTTAACGGCTCGCTGTAACAGTTCTTTGAAAGACCGTGAAGGTCCTTCCGATTTGAGACATCTCATAATCTCAGATAGGGTGGAGTGAAAGCGTTCGACTTGGCCGTTCACTTCACTTTTGTATGGTGGTGTTTTGAAAATTTTGATTTGGAGGTCATCTTCTAACATTGAGGTTATCGAGGCTGAGTTAAGAGCCTTTTCGTTGTCTATAACAACGACTTCGGGGACACAAAAGTAGAACAAGATATCACGTAAAGGTTCCTTGATATCTTCGATTGAACGGGATGATATTATTTTAGCCTGTGCGAATTTCGTGAACTTATCGACGGCGGTCAACACGAGGTATTTTTCCGTAGAAAATATGTCTATATGGAGGATGTTACCAGGATAGCTAGGGATCGGTGTGTGATTCAAATGTGGTTTGTTAGGATGCCTGTCATATTTATTCTCCTTGCATGTTACGCATCGGTTAACTAGTGTTCTAATTTTTGAGGACATTTTAGGGAAGTAATAGTTTTCCAACAGTTGAATCCTGTTTTCTTCGGCGTTACGATGTGCTCTTCGATGTATCTTCAGAATTTTTTCTTCTTGCTCTATTTGGCCGGTTATGTCTTCAACAAATTTTTGGGTGAATCGAATACGATAATCTTTAAAATGTAACGGATAAATTTCTTGTACTCGTCCCATCGTCATTTCGTCTGTTAGAAGTCCGTTAATAGTATTTGGATTAAGGTATCTCTTGAAAATGTTAATGATGTCGTTTGTTGAGTAGTCTTGGCGTATCAGAATATGTCTTGTATAGTTGTCAAAGGGGTTCTGGATTTGATAGCTATTTTCATTTCCTATCTTGAGTAAAAGTTGATTTCGAAAAACGTTTATAGGGATTTCTACAGATGGAATTAGGTTTTGCGCTGAACTGTCAGCACTGTGTTCTGTAGGGGTCATTGAGTGTATTTCAGTTTTTGGGGGTCTCGAGAGAGAGTCAGCAACCACATTTTCCTTACCTGGTTTATATTTTAGCTCATAATTATACTCCTCCAATATGGCTTTCCACCTTTTCATTTTGGAGTTTGTATTTTTGTTACTTAGAGCATAGGTAAGTGGTTGGTGGTCTGTGAAAATGTTGACTTTCCGGGATCCGTAAAGGAAGTTTCTCAAAGAATTGAGGGACCAAATAATCGCCAGCATTTCTTTTTCGTTCGTGGCATAACCTTCTTCTGTTTTGCTTAAGGTTCTGGAGAGAAATGTGATTGGCTTATCATCCTGTGAGAGGACTGCTCCAATGGCGTAGTCGGAAGCGTCAGTTGTTAATTGAAAGCTTTTGTCAAAGTCTGGATATTGAAGAATAACTTCTTCGGAGGCGAGAGAGTTTTTTAATTTGTGGAATGCTTCGATGGCATCTTGATTCAACTGAATAAGTTTTTTCTTTGACATATTTGCGGACACATGTCCATCTTCCCCTCTTAAAAGGGATGTCAGTGGTTTTGCCAACTTTGAGTAATCTCGTATAAAGCGGCGGTAATACCCTGACATTCCGAGAAAGGATCGAAGTTCTTTTAGGTTTTCAGGAATAGGTCGATCAACTATAGCTTGTACCTTTTTTGGATTGGTTTTTATTCCGAATCTTCCAATAATAAACCCTAAAAATTCTACTTCTTTCTGGAAAAATTCGCATTTATCGAGCTGAATTTTCATATTTGCTTTTTCTAAGGTGTGAAATACTTTTTCCAGATTTGAGAAATGTTCGGTTTCGTCTTTCCCAAAGATGACAATGTCATCAATGTAAACATAGCAACATTTTCCAATGAGGTCTCTTAGAATGTCATCTAGCGTTCTCTGGAAAATGGAGGGGGCGTTCTTTAGCCCAAATGGAAGACGAGTAAATTCGAACTTGCCATTATTTACCGAAAAGGCAGTTTTTTCTATATCAGAATCCTTAAGTGGGATCTGATGGAAACCACTTTTTAGGTCCACTATGGAAAACCATTGATTTTTACTAAGGTTTGCAAGGATTTCGTATATTTCAGGGATTGGATACTTGTCGGCGATAGTTATAGCGTTTAGCTTACGGTAATCAATTACCATTCGAAACTTCTTTTCTCCTGAAGCATCCATTTTTTTGGGGACAACCCAAACAGGAGAATTGTAGGGAGATCTTGATGGTCTTATGATACCGTCTTCTAATAGTTTCCGTATTTCTTTTTCGACTTCATTTTTAAGTGCCATGGGGTAAGGATATGATTTCGAGTACACGGGGTCTCGAGTTGTGGTTCGAATTTCTCCTTTGACCATGGTGGTATAGGTTAACTTTTCGTTTGGTTCCGAAAAGAGATTGGGGCATTTATGAATAATTTTAATAAGTTCGGAATGTTGTTCTTTAGTCATGTGGTCGGTTCTAATATTTATGTTATTGACAAATTGTGATTGATGTTGTTTGAGCGGAATGGAAATTCTTGGATGAGAGAAACCAGGGTGAATAGACATATGGTTTCTACTTGCGTTAATGATAGCATTCAAATGTTTTAGTGTGTCATGTCCTATGATACCATCAAATGAAATAAGACTAGGGAGAATAAAAAATGTAATTTTGTCAGTTTGGGGGCCAAAAAGTTGAATAAGTGCATGATGGGTTATTTTAATATTTCCCCCCACGGAGTGAGCGTAGAAGGGTTTAGCATTTAGTAGGGGATTCTTTATGTGACGTGGTTGAACGTAATTCTTGTTGGAACCTGTGTCAACAAGAAACTTCAGGGTCTCTCCACTTCTAGAAATGTGTTCGAAATAAGGAAGTGAAGAGGGCGTTAGTCTAAAAAATAGATGTCATCCAGTTCTTCGTGTTGGTCAAAGTTTTCTCCTCCACTCTGTTCAGTGTATTCTTCTAGTGATTCGTCATAATTTTGGTCTTCCTCTGCAATTTCTGTCTCGTAGTCTTCCATGGATTTTTCTTCGTCACCGAGTTGAGCTGTGTGATGGATTCGCTGCATCTTTTGTGGTTGGTGTATTTGCTGCGAATGTTGTCGTTTTTGTATGAATTGTTGATTCCTTGGTCTATTTTGATAGTCTACTTTCTGAGTCCTCAGGGAGTAGTCAATGGACATTGGTTTCGGTGGGAGAGGTCGTTGATTTGGTGGTATTCTTTGTTGTTGGTACCTAGGTTGGTATTGGACATCTCTATAGAGTTGAGGTTGTTGTGGAGCACGAGGGTTGTGCAGTAAGTGGGGATAGAAATTGTGTCTAGGAGCTGGGGCTGGTGCAGGTCCTGGAGGACTGTTCCTTTTAGCGGGAACTGGAGGTGCTTGTTGAGACGATCTGGGAGAACTGTGGGAATTGTTTGCGTACTGGGCGCGAAAGTCTACGTTTTGTAGTTTCAAACACAAATGCAGGGCCTGTGGAAGGTCTGCTGGTTCACGTATGCTAAGCAGGCGAGGCAGATCTCCTTTCAAACCCCTGACGAAGGTATCGAGGGCCTTGTCACGGTAGCATTGAGTCATGTTGTTCATAGCATCTTGACTCATTTCCATTGATCCCAGTTTGTTTAGGATTAATGACAAGTGGTGATAGACGATCTGATAGAATTCAGAAATCGTGCTATTGCCTTGCACTAGCGTTGTCATTTGATATTCAAGGGTTCCTAAGTCCCTTTTATCCGCATAGTGAAGAGTAAGGCATTTCGAGATTTTCTCCCAGTTAAGAGGCGTGTTGTACGACTCTAGCACGACGTCGGCATGTCCTACGATTTTGTTGCGAATTACAGACAAAATGCCATAGTACTTGGGAGTACCCCTAACGTGATCATAAATTTGGATTATTCTCTCAACACTCTTCTTCCATGAATTGAATTCATGAGCTTGCCCAGAGAATTCTCGTAGACTTTTAACTACGTCTGGTATTTTGTCAAGGTCGGCTAAATTATTATCAACTAAGTTGATGGGTTGGTCGACTTCGTTATTGATGTCGGCCGCGGGATTCATTATCGAATTAAATATTTGTCTTCCTTGTATTTGTAGCGTTTCTGCTACTAATCTGGTGATTAGTTGAACTAAATCGTTAGGATTAATACCTTGAGCAAGTTGGGGGGCAGGTTGGGGAGCAGGGCCAGGGATAGGTGGATCTGCGACGTGTTCCAGGCGTGCTGGCCTAATAAGGTTATTTTGATTTGCCATATTGGCTGAAACGTTTCAAAGTATCTAATTTGAAATAAAAGCAAGAGCACGGATGGAAATAGATAACGGCAAAGAAAGAGGAACGATTTTTTCAGATGTTATCTTAGTTCTAATGTAATAAACTTGTTTGAATAATGTTTTGTTAAATAAAATCAATTAATTAATCAATAGGTTTCTTTACACGGTTTTTAAGTTGTGCTTTTAGGATTTAACTTCACTTTGTTTACTCTTATTATTTCTCTTATTATTTCAAAAATTGATTCACTTCTTAGAGCTAGACTTACAATAATAGTATGAAGTGTTGCTCCATGTGTTGATTAACGATATTTTTTGTTTTGGTGGTTCTTCTATTCCTATTCAGGCGGCTGCAGCTTTATAGTTGCTCCTTTTTGTCCTTGGTTATCGGGCTACTGGGGGACCTCTTTTCTGTTCCTTTTTATCCTTGGTTATTGGACTACTGATGGAACTCTTTTCCTGAAGTTGCGAATTAATGTTGAACGTGTAAGTTCGAAAGCCACACAATGGGCGCCAGTTAATCACTACACCGAAATAATTAATAAAAAAAAATCTTTTCTAGAGCAGTTTGCTCTGACCTTTATTGAGTTTACTTCTTAACTAACTACAATCAATAATTTTATATTCGATTTTACCTCGGTACTTTGCATTCCTAAGGTATTGAATTGAATTGCAACATGAATTTCTGTGGAAATTCGCTGTATCGAGGCAGACGCTTTGTCAGCATTTCCGTTGCTCGTGTTGATGTTAACTTACACTCTGGCAGCCTTTCTGGACATTGAAGGAGCATTCAACAATGTCGAAACAGACGCCGTACAAAGAGTTCTTATAAACCTTAAAGTGAATACCACTATCATCAAATGGATAATGTGTATGCTCAGAAACAGAATAATCATCTCAGAACTAGGAGGTGTACAAACGAAGGTATCTGCATCAAGAGGCACTCCTCAAGGTGGAGTACTATCACCCCTACTCTGGGTTCTTGTGGTAAACGAGATCCTGATTAAACTAGAATTTAGTGGAGTTAGAGCAGTTGCATATGCCGACGACCTAGCACTGCTCGCGACTGGAAAATTCCTATCCACTATCAGCGAACAATTAAACAAAGCTCTATCCATGGTCAACACATGGACAAAAAAATGTGGACTGGCAGTAAACCCACATAAAACGGAATTAGTTCTCTTTACCAACAAAAGAACAATTCCTGAATTTAGCCTGCCAACAATTGAAGGGATTCCGCTTAAAATTTCTGAAAGTGCCAAATACTTGGGAGTTATCCTAGATCGAAAATTAAACTGGAACCTTAACATTAAAGAAAGAACCAATAAGGCGATGATAGCATTCTATGCCTGTAATAGAATATTCGGAAGAACATGGGGTCCTAGCCCTAAAATAGTCATGTGGCTGTACACGGCGGTTGTAAGACCGATACTAACATATGGTAGTTTATTCTGGTGGCAAGCGCTGTTAAAGGCTAACAATCTTAAAACCATGACAAAGATTCAAAGAATGGCCTGCATCGGCACCACGGGGGCAATGAGAACCAGCCCTACTGCAGGATTAGAGGCCATACTCAATCTTAAACCGCTAGACCTCTTTGTACAGGAATCAGCTGCAAATAATGCCCTCCGGTTAAGCCAGACCAAAAACTGGAAACACAGCCTGACGGGTCATGCACAAATTCTGAAGAAATACACGGACAATAATGTATGCACGGACTACACTACTCCCCGGCTAGATTTTACACGGCCATTTACCACGTGTTTTCCCAGCAGGGACGATTGGTATGAAGATCAACCAGCATCCATTGGATCAACCATACCTATATACACGGATGGATCAAAGATGGAAATTGGCGTTGGCGCGGGTTTCTACTCGGAACGTCTCGGACTATCCAGTTCAATAAGGCTTCCTGACTACAGCAGTGTATTCCAAGCTGAGGTACTGGCAGTGACAACAGCTGCTAAACAGGTTGCAATGATGGCAATACCTCATGCGGATATTACCTTTTTCATTGACAGTCAAGCGGCAATAAAAGCGATCTCTGCCGTTGAGTTAAAATCAAAGCTTGTAAGTCGCTGTCGCGAAGAGCTACGGGTTCTTGGCGCGCAGCACAAAGTAAGACTATGCTGGGTTCCCGGACACAGAGGTGTACCTGGAAATGAAAAGGCAGATGAGCTGGCAAGAAGAGGGTCCTCCCTTGAACTAAACCAGGCTGACACCACAGTAATGATTCCCCCTGTAATCTCAGACAGAAGATTGGGAACAAAATACTAATGGAAGCAAATGATAGATGGAACAGGCTCGACTCCTGCGGCATAACCAGGAAAATGTGGCCAACCTACAACAAACAGAAAACTGAAAATATCTTACAACTGAACAAGAAATCATTGTCCTCGATTGTAGGTATTATCACCGGACACAACATGCTAAAATACCATACCAAGAAAATGGGAATTAGTACAGACGACCTGTGCAGAGGATGCGGAGACGAGGAGGTGCATGAGGATACCCCACACTTCCTTTGTCACTGCCCTGCGCTCTGCCACATACGAAACAAAGTCCTTGGCAGTTACTTCTTCGAGGATTTAGAAGAACTTTCAGACAGGTCCATTAACGACCTACTTAAATTTGTAAATAAAACGGGTTGGTTCACCAAGCCGTAGGTTTTTCATAGGTTTCCAGAGTATGGGGGTCATAAACCCCTAGGGCATCACAACGGATCTACATTGATCTAAGTGTGGCACGTACAGGTTTCTACTGTCCTGCCTACCCACTAACCTAACCTAACCTAACCTCAGGCACGACACTGATACCAGTCAATGAAGTTAAATACCTAGGACTACATACACATAGATAGTAAACTCATCTGGGGAAAACACACGGAAGAGATTTCAAAGAAGGCACCACGCGCTCTTATGATATGTAAGAGTTTAGCAGGAAAATCGTGGGGATGCAGCCCAAGCATCCAGCGATGGATGTACATTGCAATTGTGAGACCCATGATCTATTACCTCTATACCCGTCTATACTTCATGGTTGAGGATACGGCGGAAAAAACATTCTGAGGACTGAGAATGGCAAAAGAAGGAATCGGAAGGGAGAAATGCATTGGCTCGAAAGAATACGATGTACTACTTGCAAAACTTCCACTTCTAGCTATACCCAGGCATGATAGTATCAGGAGATTCCATTTTGAGAAAAACTTTAAAACGAAGCTCAGCAATAAGAAACATTGGAGCAATGAATCCATGACCTATGGACTGAGCAACCACTCCGTAAAATGGTATACGGATGGATCGAGAACGGACGAAGGAACTGGTGCAGGAGTGTTTGGGCCAGGAACTATAAGCACTACGAATCCATGGGCAAATGTACCAGCATCTTTCAGGCTGAAATATGTGCTATTGATAGGTGCGTTCGGATCATTTTCAAGAAAAATTACATCAGAAACTGTGATATAGCAGTGATGTCAGATAGTCAAGCCGTCAAGGCACTTGGAGCCAATATCATAAAATCCAAGCTTGTGTGGGAATGCCTATCGGAAAATACCCTACGAGAACAGTGAAAAATAAAAAAGAACCGCATCTTTTAAAAACCCTCAAGGCCTAAGGCAAGCTAAGAAACTTCTAGGGAACTATAACCTAAAAAGATTCAAGGCGTGTATTGGTCTAAGCAAAAATAACCTAAGAATCCTCACAGGTCTCGTAACGGGACACTGTAGACTGAGGGAACATCTGAGGAAAATGGGTTTACAGAAGATGGAGTCTGCAGATATTGCGATGAGCACGCAGAAACCCCAAATCACATTCTAAAACTCTGTGAGGCACTGACCCACAGGAGGTTCAAACATCTGGGCAAGTACGAGATAACAGATAAGGATATACCAACCATGGACCCACTACTTATTCTCAGATTCATAAAAGAAACTGGACTCGATGGAGTGCTCTAAAGTTCATATTCTTGCCAAGGCTTAAGACAGAGCAAAAACCCTCAAATACGGTTCCTAACGGAAATGTAATGAGATGGAGCTCTGGAAAAGGGCATGAAACTTTCCAAGGTATAAGCAGGGGGCACAATAGACCACGAGGTCGCAGTGCGCTAAACCTTCTTCATTATTATTATTATATTGACAGCCGCCTGGGACAATGTGCCCCGTTTGAAGGGGCTTTGTAATAATGTGTTAAGTGTCGGTTGGTTGAAAGAAGCTGTCAGCTGGGAAACGCCAACACACTTAGTCCAGCATGGCTCCATTGTGATACCACAACAAAGGATTATATAAGATCTCTCGACTATAGTTAAACCATTTTGAGCTCATTATAAAGCGTAAGAGGCTTCTTATGTCTGTGTTTGTGAGATCGCCCAAGTCGTTGTAATGGAAGCCTCCTAGGTGAAGCTTTCTTCTACGGGAGAGAGTTGGGCAGGATCAAAGAAGGTGAGGGATAGTTTCCTTCTCTTCCTCATCCATACAGCTTATGCAAAAGTCGTTTGCGAAAAGGCCTAGCTTTAAGGCATGTTTACCATGTAATGATACCTATTGTAGTGGAGAGATGAAATTCTTAGAGCGTTTCTAATCCAGCTTAGGCCAAATTTGGTTTGTCACTAGATAAGTCGCGCCACTTAGGTGGACAGATTTGTACTCTCGACAGCATTCAGCTTCAATTTTTGTTTGCGAGTTGCGATTGGTAGTGTGCCTTTATCCAGCAGAATGGGTTGAGTTGTTCCTATTCTACCGAGTTCGTCGGCCTTACAATTCCCTGGAATGTCTCTATGCCCCGGCACCCATATTAGGTGAATGTTGAACTGTTCGGCCATCTCCGTAAGAGATGATCGGCAGTCGAGGGCTACTAGAGAAGTTATAGAGATCGAATCCAAGGATTTTATGGCTGCTTGGCATGGCCGATACCTCACCCCCTGAGTAGCATACTCAACGAACGGCCAAGAGCGCTCGTCGGATCAACAGGCGCCGCAAATATTATTAGACCTGAATTAGCGCTGAATATGTTGGTGGGCCTTGCTTTTGCGGAAAGCTTGGCTTTGCAACCAACTTTGTGTGCGTTGCACGGTGGCAGCTTTTTACCAAGATGACGGAAGATTGTTTTGGGGTCCTGGCTTATCACGGGCTGGTAAGCCCGTCTATCTCGTATCAATTTTTAATACTACTTATCTAGTTCGAAGTTCATTCCTGAAGTAAAAACATCGCAAACATAGATACATACAAGTCGGGATGATGACGTTTGTCAAGCACTCATTGTCTGTCTGGTAGGTAGTCGTTTTTTTGTGAGTGACTTGTATATATACAGATATTGGTTTGAACTACACTGAACTAAAAGAACTAACTCACAAAGCAGATCGGTGAGCTCCTAAAGTAAAGTGGTGATTATCCAAAAGAATATTCGAAATACTTGATGATGAGGTCCAATATTACCACACAGAACCGGTTATATCCGTTGGAAAGATTTTTTATGCAGCCCCTATAAATACGGGGGCTAGAGTTTGTTCTCTTTCTAGTACTAGTATGTTACTATACGACAGACATCATTGAAATCTCTCTAAAACAATCGGAGCCCCACAAAGCTGGTTAAAACGGCAGACCGGGCTAAACCTTTTCTATATATTAATGCCGCAAGATTCGACTTAACATTGTAAGCTTCTTAAAGTGATACCCCTAGCAACTGTCCACTGCTCAATTCTTATGCTGGAAGTTTAACAGTAAAGTTAACACCAAATAAACGTCTATTGACGAAGGTTATCTAAGAAGTTTTCTTTTAGCGAGAGAACCTGGTAACCCCCTTGTAAAGGGTAACGGCTAATATAGATCCACAGGCAATTGTAGTAAAAAGCTTCATGATCTGTGAGCTGTGCATTTCAGAAACGGAACTTCTGTTCTATTCTATTTCCATTATACCCCCTCTCATCATAAGATACAGTACAGATCAAAAGCACCCCCACGCGAGTCCATTCAACTACCGGAGAACCCCTTCCAATTCATCATCCAACAAACCATCAAGTCAGTCAGTATAGTTAATCAATATATTATAAGTATTACAATACAAACCACCGAAGCACCAGCATCAAACGAATCGAATCATTAAGACTACAGCCCTAATTTTGTTGAAACGAGGGCATCAGGCGTGAGCTTCAAATTAAAGCAGAAATGTGAAATGGATCTCAGATGTTAATTACTCGCTCGATGACTACATGGCGCGCTGCTAACAACCATGTTGACCATGAGCATCATGGAGATGAATACAAACATTTTATTTCATTTTCATGAGCTTCGCGAGAAATGCGTTGCGTGTATCGGCTCCCAGCGGTATTTCGATATCTGACGAATATTCAAAGTGGTTGGTTGGAAAATTAAAAAGAGTCGTTACAGTCAAAGGGGAGATATTGCCATTGGGAATGTTAACATATCCTGTGTGATATCAAGAATCCTGTCAGGAAATTTACTGAATCTCAGTTTTCCACACAATAAAATTGTAAATTAAGTATTCCGAAGGAGATGTTGAATAATGCTGCTCAGAGATGATGGAAGCTGTGACTGTATGCAGATAGTTCCTGGTAAACTTTACAGGCATCCTTGTCATAAAATATTCCTACGAATATAGATGAGTGTATACTCTTGTACGCATCTATAGGATTCTAGGTAGGTACCTTTCGTTCTATGAAATTTGATGACTTAATTGCAACCCTGTAGGGTACAGAGGAGAACTGATTTCTGTTAGGCAGCTATGGGTGAAAGTCAGAAGTTAAAATGTGCGTGTAACTAAATACGATTACGAAGAAGGGATGTGAAACTACCCTTGGGGATGCAAGGATAAGGTAGCTACTATTTGGAAATATTTAAGATGAATTTAAAGCGATAGATAGGTATCTACAGAATATGTTAGTTGCTGCTATAATATATTCACATATTCATTGACGCAATTTGTCGAGATGTAGATTTCGTAGGAAGAAGAAGGTAACTTTTCATCTAGCGTGCACAGTTGACATCTGCTCTGCGATAATGTAAACAATAATTTTCAATTAAAAAACTGTCTGAAAGATAAACGACATGATCCTATAGAAATCCAAGAATGATTTGTCCACCCTAACACATTTGGTTCAGGTAAAATTTATTACTGAAGCCTTTATATTCGTTATACCTACACCCCTAACTGAAAAGGCTGACGATTATAATCATTGGGAAGTTGATGACCTCTTGAATGAAGTCTTGAAAGGGGGATACTTCAATGATATAAAAAAAGCAAAGAAAAAGTTGGTCAGAAAAGTCTCCGCGACTAGGCGCTCGTAATTTAATGATATGTAGTTAGGACCATCTACGTAGCCAAGTAAATATCCCTATCCACACAGAAGCCTTGACTCTACAGACTTTCGAAATGTCAAGCAAACCGATCTAACATTTATTAGGCACGTGCACACTCTGAGGGTAAACATCAACTCTGACAATTTTCCTGCTAAGGCTAAAGCTAGACCTCGATTTTTCAACGACAAGAATCTGCGAATCGTCTAGAAAAAGAAGGCTTTGGAAGCACTGCAATAGATTCTGGTTATACCATAGGCATCCTAGTGGATGATGGAGATGCAGACCAACGGGCCACTATATATGGGGTAGCAAAGTAATGATAGAATAGGCGTGGCTCTGCTAGAACCGCGTATAATCTATGTAACAGTTTTTTTTTTTGGATAATATTAATACCGTGGTATTCAGTACATACATACATCAACTACCCTTGCTAACACCATAAATATTTCATCAACCTACTATATTTATCCTCGAAGTATAGTTGTTTTCTTGCAGAGTGTGATTAAGCCTACTGTAGATCATTCTGTCTCTGTGTAGTGAGTCCGAAAGCTTCCTTCAAAAACTTTATTCTTTCCCGCTCATGGGCTCTGCTTACCCTGGGGTTCCGTGGAACTGTTTTCAGGGTTCCGTGGCTTTCTTGAATTAAAAATAGGCAGTAAAACACAAAAATAATTGTTGTAAGTATATGTGGGAACGGAACCTTAAAAAAGCAAACAAAAATGATACAGCAACATTCACTTTCCAAAGAAATTTACGAGCAACATCCATCCATCCACGCGTTTGAGTGCGCGCATAGCTTTTATGAGGTAGGTCTTACATCTTATCTTACAAAGAATGAACTTCACAAAAAATTCATGCGAGTGGGCATAGTTCATGCACAGTTTTTGTAAAGTTTCTGCATAATATCTGAAAAAGAATGAAAATATAGTCCGAATGAAACCCAGCCTACGAGCTACAACACTAACGGCCAAATTATTCACTCCAGATGTAAATAAGGTTTAAGTTGATTTGACACCCGATCATTAATCTGCATTTTTTAAACCTGACAATTTAAACCTATATCCATAATATTCACTCAAAAACACGCCTTTAACCCGCTGGATTAAAAACAGATTTAAAACAGTTTCAACCGATTTTAACCCGCTTTCAACCAACGTAAATTCAAATTTCACATAAAACGACATTTGTTTTTGTTGTTTTTGACTAATATTGGAGATTGATTTGATTTGTTGAGACATCAGCATTTGGTGAATTTCACTTGTTTTTGTGTCCAATGTGAAATGAGTGGACTCGTGTACAAAAATATTAATACATTTGTTTTTTAATAGAACAGTTTTTAACACAGGTTAAAGTACTTAAACTGGTCTACGAAGTGAAGTTTAAATTCAATCGGACTAAACGCTGACAATGTTTAAAAACAGGTTTATTATCGGGTTTAAAGACTAAATATTATGGACTTGGGCTTAATTTTTGGGTTAAACTCACTTAATCCTGGGTGTAAACTTTAAACCGTATTAACGCGAATGAATAATTACGCCGTAAGCATTCCGGAAAACGAGTCTCTAGTCTCTTATATATAGATCTGCAGAATTCTTCTTCATCAAAA
Source organism: Cheilosia soror (assembly GCA_949372485.1). Taxonomy (NCBI): domain Eukaryota; kingdom Metazoa; phylum Arthropoda; class Insecta; order Diptera; family Syrphidae; genus Cheilosia; species Cheilosia soror. The sequence goes on from OX443561.1 coordinate 37,306,508, forward strand.
CATGTTTTCGATTCTACATATAAGAAACCTCTAAAATCAAAAAAAAAAAAAAAAAAAAAATGTTTCTTATATCCGAGTTGTTCTTATATGCGAGCACGTATTATAAGAAACAATGTTTCACGGTGTTTCCACATGCGTTTCTTATAAGCGATGTGTTCTTATATCGTAGGAGTGTTTCTTATATCCGTCGTGGACTGTACTGCAATTTTAGAAATTGCTGGTATGTATGAAGAAGACGAACTATATTATCCCAAGACGACGCCGCCGAGAACGATGAAGATGTGGCACGTCATGAATATGCAAATGACATATCTATTATTTGTTCCATATTTATCCATATTTTGGTTTATTTATTTTATATAATATGGTTTTCGACTAGCTCTAAATTTTTCGGCCAAAGACTTTCCGTAAACCGTAAACAAACAAACTCCAAATGACAAATCATAATAGGTATGTAAGTTGGTAAATCTTTAGAACTCTGAGAAAAAAATTTAGATTCGCAAAAGTGCTCTCGAATCTGAAAAGATAGCTTTTTTGTACCAAACGAACACAAAAAGTGATCTGGGGCCAGATAAAGTGTTTTTTTTTTGTAATCGAAATCGGCATAAGAGTTGGGGTTCCAAAATATATTTGGGCCTTCTTTAGGGTTCCGCAGCTTAATAAGTTTAAGAACCGCTGCTTTACTGTATCTGTATGCCTCCAACAGTTGGCGCTAATGGCGTTAAACAGAAACACTATATTGTAATCCACTATCATTAACATTCTATTTTTCGTTGAAGCAAACATAAAAGCACTAGCTCTTTCGGTTCACGGCGGAGAGAAACGAAAACACTCAAATTTCATCGAGCAATTCGTGCGATTTTGTTTGAGTGTTGACGGTGCCATCTGTTATAGAACGTTGGAAATAATTTGAATAAGTCGTTATTTTTGCGCAGTTTCAATGTTTCTATAATGGATGGCACTGTGTTCTATGTGCAAAATAGCAATGGCGAGCAGAGGTTGAAATCTCTTTCCTACTTTCGCCGCACTGAACCAAAAGGGCCAGTGCTTATGTTTGCTTCATTTTTCCTCGCAGGTTTGTATAAAACTGACATTTCACTAGCAGTCCATGTCAATGTCCACTATCTTATCATCCACTTAAACACTACAAAACTTCACTACTTTGGCTCGGCCACATCGAGCGAATGGAAATGCTCGATCCAAAATCTTCGAGTCCCAGACAGCAGACCCCCCAGTTGAAGTCAACCAGAAAGACCGAACCTTAATTTGAAATACAAAGATACAAAGAGCGCTTGGGTCTGATGGAAAAGTACTGGAAGCAGGATTGCCGGGATCGTATTGGAAATGAAAGAATGAAGTCCGTCTTAGAAATTATTTTATTAATTAATAAAGAAATTTAAAATACAAACAAGAGTATTTTAAACTATGACCTATAGCCCGTCATCAATACCTATATATTATTTTATTAGAAATATATTTACCTGTGCTTTGAGGACATTTTTTTTGTGAAAATGACATCTTTTCCATTTTCTAGTCAACCGTATTACAATAGCTAGCTAGATAGATATCCAAAGGAAGCCACACACTTTATAACAATAACATTTCCTTTAGAATTTCCCAATTCAGCATTTCGCCAATTTGGATTCCATGATGTGTCAACAAAGTAGACCCACGATGGGATAATTGTACGATGGATCCGACATCCCTATACGAATGGAGGAATGCCTCTGATGATAATAAGCGTGACATTGAAAATAGAGATGACGGATGACATATAATGAAGTTGAAAATAAAACACATGCGAGCATTTTGTTATTTCAACACACTATTTCTACCTTTCCGACATTTTTTTCCAAATTTAACTAGCCCCCATGAAGCTACATCCATCTTCAGGAAATAGAATTTTCCACCGAATGGACAAGTATTTGCAAATAAATTTTCACTTCACCTAGGTTATCATTGGAAGACAAAAAAAAAAATATAAATGTATATCGCAAATGTCCTGCTCCTGACTGCCTATTTGTTGAAGCCAGCCGGCTGGGTGTGAGGACAGTCCGGCCGTTTTGTATATGAGTTCGAAATTCACACCATCACATCAACGATGGGCATACCAAAAATGTTGTCAACTTGCCAAGTAAACAAAATCGAAATCCGGATACGCCATTTGTGAAATCGCAGACCCAGGCATTTCGAAATTAGATTGTACGACAGGAATATTATTGCTCCTGTCCTGTCAACAACAAACTATGGCTAGGGTGTGTGTTTGTGTGACAAGTACAAAACTGACGGCGAGTAGGTAGGTATTTTTGGGTAGGTACCCCTACCCTATACAGCGCTGTGGAATGGGTTCATTCGAAATAAATTGGTACACATACAATGCAGCCGCATCACTGGACATTGCTGTTGCTGTTGCAGCATGTACCAAATGCGTGTAACATGCATTTTCAACATTCCAATTATAAGCGGCGCTAAACAAAGCGATTTTAAAGTTTTACCAGCGCGTTTAATATGCCATTGCCATTTATTGGACAGGGAGGCGGATTGGTAGGTAGTGAGGTCAGGCGTTAGGGGGTTCACAGTTCAACAGAGGTGGGACATTTGTTTTATTGCTTAAATTTGTGTTTTTATACACAACGAATGTGAAATTTAAACTCTAGTTTTGAAAGCGAGTCCTTGATTTAAGTGAAGTGGAGTCTGTATACATTGATTTTGTTTAATTAAACTCAGAGTGGACGCAAGTGACTTTGTTTAAAGGATAGTGCTTTACCAACACAACTAACGAAGTAACGAGTTTTATGGAACTAATCTATAAAATTGCGATAAAGGTACGAAGTTCTCTATTTTTCTTGAGTATACTATTCATTCAATCCATTATTATCCATTAAATGGGTAGCGGATGTAGGTTGCTCACTCACGTGCTCCATAGCTCTCGATTCTCCGCCAACGACTCCAAATCATCAAGGGCAATCCCCATACGGGTACAGGAGAGATTATGGACTTGATGGTACGGATTCCATAGCACGTCATGGGATCCTAGTTGGGGACATGCGTTTAACATGACCAAACCACCGAAGCATGGACTGCTCCGTCCGGAGAAGTAGCTGCTCGACATTGACCTTCTCACGTATTCTGGTATTTCTAATGCGATCTCTACGGCTCACACCAGCAATACTACGGAGAAATCTCATTTCGGCAGCCTTTATCCGCGATCTTATTCTTTCAGTCATTACCCAAACCTCATGACCATAGGTAAGAGTTGTAACAAACACCGAATTAAAGACTGACAACTTAGCTTTGACACCAAGTTCAGTCCTCCTGATAACAGAATGACCAAGCTGTCTCAAAATTGATTCAGCCTGACTAATCCTTCAGGAAAACTCGGCATTGCTCCTTCCATCACTCGTGAATAAGACCCCGAGATACTTAAACTTCTCCACCTGTTTCAATGGGACTCCACTAACATGCAGAGTGCATTGAACAGGCGTTCTGGACACGACCATCACTACAGATTTGTTCACGTTTATTTTCATATCAGCTTCAACACAAACGGCTACAAACCGATCGAGTGCGCGCTGAAGTTCAGTCTGAGAGGACCCAAGAATGACCAAGTCATCAGTGAAGAGCAAATGACTTATCCTCAGATCTCCCAATTCGAAACGTTCTTCGCCAAGACTGCGCTGTAACATCCAGTCGACGATGAAAGGTTTCAATTTGTACAGTTTGTGTAAAGAGATTGAATGGCTCTCAAAAGAGAACCGTCAATTCCATACTCCTGTAATACACTCCAGAGTTTACCTCGAGGGACTCGGTCGTATCCTTTCTCCGAATCTACGAATCATGCGTAAATAGGTGTAGCATACTCCCAAGCCTTCTCAGGTACCATTCTGGGAGTGAATAACTGGTCGATTGTGCACTGCTCATCTCCTCCTAATCGTGACTCGACCACAGCTCTGAAGCGCGTTTCCACCACCTTGGCAAAGAATTTTCCGGGGAGACTTAAAAGTGATATACCCCTAAATTGGAGTAATCCCTTTTATCTCCTTTCTTGAAAAGGGGCACAATCATCCCAATCTGCCAATCGCTGGGTGTTTCGCCGCATTCCCAGGCCACTTTAATGACACGAGAGAGCCATTTGACTCCCTCTTCACCTGTAACGGCAGCCTTAAAATGACTTTTATGGTTAAGTGTAGTATGTCGATTTAAGTTATGTCCGTCACCGGTCATCTGTCAGCAAGTTTGTTTTTATGGGTATCACTGTGCCGTTTTAGTGTCTGTCATCGAGCAGAAATAGCCCAATTGGAAGTTACCCAAGTTCAGAACCATTTGAGAGAAGTAGAACCTACTCTCATTTACATGATGTATTTTAGCAAAAGGAAAGGAAGATAAATAATTTAAATACTTGTCAGTGGCTAAATCGGATGATGGATAAACGGGCCTTCCGATTCATATGCGATGTTGCGGGATTTTTTTTTGTCGGCAACGATCTCGAGCAAATTGAAATAGTTCATTAACGAAGCAACACCAGCAAATCTTGGTCGGTAGTGTGGAAGTGCGTGACTTTAAATTCAAGTGTGAAGTCAATAAACCAAACCAAATATATAATCCAGTAGAGATTTGTTTGGATAATTTAACTTTAATTTATATATCCTTAAGGTGAGTGAATCTTGTCGATATGTTCGTTTGGGAAGTGATTGTGAAATTAGGTTTTTCTTTTACATGTAGTGTATCTAGGCGACCACCGACTGTACATGTGCAGGTCGTGGTCGCCATCCTAAAAAGGTACCCAGGGAACATCATTGGTATTAAGTCCAAGTGAAGACCCACGAAAACAAAAATAGTTGAGCGAGCGGAGCCCAAACCTAATGCCGCAAAATCGCTTTTGATTGCCTACCTACCGATTTGCGATGTCAACGTTATAAAATGAAAATTACATTCATCGATATACATACAAATAGATTATTGGATAAGTGAAAGCATTATTTATAAAGTACATGCATAATCTACCTACCTATATCTTAATACATAAGTGATTAAAAAGCGGCAAATTCTCAGCCGCCTTCAGGATACCTACTTTATAAGTAGTGTAGACCTGAAGGATGCATTTTGGTAAAAAAAAATTTGCCGCTTTTTAATCACTTATGTATTAAGATATAGGTAGGTAGATTATGCATGTACTTTATAAATAATGCTTTCACTTATCCAATAATCTATTTGTATGTATATCGATGAATGTAATTTTCATTTTATAACGTTGACATCGCAAATCGGTAGGTAGGCAATCAAAAGCGATTTTGCGGCATTAGGTTTGGGCTCCGCTCGCTCAACTATTTTTGTTTTCGTGGGTCTTCACTTGGACTTAATACCAATGATGTTCCCTGGGTACCTTTTTAGGATGGCGACCACGACCTGCACATGTACAGTCGGTGGTCGCCTAGATACACTACATGTAAAAGAAAAACCTAATTTCACAATCACTTCCCAAACGAACATATCGACAAGATTCACTCACCTTAAGGATATATAAATTAAAGTTAAATTATCCAAACAAATCTCTACTGGATTATATATTTGGTTTGGTTTATTGACTTCACACTTGAATTTAAAGTCACGCACTTCCACACTACCGACCAAGATTTGCTGGTGTTGCTTCGTTAATGAACTATTTCAATTTGCTCGAGATCGTTGCCGACAAAAAAAAATCCCGCAACATCGCATATGAATCGGAAGGCCCGTTTATCCATCATCCGATTTAGCCACTGACAAGTATTTAAATTATTTATCTTCCTTTCCTTTTGCTAAAATACATCATGTAAATGAGAGTAGGTTCTACTTCTCTCAAATGGTTCTGAACTTGGGTAACTTCCAATTGGGCTATTTCTGCTCGATGACAGACACTAAAACGGCACAGTGATACCCATAAAAACAAACTTGCTGACAGATGACCGGTGACGGACATAACTTAAATCGACATACTACACTTAACCATAAAAGTCATTTTAAGGCTGCCGTTACACACCTAAGGCATTTAGCATTTCTTTCCTGATTTCATCCACTCCGGCAGATTTGCCAGCTTTTAGCGATTTGATAGCAAAAGTGACTTCCTCTACCGTGGGACTATTTTCCGCCCTGCTTAAGGCGATGGACGTGTCGTCCTCAATGCCCTGGATTGGATTGAGCAATTCAGAAAAGTGCTCGCTCCATCTGCGCAAGATGTCCTCCTCATTGAAAAGAAGTATACCATCTTTGGATTTGACTCCTTCAATAATGTTCCACTTCCTTCCTCTGGCGGATGGTTTGCCAGATCTGTGATCACGATCTAATTTCTCGCCAAACTCCTTCCAAGATTGTTCTTTAGCTGCTTTAACAGCCAATTTGCAAGTTCTTCGCGCCTCAATGTACCGGTTGCAATGTGCATGTGCATGTGAGTCTCCCAAGTGAATCCACACCTTGAAAGTCTTCTTCTTGAATATATTTTGTATGAGATTCGTGTTGCAATTGAAATGATAAGGTAACGGTAATGACACTTCTCGATTTTTCGATATCGTGGATGTTAAATTTTTCTGAAAGATCAAAAAATCTGGTGTCTTCTTATATCAGACAGCAGCAGCACAAAGCAGTTTTTGTTAACAACAAATTGTTAGAGTTTGAAATATTCTATTAAATTCTTTTGTAAGTATGCTGTTAAAAATTTCGGTGTACTATTTTTGTTCTTCTTCGCATTGTCTATGATTGCCTTCAACTTGGCTTCCGTAATCGGTGCATATTCCCCTTTGGGATCACCTTCACAGGACCCATTTAGGATTGAGGAGTCTAAAGCATCGGCTAATTCTAGGATTTTCGCGCTCTTATGTTCACTGGTTTCGTACTTAGACGTTCGCTTACCAATATATTCTGCGATAAACCTATTCTGCCATTAAAATCTCCAATTAGCATTAAGTTTGTTGATTCTATACCGTGTACTACATCTTTAAGCTTATTAAAATATTGCTCAGTTCACATCGATGGTGATTACCTACAACTCTATATAGATTTTCCCTTGAGTTTACTGGAAAATGCTATATATCTTATGAATCATGATTTTGATGGCATTGCCCAGGGCCGTAGCCAGGATTTTGGTTCGGGGGGGCTTGCTTCCAAGTCTTACAAAAAAAAAAACTATGTATATTCCAATTCATTGATTTCTATTAGTCACATTTTTTCAAAGCAGAAAACGTCTTGATTTTTTTTTTGATATGAAATCAATCACCTTATAGACTATAAGAGCTAGCAACGTTTTTTCTCAAGTCATTTTAGCAAGGCTGTAACTTTGTGGTCTTAGTTCGTGGTGACTACTGAACACGAAAATACATTTCTGGCAGCGCTGCGTTGGTTTATATATTAATTCCGTAACCTCAAAAGGTCAAAAAATGTAGGTACCTCATTTTAGCAAACTTAAGATTTTGGTATGTGTTAATTTACGACCGATGTAGGCAGAAAATGCAATTGCGATATCAGTTTTTGGCGGTTTTAAAGTGCAAAAAAGGCAAAATTGAAGTCATTACAGCAAAGTCAAATTTTTCATATTGTGTTAGAGATATTATCACTCTACTAATTCCTCAAAGCCAAACCAAAACTTCGGTTTCATCATATACCAAAATCTTAAGTTTGCTAAAATGAGGTAAATTTCTTTCACTTTTGAGGTTATGGCATTCCAATATAAACCGACGCAGCGCTGCCAGAAATGTATTTTCGTGTTCAGTAGTCACGACGAACTAAGCTCACAAAGTTACAGCCTTGCTAAAATGACTTGAGAAAAAACGTTGCTAGCTCCTACTCTAATTCACAATAATATCCGAATGAACAGATATCATAGCAAGTGAACTTAACCTTGCATTTTCCATAACGCTTCGGGACATTGTTTCAATCTTTTTCATAGCTAATAAAAAATAAATAGGTGGCGCTACAGGCGGTAGACACCGTAGGCCTAGCTTCATAGCTGAAAGGGTTCTTTCAAATCTAGCTGTGATCACTGGAAGCGTTGCTAAAACCGTAAGCAAGAAATTTATAAGTCTATAGTTAGTCTTGTCACATAATCAAGCAATTTCAAAACTTCGGTAAAAGGGTCACTCCACTCGACGATTTTTTTTTCGCACCAAAGAATGTACTCAGCTTTCACAGCTGATAACGAAATTGCATTATCAAAGTAAAGTGTTAACTTTTCCAACTTTTCGCTCAGGCTAAACTGTAGCAATTGAGCAATTAGGAGAAGAGCTTGAAACGATCGATGGTAGGACGTCTTCGTTGACCATGAATCTGTCCGTAAGATTTTGTATTAACGAATCTATGCAAGAAATCAGTATCGGCAAACTAAAATAGGTCAGCGCTAAACTGAAAAGTTTTTCGTATACAATGAGGCTTACTAGGCAATCGCTTTTTGGACCGCTGCCAAAAGTGTTGCTACTTTCGAAGACATCACCTACGTTCTGCTAGTTATTTTTTCAATACTTATTGAGATGCATTTGAAGAGCTCTACAAAGGAATTAATACTGTCATGCCTTTTAATGAATTTTGTTTCACAAAGGCGCAGAAGTCAAGTTTTTCGGCTCTCTGGTGCGTGTTTTTTATGACAGTTTTGAAAGTTACATAGTATGCATTTGAAAGGTTGAGGAAGAAATTAGCTATTTCACTAACTACACTAAGGCAATTGCGAATTGCAGGAGTTGACATGGCAGAGCCAGGTTAAAGATATGGCTTGCACAGTGTACATAGCTAGCGTTTGAATACTGTATACCAACCGGGATAGTCGCCTTATTTTTATAGATTTGAATTTATATTAAGCCCCATTACGGTCATACAGAGACGAGCAGTTCGACTTATTGAAGACCCTACACTCACATCGAATCTGCAACCGTTGGTGCACAGAAGACAAGTCGCTGACCTATGCTTGTTCTATAGGTACTTCCATGGTAGATGTTCCGCGGAACTCAAGGACATTATCCCTCGAAATGCAACTTTTGGGCGCCCCACAAGACAGGCTGCTAATGCTCATGAGCATACAGTACACTTGACAACCGCGAGGGCATAAACTTTCCAAAACTCCTTTTGTTACAGGACAAGCAAAATTTGGAACTAACAGACATCTGCAAGCATCTCGGGGCGCTGTTGAAGCGTTATAGGTTCCGTCCCGGAAAAAGTATTAAAAAAAAGTTGAGCTATCAGTTAGAAAATTTTAGTTTTTGTCTCTTGTTAACGACTTTCGGGGGGGGGGGGGGGGCTTGAGGGGCTGAAGCTGGGCTGGCTACGTTCCTGGCATTGCCCAACGGGCTAATGAAAATAAGTTGATCCTTGATTCAGTGAAATCGCAAAGCATTGTTATATACCGACGTGAGCAATGAGCATGGCACCTCATTTTCCCCATCCCGGTGTTTTAAATAATACTGTCATTAAAATTGAAAATATTGTTGAGAATCTTGGCGTATTATTTAATAAGCCTTAGTCATCGAAAGAGTCGTAGGCCAAGTCAATGGCGCTCTGCGTGGTCTTTCCGTAACAAGAAAATTTTTTCCCAAAATTGTAAAAATGCTCTTGGTTATGTCACTGTCATAATGTCATTGGTTACCAATTATTTTTTTATATGAATTTTAGATGGATTTCTGGGAGCCAATTTGAAGCTTAGAAGTCTTATGTTTTTCCGAGACTTAATGGAAAAGAAGAGTTTATTCATTTGTGATACTGATAAACCTCATAATAATAGTTGTTCAAAGCAGACGTTTTTTGTTTACGCCGCAAACCTTTGGAACTTCTTTGCCCCTTGAAAGAAAAGGGGCGAAGAATAAGGTTTAAAAAATAATTAGTTTTGTTACTAAAAATATCTGGTTGAGTCAAGCGATTTGAAGAAATTCATTGCATACTATTGGGCTCTGTTGAAATGATATATTTTGAAAGCCACTGTAAAAGATTGTTGATAGTTTTGTTTACAACCAATAATAAGTTCATTCCTAAACCGCACATATTACTCTGCGAATGAGTTTAATGATCGGATCGGATCCAACTCGGATCGCATTTGCAATTTCAGCTGGATTTGTAGGAGCTGTAGTTTCGAAGAATTGACTGAAGTGGTTTTTGATGGGACAACATTTTTTAAAAAATATGAACATTAACCACTGTATTACGCTACACAACGATAATCCTCGGATGTGGATGATCCAAATAGCAAGCGAAATATGGACAACCAGCTTAGGATCTGCACATGAAATGTCCGGACTTTAAATAGACCGCGTGAAGCAATGTAAATGGTAGAGACCCTGGCCGGGTACAAGGCAGAAGTTACAGCCATTCAGGTCAGATAAGTTCGGGAAAGCCCAAGAAAATTGAAGAACTGTACGATGTATTTGGATGCGAAGAATTTACAAATTCGCTGTTAAGGCAGCCAAAGAACAATCTTGGAAGGAGTTCGGTGAGAATTTAGACCGTGATCACAGATCTGTAAGCAAGGTGTTTTGCAGACCATCCGCCGTCTTGGAGGAACTTTTGGGCGCTCCACAAGACAGGCAGCTAATGCTCATGACCATACAGTACACTTGACAACCGCGAGAACATCAACTTTACAAAACTCCTTCTGTTATAGGACAACCAAACTTTGGAACTCGCTTCCTGGGGATGTATTTCCAGAAGACTACAATTTAAGTGCAGAGCTAACATACATTAGCAAGCATCTCAGGGCGCTGCTGAAACGTTATAGGTTCGCCTTTCCCGGGAGAAGTATTTAACAAAAATTAAAAAAAAAAAAAGTGGAATATTATTGAAGGAGTCAAATCCAAAGATTCTTTCTAATGAGGCGAGGACATCTTGCGCAGATGGAGTGAGCACTTTACCGAATTGATCAATCCAATCCAGGGCATTGAGGATGACACGTCCATCGCCTTAAGCAGGGTGGAAAATAGTCCCACGGTAGAGGAAGTCACTTTTTCGATCAAATTGCTAAAAGCTGGCAAATCCGCCGGAGTGGATGAAATCCGGCCAGAAATGCTCAATGCCTTAGGTGAAGAGGGAGTCAAATGGCTCTCTCGACTTAATAGTGATATACCCCTATAATTGTAGGAATCCCTTTTATCCCCCTTCTTGAAAAGGGACATAATAACCCCAATCCGCCAATCGCTGGGAGTTTCGCCACATTCCCAGGCCACTTTAATTCTAGGTAGACCCAGGATGCGATTGTTAAATCAAGTTCATAATCTCTCCTGTACCCGTATGGGGATTACCCTTGATGATTTGGAGTCGATATGGCGGAGAATCGAGAACTATGGAGGGTCCACTTGAGCAACCTACACCCGCGACCCACTTAATGGATAAGAAAATGAATGAATTGAATTGTCTGGATTAGGTAGACCCTGAACGCGAAACTAACTAGATGGGTCGGTATGTCTCTTCTTGACAATTGCACTTTTTTCTCCTTAGCTGCGTTCCAAGTTGTCCTCGTTGTTAACTAAATGGATTTTTATACCCTCCAGAGGAAGGTATATATTCATCATTACCTTTTCTTTATAAGGCTATATAATGTCACCCTATCATTTTATTGGTTACCATTGTCGAATTTATGATAATGTATTAAAGCATCGTCACTGGAATAAAATTTACGAATAAAAATACGAATTTTTAACGCCAAGAAGAAGTCACCGGAGACCCTATAAAGTGTCTAACTATATATATTGTATATATTCAGGATCACAGTCTGAATCGATTCAGCCACGTCCGTCTGTCTGTTGATAACACGATATGACTTTTATGCAGTGGAGTGTATCAAAGCATCGGCATAACACCTTTACTTGTTAGAAATTAGGTCCAAAGACATCTCATGAATAGATTGGATATCCTCCAACAGCATTGCTTCTTTTGGAAAATGCTTCCAATCTTCCTACTGCCGATGAACTGATTACTGCCGATGGTCAAGTTACAATTATGTTCCTGACACCAAACGTAACCTCATGTAGGTCTACAGACTATCATGGATCAGAAGGTCTATACTATTCATAGATCCAATATTTCGGTTATACATAAACTGGCCCAACAATCACTATCTATAGTGATATAATAAAACTGTAGTAATTTTCTTTGGCAACTCGAAAACTACTGGACAGATTTCGATGAAACTTTTTTAAAATGTTCCTTAGGACTGTGAGACTGCTATAGGCTACGTCGTTTATAGCCACGTCCTTAGGAACAGTTTTGAGCCAAAATGTATTTTTTTAAGTGAAAGCATACACATATACTTTGCTACAAATGGATGTTTATACTTTTGCGATCGTGCGACAATCAATCAAAAACAAGACTAGCATACGTATATCTTTGATTAGTTTTCGCAGTGAGTGCTATGGTCAGTTTTATGAAGGAATGTATTATTATGATCGTATGGCCGACAAGACGAGCACGGGTCCAGCTAGTAGTTCATATAAGTGAGACTCCGCACTGATTTAGCATATATGCAAATTTCAATCATAATGTTGGAGGACAAATTCGCCAAAGGATTCGATGCTTCTGTTCTGTAGAAAACACCGAAGTACATATTTCAGTTTGTAGTTGTAGTCCTTATTTCGTCCGTTCCAATCTCGCTCACTTCCTTATATCTGTATTGGTCCGGTCCTCCTACTTAGCGGCTCATATTTAACTACTAAAAAACACTGCAATTATGTCTATTTACCTACCTAAACTGTAAAAAGCGAATTACATACCTCCGTAACATTTTAAATAACAAATAAAATCGACTGCATAATTACTAAAACAAATAATCACAAAACCCATAATCAATGCCGCACTCTTAAAAACCAATATACCTATAGTCCCACACAGCCAATCCAAAAATTTGCATAAATAAACTGAGACGTTAGCGTACCTACACTCAAACCACAATCCAAACAATTAAGCCAGTCACGTGCAAAATATTAATAACTTATTAAACCAAAATATTCAAATCATCACCCGTCAGAAGCCACCTCCGTCCACAAATCATCGTTTCGAATTTGTCATCATTTTCCCTCCAACTGTCAAAATCCGCCCATCGCATAAATGTCGGCCAAAAATAAAACCAGCCACCGAAAGGTGCATTCACCTCTTATCGTTAGTAACAAAAAAATAAAAACAAAGTTCACCTCTATCCCCATATAATTCCGCACGATCTTGTCATTCACTTCGTCCAGCTCGTAAGGCATAGCGCGCTTGAGAAAGCCTACAATTTATGCGACCACACGAATAGAACCATCAAAGCATGGAACACGAAGCAGGAAAACGATATCAAAAGTGGAAATAAACCAACGAAAATTTCGGCTCCCCCATTTCTGTATTTTCTCTACATTTTTGTATCTTTTCCCGTTTGTTCCACTACAGTGGAGTAGTTGAGATACTACTCTTCTCTGCTCGATGTGTAAGTTTGAGTGGAGACTTTAAGACTCAAAATATGTACACAAGATCTGCAATCCATGGTGAAAATAAGTCTTCAGCAGCACCCACCACCCAACCGGCTTGAAAGGTCTCAAAATGTTAAACGATCTTCGTATAGTCAGTTTCGTTAAGTTTATCTGTATGTGGCTTAGAGTCCGCTTCGCATCGCCAACGCCAAGACCAAAAACTTGGACACAATCAACGAAGAATGAGAGAGAGCACAGAAAGGAACCAGTTTCGACTCCAAGTCGTGCCGCTGTTTGGAGTCGAGTTCTCGTCTTGAATTGAGCTTCGATAAGTCTATCTACGGTGACCTCTTACCATTCGATAGTTGTCCGTTGCAACGACGATACCGCTGTCGCTATTCGTATCAGTACTAAATAACTTTTTTGTTTTTTTCTTTTTTATTTATTTGTTGGCTCACGGTTCTTGTGTCGTGTTTTTTTTTTCGTTAAGTCTTTCTGTCGTTAGTGGTGGCTCCCTGATTTTGCGAAAATTTCTCGATTTTCCACCTCCTTCGTACTCTGGACGAAGAAAATCTGTTTCTGCTCAACAACTTTTCTCGTTCTACTACTTTTGGCCAGACTGGTCTTTCCCCATCTTAATACGGTCATTCGGTTTACTGTTATTCAAACAAAAATCTGTTAATATTATTCATAATTTTTCGGTGTATTGTGTTAAAATTTGTATCTGTCGTCTATGTTGGGTGCGGGCCTATTTCGGAAGTTACCCATATTTAAGTGATCCGAATCCAAATCCAAGTGTGTCCACAGATTGATTGTTATTGTGTTTTGAATTTTCATTAAATTTAGGTTAAATTTTAAAGAATCTTTACAAAAGATACAACAAAATATATCTATTTCCCATGTTAATTTGTATTTGAAAAGAGTTAACAAATCTCTTCTAACGGTTAGTTAGAATAATCTCGACGGTTCTTTAAAAAATTAAAAAGTTTATTCTTGAGTGCATTTAAAAAAAAAAGTGAAAAGAAAGGCAATCCCTTTCGCAGTCAAACATTGTATCTACAAGTGGATATCTCTCGAAACTTGGATAATTTTCTATCGCACTACATTCGCAGAGTAAAACTGCAATATTACCAAGGACCAATCTAAGGATATAGAGTAACACATTTAATCACCACACTTACAAAAAAAAAAAACACACGGCAGACCCACTTCGTTGGATACTATAATTGTGCATTTCATCTGTTTCATCGTTGCACTGTTGTTATTGTTGTTGTTGCCGCCTGTTTTCCGCAGAAATAAGGTACGTTTTAGGTCAAAAGCAAACGTGCTTGCGCGCTCTTTATGTCTTTCTTTATCGTTTTAAATTTTTAAGTATTTTTCATCATAAGAATTAAACACACTCCCAGAAGAAAACTGGGGGAAAAAGTAAAAACAGCACGTTTTTCTGAATGATGTCGAGTTAATGGGATTTTATTTTTTTTTATTTTTATTTCTTGTTTTTCTTGTTGTTGTTGGTCGTTGAACATCGCGATGTGCCAAAAAAAAAAACACAGAAGAAAAAGAAGAGTGACATAAAGATATAAAGGGTAATATAGTAAAACCTATATTTTATTGCAGACAGAGAATGTATGAAATGGCAAAAGTTCGCTGATATACCCTCTTATGTAATCTGTTTTTATATTTCATTAAAAGTTTTATAGCTAATGGGGTTTTAAAATCCTCCAGTATCATATATTAACATAATGTACCTACACCCCACATACGGGTATCCGTCACTTAGAAAAGTGACTCGAATGGGATACTTTCAGAAAGGTGAAATTTTATTTGAGTTTGAGTCATCGAAAGGGAGGGACTACTCACACACAAGGTGGACGATGCACCTAATTAGTTTAACAATAACGGTTTTGTGAAAGTGAACAACTGAAATCGAAAACAAAAAAGTTCTTCTATACTCCTAACAAAATTATTCAGGAAGCACTTAATCTGATTATCTATACCGAAAAAAAAAATACACACGTATCTATACGAGTAACTTATCCATTTTACAGGAACAAACTCAGACTGTTTTCGACCCCTCTCTAATTCAGAACCAATTGAAGCATTTACCAACCACATTCAAAAGGTCCACCTCACCAAATTTTATCTCTATACCATTAGTGGTTCTCAACATACAGAACTTCAAAAATCACAAAAACCTGGTAACTGACTTAGGTAGATGATGATCATCCATCAAAAGTATGGAGCACTTTTTGCCATCCTAGATTCGTGAAATTTTGTACACTGCTAGATCCTGTGGTTCACAGACAGGGAAAATTCGAAAACTTCTGAAAATCGGTTATTATTTATTTGGGCCACTTCCCATTGCGGTAGAATGTTGAAATTTGGTAGAACGGCAGGACTTGCAGTGTAGGTACAGAAAAAAGAAATATTAAAACTAAAAATTTTCCATTTAAGAGGCTTTGAGTCTGCCCACTTAAAATATGAAAAGAAATTAATCTACCTGCTGAATGAAATTTTAATGAATCTATATATCGTCGCTGTTTAAAAAACCGGCATAATTTTAAAAAAAACACGATTTTTCAGGAGAGCTTTTTAAAGTTTTTGAGTCAGGAAATTTTACACAAATCTAATTTTTTTTAACGTTTAAAATTTTTTTCTTCGGAAATGTGTATTTGATTTGCATAGTTCCATATTTTATCTAATCAAAAATAAAACGGATAAAAAAAGTAAATAATGTTAGGTATAAAATTTTTATGTATTTTCTAGCGACTTCCAAGTTATGGAAAAAGCATGATATTAAGATAACCTTTTTATCATTTTGAAGTTAGTTCAACATGGAGGTTAAAACCATAATAACGTTAAAATATTATTGCTGTTAGGAAATGAAAATGATTAAAAATCTGTTCTTTAAAAAAAGGTATTGCAAGTTTACCATTTCAGAAAAATATTTTACTTATATATATTCAAAATTACCTATAGCTAAAGCCAATTTTTTTTTTTTTTTTAAATTTGTGAGAAAGTATTTTTCGGAAAAATGGCATAAAACATAAAAGTGTCACTTCAAAAAAGGAGTTTTTAAGAAAAATGGCACAATTCGTTTTAATACGTAGAAAAAGGTGTGGAACAATACTTACTACATATGTATATTATAAAAGTTGGCACAACAACAAATAGCCCGTTTTTCAAGAAACTTTTGTTTACTTTTTTGCGCTCAACACAAATTATGTCGCTTCTCCACATAAACATACACAGAAATGAGGTAAAGTAAAATTTGACACATTATCTATCTGGCGGTATTTTGAAGCACTATAGTTTTGCCGGTTTTACAGAAAGAAAAATAATTTTTTTCTCAGTCTTTTGGTATACTTAAACTTAACTCAAAAATCGAGTTTTTTCAGTTATGCCAGTTTTCTTAAACAGCGACGAGGTACATATGTAAATAAAAATGGTGTAAAAAATGTATAGTAATTCATTAATCGAGAACGGCTAGACCGATTTGGCTCCAATTTTCTTTTCAGTTGTTCGTAATTGCCAGGAGAAGGCTTTTTCGTAAGAAAATTTTGGAAAAACCCTCCGGAAACGTGGGGAAATTGGAAAAATCGAATATTGTTTTTTTTTGTATGGAATTTTGTGTGGAAAAATGGAAAATTCTTTGTGGAAAAAAAATAGCGAAAAATTTTCGATGAAATTTTGCTTTTTATCGCATGATGACTTTGGACAATGTAAACGTGGAAAATTTCGGATTATTGTGAAATTCATTGTGATAAAAGACATTTTGCATGTATTTGAAGTAGAGGAGAAGTTAACGACATAAATAATGGATGGCGGCCATATGTCCTTTTCGCATTGTCATTTTCTATTAAGCAAATGTGCTATTTTTCTTGCTGCAATTGATTCGAGTTTTGCGTATTATTGCACAGACTCCGGATAATCGTATATTGCGCATCACATCCGCAAACAGTACAAGCATTACGATCAATTAAAATTCAATGCGATATTATCAATTCGAAAATGTTTTCAGAAAATAAGTTTGCGTGTAAAAAGTGAGGTTATCCAATATGGGTTGCGGGCATTCAAACTCACGAGGAAAGGAACTCCACCGAACAGCTGATGGTGGTATCGATCATAATCATGTTGCGAAATCTGAATCATTCGAAATTGTGCAACGGTACGCGGTTGTCCGTCAAGAAACTGATGAACAATGTAATTCAAGCGACTATCATCAAGGGAAAATTCAAAGGAAAGGAAGTCCTTATCCCACGAATTCCGATTATTCCAGCTGATCTTCCCTTCCAATTCAAGCGGTTTAGGTTACCCGTCCGATTGGCTTTTGCGATGACAATCAATAAATCGCAAGGCCAATCGTGGAAGTCTGTGGGATTAATCTCGAATTTCCCTGTTTTTCGCACGGTCATCATTGGCAAACAAATCGAAAAATATTGTTTATCATATCGCTCTCAACGGATTTCGATTCCATTCAAATAAATCACATTGAAATTTGAACTATCATCTGTTCTGTAGTTTATCTGAAGGCGTTAAATTGGGGCGAGATGAAGTTCGCCGGGACCGCTAGTAGTTTTTAAGGAAGAAAGCCAAAGTGACGATAGTCAGTGTTTATTGACAAATTAAAAGCGAAGACGTTTCAACGTTGTTTGTAAAATCTAATAAATGTAGATAAAATAAGAGGCAAGTTATCTTATATAGAGAAAAAATTAAGTGCGTATCTAATCAACTACGAAAAGTAATGAGATTTAAATGTACTAGAAGTTCTTAGCTTAAGAAGGTTCAATGTTAAAAAAAATTGGCAGATTTACTAGGCAAGTTTTTCGTTAATAATTTAATTTCATAATTTAAAAAAACGCAGTAGCGCAGTGGTTAGTGTGCTGGACTACTGTGCGAGGGATCTCAGGTTCGATCCCCGGAAAAACACAAATTACATCTTAAAGTTTTTTCTACTGCGCCACCTCTCGCGATCGTCTGACAAACATCCGAGAGTATGACTGTCATGAAAAAGCTTCTCAATTCAGCCGTTCGGACTCGGCATAAAGTTGTAGGTCCCTTCCATTCGTCCCAAAAATAGAAACTCACACAAAACGAATGGTTGCGAGAAGCTAAGCCTGTTGCGCCACCTATTTATTTATTTTTTTAATTTAAAAAAACAGTCAACCTAACAATCTTTTAACATTACATAAACGTTCTTAAGCTAAGAAATTGGCGTACATTTAGATCTCATTACTTTTAGTGGCTGACTAATTATACTCTACAAACTTAATTTTTGTTTTTTTTACATTTATGTTAATGGTGTGATCCATTTTACCCATTGTTTTAATTTTACGATATTTTTCAAATCCTTCGCTAATCCGGGAAAAAGAAATTGTACAAAGGATGAAGGACACAGTGATGGAAAAAATTATAGAAACAAACGATTACCACACAGTCGGCACCAGTGATTTTAAAGTAAAGCCCGGTCTTGTTTTAATTAAGGTCTTTACACTGCGTTACCTCTCGCACTGAAAAAACTTTTGAATTCAGCCGTTCGGACTCGGCATAAAATTGTAGGTCCCTTCCATACGTCCCAAAATAAAATCTCACACAAACGAATGGTTGTGAGAAGCTAGGCCTATAGGGTGTCTACATGCCTGTTGTGCCAACTATTTATTTATTTTATTTATAGTAGGTACATATTCTCATTCTGTCCAGGGTTCTCCTAATGCATGACAAGTTTCTGGTTGGTATAGTTACTGCTACCAACTTCTACCTACTGCTAGTGATGCTGATGCTATTCTAAGCTCTACAATTCTCTTGTAGGTCCATCTGCTTTTGTAGTGTTGTAGCACCTGACTTGCCACATGGCTATAGAAGCATAATTACTTCTCTTTTTATTTTATTCTTGCAATTTCACTTGCCCCTTGTTGGTCCAAATCATAACCTTTATTACAAAGATCACTTCGCAAATCACTGACAGTCCTTAATGTGCTGAGTCTCTATGCGAAAAATAGTCTTCGTCGCTAGTGCAATCACCGAAACACGAACAGCGTATATAGCAGCACTAAGTTTACTTGAAAAGACAGTAGGGCGAGGGCCGTATAGCATCCAGGTCCACCAATACCGGCATATCACTCGAGTACTCTATATGCGCTTTAAACTGTAGCCGGTTGTCAAATAACACTCCTTATTATTTTTTGGCTTTGAATGTTCACTTATTCCATATTTTTTTTCTGATTAAGGTATTAGGTTAAGTGGCCAGAAATACTATGGGTCAGACATTACAGGCGGAAACTCTATTGCCACCTGCGAATTTATTTTCAAAAAGGGATGTGTCCGTGTATTTAACTTCGTTAAAAGGTCATAATGGTAACTGTTAGTAGTCATCTCAATTTTTGAAGTTAGCATCTCCTAGTGACGGTTTGTCTTCGGGTAGAGACGAAGGGTAACCGAAGCAGTGTGCCCCCGTCCATTGCCTCTGACCGAGCCTCTGACAGTCCATTCCTAAGGAGGTAGACTGGTGCTTGACAGAAATGGGTGGTTGAAAAAAGTCAATGAACGTATTGTCTACTGGAAAAGTATGGAGGGTAACGGTAGCAGTCTGGCCCTCATTTATTTGTTTTGACAAAGGGATTGAGTGAAGCAAAACAGTCCTACTGTTTTGTACCGAAATGGAAGTCACGGTTTGTCGTTGGGGGAAAGCAAAGATGAAGGGTCTAATGGCATCTGACGAGATGTTTAAAGCGTCGAAATGAAGTTGATGTAGTGAAAGACTGCAGGTGGCGGTTAGTCTTCGGCAAAGACGAAGGATTGACCGAATCATTCTTATCCCCCGCTGGTACCCTCTGACAGTCCACTTGTAAGGAAAGTGGCTTTTACAGATCAAAAAAGCGTATTTGGAGTTATCTGCTCTAGTTTTTTGGCGTTAAAAGGGTGATATTTTGTCTTCTTCGGGAAAGACGGAGGAACCGAAACAGTCTACCTCCGTCTATATTGCCTCTGACAGGTGTCGAGAAGAAACGGGCGATCGGATCAAACTACCCTATACTGCTTGACACCGAAGAGGGTGACGATTGGTGTTTATTCAAGAAGTAATTGCACGTTGATGTTTCAGTAAAACAATTTGAACTTTATAACAAACTTGCTAATACAGCAAATATAGGTTCGAAACAGTTCGCTCAGGTCTTCAAAGAAATAAGGAGGCAGCCCTATACGCAAGGTGGCGAGAGCTGGACAGGAGCAAAGTATGTGAACCGTAGTTTCCTCGTCCATACAGTTTCTACAGAAAAGTAACTTCCAACTTCTTTGAAGGGTACTCCCATTTTGCGAGCATGTCTATATTCTGTTAATGTTCCCACAAAACTCAGTAGATCAAAGCGACAAATGGCAATAGGAATACTCTCCTTGGGCACTGTCTTCTAAGGAAGCACGCTAGGAGCTTAGGTTTAATAAATACGGACACGTGCAGGTATTGGGAAGACTTACATGTCGCAGATGATATTACTCACCTTCTCTGTGAATGTCAAACTATTGCTGGGAAAAGGAGGAAACGCCTTGGAAGTTACTTTTTCGACAATTTGGAAAAGGTAGGCCTCACAAACAAAACTGAAGCAACTTATATAGGTTATAGGTTCTGTAGGGAAATTAATTGCTTGAGCGAATTGGTTTAGGTTTTGACCGTAAAGGTTTTCTCTAGGGATGGCGATGGGCCCAATATGGTGCCTAGTCCACTGTGATGAACTTACACGCTATACAACCTTACCTAATCTGACCTATGTTCCCACAATGGAGGTAATTTTTTGTTTCTTTTTATACAAAAAAGTTTTCTAGTTCTTTTGGCATCTAATTTCGGTTAAATTTGTCTGATTTCTATAAAGGTGCTAATAATGTTCCATCTGTTGTTAGTGATTGCTTCACCGTTAGCGAACCTACTCTTATGATTGAAATTGAATTCCTCTTTCACCTGAATCCGTTTTGGATACACATATTTCTCCTCATCCGAATTAAATAAAACTATATTGATTTATGTATCTATATAAAGATCAATTGGTAAATAAAAGCCTCAAGAAAAGCCTCAAACATATTATATCTCGAAAGCCACCTAACCGAATCAGCTCAAATTTTCGGGCAATCTTAGGTATTCGCCTGGGAGTGTCCCTGTGGAATATTTCTCAAAATTGAATAAAGATAGCACTTCCCATAAAAAAAAAAAACAAAACAAAAAACAAGCAATAGAATTCGTAGACATAACCAAAGCCGGGCGGGTACAGCTAGTATATCTATTATCTAGATGCTCCTCAGATTTTGCTAGTCTGCTAGTATCCGATGATTCCCAAATCCCAACCATCTCAAACTTAAACGCACGCAAAGTTCAAATGTGAATAACCAATTAATGTCTAGTCTATAGGTACCTACTGAAAATACCTACTTGGTATTTTAAGGCCGATTACCATATTCTATCGGGGCATTTTCGGCTAGCACATTAAAATCGACAGAACACTAATTAATGTTGCCCCTCGTCAGAGCACAACATAATCGTTCTTTTTCACTGCCTTAAGTTGGACGACTCTTCTTAAATCTACCTAACTGGCGAATGAAATTTACATACCATCTCTTGCCGATTTCTAATTAATTAATTAAGCAGATGCTGTGTGCTTTGTTTTTGTCAACAAAGAGTTATAGTGTTCCATTGGCTTGACGTGTATACTGTATAATTTCGCACTCAAATTATCTTCAACAAACCGTCCGCTTATTTGATTACAGCCAGGGAGAAATTTTCTCAATACAATCGCTTTCAATATTCACAAGTACCTCTAGTGTTGACAATTATTTATTGAGCGTGTTGAAATGTTAAATATTGTCTCGTGTGTATAGTACTTCAAATTTATATACTTATCTACTAACTGATGGGGCTAAAAATTTGAAATGGGCAACTTTTGATTTCATTATAGCCCACTACCCACCAAATTCCATTTCTGAATGTATCTAAAAGTTCGCTTTAGAGTTTATTTTTTTCCGGCTTTAGTGGGCGTTTGTTGAAATTTATTAAAAAAATAAAATTCATTCCACAAAAGGCTTTTCCACGTAATAATTCTGTCGTCTCGTATTCCTAGTTTGAAAACATGATACTTCAACTTTCTAAGTAAAGAAAAAAAAAACCCAAAGTGTAACGACTATCATGAAGACGGCTGATGCTCGTCAGTGACGATGCTATATACCAACTCTGCCAAAGAAGCTCTCAACTTAACGTTTCGGTAGCTGGTAACAATTGAATTAAAGTGAATGTAATTCAACGTATAGGTTTATACCCAAACGATGCTGTAGCGGCAGCTGTTTTTCTTACTTTTTCGTATCTAATTCCATTTCATAAAAAAAACAGCAACAAAAACAATAGAAAAATTAACAAGCAGAAGTAAAACAAAAAGAAGTGGAAACTGAAATTAAAACCCGCGTCTACAGTGTTTTTGGGTTTAGGCAAAGAGTTACATTGTTTGCTCCTCTTTGAGGTTAACTTATGTTGTAAGGTACGAGTTATAGATACTTGTAACGTAGGAAGATAGGTACCTATATGAAAAGATATGTTTGGGACTATTCCTTTTGAATTATATATAGGGGAAACCGGGGCATAAGGGGACTATTAAGGGTTCCACCAAAACAGAATGCGTGACAATGGCGCGGACAAGTGATTGTCGAAGATGCAGATGAGTATAAACCTACGATTACGCACATGTTAAGCAACTGCAACGTCATGTCATGTTGACCCATGTACGTGTCAATTGACCCCCGATCAATCTTGGAATCATTATTATCATCGTGACCCAATATCCATTTTTTTTTTGGTTGTGGTAATCTTCTCAAGATGCGGCCGCCCGTATTATTCGCAAACCAGATTAATCGATGCGCCTAAACCTACTACCCGCGTGACTGCCGTTAGGTATTACTTCGCGGGACTGGTTAGTAACTCATGCTAAATCCTCTGGGTCCGCCATTTCGGCTGTTCTAAGTCTTTCAAGTCTCTTTAATTCTTCGTGTAAGCTCGTTGTTATAAAGGAGCATACCTCAAGGCAGTCTTTGACTTTGGGGATTTGGTAAGTTCGCTTTGCGTTTTCCGCATCTTCTTCTTCGACTGAGCATTCGGGACAAAAAGGCGAGCTATCGTGACCAAATCTGTAGAGGTATTTCCAATAGCCGCCGTGTTCCGATAAAAACTTCCTAAGGTGGTAGAGTTGCAGTCCAGACCTCGATGGTGGGGATCCGTTTGTGGGTCCATCTGCATTTTGCCGTGTTAACCCACCTGACTTGCTATAATGCCATCAATGTTTCCCTCTCTTTTACTTTGACTCTATAGGGACCTCTTGCCGGTTTGCTGTTTGCCTAAGGTATAGATACTTTGCATCTCGCTGGCAAGAATGTCGATGGGGATTATTCCCTATATAACGCAGGCTGTTTCGCCTCCGCCCAGACTGGTGAAGCGTATATAGATAGTATTGAGCTGACTTACTCTGGGGATAGCAGAATTTTCTTGGTATATCCAGGTCCACCGATGTTTGGCAGCATCCAGGAAAAAGCTGCTTGCATCTATGAGACCTTTCTGCAGGCGCGCGTACTTGGATGTGCATTTTAAAGTTTAGTCTGTTGTCGAGCATTACTCCTCTAGCTATACATTAGAGACTCCTTGGACCTAATGGTTTTGGTTTTCAACCTGGAAATTTGCAAGTTCCATAGACTTTTAGCTGGTTAAAAAGACATCCTTGGTGTTGTGGTCAGCTAGTTCTAAGACGGCAGACTCCACCCATTTTTTGACTGCTTCATTCGTAGCGGACTCTATATCGTGGATGTGTTTGGCCACTATAACCACGGCGATATTGTCAGCAAAACCGATCACCTTAATTCCTTAAGGCAGCTTGAGTCATACATTATATTCCAATAACAGAGCCCTGTGGTACTCGCGCTGTAACCGCCATAACGTTGTAGTACTTAACTCGATTTTCAGTCTGATACCTTAAGTTTCTACAGGTAATGTAATTTGCAACTATGTTCCGTGGGTACACCGGCGCTTGCATACTGGTCAGCGACCTCCTAATGCCTGACCAGTTCGCCGAGTTAAAGGAATTTTTATCACGTCCAGCGTCACAAACGCGCAGAATTCCTTTGTCCTCCCTATCTACCTTTTCCCCAGTATTACCTGAGCTGCTGTATCTACTACCGGCCGGTTGAACGCGATTTTCTAGATCCATGCTGGTAGTTTGACATAGTTCCTTTATCTACTGCCACCTCGAGTATAGTCTGTATGCTCAATCACGAAATAGATCTAGCCCATGCTAGGTCTCACGTTCTCCGACAATTTTTAATCACTAAAAATATCCTTTATAAGCACATTAGTAGGTGTCATTACGGTCATTACGCATTATTAACAGGCATACTCTCAGGATGGGCCTCCCTGCGAACGATTTTTGTAGATTGTGCATGAACGAGGAGAAGGAAGAGAATTTTCCTTACTTTCTATGCACTCTCATCCCTTAGAAAACCACATCCCGGACAATAGCTATTTCTTCGATAATCTCGACGAACTCGCTACTATAAGCAGAAAATGCCTCCAAAGCTTTATTTTTAGCTCCTACTGGTTCAGTCAAAGATTAGTTGTGAAATTATTCGATCCTGTGGTATCATAATGGGCCTATACTTCGGCCTAAGATAGGACGAACTTATTGTAGCCTGAAACCCCAACCTAATTAACCTAATAATTGTGGATATTTTTATTCCCGGCGTTTACGCGATGGGTTTGAACTCATTGCACTCGTTATCAAAAGGAAGGCGTGTTTTTTATTAGTTGAGGCCTTGGTTCACCCTGAACTGTTGAGCCCCCTAAGTATGTAAGTAAGTCTTTCTTGACTTTCAAAGGCACCAATTGAAGAACAAAAACCAAAAGATTTGTTATTTTACTTCACTCTATACGGATGGTTCTAAAACTAAGGAGGGTACAGAGTCATGTATATACATACCTTACCTACTCTAGTGATAATATAAACCTACACGTGTCATTAAGGCTTCCGGATACATACAGTGTGTACCAGGCAGAGGTTCTGGGCGTGCTCAAAGCTGCAGATCTACTTGATATGGGATCAATATCCAAGGAGAATATCGCTATCAACATTGATAGTCAGGCTGCGCTGAAGGTACCTGCACTAGTCAGGAGCTGCTGCACAATGCTCAGAGCACTATGCGCTCAGAACCATATCAGATTGTGTTGGGTACTCGGTCTCGGACACTGTAATATCGAGGGTAACGAAAGGGTTGACGTTCTGGACAAAAACAGAGCAGAGCTTCTACAAATTGAAACTATTGAGGGCATAAGATCTTAATACCGGCCAAGAGAATTATTTTCGAGAAAATTAATAATAGAGCAGACCAAAGATGGTCGGATATAGTAGGTCACAGGGTCTCAAAGGCTCTGTGGCCCAAGTTAGATCGAAAAAAAATGTGTAGAATTATTAAAGCACAGCATTTCAAAGCTACGAATGGCAATGGGGATACTCTCCGGCCACTGTTCTGCTAATGAAGCACGCTAGCAGATTAGGCTTAACAGATATGAACACGTGCAGGTATTGCGAAGACCTACATGTCACAGAGGATATTACTCATCTTTTCTGTAAATATCAAGCTACTGCTTGGTACAGGAGGAAACACCTTGGAAGGTACTTCTTCAAATTGAAACAATTCACAGGTTTTGTAGGGAAAGTAATTGCTTGAGTGAATGGGTTTAGCTTTTGACCGTTAAGGTTCCCCATATATGGCGATGGGGCCAATATGAAGCCTAGTTCATTGTGATGAGCTCACGCACTCTATACAACCTAACCTAAGTGGACACCACAGCCAGTATATGTATTATGAAACATCTATTTCAGCAAAGTTAACAGCAACTGTCAAAAGTGTCTAATGTCTGTCTTAATAATAAACTTGAAATCCTAAGTATCTATACAACCTGACTATACGACACATGTTGCAATATGATGTCATCCAGATGCAAAAGATACATATCTTGGCATATATATCCATGGGACATTATTGTACCTACAGCATGAATGTCACCCATTTATCAGATTTTATTACTTTCCCCCTCCACATACCTACCTATTAGTGTGTAGTAATGAATTTATCTACAGCTACATTTTATTTATTTCCAAGTAATCCATCATGAATCTGTCCATTTTATGGATACGCAGATATGCATCGCCCAACTAAATAAAATGTCAATATCTCTATGCATCCTGTTACCATAACCAGCTGAAAAAGCCTAATAAAAACTAAAAGTCACCTAGTGATGCAATTATGCGATTTGCCAAAGTTTTCAAGGCTGAATGACCTAACTCCCTCTATAAAAACTAACTTAACACTTATATATCTACCTTCGTCATTTCGAGCCGCCGCCGCTCGCCAACAATCCCGTGCATTAATTAAAATCCATCTGCAGACCAGATTCACGTTCTATAATTAATTCCAAAAAAAACAGCAAAACAAGATAAATCTTTACAATGTCAAAAAAAAACATAGTACAGTTATCTGAATTCTATTTCTACATTCATATATACAAATGCCGTGGCTTTGTGTCTTAATGACTTGACCAAAATGGCTATAAAATTGAAAGAGTCGCTCGAAGGAATGTATGTCTATTAAAAAAAAATCAACGCAACACCACCTATTGACATTCACGCGTTAAGTTGTCATTCAGCAAGCAGCAACCCAAACAAGTTAATTCTTTTAGTTCGCCTTTAATTGGAAATTTGCAAAATACAATATTGAGATACATTTACTCGAGTATATAGTGGCAGTGGGCTAGGTTACCCACCTATCTACAAAGTCGTAGCAACTTTGAGTGAAATAATTTTAATGAAGTGTAAAAATTCACCAATTATAGCAAACATTGTTATACTTGTTTTCGTTTTGATGTCGCCCTTGAATTTTTGGCTTTCAATTAAAAGATACCAAAAGTAATTGTTAGTCAAGCAAAAAAGTTTAAAGCGCCATCGGGGTTCTTTTTAGACTGCGCCTGGTGAAGGTTTCATTGAAGTATAAAACTGTTTTTTTTTTTTTACGAGGAGTGGAGGCCGTCACAAATACAATAAAAAAAACCCCAAATAACATCACTTATCGAAAGCAATAAATCAAATGAATTAAGTGCCAGTGGATTCGAAATAATCGACAAGAGTTTCGAGAGTTTATGGATTATCATCTTTCAATGTGAGACAGAGAGATGAGGAAATTATGCAAATCTTGCCAGGGAAAACAATTTTTTTTCATGAGTTTTATGTTATTTTGAGCAAGTCGATCTGATTAAGTGCTCCCGATTGGGCTCAGTTTTGATATAAAACATTTGCAATAAATTGGGTTAGATACTATGAGCTATGTTTGACGTCGAAATTCAGTGAGTCAGTGTTATACAGATTGAATAACAACAAAATATCGAACCAGTTCTTAAATTTAGCCACGCGTCATCACTTTTGATTTCTATTGATGATGGATTTAGTAATGAGCTCGATTGAGCTTGTAATAGAGCCCACGCAGATATTACAGATCGTGCTGCCAACAGTAAACAATTTGGGCTTGTTCCTCACCTAGATAGATATTCTAATGACATAGAATAGGTTCTTCTAGGTTCGTCGGATATTGTTTCAATTCGTCTAAATTCTCTTCTCTCTCTCTTTTCGTCACCAAGCTGGATATATTCTCAGCAATAATTGAAACTGATCTTTCTGACCATTATGCCATTTTATATGCTACTAAATGCTTAAATACAGAATCATCTGATAAAGATAAGGTTAAATGTATTAACCAACAAAAAGTTAATGAGCTAATAGAGCACACAAACTGGCAAAATATACTCAAAGAAAATCATGTTGAAAAACTTTATAATGATTTCGTAGAAGAAATTAATAATATTTATACTGAAGCAAGCAAAACCACATCAAACAGAAGAGTACGGAAACATAAATAATGAATTTCTTCTGGAATACAGCCAATGTGTATGTTAAGTCCCAATACATTTGTCTCTAATATTGTTAATTCTTATTATTCATTCGTAATTTAATCTATTACTTACTATCATTTAACTAGTTCATAATTTGTATTATCGTTTTCTATATGCACATCTCTAGTGCATTTGACACTTGTCATTGTCTCTTATGTACATACATACGTGTTCTCTTGCGGTTAAAAAAATTATTACTTAACTTGTTACTGAGCCAGGAGCTAGAGAAGACGTCTTTTTCTCATTTCATCATCATTTTCAATGGTCCGCTTGTCCATTAAGTGGGTCGCGGGTGTAGGTTGCTCAAGTGGACCCTCCACAGCTCTCGATCCTCCGCCATCGACTCTAAATCATCAAGGGCAATCCCCATACGGGTAGAGGAGAGATTATGAATTTGATCTAACCATCTCATCCTGGGTCTACCTAGGGGACGCCTGCCCGATGGTACGGATTCCATAGCACGTCGTGGAATCCTTGTCGGGGACATGCGTTTAACATGCCCAAACCACCGAAGCATGGATCGCTCCGTCCGGAGAAGTAGCTGCTCGACATTGAGTTCCTCACGTATTCTAGTATTTCTGATGCGATCTCTACGGGTCACACCAGCAATACAACGGAGAAATCTCATTTCGGCAGCTTGTATTCGCGATCTTATTCTTTCGGTCATTACCCAAACCTCATGACCATAGGTAAGAGTTGGAACAAACACCGAATTAAAGACTGACAACTTAGCTTTGACACCAAGTTCAGTCCTCCTGATAACAGAATGACCAAGCTGTCTCAAAATCGATCCAGCCTGACCAATCCTACAGGAAAACTCGGCATTGCTCCTTCCATCACTAGTGAATAAGACCCCGAGATACTTAAACTTCTCCACCTGTTTCAATGGGACTCCACTAACATGCAGAGTGCATTGAACAGGCGTTCTGGAGACGACACTCACTTCAGATTTGTTCACATTTACTTTCATCTCAGCTTCAACACAAACGGCTACAAACCGATCGAGTGCGCGCTGAAGTTCAGTCTGAGAGGACCCAAGGATGACCAAGTCATCAGCGAAGAGCAAATGACTTATCCTCAGATCTCCCAATTCGAAACGTTCTTCGCCAAGACTGCGCTGTAACATCCAGTCCATATAAGTAATGAAAAGGAGAGGCGACAAGACGCACCCCTGGCGAAGTCCAACGCCCACGGTGAAAGGTATTGATTTAACGCCGTTTACCCGAACACAGCTTTTACAGTTTGTGTAAAGAGATTGAATGGCTCTCAAGAGAGAACCATCAATTCCATACTCCTGTAATACACTCCAGAGTTTCCCTCGAGGGACTCGGTCATATGCTTTCTCCAAATCTACGAAGCAAGCGTAAACAGGTGTAGCATACTCCCAAGCCTTCTCAAGTACCATTCTGAGAGTGAATAACTGGTCGGTTGTGCTTCTGCCGGGACGAAAGCCGCACTGCTCATCTCCTAATCGTGCCTCGACCACAGCTCTGCAACGCGTTTCCAGCACCTTGGCAAAGACTTTTCCGGGGAGACTTAAAAGTGATATACCCCTGTAATTGGAGCAATCCCTTTTATCCCCTTTCTTGAAAAGGGGCACAATCACCCCAATCTGCCAATCGCTGGGAGTTTCGCCGCATTCCCAGGCCACTTTAATGACACGAGAGAGCCATTTGACTCCCTCTTCACCTAAGGCCTTTAGCATTTCTGGCCGGATTTCATCCACTCCGGCAGATTTGCCAGCTTTTAGCGAATTGATCGCAAAAGTGACTTCCTCTACCGTGGGACTATTTTCCGCCCTGCTTAAGGCGATGGATGTGTCATCCATGACGTCTTTTTCTTTAATTGCAAATTGCAACAATTCTTCGAAGAATTTCGACTATTCTATAAATAGCGAAATTTAACAGTGTAAAAGAGATGAGCTTTATAGGAGGTGGAAAAATAGCCCGAGGAGTAAAATGTATGAAAGCGAATATAAAAAGTATAGAAATATAGTTAATTAAATTTGCAAACGCTAATAATGATCCGAGGAAAACATGGAGTATTGTTAATGTTAATGAACTTCTTGGGAGAAAGAAACGTACAATAGACGAAACTATAAAAAACAATTTTTAAAATACAGATGACGGTTTAAATGTAATTGTGATTTTCGAACCAAGCTTCATAGATTATGCATATGTGCAACAAACGGACTTCAAACCATGAGAGCTGGCAACTTCAACAAAACATTTATTTAGAGGAAGCAACCGAATCAGAAGTTTTCATGATGTTGTGTCGATTGAACGACAAAAAAGGTACTGGAGCGGACAATATTAGACCAGTTGATCTGAGAATAAATGCTGTTTACCTCACTTCAGTAATTACAAAGACTATAAACCGTAGTATGTCAGTCTTATGTTCCAAAGCTAATGAAAACGTCGATCATTCGCCCAGGCCCATTATATAAAGGAGGAATAAAAAACAACGTTGAAAATTATAGACCAATAGCGATTTTGTCAGCGGTTGGAAAATGTATGGAGGAAGTGATTGTTAGACGACTAAATAGTTTTATGGCCAAACACAAAGTGATACACCCAAACCAGTAAGTATTTCAAAAAAGTAAGTGTACGGTATCGTTATTGGGTGAGTTTAACAATACGGTTAATGCTGGACTAAACAAAAGCCATCACATACTTGTGCTATTTATCGATTTTAGCAAAGCATTCGATACTCTGACCGATGAAAAGTTACTGGAAAGTATTAGCACAAATGGCTTAAGAGGAGTACTAGCAAATTGGCTTAGAAGCTATCTGACTAATAGAACGATGAAAGTCAAGGTTTCGGATACAGTGCAGTGCTTGCAGTGAAAAAGCAAGTGAGTATGGTGTCCCACAAGGTTCTAAATTAGGCCCTATACTGTTCATATTATTTACAAACGAACTTTTGACTTTGAGACTATTTAAAAAATGTACTGCTTATGCCTATAAAATTTCAATCGTGGTAAAGAACAAGTATTTAAAATCTGCCGAGGAGATATTGCAGAACGAATTCAACGCCGTCTCGAACTGGTGTGATGATAACGGACTGGTTATAAATGCGTCCAAAACAAAGGTTATGAATATACGTGCTCCAACTAAGCGTGGGGAAACTGTCCAGATTTTTCATCGAAATGGCTGCTCCTCACTATCAGCGAACATCGAGCCAATAGAGGTAGTAAGAAGCATAAAATATCTCGGAGTAACCATCGACGAGCATTTCCTGTGGCGGGAGCATATAAATGTTCTGCGTCTTCAGCTAAAGAGCACTATTTTTATAAATTTTCTGAGAGAAATTTTAAGTACATCTTTTTTAAAAATAATATTCGGCCTTGACATCCCTGCACTATAAACAATATGAATTATCCACCGTGTAAAAGCTTTCAAGCCATTATCCAACAAACAAGTTATCCACACTTGAAATAAATTTAACATCTTAATTTCAACCAGTCCTATACACGTCCCGTTCAACAATTAAATCGCTACATTGTGCAAAATTTTAATTCACTTGTTCTGCATATAAAGTAAACAAAAAACCACTTAACAGCAAATCACAGATGCTTTTCTACACGGCCGGCGGCGGCGGGAAATATAAATCCAATTGAATCTGTCAAAGCGATTAATTTATTTTAATAAGGAACATTTTTATTTATACGACATGACATTTAAAATTTGCCTTTCTTTGCATTTAACAAAAAAAAAAACCTTAATAAATAAATTGCATTACTCTGAATGGCGTAAATTTACAACTTATGCTTCATTAATTAATCGGAGGGCAGTGATTGCCCCAGGATATGCACTTAATTATCATACAAAAGCTCCGACTGTATCCTTAAAAAAAAAAAAAAATGCAAAATGGCTTAACGAGTATATTAGTCAATGAGCTTGGTTTCGCATGCAATTAATTAATTGAAATGTCAAGACCAGATGGACTGGTGGGTGTGTGATGTTGCCCGCTTACACTCACATGTTAAACTAATTGGAAATGCATTCAGTTTGTGTCGCAAAAAAAATCAACATATAGTTTGCACTTCACAGTATTTTGATAAAAAACAAATATTTTTTTAATCAAGGTTTTTTTTTTATATAATAAATAAAATTCATATATAGGTTTTCTTCGTACTTACCCTCAGAAAATATTACGATTTAAAATATTTAAACCTAAATGAAATGACACAAACGGAAAGGGAAATTATTATTTTAAAAATAAAAAAAAAAAAACTCTTTTATATAAAAAAAGTTTTTGCGCTCTTACCTATATATCAAATGACACGCACTGCCGCGCGGTAGCAACATTATTTTTTTTTTGATATTTTGCCAGCGGCTATAAAGACAAAATTAATGTTTAATAAAAATTCACTCGTATCACTTCATGGGATTGCTGTGCACTGAGTTTTGTTGAACAAATCAACAGATTTCCACATTTGCATGCAAATAATCCAAAAATATGCCGGGTATATCAAGCGTCATGCTACAAAGGTGAATTTGGCAGAGCAATAGCCTTTGTCATATGATTATATTGAGCGCATTGGTCATAAATGTAAATTTATAAAAAAAAAAAAATTAATATATAAATAAAAATTCAAAATATGCGGCAATCGTTGTGCGGCAATGCAAGTCACTAAAATAAATAAAATAAACTATTGAGATATTATTTATCAAACAATTTATTTTTAATATTTCGAATTTTTGTTCTGCAATAAATGACAAGTTGGGAAACGTTTGCATTTCGCTTTCTGGCGATTGAAGAAACTGTGAAACGAGACCTCAACTGACAAGAATTTGAAGTTAGCTCGGTCCTTCCCGCCCACTGTCGTGGATCTCAAGGCGGTTAATGTATCTTTATTATAGGTACTTGTGTACTCCACATAAGGCGAGGTTTTCCTTTAGTGCGACCAATTCAAGGGCCGGAGAATGACTGTGTCCAATCGCTCCATTCATGTCCTAGCCGCAATTTAAGGCAATTTTTTGAATAGCTCGATGTGGATGTACCTACAGCTTTTATAGTTCGTCGTTGAATCTCCTCCTCCAAAGGCCGTCAATGCAAATGGGACCGACAATTTTACAAACAATGTTTTAAAGCAACCGAGTCCAAGCTACAGTACAAGCTACAGTGGCACAAAACAGGACTGACGTGATCTATAGTTCGGGGTGAACCGAGGCCTCAGCTAACAAGCCTTTCCAGTTAGCCCGGTCCTAAGCTAATTACGCACTCCTCAGAATAATCTTTCTCTTGAAACGATATCTTCATCCGTTTCAGATAGAGTCCAAGCTTCAGCGCCATAAGGCAGGAATGGAATGATTAAGGTCTTATACAGAATCTCCTTTCTATGCTTGCAAACGTACCAGTGACAGCCCGCTGTATTCTACCAATTATGCCAATATCATCGGCGTATGCAAGTAATTGGACGGACTTTTGAAAGATCGTGCCTTGTGTGTTGACCTGTGAGTTCCGGACAATTCTTTCAAGTATGTATGATGTTGTCGCACGATAGCGCGTCACCTTGTCTAAATCCTCTTTTCACATAAAAGGTTTCGGTGATAAGGTCTTTCCGCAAAATTGCGTTCCTCTGGTTATTCTATTCTCCGGACATCTCCGGACAGGGGTATGGTACCATAACTTCTCTGATAATCATTGTTTTCTAATCACGCACAGGTTTATCTATAGTCCGAGTTCAGATAGCCTTACAAGGTATATTTTAGGTCTCGCCACCGTACAAGATTGGAAACAAATTTACCAAACTTCCGTTCTATATCTCCTAAACAACTCGCAGCAAATTCACGTCACCATTCGTTACGACTCATTTTCAAAACAACCTTCAATATCATAATCGCCCGGAACAGATCTCGCGTAAAATTGAATTTCAACTTGACGCTGCCCAGAAACTGTCATCTTAAATCATGCTCCTTTCCTGATTGCATATAGTTTTATGGATCAAGCTCAACCCGATGATGCGGTGTATATATCTCAATCTCAATCTCAATCTCAACGCTTTAATCGTTTCCACTTCGATGCGCAAATAAATCAGAAAAAAAAAAAAAAATGAAAAGAATCTCAATTATGCTGCCCATGAAACTTGGCCCGCTTGGATGGTCATTGATTCTTCCGTTAACGTGATTCACATCAGCGCCATCATCATCATCATCATCATCATCATCATCATCATCATCATCATCATCATCATCAGGAACAGAAGCAACAGGAAGAATCGATACAAGACAACAGATGGCTTTCAGAAACTATCCAAGATGACAGTTTTGTTTTTGTTGTCCATGCAAGCATTTTCCGTTAGGGTTGACTAAGTATCTATAGGTACAGCCGTTACTACAACTCTGTATGGATGGATAGGATATGTTACCATCATTAGAATGCAAGTGTTAAGCCATCTTCGTGGGATTGCAATGGATGAGCTGAGCTGAGTTGAGTTGAGTTGAGTACCCCCGACTATTCTTTGTCATCGATTATGTTCGCATCGGATAAAAGTGTATTCGATACACACGAGTCACCTTTAACAGTTTGTCCGACAGTGAACTTCAAAGAAGAATACAAAGATACACATGATGACTAATGATTGTTACAGTTAAATGGGCTTTTCTAGGATTACAAACTCTCAACTCAAGTACCGCTTTTGACCCGACATCAATAGTGGTCTCTCATATACCTCGTCATTACATCATCACACTTTTAATCGTCGGCTTTGGTTTCGACACACCGATGTCATTATAGCGAATTTAGTAGAGCGATATAAAGTTTTTTTTAAGACCCACACCACCAACAGGCATTATCTCTCCACACGCATTCGTCAAAAAATCTCTCGGATGTCCATGTCCAAATGGAAACTACCTACAATTTGGCAATTATAATCGCATAGTTGATAATCTCTAAAGGTGATGTTGTGCAATTTTATTGAGAGCGTTCATCGAGCTAATTTGTATTCGTCTGCGCGTATCTACTGGACGTATCTAACGCACTTCAAGACTCGAAATCGTGGTTTCTTTCTGTATAAAACTAAAGATATTTTCTTACGTGATTTGCGTATAACTCTCAGCCAATTGCGGTTCTTTTATGTAATAAGGAAACAAAGGCTACAGCTAAATAAAAAAGTACTCCAACTCCAACTCTAAATAAATTAGAGGCAATAAAAAAGAGATTTTGATCGAGTTTTGTGGTTAAATCAAGCAAATGTCAAAAGCAGATAGGCAAAGTACCTCGCTGTGAGTTATATATGTTATATGCTGAGGTTGCCCTGAAGGGCCCACTTCTATTCGGTCTTTTGATATTTTGATATGCGGTTAGCTTTGCCATATATGCATGACTTGGGTTGCTCAATGAATTTTAATCGAGTGTAGGTACAAAAATGTAGTTGAGTTCTATTGGTTTTATATTCGAGTCAAGAGGGTCTTGTTGATAGTTATGCAAAGATGGTTGTTCAGGCTCCAGGTAGGCAAGTAATTGATTAATTGTTATTCGTCCAATTTAGCCCTTACATAGGTACTGTTGAAATTTTTTGTGTTACAGATCTACCTATATATGTAAGCTTTTGGCTAGTTGATAGTTTTTATGGGTTTACATGTTATATCCGCAGTCATTCAGTTGTCTTGTACCTATAGATGATTTCTATAATGAGCATGGGACGGGAGTGTATCTACTGACTCTCATAATGACCAGTTTAACAGGTTTTTTGTTGCAGGCTCTTTTATCCACTAAAAGGTCTTAAAACTAGTTCAAACGTTGTAGAAATTAAAAGTTTTTTAATACATGTACATTAGTAGAGAGGTACTCGGGTATCGTAACGTGAAGTCAGACCTTCAGATTTGACACTTCTTGACATTTTTGAATCCCCTATACAATACACGAATTTCAAGCTTGTTAGTCTATAGAGTTCGACCATGTTGTGGTGGGAAGCGAGTACTATGTTTGTGTTCGCTGATGAAGTGTACAGTATTCACCCAAGATGACGAGGAAAACTAAGCGATCGTCGGATATTGTCAAGCATGTAGAACTAGATTTCCCTTTGGAGCCAACAGCGCAAGGTGGTTTAATTGTCACACTCATCATCCGGTCGGTTTTAACACGGCTACAGGTAATCCAAAAATGGTTGCCCGCATACGATGAGAGGGGTTACAGACCGATGAGATACGGGAGGTGTTGGCACATTCTATTGCCAATAGAAGGCAATAGAAGGCAAGAAGGCAGCCTGGGTAAGGTAGAGGAAGAATGACAGTTGTTTTCAACACCATATCAGTTGCCTCTGTCAGATAAGTTTACGCGGTTTAAGACGGCTCAGTGCTGCTTCTGGTGGTAAGAAAAAAAACTGAGTGGTTTAAAACTCATCCAGGTAGAAGAAGAAGGTCTTCAATGTGTGGATTCACTTGAGTTGAGGGATCCGGCTTTCCGAAACAGGTATACATGGACGCTTGTGGAAATACCAAATTGGCTGTTAAAGCAACAAAAGAACACTCTTGGAAGGAGTTCAGTGTGGTCGTAGACTATCCTCTGTCTTAGAGGAAGAAAGTCGAATTTCATTGAAGGAGTCAAATCAAAAGATGGTGCACATCTTTCCAATGGACATCTTGCGCAGATAGATCGTGTACTTTTTTGAATTGCTCAATCTATTGTCCTAAACAGGGCGACAAATAGTCCCACAATAGAGGAAGGGACTTTTGCAATCAAATGCAAAAAAGTTGGCAAATCTGCGAGGGGGTAAAATCCGTCCAGAAATGCTCAAGGCCGTGGGTATATAGAGGCTTTTCAATGGCTATATCGTGTCGTGCTGGTGTGAACGGCGATTGACAAACTGAGGCGATTGTGCCATTTTACAAGAAAATGGGATAAAATATCTAGATTGATCCAATGGGTTGGGTACGAAAACTCCAAAATTAAAATCCCCAAACCTAAATCGCCAAGTCAATATCCCCAAACCCAAAATCCCCAAAACCAAAATACCCAAATAGATTTCGAGTGTATTCAGATTCACAATGCGTTGACAGTGAAATAGGTATGGGGTCACTGTTGGATTTGGAGTAGGCGCAAGGTTAGGTATTCGAAAATTTCTTTAAATATTTTGAGTTAACATTTTGGGAATTTTTTTATTTGGTGGATTTTGAATTTGGAGATTTTGTGTTTGGTGATAGTCAGTTCGGGTATTTTTCCAAAGGTGGGGATTTTGGGGTTTGGGGATTTTGCACTTGTGTATTATGTAGGTATCCCTGCTCCAATTATATAGGCATCACTTTAAGCCTTTGTCGGATATGCATTGCAAAGCTATGGTCGAGTCTATATTGATCAGTGAAGTTTTCGTCCATTTAAAAACACAGACGACAAGTTGTTCACTCTCAAAATGGTACTTAAAAAAGCTTCGGAGTATGTTACAACTCTTTACAGCTGATGTTTAGGTTTGGAGAAGGCATTGTACGAGCGGCGGTTATCTTGAGATAAACTCTCGAGTATAGTGCAAGAACTGACGGTTCTCTCCTGAAACCTATTCAATTTCTACACAAAATGTACGAGCTGCGTTCGGGTACACGGAGTCAATACCTTCACTGTTGGGATTGACCTTCATCAGGGCTTGTCAGCCCTTCTTTTCAGAAGAACTAACGATAGGTAAGTAATTTGCTCTTCTGTGGTGACTTGGTCATTTTTTGGCCTGTGTTTAAGATGAGGTGAGCGTAAATGTGAACAAATCAAAAAATATGTTCGTCTCAAGAAAGCTTGTTCAATTCACTCTGCATGATAGTGGAACTCCATTAAAACATCAGATGGAGTATCTCAGGGGTCTTATTTATGAGCGAAGAAAGGAGCTGAATTTTCCAGTTGGATTAGTCAGCCTGGGTCTATCTTAAGACAGCCAGGTCATTCTATTATTAAAAGGACCGAGCTTGCTGTCAAAAGCTATCGTTCCTTAATTCGGCTGTTTATTCAACTCTTATCCTCGGTAATGAGATTTGAGTAATGACCGACAGAATAAGCGCGAAAGGACAAGCCCCTTCGCTGCGCATTACTGAGTCACATTAGTATAGATCGTAAATGGTTTACCAATGGGGATTTCTCAACTTTGACAGGTGATTGCGGCCATATTGTTGAAGCTACATCTGTCAACTAGGCTGTCATTTATTTAGTACATCTTGCCAAATAAAGAGCCACACGTTCAAAAACATGTGTAAATAATTAAATGGTTCTTTGGAAGTGGGCCTTCTGGCCGTACAACATTTCGCGCACTTCGCCCATTTTACGGTCGCCATAACCGTCCCTCCGAAGTCACTATTGTGGATGAATGGGTTGGTCAACAAGTAAAATTGTTGAATTTGGACGAATGCCAATCGACACGAGATCCACTAAATTGCAATGCATCCAGAGAAAGTCACTAGTTTGGTGGTGGATTTTGGACTGGCGGCATCATCGTTCCATACTCCTTTGAGAACGACGTTGGCCAGGCCAGCACCGTCAACGGTGAGCGCTATGAGTCGATGATAACCAAATTCTTTTGGCCCTATTTGGATGATATGGACACCGACGACATGTGGGTTCAACAGGACAGGACGTCTGCCTGCCTGATGGTACGGATTCCATAGCACGTCGTGGGATCCTGGATGGGCACATGCGCTTAACATGACCAAACCACCGAGTTCCTCATGTATTCTAGTATTTTTAATGCGATCTCTACAGATCACACCAGCAATACAACGGAGCCAAGACACAGCCCACGCACCAATGGACATTTTAACGAGCGATTTTCGAACATACCTATGGTTATCTCACGCGGAAGCGATGTGAATTGGCCACCGCGAGTTCGTGCGAATTAACCCCGTTATACTTCTGCTTGTGGGGTTTTCTTAAGTCACAGGTCCATACCAATAAACTACAAACCACCACTAAATTAAAAGCCAACATAATCAATGCCATTGGACAAATTCAACCTGATTTATCCGCCAGAGTTATGGAAAATTTGACGTTTCGGTTGCGGGCGCAGCGTACATTTGAATGATGTTATTCCATACATAATGGCATACATGGGCCTTCAAAATATGTATACGCGCTCTGACGTTAAAATACCGCCACAAAGCAGTCATTTAAATGTCGCTCTGTGTGATCGCCATTTTTGGCAGCGTCATTTAAATGACTATAGGAAAATGGCGCACCAAATGACATGAATTAAGTGCCATTTAAATGGCGGAAAAAAATGGCCATGAGATCGCTCTTCAATGACGCCTAGGACAATGGCATCCCAACGGAAAATTTTAAATGACTCGCAGTGTCCGTCATTTGATTTTGGGACACAAATGACGATGACAGTCATTTCGTGTGATCGCTATTTTTTCAATGACGAATCGTAACTTAAATGCCGCTCTAATGCGACATTTTTTCCTGACGTCACAGCGCCCTTTAAATGACTCAAAAAAATGGTCGTGTAATCGTAGCTTCACTGACATTTTTTTTCATTCAAACTCTTTATAAGGACAACCAGAATAAGTGAGCTTGAATATAAGAGGTAACAGTGAGCAGCGAGCCGTAATAGTATCTACTATTAGACAAAATGTAATATCTCGCAATAGAATACCCAGAACAACCCACTTATTCCTTTTAGATACATTTATTAATTCAAAGACCCCTCCGCCCGCTCTTACTCGCCTAAAAACTAAAAAATTGTTTACTATAGTACACAATCCAAAAACATCTCAAATTTCGACTTAAAATTGATTTTTCGGGACCCTCTTGAAAATCGTATCTTCTGGTATTATCTCTCGCAATACTGATGAAAGTAATTCGTTGAATCAAAATCAGTTCTTTTGCAATATCCGATTCATAAGAAGGGTACTTCCTGCCTCAGCAAATCAATTTTCAAATATAAATACCATTAGATAGATACATTCAAAGAAGTGCAACTTTCTTTGATTTCGTATTTTCATTTGAAACGTTCATAGATACAAATGTATCTATGGGTTGGCTGGGTTTGCTTATAGTTTACCAAGTTTATTTTGCGGTGCAATACTGCAGTTGTGGTGTGTGGGTGTGGGACAATTCGGACGCAATATTATTATTCTACCACTACCACACTTGCACATAGTATATGGTGAATGTCGGTTTGTTTTCCCTTTTCCGACTCCATGAAGAGAGTCACTCTCTAACCACAGCCACTGGGTCTTCGTACTTGATCAGCCAGGCGAAACAATTCGCCAGTTGTTGTTTGGAATTGTAGAGCAAAATTTATTTGCCTGCCTGCACATGTTACAATAGAAGAGACTGGCATAGAAAACTTAGCAGCCAGGTATATATGGGCATAAGTTTAGCTTTGGGGATTCTATGTATCTTCAAGCACATCGTGCATCCCATACTGCTCATTCGTATACTGTATACACATCTCTTAAGAGGCATGATCACGATCCATGGGCTTTGTGGATATGCTACCACGATGTCAGATTACAACCGCATTCTTAGCGAACGCGGGATATCGAATTTTTAGTCGCGTATAAAGCTGCCATATAGAAGAAACTAATCGCATCTATGCATGATGAGGTATTGGGTAACTCTTTGATAGTCAATGTAGTTGTTGTTGTTGGTATAGGTATAGCTGGTGGTGCAGTGATTGTAGAGTAATTATATGCCAAAGTGCTGCTTATGTTACAATTACTATGGTTTCAAAGAATGTTGCGGCTTCACGTCAAGCAGTAGTTTGTTGTAGCGCAGCATTTTCGTTTTGTTGTTGTTGTATCTTTATTTATGCATCCGTGGAAGTTCGCTTTTTTTTATGCACCAGAGAAGAGTGGCATTTTAAGCCAAGGACATGCAAACTTCGTAGCTGTGATGGGAGATACATTTTAGTGTGTGGTTTGGTTAACTGAGGGTGATGTTGATGTGAGAACAGATAGTTTATCAGGGTTAATGGTTGAGTTAGTTGGGTACAAAGGGGTTAGTGAAACTAAAGGAAAATGAATGTTTTAGTTATTATGTCAGTTGGTCATCTTTAGTTGAGAATTTTCAACTTTCATCCTTTTGTGTTAAAGTGTGCAGCAATGTTGACCCTTAACAGATTTTAATGAAACTTATTTTGAAATGTTTCTTAAGACTGTGAAATGGTTTTAGGCTATATCGGGCATAGTCATGTCCTTTGAAACTCTAATACTCTCTACTATCCAACGTTAAGGGTGATCATGTTATCCGAAGGGCTAAAGCCTCTATACATATCCAATCGAATCAGCGTTTCTACAGGATGGTGCTACTTTATACAGTCTCAATGGGTCATGGCCTTCTCAGGTCTTGGTGGATTTATGGTCTGTTCTCCTTATTTTCAGTAATTTCTCGAAATACTTGGCTATGATGAATTTACGCCTAAGTTTCTAGTATACTCACCTTTTGCATTCGAAAAATGCGTCTTCATTGTTGTCATTATAATGACATGCTGAGCTCATTCGCCATTTTTTGCATATATTCATTGAAGCAGCAATATTCTTTGCGGCCACCTAGTAACGAAGTTATCCCCTTCATGGTATCTCCAATCACCCCATCATCCGCAGGTTTTCCTGTTTCAGGTTTGTCTTGTGATATCTTCAGCTTTCCCCTGTTGGCGGTTCCTTTTCAACCTTGCCCTTTCTCTCATGAATCTTTTCTCGCGTTTAGTTAGACAGTAGGTGAAATCGTGATTTTCACAGATGGATCCATGATGGATGGCGGAGCGGGAGCCGGAATCTTTTCAGAAGATTTGGAGCTAGCCCGTAATATTAGCCTCGGAAAACAAACTTATACCAGGCTGAGATGATTGCTTTGCTGCATGCGTTGGATTACTTGCTTGAGAGTCAGGTGGAAGGAAGAAATATCCTTATAGCACTGGACAACCAGGCGGTGATTAGATGAATGGAGCGGACAACCATCACTACATCACTGGCACTGGATGCTCAAATGTTCATCTAAAAATCAGGTAACACTGACTTGGGTTTGAGGACACATAGGGATCGACGGCAACAAAAAGTCGGACTCCCTTGCAAAAGAGGGGTCATTGAAATGGTTGGTGGCGTTAACTACAGGTCATGGTAATTTCGGGTATCATTTGAGGAAGATGAGGATGACAGATCTCACATAAACAGATGCCAGCGTTAACACTAGGAATTGAACTCAGGGAAGCACTCTGGAGAAATCCGAAGAGTCTCACTGGGTAAGGTTTATAGTGGTCGGAGACGAAAAGAGACCCGACAATGGTGGTCTGGTTCGAATATCTCTCGAAAATTTATATATATATATAGACAGTTGTAAGTCCAGCCACCACGAGTTATAAGCTGGTTCTGTGAGGTCTGCAGAGTTTATTTTCGTTGTACCGCTGCAATTTGGTTTCTATATTTTCCTTCATTTAACACATAAGCCCAAAACTCATATCCATAAGGAAGGATAGAATCTGTGACTGTGACGGTCATAAGAAGTTTCCGCCGACTTTCCTTTGGTCCTCTCAGGTTTGCTATTGATCTACTTAATGCTGTATTGATATTTCTAATTTTTTCACAGCGTTGTGTCCACTGCGTCTTTAACAACTATTGCCATTGCCACCTTGCCTATTTCACAAATGTAGCTTCCTAGTCAACATGGTGCTTTTCATGTTTTCTACTGCTAGGTTAACTCCACTGCCTTGAATCCGGAACTGGATGCGTCTATATATGACTAGGTTTACCTGTATCTTGGGGCAACATCTGTGATTTGTGCACTGATAACTGTATAGGTATATCATCTTTGTATAGTCGACCGTGTATATTTTTTCGGGTATCCATTCCGCCACAGGAAATATTATTGGGTCCTAGCCCTGAGTAGCACCAGTTGTAGTTTCAAATGGGGCCATAGACTAACTGCCTGTCTTCGATCATATCGATGTATCATATCGAAAGTGTCGAATATATCACCTGCTGTCAAAACTGGGACCCTACTCTGTATTTCTTTCCAAAAGTGAAATTTTCCACAACCAAATATGTATTTGGTACTCTCTATTTCGAAAGCTGAATGAAATTTCCAAACGTCAAAAGCATTGATTATTTAGTACCTAGGTACCTACATAATGGAAAGTTGAAAGCGTCACAGAGTACGAATTCAAAAGCGGAACGAAGAGCAGTTTTCGAACAGGATTGACTTACGGAACGAAATAGAGAGTAAGGCCGCTGATGCTGGCTTACCTGAAGCTACAGTTCGGGGTAATCTATCCAACAACCTTCTTTAGTTAGCCTCAGCTAGACGACATGTTACCGGAATATAGCTTTCATAAAAACTTCTCTATCATCATCCCGCCAAGGGAAGAATGGGAAAAATACAACCCCAATCCATCGCAACTTGACCTAGTCTGGTACACAGACGGTTCCAAGATGGATTCAGGGACTGGATCTGGCATTTTTGGAGAATCTCCTCAAGCGAACTTTTC
This sequence comes from Cheilosia soror, assembly GCA_949372485.1. Classification (NCBI taxonomy): domain Eukaryota; kingdom Metazoa; phylum Arthropoda; class Insecta; order Diptera; family Syrphidae; genus Cheilosia; species Cheilosia soror. The sequence goes on from OX443561.1 coordinate 37,350,300, forward strand.
AGTCAGCCTAGGCAAGTTCTCGTCCATATTCCAGGCTGAAATCCTTGCCATCAACCACTGCGTTAGAATGAATTTATGTTCTAATACAAGTGGTAAAACCATATTTATCTTCTCAGGCAGTAAAGCTGCTCTTAAAGCTTTGAACTTATCTGTTATAAAATCGAAGCTGGTCCTAGAAACTTCCATGGCCATCTACGAACTATAGGAAAGAAAAAACTAGTCATCCTACACTGGATTCCAGCCCACAGGGGCTTTACTGGAAACGAAACGGCTGACTCACTGGCCAAAGTCGGCGCGACAACGCCACTCGTCGGACCTGAACCCTTCTGCGGTGTTAGTAAGGGATGCTTTGGGGAATACATTAGGAGCTTAGCTCAAATCGAATCTAATGAACTCTGGCTTATAACATCTGGGCAGAACTGCACCAAACAGTTCTTCCCAAAATTCTCCCCAAAATCTGGATAAAAACAACCTAAGAATGCTGACAAAAATTATTACTAGCCATGGTCTTATGAAAAAACACCTTCACCAAATCGGAGTTTCACCAGACCCCACATGTAGACTGTGCCTTGAGAGTGATGAATCCTCTCTTCACATTGTCATGGAATGTCCGGCTCTCTTCCGTCTTAGAAAGAAAGTCTTTGGCGAAGAAATCGTCAGCTCGGCAGATCTTGCTGAATTAGCCCCAGAAAAGATACTTGTCTTCCTGACTGTCTCCGGAGAAAAAAGATGGCTCTAGAACCCTACTAGGGATGGCACAATAGGCTCCTTTAGGGAGGCCGCAGTGCCAGGGCCTGTAAAGGCTCTCCCGGCCAATCATTTAATCTAGCCCCATCCCTAGTAAAGTACCTACTGGGCTCCAGATATATGCACTCCAAGTTGGTTAAGGTCATCCTTTCTTTATTTCGATATCACTGATGTAAGTTAGTCATTGAATCGTCTCCTCCAGGATTTATTTTAACCCTGCGATGAGAATATGAGAAGATATAAGTTGCCACTTAAGCTACGATTACACGGCCATTTTTTCGAGACATTTAAATGGCGCTCTGACGTAAAAATCCCGTCAGAAAGCAGTCATTTAAATGTCGCTCTGTGTGATCGCCATTTTTGGCAGCGTCATTTAAATGACTAGGAAAATGGCGCACCAAATGACATGAAGTGCCATTTAAATGACTCAAAAAAAATGGCCATGTAATCGTAGCTTTAGATCGCTACCTGTTCTTTGGGAACATCCCGATTAATACAGTGACGATTAAGGAATACGCAAATTTTCCGTACGACTAAAAATAAATAAATAGTTGTCGGAACAGGCACCCTAGGCCTAGCTTCTCATAGCCATTCGTTTGTGTAAGCTTTTATTTTTGGGACGAATAGAAAGGACATACCGAGTCTGAAGAACGCCTGAATTGAGAAGATTTTTCATGCCAATTATACCCTCGGATGTTTGTCAGACGTTCGGGAGAGATCCGTACAGCTACCTCCATTTTATCCGCCTTTTAATCATACGAGTAAGTTAGCTGCCTGCGAAATTTCACCCACACTTCTTCAACAATATAAACAGAGGAAAGCTTCTGATGGTAATAGATGCAGATTGACTACAACTGGTGCATGCCTCAATCCCATATCTGTAAGGTCCAATTATACGTATCCACTGAGTGTTCTTAGAATGGAACTTGTTAAGCCAGAACCACTCGCTATGTAAATACATAATACCGACTGCCTAATTTGAATTCCTATTGGAATACGAAAATAAACGCATTCATCTGCGGACCACAATCTTCTAACGAAACCACACCTGTTTACAGAAGCCTAATGCACTGGCTTTTGCTCTTCGCCCTTTCGCTTGTAAAGGTATACCTATTCCCAAACGCAACTCAATCTAATGTTCAATGTATGGCTTTGGCTATGGCTATGGGTATGGCTATACCCCCCACAGATTATACTGGCAACTGCCAGTGCCACTTACAGCTACTTACCCAACCACACCCTGGGAAACTGATGCAAATGCAAATTACTAACAATTAATACCAATTCTCGTATCAATCGGAGAGGACCGGTACAACAGTTAATTCTCCTTGTGAACACTTTTAAAATGGTATGTAGGCAGGGCAGGCTATACTTTAGGTTTGGTATCGATCCACAAGATTAATGTGTATCTCTCAACAAAACTGCTACTCTTTCACACAGCAATACAGCATCGCTGTGCTGCGCTACATCTATCGGCTCTACAGGTGGGTTGTGGGTAGCTAACCTTTTCCACAAAGAATCACAAAAAAAAATGTGTAAATTTTACACAAACTCCTCTCGTTTGCATAAAAGCCAACATTGAGTTCAAAGCGGGACACAGAAGCAACCTATTCCATGGCTCCTCATTTTATAAACAGTCGCCGTCGCGCCGCTCTCTGAGGTATAAATGGTATAAGAATCGATACTTTGTGTGCACACACATTGACTGCCATTCGTTTATTTATGTGCGAAATTCTAAGCCTTGCCGCACCGGTTTTTGCAGTTGCAGATGTTGAAAGATACCTACTTTTTTTATCCTCCTCCTCCTCCTCCTCCGTTTGGCATCATTTAACATTCACCTATTCATTGAGTTAATCAGGATAAACGGGTGAGAGGGAGTAGAGCTGATCACGAAGAAAAATATTGTAATTTACTGATAGAGATGGAGATACTTTTCAAAAGCGCCATATATACATTCACCCTCAATCCAAACAATGTAAATAGTAATTTCGTATCTTTTCTTATTTCGGTTGTAATACCTTTCCTTTCACAACGGTAAAGGAGTAGGTATCTCTCTACCATTCGAATGCATTATGCGGTGAATGTAATTTTGTATCTACAGTTTTTTTTTCTTCAAATTCAATTTTAGCAACACAAGGGAGATACCTACCTTCAAAGAGATATAACTTTCACTGAGCTTCAGTTTCAGCAGCACTGCAACGAATGAAGGTAGCGGCACAATTTTTTAAGTGCAATGCAAAAGAAATACTGTAACATCCCACCGCGAATTTATCTTTTGAATCGAATTCCATTAAATGTTACAAGTCTAGTTTGGGAAAACCGCGCTACTTGTATTTTACTATCATTTTGCTGGTTACAAGTCTTGCAGCTCTCTTTACCGATTGTGCGAGTAACGCGCGCTGTTTTGTCTTCATACCTTAGTATATCACAAGACGTGTAATTTGCAAACGACCGACTTGGTGATAACAATCAATTTTCAACTGACAGCTTTGTGGAAGAAATTTTTGGTATATCTAAGATACGCGCCAATGTGGCGGGATTTGAAAGTTTTCTCGAAGTCGTAAATGCGATCTCTTTCGTAAGTTAAAATGGTGTTCACAATAAGAGTTTAAGCTCTTATACCCTGAGCGAGACTTTCTTTTGTCAGTTAATTAAAATTTGGCAAGTTAAAACTAAGAAAAATGCCATCGAAGCTGCCATTGGTAGGTAAGTGCTAAAAAACTTTACGTCCCTGGGTGGGTCAAGAGTGGTGTACAAATTGCAATGGACATTGTTGGCAGAGAAGAGAGTTGTATGTACCTATGAGCTCCTATATCGATATCCTAACAATTTAGCATATACTGCTGTAACTGCAGCTGATGTTCCAGGATAGAGGCTTTCGTCAAAGAGCTTATTTGACGTTCCTCTTCTCATGGTTTGGGTCTCGTCATGCTTTATGATTGGCTGCAGTCCCGATCAGAGCGGAATTATGGAACTCACTACAAGAAATCGAGGTATATGACTTTGACAAGAAATTTAAAGTCTGTATACCGGACAGGCAGGACTGGCTCTCTCCAAGAACTGAGATAAGAGGTACCCAATACCCATCTTCACAGATGGGTCACAGACGGCGAATAGAACGAGAGGAAGCAGAAGTCTTCTCAGACGAACTTAGTATTAGCCCTTCATATCGACTGGCAAATTAATGCAGCGTTTTCCTGGCATAGATCTACGCGGTCAAGAAAGCGACCCAAACTGTCTTAGCGAGGGAACTACCAGTAATGCAAATTACCTTCTGTATGAATAGTCAACCAGGCACTTAAAGCGATTAACTCCATTCTGGTAAACTCTAAAAATCCGTAACGAGGCATTAGATAAACTTTCCAGATGCGTTTCTGAAATGGTCATAGACAAGTAGGTACTACTAAGAGCTTTCAAAGCAGCTAAGAGCGTCATTGACAATGTCACATTAAATTTGGCTATAGAATGATGGAACAACGCTCTCAGTTGTACCATAACTCTCAGCTTATGGTCCGCAGTTGACAATAAAAGGTCAAAGATCCTATAGCATCTTCTCATAGAAACCAAATTCGAGTGCTCGAATATAACCGGACATTGCATCATTGGTAACATGACTAACAGACTTGGTAAGGTAACTTTACAAACGACTTCTGTAGAAGTTGCATGAACGAGGAGGAGGAAGAAACAATTCTTCACCTCATATGCACGTGCACGTTCCTAGCCCTCTCAGCTCGTAGAAAACTATATCTCGGATAATAGGTACTTTTTTCATAATCTCAGCGAACTCTCTAATGCAATAAGTTGCCTCCAACCCTTCATTCTCAGCTCCTGCTGGTTCAACGGGTAGTTGTGAGATCATTAGATCCTGTGGTATCACAATGGGCCTCCTCTGGCCTAAGTGAGGCTGCGCGACTGCGGTCTGCCACCTGCCACTCTAACCTTACCTAACCAATGCTTTTGTGGATTCCATTTGTAGCGTAGCTTTCATTCGTCGCTTTTTTACGAATGGAGTTTGTGTTAGGGGTGGGTGAATGTCAACTCATCTTCAATAGCTAATGCACTGTCATCTCTAAAATGTAGTTGTCACACTTTGTGACTTTATTAATTTGCTGCTATAACTAGCAACATGCATCTGGGTGCGACATCTGCCATAAGAAGGATAAAATGGGTTCAGATGGCGGTTAACAAGAAATGACAATGACGTGCTTACTATGGTTATTCTATAGGATTAGCCAAAATACAGAAAAGGTGTCTGTTCCTGTACCAATATCTATCATTGATCCTTGTCAATATAGGTTACGCGAATCAAGCTTGAATCTAATATGATACCACATGAATATAGGAATAAGTGTTTCTCCCTATTCATCAAACACGTTTTAGAGGTAGACAGCTCTATCTTCGCCTTGTTTGCCCTTTTCTCCCTTGATAGGAATTCTTGTTGTATTTAATTTCCCTTTAAAAACGAAGATGGAGAGGTAAATAAATCTTTTGCTGTTGTCTCTTTGCAGGCACTTTTTCCCAAAGAGGTTTATATGATTATAATCTAGAGTCTAGATTCTAGACCCTTTAAAAAGTTTTGTTCATTTTGCTGCTAAGTACACTCCGCGCCACTTGAATATCACATCCCCAAAGGTCGGTTTTCTATTGCCCACCGGTCCCAAACCAAACCTAATTTTCTTTAAATTAAATTTCATTGAATTGTTGTGATTTGACCAAAAGGAAGATTCAAAAATAAAGGTTTAAATATTAAAAAAAAATTTTTAACTGAAAACAGGAAAAATGTGGGTCACTAATTTTACGCCACTTGAATAAAACATGCATTTAGTTTGACCGCTTTTTTTCGCACGTGAACTCATAGTTTTCTTTGATTGCATTTTTTTTCTTAATTTCTACTATTTTTAGTCAACAAAAAAAAAATCAGTGGAGAAAAAGCTTTAACCGAGGCGGAACAAGGACAAATCAAAGCTTAAAGGACACTAGCCTATTTATTTCCAAATTGGCTAAGAAAATCGAGAAGAGTCGACACGTTATATCCATATTTTTAAGTAATGAGTCCAACTATGGACAAAAACATGAACTGCTTGGGATCCCTACGTTATCTCCTTTTCCAAAATCCCTTATTGGAATCCAATTACCTGAAATTTAAGTAAAGTTTGTGTTAACAAAAAGCAGAATTCTCTAAAATGATTTTTTTCGTTTATACTTGTCGAGTTACAGTTTGAAAAGAAAAATCCAACGCACAACTTTTCGTATAAATCGTTTTTATTTTCCTTTAATTTTATTCGATTACAAAAACATCTTTTTCCTTTTCTTTCTCGCGCTCGACCCTACCCAACCCATTGACAGCTCGTCTCGTTGGCTGCGTTCACATTCATTACATAATGGCAGAGTTCAGCTGACAGCTCGGCCCTTCCTGACCTGGAGACGTCCTCGGCTCCTCATCGTCCTCATTATCCATGTCATCATCAAGCTCAGGACCCAGAAGACACCATGGCTTCATCTTATCGCTCGTCATCACCGTAGTGAACTTTCGCCGCTTCCGCCCTGCTGCAACCTCCTCCAATACATAACGATCATGGCGTAGAGTTTTCATCACAATATATGGGCCTCTATATTTAGGCTCCAATTTATGTGACTCGCCGGTTGGTTGAGGTACACTTTCCACAACGACCAAGTCTCCTTCATTGTACAATCCTGGCGGCTTATGCTTAGCGTCAAACCGCAACTTCCATTTCTCCTTCTCTTCTCGAATTCGTCGAGCAACTTCTACCCGACGTTGCTGCATGTCAACAGTCACAGGATCACCCATTTCCGCTGCGTCGGTTACTGCTTGAACGAAATGATTGACTGAAACATCCTTCAAATTAAAGTCGAATATAAGTTGATTCGGGCTGTATCCCGTAGTTGAATTCCGTTGCGTGTTGATTGACCATTGAAGTTCTCGCAGCTTTGTATCCCAATCCAACTTATCAGTGTCCGCCGTACGCAAAAACTGCAAAATCGTCTGATTTATTCTTTCGATTTGCCCGTTGGCCCTCGGTGTTCGAACAGCTGACTTTATGTGTCGTATCTCATTGTCATGGCAAAACATTTCGAACTCTCTCGCGGTAAAAGCTGTCCCACGGTCGCTAATAATCGTATCCGGTAGACCAAAGTAAGACGTTAACTCGTTGAGCATTTCGATTACTGGTTTCGTTTTCGTGTTTCTTACTGACTTGATGATAGCGTATTTACTGAATGCATCTGCCACTCCGATTACGTATGCCTTCCCACGACGGCTTCGAGGAAACGGACCCAAGTGGTCGATGTGAAGTGTCCGGAATGGAACAGGATTAACATCCACAATATGCATCTTTCCCTCAGGTGCACCCGAAGTCCGTTTATGGAAACAACATTCAATGCACGCGGCGATGTATGATTTTACATAATTTCGCATGCGCCTAAACCACAACGTTTCCTTTATACGCTGGATAACCTTTTCCACACCAAAGTGCCCCATGTCATCGTGGAAGTATTTGACGATCCGCCAACGAACGCTCGATGGCACTACTAATTTCAGCTTTCCTCCGTCCTTTCGATATAGTCGTCCCTCCTTCGTATCAAATTCTTTCTTGATTTGTTCTCTTTGATCGGATTCCTCTATCCCTTGCAGAACATTCAAAATCGTGACTAGTCTGGAATCCTGACGCTGCAGACTGGCAATCCAATCGTCCTGCTTGATGTCGACCTTCATTACACGAGCGGCAACAGTTTGAGGTTCACGTCCGACCTCTACGGGTGATCGACTAAGCGCGTCGACATGCGCCATACGGGTTGCAGATCGGTGTACGATTGAAAAGTCGAACTCCTGCAGGCGTAACCACCACCTGGCTATACGGGGAATAAGTTCGGATGTTGCTTTGATTGCACTTACTGCAGAGCAGTCTGTAACAACACAGAATGTTCGTCCGAGGAGATACATCCGAAACCGCTCTAAGCTTTCCACCACGGCGAGCACCTCCAGCTCGTAACTCGAGTACTTCGATTCGGCAGCCGTGCATGTACGACTAAAGTAAAAGACTGGCTTACGCTCTGATGATTCGTCTGTTGATTGAAATAATATTCCTGCCAATCCACTAGAGCTGGCGTCGGTGTGGACCTCATGGAGTTTCAATGGATCGTATACCTGAAGCACTGGTTCGTTGCAGAGAATGTTTTTCAGTTGAGTAAACGCTTTTGAATGCTGCTCTTCCCAGTGAAACGTTGCTTGAAGGGCTTCCTTTTTAAGCATAGACGTTAACGGTTTGGCGATAATGGCGAAGTCTTGGACGAATTTTCTGAAGAAACTAGTCAGACCTAGGAATCTCCTGACCTCAGTGATGTTCGTAGGCTGCGGAAATTGCTCGATGGCTAACGTTTTTTCATGACTCGGTTTGATTCCTTGCTGCGTTAGTCGATGTCCGAGAAAAGTGATTTCAGTGGCGAGGAACACACACTTACTGAGACGTAGAGTAAGTCCGGCGTCACTGATCAGCTCCACACACTCTTTCAGGTTTTCTAACCCTTCTTCCACGGTGTTGCTCGGAAGGATAATTTCATCAACGTAAGTAAAAACTCGTCCCTTCATCGGTCGTACTAGTGCGGTGATCATCTTTTGAAAAACACTCGGGGCGTTCACCAGCCCAAACGGCATGCGATTAAATTCGTATTGGCCTGCGTTCGTTATAAAAGCTGTATAATGTCGGGAAGCTTCTTCGATGGGAATTTGGTAATAACCAGACATTAGGTCAAGGGTTGTAAACAAACGTTTTCCTGCAACCATCGACAATATTTCCTCTACCGTCGGCATCGGATATGGCATCTTCACGGTCACAGCATTTAATGCTCTGAAGTCGACGCACATTCGGTCTTCTCCGGACGACTTCTTCACAAGAACTATCGGTGCTGAATACGCGGACGTACTCGGACGTATAACGTTGAGCTTTAAAAGTTCCTTGATAATATTTTCCACGACATCCCGTTTTGCGAACGGTAGTCGATATGGCTTCTTAGCTATAGGCGTCTTCGTTGTCAGTGTTATGTTCATCGTAGTGGTCCGGCATATTCCTAGACTCTCAAGTGTTTCGCCAAAACATCCAGAGTATTCACTGATAAGATTTCGTACTTGATTTCTGTTTTCGGTTGGCAAATCACTTCCAGTCCTGATTATGCTTTCGTTGACGTTCTCCAAACGACAAGATCTCTTTTCGATGATTAGACGTTGATTTTCGTGGCAAAGAAGATCATTTCCAAGAATAAGTGGATGTGGCATCAACTCATCCCTGACAACTAGAAAGCGATGATTCATTTCTGTATTATCCACATGAATACGTGCGATAACATAAGTGTTTCCGATCCATTTACCTCCGGCAAACCCACTCAACGTGAAAGGATCACATGATTCAACCTTCCCGACCGTATCCGCAATTGATTGTCGTATGAGTGAACTGTCGCTGCCTGGATCAATAAACGCTTCGATGTCATTTTCGTTAATATTCACCATTTTTGTACGGTTTTGGTGCTTGTCGTCGTTGCTTAAAATTCGTAAAACGTTGTCTCCAACTACGTTTGGATTGTTTCGCTTCTGAGGGCAATCTTCCGCCAGATGATTCGTTTTGCGGCATATCGTGCAACGCATTTTCTTCTGTGGCTTCGTGCAATTAATGGAGATATGACCTACCTCGGAACAGTTGTAGCACACGATTTTAGTATATCGGTCTCGCCGACTATTGTTCGAATTTTCTTCGAAGTTGGTGTCTTTACTCGTTAGCTCTGCCGATGGGTTGTTGTTTTTGGCAACTGTTGTCGGCCGTCTGCCACTCACTGCGCCTGCTGGACGATTTGCAAGGAAGCGTTCGATTGTGGTGCGAAGTTCGTTTAAGTCCGTGAAGTGAGTACTTGCTAGTGCCGTTTGCAAATCGTTGTGACTCACGCCGTGACGAATGTATTTGACTATTGCGTCGTCAGTTAATTGATATCGCTGCCCTAGTGCTCGTATTCGATAAAAATAATCGGAAATTTTCTCACCTTGTTTCCTTGTGCTTGAGACCATTTTGAAATGGACGTCTGCTTCACTTTCGACTTTCCCAAAGTCATCAATCAGTCGTTGAGAGAAGTCTTTCCACGAGTGAATACTTCCCAGCAGCGAATCTGCCCAAAGTTTTGCCGGACCTCGCATTTTTGTTTGAGCGACAAATAATAAGCTTCGTTCGTCCCATTCATACAGTGTTTTAAGTGTATTTATACGCTTTATGTATTGTTCGGCCGATGGGGACAGATCGTCTGATGGGTTGAACTCAGGAACAATATTGTGTATTTCGATGGCGCTTGTATGAGTTGACGTTGAATGGCTAGTGCTTGGTTGTTCCGGTGCTTGGTGCCTGGCTGACGTTGATGGTGAATTCACTGCTTCGGCGTTTGTCTCAGCATTTGTTAAAGGTGACTTAGACCGTCCAGAATCTTGGCTTTCGTTTGGTTTTTCTGGTGACCTGTTGGAACGAAGAGTGGTTAACAAATCTGCAAAATTTTGGGAGAGATTATCCATAGCTTTCGTAATGCGATCGACATCTTGCCGCATTTGTTGCATCTCCTCTTCATAGTCGTCGTTCTCCGTGAATAGATCTGCATCGATTTCGTCGGTATCGAAGTTCTCCATTATGCGTGTGAGTAATTCGGCGCGTGTTCCCTTTGTTGGTAGCGATTTGGCTTTTAGAAATGCCTTTAAATGTTTCACTTTTAGTGTATGGATCTTAACGAGTCCCATATCGAATTTGGGCGAATATCCCACTTCTGAAAAACTGTCGAGTTACAGTTTGAAAAGAAAAATCCAACGCACAACTTTTCGTATAAATCGTTTTTATTTTCCTTTAATTTTATTCGATTACAAAAACATCTTTTTCCTTTTCTTTCTCGCGCTCGACCCTACCCAACCCATTGACAGCTCGTCTCGTTGGCTGCGTTCACATTCATTACATAATGGCAGAGTTCAGCTGACATACTGAATCAAATTTGGTAGTGATATTGACAAAAGCGTAGGTCGACTTGAAGAAATGGCGATCAATATAAGGTCAACACCTCCTATCCGTTGTTTTGACAAATATTTTGTTATATTTAAGAAATATTGTCATTTTGAAAAAAATTCATTAAATTTTTCGTTGTGGTGTTAAATTTACAAAAATTTGTTATTGTGATAAAATTTCATTATCCTATCATGTTCTTCATTTTAAAAAAATATTCTTCAAATGGAAAATACTTTCTTCAATTCGACGCATCGTCCACTTTAAATTAACCAAACTTTCTTCATTTTTACGTATTCTTTCTTTAAATTGAAATTCAATTCTTCATTTCAACACTTTAGTTTATTGATATTTAAGGATGGGTCTAACTACCATGATGTATAACCAGTGCATCATTGTTGGACTCAATCCCCATTTTTTTTCTGCTGTTCTCTTACAGACGAAGAGAGCATTATGAGCCTTTCGGTCGGACTCTTTCCTGAACGTTAAGTTTCCAATTCAATTTTTTATCTAGGACTATACCAAGATATCTTGCGCTATCCGAAAGGGAAAGCTCCACTCCACCAATCCTGGGTAGTTTGAAGGGTGGTATCTTGTATTCCAGAAGTAATAGTTCTGTCTTTTCCGGGTTGACACGAAGTCCACACCCTTCAGCCCACTTTCTGAGCTTGTTGAGGGCTGATTCCATGGTTTCACTCAATGTGTTCAAGAATTTACCCGAACTAAAATCGCCACATCATCCGCATAAGCGGTTACGCTAAACCTTGCGTTATCGAGTTCTTTAAGTATATCGTCTATGACAAGAACCCAGAGAAGTTATAACCCCTCCCTGGGGAGTGCCTCTAGTAACCGATTTTATTATTGAACTGTGTCCGAGAGTGGAATTGATATTCCTGGTGACAAGCATCGTGCAAAGCCAATTGGTGATGCTATGATCTACCTTTATCTTTTCCAGAGCGCGTTTGATTGCCTCTGCCCTAACGTCATACCGCGTCTCCACGAGCAATATTTCACAGTTTGCCATCTGTCATTTCTCATAGGAAGAAATAACGATAGTATGCAATAAAATGTAGGGTGGGCATTTCATATCTTACACGAAAACACATGCGTCACAACAAAAAAGTACACCCCATAGAATACTATCGATAGCAAGCTATGAGCTGAGCAATAGATGGAATACCATTTTTCGTAGAATACTATTTGTGGTCTCCACGAGCAATTTTCATAGCATACTATATGGCAAGCTATGAAATATTGCTCGTGGAGACGCGGTGTTATTGAAAGCCCCTTCGATGTCTAAGAAGGCAGCTAAAGCAAATTCCTTGTGGTGTAAGCTTTGTTCTATTTTACCTACCACTTCATGTAGAGCTGTTTCTACCGATTTACCTTTTAAGTATGTGTGCTGAGCATTGCATAGATTTCCATTGCATTTGCAACACTTGCTTTTTATATGGATATCAAGAACAAGAAGCCTTTCGAGTGTCTTGAGGAGAAATGACGAAGGATCATACACGAAATTTTTAAAAATATTTCTATATTACTTACGTTTTTCTTATACAAGCTCTTGCACTTATTTTATTGCTTTATTTTTATTTATAAATTTTTTTATCCCGACTTCACCATTGAATTGCCACACTTTCTAGAATAAAACCTATCACTTCCAGCGCAACAGCAAATAAAAACATTTTAAAGAAACTTCTTCAAATTGATGAAAAATCCTTAAGATTCTAAAAATATGTTATGAAAAATTGTTGATTTTAATAACTGATTCTTCTAAAAATTAATAAAATATTTTCTTCAATATCACCTACGAGATTTAGTTCAGTCGACGATTTCAGTTCGTCAATATCACGAAATTTCATTCGTTTGAATAAAATACTAAATCGGACAGCAGTTAGAAGAAATTTATTGATTTTGAATATTAAATTTTATGAAAAATTGTCGATTCGATTAATAAATTCTTCAAAGATTGACAAAATATTTCCGTCAATATCACCTACGCGATTTGGTTCAGTGATTCAATTCAAGTGGCGCAAAATTAGGGCCCACATTTTTCCTGTTTTTAGTTAACAAATTTTTATTAATACTTAAAGCTTTAGTTTTAAATCTTCCTTCTGTTCAAATCACAACAATTAAATGAAGTTTGATTTGAAAAAAAAATTTGGTCCATAGCGCGCTTGGTTTGGGACCAGTGGGCGATAGAAAACCGAGCCTTAGGGGGTGTGCTATTCAAGTGGCGTGGAGTGTGTATTCCAAGGGGTCTAAGACTGTTCCCATTCATAAAATCATCATGGTTCAGTCTATAAAAACACGCTTAATCTGCAAACATATGTGCTCAATGCAACTTGCTTGAAATCCCCAAATGCAATCTCACGCGCACAACTCTCCCCATCTGCCTTACCAATGTTGGATTTCCCTGAAAGCATATACGAAGTTAAACCGTAAAAATCATTATCGACTACCATGGCTTACATGGCTTTATTCTGTGAAGGTTAAATAAAGTTTACTTACAGTCAAACAGAACGTTATCCTTCTTCCATATTCGAATAAATGCTCGCAGTTGAACTGAAATAAAAAAAAAAATGCAGACTACGGTTCATTGGAAATTACCTATCAAATTTGCATCCTTGATTTTAATCAGACTAATGGAAAATCCTCCATAAAAAAAACACATCACAACATCATTTAATGTTTTTTTTCCTGAATTATGAGCATGTTTACATCAACACCCAACAACATTGCCCCAATGCAAGTGATAAGTGCTTGCATTATAATTTCGATGATTTTATTTTTATTTATTTTTTTTTGTTATATAGGTTTACGAGAATATAATGTTTATCACTTGTATTTTATTCGTAACTTTTCATCATCGCAAAACCGCAATTCAATGCGAATCCGTTAAAGTCATGAGCAGATTATACAAGCGGATTAAATTAATCAACACATGTATATTCAGTGTTAAATTGGTGCCCAACTGTTTTCCACTTTTATTGTTTTAACGGTAGATTAAAATATTTTCACGAGGTATATTGTATATAGCTATTTGGACTATAGCTTCATGTGACCGCATGTTTTGTGTTCAGTTTCTTTTGTTGTTATTGCAATTTTTGTGTGTTTGTTTTTTTTTTTTTTTGTTGAAAATTTGAAATTAAAATTATGTATTGCCAAATTTAATTGTCTGTTGCATATTTATCTGAATGAGCTACACATATACCTCGTGAGAGATGGCAATTGTTTTCAGGCGAAAAACCATTGTCAAAACTATGCAATTTTACAGCCACCCGCCTTCTGGTCGTCATTAAGGAAGGGAACAAAATTCATTCACACAGCCCACATTGAGAGGGTTTCATGTTTTTAAATTGCACAACGCGCAAGTAGCAATACAATACCACCATGAAACTGTGGATATGAGCTTGAGATACATATAGTTACCTCGTCCAACAACATGAAATAGTTTATACCCTGTTAAATCATTTTACGCATACCTACACCTGGATGGCTCGTTAAAATATTCATTTCGAGTGTTGTTGACTGAGAAAAGTACATTTTCAATTTGAAAAGTTGGGAAAAAGTAAAAGTTTCACGGAGCGGCATATAGCTGCGAGTACAATTCCTCGGCGACATTTGCATCGCTGATGTACAATTGTATATGGTAGAAAATGATGTTGTTCCCAAACGGAAATTGCTTATAACAATTGCCGCGCACGCATTTTGTTGATGAAAAGATTCGAATCTTTGTTTGAAATTATCTTTCCGGTTTTTTATTGCCTGGGGGCAGTAAGTTTAATTGACAACAAGACAGATAGATACGTGTTGTCTGTGAAAATCGGTATGAGGTTTAAGCCGCAGCTACCAAGAAAGTTTTCATTAAGTTTTCGTATTAAATTTGTTCAACCAATCTGAGGGACGTATACGGTGATGGTGTTTATGTAACTTTGGTAGTTGTTATGCTGCGAATGTTGAAGGGATACATTTTAAGTGGTGTTTTTAATTACCCTATATGAGGATTGAGAGTGGTAAATTAAGGGAAGTGTCTTGAGTTACGTATATCCGTATCATCTTTACAAGGATGCGAGTTGCTTTTGATCTATTGCCAAATTATAGATGTTGAACTTGATCCAAAAATCTCATCCTGTGTCCACATATAGGCTGCCTTCTAAATGGCACTGATTTCATAAAACGTCATGTAATCCACGTGGGGGACATATACCGCTTCCTACGAAGAAGTGACTTCTCGATATTACTCAAACCTCATGGTGTTCCTTATATACGGTCTTTCAGTGGGGTTATAAGAAGGGTTGAGGTGGCAAAGCCCTTGTGATGTCACATGAATCTATAGGTGAAATTGTTTTCTCCTACTCGTCGAACCAGGCAAAGCTTCTATAGTGAAGCGTAAGCAAATTCGCCTGCCTGTATTTGTCAGATCGCTTAGATCGTTGTAGTACATATATAGAAGACTCCCAGATGGAACTTTTTGTTTTTGGTAAAAAGCCGTGCGAAAATGCGGAGAAAATCTGCGAAGACCTTCTACTCCTCCTCGCTCATATATTGTTAGGTTATACGCAGGGTTGTGAGGAGAATCGTCATCAGACACTAGGGCCCATCGCTATCCCTGTTAGAGCCATCATTTTTATTAGATGGAAAACGCACTTTCCCTAAAGCATTTTATTTCCGTACAGAATTTAAATATTTTCACTTGGTAGACAAGCTCTATCACTTCTATCGTTTGTAAAAGATGTAGTTTCCGAAAACGTTGTGTCGCGTACGAGCTATTCCATGGCATTCGAACAGTGGGTGTCCTCCTCGACCCTTACATTATATTTTGTGTCGTGAGAATCGTTCTTGACGTTGTAGCCGGAATGTATTCGAAGGGTCTCCCACTTATTATTGCAGAATCTGTATTTCAGATACAGTCGAGATCTTTTGATATATGCTTTTTAAGAAGACAGGATTCCTATTGCTGTTCTCAGGCTTGCACCGCTTAGTTTAAGAATTTTCTTAGTTCGTTTGTGGTCCGTTTTTGCCCATCATCTAGTATATTTCTTTTGATAATTTCCTTAAAGGTATTTAAGGGTGGATCGATGTTGGTTTCTTATCACTTCTGTGACCTTTTGGGCCAATTCTTTCATATAGTTTCTACCAAAATCGTTTAAAAATACGCAAAGGTTTGTTGCGCATTTTTGCGTATGAAACAGTGTCCAACTGTTGGCACCTATTATAGCGCTGATATGCCAAGAGAGATCAACTGAAAATCTGCTTTGTCGCTAGAAACGTTGTAAAACACTTGTTCCAATCCACCAAAGGTTTGTTCTTTTAGCTTTGTTATTTGAGTTTGCAAGTAGGTAATAGCGATTGGAATTAGTACACCTTGGTGAGTTCATCAGTTTATAGAGACTGACTGAAGGGACTTAATTGCCGTTTCGCTTTTTGAGAAGACTCGAATATCACGTCCTTTTGTCCAGCCAAGATAAAACTTATTTTAGATCCAGTATTTCCGCTTGAATACTCCACAGTGATCGGGAAGACGGAAAGAAAGAGCCTATCGGAGTCGGAGAAGACTTCACCACCAACCTCGCTCACAGTTCTCGATCCGTCTGTGATGGATTCACCATCCAAGAATACATCCTTCTTCCGGAACAGTCTATTAGGTCTGGTGACTTGAAACCTTTAATCAAACTATAGCCGGGACATGGTGTAGTTAAGAAGACTCTTCTTGGAAGACTCTTGAATGTGTTTGGGATAGCGCCATGTTCAATTGATTTACTAACCTACTGTTAAGTTTCTTTAAGGAGAACAGCTGCATAGTAGTAGTCCAAAATACTTAATTGATGCACAAATAGGCCGTTTTTTTTTGCAAGTTCTGATTTTATAACCGAGCCGTATAAGCACTCACTGCCGGCACTATGCCTCATTTATTCCCTATGACAGGTATTTCCTAGGAAAGGTACAGTAGCAGCAAGTTTATCTCATTTTTCTATGTTAGACTTAACTTTCTGTCTAGTGTAACACCCAATTATTTGTAGACTCATTTGAAAATGTCAAGCTAATACCATTGAAAGTTCAATTTTGTTGGGGCTTGGTTACGTCCAATTCATCTTACAAGCTTGTTGAATGTGTAGTGTAGGAGTTGATGCGCTTGAGTATTCACCTTGAAGCCCTCCGCCTCTAGGCACAATTCGTTGACCACCATGTTCAAGAGAAGTGGAGATAGAACTCCACCTTATGAGGTTTCCGAACTGATAGGTCTTATGGAAAACTCACGTTAGAGTTGTTGATAACGCGGCTAGTTAGTAATAGATTCCAACTCTCCAAGTCAGCCATCTACGCTTAGAGCTGACAGTGCTTTGCTTTGCTTATTGAAGATGAGTGGACTTTTATAAATACTCCTTATAATAAAGGGAATCTACGAGAGTACGTGTTAGCTTAGCATGCACAGAGCAACAGAAAGAAGCTTCGTGTCAATGATTTTTCGGAAACGGATTTCAACAGCCTTTCTAAAGTTTTTAAAAATATGATGAGAGCCTAATAGGTCTAAGATCTTTCAGAAATATGTACTAGGTGGTGCAATGTTCTTTTTTGTAAATGAAAAACTTTGTCTTTTCTTTTGGATCACGTGTATCTATCTAATGTCTTTTTATCCATTAAGTCGAAAAAATGATATCGATAAAGTGGCCGCCGCCAGAATTGATGGCTATTCAAGACCGATACATGTCATTGTCCATTACTCATGCCAGAATTTCCAGCGACAGATCCTCGCTGGATTGACGAATATTCTCTTCTAGGGCTTTCAAAATCTGAGGCTTATTGACATAGACTCGTGATTTCAATAAAACCACAAAAAAGAAGTCTGGAATAGTTAAATCAGCCAATCAGTTGGTGTCGGATGACAGGGAAATCTGCGCCGAAATTCACGCTGCGTTAACATAACCGACGAATGATTACGCATAAAAAATCGAAACAAATTTTCCGCGTTCTTTAGGAGTAGCTATTTAGCTCATTGATGATCCGTTTACTTGACAAAAAATGAAATGTCAAAAGTAGAATTGACAACCGCCACTATTTACAAAAAGTATAACATCTTCCGATAGGGTGATGCTGATGACTTTTGCGCCACTTTCTGCATGAGAGCATTTGCCGGGGTTGATTACAGGCAGCTCTTCAGGACTATCTCTAGCATTGTTACGATGATATCCGAAGTCATTTGCGGATTGGCTGGGATTGTTCGGTCTAGTATGAGGCAGATTTGTACTGTCTGAAGCTACGTAGCGCTTAAAGCAGTTTGTCGACTAACAGACCTTTTTGTTTTTCGCACATTTGAGCTATGGATTCAAATGACTGCGGTATCAATTCAAATATGTATCTGCTAAATGTGTTTCAAATACCTGATTTTGAAGGCGTCGAAGAGCCATATCCATCCCAGCCCATCCTTCTTCTTCAAATAGGTCGGAATTATTAAGTTTCTTAAGAGCATATATTTAGTCTTGTTGCCTTGGAAGATTCTTCAATTTTGCTTCAAAAGAGTTTTTAAGTTAATTACTTGGCTTTCCTAAAATATTTTATATAAAATTACACACATTCCTTGTAAGAATCCATCAAACCAATCTTGCACAATTGAAAAGATTCCCACAATTGTTTTCGATCAGTCCCAATTCTGTTTGAATAAGAAAACACGAAGGAGGCACTCCAAGACACTAGACTCCACAGTCAACCCCATTATGGTGGCTGATTGTTTCAGTGTTTCTCTATATTTGAGTCATTCTGCTTGCACCTACTCTTTTGAAATTACTTAGAATCCAGACACTTTGTCACTCATCACGGGTAAGTCTGAAAACTGAGGAAAATTCTAAAATTTAATTCAAGTCACAGAAATTGTACTTAAAAACAAAAGAGTCCAGTAGCGAACTTGATTTCAAATTTGCTTACCTGAATTAATAAATTAAACGCCAAAAAATTTGATAAGGTGGTTAGACTTACTACAACTTGTTGTTACTTTTACTTAACCCCTATGTAACCACACGACTGTCTATAAGTCTAGTGCCATAGACCTTCAAAGGCGAACAAAACGCAAGCACCACCACAACAAATTTTAAGTGTCTTCACCTTGGCATCTCGGGCCCTCTATCACTCTATTCAACTTGTATGATTTATATCTGTCATCATTCCACACATAGTCAAATACTCGTAAACTAAAGCAATTCCATCTGCACTACATATGGGTAGGGAAAAGCCAACAAAAAGGTCAAAAGTCTGTTTCTTCCAACAACAGAAAGACAAAAAATCCAATCCAAACCCGCCTGTCGACGACAAAAGAGAAAAAATATGAATAAACATAAATATAAACAAAATTACAAGAAAACAAGCAACACATCAACATTATCTTAGTTGACTTTCTTTTCGTTTAATATCTATCAACTCCACGCCGCCACACACATCGGTTAGTGCGGCGAAGAGAACGAACTTCATCTCTTGCCGGGTTCCACTTGTTGTTTGCTCGGGAAACCATACATTGTCCAAGACTGTTTGTCTCTCAATATGTCGTTTGCCATAAGGCAGTATATAGTTGGGCGAATGAAGATTCATCCTCCTCAAAGCTGACATCGATTGAGAAATGACGATAATCGTTAACACATATCCACCATCCGCACACACATTCATGTTCGTGTTTGGACAGAATATCTATCTATCGTTCAGCAGCAGCACAAACCAGATTGGTAGCATCACAATTCCAAGAAATATAACTTTTGATATGACACTAAATAGATAGATTTATCCATATACACGAGGAGACAGTTACATACACATGGACCGAGTGGCAAATAGTGGAATAGTGTAAATATTTGCAATCCGCGTGCATCATGAGTGTTTCGACCAAATGTACAAATACAGGAGACAATTCCGAAGAAATTGAACAAATGAAGGAGAGTTGGGGGCAAGTATCTCAAACAGACATGATTAACACCTGTTAAGGTGTGCGGCGGCTGCGATATGGTACGGTGCTGGATGAGGATGCCGTGTGGTAACTGTATAGATACGTTTCAAAATTGGCAACAACCATAGAGGTGTGAGCTTGTACCAGTCCGTTTTTGTTCGCTAATTCCCCGGCTACATACCGCACTCTGCGTCATGGTAGTCGATAGTCGTATCTTTTGGGTTTTCTTTCATTGTGTATCTCTGACACTGTTGTTGTTACTGTTTAAAGATAAAGATAAATAAATACTATATCTACATTTCCTTAATGAAGCTGTGATGCATTTTGGCCTAATTTTTTTTTTCTCTCTCTCTCTCTCTCTGTCGTTGTTGTTGATGATTGTGGTAGCGCTAAAATTGGAATCGAGGTCAGTCGGGTGTTTGAAGAGATGACTTTCATTTGCGGAGCTGGCGGTCTGGGGATTTTTTTTTTCGTATTCATTTTGTGTTTGCTATTAATGCCTTTGGCTACTTCAATTGGAGCAAATAAATCATCTTAAGGTTGTTTGTACCAAAAAAAAAAAAATACTAACTAGTTATTTTTCTTCTCTTTTCAGGTAAGAAAAAAATACACACTTAGCTAGTGGACTCATGCGGAGTGGTGAGTGGGATGACTTAATTCATTTAAATACCAACTTGAATTACACAAATTTACTTAATGCTATGTAACCGCACATCTGTTGACGGAATATTCCTTTTACCATTAATAATATGCAATTAATAAATACCTCGAATTGCTAGTAGTTTTTTTGTGGAACTTTGACCAATCCAACCATTTATTTACTGAGGAAAACCAAATGACGGGTTAGTATAGGTAGGCCTATGCTTGTATATGATTAGGGTATCTTAACTTTTACCCCCTGTTGGGGTGAGTAGCATCCCCTGCTGGTTGCTCGATGATTCCGTGACGTGATGACCAAGAAAAAAAAAGATGATTTCGCTTTGAATCGGATACAAATCTTTATTTCTCTTCGTGAGAGTATGGTACGTCTTACCTCGACGAGGTCAAAATCAAGAAGGAGGAGAAATCAAATTTAAGAACATGGCTGAGCGGTTTCCGATCTCAAATTGTTTGAAAGCGACCTCTAACAATTCGAGTTAAGAAAAACTGCTAGAATAGGTGCGTTCGAATACTTCATATTTGGCGTAAACACCCCCTTTTTACAATGACGATATGCTGTAGCGACTGTCTACAAACTTGCGCCAGCTCATAAATTATTTTTTGGCAAAAAGCCATAAAGTGACTATTATATAGCCATACACCTGAACCAAATATTAAATATACATTTTTTTGTATGATCAGAGTAATGATAGGCTGACTCGAAGCCAAAAATTCTCAGTCATATTAAAAATGTATCAATTGCCAAATAAAAAAAAAACTATCGGGAGATCCAAAACTTGGTAGATTCCCCTGATAGATACCTAATCTATAAATAGTAATAACATTGTACCAGATATTAAGCCTACATACCCTACTCCTTCATAAAACTGTAGGATTTTTTTTTTGGCCGCTAAAAACTCGAAAACTACTGGACAGATTTCGATGAAACTTTTTTTTAAATGTTCCTTAAGACTGTGAGACTGCTATAGGCTATGTCGTTTATGGCCACGTCCTTAGGAACAGTTTTTAGCCACAATGTATTTTTTGAAGTTAAAATATATACATACACATATATCTTGCTACAAATGGATGTTTATACTTTTGCGATCGTGCTTTTATACTTTTTCGCAGTGAATGCTATGGTCAGTTGTATATCTAGGTATGTAGATTTTGCAGATGCGCAATATATTACCTTTAATATGTGTACTGTGGGGATGGGGTGCGTGCTGGAGTATGCAATATGGCATGGGGTATATTAATAATCTTCATAAGAGAAGAGACAATTCATTTCAGAATTTCATTCTGATATGTGGTATGGGTATGGTAACAGTGTAGGACTGGGGTAGGTAGTTGCTTGGATTTTATAGGATGAGGGAAACAAAGGAAAGGAAATGCAGTATTACAAATAAGAGTAGCAAGATCTAGGAGAGGGAGGAATTTTCTTTAACAACTTCAAATTATAATCAAATTAAAGCTTATACTCAGCTTTAATGAAATAAAATTTTGTGCCTGATCCAAACCAAAATCTATATGGAACTCCCACCCGTAATAATATTACCATATGTACAAAACAACCTTTATTAGCCTTCAATCGCTCATTATTTATATCGGATATAAGGCAGTCAGATGTAGGAAAAAGTCACTTATAAGAAACGGGAGCGAATACAACTTCATATAAGAAATATCAAATAAGGGAAATGCTTATATAGGGTTTTTCAATAAGAGCGCTACAAATGTTTCTTTAAATAAAACAAAAACGGTTTTGGATATCAATGAAATTCTTTATTCCTGTGAAAGTACGTTCGATGCCATTATGTATGGAAGTGCTGACTTCAAAGATTTTGAAAAAGTCGCAAAAAGAAGGGGATTTGCGTAGAAAAAGGGGCAGTACTAATTTGCCCACAAATGTCAGAAAAAAAAACGAGGGAGTTCACTAAAGTTAAGTGGCTTACGCATATTTTCATCTCGTTCTATCTTATTGTTGCATTGAACATGGTTATAGCTAAATTGTTAATGCCTAAACTTATGACAATAGGACGTAAATAGCTAATAGCTGATACCTCTGGCTGATAGAAAAAGGACGCATTCAGATCCCAATTAATTGTGAAGGTCAAGCATTTATTATGTCACATTTCGTATTTCATACAAAAGGGTGTTTTTTTTTTCCAAAATGGGAAGAACTATCAACGAAATACAGAAAAGGGCCAAATATGGACAATTTTGGAAAAGTCGTCTCATTGGGGATAGAAAGAAAAAAAGGGGCAAAAAGCGACTTTAGTCGCATAAAGTCAGCCCTAAATGGAACTAGATTTCTTTTGCATGGCCACCACTGGCACGCTTGAAGAAGTCCAGACGCTAAACGCAATTTTCGACGGTTTTCAAGCATAAATCGGCCGATACTGCTGCAATTTCACGTACGATATTCGTACGAAGTTCATCAATCGTCGCTGGCTTGTTGGCATAGACCATAGACTTGACGTAGCCCCACAAAAAATAGTATAACGGCGTCAAAACGCACGACCGAGGCGGCCAAGCGACTGGACCATTTCGTGAGATAACACGTTCTCCAAACTTGGTTTCCAATAAATTGATTGTGACATTCGCTGTGTGGCTTGTGGCGCCGTCCTGTTGGAACCACATGCCCTCCAAGTCCATATCATCCAATTGGTGCCAAAAATATTCGGTTATCATTGAACGGTAGCGATTCCTATGCACAGTAACGTGCCGGTCTTGATCATCACGGAAGAAGTACGGCCCAATGACGCCGCCGGCCCATAAACCACACCAAACCGTAATTTTTTCGGGATGCAATGATGACTCATGGAGTACGTGTGGATTTCTGCCTTACCAATACCGCATATTTTGTTTATTGACGAAGCCATTTAGCCAGAAATGAGCCTCATCGCTGAAGATGATTTTTCGATGCAAATCCGAATCATTTTCAAGTTGTTGATCAGCCCAATTCACGAACATACGACGCTTATGGTGGTCAAGCGGCTTCAGTTCTTGCGTCAATTTAATCTTGTAAGGATGTAGGCCAAGATCTTTTCGCAAAATTCGCCACAACGACGTCACAGAGATTTCCAACGCTTGAGAACGACGTGGGAGAGACACATTTGGGCTTTCTTCAACTGAAACCTCAGCGGCAGCAATATTCTCGACACTACGGGCACTTCTTTGTCTCACTAGCACGGGAACATTTTCTACTGTGTCTGTGGATTCAAATTTTTCCACTAGACGCTCAATTGTTGATCTGCTAGGACGATTATGACGACCATAAATTGGACGTAGCGCTCTTAACGTTGAGGCCACTGACTCTGAATTTCGGTAGTAAATTTTAATAATTTCGACTCGTTGTTGGCTCGTATATCTTTCCATCATGAAATGGCAAACCTTACTGAAGAGAAATGTTAAAAGAGCGGCAAGAAATTCGGCGTCGTTTGCTGTCCCTGTCGCTCTACTTTTGTAGCGTCCGACTTCAAATATCGCAAAAACCTTAACTGACTTACTGATCATCAAAATTAAGAAGCACTTTTGGCCATCCTAGAATCGTGAAATTTGGCAGAATGCTAGATCCTGTGGTGCATACACTGGGAAAAGTCCAAATTCAAAGGTGGGCGTATACTACACCCCTGAATGGAAAATCGGTTATTATTTATTTCTGCTACTTCCGTTTATCGTAAATTGTTGAAATTTGGTAGAGCGATAGGAACTGTATTGTACGAAGGGAGAAATATCAAAAAATAAAAATTTTCCATTCTAGCGTGGAATCCGTCCCCTTCAAATATGAATAGAAATTAATAAACCCACTGAAAGAAATTTTGATGAATAGTTTATGGCAATCAAAAAAACCTAAAGATATAATAATCTGAATTTCCAAAAACGAAAAAATGTCCGAAGAATCTTAAGCCAGTATTATGCATGTCGAAAATCGTGTCAATTTTTTAAATGCTGGCGTCAATATGACATCAGATTTTGTCCTAAAGTTGTAAACCATGTTTGACGTCATTTTAATGTCAGCATGTCAAAAATTGACAAAAAATGACTTTACATTTAAAAATTGAAATGACGCCACATGAGGTCTTATTTCGCTAATTCGCGTGTTTTTTGTTTTTTTGCTATCTTGGTCAAATAAAACAGTTGAAATGGTTTATCTACACCTATACCAATTAAATTGAAGGACATCAACTAAAGTTGTCCACAAGTATTTTCGTATCTCAACTTATAATGACAAAAACAAAAAACCCTGAAATTCTTTTATCGAATCGTTGATCCCAGCAAACCGCATTCACATTTCCGGAATTCAGAACTTTTAACACACCTACAAATCGCAATAAAAACCATCAACTTAATGAGAAAATGTCTTAAGGTGTCCGTGCTCCGTGTCCGTGTCACCGCTTGCATGCGTAGTTCATCGCACAAGTATCTCATTCTCGTATCACACTGACATGAGCTCGCAAAGCAAGTCGCAAGTTCAAAATCATAAAGCCTTTTGTGCGAAAACGAGAGTTCGGGTAGACACTCAATCGCAAGTAAATTACTTTCATTTCCAGCTCATTGCCACTTTGTCACCACGGCACGCAATACGCTTGTACATATAGAACAATGAAACTATACACAAGGTTAAGAGGCCTTATAAAATCCCATCGAATGGTGCGGATATATGGAAACGACGACCAACGGAAAATAAACAGAGTAGATAACGCAAAAAAAAAAATTGCCAAAAAACGTACAAGCATTGTATTGTGTAAATGTGCACTTGAACAGATTATCTAAATCTCTGGCAAAATCCATGTTGACATTGAAAATTACAAAACGTGCCGTGCCGCCAAAATACAAATCAGTAGATTAATGAATTTCAACAAGAGCGGCGCATCTTTTGTGTTTTTTTTTTCTCTGTCTCTAGGTACGAAGTATCTGCCTTTCTCCGGTTTCGCTTTTACCTCTTACCACTTGTTTCATTATGATTATCTTTGGATATTTTCAATTTACCTTTATTTTTGGTAATGATGTTGGTTATGTGTTTTATGGCATCAGTAAAGGATAGTTTAAGGAAGTGAAAAGAATGTGGAAAAATGTAAACGTAGTTTGTGTATCTTTTTGGCAAATGGGTGGGTTTTGTTGCTCATATCCTATCATCCATACCATACATGTAATGAAACTCATTGGAGGTCTATCTGTCTGTCCGATTGGGTCATACTCAAGAGTAGCGTTTTTTTGAGCTTAGAGATTCTGAATACATAATCACCCCTATCGTGGAATCCGCCAAGGGGAATTATTCACGGAAAAGAAGATTTTGGTATCGTGGAATCCGCAAAGTGAACAGTTCCCCGTTCGAGAAAAATTCGATTTGAACGTTTTTAAGGATACAGTGAAGCATATTCACAGTACCCACTCGGGGAACTGTTCACTTTGTGGATGCGACGATACCAACATATGCTTTTCCGTGAAGACAGTAGACTTTTAAGCTCGGTGGCAGTAGGTACCTGACGTTGGCGCAGTGGCTCAGTGGTTAGTGTGCTGGACTACTGTGCGAGGGGTCCCAGGTTCGATCCTAAATTACATCGCATGTAAGATTATTTCCACAACCAAGGTCTGACACATCCGATTGTATAACTGTCCTGAGAAAGATGGTCCATTCGGCCGGTCGAACTCGTCTTAAATTTGTAAGTCGCCTCGATTCGTCCCAAAAATATAAAATCACCCAAAAGGAATGGTTCAAAATTAAGTCCCATTATATTTGCCTTAAATCGTCAAAATTATAAAAAAAAAACCTAAAAAATTGCAAGTATCAAGCATTATCGGTGTTAGTCCTCTGGAAATATATCTCCCCAGGAGGCGAGCTCCAGAGTATACTTGTCCTGTAGCTAATAGAGTTTGGAAAAAGTGATGACGCAATTCGGGGGCACAGGTTTTTGACTTCTGTTGATGGAATTCCGTTGGGTCCGGGTCCCATTGCCTTTTTACAATCCTGCTCTTTATTGATGCATTGAATTGCGCTAGCGGTTTGAAATCGTTTATCGATGATTCCGCCCTCAGTATAGACGACGGCGGCTCCAGTTAACCAAAATCTAGAATAAAAGTCTCCATTTAGGTGTTGATGTTATCGATCCATCTCTGCTTGACTAAAGGTTGAAATTAAGAACAACTGGAATTACTGCTTATTGCCTCTGCCATATAATATATCGTCCAGAAGGCGCGCGAACTATTAGGACTGGCAATAAGTTTGTTAGTGATTTTCCCGTTATAAATAGTCTTTGCTGCTTATGGTTGTTCCTTGGTTGCTTCGAACGCAAAATTCTTCGAGTGATTTCCCGTTTGCGATGACGGGCTTTGGAGGAGGAAATTTAACACCGAACTCTACGAGCTGTACAGCGAAATCGACCTGGTCAGAAAAGTATGTATCACTCGACTAAGATGGCTAGGACATGCAGAGCGAATGGACACTAACGCTCCGGCCCGAAAAGTCTGCGATTCCAACCCGGAGGGACAACGCAGTGGAGGAAAACCTCACCTTAGGTGGCGCGCACAAGTGGAAGCGGACCTCAACCAACTTGGAGTGCGCAACTGGAGGCAGTTAGTCAAACATCGTACTAACTGGAGAGGCGTGTTGGTTGATGAACAGGTCTACCCCGGACTGTAGCGCCATCTAAGTAAGTAAGTAAGTAAGCTTATGGTTTTGGCATAATGAAATGAATTCCCTCCAGTTTTACAAATTTGTGTAACGAAGAGTTACAAGTTGAATGCTATATTCATACAAATTCAACAGGCACTCGCAGTTCTTAGAATTGTGTCATATGCCACTGAATGTAGGAGAGTAAAAATGTAATCCTTGCAGCCGGCGTTAGGCAATTACGCTCAAATTAATTTATGAAAAGAACTGCCAAAAAAATCTTAAATCCCATAACCAACAAGGTGTAGGTAAATAAAGCTCAAAAAACTTTTGCAGTTTAATGAAGTTCGACCTCAAAATGTACACTTAGCTTACCTGAAAATACATATAGACAAATGAGCAGTTCGACTAATAGGGGACTCTCCACAATCATCGAATCTAAATACAGTCGCTCGCGCTTAGAAAAAAAGTCGTTGACCTAAATGCTAATAGGTACATCCATGGCCTATGTTCCCGTATTTTTAGATGACGCATTCATTCATTTTTGATGGCCCACTTATCCATGGCCCATGGACCCTCCATAGCTCTCGATTTTCCTCCATCGACTCTAAATCATCAAGTTCAATCCCCATACGTGTAGAGGACAGATTATGAACTTGATATAACCATCTCATCCTGGGTCTACCTAGAAGACGCCTGCCTGATGGTACGGATTCCATAGCAAGTCTTCGGATCATGGTTGGGGGACATGCGTTTAATATGACCAAACCACCGAAGCTTAGACGGATCCCTCCGGAGAAGTAGCTGCTCGTCATTGAGTTCCTCACGTATTCTAGTGTTTCTAACGGAGGAATCTCATTTCGGCAGCTTGTATCCGCGATCTTATTCTTTCGGTCATTGCCCAAACCTCATGACGCATGAGTCATGACGATGAGCATGACCTGACCATAGGTAAAAGTTGTAACAAACACCGAATTAAAGACTGACAACTTACCTTTGATACCAAGTTCAGTCTTCCCAATAACAGAAAGACCAAGCTGATGACAATATCTTATACAAAAATGTAAGTGCATCTATCTTCAAGCTTGTCGTTATATCTAATGCTGAAGCATTACGAGGGCAAAGTAGCCATGAGAAAATAATACTCCTTAATTGTCAAGCTGCTCTGTCAATTTTCTTACCGCGGTTTGAAGCTCCCTCGACATGATTGTCATTAATATCGAACATCTTTTGCTTTTTTTTCAAACCTTTAATCTCTGTTATTTTGGGAAGTCATGCACCGCATTATTTAGTAAAACTCAGTCGCTTTCGAATAACTAATCAAAAGGAAGCGTAGCTCTATTAAAATGCTAAACATTACGATCCTATTGAATAGAGAAACCTTCTCTCATCTTGAGAGACCAAAGTTTCTAGTTTCTTTGTATCTTCTCACGAATTACTGATTCGAATCCAAATATTATACCTTTCTGTAGAAAAACAAATCTGCATATTGACGCAGATATCTACACGAAAGCTAATTTGGTATTTAAAATGTTGAGATAATTGTGCGCATTAGCACATTAATCGGCTTCAAAAAATGAAACCGTAAAAGGTGTTGTTAGCCTGCATTCACAATCGTTTATCCACCTTAGATAGACTGGGGAGCAACATAAACTATACATGTAGCTACATATTAATATGGAAATTAGTTGTACATTTCCACACACAAAGGACGGACTGGGATAATCGCCCCGGAAGTCCACCAGCAGTTCCACATACTCGTATAAATATTCCGGTATATGAGCACACTGTGCCTATCATTCATTTCTTCATTCAAATTCAATTTATGGAGGAACAAACGCACAACGAATTGAAATAAAATAATAAATTAAAAACAGGAAAACCGATACGCTTTACATCCTCTCGGATGCGATTGCGCGCCTCTCATCATCACGCATATCACACGTGTAATTTGTAATTAGCCCGACAGGTGGGCATGGATGGGCATTCAAACTCACATCATCCCCATCATCATCATAATCATCATCAGCTGGCTAAGAGTCATCGTTAACATCATAATCTACGTATGCGAACATCATGGGGTTTGATTATGCAATGTGTAGACTGTAGATACTCCTATCGTATAGGTATACGCCTGAACCTATACGAACCCTAAAGAGTTCCCATTTCCATGTACGGTCTATCTATAGATACAGCATTTAGATGTCCATTATGCATTCTTTATGCAATGCTTGGCAAGTCATTCTTCGGAACGGTGATCATTCGAGAGTGGAGTTGGAGTCGGAGTGCTGTGCTCTGCACCACTGCATAGAGACACGCCGTGGACGAACGCCAGTTTGCATCAAGAAAAATGTCCAGAAACTGAAATATGTATAAATATATCTTGTATCTAGGGGATATCTACCTACCTACCTACCTCTCGTACTTGTACTCGTATTTGTAAAATGAAAACAAGGAATTCGAGTTGAATGAAGCCTTGCGTGCAATTACGTATTCCGGTCATCATAAACTGGAAAATTATAAAATAAACGATTTTTTTTCTTTTTTTTCTTGAAGTTTTGTATCTTTTTCGTTGTTGCTTGCTATTCTAGAACGAAAAACGACTCAGATTTGGGGGGAGAAAACAAAAAGTATAGCTCTTCTTGTGGATGAGGATGAGCCAGGGAAAAGTGATTTGGTTGAGTAGAAACTGTTGAGCAACCTATTTTGTGTTGGTATTCAGTTTGGATTTGGTCTTCACTTCCCGTGTGCATGGTGGAAATTTGATTTTGTTCTCTTTTATTATTCATAAAACATAAAACAGACATTAAAGTGCTTAAATGAGCCAGAAAACGATGGGCGTTTATCGTAAAAGCCGCATTTAGAACAAACGT
Source organism: Cheilosia soror (assembly GCA_949372485.1). Taxonomy (NCBI): domain Eukaryota; kingdom Metazoa; phylum Arthropoda; class Insecta; order Diptera; family Syrphidae; genus Cheilosia; species Cheilosia soror. The sequence continues at coordinate 37,380,135 of OX443561.1, forward strand.
GAAGTAGATTAATGCTTCAATTAGGTTATACTGTCTTGAAATGAATGAGTGCATCCCAAATTGCTAAAGCAAAAAAGATGGCTGCCAAAATGGAAAACATTTAAATTCAGTTGAAGATGATGATTAGTTAGATTACCTAAATAAGTTAACTAAGAGCAAGAGCAAGATGAACGATGGAGATCGAGTCCGAGCGAGACTTATCACGAGACTCTGAAGTTCAGAGCTGAAGTGGCCAATGGCCAGAGCAGGGCCATTGCAAAGAAAGCAAGTGACGGAATCGTTGCAGTTTCTGCAGAAGCCTATGGCAGACCAAGCCTTTGTGCGTGTCTTTCCATCTGTAAACAAAACGAATAGCTGTTATTTTGGCTCGGAAAGCACTCCAGTGGAAGACTGAAAAAGAGGCCCACTGTCAATTCTTCTGAGAAGACTCCGGCCGGTGCCAACTCCCCCAGTGTTTTCGAACCGTCTGTGAATATTAATAGTGATTTGTTGAGTAGGACAAATCGTGAATCCCATTAGTTCCTGTGCGGTATTTCATGTATGAAGGTTCTTTTGAAATTGATTTCGGTATAGTAATGGGCGAGGATACAGTCCGTAAAAGGATGCAGGATTATAGCCGGTTGGGCGTTAATCCAAATCAATTTGGAAATAACGCCAAAAAAAAAACTCGTACAATTTGTTGTTGCAAAATTTTTCGTCGTTTTGGGTGTTATTTCCTTTCCAGTGTTCGTTTTTTTGACAAGCAGTAAAGCCCAAAATAGTAAGTGGAAGTACATAGACAGTGGAATAAGTATGGGGGTTGCATGCTGCCCACCAGCAACCCCCCCTCTTTGGGTTTTCTGTTGGATTTTGGAGTAGGTGGGAGTTTGTACTGCAGAAAAAACCTTCAATATATCAAATTTCACACATACTCCAAATCTGACAGAAACCCCAAGCAGGGGGGTAGCAGGGGGGCATCATGCCCCCCATACGCATTAAACTGCAAATTATTTTTGGGCTTTATTTCCATCTTGTTGTTTTTTGGGCGTTATTTCCAAATCGATTTGGGCGCTATTTCTTTGGGCGTTATTGCCTAAAGCCAGCCGGTTGTCTTTTTCAGGGCTTCCCTTCCCTTAATCTGATTGCCACGTTTTTGGCATATTTTTTGCTCACGATAACTGTAGAGCGGCGGTTGGAGATGTCCTCATGTGTGTCCATGATGCCCAAGCTTGACATGCGCTGAGTCTTCTCTATAGCCTTTAGATTGAAACTTTTTTTTCAAGGCCGGTTACCACACAATGATGCCAGATAGACTTTTTGACTTGACTTTTAAATTCATTTTTATTCCTTCATTATTTAAACTTACTTACTAGACAAAAATGACTAAATCTAATTTAAAACTAACATGTATCTTAATCTAGCTTACTGGCTCTTAACGAGCACTCTAAACTTAACTATATTCTTATAACTATTGCCTTTCGGCCTTAAATCCATCTATTTTATATCTATTGCGCTGTTTTTTAATTTCCAAGAAAACTGGCTAAAACTTGGATGCTTTATTATTTTATTTTTCTTAAAACTACCTAAAACTACTTAAACTACCTAAGCTACTTAACTTAAATTACCTATAATCAGGGTGATGAATGGTCAAGTCTCGGTAGCACTCATTCATGTTGACGAGAACGGCCCCTCCCAAAAACCCCCTAAAATACACCTAACTAACTTACAAACTAGCTTAAAACTAAGGAGGATGTTACATAGGTAACGCACCGACCCGGGAGAGCGTGTCTGCCCTCACCTCTTCCTCAAGCCACCAAAATTCGGTGAACTGCTTTAAGGTATCAACCGTGTCCCTATCCGCAATTGCGGTATTAAAACGGAGGAGCTCCTGAGAATTGGCGGCGTACCCGTCGTGGATGAGCCGCTTATCCCTCGCGCCGCGGTGGCTGTGGTACAATACCGGCACACCATCTTTATTCTGGACTAACCCTTTCATGTCTGCATGAAGAAATGCCTCAGGCGGGACAAAGCCAGACCGGAGCGTACTCTCGTGGTACATTAAATTCGGGTAATAACCACCCGAGATCAGATTGTTAGCGTTGGCCATCGCCCTTGCAACGTGCCTTCGAATCACCTTAATCGAGCCCCATCGTATAGGGTCTTGTTGGGATAATATTTTATGTTCTCAGACTCGGGAGTTCTAAACAACCCTAGGCAGGTCCTGAGACACTGTCTCTCAAACACCCGAATCTTTTCCATATAGGAAGGCGCTATATTAAACCAAATGGGACAGCCATAAGCGATGATCGGCCTTATAAGGGCCACGTAGCATATGACCTTTACTCTGGGAACAAGTTGACTGCTGCGAAACAGTCTCCTTGTCAGAGCATAAGCCCTCTTGACCCCAGCAAGACAAGCATCTATATGTTTGTCAAAATATAGATACTGGTCGAGCCAGATGCCAAGATATCTGACCACATTTCGCACCGCCAATGGTTGTCCATTTTGTCCAATAATGGCTAATTTTCGCCAGTTTTTTCTGGTATCCCTAGAGGCCCTAGCCAATGGAGTTCTGAACAGGATTGTTTCCGATTTTTGGAAATTGATTTTCAATTTCCAATCATCGCAATACCTCTTAATTTGATCGAAGTCACGCTGCAAAAGGATGTTGATGACCTCGACTTTTGGACCTGATCTGTACGCCACTAAATCGTCTGCGTACGCTATAGCATGTCTGAGGGAACCCACCAGATCACTCGTGTAAATATTAAACAGGATCGGAGAGTTCACCGCTCCCTGTTGTAAGCCGTTTTTAATTTCAAAGACTTTGCTCGAAGTCACGTTGCCAGCTTTGACAACGAACTTCTTTCCCATAAGCATGTCATAAATCATATATAGCAGATGCCAGATAGAATTATCGGTCTTATGATCGCAGTATAGAATGCATTATATTGGGTTGAAGGCCACATCAAGATCCGACAGCCGGTTTTATAGGAGTATAGAGCCACTAGGTGTTTCCTAGCGCCTTCGGCAATATTTTCTCTTCCTGTCCAGCATTAGCCTTTACATATTTTACAAACTCAAGTAGAGTTCCATTGAGCTTGGGGGAAGTGATGAAGCGTAGCTAAACCTTTCAACTGAACAAGTCTAACTCCGTTTTCGTCGACGAGTTGATGCTAAGACCACAACTATTGGTCCACGAGACTAGTTTACGAAAAAAGATGTGGGGAAGTATGTCGCAAAGTACTTTACCGCCATTGTGTGTTCCTTGAGTAAAAAGGACCTCTGGATCGTTTCAACAATCGAATGAAGAGCAGTCTGGGTGGACGTTCCCTTTTGGTAGGCATATTGAGAGCTTGAAAACAGTGATTGGTCAGGAAAGTCTTTAATGTGGAGGTGATGATCCTCTCGAGAGTTTTTAGAAGAAAAGAGAACAAACTTATTCGTCTGAAGTCCTTGAAGTAAGTGTGGGAGGACTTTCCAGGGATGAAAATCACTTTGACCGCAGTCCAGGATGATAGGATGTGACCCGTTGTTATGTAACCCACGAGAATATGCCTCAGAATGTCTTCGGCAATGTCAATATGATAAACCTTGAGAAAAGCTGGTCTAAGTAGAGGTCTATGTGATTGGTTTGTACGCATACCTACTAGATTCATGGGCACGTTAAGTCACACCTAGGAGGACATGAGTTTCAGATGAGACCAGTCAGCAGAAGAACACCACAAGTTGGCATTCCCTCATCAATTATATGAGTAGTTGACAAGACTTGATTGCGAGCGCAAACGCTAACGATAGATATGGTTATCCTAGTCAAAGTGAAATTTTTATCAGTCCTTTGCGAGCAATGCAGCTATGTATAACTCGACCGTGTGGTAAGGATTGAGGAACAACCCGTCGCAAACAGAAAGAGCTGAAGAGACGCAATAAAAACAACACCGTTTACTCCGACAGTAAAATGGAATTGAAGGCTGGAGTCGCTAGTCCATTAAGTGGGTGTAGGTTTCTCAAGTGGACCTTCCATAGCTCTCGATTCACCGCCATCAACTCTAAATCATCAAGGGCAATCCCCATACGGGTATAGAAGAGATTATGGACTTGATCTAACCATCTAATTCTTGGTCTACCTAGAGGACGCCTGCCTGATGGTACGGATTCCATAGCACGTCGTGAATCCTGGTCGGGGGCATGCGTTTAACATGACCAAACCACCGAAGCATGGATCGCTCCGTCCGGTATATATATAAAACAAAGTGGAAAAAACTGTTTCCCTCTGTCGCTCTTAATTTTCAACCGATTTTGTTGATATTTTTTTAAATGTCGGTAATTACGGTGATTGGGTGATAGGCTAAACAAATTTAAAATCGGACAAAGGGGCGTGGTACCGCCCATACAAAAAAACATTCAAAATCTTATATTTCCAAAACCACAGAATCGATTGAGATCAAACTTACAGATAATCTTAGGTATTGGTCGTGGAGTATTCCTGTGAAGATAGGTCAAAATCGGACAAAGGGGCGTGGCACCTCCCATACAAAAAATATTCAAAATCGTAGGTATATTTCGAAAACCACAGAAGCGATTGAGATCAAACTTACAGATAATATTAGGTATTAGCCGTAGAGTGTTTCTGTGAAGATTTGTCAAAGTTGGATAAAGGGGCGTGGCACCTCCAATACAAAAAAATTAAAACATTGTCGCCCGAAAAAAATAAAATAAAATAAAAAATAAAAAGAAATTTAAAAATAACAAAAGGCCTGGCGAAGCTGGCGGGGGTTCAGCTAGGTGTTTTATAAAGATGAAAAAGTTGGCTGACCTGACAGTCTATGCTAAAATGCACCATTATTCCAGACTCCAGTGTGGTCAAATATTTCGGAGTAGTCCTCGATAGCAAGTTGCTTTAGTCTAGGCTTGCCGTGTCAAAAACCTTGAAAATGCTGTCTATCTTTCGACAGTGCAAGAGTGCTTCCGGCAAACTATGGGACTTATAACAAAAAAAAAGGTTTAAGCTGATTGTAAGACAACTAGTCTTATATGGATTTTTCTGCAAAAAATAGGGTCTTCATCTAAACCCAACTTATTTGAACCAAGTCATGTCAATCATCACTGACTGTTCGCTAAAGTGATGGGATTATGCAAATAAAACCTCATTTTAAAAAGTACAAAGACTGGCGTGCGTTAGCGTCACATGCGCTCCGTCCCAGCCTTAGAGGAACCCTCAATCTTCCTTTAGTATGCACATGCAGATACCTACGACTTAAGAAGAGACCCTAAGTACGAATAAATCCTAAAACTTCAATTCATCCGAAAACTCAAAGTAGGTAGGTAAAGGGCTCACAAGAAGATACTAATAATGAATACTTTGCTAAACCCTTCAATTCAAGTAACTGACTGTAGGCCCTAAAGAGTCAACTTCTATCGATGGTACAAAATATACATCTCCGACCGATCTGTGTGGGAGACTGTGGCTGTCCGTGGATACTGATGGACAAGGGTGATGAGCGAGTTCGGAAAGTTTTAACAAAAGTTGTGAAGGCAGAGCTAAACTCCTGGGAGCTATCGAATTGGAACTTCATATAGCGTCTGCCGAAAAGCTAATAAGTTTGAATTGTAGACCTTACCTATTGTAGACTCATATTGTTTGGAGGATAGGTATCTGCGGGGCCCCTAGAGTCAACAGGGCGAGTAGGTACCCATAACTTTTCTCATAGGATCCAATCAATCACTCTGCGCCGACAATAACCAATCAGCAGGTATATAATTCAATTAAAAATTAGTTCACCTTAATTTTCTCATAATTTGAATGAACAAACATTTTTTTTAAATAAATGTAGATATTCCTGAATTTAATTATTACCTTTTTATCCATTAACTCACTCAATCAAAACATCATTCCAGTACATATACGCGCACGTATTCCTATGCTATGCACCTCATTAAGTCAGTTGACAATTGCATTAACACTCCTTTCTACCGATGTCCTTGCATAAGGCACCAGCCGACCGACAACATATCAATCACGATTTTATGTGCCACCCCCAGTATCGGGTGGGGCGATATTAAATCGACAAAATAATTGAAAATTCAATTGGTAAACTATTAACCTCAGCAATGACACTAATTACAACAATTTTCATTCATTTAATAACAAAATTGAATTTTGATTATGGTCTCTGTTGTATATGGGGCGTGAAAGTGTGTGCGTGCGTTTGTGATTTGGTCTGCGTATATGTTGAGGTTTTACAAAGCGCTTTTACGTCGACTTGTATTTATCGAAACAGGCCGATCAATACATAAATCGATTAAATGGAATAATAATGAAAGTTTTAATTAAATGTAGACCCAACAAGCTCACACAGATGCCACAGGATACGCTACGCAGTATTATACAGCGACATAGAGTTCGTTGGAAAATTTTTCGATTTTGTTGAAGTGAATTTTCAAAAATTTATTATGACCGTTGTGTGGACTTCACACAAAGGGGTAGGGGATCATTTTTGATTGGATTTTAATTTTAGTAAACAAAAATCTATATTCTCATGAGAAGATACCACTTGTTGTTGGACGTGATAGCGGTATTTGGGTACCTAACCATAACCACCGAATTCACTCATTTACGAGATTGACTTATGGGGGCGCATATTGATGGTACGCTAACGCCATTGAGTGTGGGATGTCTGACAGCTTGTGGGAGATGCTATAATTTTTGCAAATGGCGCACCAAATGTCAATTCTACTTTGACATTTGTGAAGTTAAAAGATACAAAGTACACGTCAACAAGACTCCTAAAGAACGCGGAGTTTTGGTTTTGGGGATATTGTGGATTTCAGTTTGGGGATTTTAATTTTGGGGTTTTCGTACCCAATCCGTAAATAACGCCTCATGAGGTCTTACATCGTGGAGGCGCTATCTCACGTGTCCGTCTTTTTACTATTTAACAAACGATTTGTAAGTGAATGGTTTGGAAGCATATTTTGGAAAAAAAAAAATGGCTGCCTTAATAAATGTTCTGGTACACAAAAGACCCCATCATCAGTATGACGAATGTTGTGCAATAAAAGTTGTTCACTAGATTAACATCGTCGATTGAATACTATGTATTTGCAAATATGTACATAATTTACTTAGAAAGGTCATCTGGCTGTGGTAGCAGCTATAAGCTCATTTATCAGGTGATTTACCTTATAAGTGATAATTATACAGTAGAGAAGATTATATTGTAATAAGCTAACCTATGCATTAAATAATAATTAGAATTCTTCTTCGAATTAATTTGTATCTAAAAAGTCAATTCATGCTAAACTTTCAATATGGCTTCTTCCTCGTAGTTGTTAATTCTATTTTTCGTTATAACATCAATTATATGGCTGGGTATATAAATAGAAAATTTTTTAATTTACACTATTAGCACTTGTGCTATGCGTCTATATACGAATCTTGTGCAAGCAATATGTTATGGATATCTAGATACTCTTATGTCAGAAGTTATCAAGTTAGTTGCGATGATACATATACATAGTATAGTAAACTTGCTATCAGTCTAGTAGTCAGAGGTTGCAAAGTTGCTTACCTATACTAATGCAATAAGACAAACTCTAGATACGAGAAGGTTGGTTTCAGAATTAAATCGTTGTACCAATAATTTCATCTACAAACAGGCAATCGTTGCGACTTGGGTGCCTCCATATAGGCATTCCTAAAGTTCAAAACATCTTTCTTCGCATAACACTTTCACATGGAACAGCAATTTGATGGCCTAACAAAATATCGCTCTTGCGGTGGTGACTACGTAGATGTTCTTGATCTCTATCATGCTTCGGTTTGTAAGCGATTTTTTTGCCTACCTTCTTCAGATCTCCTTTTACAGGTCATCTGATAAAGTTGCCGGCTTTGTGATCAAGTTTAATTTTATATAGTAGGTACTTTCTGTACCCGCCCAGCCTTGCCTGTGACAAGAAATTGTATAGCTTAGATATGTGTGCCTGTCTATCAGGACGGTGCAAATAAATATTCAAAATTGTAGCACTTTAGCTCTCATGACAGTCGATTTATAGCTTTTTCAGTGTTTTTGTATTGCAGGTGCCACCCCTCTTTTGTCCAATCCCGCCCACGTTTCACGAACTGCTTTGATCGGACAATGAGCCAATTTTACAGCTTTAGCTACTACTAGCTGGACCCGTGTTCGCCTTGCCCGCTCGCAGAAAATTATATTTGGTTCATTTAAAATTACACTTTGAGTGTTTCACTGAATTCTGTCCAGTAGTTTTCGCGCTTTTAGGAGAAATAGAAAATTCCACCCTCTCCTAGATCTTGCTACTTATTTGTAATACTGCATTTCCTTTCCTTTGTTTCCCTCTTCCTATGGAATCCAAGCAACACACTTTTTTGTATTATGAAGATGAAGATTATTAATATATCCCATGCCATACTGCAGCACACACCCCATCCCCATCCTGCATCGGGCATACAATCATAATATGTATACCTACATATACAACTGACCATGGCACTCAGTTGTATAAATGTGGGTATGTAAAAAAGTTTCATCGAAATCTGTCCAGTAGTTTTCGAATTTTTAACGGCCAAATAAAATTCCTAAAGTTTGATTATATGTATAGATGAGTGTCGAGAACTGAAGGGTGTCCGTGTCCGATAATTCACGCAAAATGTATTTTTGATAGAAAATACAGATTTTAAATTAGAAGGCTTAATTTTTTGTATTGATTCAAAGATTCAGGTTATGTCTGGAAAAGCACATCGGATAAATGGCCGCAACGGCTTTGCTGGCAAGTACGTACTCTTTTATTGAAATTTTCTATAACCGTTTCGCATAAATGTGGCTCAATTTCATTAATACACCTCCCATAATGTCCTCTTTCAAGGCGTTGGTGGTCGTTGGCTTGTTTTCATAGACCTTTGACTTTAAAACACCCCAAAGAACAAAGTCCAATGGCGTTAAATCACAAAATCTCAATGGCCAATTCTGATCGCAAAATCGGCCGATTACTCGATTAGAAAATGACTCATGCAGTAAGTGAATTGTTTCTCTGACTGTACCTATAGTATCTGGCACCGTCTTGTGGAAACCACATGTTGGCCACATCCATTATCTTGTAATTTAGGCACAAAAAACTCCATTTTTACTAACACCGAACTGTCAGCTGTCACATTGTTATCTTTTTTTTTTCATTGGCATCACTGTACTATTAAATAGCGTAAAATGCAAATTTTACGTGAATTTTGGGACACCCTTTATAATTATGTAGTTTGCGATATTTTATTTGTATGAGAGGTGTCAGTGTCACACTCCTTTGTCCAATCCCGCCGACATTTTGCGATCCACCTTTTTTCCAGGTCCCAGATTATTTTTGCGCCAAATTTCATTTCTGTTGGATTTGGATTAGAGGATTAGTCGTGAAAAGTTAACAAACAGATAGACAGACAGACAAAGTTACTTCCGCATTTATAATTTTAGTATATAGATATTCCCGCTTAAAGGAGTATTCCCTTGGCCGCTAGCCCTCTACCCACGATTGGATCGGGTAGAGTTTTCACCTCAATAGTCCTATTACTATTAGTCAGCTGCTTATTGGATTCCTTCTTTTTATGTAACGACTTTTGACCAATAATTTTTAATGTTGCTTAGGGCCCACTACTCAGCCGTCATTTGTGGTTTTTTCAGCTTTTAGATGCTTGACTTTTGGGCCTTTTCGGCTTTGGCGTTAATCTGACTGTACGCCTTGCTCCTGACTCAGGTCTTTCTTTTGAGTCCATATAACTGCCACATTTAGCGTTAGAGATGTCGGCGATGCATAACTTTTGTGTATGACTGACTTCTTTGGCCTCGTTGTTGTGTATCACAATTGCTTGAAGTCTCTCATTAGTTGGTGATGGTGCCTCCTACAATCGCCTAACATATCCATCTAAAAATTTCAATCAGTTTTTTGAAATTTGGAAAGCTGGGTGATTGGTTGTGATTCCAAAGCCACACTCGTCGGGGGTGCCAGGTGCCACACCTTTTTGCGTTAGCCTCTTAAGCCTTGTCGATACGTCGAACTTCTCTGAAAGAAATTAACCAAAATCAACTCATTTTCCTCGTTGCTATTTATTTTTCTTTTCGTCATTTCTATTGGGTCCCCAAATTGAATCAAAGTCGTTCTCAATATTCGGATGTGGTGTAGTCGTAGTCGCCTTAAAAAAAAATAGTTGGTGCAACAAGTCCATATAGGCACCGTCCCTAGGCTTAGATTCTTAAAATCGTTCGTTTGTGTGGGGTTTTTGTTTTTGGGACAAATCTAGGACCACTGAGCCACTGTAGTCGCCTTAGCTATATATGAAATCAGTCAGATCATATGCCCTTATGGTTTGGTGACACAAGCCCTTATGAGCTCCTGTGCTAGAGCCTGGACGGCGATAAACATGAGTATAACATCTGTACCTAGTGCATACCTAAACCATTAACTTAACGGAGAAACGGGGGCATTTATGGCATTAGCCTTTTTTTTATAATTCACACGCGCTAAAGAGTTTATGACTACTTCTATTGTGTAGTGTGATGGATAGAGAAGCTAGGAGATTTCGCAGCGTGGCCATAAGTGCAGATTTGTCTGCATTTTGCAGATTTTCAGCGCGGCTCCAGACTTTTAAAATCCCAAAATCTGCGTGACAGATTTTGTCTGCATTTGTATTTGGTTTGTCTAGTAATTCTGAACAGCACAGAAAATAACAGGAAAGTAGAGGTTTTTGCGCTTTTTAAGTAGAAATGCTGTTTAAAACAGTCGCACTTCTGGTCTTATGAGGCTGTGCTGAATGTGTCTAGCTCTCATCTGTCAAAATTACGTCTTTTGACATTGCAATATTTACGAATCCAGATTTTTTTTCCATAGAAATCTGCATTGCACATTTTTTTCTTCATAATTGCAGATTTGTCGAAATATTTTTATGGCAACACAGATTCCGATGCACTTTGGCTTTAACCTGGCCTGAAAATCGTTTCACCATAACTTCACTTGCAATCTCGCAATATCTATCTACTCTACTGGGCCCAGTCTTAATGTCTAACCGGCGGCAGTAGGTATTCGATTTCAAACCTTCCATTGGTTCAAAAGTTCTACCATCGGAACCAGGTGTCGACTCAAAAGTTATGAGCTGCGTAGCACTTAAGTTAAAGCGGCACCTACTCGACCCAACGCAGTTCATGGGGTGGTTCATTCGGGTGGCCTTTTTTAATCGCACCCTCCTTCTCTGCCGCTCTAAGTCGGAGACTGCTTATTTTGTATTCGCTGCCGACCTGCTTATCTGATGTGTAGACAGTTCACTATCCGCAAAAGTGTCCTGAGGTCCTGAGATCGGCCCTCCTGTGCACCATGTATCCACATACCTACTCAAAACTATTTCATGGAACCTATGCATGGTAGTATCTCATTTGCGAAACTGGTACTAAATTTAGGAATCTTAAATGTCTAGACTATAGCATGATTGTGGTCTTTGTTCCGACCCGCATCGTCGTAATGCCTCTTCGGAAATGGATGCAATTTTATCCGGCAAGGGTCCAGCACCAGCACTACCAATCATACAAGATTTCCACCTCTTCCAACGCAAAACGCACAATGAAAACGTTTTTTCCCAGTACCGCACCAGCTCCAGCACACTCATCAATTTATTAGCGGCAATAACTTAGAGAACAATAGTCATGCTAAAGAAGAAATTTGCCATCACATACCATAAACTCTCATCTCTAATACGTTAACGTTAACGTTAGTGTTTCTCTTTTGTGTTATAGTTGGTTGGTCTAGATATCTCATGGATGCGGCAACACACAACTCAGAACTCAGACAAAAGTCAATAACATGGTTACTCTTGCTATACAACAAAAACAATAGCTCCTCATGAATATTTATGAAAATGAAAATCGTATCGGAATTCGAATTCGAAATACAATCCCGTACCGTCGATCGTCGTCGGTCGGTCGTCGGGATGCGCTATATATAACGTAATTGAGACATTTTCCGATTCATTTGTTGTTGCTTTGCTATAGATGTAGATGTGGCCAGTAGCCACTCTTGTTCTTTTCTTATATGGTGCTCCACATTGCCATGCCATTGCCATCGAATGGACAAAACGGATTTCGCTCATAAATCCTATTAGATGCAGATACACACGAACACGACAATGCAGTGTGATTGGGATTGTGAAGGAAAAATGCGACAAACCGAACCGATTGAACATAATTAACATGGAGCTCCGAAATAGGCCCGTTCTTGTGCTTAGTGCTAGTGGTGCGCGCCTATCTGTGCTGCTGAAATTTTCTACACGACAACGCATTCAATGAGCAGAACTTGAATTGAATTTTCGATTAACAGCCATGAATTGAACACTTAGATGGTCAATCTGAGTATACGAGTATCTGTGTGTGATATTCATTAGCAGAACGTTTTGGAATGTCACGAATTTTAAAGAGTGCACTGGTTGTGCTTCGAAAGACGTGTGAATTTTTGTCAGGAAACCCTGTCTATGACACCTTTTTGTGGGCTCTGTTCTGCAATGAATGCTAATGCAGATTTGGTTGTGCATTTTAAATCGAGTTAATTTGTTTCTTCGCCATAATCCAATTTGCGGCCCAAATAAAAAAATTCTGACCATGAGTCATTTTAAGAGTTAAACGGAAAGAGTCGTCTAATTGCGGTAATTTGCCAAGGGGTAGCTGCCCTTTGGTAGATAAATTACTCTTTATCGAGTTGCCACAGAAGAACGGATGAGAAACGGACAAATGGTGATTAGTTGAGATTTATGTGGTCAAGCTTTAATATCTTTGTAAATGAGACGGGCAATGGTCTAGTTTGGTATGTGGTTAAGTGGAAGATATGATTTTTTTCCAAATATGTAGTTGTGCGAAGAATTAAGACTGAATTTGTCATTGAATGGGTGTGCACTTGATGCACGAAAGTTCGTGTGATTGGCAGAAGATTGTCTGGGCTGAAATGTATGAGTTTTGAGATTTATTCGAATATTATATTGAGCTAAGAATATATTGTTTCTTGTCCTTTTCTCTTACATACTGAAGTGTGTCATGAAGTATTGCCTGCGGTACAGCAGTTGTAAGTTATGAGCTGCCTAAATACAAATTAATGACTTTTACCAAAAGTTACTATCCACAGATACTTCTACCCTTTGCAACATCAAGAAAGTTTGATAACTCATGGAGGGAATATAGCCAGAGTCATTATTTACCTCAACAAGAACTAACTTCCTTGGCCGCACAAACCCCGAAATTAATGACATAGGTACTCTACTCATAACAGAATCCACAGTTCCTTTTGAATTCTTTGGCGTTGGTTTTATAGATATAGTTGGAAAAGACAAGGTTACATGGGCAGTTAAAACCATTTCAACCTTAGAAATCTGTAACACCGGATTGTGTTGCATCAGCCATGTTAATAAATTCCCTAAGCCATATTATTGCCAATCTAATACACACTTTCGGGAGCTATCTACACACGTGCTATACACCAAAACTCTGAAGAGACGTAAAATTGGCCTTCATCTCCAAGGTAAGGTAGAGAAACTTTACCATATTACAGCCAACGATTTTAGATCAATTAGTATCGTCATTCTTTTTAGTAACTAGAGAGACTTATCGACCTTCATCTACATATTAAAAGGCTGGATAAACTTCCGAAATGTGTGCCAAGTAGAGAACACGATACACAACGTCGTAAAGGTGATCGAAACCTAATACTGTCGCAATTAGTTCACAGCTTTTCTCGATACTGAGGGAATTTCGAGCAACAAAATAGCGGGTGACAAACCATGACCTAGAGCAGAATCATAAACTCGGCGGGTCTCATCTTAGTCGAGCTCTCTGAGAAACCAGACAAGAAGAAGAACATGTCCTTAAGGAGGCTTTTCTCTCGTTCCTACTTTCAATTCTCATGGTTTCGAAATCTCAAAATCTTCGAAAGTAAGAAAATAAAAACCGTGGCCTAAGCGGCCAATTATTGAGAGTCCATTTTCGATGTTCAAGGTTTGGAGGTTCAACTGACTATTTGCCCTAACATTGGACTATGGTTGTCCAATGTTAGGGCTGTCTCAGCTGCTCTAATTTTGGTCTGAGTCATTAATTGAAATACCCTGTCATTTGGCCAGACAGGCTTCGTGCTTATATTTGCAGTGTTGCCACTATTCCTCTGCAGCTACTGCTGGTGATGTACTTTCTCACCAATATTATGGGACATGCGATCGAAAATAATAGCTGACGGCGGCGCGCGTCGCGACCTCGCCTCCTTCATTATGGGTGTTGCTGCTTACAAAAAGTCCGGATCTGTACTTTGACTACTAGGTTGGGTTGCATAGCAAGTATAGTTAGTTCGAATCTATGTTGACCACTCGGAACGTTCGGGCATCCACCAAAACACTGGAGGCACGCTTGGGGGCGATCGCGATGTCAACAATTTAGTTGACGGTTATATGATCTAGAGACTGCGAATTCAACGTTTATTGTGGTGTGGGAATCGAGATGGCATATGTTTTATAGTGTAAGTTGTGCTTTCTGACTGCAGATCAATATAGATGCCCTCTATTCCCATTCTGGTTCTAAAGCCATCAAGAACAATTTTGACGTCTTGCTTCGGGCACTTTTCGCACGTCTTTTCAAGAAGATCGTACTTCCTAGGCTAAGTCATCCTTCTCCTCTATGACAGCGTAAACAAAGGTTAATGTTTTTTAATTTGCTCGTAGATGCGGATTGCTACTAGGCAAAGGCCTGCTTGGATATAAAAGGACTTCTTCACTAAAGCTTTTTTTTTTCTGTTTTTTTATAATTCACTAGTGCTCAAGGGGTTTTTGTTCTAATGCACAGTACGAGTGGAAGGGTTAATAGGGAAGATAGAGAAGAGGTACTGGTGCACATTGGTTTTAAATAATTAAGGGTTGTAATGAGAAGGGGAAAACCGTGTGAGGCAATGCATTCCACATGCGTCTTGTTCGACTTACAAAATAATCTCTATATTTTACAGTACGTCCGAAGGTAGGCTTAAGGGTGAACTGATAAGCATTCGACGTGTGACGGGTGTTGGGAGAGAATTGTTGAAGGAGCGGAATGCAGTTAGCTATTTCATCGGAGCATCGGTGGTGAAAATATCGATAAAATAAGTAAAGGCAAGAAACTTTTCTGCGATGTTCGAGCGGGTCAATAGACTCCGATATATTTTGAATTCTGTCTAGTAGGTGCAATGAAGATTTTGGTGCACGTGACCAGATATGAGGTCATATTCCTATTACAAATACGTATCCAAATAAACGCTGACTTTGTTGGCCAATTCACACAGATTTGCATTTTTTTGGTGATTTTCTAATCTCTGCTCACACCCAGGTCGTCTGTAAAATCGGCTTTGTATACCTATCCTGGGTGGCCACTAGTTTTTCGAGTACAAGCGGTCGCTTTAAGGTGCAGTCATTCCATATATACAGATTTAAGATCATGATCTTTATTTCGTTTGCTGGGTTCGTCAAGTTTGGATGATCTATATCCAAAAGCTTTCAACCTGTAACGGATAATATTTTTTCGGCAATTGATGTCAAAACTCTTTCGTTGGCACCAACTCTCAGCGTAGATTAGGTTAGATACAAGTTGCCAAATATCCGCGGAGTAATTCCATATTAGGTCTATTGTGATCCCACAAGCAGAGCCAATTATTCCCGCTTTTCTTGGTACAATTTTGAATTCTGGAGTAAATTCCGTATTTTGCTAATAACAAAATAAATAAATAATTGACACAACAGCCGTGTAGACACCCTAGGCCTATAGCTTCTCACAACTATTCGTTTGTGTGAGTTTTATTTTTTGAACGACTGGAAGTGACCTAATCCGTTTCTAGAGTTTGCTTTCTAATTAAGGATAGCGCCGGGTAAAGGTGTCTCCTCTTCCTCCCCATGCAACTGAGACAAAGGTCATAAGCGGTGACTTCAAGCCTTCCTAGTACATAGTGACTTATTCGACAATAGTTCTGATATGTGCTCTGTTGATATTCAAAAGGCTCTTTGTACTGGGACGACTTGTCCGTGTCCATCTCTGTTTTGCATTGTTATAGCTGTCAAAATCAAATTCGTACATGCGAGTATAGTTTCCAGCTCAGTTTTCTGTCCAGAACCATAGGTATATTTGGCCCTGTCGGAGAAGTTGCAACTTATTCCCTTTATAATTTAGTTAGACCGATGTGACTATCACAAGCTCTGTTTTAACCGAGTTTATATCCAGACAGCATTCGTTAGCCCATTTGACCATCATTGCGAGGGCCGACTCCATCAAGTTCCGTAATGTTGGGAGAGGTATTTTCCACATAGGCTATAACTTAACGTTTTTTCCTGGGTCACCAGTATTTTATTCATTTTAAGAAGCCATAGTTGCGGAGAAAGTTTCCTCCATCCTGTGGAATGCCGGGTTCCAATGACCCTCTTAGCTTACAGCAGCCAAGTTCTGAATTAATAACCCTATTTAAATACATTTGGTTGATCAAGTGACTTACACCCGGTGTACACTTGTGATTTTTTAACCCACGAGTGGTACACACAAACGTGAGATAACTCTGCGATGACGCTGCGGCATCGCGCGTCATTCTTGAGGGTAAAAAGACTCGAAAGTTCTGAGTTCTGCGTTAAGAACCCGCATGTGTGCACTGAATTATTGCGGCACCGTGCGTTAAAATGACGCATGTGCGCACTGTGGCTTAGTCTTGCCTATTTTCAGGTTCTTAAGTGGGTTATTTATAGCTCCCAACTATACATCGTTGAAAGCCCTTCGATGTCCAGGAAGACTACCATTGTAAACTCCCTGACGGCATGTGATTTTTCCGCGGTTCCATCAATGCAGTCAACAGACCTACCCCTACAGTACGCATGTAAAATTTTGAGAGCATTTCTCTCAGCCATATCCCTATGCCAATAATTATCGAACAGTTTAATTTTCCCATACCCTTCATTGCCTTAAATACCAATAACAATAAATATCAAACTAAATACTATACATCCATCTAACCGGTAACTGCTTTCAACAATACTCCACATAACTTGTCTATTAAAGGCCACAAGTACTTTCACTTTTTGTTTCGTATACCTATTTGTACTCACAACACTCCTACACATCAACGAGCTGGGAACACTCTCAAGAGAACGTTGATTCATTTCGAATTTTCCAAAACACAACTCGATGCGAAACAGAAAAAAAAATTAATATACTCGCAGATCTTTAGCCAGATATGCAAATTACGTGGTCAGACTCACTCGCAGTGCAATCCTCTCCGTGCAGCCCACTCCCCCGGTCGAGAGAGGAGTCCTCGACCGCAATAAATTTCATAGAGCTTATTGCCATATTCGAGTAGACTGGTTTTGCAGAGCTCTACGTCAGGCAAAAAAAAATTAAATTATATTTAAAACCAAAACCAACAGCAACCTATAAACAGTCTGTGTGCAGCACATTCAATATCGATGGCTCATAAAACTCGCAAAAAAAGAAAAACATTCAACGATAAAGTTGTTTTTTTTTTTGTTTGTTTTAGCCACTGACCTTTTAATCCATGCCAACCCAATGAACCAGGCTCCCGAGACCACATCCAACCGCAGACTACAAAGCCCCAAAGAACAAATATGCCGAACGAAGCCACACACCACGTGTGTGTGTGTGTGTGCTCATATGTGTGTCCTTGCTTCAGTGTCTAAAAGTGGCCAACATATAGACACAGCCAACCCCAATGAAGCCCTTTTAATGCGAATTAACTCCGGTAAATTTCACAATATCCACTTAAAGCTGTATTAGTCCAGGCAACATATGCCGGCCTGCCGTCGACGATGCGAGGTCTTAATTGGCAATTGATTAAGCGAACGCTAATGTAGGTGTGATAAGTTGAACGCTACACTGGATAGCACCCATAAATTTGCGTGCATTCACCAATCGATCCGGACTTAAGCTGCTTTTAATGCGCCAATCGAACGGGCCGCGCGGCAAGGTGGCCATCATAGTTTATAGCGAAATGTGCGGTTGGTGTGGCAGCGAAAAAAAAATCCCCAAAACCACCCTAAAACTTGAATTCCCTAGAACGGCTGTGGAGATGCCAATAACTTTGAAGTACTATTGAAACTGCGGTCACTGTGGGTATCAAAAATGTCCAATTAATGGATTTGGCTGGTCACCCTGTAGTTAGTTACGTGAGCGCAAATGACCACCTCTTTGGGTATTTTAGATGGCCAACCACAAAAAAAGAGAGATCACATTGACAAAGTCGAAACAAATTTTAAATGAGTGCTCCTTTTCTAGGAGCAGGTGTTGATTTTTCTGCTCCTCTTTGTATAAATTAGCGGTAGATATTTTAGCCAAAACAATTTTGTGGTCTCAAAACTTTTACTGGACAATCTTAACTTGGATGGTTGGGAGGTTGGTTTTAGGTAGTCCATTTGCACACACTGTCAGCTCATGTTCACCAAGCTGTTTAAGATCGTGATAAAGGGAATGACCAAGTGTGGCCATTCGGATACACTGGCGAATGCAGGCGCTATACGACGTGCACAGATCCTACTATTTTATAGGTCCTATAGAAATCCTTAAAGAGATACTACCCTTTGGGCATGCCTTCCAAGCGCACTGTGTCCTGTTATGAGATTTTTTTTTCTGTCTTAAAAGTTCGTTGAACCTTTTCTGGTCCAGGTTTGGCCACATAAGCTTGAAGAAGTTACATTGACCCAACCAAGTCCATCTAAGGTTTGCCATTCGTGTATCGCAATATTTTAGATACGTTTGTACAAACTAAAGTGACCCTTTACAAGACCCTAATAATCCCAGTCCTTCTCTATGGCTCAGAGGCATGGACTCTATCAAAAGCAGATGAGGTCACTACTCTTGGTTGATTTGAGAGGAAAATTCTTCGAGTAATTTTTGGTCCCGTCTGCATAGACGGTGGAGGAGTTACAACGACGAACTGTATGGCCAGCGATATCGACCTATCCAGAAGAGTGAAGGTTCAACAACTGAGGTGGCTGGGTCATGTAGAGCCAATGGACGTGAATGCTCCGGCGCGGAAGATCTTCGAATCCACACCCGAGGGATGGCGTTGTAGAGAAAGACCTCGCCTTAGGTGGCGTGCACAAGTGGAAGGGGACCTTAACCAACTTAGCGTGCGAAACTGGAGACAGCCGGCCAAAGATCGTGTAGGCTGGAGACGGTTTTTGGTTGAGGCCCAAGTCCACCCCGGACTGTTGCGCCACCGGGTGCAGTTCGTCTATCCAATTCTTCAAGTTCACAATTCTCTGAGACATCCTAGTGTCTTGAGACACTACAGAGGACATTGATAAAGTTTTTGGTAACATTACCAATATTTTGTTCTCTCCATTGTCAAGAATCTGTTAGTTCCAAAGCTAATATTGACTATGTCAGATATTGACACGATTTTTGACATATGTTTTGATGTCGATCGGGAGAATTTAAGGCATGATTTGAAATACCGCTTTAGAATACTATTTCATTGCGTCGTCGTCTCGTCTGTGATGCTGAGACAAGCTGCTTCTTGAGCTTTTTCCATGTCTTAGGTTGGAACTCCTTGCCCATATCTTTGTCTCCATAAAACAGTTCCTGACCAAGAACGTGCAGGCTCAACACACGAACCATAAGTCCTATTAACTCGGAATCTGTACGTCCACAGAGATTTAAAAATAATTTACAGCGTATTTCGTCATTTTTCAAAATTCATTCTACAATGGTCAAGGGCTACCTAAGTAGGTAGCTGGCAGTTTTTGAAAGACTTAAAGCCACAAGATATAGTAGCCAGTCTTTCAGAATACTTGTCAGATTCCTTCTTATTATAGATACTACTGAAGTATCTGGAGGTTTGCAGTCAAAATTCTATTTAGTGCTGGGGTATTTGAACGGTTTAAAACTATCGATTCAGGAATGTCGTTTGGGCTGATCCATTTGCATTAATTAAAACACTGGGAACCATGTATGAAAGCTCTTTTTGAAAGTACATTCCATAGCCAAACAGCTTGAGAGGTATTCTTAATGCGATGGCAGAAGTTGAACCAAAACCGTTGTGATTTTAAACAGAACCAATAAAAAGGAAGAATCTATACGTATGCGGAAGCGGAATTGTATTGTATAAATATGTCCTGTCTATTGGAACAATCTTCAAAAATGTACAACCTTATCTCCCATGAGGGTTGAGAAATAGCAAAGCTAAGCATTTTTTTTTTTATAGCTATGGCAAATTTCACGCTCCATTTTTTATTCCCGCCCATATTTTTTAAAATGCAATATACCTACGTCCATTTACCTAACATCAGGGATAAAGCTTCCAAAGTTGTCAAGAAATCGAATTTCAAATCTTTTCTTGACCTTTCTCAACTCTCTTTCGTCGAAAATATTCACTTTAAAAAGTCGCCTATGACCTTCTTTAGGTCTTTGACTATCTCTTTGCCAAATTTCATTCCCGTTGGTTCAGCGGTAACAAACGAACAGACAGACAGACTTACTTTCGCATTTATAATATTAGTGCAGATCATAAAATATGTAGAAGGCCACCGATTGGTAAGCAACAGGCATCGTTCTACTGCTATATGGGAGATCCACCAGGCTTGTAATGTACGTATCCCTCTTATGCACCTAAGCAATCAAACATCATTATATACCTTCTAAAATGGATATAAGCCTAACTTGAATGTTATTGGCGCATACTGTTACTCTTTGGTCAAGTGTTCATCAATATGCTATAGTTCAAGTAGCGCCTTGGAGAGGTTTGCTCTGGCATTCAGGTGTCGATAGTCGAAACACATTGAATTCAGTGACAAATTGAATAATTGATATTCCCTGAGGTAATCGGTCACCCTAATTACGCTGTCATTTTGCGCGTAGTCATGTTTCTCACTTCAAGTGGCGATTTCTGCCGTTTCACTGCTTCCCATTGTGCAAGCAATTGAACAATTTAATTTGTAAGGCCTTAGTTAGTGGGAATTTTGTGTTGCGAATCAAGGAGCAGGAACCTTTTATAGAAATCAATTAGTTGGTGCTGAACAAAATTGTAGCAAAATGTAAGTAGGTTATAAACTGTGAAAAGAAAAAGTCTAATAATCTATCTAGTAACAATGTACCTAGACCTAAGTGTTGAAGCATTTTACATACCTAGCTAAAGCTATCTACTTATTCAAATTCAATTTATTGCCTCATACTGTCATTTGTTTGTGTATGCAAATGGAGAAAGAGTCGTGAGCATGAAATCGTTCTTCCAGAACGTTAGCCAAGTCGTAAATTTTGCATGTCATTTTAATGGTATAATTTTATGAATTAACTGTTAAGTAGGTGCCTTACCTATAAATAATAAGGGAAAGGAGATATTTTTATTAGCAAATTCAAGTAACCGAGAAATGGTTCTTCAATATTTATGTAGGTAGGTACGATCTTTTGTAAATGTATTTTGGAAAATGTTTTGATCTCTACTGTTGGCTGGTCACATTTTTAAGCAAAGCAAAGGGTGATATAAGGATCACAATATGCTTACAGCCTTGCTAATGATGAACTTAAATTTTTTATAGATCACAGTTGAAAAATTTAATTAAGATACTAAAAATTAGTACAAAATAGGCACTATCCCGCTCAGATTGTACATATTTTAAGCACAGTCGTACCTTACTTACGATAGCACATTCATTAGGCTACTTAATGGTCTTCTGAAGAAGTTTCAATAAGCTAAACGCGGTATTTATGCCCTTGTCCGGGTCCATGAATTGTACTGCTAAAAAATATATTTATTGTAGGTATACTTTCAGGACAATGTTCAAAAATTTACAACTTTAGCTCCCATGAGTTTTGAGAAATAGGGTTTGCTGTATTTTTTTTTGTGGGAGGTGCCACGCCCCATTGTTCAATTACGTCCACATTTTGGCCCAAAGTTTTTTTTTTTTAAATACTTCTCCCGGGAAAGGCAAACCTATAACGCTTCATCAGCGCCCCGAGATGCTTGCAGATGTATTTTAGTTCTGCACTTAAATTGCTGCAAATTGTAGTCTTCTGGAAATATATCCCCAGGAAGCGAGTTCCAAAGTTTGCTTGTCCTGTAACAGAAGCAGTTTTGGAAAGATGATGTCCTCGCGGTTGTCAAGTGTACTGTATGGTCATGAGCATTAGCAGCTGTCTTGTGGGGCGCCCAAAAGTTGCATTTCGAGGGATAATGTCCTTGAGTTCCTCGGAACATCTACCATGGAAGTACCTATAGAACAAGCATAGGTCAGCGACTTATCTTCTGTGCACTTCTGTGTAGGGTCTCCAATAAGTCGAACTGCTCGTCTCTGTATGCTGTCAAGTAGGTTAAGTGAATGTTTTGGGGCCGAGCTCCATATATGGGAGCAATATTCCAGGCCTGGTCTAACCTGTGCTTTGTAGAGAAGGAGATGTTGCTTGGGGCTAAAGTACCTCTTTGCTCTAAATAGGTAGCTCAACTTAGCGGACGCCGATCTTGCGATATAGGATATGTGGTCCTCCATGTGATTCCTGAATTGACTGTGACTCCTAGAAGGTGCATTGAGTCCTTGGTATGGATTGGATGGTCATCCATTTGGATCTGAGGAACTGTTGATGCATTTTTCCTGGAAAATGTTGTGACAAGTTATCTTTTCCCCACTTCAAGATTTTGTCCAGATCACCGTTTAGAGAACTAATTTGTTCACATCTCTGACTGTGTGATGTAGCCGCATTCACAGGCCCACTGTTCGAGATAGAGGATATAAGAATGCTGTCATCAGCAAAGCTGTAGATTGTAGATATTATTATTTGTCGATCCAAGCAAATCGTTGATGTGGAGAAGAAATAGAGTTGGGGATATTTACCAAATTTCAAGTCCAAAGCTTTTATAATAATGTCAAGATATAGTGTTTTAAATAGCTTGGCTGAATATAGTACCACGTCCCTTTTTCCAATCCCGCCAGATGAGATATTTTATTAAGAATCTTTGTTACCGCATAGTTCTAAAAAAGTCAATATGCATGGATTTGTTTCTTTCTAATAAGGGGCTGAACCAAGTCCTCAACTACCTAGTTTTCCGTTTCCAGTCAGACAACTGCATCCGGTTGAGCCCCTAGCTGATGGCTTGTTTGTCTTGTACGCGACATATTAGGTTATGTCTTCCACTATACACTTTAATCTTCTGGTTAGCATCAAAGACACTGCGGATCGGAGGCTTGATATCCATTTAATCTATATACCATAGCCATTGCAAATGCATCTCCTAAGAAGTTAGGTTTAAAACTGCATGCCAAGACCACAATCGATGGCAAATTTGACTGTCGAAACAACTCATAATTTCGGCCGAAAGTCTTACTCTTAAAACTAGAACATTTCCAACTAATGTCCACTAGTTTCATCTAAACCAGTTTGATAAGCCTTATCCATCTAAATGTGTTTGACAATTCTATGAAATGACGGAAAACTCGTTTAGAAACCTCCATTTTGTGTAACTTGCCTCAAGAAGTGTCTTCACCGAAAGTCCTAAACGAACAAAAAATCTGATAAAGTGAATCTTTTTACAAGCTTTAATTTAACCTAACATGTATATTATATGTCTGTTAAGTTCTACTTCCTCTAAACTTAGGACTTTGGAATTTTGAACACCTATTCAGTTCTGATTGGAATTTCTTTTGGATTTTGACTTTGAAACCTTTGTATGTCGATAGATAAGTAAAAATTATTAATGCATATTTTAACGTTATGAAAATTCCTTCTTTAAGTAGGGTGCAAACTGTTTAATTTTGACCTTAAACTTCACGCTTTTTTACTCAAATAATAACAAGAACCTCAAGTTTGTGTGTATTTTATTTTTGCAACAAATTGGAGGGATCTAGCTATAAAAATGTATTTAACATTCGAACAACTGAACTCATTAGCTTTCTCAGGACATTCTCAGATGGCTGTTAACATCTTTTACGAAATGTGCAGTAGGTAGTGGAACATCTGAAGTGTAATCTTTGTTTTTGGGGTTCAAACATGAGACTCCAAGCTCTGTATTTCAGCAGAATATAACTAATAAGCCAAAAGTTTATATGCATTAAGGGTAGCATATTATGTCTATGATATCGTAGGTTCCAAAATTGTTGAGAAACCGCAATAATAAGGGAACAGTTGCCCATATTTAAAAAAATCTATATATGTAGCTAATAGGTACCTACACTTTTATAAATGAAATTCTCAATCGGCATTAATTTCTAACTTACTTACTTACTTTTGGTGGCGCTTACAGTCCGGGGTGGACCACGGCCTCAACCAACAAGCCCCTCCAGCCAGCTCGGTCCCTCGCTAGCTGCCTCCAGTTACGCACACCAAGTTGGTTGAGGTCGTTCTCCAATTGTGCGCGCCACCTAAGGTGGGGTCTTCCTCTGCTGCGTTGTCCCTCAGGGGTGGATTCGAAGACTCGTCGGGCTGGTGCGTTGTTGTCCATACGCTCCACGTGTCCCAGCCATCTCAGCCGTTTTATTTTCAGCTTTTTGACCAGGTCAACGTCGCTGTATAGCCCGTATAGTTCGTTATTGAATCTTCTTCTCCACACTCCATCGTCACAAACTGGACCGAATATCACTCGAAGAATTTTTCTCTCAAAGCATCCCAGAAGGTTTTCATCCGCTTTTGACAGGGTCCATGCTTCTGCACCATACAGCAGAACCGGGATGATTAAGGTCTTATATAATATCTCCTTGGTTCTATGAGAGAGGGCTTTACTTCTTAGATGCCTTCTTAGCCCGAAGAAACAGCGATTGGCAAGAGTGATTCTTCGCTTGATCTCTGCGCCGATGTCATTTTGCGAAGTGATAGTGGAGCCCAGGTAGACAAAGTCTTTAACTACTTCGAATTTGTATCTGTCCATCGTGACGTTTTGTCCGAGTCGCCGATGTTGAGAGTCCCTTCTCGTTGACAGCATATACTTCGTTTTGTCCTCATTAACAGCCAGACCCATCTTCGCCGC
The DNA here is from genome assembly GCA_949372485.1 of Cheilosia soror. Taxonomy (NCBI): domain Eukaryota; kingdom Metazoa; phylum Arthropoda; class Insecta; order Diptera; family Syrphidae; genus Cheilosia; species Cheilosia soror. Next base: position 37,405,098 of record OX443561.1, read on the forward strand.
CTCCGTTTCGATGCTTGCAAATCCGCCACTGACAGCTCGCCGCGTTCTCCCAATGATGTCGATATCATCAGCATAGGCAAGTAGTTGAACGGACTTTTGAAAAATTGTACCTCTGGTGTTGGCTTGTGAGTTTCGTACAATTGCTTCAAGAACGATGTTAAAGAGAGTACATGATAGCGCATCGCCTTGTCTCAAACCTTTTTCGACATCAAATGGATCGGTGGTGTTCTTGCCGACTTTAACGGAGCAGCGAGATTTCTCCATGGTCATCCTGCACAGACGGACGAGCTTTGCGGGGATGCCAAAACTTGACATGGCTTTGTATAATTCGTCCCTATATACGCTATCATAGGCGACTTTAAAGTCGATAAATAGATGGTGTGTATCGATCTGAAATTCCTGGGTTTTTTCCAAGATCTGTCGGAGTGTGAAAATTTGGTCGATGGTTGACTTCCCTGGTCTAAAACCACACTGATATGGGCCGATCAGGTTGTTGGCGAAAGGTTTTAGGCGTTCACACAATACAGCCGACAAGATCTTATACGCGACATTCAGGAGACTTATTCCTCTGTAGTTGGCGCAGTTCAGAGTATCTCCTTTCTTGTGGATGGGGCACACGATGCTGAGGTTCCATTCGTCGGGCATGCTTTCATCCGACCATATTTTACAGATGAGCTGGTGCATGCTCCTTACCAAGCTATCTCCCGCTGCTTTGAAAAGCTCGGCCGGGAGGCCATCCGCTCCAGCAGCTTTGTTGCACTTAAGTTTGGATATCGCTATGCTCACTTCGTGTAGGTCGGGTGGACGGAAATTTTGGCTATCATCGCCCAAACTGAACAGATCATTCTGCCTGACAGCGGGTTGTTGGCTGTCTCCGCCGTTTAACAGTCTGCAGAAGTGTTCTTTCCAAATCCTCAGCACCGACTGTGAATCTACTACTGTATTCCCATGCTCATCTCTGCAGGCTTCTGTTCGGGCCTTGTATCCTTGGGTGGAACGTTTTACCCTTTGGTAGAACTTTCGAACATTGCCTCTGCAGTAGCGTCCCTCAATTGATTCGACCGCTCGCTTCTCGTGCTCTTTCTTTTTCCTTCTGAGAAGTCGGTGTTCCTCCCTTCTTTTTTGCCCGTAGAGCTCACGGGCAGCTCTCTCAGCCGCTCTGGTTCTTGTCTGCAGCATTAATTGATAGGCCTCGTTCTTGGCTGCATGTGCCTGGCGGCATTCCTCATCGAACCAGGGGTTTCGTCGTGGTCGCCTAGTGAAACCCAGCACTTCGGTAGCGGCACTCCTGATGGCACGCTGGCAGTGTTGCCACTGGTCCTCTGTACTTGATGTTGGTGACGCTGAGGATGGGCTTGCTGAGAGGTTTAGTGAGACGCGGTCGGCAAAGGTTTTGGCGGTCTCTTGCCACAAAATTAAAATGTTCTCCTCACTTTTTACACTCAAATGCAAAGTAGCTCAAGCTCTGTCTAGACCACTCCCCGGCCCAGTGCAATGATCTAAAAACCGACAAAAACCAACCACAACAACTTCAAATCTAAATTATAACCAAATAAGTATATGAAGAATTTCTAAATTTGCATTTGGGTCGATGGGTCATTTTCGTTTATACCAATAAAACCTAAAGCGCCGCGCCGTAATTACCCTGCACACAATGTTAGACATTCACCACAAGGCATTAGGTAGTAGCCAAAAAAAAAAACCGTCAACAACAACCAAGTCACATGGAAACTCACCAAAAATTAACATAAATCACACGTCCAAGTGATAAGTGAAAAATTAAATTTCCATAGCTAGCAATGGGTATGTGTGTGTGCACGTTTGATGCGCTGCTGCTGGACAAAATTGGTCAAAGAAACTCTGCCATGCGATACGCACCAAACATTAGTTTCTCGCATGTGTTACCAGTTACCTTACCACTTGTGCAAGCAGTTAGCAACTACTACTACAACAATTCATCAGAGTTACAATTACCTTGTTGGAAATTTCACTGGGCCAACGTCGCGGAACGTGCGTACGCATCAACCCGACCTCCTGATACGTGAAAGACTTTCCCAGGGTATTTCATCGGTAGGCACGACCAAGACCAACCACTATCAGACGGTGCCAAATCGCGGCATAAATCAATAATTGGTCATAAATTATGCTCAATTCGTAACAGTTGTTGTGTTGTATCTACTGCATTGCATGTGTTGTGTACTGTGTTTGTGTAGTGTAGCCAATATGGGGGGGTGTCGTCTGTCGCGTCGTTTCGGGCGCTTTGTTGGCGCTGACTGGACTTTGGGTGGTTTTTGCTTTGAAGGGAGACTTACTTTAGTCGTGTTTAAATAAATTTCCGGTTATGGTGTTTAGGCTTGTCAAGTGAAGACAAATTTGTGATTATTGCATAAAGCTGTTTTCTAGCAACTGGGATTTATCGCGCAAAGAACCGCCCGTGATCTTACGGTCAAAAAACCTAAACCACTTCGCCCTCCGATCGCCGGTTTCATTTCTTTTAAATAGGAACGTTTTTTTTTTTTAAATAGTTCCCCAGAAGCCAGAAGGTCGATATGTCAGTGCCTTTAGTGAGAAGGTCGGGGAGATGTGGACTTAGCATTGCAACTGTGAGATCTACGATAACATATAGAGCCCAGCATCTTTTGAGCTGGAATATCCACTATAGATAGCTGCGGCTTAGGAATGATGTCAGAGGGACAATTAGCCATAACGCGTACAAATTTAAGTCTAAGATTGCCTGAGAATGCCTATACAACAAACCAGCAACTGGCAAGGGTTCAGAGCCATTCATAGGGCCAAAAAAATTCAGTGGGCTCCTTTCCAAAAGGCTGAAGAAATAAAAGACGACTCGGCGATAGAAAATACATGAAGGTCTATAAATTGTTCAAATGGGGGCTCAACCGAGATTACAAATATTTTTTTTTCTTTATTAAATGCATTCTTAGCACACAGTCAATTTTAGCATTCTTTACATCACCCACGACGCCTTCTCTACTACGCACGGTTTGTTCCGTCCGAGCTAGTGCGCCAGCAGTCGCGTTACCACTTCACCGAATCTGTCGCCTTTTCGTTCCTCTTAAATATCTCATTCTGTACAAGCTACTCCACCCTGCCATTTCCTGTTGCTTTTTCTTTCATCGTAGTTCGGAATTAATGCCCAACGACCTGTCGCTTTTTCGTTTCATCGAAGAACGGAATTACTGCGCAACGACCTGTCGCTTTTTCGTTTCATCAGAATTTGAATTTACGGTCCAGCGAGGCATAAAAAGTTTCTCTTCTCTAACAACTGAGTCTAAGAAACGGTTAGGGAGCTATAACCTTAAAAATTCAAAGAATTTATTCGTTTAAGTAACAAATTTTAACAGGATCTTTGCAGATTCACGAAAAAATTGAGAAACAAAATATGATCATATGAAAGTGTCAAAGATCTGCATCAGCAGAACTCTGAAATCCTGAGGGCAAATCACACATAAGTGGATTAAGAAAAAGTATCCAATCCTAGATTAGGATAAAGGCACCATTGACCATGACCCTATGCTTTAGGAAGGACATTTTTACCAAATCGAACTCAGAGCAAAGACTCTTAAAGATAATATTTAGAAGACGGGTCTCTGGAAAATGGAGTAAAACTCTTCAAGTTATAAGCAAGGGACATAAGATCGCAGTGCACTAAATCCTTTTCCTAATTAATTTTATTTGACCTACACTTGCTTATACACTTGCTTATACCTATACTTGCTTAAGACTAAACTCGGAGGCTGTCACTTCGTCACTTTGTCTTTCAAAGGTACACCTGTGGCTTCTGCTTCCCCAAGTACCTAAACTATCTGTCCTATCAAACATCAGTTTCAATTATAAGTCATTATTGAAATGCTTACACCTTTCGCATTCCATTCCACTCCGTCATAGTCAAACTAAAACCGGACACTTCTTGTGTTTGTCTCAGTCTGACAAAAAGGTAAATAAACAACAAAACTGAGCCATCTTGCCCACGCCAAACAAACCATGGAACTGGTTTTCAACTTTGCTTCTTCTTTTCTCCCTTCGCCGTGGTTTTCTTTCAAACTCTTGATAATTTTTTTTTTTAGGCTTGCGGAACCCAAAATGTAGGTCAAAAAGCCGTATGTGGCTTCAGATGACCCACCTCTGCCGATGTTGTTATGGTGTATACTCCTCATCACCGGCTCGCAACTGATGATGGCCACGACAGATGAGCCACTTACGGACCCATCTCTTCGTCGTCGTCATTCTTAAAACACAATTCTCGTTCGCTCGCTTCAATTCGTGTTAACCAGCTCATGCCCAAATGCACTGAAGAACGTTTCGATTTCAAGCCAAAACATCAGAGTGCGTTTCGGAATCCGGAATCGATTGCCTGTCGGTGTCGCAGACACTCTCAGCACAGCTACTCGGATTACCGTTGGCCTTAGAACTAAACGGATTCAAGTTACCTACCGATGTGCACACGGGATCGGTTCATACCGAAGTTCGCATCCGCTTTGGCTTATAGCGAGAGATACGAGTTGTAGATACTTTTTACATCTTATGTAAAATTCAGTTACGGTGACAGTTTGGTGTGTATACTTCGCACAGCCATTTATCTTCTGCGATAACTTTTGGTTAGTAATATTTCCGAATTAGATAAACGCAACCGGTAGAGCAACCAGTTTGCTAACAGATGGCGTAACAAACACAACACATTAGATACAATATTTTTGTATCGTCAGCGTCACCGTCACGTCTTTCTGTGAATTGAGTTCACGACGCACTTTGCGATCAATTTCACATGATCGTGCAAATTGGGCTGTGCCATCTTGTTGGCTGAGGTGTTTGTGCGTTTTGCATGTTGTGCAAATAAATTAGGCGGCAATGAACTATTTTCAAGACCGGTCCAGAGAGTTGGGGGGGTTCTTGAAACTAAAAATTCTTTGACACGAAATTGTGATTTCATGCAAAAAATCGCTTCGTCCTCCATCATGCTCATGCATGCAAATGGTGTTAGCGCGCGTCGTCGTCCCGTGAGAGATACATTTTGTAACCACATATCGCGCGACAGGAATACGATATACCTACCAAACCAACATACAAAATGGTTTTGGCTAATGGTGCGATGTGTGCAGTTCTGATGATGTAAGGAGCTGGCACAAGGAATATTGTTCATGAATTATTTGAGTGGTGCCGTTAAGGCGATGGTTCAAAAGGAAGGTGCAGAGGTGTTTCACCTACACGCTTTATACAGCCAGTGAGGGGATGCATAGGCATATCTCTAGATTACGTGACAGCAGGGGAATTTCGGAATTGTAGCCGTTAAAGTGAAATATTTATCGCGCGTGTTGTGGGTGCCGTGTTGGGAAAAATGCCGCATAACATCAATAGGAGATACCAACACTTCACAGAGGAGATTATGGGCCTTCATGGGACGTGTCCATCTATTCGTCTTCATTTCACAGGTCCAACTACATATAATTGTTGTCACTGAGTGAAGCGGAAGCCCCATTCAGATGTGGTGGAAGCCAATCACAGATTTCTGAGGAAACGAGTCAAATATTAGAAGATTGTTAATTTATGAAGTGAGCATTTTTTGAGTCCTTATTGTTCTCAAGACGAAGTGACATTCATGATCAAATATTGAAAAGTTGAAAAATCTGATGGATTGGATGAAATGTGTCAAAATAGGTTTAAAGCTATATATGAGTACGATGGTGACTGTCAAACTGAGCTCATGGACCAATGATACCAGTTTTAAAGATCGCGGATTGGATTGAGCATTAGTTGTCGAAGAAGGCTGCGATATGAGATGAGAGCGAATAGACCAAAATAAGCACTTCCTCCGAAAAGAGTCTTTGACTCCAAGAGGGACAAAGCAGTAGAGGAAGACCTCGCTTTAGGTGGCCGTCCCAATTGAAAGGGGACCTCAACCAACTTAGAGTGGGCAATCGGGGAGATTTAGACAAATACTGAGCTAACCACGGAGGCGTATATTGGTTGATGCATGTGCACCCAGTATTGTAGCGTCACCTAAGTTAGTAAGTTACCTACTCGGCTTCTAATGAAAGTCTTCCATTTCGGCGGCGATGGTCTAACCCAGGACAATGTAATGACGGAGTCGCTCCATGCTCAGACATTTTCATTCATTCATTCATTCATTTTCAATGGTCCGCTTGTCCATTAAGTGGGTCGCGGGTGTAGGTTGCTCAAGTGGACACTCCATAGCTCTCGATCCTCCGCCATCGACTCTAAATCATCAAGGGCAATCCCCATACGGGTAGAGGAGAGATTATGCATTTGATCTAACCATCTCATCCTGGGTCTACCTATAGGGGACGCCTGCCCGATGGTACGGATTCCATAGCACGTCGTGGAATCCTGGTCGGGGACATGCGTTTAACATGCCTAAACCACCGAAGCATGGATCGCTCCGTCCGGAGAAGTAGCTGCTCGACATTGAGTTTCTCACGTATTCTGGTATTTCTGATGTGATCTCTACGGGTCACACCAGCAATACTACGGAGAAATCTCATTTCGGCAGCTTGTATCCGCGATCTTATTCTTTCGGTCATTACCCAAACCTCATGACCATAGGTAAGAGTTGGAACAAGCACCGAATTAAAGACTGACAACTTAGCTTTGACACCAAGTTCAGTCCTCCTGATAACAGGATGACCAAGCTGTCTCAAAATCGATCCAGCCTGACCAATCCTACAGGAAAACTCGGCATTGCTCCTTCCATCACTCGTGAATAAGACCCCGAGATACTTAAACTTCTCCACCTGTTTCAATGGGACTCCACTAACATGCAGAGTGCATTGAACAGGCGTTCTAGAGACGACCATCACTTCAGATTTGTTCACATTTACCTTCATCTCGCTTCAACACAGACATTTACGCCTTCGAATTTCAACGCACGCATAGTGTCATGGAGTTAAACTTTCCCAACAAAACAGCTTCGCAGAGCTCTAATTGAGGTAGAGTTATCGTCTTTAGGGGGGGGGCTACCTTTGTCTTTAAGATCAGCAGATGCATATGTACCTATTACCTAGCCACTTGTTTTGAGAACGCGTAAGTACACGACTGCCGCATATGCCTTCTCAGATGCATCGCAGAAGCCATGAACTTAAATTTTTAAGTTTTTCAAGTGATGCCAAGTCTTGGCGGAACTCCACCCAATCGCGCTCCAATAATTTTTGGCTTGATCGTGCATGTGCATGGCGAAATCCAACACATTGGATCATACAGCTGGGCTATAGACGCTAAAATGGATCTCTTGGTTACTTCTTTAGTGCTGACCTGTGCAAACTGAAAGGCAAATGCATCTGATTTTGGTAACCATTTTATGACCAGTGTTTTGATGTCACTCGTTTCACTTTATGCAGTCACAAACGTCATCGTTTCCAGGCGAAAGATCCATAATTCTTTGCTGTGATCTTCGAGACCGAAGTGTTGACATGAATCTGACGATACATTTTCTCTATATCCCCAGTGAAAGTATATCTGTATTTTCTCCATCTTAGTATGATATCAGTACGTCAATACGACGTCATCTCGCCAGCAAATGTTAAGTAGTACCAACTTTATAGAACAGCCCTTTGTATTGATATTAATAATACCCACACCACATAAATGAATACTAAACTAAAATCAAAATAATGACAAAGAAATATGCAGAGAAAACAGGGGCAATTATCGAGTTACATTATATTACTTTTGAGTGTCATCGACTGCAGAGATGTGATCAAGGCAAGGTGTAGGAACGAGCTCGTCTCGAAATAAACAAAACCAATCAGCGGATTACGCTTGGAATGGTAGATACTTGAGAAGGCTTGAGAGCTCGCCACAGCTGTCTAGCTGTTTTGTAGATTTAAAGAATACCCTCGAGGAAAACTCTTGAATGTTCCTACTGCAGATACATATATGAAATTGACGACTCTCTACTGAGGCCATAATGATTTTTCAACACGAACTATACCAACTGTGATCGGATAAATGCAGCTAAATCGATACATATTCCTTCCTGGGATCCATGGGATCTTCCAAACTGAGCTTCATCGCAGACTACGAAGATTTGTAACCGGCAGTCTTGAAGCTGCGGGTTAGGTGCCACTGGTGGTTTCTATTCAATATCAGTCCCACCAAATTATAAAACTAGGGTTCGCCTGTGCGAATTTTGTTGTTGGGCTTACTTCAATCGCCATCGTCACTGCTGGGTGACTTTAAGGTTAGCTGTCTTTTGTGTGCTATTGCTACACCTACTTGCGGTTGGAGTCGTAAAGAAATTATATCCTCGCGCAGCTAGCTAACCGATTTCGATTAAATAATGTATACCCTTTGTATTTATGTATATTGATACGTATTTGTACTTAAATGCCAATGGGAACTAATTTGTCTGTTTGTCCTGCTAGCACATCTAAATGCCTCAATCGATTGTTCTACAACTAGGTACAATGTTACTGAACACACGCAATCGTAACTGCTTTTCATTAACTTTTGACAGGTTTTCAAGGCGTAGCTAGTAATTTGTCATAAGTAACCCACATCGGTGATAAGTTTCGAAAATCTCTCTGGTGGTATGCCCGAATGCAAGGTTATTGTACAAAATGTATCCACTGATAGAGAAGAGTTAAACGGTACTGGACATTGCGCTGTCAATGTAATAGTTATGCTATCCCTTTAAGTATTTAAATTCAACAGCAAAAGAAAAATCTTTCTCAAAAATTTTGTAATACATATAGCCACTTTAAGCTGTTCGCCAACAGACAACAGCCCAGGGCGGACATTGTCGAAAATCCATCTATTAACGTAACGTAAAGTTTCCCAAATTTGAATCACCATTATGGCATCTCAAATGGTTCGCCTACGTGTGCTGTGCTGTGGTGCATCCTTTTGCAAGCTGTATAGAGTATAGTCTCCTCGGTACATATACCCATAGTGTACTTCAGTATCTATTGTCGCTCTATGAGATGCGTCGAAAAAAGTTGATCACCCACACGAAAGTTCTAATTGCATTCTAACCTCGTCCGCTTGTGGCAGGGTATCGCCACCGCACCAACACCACTATAGCCACCGGTATATCTACTGTTCCCAAAGAGCGACGGTACAACAGATATAGCGAGCGCTACATATCACCGCTCATAATTGAATGAAAATCTGGTTTTCACATCGAAGCGTGAGAGGGGAACACTCAGCCCAGTCCAGCGTTATATACCGGGATCAGTGTGAATAGCAGCGACTAAAAGAACAGAACCTGCAAGAGAAATGCGAACACGTTCTTGGCCAAAACGAGAACAAAACACTGAATGCAGGCCGAGCATGACTGGGCAGCCATGGTACGGTACGACCGACGATACAAAAAAAAATCTATCGCACAACAAAACGCCGACGATGACTATGACGCCGACAGCGTTGATGGTGATAATGATGATAAGAAGAAGCCAGGAGAGTTGGGATATGAACGAACCATTAAATGCACACACGCCATTGATATTTAGATGCTCTCCTTGTTGTTGTAGCTTTTTCTTGTGTGTATGTGTGTGTGATTGGGGAGCCTCTGTCTGGTTGCCAACCTGGCCTCCAGTCCTGTATATCTACTATCACAAAGGCACCATATAGAATCGGGTCACGTCAGTTTGTGTCTAAAATTTTGTATGCTATCACGGACCGTTTGGACTGAAGCATGCAGATAGTATACTTATGTTAGAACCAAAATGGATGTAGGTAGGTGGATGTGTGTTAGTTGCGGGCCCACATGGCATCATCACAATGATAATATGTGCGCCCTTTGTGCAAGAGACACGTAAAAGTGTATGCACTTCAAGTGACTGATTTGGGGTCTGGATTTCAAGTACTAACTCTCAGTGTTGGTTGGATGCCATTGCAGCCACAAAGAACACTGTTGCTTAGTTGTGGCGTGGGCCGGCCGGTAGAAAACAATCATAACTTGACCTGGATGGGTATTAGGTATAGGTATAGGTATGGGTTTGAGTAGTTTCTTGTAGATTACCAAAACGGACACAGAAAACCGCTTTGCCAGTCAATCCACATCAACTGTGTTACCATATTCATTAACCAAAGCCAGATAGGCGAGTATATGAAGTTCGGTGTGCACTTGGGGATGTTGAAGTTCATATGGGGGCGCTGTCAATCTTTTGAATTGAGATGCAGATACTCGCAGAGCAAAAAGGAGGTTAATCTCTTGTTGGTGCCTCTGGCTGTTTGTAATTCATTTGTTCTCCACAACCATTTGTATCTATGTGTGAGTTTTGATTTTTGGAACAATCTAAGGAGATCAACAATTTCATGGCGATTTCCAATGGCTGAATACTTCAAACCGTATGATCTCTGCTGTCAATAACCGTCGGCTACTTTTTAAATTTCGAGATCTGGAAGCTTTACCTTCAATATCTCCCAGTGCTTCGTTCGATATTATGTGGCACGTCGCACAGTCCTTATGAAACCGAAAGCCGTCAATATCGAAATTAACAATTTTGGCTAAATAAACTTGGTTGGGCTACATGAAATTTGGCCCCAATGGAAAATGGCCCCAAACTGAAATTGAAATAGTAGCGCAGTTACTATTGTGGATAAGGCAAGTAAGCCAAAGGATAGAACCGAAGCCTCAGTTGTCATTGCGGCGAACTTGGTGGAAAGCAGCACGCTGTCCAGCACTCCAACATTAGAAGATCCACTCAAAATGCGCAAGAACGCACGTCGGCTGATCAACAGCCTTAGGAGGCGTAACCCAAGTTCATTTAAGCGCCCCATAGACACTACACTTGTGTCTGCACCGGTTTCGGTGTACGGAAATGTATGCTGTGTGTGGGCTGGTGCGCACACCGATTTTGGTGTCAAACACGGAGCGAGTAAAATCAAAAGTTTTTGATTTTTGGTGTCGGTGTCTCGATCGGTGTGATGTGTATTGCGGAATGCCACACCGGCGCACAGTGGTTCCCCCCGTAGGCCAAAAGGTGAAATCTCAAGGTTAAAATTATTTATTATTTTGTATGCATATCTTATCTCTAATAACGGGACAATTAAATCTCAGCTATCTTTTTCCTCTAAATTGTTTTCATTGTGGTAAGATCGATCAAGCAAGTTGTGTGTTTTTCCAATTTTAGCAAAGTTGCAATTTTAAGTTTTTACATTTATAATCACGTAAAATACATTGTTTTTAATAATTACTTTTGAAATTTAAGTTATGGAATTGAGAGAACATGGTATGTAGCTAATTTGTGCATATTTTTTAGTATGAAATGACTCAGGTTTTTATGTGAAAACCGTTAGTCAATTGAGGCGTAATATGATTTTTGTGTTTTTTTTATGATTTGCAAAAGTGCATAACTTCTGTGCCCCCTGCTTGCCCCTAAAAAAAGTTACATATTTATTTGGGCGAACAGGCAAAATTGAAAAAACCTCTTTATGAAAACCAGAAAAAACGCATTCAAAAAGAGTTTAGGGAAAAAACTGGTCTCATTATTGACAAGCCTAAGCAAGGTGGGGGGAACTCAAATGATGGAAATACGGCCCGGAGGTTTTTTGCAAACCTTTCCCTTTCTTCTGAGATAACTGGAGTAAAAAAATCGCTAATAGAGAGATGCGCAGTTATATTAAAAACTTTGGCCTGTGAAATTGAAATTGTTAATGAATATCCATGGTATCATATGCCAGCTTCTGTACATAAGGTACTTATTCATGGGGGACAAATTGTCCAACACGCAATATCAAAAGTTGCCACCAATACTGATTTGATAAATAGACTGTTCCTTTCTTCGGACCCAATTCTATCAAACGCTCGTGTTCTTAAAAAAACTGTAAAATCAAGTTTACCCAAAGAGGTGTTAGACTTATTGCAATAACTGCTCTAATTAAATTATTTAAAAAGTAAAAATAACGACTTTATTTATATATATTCAGTGTTATTTGTCATAAAATATGAAATTAATAATTTTGACCGCTCTTCCCATATAATTGAAATCACTATGCGGCGTCACTACACCGGTGCAGACACAAGTGTAGTGTCTATGGGGCGCTTTACGGAAATGGAGACGGCTATGCTAGGTAGCGCTCGGGAGACAATGAAGTTTACCGTCGTCGCGTGGCGCAGCAGACATGGTCGATGAATGTTTTTTTCGGTCAAACGTTTGGAAAATATGTTGTTCTCTTCACGAGACGGGAGATTGTCTGACGCAGCCAGTGCTAAAAGGCGTCATAATCCAAATATCTGGGAGTGCTAGATAAGAAACTTATTTCGCCAATGTATGTCAAGTCGAAACATTCAATGCTCTCCCAGTTTTCTGGCAGTGTAAGTTTAGTATGGTTCTTTTTATGTAGTATGTACGGCATTTGCTTGCCTATCCGTCGATTTAGAGGGCTTCCGCGCAAGTTTTTAACTGTCTTCTACCAAAATCGAAAGAAAGGTCTGTCTTGGAAAGCTTTTCTGAGTAGATAGATACGCCTTTCTCTGCTCTAGATGCTCTGCTTGATTTACCTCCCATTGATACTTTTATCATGGGCTCTTCTATCAAAGCAATCTGCTGTGTTTGGCTGGGTGGGTGGCTTTTGGTATCATCCGTACTGGAGTTTCGATGACCTTATAGTTCCATGGGTATGCCATTTGAAGCTATGACACCGGAACTTCGGCTGCTGTGCAAATTTATAGTCAATTTTGATTGCGTTCAGGGCTGGCTTCAGCTTGAGTCTGAGCGCCTAGGTTGGAAGGTAGCCGAATCTTCCCGAATGGCTCCAAAACTAGTCAAGAGTCAGGTGTTGGTGTCTTATAATGCAAATGGACAACACTTGACTTCACTATACTCATTATTCGAACACCCGCTCTTTTTCAAGTGGATATCTATGCTACCCTAATGGCAGTCGAATATATTGTTAGGAATAGGTTGCGGAAGCGGGGTCTGCATCTGAAGCGACCGTATAGCTACTTCTGCGTCCTCGATCCGGGCCTTCATTGACGACTAGGCTTCTTACGAACACAATAGTGTGTGGCACGGACGTCTGTAAGAAATCTGCGCCACTGTTTTGGCACTTATTGGCGTTCTTACGGGAAAATTTCCGTTTGCTTAGGATCTTAGTTTACTATAGGCTTAAGGGACACCATTCTTTAAGACGCTTGTGGAGAGGACGACGATATTTCGGATTATTTCACTTGTTCTCGTCCTGCTTTTGCTCGCATCAGGTAGCATGTCTTCGGCGCAGTGTTCCCAGGGTTCCCAGGAAAAGAAATCCCCTTTTTATACCCTCCACAGGAAGGTATATTCACTTTGCCATTACGTTTGTAACGCCAAGAAGGATTCACCGGAGACCCTATAAAGTACATATATTCTGAATCAGGATCACATTCTGAATCGATTTAGCCATGCCCGTCTGTCTGTCTTTCTTTCTGTCTGTCTGTCTGTCTGTCTGTCTGTCTGTCTGTCTGTCTGTCCGTCTGTCTGTCTGTCTGTCTGTCTGTTGAAAGCACGATAGCGTCCAAAGGAATTGACCTAGGCGAATGAAATTTGTGAGACGACTTCTTTTTACCGTCGTCAGGTTGGTATTGAAAATGAGCTATGTCGGTCAAGTAGTTCTGGTACCTCCCATACAAAACCACTATTAGACCCACGTCTCTCTCTGTCTGTTGAAATCACGATAGCGTCCGAACGAATCGACTTAGGCAACTGAAATTGTATGAGAGATCTTATATTTATGGCCTTCAAGTTTGTACTAAAAATGGTCCATGTCGGTCAAGTAGTTCTGTTACCTCCCATATAACAGCTATTGGACACACGCCTCTCTCTGTCTGTTAAAGCACGATAGCGTCCAAACGACTCGACTTAGGTGAATGAAATTTTGTGAGAGGACTTTTTTTAACCGTCGTCAGGTTGGTATTGAAAATTGTCTATGTCGGTAAAGTAGTTTTGCTACCTACCATACAAAACTAATATTAGACACATACATACTAACACGCATGGCAAACATTTTGCATGACTTTTATGCAGTGGAGGGTATCAAAGCATCGGCCAGGCCGATGATAACACTTTTACTTGTTTTAACACCAACATGATATTTTTTCCCCTTTAGAAAGAAAAACCAGTAAGACAATTATCTTCGACTATGCCGAAGCTCAAATACCCGGTACTATATATTGTAAAAATAAAAAAAAATATTTAAGTATTAAAAAATTATATATTTGTATGGGAGGTATGGGTAGTTTTAATTCGACCAAGCTCATTTTTTGTCAAAAAATTTTAAATATTATTAAAACAATATGTGCAAAGTTTAAACTTGCTATCTTTATTGTAGCTATTTAAATTTAATTTTTAACATCAAAAAGCTATATAAATCCGATATTTTTGTATGGGAGGTAGTAGTAGTTTTCATCCGATCTTGCTCATCTTCGAACTTAGCCTCAGTTTGGTGGATAAAAGCTTACGTACCAAATTTCAAGTCGATAGCTCTTAAATTACGGCCGTAATCGTGCGGACGGACAGACGGACATCGCTAGATCGACTAAGAAAGTGATGCTGATCAATAATATATATAGTTTGTCATACCTACAACGCTTCCTTATGTGCGTTACAAATGGAATGTCAAAGTGAATATACCCTCGCCACAGTGTGGTACCGGGTATAAAAATCCCTTTTTTTTTTCCGAATAAAAAATCTTATCATACTTAACCATGTTTTGAACTCGAGCAATGCTTCCAATTGCTTGAGATATTTGTATTTTTTTGTTAGTTCCTTCTTCATTCAAAATCCAAAATAAAATGAGAATTATTACACATTAAGTTGTGCCGCCGTTGTTTAGAAATTCGCGTAATATTTTGAATTAAGGCATAGTTCAAGGACACACTATGTGCTGAGCCACACATGCCTTCCCATGAAAGTCGTGTCGGGCGAGAGGGGTAGATTTTTAGGTTATCTAGTTGAGAAAAGAAGCGTATCTGCAGATCCATTCTCTTTTCTACTCACTTAAAATCGACCTGTCTCGCCCGAAACGACTTTCATGGGAAGGGATGTGTGGCATAACTTTCATTCTAATGAACGACTTGGCTACACACAAAAACAAACCCTCATTGCAATAAAATAAAATTTGACAGGTACAGGAGTAATGAAATCGAAAATACAAAAATTTGATGGTAAATTCGAAGCGGACGCCCGATTTTACGTCCTCACTCTACCAACGCAAATACCAATTAAAGATTTTTATCGAAAGCGCTATGGTTCCGGAAAATAACCTTCGTAATCATGCGCCATGCTCATGTGAAAATTATTTCTGAAAGTGGATTTTTGGTCCATTTTCTGGACTACCTATCTTTTTTTCTACTCACTCAAAATCTAGCTGTGTCTCTGTACACGACGTTCATGGTAAGGAGTGTATGGCCATGGTTATAGTTTTATTAAATGTCAAAAGAATGAAACCAAACAAAAAATTAAGTGGGTGTTGCATGGGCACATTTCTTGAGCATGGTTATTTTTTTTTTTTTTTTTTTTTTTTGGGGTTAACTACCCAACCACGGAAAACACCACCAGTTACGAAGCAACCAAAAGCCTCGGATATGGATGGATTTACTGTTGACGACCCTGCAAAACGAAAAAAGGACAATGACTTTCGGATCTGCACGTGGAATGTTCGAACCCTGAACAGACCGCGTGCAGCCGAACAATTAGCGGAGGCCCTAGACTGCTACAAGGCAGATATCACCGCCATCCAGGAAGTGCGGTGGGATGGGCCCGGCAAAAGAAGGATGAAAAACTGTGACATCTATTACGGTGATTGCTACAGAGAACAGAAGCAGCGTCTATTCGGATGCGGATTCGTTGTAAGCGGCAGACTTAGGCAAGAAGTCTTGAGCTTTCGACACGTTAGTGAGCGCCTTACAACTATCCGCATCAAGGCTAAATTCGCCAACATCAGCCTGATATGCGCTCACGCCCCCACAGAAGATAAGGACGATGTTACCAAAGAATGTTTCTATGAGCTCCTCGACAAAACATATGAGCAATGTCCTAAATACGACGTTAAAATCGTCTTAGGTGATTTTAACGCCAAAATAGGAAAGGAGGACATCTTTGGTAGCACAATCGGAAAGCACAGCCTACACGACACCACGTCTGGAAACGGACTTAGGCTAATTGACTTTGCTGCGGGACGTAATGCTACTATAGCAAGCACACGGTTTCCACACCTCAACATTCACAAAGGAACATGGCGGTCACCTGACCATCAAACGGTCAATCAAATTGACCATGTTGCGATCGACGCAAGGCACTCCTCCAGTATTCTAGATGTCCGAACTTTCCGAGCGGCCAACATAGACTCGGATCACTACCTTGTTGTAGCCAAGGTACGTATGCGGATATCCCAGACACCACAACAACGAGGAAATACTGTGAGAAGATTCAATGTTGAACGGCTACAAACGCAACAAACCGCCAGAACTTTTGCCGATCGCGTCTCCCTCAACCTCTCGAGAAGTCCTGTGCAGCCAGCATCAAGTGCTGAAGACCAGTGGCATCGATGCCAAGAAGCCATCAGAAAAGCCGCGACTGATGTGCTAGGTTTCACCCGACCACCACCGCGAAACCCCTGGTTTGATGAAGAGTGCCGGCAAGCACATGCAGCAAAGCAACTGGCATACAAAGCGGCGCTGCAGAGAAGGACGAGAGCAGCACGTGAGCTCTACGAGCAAAAAAGGAGGGAAGAACACCGGCTTCTCCGGAGGAAAAAGAAAGAGCATGAGAAGCGCGCGATCGAGGAAATAGAGAGGTGTTACTCCAGGAACAATGTTCGGAAGTTTTACCAAAAGGTAAAAAGAACGTGTCACGGGAACAAGGCCCGAACAGAGACCTGTAGAGACGAACAAGGAAACCTTGTAGTAGAGTCACAGTCGGTGCTGAGGACATGGAAAAACCATTTCTGCAGACTGCTAAAAGGCGAAGACGACACAAATTCCGCTGTCAGGCAGAATGAACCATTCAACCTGGGCGATGAAAGCCAAGACTTCCGTCCACCTGACCAAAATGAGGTAAGGATAGCAATATCCAAGCTGAAGTCCAACAAAGCTGCAGGACCGGACGGTTTATCGGCCGAGCTTTTTAAGGCAGCAGGGGATGACTTGGTAGAGATCATACACCAACTCGTTTCTAAAATTTGGTCAGAGGAAAGTATGCCTGAAGAATGGAGCCTCAGCATTGTTTGCCCGATCCATAAGAAAGGAGACCCTCTAAACTGCGCCAACTATAGAGGCATCAGTCTCCTTAACATCGCTTACAAAATCCTGTCTTCCGTACTGTGTGAACGCCTGAAACCATTTGTCAACGAACTGATTGGACCCTATCAGTGCGGTTTTAGGCCCGGTAAGTCCACAACCGACCAAATATTCACACTACGGCATCAGATCATGGAGAAAACCCAAGAAGTCCAAATCGATACTCATCACCTATTTATCGATTTTAAAGCCGCATATGAAAGCATTTATAGAGACGAGCTATACAGAGCCATGTCTAGTTTTGGCATCCCTGCCAAACTTGTCAGATTGTGCAGAATGACGATGGAGAACGCTCGCTGTTCCGTAAAGGTCGGAAACAGTCTCACCGAGACCTTTGATGTCAAAAAAGGATTTAGACAAGGTGATGCGCTGTCATGTGACTTTTTCAACATCATTCTTGAGAAAATTGTGCGAAACTCGCAAGCCAACACCAGGGGCACAATTTTCCAAAAGTCTGTGCAACTACATGCATACGCTGACGACATCGACATCATTAGCAGAACACAGCGAGCTGTCACTGGTGCGTTTGCAAGTATCAGTACAGAGGCGGCAAAAATGGGTTTGGTGGTGAATGAGGGCAAAACAAAATATATGCTGTCAACTAGAAGGGACACACAACATCGACGAATCGGACAGAACGTCACGATAGACAGCTATAACTTTGAGGTAGTTCGGGACTTTGTCTATCTCGGCTCCGCTATTAATTCTGAAAATGACATCACATCAGAAATCAAGCGAAGAATTACACTTGCCAACCGCTGCTACTTTGGCCTAAGAAGGCAATTGATTAGTAAGGCCCTGTCGAGAAACACTAAGGAGACTCTATATAAGACCCTCATCATTCCAGTCCTGCTTTATGGCGCAGAATCATGGACGTTGTCAAAAGCGGATGAAGATCTCCTTGGGCGCTTCGAACGCAAAATTCTTCGAGTGATTTTCGGTCCCGTTTGCGTTGACGGGCTTTGGAGGAGAAGATTTAACAGCGAACTCTACGAGCTGTACAGCGACATCGACTTGGTCAGAAAAGTACGTATCAGTCGACTAAGATGGCTAGGACATGTAGAGCGAATGGACACCAACGCTCCGGCCCGAAGAGTCTTCGATTCCAACCCGGAGGGACAACGCAGTAGAGGAAGACCTCACCTTAGGTGGCGCGCGCAAGTGGAAGGGGACCTCAACCAACTTGGAGTGCGCAACTGGAGGCAGTTAGCCAAAGATCGTGCTAACTGGAGAGGCGTGTTGGTTGAGGCCCAGGTCCACCCCGGACTGTAGCGCCATCTAAGTAAGTAAGTAAGTTATTTTTTGTAGATTGTTTTGTAGGTATTCATTTTAGAAGATTTTCTTACAAACTGTTTTTGATAGGATTTTAAGATTTTCCCCTTTTTGAATTTTTTTCCCGTTTTTATCCCTTTCCCCTTTTTTCTCCCTTTCGTCTTAAAAAATCGGCAAACATGGTGATTTTCCCCTCAACCTGGGAACACTGCTTCGGCGCTGTAATGTAAGCTCCTTGCCGTACTCTCTGGAACAGTGAAAACGTAAACGAACCTATACCCAACAATGGTTAAAAGTGAAGTGTGTGCAATATTCCGACCCACCAATCCCATCAAAATTGCAGCAGAGATTTGTATTTCCACAATAATTAAGATTCATATCAATTTTATCAAGATTAATGATCCAAAGTGAAAGTTGGGCCCGCCTGAGACAGTTCACATTTAAGGCCAATCTTTTTGATTGTAACATTTTCATTTGAAACCTTAATTGAGTTATCAAATATCTTGATTGACAGTGATAACCACTGCCGATGGCTGCCTCTTTAACGAACAAGAACACACAAAGGCCTCTCCGCTGCTAAGCGTCTATTGAATTCCTATAATTAGGTACAAGTCAGCGGAATTCCAACATTCACCCAGCAACACTTGATAATCACGATTTACACAGTCTGTAGGTGACTTTAATTCGAATACTCGTAGCTTGTACAAAGACTTAACATTAAAAAGTTGCAGAGGTACATTTTTGCCGATTGAATTCCAAACCAAATGCAAAGTTGTACCAACTGTGATGAATTAAATTTGCAACAGAGCAGAAGTTGCTGATCGAAAAAAGTCATGCAATTGCTGTTAAATTATACGCTCACGATTCGCATGTAGCCAGAGGGGGCTAGAGCCTAGAACAACACAAGAATAACAGTTCGGAGGCGCTCGGTCGTGCAGAAATATCAAACAACCAATTCAAACAGCCAACCCTACAGATGGTATACAACATCATGTCATGTGTTGCGGCTTGCGAGTGAATTAGACACGGCGGGCGAGGGCATATTAAATATGTCCGAAAGGCTTTTACAGCTTTTACAGTTTACACACATATCGATGGCAGCAGGGGGAAGGATTTGCATGTTTGAATTGCCGTCGGGTGTGTATGTGTATTCGTCAGATTTAACGAACATGTGGTGTGATTTTTAAATTGTATTGCTGCAGAGGAGGGGTTTGGTTGTAGAGTTTTCATCTATGAAGTAGATACACATCAGGAGGACCACGGTACCGTAAGGAGTCATCACAACGGCATCACGTTTAGAAGTAGAATTACCATAGTCACTAAAGAGCCAAATTGCAGATAAAATACGGGCAGTAATCATCTAAGTACAGACTTTGGTAAAGAAGGCTTTTGGCTGTAGGTCTAGGTACCTACAAATGTGTAGGCAACGGCAGTAACGTTACTTTTTCACTACTGTGAATCTACCAACCTTCTTGAGCAGCGTTTTGACACTTTCTAAATATTTATGTGGAGTGGTTATTAGTGTTGCTCTAGCATCAGCGGGACAGGCATGCAAGAGGTTGAGACTTTTTGAGACTTAAATTCGTGGTTTTTGGTTAGATTTTCCTGGGGTACAACATAACTATTTTAAGAGCATTCTGTATACGTTCGGTTGCCTCTTCAGGCTTAATAATGATGACCAAATAGCTGGCGAATGAATTCAAAGAATTGAATCAACGATGTCGCCATTTCGCCAATAGTCAAGATGGCATATATACCTTGCGTGATGTATAGGTATTTGATGCTATGAGTATGACCAGTCATGATGTGTCAGCGGCATCTCACATGTCCCCCAATTTGGGTAGGTACTTTAGGATCAAGCATGGGCATAGCCCTCCAGTTTGGAGGTTATACATGGGTTGTAACTGCCATCCAAAATGAAAAAGGCGATTGGCTAGACAAAAAGTTTGTGAAAAACTGGGACTTTTATTAAAGTGACTGCTTTAGAGAGCAAGGATAGCACTTGTTTGGATATGGCTATGTCATGATCGGAACACTTAGGCAAGAAGTCTTGACACGATTGTAAACGTAGTAAATTCAACAACAACATTCATGTCCCAAAAGATTGTTTCTATGAGCTCCTCTACAAAAATTGTGAACAATGTCCGAAGTGCCCTAAGTCCCAACTGGAACTAACTCCCACTAGCCAAATGAACTAAGTTCCACCAAATATGCAGTGGGATTTAGTTCATATGTTTGGGAAATAGTTCGTAGTTCATTATGAACAAATTCCCAATGAATTAAGTCCCAATTTGATAAAAGTGAGTACTTGAGAAGGCTTGGGAGTATGCTACACCTGTTTACGCTTGCTTCGTAGATTTGGAGAAAGCATATGACCGAGTCCCTCGAGGGAAACTCTGGAGTGTATTACAGGAGTATGGAATTGATGGTTCTCTCTTGAGAGCCATTCAATCTCTTTACACAAACTGTAAAAGCTGTGTTCGGGTAAACGGCGTTAAATCAATACCTTTCACCGTGGGCGTTGGACTTCGTCAGGGGTGCGTCTTGTCTCCTCTCCTTTTCATTACTTATATGGACTGGATGTTACAGCGCAGTCTTGGCGAGGAACGTCCCATTGAAACAGGTGGAGAAGTTTAAGTATCTCGGGGTCTTATTAACGAGTGATGGAAGGAGCAATGCCGAGTTTTCCTGTAGGATTGGTCAGGCTGGGTCAATTTTGAGAAAGCGTGGTCATTCTGTTATTAGGAGGACTGAACTTGGTGTCAAAGCTAAGTTGTCAGTCTTTAATTCGGTGTTTGTTCCAACTCTCACCTATGGTCATGAGGTTTGGGTAATGACCGAAAGAATAAGATCGCGGATACAAGCTGCCGAAATGAGATTTCTCCGTAGTATTGCTGGTGTGACCCGTAGAGATCGCATCAGAAATACCAGAATACGTGAGGAACTCAATGTCGAGCAGCTACTTCTCCGGACGGAGCGATCCATGCTTCGGTGGTTTGATCATGTTAAACGCATGTCCCCGACCAGGATTCCACGACGTGCTATGGAATCCTACAATCGGGTAGGCGTCCTCTAGGCAGACCAAGGATGAGATGGTTAGATCAAGTCCATAATCTCTCCTATACCCGTATGGGGATTGCCCTTGATGATTTAGAGTCGATGCCGGAGGATAGAGAGCTATGGAGGGTCCACTTGAGCAACCTACTCCCGCGACCCACTTAATGGACAAGCGGACCATTGAAAATGAATGAAAAGTGAGAGTTAGTTCATTTAACTTGATTCGACGAAAAAATAATTCTTACATACACCCAACCTAGCACTTAATCCAAATCCAACATGGAGTTAGTTCATATAAACTAAATCTCAAATTTTCTGGAACTTAGTTCGTTTTGGCTATAGTGGGAGTTAGTTCCAGTTGTGACTTAGTTCATAGGGCCTGTCCTAAGTACGACGTTAAAATCGTCTCTATGCATCTTTGGTATAGTATGTATCTACAATCGGGACAACTGACTTTACTAAGGAACGCAACGTTACTATAGCTAGCACATGGTTTCCTCATCACCTCAAAAAGAAACATGGCTGCCACCAAATAAGAAAACGGCGTCCAAAAAAGATCGGCAACTATTGAGGTATAATATTGGCATAAACATCGCATACAAGATCCTGACAGCCGCACTGTGTAAACACCTGAAAATATTTGTTAGCGAACTGACTGACGCCTGCCAGTGCGGTTTTAGGACCAGGAAGTCCACAAGCAGCATTTTTCACCTGAACCATAACTTTAAGTATGCGCAACTGGGGGCATTTTTTGGCGAAAGTCGGAGTTAAGTGGAGAGGCGTACCTACTGTTTAAGGTCTAAGTCTACTCCTGATTGAAGCGCCACCTAAGGAAGTAAGTAACCGAATTCCATCGAAACGTTCGAAATGGAGACGCGTAGCACTGTCCCATCTGCATATTTGCACCGGTTGTTCAACAATTAGTTCTGTCCTTTACTCATTTTGTTCTCATTTCATGTTCAGTAAGTGCAGCCTACCTATATCGGGCGTTAATTTAATCTCCAACCTGTTTCTAAGGGTGTTCCTAGTTTTGTCCTCGTAAAGGTGCTAGTACACGGTATGTGGCACGCCACATATATATATGGCTCTGACGTCAACAGAGAGTGCACAAAGAGAGCTTGTACACGGCATGTAATGTACCCATTGGGACATATATATGTGGCGTGCTACATACCGTGTACCAGCACCTTAAGTAGTCAAATATGAGTGGTAAGGTGTCACAATGAGTGACTCTCTTGAAATCACTTCATGCAGCTGATGCCTGGATACTCCATTAAGCTACATTTACAGTTTTTACACCGCCTTCCAACATCGGACACATCTTGTCGGATATTCAAATGTTCAGCGTTTAGCACCTCATCGTCATCCACGTCAATCGAGCCAAATATTCGCCAAATCTCTGCGAGTCACTTACAGACATCAGCAGGTTGTTGACACAGCTATCAATGTAGCATAAAACAACAAAAAACATTTCCCCCGGTTCCTATAGCCCTCTAAAAACCCAATCGTGCCACAGTTGTTGATCTATAAATTAACAAGTCGATACTAAGTTCCAATTAAGTCATCCCCAAACTTGGCTAAATTGTTTTGCTTTTTCTCATAAATTCTGAAAAGCTAAACATTTTTTTTTTTTTTGCTTTTTCCAGAATAATCCAGTTCAATTTGGCGCACCAGGTGAATTAACCCCATCATTGGACATGGATCAGCAGCCATAAATATCAAGGTTAGTATAAAAATTGGTTTATTGGATGAACTTATCTGTCGATCAATTTAACCTGGTCATTGTCAGCTGCGAATGATGTTTGTATTTATTTTAAATTTATATAAAAAAATCAATCCAATTGAGTTGTCGCTTTAAGTAATAACGGCCAAAGAGCTCTGTTATTTCACTCTCACCCCATTATTGGTAGCACGCAACATTGCCAGCCCGGGTAAGTTAATCAACTGTTTGCGAATTAATTTGCCAGCAGATACATTTTTTGTGCGTTGCTCTCTTTCTGCACATGTGGTTAAATATATATTTTTTTTTGTTCGCCCTTACAAGCCTTAACATATATTTATTTGCTATAAACAAATGGCTAATTATAACTAGACTTTCATTGATTTCAATGCGGGTGCAGTGTAGTACGTAAATTAAAATTATTTTTTTTTTAACAGTATCTACTTACAAGTAGGATGGTAGGTATTTTTAATTATTCGATTATTTACTTTTTAATTTATTGGCACTGCACGAAGTTAATTCAATGCGGGTGTGGATTTGTATCGGTTTTTATAGGAAATGTTTTCATTTTTGCAAATGTATTTTGTTAATTGGATTGAAATACGTGTCTGTATCTACTTGGATACGCTAGAGGCGTTGTAATAAAAACTGATAACGCGTAAAGAGTAATTTTTTTTTTTTGCTGCAGAAACAAATTTCGCAATAAAAATGAAAAAGGCAACTATTTGTGATTTATTAATGGAATTATTATGTAGTTACAATACTGCATTATTTTTTTAAATAATATTACATGTGTTTTTTTTTTTTTCTCTTTTTGAGCTATGAGCTCTTTCAATCCATTTCGTTGTTGTTCATATATTTTAAAATTAAACTGAACAATTTAAAGAGAACCTTGATCCTTGCAATAGTAATAAATATTGTACATATGCCCAGTCTACAGTAGGTTTTGAGCGTGATCCTTGGTCCAGTTTGCATCGCAGGAGTCTGGAGGAGAAAATAGGTGTGGGACCATATTTTTTTAAAAAAACTCAATTTTTTCATATTTTTTCAATTTTTTTTTTTGTTTTTACAATTAGCTATATTAATACAATTTACATTATTTAAGATATATTATATTAATATGTTTATTTTTCGAATAATACTTTTGGAATCCTGTTTTTCCGCTTAGACAAAAAAATAGGTGTGTTCCTAAATAATCATTAATTATAGATTTTATTAATATTTTTTTGGTCTTTTTTTAACTTACTCCAGTAACCTGAGTATCCTCCAATTTTTCAAAACTTTTTGGAGTCGACGTGGCATTGATCCTTGCAATTTCTGGCACGTTTCGGGAGGAATGGAATGCCATTCCTTTTGCACTCCTTCCCACAGTTGATTCCCATTTGTGAAGAACTGACCCCTTAAATTCCTTTTCAGTTCATCCCACAAGTTCGCAATGGGATTGAGATCTGGAGATTGACTTGGCCATGCAACGACAGAGAAGTTTTGACCCCGAAACCAATCTTTCACAATACCGGTCATATGTTTTTGATCTTTGTCCTGTTGGAAATGCCATCGGAGGGGCATGTTTTCCTCGGAAAATGGAAGCATGGAATTTTCCAAGATTTTGCTATATCCATATTTTGTCATGATGTTATTGACACGAAATATAGGCCCGACACCGCACCAGGAAAAACAACCCCATACCATTATATTTCCTCCACCATGTTTAACAGTCTTCAATGTATAGCGAGGATGGTATTCTTTTCCTTTAGGTCGCCTTGCGTTACGCCCACAATCCGAGGAGAACAAATTTATTTTTGTTTCGTCATTTCACAGAATATTCTGCCATTTTTTCACTCCTTCAGGTCCGTTCCAACTTCTATGACTTAAAGACAATTCTTTTCGGGACCTCATGTTCCTAGCTCTTAGGAGTGGAACTTTTCTGGCTACTCTTCTTGGGAGATTGAAGTTCTGTAGTCTCTTGCGGATTATGCGTGCACTGATTCCATTCCCAATGTATCCCATCAAATAAGGAAAAAATACCAAACAAATAAACGGGTAAAACTTAGTCAACCCAACTTAAATCTCGGCATGTCAAGGTCTTATTCGAAAAAGTGCTAAAAAGTACCTACAGTTCTTCATATATGGTTCTAAATGTAGGACACAAATAAGTTCTATCAGGTTACTAAATTGCAATTCTCAACAAAATTATAAAAAGGCAAACAAATTTTAGAAATGTCTTATAAGTATCCTACTCTTATTTAAAACTATTTTCAAAATTTAGTATCTTTAAAATACAACTTGTAGATACATTATATTCAACGCATCATTTTTTAATTTTCGCTCTTAAAATCTAATTTGAAGCCATATTTCGATGCAGAATTTCATAAAAAATAAAGAACCTATTTAAAACCGTTTTCGAGATATGGCAAATACTATCTTCTATAAAAATAAGTTGTATTGTGTTTGTAATTAATTTTTTTTTTATAATTAATACGCGCTAAAGAGGTTATGGCTACTCTTATAGTGCAATGTGATTTACACAGCGCGGGCATTAAGGAAATTGGGATAGAGAAGATAGGAGATTCCGATGCACATTGGTTTTAAATGTCTGTAAATTGTACTGAGGAGGAAAGATAGAGCTGGACAATCAGGGGGGTTGCAGGGGCAGCATGCCGTATTTGCGTATTATGCTCTCAAATGCTACATTAAGCCTTTCAAATTCTTAAAGTGTATTGCCATTTGTCCACCTAAGATTTGCACTCTCGGTCGATATCATCCAGCTTTAATTTTTGTTTGCAAAGCTTGATAGCTTAAGTTATTTCTCTTCTCGTTTCTGGCAAGTTCATCGGTCTTACAAACCGAGAGTGGCCTTGGGTTTTTCGTCTATTTCATTCAAGGTTCTTTGGTAGTTCCTTATAACATTTGACTCAAGAGTGGTGCTGTCTAAGCTTTAATCGCCGCTGGACTGTCTACGAATATTGTAAACTTAGCGACTATTTCGGCTTAAAAGACCCTGTACATTTGTTGAAAAGCTTGTACATGTCGTTTATGCATAAGTGCTCGCAGAATACACCTCCTATACCTACCTCAATTTTTAGCCCGTCAGTGTATAGCATTTTCTGTTGCTTTCTAAATTAGGGGTATCGCGAATAAATTCCGATGGAATTTTTTCCCTTGTCAGCAATGTAAATCAAATTGCTGAATGGGAAACATTCCGGGGGGAAATATTATTCGCGATAGGGGTGAATATATACACAGATCGAAAGACGGGATCTTGTATGTAATTCTGCGGAAACTGATAGTTGGCACAGTTTTGAAGCTCTTCTTTCTTGTGGACCGGGTAAACGATGCTCAGTTTATTCATCCAGTAATACTTTCTTTCGCCATCTCTGAGCTTAGTTGTTGTATGCTCTGAAGCAAGTCGACCCGCCAAACAAAAATTGGCATTATAATCAGCAATTGGCAATAATCAAAAATGGCATTTTTGGCAACCATTAAAATGCCATTTATTATCTGAATAACTTAATGAAAACAAAAAAATATAAATTGGAGAAAGAAGCTCTTATGCGCTTTAGACGCTCAGACAATGCAGACAAATTAACATTATTTTTGATATATTATACTTGAACTAAGACGACCTCGTCTCACTGGTTGATGAATGGTATATGTCAGACGCGTTAAAGGTTAACCATTTGACTGTTAATGGTCATATTCAATGACTTAAATGAATTTTATCTTATAGATAGACTTTTTGAAATATGGGTAGAAAGGAAATTGCAAAACGAAGTTGCGATTCGACACGGAGAGCGAGACACCTATTCATTCACTCAGAGCTTGATGAGTTAATTTCCTTTGGTATTCGGTCAACATATGAATATCTAAACAAATTTAATCTTTTAATTACCTTGAGCAAAGCAATTTTTGGACCAGTTTAATTCACTCCGAAAGATTTGGCAACTTTTAGCAATCCTGCTCTATAGGTGCTACTGCGTTGATGGCGGGTTCAGTTCTGCTGTACCTACATCAAAAATTAGCAGCATTCGATAATTCGTTTGTTTGAGTTTCAGGATAGATGGAAGGGATCTTCAATTTTATGCCGAATCCAAATCCAAACCGCTGAATTGAAAATCTTTCTCTGATGGCTAACTCTCGAATGTCTCTATCAACCTTTCAAAAAGCCAGCACAGACTGAGTAGAGGGTTTGGGTGGTAGCTCTTTGGCCTTTGGCTCAGCTTGAAAGTGGCCTGATGTTAGAAAAGAATTGTGCCACTGAAAAGAATGGTTGTCACTGTTTGTAAGAAATGCAGGGAATAAACCATTTGTTCCGGCAGAACAAATGATTTCAGTAGGTAACATAAGATAAGAATCTTTGGGTCAAGAATAATATCAGGTTAGACCGTGATCGGCTATCATGCGACTTCAATTACACTTAAAAGAATATTAGTCAGTCTCTAGAAAGCTAGGCGATAGGCGCGTAAATTCATAAATCTCGGATAAATAGTTAAAAACAGCTGATCCTATTCCCTTTAAAAAAATATGAATGAAGGCAAAATCGAGTAGTACCCAGCATCATCAACAAGTAATTACACTTGCCAATCACAAAGCAATTTAGAAGGAAACCAAGGGTTACATTCAGGGCCGGTTTAGGTGATTCAGGGGCCCTTGGGCACAAAGAAATTGGGGGAAACTGTCGAAAAACAACCTAAAGAAATCATCGGAATACACTTGTAATTGGTTTCCCGTGATGATGAGCCAAAAATTAAACTTAAACAAACTAAGGAAAGTTTGCTGTTACGATTCATAGAGATTTAAGCTCCACATAAACTTTGGGAGCTGTTTAAGTGAAATGAAATTTTCGACCATTTCTTTGGAGCATTTGAGGCCGTACCTCACGTATAGTTCGCGCGATGTTTCCTCCTTAATACTTAGAATAGTTGTTAGCTTACCTGAGACCAACGACTTCAAATATCCCCACAGCAAATAGACAAGTGACATTAATTCACAGCATCTTGAAGGCCTAGCAACTGGTTAATTTTTGGAAGATAATATTGTCATCGAATAGATACTACAATAACTCGATGAGATTTTCGGCTGTTTGGGAGGTGACATTCCTCCTCTCTTTGTTCAAATTTAAATTTCCGTCAACTTCGAAAAAGTACCACGAAAATTCAGTCAGAGGTCAGATAAACTGTCTGGTAGGTTAGATGGTTCTCTTGGCATCGTATGTCGTGTCGACTTTGATAAGAGACAAAGGGACCGAAAGACTAGACCAGACATACGGGCGCTACTCTTTTTATTTGAGAAGCGAGGTTAGTAATGGCAACGCAAATCCAGAGATTCTAGGTACATATGTTGGGAACGTTGTAACTTTTCTGACTATGAGTCTCCCCATCTGAACTTTGACAGACCATTATCTTGCTCTTTTCCGAGTAGAGATAAATGGAGTACCCATGACACCATACGAAGAGTAAGTCGATATCTATCTACACAGCAAATGGACCAAAGTTGAATTGTGGAACCGTAGGCAGCGACGCTATTGAAATAAAATCCAAGTTCAAGGTTCTTTACTCGCAGTCGCAGCACACCACTAATCTCTGCAGAGCCCATGGACACAGTGACCGGCAACAAGAGAGTTGACAAACTGGCTAGAACGGGATCTGAAATGGCCAGTGGATCATGGTTAAGCAATACAGTCGATCAAGCCACCACTCTGTAATCTTAGACAACAAGTGGAGAACAAGATTCGTATGAAAGCCAATAACAGGTGGAAAGAACTAACGACCTGTGAAGTATCACGGAAGCTATAGCTAAAATATGACAGCGGCCGTACCATCAAACTTTTACAGTTTGACTGGTTACCGCTGTCTAAGCTGGTCTAAGGGGCTCTAAGGGGTCATAACCTTCACAATGAAACTAAATCTTAAAGATGACGATATATGTAGAGGCTGCGGAGACGAAGAGGTCCATGAAGAGTCTCTGTCACTCGATTAACAAAACACTTAGAAGTCATTCCATGACCTACAAGAACTTTCTGATGCCTCACTTTCTGATCTACTAACCCGCGTAAACCTAACCTAACCTAATGCTAGAATTCGAGACTAAAAGAGTGACTAACCCAATCCGCCCGGATCAACTTGCACTTTACCTATGGGCTCATCAGGGTCTGGAGCAATTAGGGCTGTGAAGAAACCCTAAGCAGACTACACAACCATCATAATAATTAGAGTCTTGCAATATTAAGCAAAAGAATGAACGCTAGCGAAAGCAGATGAAAATATCCTTGGTCATTTTATACTGAATGACTTTCGGTCCTATTTGCATTGACGGTATTTAGAAACCTAGCGCCGAAGTCTTTTCGCAGTCATCTAAGATGGATACGACAGGTAGCGAGCGAATTGGCCCTAATGCTCTGCCCATAGAGTCTTCAATTCAAATTTAGAGGGACAAGGTAGAAGAGTAAAACCTCGCTTTCTCGAAGTGTGCATCTATAACTCGAGGTCGAGAGTGTTACTTTTTGAGGACCATATGTGAAACGTGTATTACGAAAGTAAAATATTAATCAAAATGGGCTCTAACCTTTGAAGCTGGTCCCTGCAAATTTGGTGATGTTTGACAATTATTTTACTGTGCAGATGCCCAACTTTCAATTCCCTGGAGATGCTCTTACACCCGCCACTGCTTCAACTGAGCTCTTCATGCATTCCTTCTTGGCATCTCAACTCAACACGTCTTCCCAATTCAATCTCCACAGTCCTCCATAAATCTATCTAGCTTTTCGCATAAAATATTTAGCTTTTTGAAAACACTTCCGACATCGTACCGTTTGCTTGGACTTTAATGTGACCAGACTTCAATAACTAGTTTATATTATATCTACCTCCTAACACCACAGACGCAAACCGTAATCTCTGTCGCTAGTTTAAAATGCAAAATTCAGTTCAGGAAGTGCACTCAACATACCTACTCCACATCATGGTTGTGCTTTTCACCCATAAAACCATGAAAAAGTGAAAGGAAGTTGACCTCGCACGGTCTCATTTCAATATTGCTGCCTCCATTCGTAGAACTTATACGGTGCACTTACGACTGCATCGCGTCAATGATGTTCGTGCTACCTACCCATTTCCAGTGACATAATTATTGCACTTCACCCAACCGACGGCTCTTGTGTAATGCATATTGCCCCAATTTTGGTGCAAGTACCTACCTAATAATGGACTCAATAGACCACAAATTGATCTGATTTACCTCTATGCCACCATTATTCGCGCTAAAATTTACTCATTACGAGTACCTCGTCAACTTGACCCAATACAATCGCCCCGGCCGTCCAAGTTGTAACCAAAACAATCGTACGACCTTCGGCGTCGTGTTCCCAATTCGCTTTTGTAAATTAATTATTTATTTTCGATTTTATTTTGTTTCGTTTACTTGAAAAGCATTAAAAACAAAAATAAAAATAAATATTTTACTATATTGTGTCGGTTGGTGCATAAATTAATCGGCAAGTCACCGAAATCCGAAAAATACCAGTTTATTTGCATCTGCAACGTTTAAACTTTCAAACAAAAAAAAATTTAACCGATCGATAGTGTAGTTATACAGTGACCGATCCGATCAGATGTGAGATCATGCGCAAACGCTTTCCGTTGCCGTGTAGCGGGTGGAGCGGTATCTGAGGTATACTATATGACAGCACTTGTCACGCGAGTTTTCAACAGTGCAGCGCGCCATTGATTACCGTACCGCTAATAATCGCGATCAAGTAGTGTGTCGAAGGTTTAGGCTGACCTCATATTTGTATCTTTTCTCTTCACAAGTTTATTGTTGGGCTTATTTGTGAGATAGAAGCGGGGGATTTCAGTTGGGGTTTTTAAGAATCTGTACGAAACCAGTTAATTGACTTTGCAAATTCAAGGTGCCAATAGGTTTCAGGAATGATTAAGATACTAATTGTTAATTGAAAACCGGAGTTGGTAAGGAACCAGAAAGGTTACATTTCACAATTGTTTAGGGATTAACGGATTGTTTCGTGGATTGTTAGTCGAAAGGAACTAGAAATTATTGTTATTCTCAGTTATTTATCATCAAAATTAGGTTTCATCTCATCAATCATAACTGGCGTCTTGATGGAAGGAATAGCGGTACGGTCATGGTATTTGCTTTGGCCGCAGATTAGTGGAGTCTTTTGACACGTTTGAATGTGTCACCTGTGAAATAGGAAATTTGCTATATGGAAAACATTTTAGAATAAATAAATTACAAAGTAGTTGCCGCAACAAAGTCCATGTATCCACCAGAGGCATAGCTTCTCACCAATTAGTCGTTTGAGTGAGTTTAGTTTTGTGAGGAATTGAAGCGACCTACGCAATTTTTTGCCCAATTCGAAAGACTAAGTTGAAGAATTTTTTTAAGGAGAGTTATGCCCACTCTTGGATTATATGTCAGACATTCGCGAGAGGTTGTGCAGTGGAAAAAACCGTAAGGAGTAATTTGTGTGTTTTTGAGGGATGAACCTGAGTTGTTCAGCACAAGCCTACCCACCATGACTTTGTAAATATTGAAACGGACTATTTTTTTATGTTTATTATTATGACTATACCTACATCCATTCCATCCATATCCATACTACCATTGTATATGAAACTAATAGTACTATCACTTTGGCAAATCGATGGTGATGCTTCTAACGGCGCGAGATACAACTAGGGCAAAGAGGGTTGAAAATATTACGCTCTCTTTATTAAATTTAATGGAGATCCACTCACATAATTTACACAGTTCTACTCTAAAATTAAACCAATCGCATGCCAATATGCTATTTTTTTCTCCCTCATTTTGCCAAATACGAAACCGAAGTGAGTTACTTTGTTGCAATGCGAGTGTACTGTACTACCTCTACGACTCTACCAAGAAAAAAAACCAAGTCCAACTCCAACCACTGATCTGAACAATCGCATTTCATATCTCAATCTCAGTGCTGCAACTCAGTGCTGCAACCTGCAAAGCCATTTGCTAAGGGAGGTTGTACATGTCTTGTTTCGTATTTCACTCAGATTAAAATTTTATTTTCGTATTTTTTTGTTAATTTACTCAATGTACTAAAATTTGAGCCTGAGTGAATAATGAAGCAAGATGTTTAACTCCATGTTAATGTATGATGTTCCCCATCCCCTATCATCTTCGTCGTCCAAGTACAGCATGCATTCTGCTTTAACTCAATAACCGGTTTTTGATTTTTTTTTTGTGTGTGTGCTTTATTGATACTCATCGCTCATTTTCAACCATTGTTTTGGTGAAGTGCAGTGGCAGTTGGTTACAGACAAGTGGTGAATTTTACTGTGAATTTTTAATTGTGTTCATTTCACGTAACTCCAGAACATGCCATAATCCAAACGTTATTCAAGAAACCGGCGCCGGCGAAACTGAAAATGTTGCACTTGCAATGTGTTCACATATCAGTTCTGTTAAAAGGGTTGCTAACCCCGTAACATATGTAAGAGATTTCTCTTTACCACCTCTTAACAAAAGCTCCGAAATTTCTCCCTCACAGTTTCCATCTCCCGGTTCACGTTTCGTTCAGAAATCTGAAGTTGGAATAACAAATTCTGTACCGCGTTACATTTTCGATACACCGAAAAGATTAAAATATGATAAGAAGTATAATACTATCATCTTCGTCATATTCTTCTTCTTCCTCGTCATCTGTGGATTTCGATTCTGCGTCGATATGATAACCCACATTAAGTAAGTATGTTTTCATCTACAAACGAAAAACATTTTGCACAGCTGATGTACTGTCTAATAACGCACTAATACATTCACAAAAGCAGATCAATCTGCTATCGTGTTCCATTCGCCACGAAAAATCTGAGATCTGAAATAAAAATCTGATTGTCCCAATGGAAAATGACATATAAGTTACATCATAAAGAAAACGATTACCTCTACCATTGTATATATATTGCTAATTATCTTATTTAGTTTAGTGCGAGTACGACAAAACCGGTTTGTGTTGTTTGCACTCTTCAAGTCACTCATAAACTCACTCATTACACTATTATTTACTCTATTCAATAGGAGTGAACAAATGTTTCTTCTCTCGGGAGAAACGATCGATCACCCCCTAGGCGGCTGGAGACAGAAATAAAAAAATAGCCGTGATGATACTACTATAAGTTTCATATACAATGATACTACTTATAAAATGCAACGTCCGTCTGTTTGGTTCTTCATAACTCTAGAACCATTCGTCCGATTTCCATGATTTTTTTTTCTGATTTATAAATCTGTGGCCAGCTTAGTCCGTAGGGTGGGTGAGAATTGCTCAGGAGTAAAGGGGTCGCGGGGAATAAGAGGGGTCTCACGAACCGTTAGCCGTATGAACTTAAAAGTTTGTATGTTGATAGATAAGTCAAAATTATTACATGGCTTATTCATCGTTTTTAAAAATTCGTCTTATAAGGGTTGAAAAAATGGGATGCACACTTTTCTATTTCGACATTTCTACGCTAACTGGATATTATACTCATAAATCTATGTATGCTAAATCAAGAAGCGCTTTTAATTGTTAGGCAATACTTCACCGAATCTTTTGGGCTAAAATGCACCTTTCTGGTCCATTCAGAGGGTGAGATATAATAAATATATAAAATATATTTTATTTAGCCAAGTGCGAACAAAATAGCTTTCTCGATTGAAGTTGTGCTTAGGGGTAGTTTTATATTGCATTTCAAAAATAGAATATTATTAGTCGCACGACGACATATAGCGTAGTTGAATTTGATATAGGGAATTGATATGTATAAAACAAACTATGTATATATTATGTACGTACATATAAGGATATCGCGTAGTATAAATAAATCTAATCATACCTATGACGAGTATTCATTTATATGAAATACTATGTCCATTGACATAAGACTTTCGTATCAGTACAGGTTACGGAAGGACTAAGTTGAAGACGGGGAATGGGTAAAGGGATGGAACTTTGGAACTACATATTTGGCCGATTTTAAAATTAAAATTCGTTCAACATTGTACTGGCTACTTCCTCCGGATCAGAATAAGTTTGTTAGGGTGCTGATGGGTAAAGGGGAAACGGGGGTATAGGGGCTATCTTCGAAACTACTCAGACATTGCCGGAGTTGGCCTCCGACAGCCACGTTTTTTAGGCGTAATTTGTTTAGACATAACTACTTGCGCCCATTAAATAAATAACATTTAGGTATAGTTTATGAAAAAAAAAACGCGGGCATTGCTAGTGTAGTCTAAAAGTAAGTCCCACAAATACATCTATGTATGTTCCCGCTAATCACGAGAAACTCCAAATGGATTTGGATTCGGTTTTCACTGTTATTGTCTACATTTATAGGAAAAGGTTTATATGCATTAAGCAACTCTATTACTTAAAGGATGTGAGCATTACGAGTCTATATACCAGAAAGCTAGTTATTACTTATTTCAAGATGATTGAACAGCTCTAACTTTATTGTGGAGTCTATTGCTTAGCTCGTATGAGTGATAGTTGTTCGTCTACTGATGGTGATGAGCCCACCACATCGGGGTGACAATGTGACAGCCTTTTAAGAGTATAAGCTACACGAATTGTCAATATAAGTAACTATCGTTTATGCACGGCTTCGCTTCCGTTACAGAAGTACTTTACCTAGTGTGCTTTGCTGTGCTCTCAATAGGATGAAATTAGTTTTCCCATACAAACTGAATCCCCCTTTTCCCTTCGATAATAACTTATGGTGTGGGTTTTTTTCTACTGCGCCACCTATCGCGAACGTCTGAGGTCTGACAAACATCCGAGAGTATGACTGTCATGAAAAAGCTTCTCAATTCAGCCGTTCGGACTCGGCATACAATTTTAGGTCCTTTCCATTCATCCTAAAAATGGAAACTCACACAAAACGAATGGTTGCGAGAAGCTAGCCCTAGCGTGTCTACCCCCCTTTACTCCCTTTTGGGGAATTTTCTATAAATCGGTCTATAAGTGCTTACTTTGTATTTTTTGAAAATTTGTTTAAAAATGTCAGCTTCATATCTCCTACCGTTGGTCACCAATCACCAACATTTTTTCACATACCAACTTTGCCCCCCCCCCTTTTTTCAGCCTTTTAGAGGTCGAGTTTCCCGAAAATCGCTTCTTAGTGCAGACTGGTGTAGAACTCATGATCGGCAAATGCTATAATTTTTGCAAATGTCGGCAAATATCAATTATTCTACTTTGACATTTGTTAAGGTAAACAGATACAAAAATAGATAGTGTGGGCCAAATACAAGTTTCTTTTTTAAAAAGCAATAAACAAAACAAAATTAATTTTTTTCCATATATTATGGTTTTATTAGTAAGAGAAAACAATCCCATTAATTATGGAAACACAACGTTCTTCAAAAATTGTCGGCTAGCTTCTCAGTAGCGCATTCTGTCGCTCCAATTTTCCAAGACCTTGTGGATTGTTTCGACTTTTGGAGCTGCAGCTAACGGATTGCTTGGACTTAATTGACGTTAAGTGCTTGAATCGTTTGGCATAACATCGATCCTTCACGGTTCCCCATATAAAAAAAGTCCAAAGGGGTTAAATCGCAGCTCCGAGGCGGCCAATTGACATCGCCAAAATAGCTGATAACACGATTTGGCAATTTTGTGCCCAAAATATCGATTGTGGCATTTGCTGTGTGGTATGGCGCACCATCCTGCATGAACCAGCAACCGTCCAAATTCATGTCTTCAATTTCAGTAAAAAAAGTCTGTTAACACGGCTCTGTAACGCCCTGACCGAAACGTTGTTCCCAGCCTAATTTTCGAAGAAAAGTGGTCCAATGATGCAACCACTCCACAATCTGCACCAAACTGTCACTCTCTCTGGATGCAATGCCTTCTCGACAATAACATGCGGGTTTCCCAAGTCCCAGGCAATTTTGTTTGTTAACGTAGCCGCCGCCGAGGTGAAAATGCGCCTCGCTAGAATATTCGCCCAAAATCGTTGTCCAATTCAAGCTGCTCGAAGGGTCTCGTATAAGGGCCAAACTGCGAAGCGATAACGAAGCGGATGGTCATGCGATCCGAGATCTTTTTGCAGAATTCTCCTCAGGTTAGTGCGTGAAACGTTGAGCTGTTGAGATCGATGCTGAGTTGATGTTCGTGAATTGAGTCTCACACTCTCGGCTACAGCCGCCACAATCTAGTCTGTGCG
The DNA here is from genome assembly GCA_949372485.1 of Cheilosia soror. NCBI lineage: Eukaryota > Metazoa > Arthropoda > Insecta > Diptera > Syrphidae > Cheilosia > Cheilosia soror. Next base: position 37,441,591 of record OX443561.1, read on the forward strand.
CAATGTACGATAACGGCGACTATGAGTGTTTTCCATTAGCATACCAGTCTCACGAACTTTTTGTACAAACTTGCGTACAGTAGGCGCGGTGGGGGCTTCACTTCGGTCAAAACTTCTTTTCAAAAAACGCACTGTTTGGGCTACACGGCACTCATTTTGGAAATAAGTTTTCAATATTTCCCAGCATTGTTCAAGCGTAAAGCGACTATGATACTGACTTTCTGTCAAGATTTCGAGCGGGAAACAGCTGTCAGTGTCAAGATAACCTATGATTTAAAAAGAAACCACTAGATGGCCCACCCTATATGTACTCCTAAAGAACGCAGAAGAATTGTTTCGATTTTTTTGGAGGAGTAATTCGTCGATGGTATGGCGCTGCGTAAATTTCGGCGCAGATTACCCAGTTGTCAAACACCAATTGGGCAAACACTACAACGCTTAGCCGCTCGCGTAGAAGAGTATGAGATAACTCTTCCCGGAGCAGCCGTTCTGCTGAGAATTTCGCAGCTGAAGCTGAAGATGTCACAGAGCACTCCGGAGTATCGACCAGGGACGTGCCACACAATTGGGCATCAATCGGCGGTCTTTACAGAGCATTTTGTTGAAAGACTGTAAGCTGTTCCCTTACAAAGTTCAGACAGTGCATTAGATGGTTAGTTGTTAAGCCCCAACTGGAATTCTGGAGAGTTGCATTTCCTCGTCGCCTAATCTCTCGTTTTTGCGATTTGCCGGCAAAATTGCCTGATTTAACTGTTCCAGACTTCTTTTTGTGGGGTTTTTATGAAGTCACCAGTGTATTTTAGAAACCCTCAGATTCTTGAGGCCCTCAAAGAGAATATTCGCCGAGAATCCGAGAACCTATCGCCGAAAGTTCTGGCTAGAGTGATGGAAAATGTCATAAATCAGGCCCGAATGGTCATCAATTTTGGCGGCTCGCGGCCACTTAGCCGATATCATTCTCTCGACTTAATGGAGATTTAAGAATCGAGGGAGAAACACGGTTCCACCTCACAAGTCGCAACCTATACCTTTGCATGATTATGGTTTCGCTCCTAGTTAGTTATGCAATTTTCGCAACGCGACGCCTTAATAAGCCTCATTTGCAACTCATTACTCTTTGCTTTGTCTTCTTTTCACTTTCACTCGAAACAAATGATCCCAGCTAAACTCCCTGTTGTACCATAGAGGAAAACCTATTAGCCCAACACCCTAGGCACTTCTTCATTTCTATCGCAAGTTATCTGTCAAAATTATCATTAGCCTAATAGCCGCCAAAACGTATAATGTAAGCTCATACCCGATCCATGATTATTCGCGCACCATATACCTACCGCAAATGACGGTTATTACAACAAATTTGTATCTAAATTATTGCAAGACACCCTATACACTTCCTATCCGCTTCGTTTCACGCTATAGCGCTAGCCTATGATATAACCGCACAGATCACTTGTAAAACCTAACGAACTGAGTGATTGCCTGCGATTACAAATTGTGGCTTATATTATGTGAAGCACGAGTTAGCTAGTTCCTAAGCAAGTTACAGAAAAAAAAAAGTTTCACAACCAAACAGTCAGTATTTATGCAAACTCACAGCTAACTTAAAGTGGATAAAGTTTCTTTACTCGTATTATACGGGTGCACAGTTGCACACGTGATTTCGTATGCACAAAAATTCCGAACAAAGTTAATAAAAATATTCAGCACTGAATATTCCATCAAACATAAAGGAAACAAAATGTAATATAAAGTCCTGCGGTCCTTGTTCTGGAACAACACCGCATGGCGGCTATAAATATTTCGAATAAGTAAATAAGGAATGAGGAAGTGCAAACAGTAACAGAAACAATGCCGGAGTTGAATAAAGGACAATAGCCAAGGATATACCTACCTATACTGTGAGGAGGCAATATTCATTTTTCCATAAATGCACTCGCAGTGTTGTCGAGGAATGGATATAGGTTGCCATAAAACTCCTCATTCAACATGTCATATCCTTAAATCCAGAAATTCATTAGTGAAATGGTCTGTTGCCGAAAGTGGGTGTTTCATTTTGTAATTGTCGAATCTGACAAAAAGTTTACAACTTCAGGACATTATACTCTGTCATGTCCATATGTATCTATGGCTGTCATAAGCAGAGGCGAGGTATACATATTGCCTCTGGTCATAAGGAACAGCAATGAAGAAAGGATTTCGTGAGGTCCATTGTGTGGAATAGTAGTAGCCTAAAGGTCAAACTGCATTGTCATAGTGTAAACTTGATGGCGACCGCTCATTGACATAGCCGTATATACAATATACATTAATGTTGCTTATTTTACCTTGGGCCCTTGGCATCCGGACTCGACTTATAAGCGCGAGTGTTACACACAAGCAACACTATAATGCTATGAAGGACACTGACTGGCTGATGGAGTATCAAAAGACATACATCGAGAGTCTGAAGACTATAAAGAGTGAGCTGACATATGATTTGGAGCTATTAGGTCAGTGATGACTTTCCATATCTAAAGGAGAGATGGTGGCAGATGAAACCTTCATAGTCTCACATATACCCATAGTGAGTTACTGACTAGAGCTAAAAAAATGTGTCCTCGGCTCAATACTCATAATGAAACCTGGCTTACATGGCATCATAAAAGCTGCGAACGCTAAGAGGGGTCAATAAAGACTTGGATCACCACCGGTAGCAAATGCCGGTAGATAATGCGGATATCTCAGGCTCAGATACCTTTGCCGATCACGTATTTGCCAACCTATCGAGAAGCTCTATGCCGCTGTTGTCAGGTGACAACAATCAGAGATGCAGCAACTGGATGTTTTACCCGACTACCCCCACGAAACCCTTGCTTTGATGAAGAATGGTGGCAAGCATATGCAGCAAAATAACTCTCCTATAAAGCGGTAGAGAAGAACAAGAACTTCTAGTGTAAGCTCTACTAGCAAATGAGAGCAGGAAAGAGGTAAAGTGCGGAGGTTTTAGCAAAATACAAAAAGAACGTATTAAAATTCAACAGGGCCACAGTAGAACCAATACTCTTGTGTTGACTATATATGTAAATCCACTTCAGCAGACTGTTAAACCTCGAACGGTCTAGCATGATCGAAAATCCACTGTCAGACAGAATGAACCAATTAATGGAAACGATGAAAGTCCCATCACCCGACAAAGATAGATTAAGGAAAGCTAAAGTACAACAAGACCTATGTATTGTTGTACTTTAGCTTTGATGATTTGGAGTCGATGGCGGAGGATCGAGTGCTATGGAGGGTCCACTTGAGCAACCTACACCCGCGACCCACTTAATTTATAAGCGGAATATTGAAAATGAATGAATGAAAAAGTACAACAAGGCCTATGTATTAGAGGACCTGCCAACTGAACTACTTAAGGCAGCAACTACTCTCACTTATCTCTCTGATTTTAGCTTAAGAAAGTATGCCCGATGAATGAAACCTCAGCATGTTCGGTCCACAAGAAAGGAGAACTTCAATATACTTCGACAACTATAGAGTCATCATTATCAAATGGGACTTCTACCATTTAAGTGTTATTTCTACCACTTTTTGCTCAGCCCAAAATTCAACCCCCCTTAAATCCAAATTGACCACTTTTTCAGATTGAAAAAAAAAAAAAAATGGAACAATAACGCAAACAATAACAAATACCCACACACTATGAGACTTACTTTCCATCATGCACGCATAGAAACCGAGTGATTGAAAAATAGTTGGGAACCTGTTGATATTATCCACTCAGGGGCGTAAAGAGGGTTTGAACCGTGTGGGAGTGACTTTCATTGAAATGCCGACTTATTTTAGGAACTTGCCGACTGTATAGAAATCAAGGAAATCAGCGCAGCGGTTATCGAGTTATAAGGTCATTGAGTTTGACCCCATAAAAGATGTTTTTGGTATGAGAGGCACCAGACCCCTTTGTTCAATGGGTTCAGTGGTTTTCGAGATATAAGATTTTGAATGTTTTTTTTTTTGTATGGGAGGCGCCACGCCACTTTATCCAATTTTGATCAATATTCGCAGGAACTATCCCGGTCTCGGGTCAATACCTAAGATTGCCTGACGACTCCACCCGCCCTTTTTAAAATCGAATCGAAACTCGGTAAATTTTAAGGAGTTCAATCGGCAAATTAACCGATGCCGACCGTCCTTTTTAAAATCGAAACTCAGAGAAGGTACATAAAGATAAACAAATACAAATTGACATTTCAGAAACATGTCGAACCTTTAAACATGTCGACTTGTATACATTTACAAGTTTGAAAACCTTCACCTAATAAAATTCAAACTCACTTCTTACAAGCTTATTTTTGAAATGAAAATTGATTGTTTTTGCCAAATTTTTTTTAGTTGCTCAAGTTAATAAATGTAGCTTCCTGGATTTTCCGACTCTTGATAAGTATGGAAGGGTGTCGCTGTTAGCAGAAGAAAAGAGCGTTATTTAATTTTTTTTTTGCAGCATATGGTATGTTTTAAAAATTGACCATTTTCTACCACTTTTTGGTTACCCAATATACCACCTTTTGCCTACTCTCAAGTCCCAACACTGATCATTATCCAACAAGTCCCAACACTGATCATTATCCATAGCAACACCAGAGATCTATTCTGTAGAACTGTGTGAACGCTGAAAATGAAACCAATGACAAGGAACTGATTGGTGCACTGGAAGCCATTTTGACTACTCTGGATCCGACAAATCTAATTTTTAAAGAAGTTGTAAGCCTTTCAAGCATTACAGTTCTTCTGCTATTGAGAGAATTCACTAATTTAATGGTCTTAGACCGGGTAAGGCGGTAAGTTCACAACCGACCAAATATTCACTCTACACAAATCCTGGGGAAACGCTAAGAAGGCCAGATCGATACTCAAACTCTGTTTATCGATTTGAAGGCCCAAACGACAGCCTTTTTAGAGACCAGTAAAGTTTTGGCATCCTTGCCGAACTCATCAGATTAGCGATATAGAAAAATTGCTGCTACAGCAAGTTCGGTAACGGCCTTACTAATACCTTTGAAGAGATAAGACAAAGTGAGAAGGATAAGACAAAGTGATGCTCTCTCATGCAACTTTTTCAACATCATACTTGAAAAAACTGTATAATGCAACTCACAAGCCAACACCAGAGTCACAACTTTCCACATTAGCACTATTGGCAGAGCTCAGCTAGCTGACACTGGTACGTCAGTTATTATAGAAACAGAAGCGGCTAAACTGGGTTTCTCGGTTAACGAGGGAAAAACTAAGCAACAAGAAATATCACCCAACATAGACGAATCGGACAGAATGTCACAATAGACAGCTATAACTTTGAGGTAGTGGGGACTTGGGTATACCTCGGTTCTGTTGTAAACTCTAAGAACAACATTTCTGTTGAAACTTCAACTGAGAATAATTCTTGCCAATCGTTGCTTCTTTTGGGCTGAGAAGGGCAATTGATTAGTGGAACCCTATCTCGAACAGCTAACTAGGTAAGACCTTGATCACGCCACTCCTGATGCTTTGTGTCGCTGAAGGTTGGACCCTATCTTCACCGCTCGGGTACAGATTCCGCATACAATGTTCGGTTTCGTTTTCGTTGACGCGCTGTTGTAAGGTGGTTCAACGGCGAACTATATGAGCTGTACAACGACATCGACCTATAGGCACGAAATTGCCCATCAGTCTTCTTAATTGCAGAGTGGATGGACACAAATACTCCGGTCCATAGAGTCTTCGAGTCGAACCCATGCATAGGGCACCGCAGTATAGGAAAGGAAGTTATCGAATAACAAAATTGAATGCCAGGCTTCCAAAATTAGGGTAATTATAGTGCAATTCGACACATCTTTAGCTCACTATGTTCTATTTGTTTTTATGTCAATTACCTGGAATCTTTTCATATTTTTTGTAATGTAGATATTTACCACAAAAAGCGCACGTGTGAAATTAAATACATCTGTCGATTTGTCTGAGGTACGCGAACGCTTCTGGAGTTTTTTTTTTTTTACCAAACCCCCAACAGTTGTATTTACTCGAGCTTTGCCATTTATTTCAGCAATTTTAAAGCCATTTTAAAGTTCTGTTTGTTATATATATTTTTTTTTATTTTAATACTAAAGAACAAACAAAGAGGAATACCGTGACCATCGACTACACCACATCAGGCAACAATTTATTGAAATCTTTTTCAATGTAAAATTATTTAATGGTAAAATATAAAAAAAAATAAAAATGTAAAATCAATGTAGATACATGCGTCCATAACGAGTACTTGCATAGATACAATCGATAAAAAAGTTGCATGCAGCTTGTGTAGTGGAACGGAAAAAAGCTAGATAATAAAACAATATTAGGACTTTTTGCGACGCATCCAATGGAAATATGCGGGATGTTCATTTTTAGTTTTATCATGACATTAGCATTTGGAACGGAAACATTTGAGGAGTTGTCATGGATACATTAATGTTTTCCTATATGCACGTAGTTACACTCAGTTACAGCTTGACCATTGACAATGAAAGGGGATATTCTGTGGGTTAACGTAAAATTTAATGGTTGTGGATACAATTACAAAGGGAATTGCCGCTCGCTGTTTAAATAAAAAAGTATAAGGTTTTGAAGAATGGCATTTGTAGGAAATATTTTTATTTATTCCTTTAAAGAAAAATATTCATTTAACTGCTTTTTTCGTGCATGTATTTTAATGTGGTTTAAGTTAATTCCGCAACTTAGGTCTAATGAAGACACCTTTCTTACGAAAAACCATCAAGAAGTCTTAGGTAGATACCTATTTTTGCCCTTGTCTCTGACAAATGAAAAGTGACAACATCCACTCTCTTTTTCAGATCATCGATACCTCAAAATCTGGACGAAGTTCTCCCATTCTGTAGTATCCTGGTCCTTGCATATAGTGCCAAAAGTCAAAGTCAAATAAATAATAAAATATAAATAAATTAAGACTTGATCAGCAGCCACGGTAGAGGCTAGACCAGTCAGTGGTACCATAGGATTTTACACATACCCAATAGCTTTTTGAAAATCTCGTAAAATCGACGGGCTCAAAAATACAGGGATACTTTAAATCATTTAGGTACCTACGTCTGATGATATTGGATGGCTTCCTTAGGAGTGGATTCCGGAGTGGGAAATCTCATTTTAGTTGGAAAATGTCCGCATGTATTGTACATACAAAAGATTCAAAATATCTCAGGCCCATTTCCTCATTCCTTCTAATATCCAATTACGCGACAGTGTTGATATGTAGATTCTGCCTACAGTTCAAAAGGCCTTGAACCCACTAAACTCTATACAACTAGTTACATATTATCTAAGTTCCTATATGCAGTACCTACAGAATTTAACGAATGAGCTTCTTTATAGCCCCATATTGCAAGAAGATGGTAAAAGCTACTTGGTTAAGGTTTTGTAGGACAAAAAACCGCATAACATCCATCCAGGAACCATGGGTGTGGAAAAATCGCATCTGTGGCCTGAGTGAATTGAGCGGTTCTCACCACAAACAAACTGTCCGAGAGACCTAGGACATGTCTTGTTGTATCGAAATCCCTCACGGCAGTTAAGCTCCACTTAAATTAAGATCAAAACAAAGGGTAGAGAGGTCTGCTCAGGATCTGAACAGCGTCCTTATCCGTTGTTTTGAACAAGCGTGTCCAGTTACAAAAAACTCCTGTAGAAAACCGGTACCTTGTAGGAACACCGGCATTCTTCAGTGGTACCGGCAACGGTGGCCACTACGGAACTGACAAACACCACGCGGCGTCCTCTTTCTGAGACGCAACATGCTTATCAACGCGGAAAATCCTGTGAAACTGCGCTTCAGAACCTCGTTGGCAGGATCGAAAGTGCTTTTGATCGGAAGGAGTACGCGTTGGGTATTTTCGTCGATATTGAGGGTGCTTTTGATAATGCGACTTTTGATAGCATGTGTAATGCAGCCAGACATCACGGTATAGATGAAAGGTTGGTGTTGTGGATTAAAGCAATTCTAATGCACAGAACGTTGATTGCCGAAGCGGATTGTGGCAAATGCGTCATGACAGGGGTAAACAGGGGCTGCCCTCAAGGTGGTGTTTTGTCTCGCCTTTTATGGTGCATGGTAGTAGACTCTCTGCTGACGACTCTCAATCTTCCTGGAACCTATACACAAGCCTACGCGGACGATGTCGCCGTTCTGTTTGTCGGTTCAGACCTTGGGACTGTCTGCTCTCTGGCGCAGAGATCCTTGGGTTTGATCGATGATTGGTGCACAATGAATGGGCTTTCAGTGAACCCTCTTAAAACTACGGTTGTTCTCTTCACCAGAAGGAGGAATATCACGGGTCTGTCTCAACTTGTGCTAAAAGGTGTCACTATTCCGATTTCTGATTCAGTCAAAGTCAAATATCTGGGAGTAATCCTCGATAGAAAACTTCTTTGGTCCAAGCATGTTGAATCAAAAACCGATAAAGCGCTGTCGACTTTCTGGCAGTGCAAAGGCGCTTTTGGGAAGACATGGGGCTTATCTCCTAAAAGGGTCCTATGGATCTATACGGCAATGGTAAGACCACTTCTCTCATATGCATCGGTTGTGTGGTGGAACAGGCTTTCGCGGAAACGTGTTGTGGCCTCTTTCGCCAAACTCCAAAGAACGGTTTGCCTTGGCTGCACAGGGGCCTTCCCCAGCACTCTGGGCTCCGCTCTAGATGCTTTGATAAACCTCCCCCCCCTTGATATTTTTATCATGGGGTGTACGCTGAAAACCATCTCTCGGTTAAAGAGAGGTGGCTTTTGGTACCACGCGCATTGGAATTTTGAAGAACTTGTGCGAGAATTATCCTTTGACCCCTGTCTTATGGATATGCCGTCTGACGCAATGACACCAGAAATCCTACTGCGACAAAACTACCACGTCAACTTTCCTCAGGCAACTGGCTATGCGCTATATTGTGATAAACAGGTGGAGGGCTAGAAGCATATGCGTTTGCAGTGATAGCCAAGCTGCTTTCAAAGCGCTGCTCAACCCTCTTACCTCGTCCAAGTTAGTGCTCGAACTCAAGCTTTCTCTGAACTTGTTCGGTAGGCTAAACACGGTCAAACTTGTTTGGGTCCCAGGTCACACTGGTATCGAGGGAAACGAGATCGCTGATGAGCTGGCCAGGTTGGGTTCAGAAGAAGATTTCTTAGGACCTGAACCTGCGTTGGGTTTGCCTGCATCTGTGGTTAGGTCATCCATTGATACTTGGGTTTCTCGTGAACACGAGTGTCGTTGGCGTGACTGTGCTGGGTGTAGACAGACCAAACGACTGCGCCCTGACATCTGCAGGGGGTCGGCGTCTTTCCTTCTGTCTCTCAGGAGAATCGACTGCAGACTTCTTGTGGGCGTCCTTTTGGGCCACCAAGCTTTTGCCAAACACTTAAATCTGTTGAGCTTAAGCAATAGCACCATCTGTCCTGCTTGTGGAGAGGATGACGATACAGCGGAGCACTTCCTCTGTAGTTGTCCTGCCTTTGCTCGCATCAGGTGGCGGATTTTTGGGGCTGACGTGGTGAGTGCCGAACATCTAAGCTCTTCATCACTGAAGCTCGTTCTCATCTTTCTTCGAAAAACGGGAAAACTATGTACAGCAATGTAAGGTGTCTGTTTGGCAGTACAATGGACCAGTAGTTGTAGTAGGCGATGTTTAAAAGACTGATCCCGGTTGTTTTCTTTTTAACTCTTCTATAAAATCTCCGTACCTGTTTCCTGCTAAAACATCCCTGGTGGATCTCCTCGACTTCACGCTGCTATTGGGCCTTTCTTTCTTACTGTTATTAATAAATCTAAATAGTCGATCCGGACTTGCTTTGTCTAGTTCACTATTTCACATTAGCCATAAGAGAGAGGATTGAATTATTTCTTCCATAAAATACCCTAAAAAGATAGCTTTAAAATAGGTATTACGTACTTGGGACTATTCAAAACAAAAACTTACCAAATTGGGTACCTACATAGTTGTTCTATTTTCCAACAATCGGAGCTAAGGTTTATTCATTAAATTGCATATGTTCTCTTTAACAATATGATCATTGTCATTTTGTCAAATAAAATCTGAATGCTGTTGATAATTGGGAAATAGACATCTATATCTGTTTGAAGAGGATCTATTAAATAATATACTTGGTTGTTTTTCTTTTGGTTTGTACGTCTGGATTTGAGATCAATTTACATAATTTGGAGCTCTGGAGCCCCTTTACTCTTCCCCCGAATCATCAGAGTGAATTATTAATTGCAAGCTGTGCTCAAGTTCCTCGTCCTGGAATTCTGATTCACGATCTTTCTCACTTGCTCTGTCAACCCCAGTGTCATCATCCCAGTTACTAATATTGCTGGCATCTGCATATAAGCTTTCTCAATATTAACACATTTTTTACTTTGGTTTGATTTGAAAAACTTTGTAATAGGTTGACTTATTATGTTCTTTGGAATTGGAAGGTAGGACTGCATCGTGCTTTGTCATTAGGCTCGCAAAGTTTGAAATAATCCACCTTTTACACTGGTTTTTTAAGTTTTGTACGTTGATAAACACGGATTTAAAAACAAATCCAGCAGGTGACTGCGGCGTGAGGAAGATCATCAGGATCCAAATAAACTTTAATTTGCAATTGGCTTTTGTCAAATTCTTTTTTTTTTTGTTGACATGAATTGACAAATAAATTCAGCAATATTTTATTTTTTGCTGTTGAATTCGTATTTTCGGAGGTCGTGGCTCGAGCTTGCGCTTTTTGGAAGCCAAGAATTTTAATTCCGAGTTTCCTCGGTTTTGAATGGCTTGGCAGCAAGCACTAGCAGTTGTTATTATCCTCTTGTGCCCGGGGAAGAATCGAAACCTGCAAAACTATTAAATATGCAAAAAGTTCTCCATCATTAACGGCGAACACTTACATTTCAGGTTGTGTTACAAACGCTCCAACACAAACAGAATATTCTTCCTGGGAAAGAGTGCAACGGTACACTGTGCGCACTGAACTTTCCATTTCGTTTATGTCCTTCCTCGGTTGTAATTTGCGCCATTGTTGTTATGGTCTCAAAACCATTAATTTTTAGAGTTATTTTGATACTTTCTTGGACAAACCCTATCCCTTTTTCTATTTCATCCCACACGGTTTGTTTTTTGTTTTCCATTTATGACGAGTTAAAAATGTATTTTGTATTCAGTGTTGCCATGAAAATATTTTCAAAAATCTGCAATTGCGTCAAAAAAAAGTCTGCAATCTATAGACAAAATCTGACTTCATAAATATTTCTTATTTATCTAGTTAACAATAAAACAAAACATAAAAACATAGTATAAATCTAATAAAAACAAATCACATATAGTTTCATTCGTCTTTGTACATACTAGGTATAATTAAAAGCTTTAAGCATATCACGGTTTATTTTAAATTCGGTGCAATTATTATGGTTCAGTTTTATGTAATCCTTGCATAACAAGATGCCATTCAATGTGGGTGCTTGAAGCTTATTCCTAATTTTTGTCTTGTTTAAATTTATTTGTGAAAAAATGCGTTCAACATTTGCTGATGATATGGGAACTGATAATATGGACATGACAAAATGTTTGAGGACTGGAAAACACTCGCTTCCATCTCCACGTTTTAAAGAAAATATTTTATCCCAAAAATCGTCCAACAACATTTTTTCATTTACGTCAATGTTAGAAAAATTTAGTTTTCGAAGCTCTCGCCACTCGTCATCTAAGTCCTGAGTATTTTTTGGATCTATAACATTGGGGAAAAACTTGAAAAGGGATCCAACAGACACATTTTTTCCATGAATAACATTGTTAGGTGAAATTAATTCAAATGAAATAAGTAAGTCATTTCCGAAATCAAATTTTTTAAATAAATGCTTGCATAACTCTTTATAGAAAGTAAGACAGAGTTTGCTGCAGCATCTGCGAGCTCATTACCTTTAATACCAACGTGACCAGGTATCCACATGAGCTTTATCTTTGATCTCGATTTTATTAGGATGTCTCGAATTTTGGCTATGATTTGTGTGTCTATTCTAGGGTTCACGATGCCTTGCAGTACTGACAAGCTATCAGAGCAAATCGCCCATTTGCCTGCTGCTTGTGAACTTTTGTTTGCGGCTTCAAGAATAGCTAAAAATTTAAAAATGTGAGTGATTTCTTTTTCGCTTGGAAAAATTAAGATTTTAGGGCTTTCTGGTGACATTTCGAAATAAATATAGCATATATCCCATAATATGGTTCGTCTTCTTTCTATCAAGACATAAAGTAAAAAAATCCATCAAAGGATGGCTACGATGTCAATGGATTAAAAAAGTCTAAGAAATCTTCAATTGAGGCGACTTTTTTTTTAAATGGAACAATCGTTTCATCTCTTTTTTTCTTGTCTCTGTCTTTAGATAAACATGTTTTGAAGCTTTCATAAGGTGATTCACTCTTACAATCTATCAGAATTTATCTGTCTCTACCGAAACAAAATTGAACGAATGATTGTATTGAAATTGAATGAAGCAATACAATACTCTCATTCTCATCTGTTATGGAATGATTGAATGATTGATTGAAATGACCAAATCATTTTTTCAACCAATACTTGAACGATTCGATCATTGAATTTGAACGATTGACACAGCTCTATACGAGAGCCAGACGATGACTGTGGTTGAACATTATTTGAAGATAAAAGTAGAGTTGAATACGAAAATGGCAGCATACAGCGAATGCAAGTATACAAAAATTGTTGAAATTGCGACGAACATATTTTGTGCAGACAAAATCTGCCGTGCAGATTTTTGATTTTTAAAAGTCTGCAACTGGGTTAAAAATCTGCAAAATGCAGACAAATCTGCACTTATGGCAACGCTGTTTGTATTACCTATTTGTTTTCTATTATTTTTGTTGGAACTTTTGTTTATTTTAAGCACTCACGATTCACGAAACACAGCAATTACGCGGGAGAATTCTTGACATTTGGTTATTTGGTTTAAGAAAATGACATTTACGTCAACGAAAGCATAATGCATCAAGGCAGGGGCAATAAGAGAACGAACCCACAGTTCTGACGTCATTGCGACCTTAATAAAAAGCAATAAAAATGAAAAATGTGAATACGTGACTACACACAAAATAGTCTGACTACACCTTGAATACAGGTGAATACGCGTGAATACACTTGAATACTTTATGAATACGCGTGAGTAGGTATACGTAAATACATATACATTTGAATACGTCTGAATGCATCTGAATACGTTTGAATACACTGTGATTCACCATGAATACGTACAGAAAAGTTCCTTGAATACACTGATTAGAAATTATGTCGAAAACTAAAAAAGTAAACCCCATAAGCAGTGAAACATGTATGGGGGGCATGCTCCGCCCCTGCTTGTTTTTACTGTCAGATTTGGAGCAGTTGCGCTGAAATGAAAATTGAAGTGATCGACATTATTTCCATTTTTTAATTTTTTTTTTTTTTTGGAAATACAGTCGAAGTACAAAAATTCGACATTATTTCCAATCTGAAATGGAAATAAACACGATTCTTCCTTATTTCCTTCGACTTTAATTCACGGCACTTATTTTAGAGTGTCGATACTAATTTCTTGCATAGATTCGTTAATACAAAATCTTACGGACGTACCATCGTTTCAAGCTCTTCTCCCAGGTTTTGCTGCAGTTAAGCGAGTGAACGAAATTGAAAAGCTAACACCTTTCTTTGGTAATGCAATGTCATCTGTAAAAGCTGAGTACATTCTTTGGTGCGAAAAAATATCGTCGAGTGATACTTCTACTGAAGTTTTGAAATTGCTTGATTATTATATGTGACAAGACTTACGTTAGAGGTATTAACTTCTTGCTTACGGTTTTAGCAATGCTTTCAGTGGCCACAGCTAGTGTTGAAAGAACCCTTTGAGCTATCAAAAGGATTTAAACAATGTCCCGAAGCGTTATGGAGAATGCAAGGTTAAGATCACTTGATATGATGATGATATCTGTTCATTCGGATATTATTGTGGGTCCAGATAAGGTCAGTGATCTCATGTCAAAAAAACTCAAGACGTATTCTGCTTTGAAAAACGTGTGTGTTTTGTTTCATAAGATTTGGAAGCAAGCTAAATTACCATATTACCCAAAATTTAAATTATGACAAAAACTTCTAGGTGCAGGTAAGCATCCTCCGATGGTCATTAAAGGAAGACAAGACGGTTCACATCTATGACGATACCTACTGTTAAAAAATGTAAAAAAAGTTAGATGGATGTATTTTCTCTTCTACACTCAGTCTCACTCTTTTCTTCCGTCTCCATAATCACTGTAGTATGGTTCAGGCGAAACTAATGGCGATGAGGGAAGCAGGGAAGTTATATTTAGGCTCAAGGAAGACTTTTTATCCACTAACGATATCGGCGTCTTTTCAGATAGCCAAGCGTTATCACGTTCTTGGAATTCTTCTCCAAATAGCTTTAGAGATGGCAGATTGTTGGCAATTTAATATTCACCTGTTCTGTAGGGGCATAGTGTAGTGGTATTCCAAGGAACTGTAGGGTCGAGAAATTAACTCGTCAGACGTGGAATAACCATAGTTATATGTTAGCAGATAAATCTACTTTAGGTACACAAATGGCTACAAAGCCAAAGATGCTTATAAGAAAATAAAGCTCAGATGGACAAGCGGGCATAACAGCGACAAAGTAGATTTAACCAAAGCTGGATCTGAAAAGCTATAAAAGATTTATCTCTCTAAAGAAATGTTAGCCCTATAATAGGTGACATCACAGGATACTCAAACGGTATTTTTTTTTAAAAGCGGTACCTTCACTGCACCTGACCGAGTCTCCTTTAGAAAATAAAACTCCATTTAGGGGTTTTTTTTTACTTTATTTATCTTATTGATAACGCAATTAGGAGCCTACGAGTCTAACCAATCTAAAAATGGTTTCGACGAGTATAGGTATCGAGAAAAGTTAGGTATGATCCGGATCTTTATTAGTCCAAGTATGCTGGCTTTAAGTGGCACCCACTTCAACCTAACCTAATTCCGAGACAATGTTGGACAGAAATCGTGGTTAAAATAGGAACTATTCCCAGTAGATACATGGGAGCATATTGAACGATTGAATGTAGGTACTATCTCGGCAACATTTCGTTTCCAGGCTATATCTCTCTAAACCCATTCTCTGTTCATATATCATTCAACATATGGCCAACACACAAATACTAATCGTTTAAAAAAAAAATCCATTCACCCAGTCCATGACTCACTTCATTGGTAACCCACAAACTGCCTGCCCAGGCATTCAAACGGGGGCTGCGGAAAACCATTATACAAACTGCAACTAACAGTGCAGCAGCAGTGGCAGCAGCAAAAAAAAAAAAAAAGGAAAAACGCTTCAGAACTGGTTCCTATGAACAACATCAAAACAATCTGGTTTCAAATATATGCAGTAACCCGCACCATCGCGCCCCCCGGTGACATTTCCAATGACCACGGAGGCGAATGAAGAAATCAACCGCGCGCCGCCACCAAAGATGTAAATTCAACCCACTACCACCACCACCAGGCTGCACTGACATTTGCATTTGTCTTCGCAGAGAACTTGCAGACTGACAACAAATAAAAATCTCTCCAAAAAGGAGTCTTCGTCCCTCCAGATGTACCTATAACTGAGCAAATGCTAAGTAGCATCTAAGCTCAGTGTAGCTGGCTCTTTGGAGGCCATACTCACTTTGTAATCGGATTCCTTTCATATAGCCGAGTTCAAAAGTAGTAATAGTAACCACAATGACGGCCACAAAAGAAAAAGATACCTACTGCCCAAGGAGAAGATGAAGACGTGGTGACTATGGCGTGCTGGTGCAAAGAAAACTACATCACACAACTCATACTGAGTTATGGCCCCAGAATGGGAGAGTGGGTCGCCACTCGCCAGGCGTGCTGTACCGTGAAATATAAATGTCACCTGAGATCTTGTGTGAGTCGTTATAGAAACTTAGGTACTGCAATGGTATAGTTGCCCACCTTCCAGTACCACCAACAACGGCAGCATCATCGCTCGGGGAGTGCGATCTCATGTTGCAATCGACTGGATGAAATATTAAATTGCAGTTTCGGTTTGTTGCGCGCTTTAAACACAAATAAACCTCAACTACCCGAGTATAGCTGTGGCAAGCTATGGCTGCTGCATTTATAGTTAGACAGACGGACAGACAAATCGCACAACGCGCTGGATAATGTCGAGGTTGTTAAATGTTTTAGAGCGCTGCTGCGTTGTGAGTTCTATGTTTAAGGATTTATAAATCATAAACTAACTCATAGATGCGGTTTGAGTTACAAGCAAGAAATGAAAAAAAAAAGTTGTCTCTCGAGTCGAGGTCATCTTCGTCTCATGCTTGAAGGTATCGTATTTGGTAATATGGTCAGAGTCAGAGTAAGCGGAGTTGTTGATGCTTTAGCCGTTTTTAATTTATTTAAATATCCGAGGGTCTTTAGTGCCTTGACTTTGTCTTATTCTTACCCATCATTACCCAAACCTTATGACTGTAGATAAGAGGTTTGCAAAATGGCCGGTCCCTCTGATGACAAAATGAATTAGCAGTCTCACACTCGACGCAACTTAACCACTTCGTTCTATCTGCAACCTTTTTAAGGGCTACGCATCAATTTCATACAAGGCAGCTTCTTACTCCGACCAAAGCTTTGGTGCGTAAACCTCCAATAGAGCTGGAGTTGATCTTTCAAGCTTCAGCTTTAAGATCGTATCTCTCTCTTATCCAGATCCACCTCAATACCTTGCCTTTCAGTCTGCGACTTGTGAGTAACCCCACTCCCGACGCACGGAACAAACATTCAGAGTGCTACTTCTGAAATAAATAGTTTCCAAAACAGTCGTCAAGGTCCACAATTCCAGAACCTATTTGCTTTGTTATGGAGGTATCATCTATGCTATGTACATCTGTCTAGGGCTCTATGCTATAATTAGACAGCCCCTCAACAAACTCTATGCCTTATCCAGTGACTGTGAGCAAAGAGATGTATCATGTACATAACTGTAAGCCTATAAATTATGACCCTATTAGGCCCAGTAGCGCAGTGGTTAGTGTGCTGGAGAGCGAGAGATCCCAGTTTCGATCCCCGGAAAAACACAAATTACACCTTAAAGTTTTTTCTACTGCGCCACCTCTCGCGAACGTCTGACAAACAACCTCGAGTACGACTGTCCTGAAAAAGCTTCTCAATTCAGTCGTTCGGACTCGGCATAAAATTGTAGGTCCCTTCCATTCGTCCCAAAAATAGAAACTAACACAAACGAATGTTTGCGAGAAGCTAGGCCTTGGGTGTCTACCGCCCGCCAGTGCGTTCTATAATATTTTATAGAAAAAAGACTTCTGCGCACTGTGCAGAATGGTCTGTAAAGATCTTTTCCAATTTGTCATTCCCAAACAAAAAACACTTGCCTGTCAGATAGAATAGAAGGTTATCCTGGTTAGTTTATGTTTGTGGGCTAGTGAGGAGTACTCCGTGCCACACATGACGGGATGCCCGTCAGGCAAAGAGTTTGTCACTTATGTTAATAACCCTTAATACTTTATAGTCAATTACTTGCTGTATTTTTACATACAAATCATCCTGAGGTCTTGAGGTCCATTTGATTCTATCGGTCCTGGTTTCATTGAATTACGACCGTAGCATTATTGTGGTACAACAAGTATTTAGGACGACCTCACCTCTTTTGTTGCTTCTCTTCCTGATGCTTCAAGCTTGACTGTGCAAGGCAGGATATTCACAGAGGGATCAACTTTTTTGAAACAGCTGTCGAACCTTGACTTCCTAATTTGTCTGCTTTCTCATTGCCTTCGAATGCCTTCATATCGCGGAAACCAGCAGAGCTTTATCTTGTGCTGGTGTACCAAGAACCTTCAGTTCTTCGCGACAGCACTTTACAAGCTTCGATTTTATTTCTGGCGCAGTTATACCTAGCTTTTGCTGCCTGGGCTGTCGATAAAGAAGCTAATATCTCCAGGTGGTATTGCCACAGACTCACGGGCTGATGTTGGACCTCTGCTTGGAAGACACTACTATGGTCGAGGATGCGTATAGCGATTTTCATATACCTACCCAGCTATTTGGAGAAGATGCCTGACCCTACTTCAGTGTTCATTTTAGATCTGTTTGTAATTACCGCTATGGATTGCATATACTACTAGGTACGAGTCGGTGTTTCCTGGGATAGGCATTCGTCTATCTTTCTTATAAACCTTCAAGCTGGTCGACCAAACTCCTTGCAAAAGCGAATGAATATGGAATTTATTTCTTATAAACTTTCAAGCTAATCGAAGGTTTATAAGAAGGATAGACGAATGCCTATTGCAGGAGAGACCGACTCGTACCTAGTATGCTATCCATAGCATCACATTTATTCATATACTATAAGGGTCACTGAAAGTATGGTTATCACTTATCGAGATGAGGTCCTATAACCCCATGTAAGCTGATAAAATATTTTCAAACCCTTCTATCCCAAGTTTGAGCTCGTATATCCTCGGATACAAATTAAGGGCTGCCACTATAAATTTATTATAGTCAATCTTAATAGGTATAGGTACAGGTATAGTAAATGCTAAATAAATCAATCTATCCGACCCTCGACATCGATTAGTTTGAAATTTATTTTCCCATCTTCTTCGCAAATCGCTCCCACACACACACACAAAAGTTCATTCACCTCGATGCTAAATTCCCAAAAAAATGTCTATAAAATCAAAGCTACGGTGACATTCTGCAATTAACTTGTATGACATGGCAATATTTCACAGACACAGACTTTACTGCTTCTTCTTGCTCGTTCTGTAGCAAAAAAAAAAAAACACAAGATTAAGATCGATTGGAAATGAATCCCCGAGTTCAATGGCAGCAGAAGCAGCCCTATATTTTTATCCAAAAATGTACCAATTTACCAGACAAAGTCGACAACAATACGACTATATACCTATACAGTCTTATCATGTGCGTATCCTATTACAAATTACTGTGATGGCTGAAAAGTTCTCACTCTTCTTTCGCAACATAATATAAATCACTCAAAATGCTGCCTCATTATGGCAAGATGATGGAGAACGTCATGCAACCCAATCCACGCCAAAATGACACAATGACATTTCAATGGGAAACAAAAGTTAAAAAAAAAAAAATACCGCCACACGAATTTACGCCCTTAATTGTGACTTTGATGGTGATGATGACTTTCGCTCTCTTATCCACTTTGTTGTAATTACGAACCAAGAATATAGGTATAGGTTAGGTACATATACCTACCACAACTCCTTTCGAATTATGTTACGTATACGACTGCGAGTATAATTTTTTGAGTGACAACTTTTTAACCGAAGGCCAACTGAAAGAGTGTTGCTGGCACTGAGAGTGGATTAACGATGCATATTGGGTTGGGGGCTCCCCTTCCCCTCCCCTTCTCTATTTTATTTAATTTTTTTTATACATATATACTAACAGAGTGTTTGCCATTTGTTAGGCTTTGTGTAACTTAATACTTTTTGAAGGTGTTATTTTGAGAACAGTTTCTGTTAGATAGCTTATGGTTATGAAATGTATTGGATTACATATGGACAGGTGAGTTGAGGCTTCAAACACGTAAGTATCGAATCGAATTTACTACATGTGATCGATCTTATATTGTACTACCTGTATCATGATGTTATCTAGAGCGACAACATTTTGAAAGCCTAAAATTTAACGCGAATTGTAGCCATTGTCTTAAAAATGCATAATAATTCTAGATTGTTGTCATTCTGGTCATTCAAGATTTGTTTTCCCTTTCAAAAAGTGTTTTTTTTTTTAAGGAAACAACGAGGACGATTTCGATGTCGTTTCTTTTGGAATGGTAATAAATAACCCTTCCTATAGGTTTGAACGAATTGTCAAAATATCGTCGCACTGAAACAGTTAATGACGGAGGTGGTATCTACACTGTCCTTAAAACAATTTACGATGCACATTTCGGTAGGATTGCCTAGATCAGTTGGTAATCTATGTTGCTCAGGTTAAGTCTTATATTAAGGACGATAGGATAGCAATAATTTTGATATCTAATTTAAAAAAAAAAAACTTCCAGAAACCAATCTAGAAGAAATGCTAAATATCAGCTAACAGCCACAATGCAAGCCATGTGAATATTTGAGGTTCGACTATGTTAAGGCATCAATTGAATGATTTGAGACATCTTCGAAAGCTTTAAAGTGACATCTCCGGTGGTCATGTGCAGATACCTATTGGTGTAAGCTGTGCTATGACTCATCAGTATTGTTTAACTATCTCAAATGCGCATCAATCTTATTCTCTTACATATAAAATGGGATACAACCCACACCTGTTTGTCTTTCATACGTTTCCAGAATCTTAAGCCGATCTGATATCCTTTGACTGTCGAACATCCTTGAGTCTTCTGAAAGTCTTCTTAGGATTATACGATGGGTTTTGGAATAGGGGGCGTTGCACTCGCACACTTCAAATGCTTATTTTGGTACAAAGAAAAAACTATAAGCGATATTTGTTGATAGTTGTTGCAGGCATCATTTAAAAATTTGGTACATATCCATTATGTTTTTGGCTTTTGAAGTGATCGGTTGTGTTTTTTTTCTCCCTCAAGTAGTGATTCCAATTTTGGTGAAAAAGCGTTTATTTCTTTTTGAAAGTTTCAAACTAAGTAATAGTGGATCAAAGACAGTGACTTTTAACCTTTTATTAGAATTGAAACGCATAAACCACTCGTAAAATCTGTTCAAAGTTTTTATTCTCTGCCCTTTTAATTTTATTAAAACAGCAAGTTGCTTAACTGCATTTATTCCCTTCTCTTTTTGTCGTACACACATACATTCATATCTATATATTATTTACAAGTACAAGTAATATGTTCAATATGGATCCATGCGGCGAATGTCTCTCTGACCTCCCCCCCGATGGAGACTTCGTGACATGCTTTAGATGTGAACGAAAAATGCATTATGGATGTACTACAATCTCCGAAAAATCATATCGGAAAATGACTACGGCTAGAAAGGAGGAATGGAGATGCTCAGCCTGTAGAAAGGAACTCACGGCACTTTCCACGCTCAAATCGATGCCAGTTGAAGTTACTCCAGCACAGCCTTTGTCCAAAAGGATGAGAAGCGTGAGTTCTCCAGATGCTCTACAACAACTAGGAATAACACCTATAACAAACGCTGAAGCAACTACATCATCATCACTCGACAACCATAATCAGATCATTTTAAACGAAATGAGGAAAATGAGAAAAGAAATGTCTGAAATAAATAATAGTTGTGAGTTCGTAGCAAGCAAATATGAAGAAATAAAACAGCACATGACATCGAACAATGAAGCACTACAGAAATTGTCGAACGAAATAAAAGAACTCAAAGAAAGCAACACGAAAAAAGATCAACAAATATGCGTAATGGAAACAAAGATAAACACACTAGAACAACAATTATTAAAAAACAACATTGAAATCAAAAACATTCCACCGACACAAAATGAAAATTTGATTGAAATCGTTCAAGCACTAGGTAAAACAATAGACTGTACAATAAACAACACCGATATCACTGACATCTACAGAACGAACAAAAAAAATCCGAACAAAACAACAATAATAGTTTCTTTTGCGAGCCACACTTGCAAAACGAATGTAATTAAAAAATCGAAAATCATTCGCAATATTCCTCTAAAGAAAATTAGGGAAAATACTTGCAATGGTCAAGCTACAGTGACAGAAAATGATGCATTTGTTTTTGTCAACAATCAACTCACACCAACTAATAAACATCTTCTCTGGCTGGCAAAAAATAAAGCTAGAGAGTGTAACTGGAAATTTGTGTGGGAGACAACAGGTAAAATACTTGCAAAAAAAAATGAAAACGGCGAAACAATACACATCGGTACTTGCAACGATGTAAACAAGATCACCAACTAATATTGATGCATATGATCGGATCGAAAAAGAAGAACGAAGTAAAAAAATCAAAATGGAAAACCTATATAGTGAAGCTGATGTCGATTTTAGGGTAATACATGGTGTTACCGGAATCGAAAAAGAATTTTTAGAAAAAATGAATTTTTGTTGTATAAGTTTTAATATAAGATCCATTACAAAAACATGGGATACTTTTATGGCGGAAATTGAAAATGTACTATGTTATGTAGATATATTAGTGCTGAATGAAATTAATATACCTGAAAAGAAAAATGATTTCTATAATATCAATGGATTTAAACCTGAATTTATAAATCGTAACGCAATGAAAGGTGGAGGGGTCGCAATTTATATTAAAAACAATATAACATATAAAATAATACCAACAAACCCAATATATTACGAAGGCATGCATCTAGAAATCACACATAAAGGTGAAGTAAAGCATATACATGCAATCTATAGGCCACCAAGTACTAGTGTCACAAGGTTCATTGACGAATTAAATGAAATCATTAAAGAAAATAAGGAAAACATATTGTTAGGTGATGTCAATATAAATACACTAGATGAAAATAACTCACTTGTCTTAAAATACATTGAGATGATGGCGTCGAAAGGACTGACAAATGTCATTAAACAACCCTCGCGTGTTGATATAGCAAATAACACTGCAACGCTTATAGACCATATCTATGTAAGCGTCACTAAGCTGGATATATTCTCAGCAGTAATTGAAACTGATCTTTCTGACCATTACGCCATTTTATATGCTACTAAATGCTTAAATAATACAGAATCATCTGATAAAGTTGAGGTTAAATGCATTAACCAACAAAAAGTTAATGAGCTAATAGAGCACACAAACTGGCAAAATATACTCAAAGAAAATGATGTTGAAAATCTTTATAATAATTTCGTACAAGAAATTAATAAAATCTATACTGAAGCAAGCAAAACCACATCAAACCGAAGATTACGGAAACATAAAGAATGGATTTCGTCTGAAATACTGACAATGTGTAAAAAAAGAGATGAGCTTTATAGGAGATGGAAAAACAGCCCGAGGAGTAAAATGTATGAAAGCGAATATAAAAGTTATAGAAATATAGTTAATAAAAATATTCAACATTTAAAGGCAAATTTCTATAAACAACAATTTGCAAACGCTAATAATGATCCGAGGAAAACATGGAGTATTGTTAATGAACTTCTTGGAAGAAAGAAACGTACAATAGACGAAACTATTAAAAACAATTTTTCAAACACAGACGACGGTTTAAATGAAATTGTGAATAAATTTGCGGAACAATTTTCGAACCAAGCTTCGAAGATTATACATATGTGCAATAAACGAACTTCAAACCATGAGAGTTGGCAACTTCAACAAAACATTTATTTAGAGGAAGCAACGGAATCAGAAGTTTTCATAATGTTGTGTCGATTGAACGACAAAAAAGGTCCTGGAGCGGACAATATTAGACCAGTTGATCTGAGAATAAATGCTATTTACCTCACTCCAGTAATCACAAAGATTATAAACCGTAGTATATGTCAGTCTTATGTTCCAAAGCTGATGAAAACGTCGATCATTCGCCCAATATATAAAGGAGGAATAAAAAATAACGTTGAAAACTATAGACCAATAGCGATTTTGTCAGCGGTTGAAAAATGTATGGAGGAAGTGATTGTTAGTCGACTAAATAGTTTTATGGTCAAACATAAAGTGATACACCCAAACCAGTACGCATTTCAAAAAAGTAAGAGTACCGGGTCGTTATTGGGTGAATTTAACAATACGGTTAATGCTGGACTAAACAAAAGCCATCACGTACTTGTGCTATTCATCGATTTTAGCAAAGCATTCGATACTCTGACCCACGAAAAGCTACTGGAAAGTGTTAGTAGAAATGGCTTAAGAGGAGTACTAGCCAATTGGCTTAGAAGCTATCTGACTGATAGAACGATGAAAGTCAAAGTTTCGGATACAGTTAGCAGTGAAAAAGCAAGCGAGTATGGTGTCCCACAAGGCTCCAAATTAGGCCCTATACTGTTCATATTATTTACTAACGAACTTTTGAGAGTATTTAAAAAATGTACTGCGTATGCCTATGCCGATGACATTGCAATCGTGGTAAAACACAAGTATCTAAATTCTGCCGAGGAGATATTACAGAATGAATTCAACGCCGTCTCGAACTGGTGTCATGATAACGGGCTGGTTATAAATGCGTCCAAAACAAAGGTGATGCATATACGTGCTCCAACTAAGCGGGCGGAAACTGTCCAGATTTTTCATCGAAATGGCTGCTCTTCACCATCAGCGAACATCGAACCAATAGAGGTAGTAAGATGCATAAAATATCTCGGAGTAACCATCGACGAGCATTTCCTGTGGCGAGAGCATATTAATGTCCTGCGTCTTCAGCTAAAGAGCACTATTTTTGCAATGGTGTATCTTAAGCGATATTCAAATCTTGAAGTGCAAAAGCAGGTGTACTACTCGTTAGCTGAGTCGCGCATAAGATACGGGATCCTGGCCTGGGGAAACGCAGCGAAATCTCATTTAGACAAAATATCCAACCTACAACATCGTCTTCTTAAAACTATCAGAACTAGTAATTCTAATTTTAAAATTTTAGATGTAAAAGCAATCTTCCAGATGACAGCATTGCTGTACTATATGAACGACCAGCGCTTTCTGCAACCTATTCGCCACACGATCAACACAAGAAGACGAGCCCAAGAGATGTTAGACGTTCCTGAAACATACAACCTTTACGGAAATCGAGAGCTAAGATGTACAATACCCAAACTACTCAATGCACTTCCTAAAATTTTGAAAGTCATTCCAAATTTTAAAAAAAGAAAAAAAGAGATAAAGAAGTATTTACTTGAATTGTATTTTGTAAAGTAAAATTATAAAAACTTATTGAAATTATTTGAAACTAAAATTACTAATTAAATTGACTTGTGAAATGAAATAATTAAAATCTAAAAATCACTTCAAATCTAATTTTCTATACAACCACCTGCAGATAAGCACTTTGCTTTGCGGGTAAATTATATAATGTAAACTAAAAGTTAATAAAAATCTTTAAATCTTAAAAAAAAAAAAAAAATGTACAGTCGGACTCCGCTATAAGCATAAGGAAATCATAGGGGATTCCCTCTGTAAAAAAAAAAATTTGAAGACACTGTTTTCAGTTTTGATTGTTTTCGCTCCGATGCTTGTCCGTCTGTCCGAACCAATTTTGTTCTTTGATCTATCTCAAAAATTAATTGACGTAGATGGCTGAAATTTGCAGACAACATCAGGTATTACCAGTAGTTAAACGAGGAATATCAATAAGACAAGGAGTAATAGTAATTTGGTGAAAAAATAGTTTTCTTCATATAAAAAACTGTATAATTTTGAACAATCGACACACTAACGCTTTCAAGACACCATCTGTGACCCAGTACGGAGCCTGATACTCGCACATGGTCGGTTTTTTTTATATATTTAGAGTTCTCTATAGCGAAATCCTTCTATAGCAAATTCCTCTCTGTAACCAAGTTTTTTTTAAGCACCCAAATATACTTCTTCATTTAGAATAACTTGTCTATAACGAATTTAATCAAATACACATAAAAAACGACAGATAGGTAAGGTAAGGGTAATTTTTTTACAATTGCTCTTATGAATACACAAATGTTCTTATATTTAATTTACAAATGTAAATTCTGCACCCACTGCAGCACTGCAACATGTCTCTGTTTATAAAACCTCTGCATAGCAACGCATTGAATTAAATTAAATAGACTTGGCAGCATCGAATTTTTAAATTCATTTGTCGTCTGTGTCGCACTCTCGTATTTTTCCCCGCATTGACAGCAACCGATGCAAATCGAATTCTGCACATCTGTTTTATCTGCAGTACTGATTGCAGTGAAGCGTTCAGAATTTCTGCACATGTGTTTTGGACATTACGCTTGTCTATCAAGTTGTGACTGTCTCTTTTTATACCCTCCACAGGAATGTATATTCAAGAAGGGGTCACCGCACCGGAAACCCCATGAAGTATATTATATTCTAAATCAGGATAAAATTCTGAATCGATTTAGCCATGTCTGTCCATCTGTTCGTCTGTCTGTTTATCTAAAAACATGATAGCGTCCAAACGAATTGACCTAGGAGAAAAAAATTTTGTGAGAGGATTTAATGGTCAGGATTTGGGAAGTTATTTTAGAGAAATACATATTCACAAACATTACCTAGCAGTTACATTTTCATCCAAATCTAAAATGGAGTTTTCGAGATATGAGCAGTTTTTAAAGTGCCATTTTTAGCGATTGGGGTGGAAATCGAAGGACGTATTCAAGGTTCAAAAATACTGTTTTGCAACTATTTAGCTCAAAATTGAGCAAATTCTATTACTATTGATTTAAGCATTACCTGCCAGTTACATTTTTATCATAATCGAAAATGGCGTTTTTGAGATATGAGCGCAGTTTTTTAAAGTACTATTATTAGAAATTTGGGTGGCTATCTAAGGACGCAGTCTTATCAGAGAAAAACTGAGTTTACTATCAAGTTTAAAATGACGATAGTATCTTAAAAATAAATATTTGTTAAAATCGTTTTTACCGTTTTCGAAAAAAATCAAAGTTTCAAAACTGCCGTTGCTGGACTTTCTAGCGAAAAACTGGGTATGCAGTACCACATTAACTCAACTATCAATTTTGGTTCAAATTGTTAGAGCCGGTTTCGAAAAAATCTAAATTGTTTAATATTTCGTAAAATTTTGTTATGGGAAGCACCTAATATTAAGGGCTAGCATTTAAAAAAACGCCATCAAACTCTAAATACGAAGTTTGAAAGAAATCCGTCTAAGCGTTTAGATTTCCCAGGGGGGACAGACAGACATACGGACGGATAGAATTGCGAGACCAAATTTTTTGGGGTCCCCTATCATCGTTATATCAGAATTGATCAAAACCACGAGTTCGAAATTTTATACGAAAACAGTATCTTTCTCTTACTACGTATACGAGAAAGTTAAAAAGCCGAAACTGGTATTTTTAAAATGGATGTATGTATTTTCAAAGCTTTTATACAGCAGAAAATGCTTAAACAAAACTTGATAGTCGCGAATAAAGCCAAATTTTGTTCTGGCCAACTATTTTACTAAATGACCAAGGATAGGACGGCATATCCATGGAACCAGTCTTGCACAAAGTCATCGAAACTTTAGTGCATATGATACCAAAAGCCATCCCGCATAAGATGCTATATGGCTTAAATAGAAGAGCCCATGATTGAGGTATCAATGGGAAGTAAATCAAAGAGAACACCTGGAGCAGAGCCAATAAAGGTTCTTCTGTGGAGTCTTATACTTTCATTATCATCATTGAATTATAATAGGCTAAGTAAATTTTTTTTGTCGTACCGAATACGGCGATGTTTCAAAACCAAAATTATTGAAATGTGGACCAGATGAAAGGCTAATTTTTGCAGATGATCTTCCGCAAGTATTTTTTTTTTTTCACAAACAATAAAAATTAACAAAATACAGAATTTTTGGTTGTTCACTACACGTACACATACAGTGCGGTTCATTTAATTAGACGCACAAGAGATAAGTTATAGATTTTGAGATAATTTATAGATCTTGTTTTTTTTTTTATTATTTGGAATCAAGAGAAAAAAAAACCTATTTGGTAAAAAAGTTCATTACGTCTTTGGTTCAATATAAAGCAAACATATTTTTAAACTTAATAATAGGCCCGTAACGGTAGTACCACTAATTTATTTCTATACCATCACCATGCAAAGATTAGGTTAGATTAGGTTCGTCATTGTGAATTGAATTTAGCCAGCTGCTAGCCAGCAGCTCTCCAACTGGGGAGAAAATCAAGAGTTGTTGCCAGCAGTTGCCATGCCAGCAGGTTGTTGTTTTAATTAGCATGTGTAATGTGCCTCAACTGCCAACTACTGGCAACTACTGGCTGGCGAGGTTTCATAAAAACACAACTAATATCAGCAAGCTCCCCGAAGAAGTCCTCTCCTAGAGTTTGTTTTCTAATTGAGGATAGTGCCGGGCAGGTTCATAGTAGGTGGAACGGTGTTTCCTCCTCCTCCTCATCCATGCAACTGCGACAAAAGTAATTAGCGTCAACCCCAAGCCTTGCCTCCAGCATTAAATGTAACTCTTGTGCGTGTAAGCAAGTGAACCGCACTGTACAATATAGAATCTTACAAACGAAAGCGCGGTGGGGTTTTCCCATTTTTTTTAAAAACCTTATTGTAACGTTTTTATTTAATGCGTTCTTCTATTTACTTACAGGTAAGAGACAGTTATCAAAGTGGTGGCTAAAATAATTGGTAAGTTTTATTAACATGTTGGTATTTCCACAAAATCTGCAAAAGCCAAACTTTGTAAAATGGGATATTTATTCACACTCGCCATATATCTAGTTCAAAACTACTTTTGTCATCAAGAGCTCTTTGCGTCCATGTGAACCGCTAATAACTTTAGGTATTTCCCTCACTTTAAACCCAAATAGCTAGCTATATTTTTATTATTCATTTCATTAAATTCACCCTATTCTCTATATACATTTAATAATAAAATGCAATTTCGGTCAGGACCGTTAAATTTAATTTGAAAACAAATCCAATTGAAGCTGAACGTTATCGGTGGATAGCTAAACCTCTGCCTGCAAGCAACTACGATTTCCAGTCAAAACTATAACGCTTTTGTAGCGGTTTTAATGTTAAACTGTTTTCGCAAAAAAAAAAAAAGACTATAACAAAAAACCATCAGGATAGGAAAAAGTTAAACATATCCTCAAACACTGGTAAATAGCTTGCAACAATAACACTTGAACAACAAAGTTAAAAAAACATACAAAAACTCCCCAACCCTGTGAACGAAAGGTGGCGCTGACGATTTGGCCAAATCAACAATTTCAATACGGAACCCACTCTGAATGTATTTGCTCTAGCTGGTTAAATGGATTTTTATGATACCTCCTCCTCCCCCCCACCAGCTTGTTCCATGGGAAAGTTCACATAAAAACGGAAAAGTTCAAAATCAAACAAATAGAATTGTTATCGAAATTAAAACATTTTCCGGATACTCATCGACGACGTAGAGATGAAAACTATTCGATATCCTTTTTATGTGTGCCGGCTTTTGTTTGACTCCAATTTAAGGATATATATACGGGTAGCAAAACATTTTCAACATGTATTGAGGCGTGGCATTATCGGCTTCCACAATGGGTGCCACATCAACTGGCTGGAGTGTGGTTAATGTTTAAGGTTTAAATGTTAAGCTTGCCAGGGATTTATCCTTTATTGACAGTCAGAATGATAGTTTTAATCCGTTCGCGTTAGTCTTTTATTTCGAAATAATGGCCAAGAGTGCTGCATTTTACAATGGGCCATCACTAAAAGGTGGTGGTTTTGGTTCGGTTTTCATACGGATTTCAAAGGTAAACTTGTTGTTTCGAGGTTAAATTGATGGTTAGCATATGAATATGAAAGAACAGTTATTGAAAAACGCTAATTTCGATTTGCATTTTTTGGAAATATGTACTTTGAATAGATTTATCAAACGACTCGAGCGCGTTTAAAATGCTTTATTTTGAGTCACTCTATTGAGGGTGTACTTATAGCCTAAAAATATGCAATGCATTAATTTTTTTGTGTAGATACAAAGTAGGTCAACAAATCTGTAATTTTTTGTAGATTTTTTTGTTTGTTAAAAAAAAAATACACGCGGAAGATCATATGCGAAAATTCACCTTTCATTTGGTACATATTTCATAAAATTCTGTTTTGTAATACCGCCGTAATCAGTACGACAAAAATGTGTAGCCTCTCAATAGTATAATGATGATGATGTACAAACAATTATGGCTACGGAAGTGTAGGGTGGAACCACCATAGCTAATGTTGTTCATTCGGCAGAACAGTAGAGTTTTTCGAACTCGTTCCCGGTATTGTCCCGACTCTTGAAAAGACCAATTTTCCAATGTGTCATGAAAATAGAAATTTGTTCTGTGAAAAAAATATAATGAGGAAATAATTAATTTCTATTTGCGTACCTATGTTGTCAAAACAGAGAAGGTTAGGTTAGGTTAGAGTGGCAGGCCGCAACAAGTGCAGCCTCACGTAGGCCAGAGGAGGCCCATTGTGATACCACAGGATCTGATGATCTCACAACTACCCGTTGAACCAAGAGGAGCTGAAAATAAAGCGTTGGATGCAACTTATGCTAGCTAGCGAGTTCGCCGAGATTGTCGAAGAAGTATTCTCCGAGATAAAGCTTTCTACGAGTTGAAAGGGCAGGGCACGTGCATAGGAGGTGAAGAATTGTCTCTTCCTCCTCCTCGTCCATGCAGCTTCTACAGAAATCATTGGAGGGGAGGCCCAGCCTGAGAGCATGTCTCCCAATAATGCAGTGCCCCGTGATGACACCTATTAATATGCTTATGTTGGATCTTTTTTGTTTTACAAGATTGTTGGAGCGCTTAAGATCCAGCATGGGCCAGATCTGTTTCGTTATGGAGCACGTGGTGCAGTTTGACCACCTGCGATTAGTGGCGCTTGTCGCATTTTGTTGAATTAAAAGTCTACACTTAGCGAGAGGCATATAGAGATTCTCCTTTTCCGGTAGAATCGACAGCGTTGTGCCGTGCCTAGCGAGTTCATCGGCCTTGCAGTTCCCTGGAATGTCCCTGTGGCCCGGCACCCATATAAGGTGAATTTTGAACTGCTCCGCCATCTCGTTAAGAGACAAGCGACAGTTGAGGGCGGTTTTGGACTTAAAGATGACAGAGTCCAGGGATTTAATCGCGGCTTGACTATCGGTAAAAATCACGATATCCTTTGCAGATATTACATTATACCGTAGCCACGATAGGGCCTCCTTGATCGCCATGATTTCCGCCTGGAACACGCTACAATGATTGGGAAGACGGAATGAGATCGCACAGTTTAAATCTTGGGAGAAAACACCACCTCCCACTCCTGTTTCCGTTTTTGACCCATCTGTATACAGGCAGACGGATTTCCTGTGAGTCACTGCAGCGCTCTCCCAGTCAGTTCTGGAGGGTATGCATGTAACAAAATTCTTACTGAATTGAAACTGGGGGAGGGTGTAATCAGTATCTTTAGGGATGCATTCTATTTTATCTAGAATAGACGAGTGACCAGTTTGTCGACTAGTCCACAAACGGATTGCTTTCATACGGATGGCTGCACTTGCTGCCACTTGTTTGCAGTAGAGGTCTAGCGGTATCAGGTAAAATAGTATGTCCATCGCCGCTGTTGGAGTGGTCCTAAGCGCTCCACTGATGCACACACATGCCGTTCTTAGCACACGACTAAGTTGCTTACAGTGAATAGCCT
Organism: Cheilosia soror; assembly: GCA_949372485.1. Lineage (NCBI taxonomy): Eukaryota > Metazoa > Arthropoda > Insecta > Diptera > Syrphidae > Cheilosia > Cheilosia soror. The sequence continues at coordinate 37,472,997 of OX443561.1, forward strand.
TTTCCAGCGCAGTCCACCAGACGACGACACCATACGTGAGTATAGGTCTAATGACGGATACATAGAGCCAGTAAGTGATTCGAGGCTGAAGTCCCCATTTGCTACCAATAGCTTTCTTGCAGCAGTATAATGCCGTGGTGGCTTTCTGAACCCTCTGCAGTATATTGGGTGTCCAGCTCAGTTTGCTGTCTAAAGTGAGGCCTAAGTATTTAGCCGTGTTAGAGAGCACAAGCGGAGTGCCATTTAGTTTTGGAGGGACAAAGACGGGTGTTTTGTACTTCCTTGTAAAGAGGACCATTTCAGTTTTCTGAGGATTGACGCCAAGCCCACATGTTTTGGTCCATTTAGAGAGCCTAGAGAGGGCGTTCTGCATGAGATCCCTAAGCGTATTGAGATGTTTCCCCGAGACAGCGATAGCAACGTCGTCTGCATAGGCAATTACCTTGCACCCTTCCCCTTCCAGTATTAGTAGTAGCTCGTTCACCACTAGGTTCCACAGAAGAGGTGAGATCACACCACCTTGTGGCGTACCCCTACTGACGAACCTCCGAGCCGACGCTTCGCCCAGCTTTGAATTGATGAACCTGTTGGTAAGCAGCTGATTCACCCATTCGCCAGTCGACTTATCAATTCCAAGGCTCGTCAGTGCGCCAATAATTGCCCTTGGTTCGACGTTGTTAAACGCTCCCTCAATATCAAGGAAGGCTACCAATGCGTATTCTTTACAGTCTAAAGATTTTTCAATAGTTGATACGAGTGAGTGAAGGGCCGTTTCAACCGATTTCCCTTTACTATACGCATGCTGGGAGGCTGACAGAAGATTTGCGTTAACTCTCCAGCGTATATGGGAGTCTATCAATTTCTCTAGAGTTTTCAGCAGAAATGATGACAATGTTATGGGTCTGAGATCTTTGGGGTAAGCATGCGAGCTTTTACCAGCCTTGGGTATGAAGACCACGTTTACTTCCGTCCATGACTTGGGAATGTGAGACAGATCCAGGCAACTTTTGAATATTACAGTTACCCATGGAAGAATAAGTTCCACATTCTGTTGAAGCTCGGCCGGTATTATACCGTCAGGTCCAGGAGACTTGAACGGCTTAAAACCGCCTATAGCCCAGATAATTTTGTGCTTGGTCACAAGATGGGAGGAGCTACTTAGTATTGACCTACTCGAAGTCACAGTAGGACTCGTGTCGACTTTGCAGCTATTTGGAAAGTGGGTATCCAGTAGAAGATTTAGAGATTCTGAACTGGAGATAGTCCACCAGCCGTCAGCTCTCTTAAGATAACTCGGTATCCTAGGAGTCGCTGCAAGGATTTTTCTGAGCCTAGAGGCCTCAGAGATTTCTTCTATATTTCCACAGAAGTGTCTTCAAGAATTTCGTTGGGCTTTCCTAATTTTGGTTTTATAGAATTTGAGGGCCTCTTTATACGAGATCCAGTCGGTGGCTTCGCGAGATCGCTTGGCCAGATTGAAGAGCTTCCTGCATGTTTTGCGTAGAGATATTATCTCCTAGGCTTATGGTATAGCATGGAAAATCATTGCCGCCATTTTGACATTTACACGTATTCACAGACAGGGTCTAGTTCTTACTGGTTTGTGGTTGAATTGCAAGTAAATTCATTCGTCTTATTAGTGCGATCTCACATGAGCACACAGAATCGAAGGATGGTGCACAGTCGATCACACCGATGGACGTGTATTTGTGTGCGCATGCGCAGCCATTCCCTCGCTTCGACATATATTTCGTTATGCATACATGGATGCGACCGACATTACACGTATTAAAGGTACATATCTAATAAATTCCGAGAACCCATTTTCGTTTTGTTCTGCGCATCCGTCAAAAAGGCATAGAGATACCAATGTATGGTCCCATTGTCAGCCCTGAAACCTCAAGCGCGCGCATTTTATTTTTATACGTTTATTGTCAAGGTCACAGCATGTTCCCAAACCTTCCAGTAACTTGATGGGTTTTGACTTGGTCTATCTTTTCACTTTCCACTTCTGAAACTAGATCTACAGTGGGCACTTTTGATGGACACATCTCTTCATAACCTTAGACTGCGGGGCCAAGAGTCGATTCATAATATTGATTTAAATGATGCGTAAACCAATCTAACGACCCTAAGTCCTTTTTCCAATTGGTCAACTATAATATCCGATGGATAACCTCCTTAACTCTCTTAGGAAAACGTCTCCTAACATGGCTTTCAAAAAGATAGATCAACTACTAAGACTTTTTTTTAATCCTCTTCAAACTGTTTGCCCTTGTCACCCTTTTAAAACCAGCAGTATAGCAATCTCGTTGGGTTCGTACAATCGTCCCCTCTTAGCAACATCTGGTGTCTCACAAAGCCTGTCATTTAAGTCCCCTCTTTTCTTCATCCTAACCATTTATATGAAGAACGATAGTTAGCATCTTAAGAAGCTTAACAAACACTTCGGCTCTCTCTCTCTCTCTCTCTCTACGGGGACGATAACAAATTATTTCTGTACCTCGAAACTCATGTCTCCTTTAACTCCTTAATTTTTCAACCTGATGCCTTTAAAATTGCTTAAAGCTCAATTGAACCAAATGCCAATCCATTACACTATCACGCAAGTGCCACAAGTCGCCTCTCTGACTTTATTTTCTGAACGTTCAACCAATCTCTTTCGTTCAATCAAAGATTTAGATGGAGCTAAATTTTCGTTCGCATATAGACGAAATATATAATTAGTAAACCCAACTTATCACTCGGAAACCTTAAATTTTGGTCTAAAGAATTCCCCTTGCGTGACCAGATCCCTTACCGCCTCCGCATTGAGTAGGTATACTCACGAAGTTCTTGTCCTCAGAATCGAGAACGTGCGACGTAGGGTTCCTCGTTCTGATCTTTGGGGTCTGGCCCTGGGACGATCCCTGTATCTTCCCTCCACACACAGACCGCCTCAATCTTATTATAATCTGAATCTAATCTAATCTGATAATCTATTTTCTTTAACACAAACGCCCGCAATTAAGGTACGTTGCCCTCTTCTTTCATATTCACCGACCCATCCTACGTCATATGGCTCCAACGAACAAATATCACGCATGCTGCTAAGGGTTAACTCAAGCCTTTTAGTTTTCGATATCAACAGTGTAGCATTGCGCCCGTCGTAAACTCGATCTCTCTCACAATTTTACCTTACCTTTAAGTAATAGTGTTTTAAGGCCTCTCATGTCTTAGTTATAACTTTTTACTTAAAGTCTAATTGTTAGTTTTAGGCGGTAGTAAGCCTACCACTAAAATAAATAAAAATATTCGCATTCGCCAACTTAAAGTTTTCTATAATTGTTTCTTAATACTTAAGGCATTTGCTAGTACATTCTTTTCTTGTCCGGTGTAGACTAGTCTAAGTGTATATTGACAGTCCTGCTGTATCGTCCACGATGTAAAATATAGACCTTCTTGTTGACTTGACAGCATTTATTTAAATTGTTTCTTATTCGCGACTAAGCCTTTTATAAGCTGCATTTGTCCCAACGCATCAGTGACAACTCGCTCTGTTCTAGCAAAGACGCTAATGTCATCACTGTGCAAGCAACCTTAATGGAACATTGAGCGCTCTCCTGAATTTAGAAAGAATGCCAAACTTGAAGTAGTTCTATATAGCTCGACTCTATAATTGACGTGAAGTTTTCAGAAGCAGCTCGCTTTCCGACAGTAGCTTCCTTTTCTATAATTACATATAATGTCACCTAAATCACACTCAGATCCTTAGATAGGAACTACTTTACCGACGAGGTCACAAAAACACTCTTTAAATAAGCCCTTATAAGGCTGATGTTAACGAAATGACCCTTAATGTGGAATGTTATGAGATGAGTGACAGATGAGCAGTCGCAAAAAGTCGAACAAGTGTTACCAATGTAATAAAAATTCATGTAGCATATTTCGCATTTCCCCCTTGTAAATAATTTATACAAACAAAAAAAAAAAGATGTCACCGCCTATTTCAACCAATTTGCTGCTATTAAAGTACAATCACTATAATAATTGAAAATTAGGTATAAGTAAAAATTTTGCATTTAATTTGCCACCCCAAGGTCGTGTTGTTTCCAATCTGCTGTATTATTTAAAAATATTTATTTTACTGCAATTCTAAAAATAAATTTCATTTTCAATATGGTGATTATAAGCCGCCGTTTTGTTGGTCAATTAAAATTAATTAGTTTCACGTTAATTACGTGTAAAGTAAGTTCGCTGTGACTCTTTTGTTTGCATGAAATTCAAATCGAAAAACCACTCTGCGCTGAAGGCATAAAGTCTATAGACTGGTGGTATATGCATGATTGAACAAAAAATACTTATATATATATGCAATTTTATAAACTTAATTGAAAGGTGTATTTTTTTTTTTTTTGCTACCTAATTAATGGTCAACATTATTATTAAGTAGAAATGTTAAATTTTTATTGGTGAATGGAAATTTTGCCGAGCAGGTGGGTTTCTGGTTCTTCAACTTTGAAAAGTGAGCTAATTATTTATTTAGTTCAATTATTTATTTTGTAAAATCAGTCCACACAGTGAAAGATAGACAGTTTTTTTCTGGCAGTACATTTATATCCCCCCAATGATTGGAATTGGACAATCTAAACAGTTGACAAGTGCATATTTGGGATGTCCATTCATGACTTCTGCTACTACGTCAATCAAACCAACACCTGTCTTCAATAAGAGAAAAGTTGCAATGTTTTACTATTTCCACCTTGAAAGCAGTGAACTTCTTCAGCCAACACCAACTTGATTGGTTACTCTCATAAGTTCCACCTACAACCAGCATGTTCACACCAATTAAATGGGGTTTCGTTGAAAATATTGTAACGGGCTGTAATAATGTAGTACAACAATATCCACTCAGGAAATTGCAATATCTACTCCGTGTAGGTGTGCACACTATGGAGTTGCACTGAACTGGCGATTGTATCTTTTGCTTTAAGAAAGTGTATCTCTCCCACTGAACTTTCGACATTTTATAGTGAACAACATCGGGTAAGCACGGTCTTAACCAATTATCTGATATGGTCCAGACGGAATGTGGTAATTCAGATTTTGTGACTGGCACAAAAAAAAATCACTACAGACGCAAAAAAAAAAATAAAAATAAATAAAAAATAGTAAAGTCACGATTTATTCGAGTTGTTTCCTTCCCTGGAATGCAGACGATTGGCAACGCTAATTTGATTAGAGGTCATTGGGTTAGGTGAGTGATGTAACTTATTGTTTTTGCTAATTTAATACTAAAGTCAAAATTGTGTCATTAGGTACTATGTCATAATGGAGGTGATTCAATACTTACTTACACCACCATCTTTCCTGCTTGTGGAGAGGACGACGATACAGCTGAACATTTCCTCTGTAGTTGTTCTGCCTTAGCTCGCATCAGTTGGCGGATCTTGGGGGCTGACGTAGTGAGTGCCGAACATATAAGCTCTTCATCACTGAAGCTCCTTGTGATATTTCTTCGAAAGACGTGAAAACTAAGTACAGCAAAGTAGGGTGTCTGTTTGGCAGTACAATGGAGCAGTAGTTGTGTTTCAGTGCTCCATCGGATAGTAACAATCTCCGACAAAAAAAAAGGTTGTGTTTCAGCGCGGGGTGGACCTGATCATTAACCAATAGGCACTGTTTTTAGTCAACAACTGCATTCAGTTTTTTCAGATCCACTTCCATTTTTGCGTTCTATCGGCTCGGTCTGCCCCTACTGCGTTGTCTCAAAGACTCTACAGGCTGCAGCATTTGCGTTCATCCGCTAGTTCTAGTTGTCTTAGACGACATGTGTCCTATTTTTTTGACTAGGTCTATGTCGCTGTCGTAAAGTTCGTCAATACACAACTTATCCGCTTGCCGCTTCTGTTCCAATTGTCTATGTCCTTTTTTGACATCAAAGGTCTCGGTGAGAGTGTTTCCGACCTTAATGGACCTTCTCTTTTGTCATGCGTCACATTCTGACAAGTTTAACAGGGGTGCCAGAGCTAGACGCAAGGCTCACTATAAATCCTATAATTTGCGGCCTTAAAATCGAGAAACAGATGGTGGTAGGGCTGCCAGATGAAATTTTATTAAAATCGGGACACTAAGGTCCAAAAATCGGGACAAATCGGGACACAAAAAAAAATCATTTTTATACACATATTATGGAAAACTAAAGGCATTTTTAACTCTACCTATACATAAACATACGTTAAAAATAACAAAGAAATAATAATAATTCAGGGACTTTCAACATTCAGTCTGACAGTTAGGTACGAGTACATAACCATATTGCATAATATATTTATCGTTTGAACTTATTTTCTAAATAAGTATTTGACCAATGAGATCTTCCTTATAAAACCTATGCAAACATCTTTACAACTATTGGCGTATTTTTTTGGGAAGTGAGTATGTATAACAAAACCAAAAGTGAGTAGATATACAAGTTTTGCATGTAAAAGTAAAAGTGAGCTAGCTATAGATTCTCAAAAAAATACGCCTTATATTTGCAATTCAGTGTAATAAAAGTAACCTTCTTAGCCACGGGTAAATTTTTTATGTTTTTGGAGCAAACCAATCTTTTGACGGTGACTTGTTAACCAAAAAAGTCATGTCTGATAAATACAATATAACAATAACAATTATTAAGGACACCTTGTCATATATAAAACAACGTGGCGCCACCAATTCACCAGTCTTAAAATGCCATCCTATATTGAATGCTATGCTTGGTCATCTCGCATGTTTTTAGTTTCTTCTAAAATTCTACTCAGTTGTAATGCTAAAAACCACGTCGTCACCACCCGCTTGCCACTCGAAAAGTAAAATCGTTCGAAGGCACCAAACTGGCATAACGCCACCTGAAAAATGTCACGCCGCGTCGGTCGCCGCTACTCCGCTTTGATGAGCGTGTATTTCATCCGATTAAACTCGGTTAGTACCTACAATGGTGGCCATAAGTATTTTGACAAAACTAAAGTTAATTCTACTCATAATTTGAACTTACTTCATGTAAATTTTGGGATCAATGGAAAGGTCATTCAAATTCCGTTTGAATGATACAAAACTTTCCTTAACCCTTTAAGTACCCATTGAAAATTTTGAACTTTTGTAAAAGTCTACTTTTTTGACTTTTTTCCTCGGTCAAAAAAAAAATGTTTTGATGCAAAAAGTTTCTTCCTACAACTCTAATAGTGACTGCAAACAATTTTTTTTCAAAAATCTCTTCACTAACATTTTTTATGATTTTTTTGAAAATTGCTAAAAATGACTATTTTAGTCACTTTTTCCTCCTTTTCATACAAAATTACTAATACTGCCGCCAGTTTGTTTGAATTTAAAAGTAAATATTTATATATGGGTTCTGTCGACTTGACAGCTTATTTTTTCATATTTCTATATGGATAAATGCATTCACAGCAACAATTGCAATTTCTTATAGTCCTTAAGGTTTGTAACACATGTTAATATTGATTTATTTGTTATTTTCGATCGTTTTCAAACGATGTAGAATAAAAGTCAGAAAATCGGGACAAAATCGGGACATTTTGTAAATCGGGACAGAAATCGGGACAGGGTTCAAATATCGGGATTGTCCCGCCAAAATCGGGACGTCTGGCAGGCCTAGATGGTGGGTATCCAATCCTTGTAAAGCTCTTGGGTTTTCTCCAGGAACTGCTATACACAGTTCCAATATTTGGTCTGTTATGGACTTATCGGGCCTAAAACCATACAGGTAGGGGCCAATCAGTACCTTGACAAATGGTCTCAGGCGTTCACATAGGATGGCAGATAGGATCTTGTATCCAATGCCAAGGAGACCGATGACTCTCTAAGTTGGAGCAGTTTGGAGGGTCTACTTTCCTGCAGACTGTATAAACGATGCTGAGTTTCCATTTATCGGGCGTACTTGCTTTCGATCTAATCTGCGAGACGAGTAGGTGTCTGTTCTTTCCTGGGACTTGTTGGGTTTAGATATTGCATCCTTACTTGAAACTAAGTCTCGGCTATCATATTTCAAATTGAATAGGTCTTAAATAGGTTTTCCCTGACAGCGGTCATCTTCGCCACTCCTAGATTTCCTCGCTCACTGATTGATACCAGTCATTGCTCTAGATTTTATGCTTTCAAAATGGGCAATGTCTTGTTGTCTTCATTCAAACATTGATGTAGGTATTTATCAACCGAACCAGATACCCACATAATATGCAATGGGCAGCATATCCTGAACAGCGCCTTCAAAATTGGCAGTACTGTATACTGTCCGCTTACCTATATAGATGAAGTTTGAGAGCTACGAAACTGTTCTATAACGAGTAAAGAAAGTAACGACTGTCAAGCTCTTCACTGTAAGCCCATTTTCACCGCCTTGCGTCTTCCCCTTAACCGTATCTCGGATATCAAACAATTAACCAATCTGTACCCTAAAACAGCCCACAGAACTAAAATTACCATCCGACCTTTATATCCGCATATTTCCGTAAATACCAACTAAATTTGTAATAAGATACACTACATGTGTGTAGGTCCTTCACTTCAGCTAAAAATATATACTAAACAAGATGACATGCCCATTGCCTTGAAGAGGATAAACCGAGGGATAAACATCATTTCCAAAATCGCATTAATATTTAAGTTAATTAAATTGGTAACTAAAGCGTGTGTCACTTCCTAGATGACAGCTCAACCAGTTTACCCCACAACCACATGTACAGAGACGGGTCGTGCATCTCGCATGACAAGCCACAGTACGAGGATAATATTTTATTCGAATTCCAATTGACATATAAATCACCTCAAGCTCACACTCACTCCCACACATAGATTGTGTCCTTGATTGGGGGTTGCTTCCGCAAGAGATCAACGTATATGTACCAAAATAAATGTAATTCAAGTGGATAGTCAGTAACAAATAGTATCTCACTATATGTCGCAGGAAAAGGAACACTTTAAATGCAGCGTATAAAAAAAGGATTCTCCATTTAGTTCCACTTTGCATGGCGCATTCATTGTGTGACACTAGCCTTAAGCCGTCATCTTTGTATGGAAAAGTTCGGAGAAAGATATGCTAATGCAACCAGGACAATGTGTGGAGGTGGACTGTCATGTTCACGTGAACTATTCTACATGGCGTAGGTGCTCTTCCATTTCTTTTTGGCACTCTTATCGTCTCTCTGGGTTTGGTGGACTATTACATCACCATTACCAGACCGCATATGGCAGAGATGAGGTGGTACCTACTAGCATTGTGTGAAAATCCTAATTTGTCCAGGTGGGTAATTAAGTCGCACTAAATGTGTTTTTCATAATAATTGCAAGGAATTCGGTTTATGCATTCCCACAGCTATTGTTGGTCAGATGTGAAAGGATTAGGTTCCTTTTGCTGGGTAGTTCGTGGGATACCTAAGCGGTTGATGATGGTTGTAAAAATGTCTTTCGACCATGCAAATGTCGTCTGCTTTAAATGGACTTGCAGCATCTCTTTGTTTGGCTATTAATTTGTCGTGTAACCTTTTAAGAGGGTTTTCAGTAATAATTTCAAGAAGATGATAAAGCCCATTACAAAACATTTGAAAAGAAATTAGACGTGGCTTAACCACGGGTGAAGTTTTTGGTTTTTAAAAAAACAAAATGAAAGCCGGCTTTGAAAATAATGCAAAAATTCATAAAAACACGCACAACTCTTATTTTTACGATAAAAAATACTTTATTTGCAATTTCTACCGCTGAGTTGTAACAATGAGAATGCTGAAACCACAACCTAAGCAAAATGGCCGATTCTATTCGTCGTTTGTTTCACTACATGACAATAGATGGCGCTGCGGAAACGTAATTTATTTTTTCTTCTTTTAGGGTGCGAAACAAAAGCCGCTTTCGCATATAAAAAAACGAAACGAAATAATGCGAAAATTTGCTTAATGTAACGCCTTTGGTTTTCCTTCTCTTCGCCGTGTAGTTCAATTAAATACAGAGTCTTCTCACATATAGTAGCCCTGAGCAGTATTGCCAAACTGAAGACACACAGCTTTTATACAGTGCAAACCATAATACTCCAGAACTGTTTGCTTCTTTTGACACCTTCATTATTTTAATTGTTGACAAAAATCAAGGAAAATTAAAACTATCAATAAAAAAGCTGTCGTGTGTTTTTCTTTAGTACAAAATGAAAATGCGATTTCAACTGACAGACGGACAAGGCTAAATCGATTCCGAATGTGGTTCTGATCCAGTGTATAATATATACTTTATGGGGTCTCTGGGGACTCCTTCTTGGCGTACCTAATGGAAAAGTGAATATACCTTCCCATAGAGTTTATTTAAAACGAAAACCTAAATGAATCGCGGCCGCTATAATATATTCACAGAATCATGCCAATTTTACAAATGAAACAAAAATGAATTCCATCACCTATTGCTCGTTCACGGATAAGAAAATTCATTCCCAGAGATAACACTAAATCGTTTGATATCTAAATCTAAACTGAAGTGATCTCTCTTCGGCGGACAGCTCTCTGTTCTTTACTATAGATGTCACTTACAGTCCGGTCCAGGGCAGAACACGACCATAACCAACAATTCATTCTATCCAGCTCAGTATCTAGCTAGCTGCCTCATGTTATGCACACCAATTTGTTTGAAGTCGCTTTCCAATTGACTATGGTGGGCTCTTCCTTCTACTTCCTTTTGGCCTAAGAGGTTAAATCAAAGACTCGTGAATCATAGGTATGTTACTGTGCAAAACGCCACCTCAACTGTTGTAAATTAAACTTTTTGAACAGCTCACTGCACAGTACACACACTCCATTAAAGCTGCTCCGAATATCACCCGAAGAATCTTTCCCCAAAAAAAAAAATTGCCAAGTGGCAAGTACATAATAATATGCTTCTACACCACATAATCGGAACTGGAAAGGTTAAGGTTTTGAAAAATGTCCTTTGGGAGCTCATACGGCCTCTTTTCTAATCCCTCCCACATTTCGGTCAGCTTATTCCCATCAATCATACAAATTTTATAACTTTGGCTTCCATGTGTGTCAAGGAATAGCGTTTTAATGATTTTTTGGTATAAGTAATGCCACGCCCCTTTGTCAAATTTCCCCCGGATTTTATAAAATGCTTCCATCATACAATTTGCATACGCCCATTTACCAAATTCCAAGGCTAAAGCTACCTTAAATGGCAAATTAGAATGCTTTAAAAAAAAAACTCCCGATGGGAAGTACCACCCCCCTTTGTCCAATCCCGCTCACATTCAGTAGCAAAGTTTTGCAACTATGATGCCAAAACGTAACATTGTTTCAACTAAGATATGCGTATGTTGTATCGGAGGTGCCACGCCCCCAAATTCAAAATTCTTCGTAGGCATATAAATAGGATGTGCTTGTGCCTGCTTGATCAACTTTACGTTGATAGGTTAGGTTAGGTTAACGGGTTGGTGAAGCTGAATAGCATTCTCTTCACCCCACTTAGGTCCTCGTGGACACATTGTGATACCCTTCAATGGGGTTAGCCGTGTCGTACTGGCTTTATTTTAACCTACCCGTAGTTACTCGACTTTGACCAGCCATCTCGTTGTCCTCAGAAACCTGTAAAGCTTAGATATTGAGACGTTAGAGAGTTCTTGAATATCCTGGAAGTAGTAACTTCCAAGTGTTCTATTCCTTGACAGAGACTTGGGCAGTGACAGAGAAAGTGAGGGGTTTCCTCTTGTGGGCTTCTTCATTACCGCAGCCTCTACAAATGTTGTCATTCTTGAGATTTAATTTCATTGTATGGCTTCTTAGGAGGTTGTGACCAGTAAGGGCGCCAACAATCTTAGACAGCGATATTCTGTCGTATCGCAGAAGTTTGTTGGTCCTGCTTTTGTTGTTACTCTGGCCACATCTTCCGTGATATGTCACAGGTGGTTAGTGATTTCCACCTGATATTGGCTTTCATTCGGATCTTGTATTCCACTCCCTCTCTGAGACTGCAGATTGGTGGCTTGATCGACTAAAGTGCCTAGTCTAGGTCCATTGCAGATCCTTTTCTTGCCAGTTCGTCAGCCCTCACATTGGCGGTTATGTCCCTGTACCCAGTAGAGATTCGTATGAATGTAACGCGAAAATGACCGGTTTTTGATGTCCAACATAGTCCAGTGACCAACATTCACTTTTACCCTCTGTCTTAAAGGGAATTATCACTGGATAGAACTAATGCGAACTTGAAAATGATTTTAAAAAATATGCAGTGTCCAAATGGATCTACTACCCCCCTGGGGTTAAATGATGCGTCAAACAACCCTCATCTGACAAAAGGCAAACAAAAAAAACCATTCGTCCGAAACACCTGTTGTGTCACAGACCGTTCGTATACCTGACCATTGACTTGTGACTATTATGCTTTTGTGTATAGCAAATTTCGTTGTGTCCCAGGACAAGAACATAAGGTTCGTCGCACCCTCGTGTACGTGTAGTAAAAACATGGAAATTAATTTGTATCGCCCAATTCAAAAAGATGTTCCCAACTCTAACCTTCCTAGAGGCATATGTTCAACGGTATCATAAGAACAAACCGATATGGAAGAAGGAGTTTGGGTATGAAGCTTGCGAAAAAGGATGCAATAAATATAAGCAAATTCTGGCTATCCTCATCTGTATCTGTGTGTACAGATACATTTTGGGTGAAATGTCTAGATATAAAACGAAATTGTCCTTTTTCACGTTATTTTTTTTTTTTCTTATTCGTTGTCGTTGTCGTTTTTTTTATTATTATTTTTCTGGACGAAATGTTTCTTTCTCTCGTACAAGTAGCTGTATGCTGTATCTATTATCAAAACAACTCTTAGGTTATGTTTTATTCATGCATATCCGAGGAGTTTTTTTTTTGTTCTCTCCGTTTTATCATGTAATTATGGAAATTACATTCGAAAACAAAATGTACGTGTGTGTCTGAGGCTTCTTTACTCGCATCTAACCTATAACACATCGATCCGCAAGACATTGTTCCACACAGCCGAATAAAAGGCGCATGTTACACACTCACGAAAAAAAAGAAATGGCAAAAGGAATCGAAAATAAGAAAGTGAGAAGGGAAACCGAACACGACTTAATTTTGGAGGATTTGCGAATTTATCATATTTATTTGTTTTCGCCTTTTGCACAAATGTGTAAAAAGCAGATTGCTAAATGATGCTGCTGTTGTTGGCGGGTACTGATGCAGCATCCGCCGCAGAGCAGCAGAATACAGGACGAAATTGTGAATTGAATTACAATTCATTAAATTTGAATATCCTTTGTGTTGGCAGTCGAATTAAATGCGTAGATACCTAACTACTTCAGAGGCATTTAATTTTCCCACTCAAAAATGATGGGCGTCCTATACCTGGTATCTATTTAGTTTAAATTTTTTAATTGTTGATGGTATGGAAAATTAATTATTTATGTTGTTCCAAGAAATAGCATAGCACTGAAAATTCAACTGTGGGTGAGCTGGTTAAAATATTACTTTTATCTGGCATAGGAAAATTACATATCCAAGGTTTGCAAACTCAACTTATGAGCAGTCTCGCTTTGAGAAGTAGTTTTGGGTGGTAAGCAACGAATTGGTGAACATGGAGCTCAACCAATAAGAGATTATTCGTAACTGTGAAAAATGCTTGGGCAGAAGAGTTACTCCCCCTTTGAGCTAGCCATCTTGGACCACAGATACGTCCCTTAGGTTAGTTTAGGTTTGTGGGTTGGCGAGGATTTCTCCGTGCCACACTCAGGTCAATGCTGACCCATTGTGATTCCCATAGGGGGAAAGAGGTTGTCCCTTACCCATTATAACCCTGTATTTAAATTACTTACTGTGCTGCTACAAACAAACCATCTTGTTGAATTGACAAAGTTCATTATCTTGTCTATTGATGTGCTGAAGAGCTCGTCTAGGTCGTTGAAGAAATGACTCCCTAAGGAATTTGTACCTGGTGTGTTGGAGACTAAGGCAGTGACATAGGAAGTGGGTTGTATCCTCAAGAGCTTCCTCATCACCGCAGCCTTTGCAAAGTTCTTCTTTCGTTAAGCCCATTTCCTTCATATGGTACCGCAGGATGTTGTGCCCTGTTATGATACCTACGAGGGTGGACAGGGGTTTCCTATCCTTCCGCATTATCTTCTCGGTTTTTGATTCGTTGAAGGACGGCCATCATAGCATTCTTGTTGTATTACAAGTGTTTAAGGTGGCTCATCTTGCGTTCGCCTCTCTTGTGGCTTTCCTCCCTGCTTCAAGCTTAAGTGTGCAAGATCCCGTCCACAGAGGGATCAGCTTGTTCTGAAACAGCTGTCGAACCTTGTCTTGCTAAGAAATCTACGCTTAAAACACATCTCCGCTCACAGTTCATTCGGGGGCTGAGGGACTCCGACATAAAGGAAAGGCTTCTGCGGGAAACTGATATAACCTTGGAGAAAACAATAGCAAATGCAATCTCTATGGAGGCTTCAAAAATGGAGAGCCGCAACATGCTAAATATTCACCAAGTACAGGCAAAAGGATCAGTACATAGAATCAGACCAAGTACTAAAATGAATGGTTCTAAATTGCACGATCAAGCTCCGCAGATAGAAGAGAAAATTGTGTGCTACAGGTGTGGAAAACTCAACCACATGGCAAACAAGTGCCGTGCAACAAACTTGTTTTGTAAAAAGTGTAGATGCAGCGGCCATGTTGCCTCAGTTTGTATAAAATCGCAGAAACAGACTAATACATTACAAGCTTTTCAAGGCTCTGATGAGGAAACAGAGATGGAGCGTGATTTACAGATGGATGACGACCCGTACGAATTGAACGTGCTAAATTTAGCACCAAAGAAAAATAAAAGACCGACTTCTTTGCGAGCTAATCAAGAAGTTGAAGCACGCGGTGGTAAGTACTTCATAACCTTACATATCAACAACACGGAGGTTGCCATGGAATTTGATACAGGGGCAGCAATATCAGTTATGAATTACGACACGTTTATTTCTCATTGGCCGAAGGCCAAAATTATGCCTACGAGAATTATGTTGAAAACGTACAACAATGCCACATTTCCAGCTTACGGCAAATCTCACGTGCAAGTCGAGTACAATGGACGTAAGGTTATGTGCGATCTTTATATCGTAAAGGAACCGTTTGATACACTCTTGGGAAGAGAATGGGTAAAGGCACTGAACTTGTTACAAATTAATTCCGTAAGTACATTTACAGAGGGAGATATTAATCGTCTGAAGGAACAGATTTTCGAGAATCATAAGGATGTTTTTCAACCGAAGATTGGCACGATCCCCAATGTGAAAGGAATACTCAAACTACGAGAGGGAGCATCGCCTATATTTGTAAAGCCGCGACAGGTCCCGTATGCCATTCGACCCCTTATAGAAGAGGAGATCATGCGATTGGAAATGGATGGTATTCTCGAAAAGGTCGAACATTCGGATTGGGGAACACCAATCGTCCCAGTCACCAAATCGGACAAATCAATACGCTTGTGTGCTGATTACAAGGTGACCTTGTACAAGCTTATCGTAAATGATAAATACCCAATCCCAAAAATTGATGAGTTGTATCAAAAACTCAAATATGGTGAGTACTACTGCACTTTTGACATTTATAAAGCCTACTTGCATCTTAGCATGTCAGAAGAAAGCGCACTATTGCAAACAGTAAGCACAATGAAGGGTCTCTATAAAGTGAATAAGCTCATGTTTGGAGTAAAAACTGCACCCAATATATGGCAACGCTTTATGGATGAGCACATCATTAATGACCTCGATGGTACAGCTTGCTTTTTCGATGACATAATCGTGATGGGACGTACCTTGGACGAGACACTCAATAGATGCAACCTTCTTCTTGGCAAATTACAAAAATTTAACCTTCATTTAAATAAATCTAAATGCAAGATGTTTGAAAGAAGCGTAATCTATCTGGGACACAAAATTAACAAGAATGGTTTACACAAAACACCCGATAAAATATGTGCCATCTCAGAGATGCCACCACCGACTGAGATAACCCAGTTACGTCAATTCCTAGGAATGGTTAATTACTACCACAAATTCATACCGGACTTGTCAACAAAATTACATCCACTTTACAAACTACTCAGGAAGGATCAGCGATTTGTATGGACATCTGAGTGTCAACATGCGTTTGAAATTCTCAAAAATGAGATCACAAGTGAAAAAGCGCTGGCTCCATTTGACGAAAATCTGCCACTCATTCTGGCCACAGATGCTTCGCCAGTGGGACTTTCGGCAATACTTTCCCATGCAACAGAGGAAGGAGAAAGACCTATTGCTTTCGCATCGAGGAGTTTAACGAAAGCCGAAACCAATTACAGTCAATTGGATAAGGAAGCTACAGCAATATACTGGGGATTGCATAAGTTTTTTGATTACTGCTATGGAAGGGAGTTCACACTCATAACGGACAACAAACCGCTAACTTCAATATTTAGTCCAGACAAAAATTTACCCGTACTTACAGCTCAGCGTTTATTACACTACGCCCTTTTTCTTAGTGGTTTCGATTATAGAATCAAATATAAAAATACAAAGGAACACACTAATGCTGATTTTCTTTCCAGGAATCCCTTAAAGAGGTACTGTTTAGAGGGTCAAGCAAAAGAAATTTTTCAACTTTGGGAAGATGTTTTACCAGTGACTAACAAGGACATCTTAAGGGAGATGAAAAAGGATAAAGAGCTGTCTCTATTGGTCATCCAGTTACAATCCGGAGATACCCTCAAGAATTCACCATATAGAGCTATGGAAACTGAGCTTATGTTGCAAGATGGGTGCATTTATAGGGGTATTCGAGTGATAATACCGTCAACACTTCGCTCCGAAGTCCTAAAAGAACTACACACTGCACATATTGGTATTACTAAAATGAAAGCGTTGGCAAGGAGTTATTGCTATTGGCCTGGGATAGATCGCGATATTGAAGAACTGGTAAGAAGTTGTCATGATTGTGCAAAAGTACTTACAGAGCCAAAGAAAGTTATAATCCATCCGTGGGAAGTTCCTGCTCAACCCTGGCAGCGTCTGCATATTGATTTTGCGGGGCCATTCATGGAGTTTTATTTTTTGGTGATTGTGGATGCAAGGACAAAGTGGTTGGAGGTGTTTCCAATGAAGCGAATAACAAGTTTTTTTACAATACGCGCACTGAGGGAAGTCTTCGCCAGGTTTGGTATTCCGAATACACTAGTATCAGACAATGGCACGAATTTCACATCGAAAGAGTTTCGCGATTTCTTAAAATCAAACGGTATTAATCACAAACTTTCATCACCAGCACATCCTTCTACAAACGGACAGGCAGAACGTTTTGTACGAATTCTCAAAGATGGACTACGTTCGTCAGTCAATGATGCTGGAGATTTGCACACGAAGTTACACCGCCTACTCATCCAGTACCGGAAAACTCCATCTACAACAACGGGAAGGAGCCCAGCCGAGTTTATGTTAAAATTTAATTTCCGAACTAAACTTGACTTGCTGAAATCTACACACGCGGGGGAGAGTGAAATGAACTACGAGTGCACGCGAAGTTTTGCAGTTGGGGACTTAGTTCAAATCCGTTACTATCAAAACAAAGAATGTAAATGGAAATTTGGAAAAGTAACACAGCGAGATGGGCACCTGCATTATCTGGTGGATGTTGAGGGAACTTCTTACCGCAGGCACATTGACCAGATGCGTTCAACACTTGTTGAAGGTAATATTCCTACTCGTTTTATACCCGTTCATTTAGAGGAACAAAACGCCGCGATTGGAGTGGAAGATAGCGAGATAACAACAACGGCAAGATGCTTAGACGACGAAAAAAAAACGTCAGACAATGGAGAGGAGACGAAAAATACCGGTGAACTTGTTGTTGATGATGCTGATAAGGTTGCAAGTGAAGAGAGACATGAACAAACAACGGAGATTAGGCGATCGAATAGAGAGCGTCGTCCAGTTATTCGTTATCAAAGCAATATTTAGTGGGGAAGATTGTTACATACGTATGAATTATTATTGTGAATTATGCTATATATTATTATTACTATTGTGAATTCAATGAATTATGTTGGCTGTCATATTTGACAGGCATGGAATAAAACTTCACTTTTGATACGACAATCGACAGCGTGGTTTCTTTCCCTCTTCTCATTTTTTGGGGTTAGGCAAAAACACATCATCTGCTTTCTCATTGCCTGAAATGCCTTCATGTCCCATAGAGCCTTGAGTTCTTCGCGACAGCACTTCACACGCTTCGATTTTTTTCTGGTGCAGTTATGGCTTTTATTGCTGCCTGGCTGTCTATAAAGAAGGTAATACCTTCAGGTGGTATTGCCCTTACCACAGACTCACGGGCTGCTGGTGTCACTGCCAGGACCTCTGCTTGGAAAACGCTGCTATGGTCGCTGGGAGGCATATCGATTTTGATATACTCAGCGATTCAGAGAAGACACCTATGACCCTACCCCAGTGTCCATTTTTGATCCGTCTGTAAATACGGCTATAGTTGGTGTGCTAGGTACGAGTCCGTCTCTCCATTCTTCCTTGCTGCGATAGGCGCTAGAGAAGGGTCTTGTAAACTCTAGGTAAGGCGTAATGTAGTCCGTAACGGGTACAGGGCCGAAATATTTCTGTAGGATCGTAGAATGACCCGTTTCGTTCACGATTGGCTGATTCTCATTGCACTAATTGCGGCCGATAGTTGTATATGAATATCTAGCGGACACAGGTTGATGATAGCCTCAAGTCCTGCGGTTGGAGTTGTCCTCATCGCACTGGTAGTGCCAATGCACGCTAGTGTTTGAACTTTCGTTAACGCTTTTAGGTAAGTGGCTTTATTGGTTGCCGGCCACCATACGAGACTGCCGTAGGTCAGAATTGGTCTTAACATAGCCGTGTCTGTACATCCAGAGCTTAATTTTGGGAGTTGGTCCCCAGGTTTTCCCAAAGATTCTGCTGCAGGAATAAAAGGCTATTGTGGCTTTTTTGATTCGTCCCTTACTGATCGCAGTCTATGCCCTTTTACACATCGTAGAGTTCGTGCCAAATCTCACCTTTCAAAGTCTGTCCTTGGTAAACGGGACAAAAATTCACTGGGACCACTGGCCGCTGTGTAAATTTCACACAATTTTTTTTAAGTTTGGAGTTGAAGAAGATGGGGCATCATCGTATCAGCATGGTTCTGTGATTTGCCTTAAGAATTGAAAGTCCACCAGTCTCCGCTTCGACATCATACCACGAGTGGATTTCTTGTGGGGAGTACCTAACTGACGCGTCATCAACCTCATGTCGACGCGACGTTGCTCTCTGTCGAATTCCCTCCTAAAATTGGTAGGCCCCTCTTAGCTGTGCAAAAGTTTTTAAAGTTCATTCTTTATGGTTGTGCTAATGACCATTGGCTGAGCCTACAGGCGCCTCAATGTCTGGCGCATACAAAATGCTAACCTCATCATGATGTTTACCTAATACAGATATTTGTACGTTAACTCCTTCGGGTGTTGTCGAATCCCTATCAAACCTAGATCTTCTAAAAATAATAAAAAAAAGTCTTATCGCAATATCGAACCGCAAATAAGTCGCCACTTGACAACCTAAACGACTCGCAATAAACCGGCGAGTGTGTCGGACTGAATATAAATTTCCTAAAAAGCCACATTTAATGTGGCAGCTTTGACAACAGACAAGGGGATGATGTAGTCTATGAATATAAATACATTGGTCACGAAATTAGAATCGGTAAAGCCAATAACACAATCGAAATCCTTGACCTCAATTGCGAAAACATTGACCCTGACAAATTCACGAAACAAGTTCCAGCGCAAGAAAGGAGTGTGGAAATCGACTACATGTACTTAGTTGAACTCATAACCAGAGCAAACTGAAGATATGGACCGGCAAAAGTGAATAGATAGGTAGGAAGACCAAACGAATATAATGTCGATGGAGGCTAAGTGACAAATTAAATTCATTGCTTCGGTTAGACTCATGTCAATGTAAGGAAATACCTAAGTTGCCATAAGTCCATTCAACTCGTAGTCGTGTCTTACAAAAGGCCTTGCCTCACATGAATAGAAAGCATTTTCTTATAAAATACAAGTCCGTTCTGAAATTTGATTGAATCACCTTTGACTAGTTCCTTTTGCGAATAAATTTTCAATCGAACTCAACTTATGTTTAGGTAATCGCAAACAAGCGCATACAAAGCAGATTGCATTGAAATTTATTTTTCATGAAAGGATACACAGGAAGGACCTAAATGAAAAAAAAATCCTTCCATACGTAAGCGCTTAAGAACTTTTAAACCCGCCTATTCAGTGGTAGCTAATTCGTTGGCATACAGCACGAGATGAATTAATTTCTCAGAGTGCATCCGAACTATGGATACGTAACGTACCTACTCGTGCGATGTGATGTGTATGTAATTGTAGAGCCTCCTCCCACTTGCTGGCCCCCACTTCATCATTCACCTCATTGTCGTATACGAGTACATTATATACCTTACCTATAGAATTTACACAAGAATCCATTCATGCTCGAGAGGATAATGCAGATGCATGACCCAAATAAAAGGATAATCTCAAGAGCACAGTACTTCGGTAGGTACTTAATAGGATTGCTGAAAATTGAAAAGGAATTTATTTTCACAGACATGTGTAGTTATACCCTGGACATGAAGCGGTCCTTTATGATTTACTAATTTGCGCCACCCGAAGCAACATTGGGATAGGTTGAGTATGAATGTGGACTATTTAGGGCTAGTCCTTCCAATAAAACACATTATAATATGCAGGTCGCAATTTGGCACAATGCCACGCTGTTATTTGGACCTTTTTTTCAATTCGTATAAAATTAAGAAAACTTTTCTGCTTTTGGAGCTATTTGGGCAAAATTCATTCAAGTAGGTCGTCTTAAGAACAAGCTCACGTCATAACGACTTCTGATTTAATTTCATTGAGCTGATTTTGATTTTTTTAGTTTTATATTGGCATTTTTATCAAACTAACTGTACCGCCCGGCTTTACCTGTGCCCAGGAATCGTACTGCTGAGATTATGTTCTTGTCTATATTAGGCCAGCCCAGTCCATATCAAAGTTCCAAAAATTGTACAACTTTAGTTCGCATGAGTGTCGAGAAACAGGCAATACACGTCTATTTGCCTACTTAAATAAGGCATTCAGTGCCATCTATAGGAAAACTTAAACACTTTTGAATTATGTGCACTTTTCACTTTATAGCAAATATATCGTAGTACGTTTCACCTAAATCGAATGGTCTTTCGAAAAGTTATACCTCTGATGTTGGCTTGCGAGTTCCGTAAAATTTCATCAAGAATGACGTTCAAGAAGTTACATGATAGCGCGTCACCTTGTCTTAAACCTTTTTCGACATTAAAGGATTCCGTGGTGTTTTGTTTTCTCATTTTGACGGAGCAACAAGATTTCTCCACCGTCATCCTAAATAGACGGGCGAGTTTACCAGGGATGCCGAAATTTGACATGACTTTGTAAAGCTCGTCCCTATACGCTATCATAGGCGACTTTAAAATCGATAAATAGATGGTGTTGTATATGGATCTGAAATTCCTGGGTTTTTTCCAAGATCTGCCGGAGTGTGAAGATTAGGTCAATGGTTGAATTTCCGGACTTAAAACCGCATTAATATGAGCCGATCAGGTTATTTGCGAAAGGTTTTACGCGTTCACATAGTATAGCCGACAGGATCGTATACAAAAATTCCGTAAGCTTATTCCTATGTAATTGGCGCAGTTCAGAGTGTCTCCATTCTTGTGGATG
Organism: Cheilosia soror; assembly: GCA_949372485.1. Taxonomy (NCBI): domain Eukaryota; kingdom Metazoa; phylum Arthropoda; class Insecta; order Diptera; family Syrphidae; genus Cheilosia; species Cheilosia soror. The sequence goes on from OX443561.1 coordinate 37,494,808, forward strand.
GGCCTCAAGATGCCCATATGGTCTTCCGACCATATTTTGCAGATAAGTTGGTGCATGCTCCTTATCAAGTCATCTCCCGCATGCCGCTTTAAACAGCTCGACCAGTAGGCCATCTGCTCCACTCCAGCAGCCTTGTTGGACTTAAGTTTGGATATCGCTATCCCTACCTCATTTTGGTCGGGTGGACGGAAATGTTAGCCACCATCGTCCGGAATGAATGGATCGTTCTGCCTGACAGTAGAATTTCGGTCTTCTTCGCCGGTTAACAGTCTGCAGAAGTGGTCTTTCCAAATCATCATCACCGACTACCATGCTTATCACTGCAGGCTTCTGATCGGGCCTTGTATCCTTGGGCAGATCTTTTTACCCTCTGGGAGAACATCTGAACATTGCTCCTGCAATAATTTGAACTTCCCTTAATAGACTCTACCGCATGATTTTTCCTTCTGGGAACTTGATGCTCTCACTTTTTTTTTTCCCGTAGAGGTAGAGCTGACGGGCAGCTGCAACTCTGGTTTTGATTTGCAGCATCGACTAATACGCTGCGGTCTTGGCTGCATGTGCCATTCGGCACTCCTCATCGAACCAGGGATTTTGTTGTGGTCACCTAATGAAACCCAGCACTTCTGTGGCGGCATATCTGCTGGCACGTTAACAGTGTTACCAATGGTCCTCTGGTAACACAATTCTGAAGGTGCATTTGCTGAGAGTTTAAGGGAGACGCGGTCGGCATAGGTTCTGGCGGTCTTTTGCATTCGTATAGTCTTGCGACGTCAAATCTTTTAACAGCCTCTATTTGCTGCTGCTTGGCAGTGGATATGCGCATCCGTTCTTTAGCTACTACCAGGTACCTAGTGGTCCGAGTCTATATGTTGGCCGCTCGGAACGTTCGGACATCCATGCCTCTACTAATATGCCGGGCATCTACCGCAACGTCAATTTGGTTAACCGTTCCTTGGTCTGCAGACCACTATGTCACCTTGTGCATATTGAGGTGTGGGAGTCGCAGCAAAGTCGATAAGCCTGAATCCGTTTCCGGCGAGGTGTTATCGTGCAGGCTGTACTTTCCGACAGTGGAGCCGGAGATGCCCTCCTTTCCGATCCTGGCGTTAGATTCGCCAAGAACAATATTTACATCGTACTTTGGGCACTTATCGTACGTCTTCTCGAAAAGATCGTATAACGTTTCTTTGGCTCCGTCCTCCTTCTCCTCTTTGGGGACGTGGGCGCACAGCTAAGCGTGATGTTTTTGTATTTGGCCCTGATGCGGATTGTGACCAGCTGGGGATTTATATTACAGAAGCCTACGACTTCTTGCCTAAGTCTTCCCCTGATCACAAACCCATATCCATATAGACGCTGATGACCTTGCTCCATGTAGAAACTACCGTGGTAGATCACACAGTTTTGTTAACCTTTCTTGGGCTTTCCAAATCCCATGTCACTTCCTGAATGGCTTTAATACCGGTTTTGTACTTAACCAGGGTCTCTACTAATTACTCGGCTGAATGTGGCCTGCTTAAAGTGCGGACATTCCATGAGCAGATCTCAAGCTCGTTGTCTTTAATTCGTTTGCTAGGGTCGTCAAAATTTGGATCATCCATATCCGAGGCTTGCTGTCGCATCGTAAAACGAGTTGTTTTCCGTGGTAGGGAAGTTACACCGACGCACAACCCCCTACATGAAGGGCTAGGTCCTTTGTTGAGCCTTTTGGACGAAAAGGGGCCGAATATTTCGGTGTCAGTAACCCACTTTGGGGATGTCAGAGCTGCCGTTGGCCCATTAAGGGTTCATCCGACACCGACACCATCTCTGGTTCAGCACCCTGACTAGCGCTAAAAATTCCTCATTGTTCTCAGCTCCAAGTATTTAGAAGTAGCTCAAATAAGATAACTGTCATCTTGACTGTTAACTACAATTAATTCATCCAGCGTTCGTCCTCTTTCTGAGGGGCTCATGTTAAGACTTCTGAGACTTGATCGGTCAGTCTTTCCGACAGAAAAGACTATTTCTTCGTGTTCAACACTCGCGCTTATAACTTCAGTAAGTCACGCCCGGATGGGCAGACCAGTACCCTGTGGTTACCACGGGAAAGTTGCAACAGCTGGGCACCGCCAAGTTGATACTAATCAGCGCCTACCCTTATACCTAATACCTTCCATATCCGTCTATTACTATTACTAGTACCTATAACAAAACTACCAGGATATCTGTGCCGTGCCATTACCTTCAATATAAACAACTATGGAATCGAATTCATGCTCCATTTACCATACGTCGCAATCTCTCTTAAACAGTGAATCTTCCGTCAAGCTACATAACATCCCGTTCATAGCTTGTGATAGGTGTTTGGAGTTTCTGTATCTGTACGTGCCTCCATGTACCTACACCCAACTGCATGTTCCTCAAAGATAGTACATTCCAAATTCCTAATCTCCACGCGAAATGTCATCAAAGTCTCGTGCCCCCACATGTGTTGGAAAATTCCTTCGTCTGTCAGATTCCAACTCTGTAAAAGGTCTTAAGACATTAACCTATAGGTGGGTTTGCGCCTCAGCCCACAAATGTCTTCAAATAAATTTCCGTTAGACACTTTCTGTGTGAGGATATGCGAACCGATAACAATGGCCTCCATCAGATAACTTATTTTCTGACAAACGTAGCCCAGGTTCAATTGCGGTCTTTCCAAGGAACGCGACACAATGAAACCCATCAAAAGCCACCACTACGTCGTGTACTGCATAATCAATTCAATTATGCGTTCAACACGGCGACGTTTTCTTCGTCAGTCGTCTCGGCTAGATAGAGATACAATATCTCATCAGCATCATCAGCCATCATACATGGGCGCATTGTTTTCCTGGAAACCAGATACTCTGCATTTCTAACTCACACAACGCTATGATGTGGATGCATAAATGAAGCATTAAGCTTTGCCTATCTAATTGCATCTGTATCTATACCTTTGGTCGCCCGGTGAGGTTTCGAATGCGGTGCGAATAACTCGCTGCGCGCCCTCCTCTCGGTTGCATATGTAAATGTAGATCCCTCATATGCGATAAATGCATATCATCAACACTCTGTCGTAATGCCAGTGACTTTGATTGTCATAGATACGACTACATAATACATATACGGCCGCAGAAGGGCGAAACTTGAGTTTAACGACTTTCGCCCAGGTTCTCCGACTCCGGCAAGCAATAGCAAAGAGAAATTCCATCTTTTTCGCAATAATATTCATTTTATGAATGAACGTGTTCGGCTTTGTTTCACTCCTGGGGCATTCTAGGTGCAGAATCTATATCTGTGTATCTCTATCTCACTTCTCACCCCACAACTGAACCTCATCGCGCGAGATAAATTATTTGTAATTTTCCGTTTAAGCAAATAGCCATCATCATTTATCATTTTTCACCACTGCCATTGCCATGGTTTGTGTATATAATATTACCGTTAATTTATTGCTGTGTTTAACATTAATACACAATTTTTTTTCCTTCGCATTTCTCATCTCATTTCGTTTTGTTTTGTATCCCTCTTTGCAGGTATGACACTGACACGTGATAACGAGGATGCCTAATTACAGCGAGTATGCGGCAACCTACTATCTAAATCTGATGTTTTGCGGATAGAAGAATGTTCTCGGCTTATAGAAACAGATTTCTAAGTTTTGTAAGTGAGGTGTGAAAAGAAATCTGTTCTCCTTTAGTGTTATGAGATACTTTTTGCATGCAATTGCACGGGGAGAATTCTGAGATTTTTGTTTTGCATTTACATGGCTAAAGATATTTTAATGAACTGTAAAATCGCACAGAATTGGAACACAGTAATTAGGGGTGGGGTATAGTAGCCACTTATGAACGGCTGGAAGGCGAATTAGATAATAATGTGTCTAAATGTGAAACGAAGTGAGTATGAATGGCAAAATGAAATTGTTAATAGGAGAATATTGTTGTTCTAGAGTGCCCTAAATAAAGTGAGAGGGAGTTGGGCGTTGGCAAACTTTCTAATTGATTGGGTGTTGAATGATTAGGGCAGCGTTAACTCTGCGATAAGTAAGTATCTCATCTTCATCATCATCATCATCATTTTCAATGGTCCGCTTGTCCATTAAGTGGGTCGCGGGTGTAGGCTGCTCAAGTGGACCCTCCATAGCTCTCGATTCTTCGCCATCGACTCCAAATCATCAAGGGCAATCCCCATACGGGTAGAGGAGAGATTATGGGCTCTCATTCTTGGTCTACTTAGAGGACGCCTGCCTGATGGTACGGATTCCATAGCACGTTGTGGAATCCTGGTCGGAAACATGCGTTTAACATGACCAAACCACCGAAGCATGGATCGCTCCGTCCGGAGAAGTAGCTGCTCGACATTGAGTTCCTCACGTATTCTGGTATTTCTGCGATCTCTACGGGTCACACCAGCAATACCACGGAGAAATCTCATTTCGGCAGCTTGTATCCGCGATCTTATTCTTTCGGTCGTTACCCAAACCTCATGGCCATAGGGAAGAGTTGGAACAAACACCGAATTAAAGACTGACAACTTAGCTTTGACACCAAGTTCAGTCCTCTTAATAACAGAATGACCAAGCTTTCTTAAAATTGACCCAGCCTGACCAATCCTAAAGGAAAACTTGGCATTGCTCCTTCCATCACTCGTTCATAAGACCTCGAGATATACTTAAACTCCTCCTGTTTCAATGGGACTCCACTAACATGCAGAGTGCATTGAACAGGCGTTCTGGAGACGACAATCACTTCAGATTTGTTCACTTTAACCTTCATCTCAGCTTCAACACAAACGGCTACAAAGCGATCGAGTGCGCGTTGAAGTTCAGTCTGAAAGGACCCAAGGATGACCAAGTCATCAGCGAAGATCGAATGACTTATCCTCAGATCTCCCAATTCGAAACGTTCCCCGCCAAGACTGCGCTGTAACATCCAGTCCATATAAGTAATGAAAAGGCGAGGCGACAAGACGCACCCCTGGCGAAGTCCAACGCCCACGGTGAAAGGTATTGATTTAACGCCGTTTACCCGAACAAAGCTTTTACAGTTTGTGTAAAGAGATTGAATGGCTCTCAAGAGAGAACCGTCAACTTCATACTCCTGTAATACACTCCAGAGTTTACCTCGAGGGACTCGGTCATATGCTTTCTCCAAATCTACGAAGCATGCGTAATCAGGTGTAGCATACTCCCATCCCAAGCCTTCTCAAGTACCATTCTGAGAGTGAATAACTGGTCGGTTGTGCTTCTGCCGGGACGAAAGCCCATCTCCTAATCATGACTCGACCACAGCTCTGCAACGCGTTTCCAGCACCTTGGCAAAGACTTTTCCGGGAAGACTTAAAAGTGATATACCCCTATAATTGGAGCAATCCCTTTTATCCCCTTTCTTGAAAACGGGCACAATCACCCCAATCTGCCAATCGCTGGGAGTTTCGCCGCATTTCCAGGCAACTTTAATGACACGAGAGAGCCATTTGACTCCCTCTTCACCTAAGGCCTTTAGCATTTCTGGCCAGATTTCATCCACTCCGGCAGACTTGCCAGCTTTTAGCGATTTGATCGCAAAAATGACTTTCTCTCCCGTGGGACTATTTTCCGCCCTACTCCAGGCAATAGATCTGTCATCCTCAATGCCCTGTATTGGATTGAGCAATTCAGAAAAGTGCTCGCTACATCTGTGCAAGATGTCCTCCTCGTTAGAAAGAAGTGTACCATCTTTGGATTTGACTCCTTCGATAATGTTCCACTTCCTTCCTCTAAGATGGATGGTGCCAGAACACCTTGCTTGCAGATTATCCGTAGCACACTTGGAGTGGTGCAGGTTAATCTGAACGAATTTCAGCATTGGTACTTTAGGTTGTTGGATTTGCTTGGGCTGTGGGTTGGATGGAGTCGATCAGCATGTCCTCCAAAAACTTGCTGGCGCCGTCAACTTCATCTAAGTCGTCGATCTGACTTGCTGATCGGAAGATTTTTACTTTGGCGTGCCTGATACCGAAACGAAGTTTGCAGCCATAGTCATATTCGGCAGCCAAGTGCGTATTCTTGGCCTTCTCGGAATCTCTCTGGTAAGGCTAGGATCAGCTTGAGTCTTAAGCTGTCCCATGCGTCGCGAATCTTGTGAACGCTGTCCACTAAAAATTCCTTTGAGAACGCATCCTTGCATTTTATGACCCTGTACCCTCGTACGGCCTCGGCTGAGTCGAAGCAAGGGAGCGGCCCGCCCTAGTTGTTCAGGAGTCGTTTACCATGTCGGATAATTTGTTTTCTATAGCGCTCCATGCAGGGTACTAATTAAACCTCTTTTTATCAATGCGTCCAAAAAGTGTATAATTTTCATAGACACTAGAAGTCCATACTAGCTGGCATGCACGGTTCATGGATCACGGGATATATTTATTCGGTGCCAAGCACGCTCACACTCTTCTATCGCACTCTCCCGTGGAACTGCTGGTAGACATTACTTCGCGGGGCAACTTGTTACTTCTGTTCTTAGTATTTGGACTTTTCTCAGTTCATTTCGCACGATTGTTATGAAAAAAAAGCGATTAACAACCAGTCGCTCTCTGACCTCAATTAGGTCATTAGGGATCTTTCCCTTCGTAGCGCCTTCACATACTAATTCTTTTCTTCCACTAGAATCTCCACAAGGTGGTAATTGGGTAATTGGAATCCCGGCTTGTCCTACATTTCCATACTATGGCAGGGATCAGCTCCAACTGCCTTATACCTTTTCATCCCGCCTAGTTTGCTAGAATATTATAGATCTTTGTAAATGTGATCTCTTGCCGGTTTGCAGTTCGCCTTAGGTAAATCCTTAGCATTTCGTCGGCATAAATGTCTTTATGGCCATAACTTTGGCTCTCAGCCAATCACAGTTTACTCTGGGTATAGGTAGACCGTAAACCAGGTAATCCTTAAGACCACTATTTGGATCTTCCCTGCAAAGGCAGGCAGACCAGAAAGGTCTTATAGCGTCTAGATATAGTCTGTGGCCAACATATTTTTGTAGCAACATCTAATGACCTGTTTCAGTTGAAGTAACAGTTTACTGACTGACTGATTCTCATGACACGAAGAGTTGTCGAAGATTCTATAAAGATGTCTTGTTTGAGTATATTGAGAAAAGCCTCAAGACCCGCGGCTGAAGTTGTCCTAAGTACACTAGACTTTGAACGTTTGTTGTAATGACCATTACATAAGTGGCACCGCATATATCAGACCGCTGTTCATTTTGGTCAATGGTCTCTATAATTTCCCAAAAATTCGACAACATGAATAAGAGGCCGCAAAAGAAAATAGTTGGTGCAACCGGTCCATTCGCTTGTGGAGATCTAACGCCGCTGTTTCTAAGCTGCAGGAGAACTTTAGTTAGACCCAACGAGTTTCTATGAAGGCGTAAGCTTCTAGAATTAGAATCTCAAGTTCGCCTATATAAGGAGACTTAAGTTTGTTAACAATCCAGATATAGGGATACTGTTAAAGTTAAACTTGCAGGGTCTTCTGTATATATGCATTTTGTGTCGCCAAAAATCTTAAACGACTAGAAGACGTTGTTAGCTGCGGATCATATCCGAATGAAGCCTTTTTGTCCCTCCTATGCTTTCCCTCGTACATTTTAGTACCTAATGTACAATTTGAAAGCAAGTGCAATGATCTCTAACCAAAAGTGAGACCGAAAGATAGGTACCCCCATAGACTTGCTAGGAAGCAATTACCTACAACTAATCACTGTGGTGTCCCCCGAAAAGGTTGTGTCCTTTTTCGATGCTAAAAACGAAAGCTTCCAATTTGATATCACGCTCAGACTATACCTCAGCTCAACACCAAATATAGCGTCCAATCAAAGTGATTTATTGAAAGCGATAACACTCGATATACGATTATGTTTCCAAAAACGATCACCTCTATCCAATTATCTAGATACCTTTCCGAGAGTGATGCGATGATCGGAAATGTCTCCCGTCGCACATTCGCAGCCATTTCGTGCCTAAAATACTCGTTAACGGCCATTGATCGATCGATCTAATCACACGATCGGGTTGTTACGTTCGATTTCACTTGGAAACCACAGCATTCACACTTTGGTGCGCGACACCAGCAACTGCACCAATCATCGTGTAAACAACTTGTTTTCGATTGTTTTCGCACAACAAATGATCAAAACTCCGCAAGATCATCACCAGCGATCATCAAATTAAGGCAAACGGGATGAAAGTAGTTGTTACCAGTACCAGTACCGAAATTATGATTTCCACTGTCAGTCGCTATACGCTTGGAAGGTGTATCATTAGCTAATGGGCCAGTGAGTCCGAGTGTGTAGTGAAATTTTGCAAAAGTGGTAGCCCGACTGGTAGAGATCAATTCTTGGACCAGTTTGACCAGTGGGATGTGTTTTTTTTTTTTTTGCGATGACAGCCAGCCAGCCAGCGCCTGTCAATTAATGACTCAACAGCCGCGTGCCACGCCACAGCTACATTTTGGGATACTATACCTAAAGCGAAAGGAAAAGTTATGGTACCGGTTTGGTGCCAAATAAATCATATCAGTATCACCGCAACTGGCAATGAGAGGGATTAATTAAATGTCAAGCCAACGGAATTCCCTTGGGGCGGACACACATCGACGACCGACCAAGTAAAAGTGTACACATTGACTCATTTGAATTTTTATCAACCTACAAGAGTGGTCAATGTGATCAAGATCGGTAAGAAAAACGCTCGTGCGCGTACTTAACTGCCTTTCTCCTTTAATGAGTAAATCGAATGCCTACTTCAACTTGATCTCGGGTACTGGGTAAACAAGATGATTCAAACGAAAAGGTATACGAAAACTGGTCACTGCGGTCATTAGTGGAATATTATGGGCGAGATGTGGAGTTGGAGTGAGACACTCATAAGCGCCCCCCAAACATAGTACAGCTCCTTGAGAATCGTTGAAACTGTCATGACAGCATTTCGACCATTAATCAATGACACACTGAAGAGGGAGAAGAAAAAACTGACTATAAAAAAAGTGGTTAACTTCAAAAACTAGCCCAAGGTCCCGTGCAATCGTATGTGGGCATCGCTATGCATTCAGTGGATAAAGGTGGACAAAAAAAATATCTCACATCCAAAGAAAATGACAACAATAACAACAATAACAACAAAACAATCGACGGATAATCGAAGGCGAAAAGAAAAAGTATCTATACTAACGAAAGTTGAAAAACATGCCAACGAGGCCGGCAGGTCTGCAACAGCAAGTTTTAAAAATTTCACTTTCATACAAATTTGGTAAAAAAATTATGGTAGCCTTGCATACATGCATGGATACATTTTTGCAGATGTGCTTCATGACGAATGGATTAATCATAAAATTTGTTGCACGTGTTCCCACTATGCTTCTGCTGAACTATGGAGTACTAATTTCCTGGTGACTTGCAGGGGTTTCTTATGTGCGTTCAGCCTACGTGATCAGATAGTTACGATTTCCTTGTTCCTGTTGACATCGAATTTATTCTATGAACGGTTAAGTCAACAAGAAGTCGTTCCGGGTACGCGCGTGTTGGCCCAAAGCTAATCTAAGAGAAAATTCTTACTCCGTAGTCATGGTAATTAATTTCACATAGATACGACACTCGAGTGCATTATGACGGCAAAAGTATTTGTGTTAAAATGGATTTTACTCATAAGTGCAGTCGCAATATACCAGCCATCAAACGAAAGAAGTATTAGGCGGACCGAATAACAAGAATGACCGAATTCGCTTATGTCATTTGATCTTGATATTACAACAGATGGCGTTACTCTTTGACGACTATCGGTAGATACTGTGGTACTGAAGAATTTTTTAAGATACACAGCACCATGTGTAATTTTTCCCGATTTTAGTTCATTTAGGGCCCTTTGCTGATAGGACTCATAACGATTTAAGTTCTACTTAAATTCTTATGGGGTACTTTTTGTATGGCATAAACTGTCACATAAGAGTTTATGTGGAACTTAAATCTTTATGAGTCGTATCAACGAAAGGCCCTTAAACATATTCATAGCAAAGATTAGCAAAGATAGTAATACATAAATACACAGAGATGCTCTTACAGTCAGTTAGTTTCTTCCTTAAAATTTATATAGCTATACCCGCCCGGCTTTGCCCATGCTCAGGAATTACAATGCATATCAATGTTTCAAGTTTTACAACTCTAGCTTCCACAAGTGTTAAGAAATAGCGTTTTCAATGGGTGGGTGTTTTTGTATGGATGGTACCACACCTCTTTGTCAAATTTTAACCAAACTTCACAGAGAAACGGGTCAATACCCACGATTGTAAGAAAATTCGAGCTCAATCGGTGCAGAATTTTTACAGTTTTTGAAACGAGACATACAGATGACGCATGTAAATTATTATAAAACGTGTCCACATGCTCGAAATGCGGAGCAGCCGCCTTGCGATTGGCAACTGGAATGGTAGAACAAAATTCAAGGATGTAAATGCGACCAAATCCGAGATAAGGGTCGTCTCAAAACCGCCTTTAAAAGCACTAGTAAAGTCCATCCCATTGAAACAGGTGAAACCTTGAAAACTTTTGATTGCAAAATTAAAAAGACAATAAGAATGCTATAGGAGGCTATTTACAGTTCAATGAGTAAGGCTACAACCTTACGAAGCTGACAAGATTGCAAAAAGGCGCCATTACATTAGGTACATTGCATTTTGTACCTGTCGACCTAAACACAAAAGATACCGACTTATATGCAGTGGTAAAACATACAAGGAATCTGGGTGATGTACTTCAAGGCCGTATGGCCATAGCAACATCCTGGACTCGTTACCAATCTGCATGGAGCATGTCACGTCTCCAATCAACTATATCACAGCCAAATTTAATTTTAAGAAATTCCGTACCATCGGGCAAGCGTCCTCTAGGTAGACCCAGGATGAGATGGTTAGATCAAGTTCATAATCTCTCCTCTACCCGTAGATATGGGGATTGCACTTGTTCTCAGCGGAAGATTGACCAAGCAGTGAAGGGCTTCGACTCGAACTTATACACCGATGCCGATGGATTTAAGATAAGCTGTGGTATGGGACCAGTGTCTACTCGAAATCGCCGAATATATCAATATCATACCGCTTGTCGTATTTTGCCAGGCGGAATTATAGGTACTGCACGCAACCAGGACGTAATACGATGCACAAATAAAACATTGCTGTTCTCATAGATAGCCAAGACACCATCAAAGCCATCGACTCGGCATATCCTTCAAGCTTTTGCAGGAATGCCAATACGAACGTTGCAGAGTCACACTTCTCTGTGTTCCACGGCACATTGAGAACAGGTAAAAAGCGTGCAGAGAAGCTGGCCAGGCAGAGCTCAGCTCTTCCACTAAAAGCGGTTAAGAGACAGTTAAACTCATATTTCCTGCAGAAACCCAACTTCCAATGGAGTGGGTTGGCCAACTGCATCATATTAAGGAAAATATGGCCTTCCTATCAAAATAGAACAAAGCACCTACTAAACAGAACCGGCCCAAGGAAACTCTCCCCCATTTATTAAGCAACTCATTATTTGACGACCTTAGCAATAGGTTGACTGCACTTCAACAATCAACAATCATCACAAAACAGTTTTACAATAGACATGGTAAACAAAATGCACATCATAGGGATATCTGCTTGGGTTCATGCTGAACCTCCACATTTTTTTTAAGTTCCCAGCCCAATTGGCTGACCTAAAAAAGATCTATTGTACCGAAGAGGGATATAGTTATTCTAAGAGACGGATGACCTCCCTAGCGAAGACCAATATTGATATCCTTAGTAGCGGAGTTCCAAAGCTCTGCTGGTAAACGCGTCTCCTTGTCAAAGACACGTTTTCTTAACCAATAAAGTGTCGGGCAATCACAATAAATCTACCTTTACCTATACCCACTATACCTAGTTCATTGCTCCGCCCATCTTTTATGTCTGACTTCACTGACTTGAACTTGTCTGTACCTACTTAAATAAAGACTTAGGCTTCTAACTTGGCTAAGCGATATGCAAAAAAGAGGACGTGTCAACCTGACCAATATTTATTGTGGAATTGCAAATATTCACTACAAAAATAAAATACATACTTAAGGGAACTAACACTTCCTTAAATATTTTAAGCTCTCAGCCAGCCTTATGATTCATCCAGACGCTGAACTAAGCGGACCAAAATCTGACACAATTCAATTAAATTTATTTTATCAAACCGAAAAATTTCAGCAACGTTTTTTCTTGATCGTGGCTCTAGTTTGGTGTGGTGTTTTTGAAGCACATTTACTTCAAGTAACAGTGTTTGTCGTTTTCTATGTTGGAGCGGAACGGAAGGCAATTGTGCAATTCATAGGAATGTAACCAACAACGACAATGTTTTCTTTTTAGGATATCCTCCCATAGCTGACGAAATAAAATAAACCATTCATACTGACATTTTATGTAGCGTGCACGGCTAGTAGGTAACAAAAATATATTGTCTAAGTTTCAGCTCAGAATCACACTTGTCAACCACTCTTACTTCGGGCTAAGGAGGCCATTGATTAGTAAGGCCTTGTCGAAAAACTCCAAGGAAGACTCTATATAAGACCCTCATCATCTCAGTACTGCATTATATGGCGCAGAATCATGGACGTTATCAAAGGTGGATGAAGATCTCCTTGGTCGCGTCAAACGCCAAATTCTTTGAGTGATTTTCGGTCCCGTTTGCGTTAACGGACTTTTAGCGAACTCTATACGAGCTGTACGGCGCGGCGACAGCGTTTTGGTTAAAGCCCAGGTCCACGCCGGACCGTAGCGCCACTTAAGTAAACAAGTTTCAGCTACTTTGTAAAACAAAGTGAAAAAAGCTGTTGTGTTTTTTTCTATCGGAGGTGCCACGCCCCTTTGTCGCGTTTAACATTCATCTGCCCCTGTCAAAAATTCAATCATTATGAGTCAAATTCAGTAAATTTTTGCCATACATAAAACGTCAGCAATCTGTATGTCAAAAAAATGGCACGATTTTTGACAGGTGTAATAGTAGCTTTCAAATCGTTGTACTTCCCCTTTACCTCATCTTAAATACCAAAAAAATAGTCCTATACTCAAATATTCTGTCAGTTTTAACCTGTCATGATTTGGATCTTATTCAGTCATATTTTCCCCCTTTAAAACCGTCTGTCTTGATTTTTTAAACTTGATTTGTGAAGAAATATACCATCGAAAGCAAAACTTCCTAAAACCTGATTAAGAGGGTTTGCGACTCATTCTCTTACCTTCAACGATACAAAATAATTGGAAAATTCCATACACCACACAGCCAATCATTTAAGTGTCGCAATAAAAATCACTTCATCCCATTTTGAGAGTTTTCATAAACAAAAAGAAAACCGAAAAGGAAAATCTTTTTCGGTTTTCCTTCAACGGCAACGGAACATTTAAAAGTACCTACCTTGTTGATGTCAAGCAAAGAATGCCAACGAACACAGCAGAACAGAAAACCAAATATAGGGGTGACAAAATGAAAACGTAGGGAAAACCGAATGCACCCTCTTCAAAAGTTTCCTTCAATTATGCTCATTTAAAGTTTGAGCATCCTTGTGAAAGTGTAATATTAGATAAAAGTTTGGCAACTGCATTGCTAATTTTGTGCATTACTGCTTTGACAAGTTTTCTGTATTATATTCAAAGAGCTGAAATATTTTTAGTTCGCTGTTTTTTTTTTCTTCGACTTTATTTGACGCGCAAAAAGCGACAAAGTATAAGACAGGATGACTCTTGAAAAGTTTTAAGATAAATGGGTGGATAATACGCGAATACCCTCGTTCTTAAAGTAGCAAATATCGACCTTAGTTTGATGTGGGAGCACATTGTATAAATAAGACTTTTCATTTGTAAAATAATAACGAGAAAGGATTGACCCTGGGGGCAGTCCGTCTGGACGGTATATCATTTTCAAAGTTTGTATAGCTTCTTCTTTCTTTTCGGTTATTGAAAGATTTCATTATATCTATTTGTGGAGACTGAACTATCAAATTCATAACGTTAGCCGGAGTTGATTTGCTACCTCTGGGGGTTTATTTCTGTCATATTCGAATGAAGAGTTACCTGGATACTCCAAAGTCAAGCTCTCAAAAAACGGAAACCGTGAAATTTTTTAAAGAGTCCTTGTAATTTTTGGAAGGATTAGCCAAACTGGTACTTGGAATCCGTGCGACTTTGGTCATGCACAGATTCTAGGGAAATACATTGGGAATGTTGTCACTTCCGACTTAGTACGGTTTTCGTGGCAACAGGTCCACTGGTGATTTGATGACTTATCTCACCGAGAAGTGGAACCAATCTCTCCATCACTTCGGTGAAACGAAGATTGTTGCGCTTGATATTTCAAAGGCATTTGACAGAGTTTGGCACCAAGCTCTTTTGTCGAAAATGCGTGCTTATGGCATCGATGTGTCTCTTATTCAATGGATTAGAAACTACCTTTCTGGCCGTTCAATTCAAGTTGGTTTGGATGGTTTCAAGTCTGAAACTCACCATATAAATGCTGGTGTTCCCCAAGGCTCCGTTCTGTCTCCGACTCTCTTCCTCATTTTTATAAATGATATCTTATCTGCAACTTCTAATCCAATTCGTTCCTTCGCTGATGACAGCGCTCTTAGCTTCTCATATTCTTTCCAAGACTCACGTCCCTGCTCTTCGGCCGTAGAACTGGAACGGCAACGTATGTTAAGCTCATTGAATTCCGACCTTGACAGCATTTTAAAATGGGGTTCAGCCAATAGAGTGGAATTTAATGCTTCAAAAACACAATGCTGTCTGCTGTCTCTTAAGCGAAACCCGAACCTACAGCCATTATCCATGAATGGCACTTGCACCGAAACCGAAAAACTTTCCATTCTCGGTATGTGCGTCCATGACAACCTTCGTTGGAATGACCATATGCACGAAGTCGCCAAGAATGCTGCGAAATGTCTAGGTTTTCTCAAACGGTGCAAGAAATATGTTAACCCCTTCTGATCTGGCTACAATATACAAGGCGTTCATTCGCCCAAAACTTAAGTACAATTCTCACATCTGGTCTGGTGCGCCCAAAACCATATTGCGCCTACTGGATAGGATCCAAAATCGTGCGTTAAAACTTATCGGTGACATAAATATCGCGAACTCTATTAATTCGCTTGAACATCGCAGAAATGTTACGTGCCTCTCGCTGTTTTATCGCTTTTTTAACAAACAGTGCTCAAACGAAATTGCCAGATGCATTCCACCCCTTCAGCAATTCAACCGCAATACTCGTCATGCTAGGAATGCTCATCAGTTTACCATTCAGCCTATCTTCGGACGTACTATGAAATATAGAGATTCATTCATAAGCCGTACATCACGAATGTGGAATGCTTTACCAAACTCTGTTTTTCCTCCTTGTTACAATTTACAGACATTTAAAACCAATGTGCATCGGTTTCTCCTATCACATCTATCCTCATTTCCCTAACGCCCGCGCTGTGTAGTTCACCCTACATTAAAAGAGTGGTCATAATCTCTTTAGTGAGTGTCTATTATAAAAAAAAAAAAAAAAAAAAAAAAAAAAAAAAAAAAAAAATATGATCCCACATATAAACTTTGATAGTCCATTCTCCAGATCGTTCCCGAGTAGAGATGGATGGAACACAGATGAACCCACAAAGAGGAAGTCGATATCCAACTACACAGATGGATCGAAGATGGACTGTGGAACCGGCGCCGGCATCTTACCGGAGGAATTAAATATACACTGCTCAATCAGGCTTCCTGACAACAGCAGTGTCTTTCCAGGCAGAGGTTCTGGCAATCGCGGAAGCGGCCCGTAAGGTGTAATTATTGGCAATACCAAGAAATGATATTACCATTTTTTCATTGACAGCCAAGCGGCTATTAAAGCAGTTTCTGCTATTGAAATAAAATCAAAATTATTTCAACGCTGCCGCGAAGAGCTAAAGGTTCTCTGCTCGCAGCACTCCACGGTATTCTGCTGGGTCCCTGATGGGCATAGTAACAAAGCCGGCAATGGAAGGGCCGATGAACTACCGAGAAATGGGTCTACAATGAATCATGATCTTGCAGTTGATTAAGCCACCACTCTGTAATCTTAGAGAGCGAGTGGAAAATAAAATTCGCATGAAAACCAACAACAGGTAGAATTGACTAACTACCTGCGAAGTATCACGGAAGGTTTGGCCAAAATACGACAGTGGCCGGACCATAAACAGATCATCGCTGTCTAAAATGGTAGGGGCCCTAACGGATCATAGCTTCCTAAGAAATCATACAATGAAACTAAATCTCAAAGATGACGATATATGTAGAGGCTGCGGAGACGAAGAGGTTCATGAGGACACACCTCACTTCCTCTGTCACTGCCCGGGTTCTGTCACTTGAGGACTAGAACACTTGGTGGAAGTCATTACTTCCATTTTCTATTTGGGAAAGACACACATACATGGTCTATCATAAATTATTTCACAAAATCCAAAAGGCGGGATAATACATAAATCAGTCGGAACTATCAAGATTGTCATGGTTGTGAAGGAGAAAGGCAATGAAGAAAAGCTAGTCGGTTACATAGATGGCGGAGAATGGTCTTATATTTGTCTTCGTGGTATCAGATTTGAAAAGAAATCATAGAATTCAGTCAATGGAACGATTAGCCATTCTGGCTTGTTAAGCTATATCTAAAGTATTGTCCTGTTATTACTCTAAAAATTGTTCTGTTGAATGATCTATCTAGCGAAAATAAGACCATTTTATTGGATTCAAATTTGGACACACGGCATATTATACCTCCATCTGCGGTCTGCCTTACCCAGAGCAAACTTTCAAACGGTCTGATTAGTGCCACTACAAGGATTCGTGAATTCGTCGGTGTTACAATTTCCTGGGATGTTCCTTTAACCATGGTACTCAAGAGGAGTAGGTATATAAACTGCTCTTTCATTTCTTTAAAAGATAAGTGGCAGTCTGATTGAACGCTGTGCTATATCCTTGGAGATTAACCGAATTGACTAGGGCATTACAAATCGCCATTACAGAACACACATAACTTTATCCACGGTTTTTGGAACGTCCATATAGAGAGAGATGAGTAGACTTCCCATTTCTAACGACAACAATTATCCATTCCCCTGTGTGTGGCTAACCTACATCTAGAGCTATAAAAACAAAGCCGAACGGACATGAGGTTTTAAGTTGCGTCCGATACCCTCTTTACTGATCACGGCTCATTTTGCCAGAGTTATATTGTCAGACCACGGGCGTTAAACCATTTTTTATGTTTCTTATTCACACATTTTTGTTCTTTCTCATGAATCATTCGGTGAAAGCTGTCTCACCACCAGCGATATCCCTACTGTTTCATGTCGCTATTTCGTTTCATCATAGTTCATAACTACTGGCCCAACGAGCCGTTAAAATTTCATTTCAAACTGTCGCTTTCGCTTTAACGTTTCATCGGACTTCGGTAATATTGCTCAACGCGCCATAATAAGTTTTAATTCAACCTGTCGGTTTTTTGTTTCAAAGGAATACGGAATTATTGGCCCAACGAGCTATAAGGAAGTTCACGCCAACCTCCTTCTGTTCCTTTTGTGGACATATAGAAAACACCACCTCTCGAACGCCTACCTGCGAAAGAATTTTTTCACCAACCCTGTATCTATGCAGCTAGCTAATGATAGCTGATGTCAAACGGACTACTTTAACTTAGAAGACCATTTAGCTCTTACTAGAAACTCATTTTTCACAAAACTTTACGTAGCTTCAAACCATTCAATATTCAAATAATCAGAACCTGACATCTTGCATACATTTCTTTGGTGGCTGTTTGTGCATCAATGAAGATCATTGCTATATTATTCCTTCAAAGGTTCCGACAGAGTTTTTGACAAGTACTTGCGCCCGTCAAAACACTGGAGGAACTTACATGGAAAGAAGTGAACCGTCGTTAGGCGAAGATCGCTATTTGGTGGTACTTTACCATTTGGCTCTCAACGGAAACTTCTAGTGTTAAATTAGGTTTTGGCATTGTAGTGGCAATTTAAGCCCCGCACAGGTCAGCCCTTGCAAGGCATTCGACGACCAATCAAATTCGAGACAGTCTTTGAACACTTTTTAGTCTTGTGATGTCATAAGCTTTACTTCGGGAAGGTACTCGTACTTACTTCATACCAGTTGGACTTGATCGAAATAGTGGTTTCAATTCGACACGTTTTTTTTTAACAATTTTTTGTCTTGTTATGTCACAAGCTTTACTTAGGGCAGGTGTACGTCATGATGGAACGAACTGTGGGTACGTTCATCTCTTGCCTAAAATGTTGCTACATGCGTAGAAGAGGCGAAACATTTTTTCTGTAGCCGATGCCCTCTAAATCAAGCTTCCAAATAGGCTTTGGGTCTAGGACAACTCCTATATCTGGAAGATGGAAAGTGTTTGTTTATTGAACCGAGGGCCGTGGCAGCTTGAAAGGCAATAGTAAATGGTACATAGCATATAATTTTGGATCGAAAACCTTCTGTTCTTTCTGTAGGCATTTTCTAATTCTGGTGTAGATTAAGCTTTCTTACGATTCCTATACTGTGATGATAGAAACATCTCAAAGCAATGATTGGCTATCAACAACAAAGACAAATAAATCCACCTGCACACTGCGATTTATTGCCTTGTCGAAGCTATACCCCTTTACCAAAGTGCGGCTTTCTTAGTAGTTTCTTCCATCCATCGTCAATGTCATCTTTAGCTGTTTTCACTCATTCATCCGAAATGATGCGTAAAAGTGAAATCTCTTCAACCTCCCGGACAGACTGATGAGTTTTATTTGCCAGTCATTTGCATAGATTTGTGTTTTATTTGAAAACTACTTTGTAACCACTTTGCGGTCATTATCGGTGGTACCTCTACTCATCAACAAAAAATAAAATGCACAAAAGTAGAAGCAGAATAGTGACCATCAGTGACCAGTGACCATAAATACAAATTCCAGTTGAAGATGCATCTTCTTCGTTATCTTCGAATCTCCATATCCGATATGGCACACATGCTGCTTGTACAATTATTAAGAAACTGCTTTTGGTAATTGACTTCATGGAGTCTCTGCGTTACTGACCATTCCGTACCTACATCGTCTCTCTATGGTCGGCATCCGCTTCTATTTTATTTTTCTATGAGACATTGCCAAAGTAATTGCAGAGATAAATTTCCTTGTTGGGAAATCGACCATCACTATCATCATCATCATCATCATCATCATCATCATCATCGTCTTTGTGTCGTATTCGGAGTCTAACTGCGAAGAGTTCTTGGAAAGAAAAGTCCTCCCCGCTTTTGAATCTGTGTCACGTGTTCAATTCATTTTCTATACGACAGAAGAGAAGAAAAATAATTTATTGACGACATGAAGTCGTTTCGATGAGCAAATGCTATAAAAAAAAAGTTCGCAGCTTACATTCGGATGCATATGTGCAGTTGTACTTGTGCTTTGGATTTTGAATAAAGACAAAGATACACGACTGTGTGCCGGGGCTCTATCGGAGGACGCGAAATAAATGATAAAATGGTCATTAAGGCGGATTAGAAAAAATATGGTACGAAAGCAATAGGGTTAAGAAAAGAACTTCGTAGCTAAATGGTTCGTTGGGCAGGTGTATTTCGAATATTCAGATATCGAAATGGAAATATAGTTTTTAATCGAAGCTGTAATTCAAAGTCCACTAAACTACTCACTCATGCACTGGCACTGGTTGGGATAGCTTCCATCTGGGGTAGAAGAAGAGAAGGCCCTTAAAACAGATCCCCTATACGAAGTGGCAACAAAATCCTGAATGTCCAAATAGGACTATAATTTGAGAGTAAAGTGTATCTTATCCGTATGTGTAGTTGATGGAACCGCACCTTAAAAATTAACCTGGTATAATGTGGTATATGATATGCAGGCTATGTTAAGAATTTTAACGATGAAGAGTCATTTGGATGCGATTCCAACCCTTCAAGCGTAGATTGCTTCAACATCCCATTTTTGTTCTGTTTCTTCTTAATCTTTTATTACTACAGACTGTCAAGAGCTGTAAAGGGTTTGTCATAATTTACACAGAATTTTAATTTTGCGCCATTTAATAATAGAAACTCCACTCGAGTTCATTAGCAGCGCTAAATGTCTCGGGCTGAGGCTGGACAGTAAGCTTTTATGAAGAGAAAATATTGCCGAATGCGCTAGGAAATCCCTAGTGGCTCTATACTCCTGCAAAAGGGATGTAGGCTCTCGATGGGGCCTTCAACCCAATATAATGCATTGGCTTTATACTGCGGTCATAAAACTAATAATTCTATATGGCATCGTGGTGTGGTGGCCGGCCTTGAACAGAAGTTCCAATCTAAAGGTCTTAGAGAAGCTTCAGCGCTTGGCATGTTGGACATCTCCAACCACCGCTCTGCAAACCATGCTTAACTTACTTCCACTAGATATCGTCAGTAAAGAATATGCCACCAACGTGGCGATAAGATTAAGCGAAGGGAAACACTGGAGAGGGCAACCAACTGGACACGCCAGCATCCTTCTACATACGATCCCCCTGCCCACTACTAACGACTATCTGCCTACGAAAATCAATTTCGAAAGAGGCTTCACCCATGAAATACCGGACAGGAACCAATGGGATTCACAAAATGTCCTACACAAATTACTGTCAATATTCACAGACGGTTCTAAAACACTAGAGAGATTGGGCGCCGGAGGAATTGAACATGGGCCTCTCCTTCAGTCTACCGAAACACTGCAGTGTTTTTCAGGCCGAAATTACAGCTAGTCGTCAAGCTACAGTGGGCTGTCGATTAATTCGGTATCACAAAGGGATATCGTCATATACATTGATAGCCAGGCTGCAATCAAATCCCTAATATCTAGCGAAATAAGATCCAAGGCGGTGAAAGATTGCCGCGTATATCTAAACGAGATAGCTGGACAGTACAACCTCACACTCTGTTGGGTTCCTGGTCAATTGATGAAATAATTCGAAAAGCCAACTCATCATTCGGCTTTGTTAAACGTTGGTCTAAAGAATTCTGCAACCCCTATGTGACTAAATCGTGGCGTGGTCTCCCTTTCATCGAGTTCATGTGCTCAGAATCGAGAACATCCAACGTCGTTTCCTTCGATTTGCTCTTCGAGGTCTGCCTTGGAATGATCCATTTATGTTGCCTCCTTACCAAGATCGCCTAAATCTCATTAACATGAACTCCTTTGACGAACGTAGGGACGCCGCAGACATTCTTTTCATTCTCTTGAATGTCTTCTCTTATTTTCTTTAACACAAATCAACGTAATTTACGCTGCCCTCGTCTCTTTTACCTTCCAACCCACCGAACCTTATATGGCTCCAACGAACCAATATCCCGTATGCTGCGAAAGGTTAACTCAAACCTTTCCGTTTTCGATTTCAACCGCAGCTTTACCCGCCTTAAAATCGATCTTCTTCACCATTCCCCTGATCTTTAAGATATTTTTAAGTTATTTATCAGATGTTAGTTTTAGCTTGTAGTAAGCCGAATAATAGTTATTTGACACTTATCCCTAGATTTGTCGTCAAAAATGCCATGAAAATGGTGGAGGATCTTGCCACAAAATGCCGAACAGTGTTACCATGTATTCATGACTGACTCTAGTTGGTATTTGAGTGTCATGTTAAAAGAAAAAGGCCCGGATCTGTCCTGTCGACGCACATAAATCAACCTTAAATCTCCCTGAAATGTTTTTAATCACCATCGAACAGGTTGGACTGAGGTAGATATCGCGTCTAACGTGGCATCGAAAATGATTTTCCCAAAGCCACTCTTTTGACAATTCCAACAGCCTTGAATTCTGTATGATCCCCCGGAGCGTTAAATCGCGGATATCTGTATTGCCTTCTGCTGCCATGACTTCAATGGTCTTGGTTTCTACCCTAAGCCAGTTAACGGAAGACTGCTTACCATCGGGGCTGCTTCGGTCGATGATAGATAGTGCTAAAATCTTATCACTCTTGAGATTCCACTTATGTTCTGGAATGTTTAAAAATCTGTTTTGTGTCTCGAAGTTTTTGCATGGAACTTTACTACGCTGAAAGGAGAAAAACTCCCCTAGGCCAGTTTTGGGTTTAATCAATGCAATCGCAGCTCTCTTAGATCTAGAGTTTCGATAAAGATACTATGGCCTATCTTGATCTGAATATTAGAACCCTGGCGTCGGTATAGATGAACGCCGCCCTCAATATTTTTCATATTGTAAAACTGGATTAGTGTAATCCAATCACAGAGACTGCTACAATGGCGACAGGTTGGATGGTATTAAAAGCTATTCAATATCTAGGAACTCCCTTAATGTGTACTCCTTTTATGGTGTAATAATTGCACCGAAACTACGCTATTCATCAATGCCCCATCAACGGATGTGATTTTCATGTACGCGTCCTGTGATTTTGACAAATTCCTATCGCGGATAAAGTGATAACTATCAATGTGGTTCTGGATAAGACAGTCTAAGTAATTGGAAACATTCACACTGAAATTTTTGCACCTGATCCCCATCAGTGTGGTCTTAGGCCGGAAACCAGACCACCATGAAAACTTGGACATGTCCTGAAAAAAAAAGTCCAAATCGATACATATTCACATTCATCGACCATCGCCATGTCCAATTTTGGTATCCGTATCAAACTCCAACTCGTACAAATACACATCGCATTACAACCAAGGTAATATCATGACACAAAACGGGAAAAGTTAGCCCTCTACTCTGTTCATCCTTGAATTCACACTCTAACCCCATCTGATAATAAATCTTATCCGCAGGGAAACAAATCAAAAAGCAGTTGAGAATAGAACAAAAAAAAAAAACACCAAACAGATTCCCACGTAACAGTTGGCAGGAAAAATGGTTAAAGCTCGTTGTTATACCCGCACCATCAAGGCAGAACAGACATAAAAATCCACCATTTTCTACATTACCGTCCAGATAATGTCCTTAGTTCGTATTTCTCACAGGGGACGGCCTTGTTGGCTGTGGATAGGATATATCATATATGTATATACATTTTGGGTCAGTACTCATGAGTGGTTACTTTCATACTAGAACACACTCACACAGTCTCATACACAGGTGAGGAGAAATTTTCAGCAAACTGCTGCAAAACATTTGGTGGCTAGATTATGTCAAATTAACTGAGATACCTACATGAGTCATATCCGAAAGTTCAGAGAACACACATCTATGGCTAACAAAAAGTAGAATAAACCATAGAGATGAAGGACTTTATTAATAGCCTAGTATAAAGGTAGAGCTCTGGAAAAATATGGAACATTTTGTGATTTTTTTTTTGCTTATTTGCTCTCGAGGACCAGAGTTTCACTGATAAGGATGTGCATTATTATATTTTTTTTTATTTTTCTTTCGCATTTATATCAAACTCGACTGTTGGAAGCAAAAATGGTTAACACATTTAAGGAGAGATTTTTTTATATCTCTGTGACGGTGTAAGGATACGGGTAGTATAGATATGTGAAGTTCAAAACAATAGGTGGATGGGGTGGATATAGTGTTTTTTTATACCCTCCACAGGAAGGTATATTCACTTTGCCATTACGTTTGTAACGCCAAGAAGGATTAACCGGAGACCCTATAAAGTATATATATTCTGAATCAGGATCACATTCTGAATCGATTTAGCCATGTCCGTCTGTCTGTCTGTCTGTCTGTCTGTCTGTCTGTCTGTCTGTCTGTCTGTCCGTCTGTCTGTCTGTCTGTCTGTTGAAAGCACGATAGCGTCCAAAGGAATTGACCTAGGCGAATGAAATGAATGAGACGACTTCTTTTTACCGTCGCCAGGTTGGTATTGAAAATGGGCTATGTCGGTCAAGTAGTTCTGGTACCTCCCATACAAAACCACTATTCGACCCACGCCTCTGTCTGTTGAAATCACGATAGCGTCCGAACGAATCGACTTAGGCAATTAAAATTTTATGAGAGGTCTTATATTTATAGCCTTTAAGTTTGTATTAAAAATGGTCCATGTCGGTCAAGTAGTTCTGTTAACTCCCATACAAAGCCAATATTTGACCCATATATCTCTGTCTGTTGAAAGCACAATAGCATCCAAACGAATCGACTTAGGTGAATGAAATTTTGTGAGAGGACTTTTTTTAACCGTCGTCAGGTTGGTATTGAAAATTGTTTATGTCGGTAAAGTAGTTAGACACATACTTACTCGCATGACAAAAATATTGCATGAGTTTTATGCAGTGGAGGGTATCAAAGCATCGGCCAGGCCGATGATAACACTTTTACTTGTTTTTATATTGCATCGGAAGATTGCATTACACCTGACAGCCAATATGGGAAAAGTTTTGATATAGAAATACCTACAATAAATGGTTACAATCTCGTGCAGTGACTTCTACAATAGTATCTATACTGGTGTCTAAGGACCTGTCATAATGTTAACTATTTGTAAATGGGTCCCTGGGCACATTTTTGCATTTAGGCCGAACTTAATTATATGGCAGAATTGTGAACTGCTTAATAATAGCCGAACAAATTCTTCAAAATCCGGCTCGAATGAAAAAACCGAACAAATTAACAATACTTTCGGTATTGTCGTGCGATATTTATGACCCAAACCCAATCCAAGAAGAAGAGAAAAGCGAATTAACAACACTGAAAGCATAATGTCTAGCAGCTACTAAGAACTGTTGAGAGAGTCTCCTATTGTATAGTCTTATCATCTTGTCCGCGGGAATGTTGACTACAACAAAAGCTACATCATCAGTTTAAGCTTTAAATTAGCTTATCCTTCTCAAGACTGGCTTTTTAATAACTTACATTTTATTCGCATGTCTTTTGTTGTCAGTACACTTGCCCAAATATCACGTTAGGATGGAAACCTGACTACAAATGACCTTAACCATGTATGGGTGGCCGCAGGAACTGGACCATATGAAGATGCTTTTTGGTTGAGACTCCGGATTCACTTCAAACTATGCAGCGCCTCTTTGAAAGTAATTAAGTAGAATGGCTCATATGTTATGATGAACTCGTAGAGGTATTCCCGCAAACTTCTACCTTGGTTTAGATAGGTAAGGTAGAAGTTGACCTCCCCGTGTATTCTTCTAGGTATTCTAGTCCTTTATGATCGACAGCAATTAATTTTTTTGGCGTTGGCATTCTATTTTTACTGCATCTCTAAAGGACGTTCTATCTGCCTTTTCGCCATCGCATGCCGACGGTGATACTTTGAGCTCCAGACCGCGAGACATTCCGGACTCAATCAAACATGTTACTTTCCGTAATACTTTTCAGAGTCTGTTGAACTTTAAAGAATGTCTCAAGATCTCAACAAAACTTCAACAAAGATGATCATGTATTCAAAGTATTAGACACACACAACGCCTCAAAAGGCCGCTTCTTCAAAAATGCAACATAGTCATGTGTGACCATGACCATCAAACTTGGTGAACTGATAAAATGAAAATGAAAAGCTGCCGGTAATGAATTCTATGGGCCTATGTCCCAAGAAGGTATACCACTTGGAGAATCACCCAGCATATTTCAAACGAACTAAAGGTGGCTGAATCTAAATCCAGTCGCGAAGTCAAGCAGCTTCAACGGCCCTAAGATCGCACTGGGCTGGGACGCACTGGTTTGAGACTGTCTCCTCGAATCTAGCAGAAGTCAAAGTCAGTATATTCTCTATACCAAGTCATAAGGGCTTTGAGAGTAACAACGCGCGGTAAAATTGGCGAGAAGAAACACTTTCAGAAAGCTCACCAGTCCTCCGCTCTTCTTGGTTGAACCCTGAGTTACTATACTTAGAAATCAAGAAATGGGAAGATGATGATTTTGTTAAATGCTGAACCAAATGTATCCAAAAGCCAAAGGACAAGACTCATAAGCCTAGCTCGTATAGCAAAGACCAAAGGTTACTTGGTCTGATTAAGGCAAACCTAAGACTCTTAACAGGTTATCTATAATGGAGTACTGGCCGCTAAGATAAAAATAAATAAATAGGTGGCGCAACAGGCGTGTAGGCACCCTAGGCCTAGCTTCTCGCAACTTCGTTTTATGTGAGTTTCCATTTTTGGGACAAATGGAAGGGACCTACAATTTTATGCCGAGTTCAAACGGCTGAATTGAGAAGCTTTTTCAGGACAGTCATACTCTCGGATGTTTGTCAGACGTTCGCGAGAGGTGGCGCAGTAGAAAAAACCTTAAGATGTAATTTGTGTTTTTCCGGGGATCGAACCTGGGATTCCTCGCACAGTAGTCCAGCACACTAACCACAGCGCTACTGCGGCCGAAGGAGACGACGGGGTACATACTCTGTGAGTACTTTTCTGTAACATATTTCGTGTGCACACTGCACAGAGCGTTTCTCGGAGGAGAACATGGAACCCCAAAAGAGTACTGAGCATTGAGTCTAGAAAGCCTGATGAGCAGCTTAAAGGAATAAGGCTATGAAAATAGAGCTCTCCTGGTTGTCCTTCAAGATTTTGCTTAAATCTAGATATTGGGGATAAAAATAAGAATAATGGCCTTCACACTTGTTAGGGTTAGGTGCTAAATCTACTCTGGGCTTAACGAGGCAATAGTTCCTCGAATATACAGCCGTTTTCCCTTTTCATTTGATTTTGCGTGTCATTTATATACATCTCATCGTCGATTGAGAAGTGAAAAAATAAATAGGTGGCGCAACAGGCGGGTAGACACCCAAGGCCTAGCTTCTCGCAACCATTCGTTTTGGTATGGGTTTCTATTTTTGGAAATGAAAGGGACCTATAATTTTATGCCGAGCCCGAACGGCTGAATTTGTATGGAAACATTTTTATTTTTCTTCCGATAGAAAGGGTGGCATATCAGACCGAGGAGGAGATATAAGACCTTAATCATCACGGTCCTTCTGTTCATAACATATGAACCTTATCGAAAGCGGATGAAAACCTTTTGGGACGCTTTTAGAGAATGATTCTTTGGGTGAGGATATTAAGTTCAGTTTGTATCGATTGAATATGGAGGTGGACTTTTAACGACGACTTTCACCGGCTGTATAGTTATGTTGCCCTGATCAAAAAGCTTAGAATGAAACTGCTGAGGTGGTTATTCCACTCCGCGTGCGCATATGTTCAACAATGCACCTCGTCGAACACAACCACAAAGCCACTTTAACCAACTTGTTGTGCATAACTGGAGGCTGCTATCTGGTTACCGAGCTAACTTTGGGGGTTTGTGGGTTAAGGCTGTTCAAACGCATTACTATTACTATCTGTCTATCTATGAGCGGAGATGATGATTCAATAATCTAGTACATTTTTTTTCTCCGCTCAAGTATAAATGCCACCAACTTCAGGTGAAGCGCTCTCTTTCTTTTAAAAACTGCATAACAGCGACAGCGTGCCAAAGTGTAATAAAGACAAAGTTTTTTTACAAATCCAGCCATTTTGGTTTTTATTTTAAATAAAATCCTGCACTGGAATCGACGATCGTTTTAAGCCGAAAACAAAGGCAGTCAGCAGGACTTTTACCATCTGAAGGAAACGCATGTCGAAAGAGATGTCCCTCGCATAATAGGGAGTATGAAAACATGTCAAACTTGCACTTTTTCCTATAAGGTTTCCGGTTACAATTGGTAATTGCTCACGATAGTCCTCGTGCATCAGGCTCTTGTGCGTTTATAGCACCGTGCCCTTAACTTTAGGTTCTAATTGAATGTCGGCTTCTTGTTTACGATCGTTTGAGCCCATGGTATCCGCAGTTGCATAGGGGTTCATCCCAAAAAATTGTCTGATAGAGTATCTGATGAATTGAACCAATCATCCGTAAATTCACAGATACCAATTTAAACTGTAGATACATTATTGCTATATAACATAAAGTAGTAGGGGTCATTTGAAATAACATTCATTCATTCATTTTCAATGGTCCGCTTGTCCATTAAGTGGGTCGCGGGTGTAGGTTGCTCAAGTGGACCCTCCATAGCTCTCGATCCTCCGCCATCGACTCTAAATCATCAAGGGCAATCCCCATACGGGTAGAGGAGAGATTATGAATTTGATCTAACCATCTCATCCTGGGTCTACCTAGGGGACGCCTGCCCGATGGTACGGATTCCATAGCACGTCGTGGAATCCTGGTCGGGGACATGCGTTTAACATGACCAAACCACCGAAGCATGGATCGCTCCGTCCGGAGAAGTAGCTGCTCGACATTGAGTTCCTCACGTATTCTGGTATTTCTGATGCGATCTCTACGGGTCACACCAGCAATACTACGGAGAAATCTCATTTCGGCAGCTTGTATTCGCGATCTTATTCTTTCGGTCATTACCCAAACCTCATGACCATAGGTAAGAGTTGGAACAAACACCGAATTAAAGACTGACAACTTAGCTTTGACACCAAGTTCAGTCCTCCTGATAACAGAATGACCAAGCTGTCTCAAAATCGATCCAGCCTGACCAATCCTACAGGAAAACTCGGCATTGCTCCTTCCATCACTCGTGAATAAGACCCCGAGATACTTAAACTTCTCCACCTGTTTCAATGGGACTCCACTAACATGCAGAGTGCATTGAACAGGCGTTCTGGAGACGACCATCACTTCAGATTTGTTCACATTTACTTTCATCTCAGCTTCAACACAAACGGCTACAAACCGATCGAGTGCGCGCTGAAGTTCAGTCTGAGAGGACCCAAGGATGACCAAGTCATCAGCGAAGAGCAAATGACTTATCCTCAGATCTCCCAATTCGAAAAGTTCTTCGCCAAGACTGCGCTGTAACATCCAGTCCATATAAGTAATGAAAAGGAGAGGCGACAAGACGCACCCCTGGCGAAGTCCAACGCCCACGGTGAAAGGTATTGATTTAACGCCGTTTACCCGAACACAGCTTTTACAGTTTGTGTAAAGAGATTGAATGGCTCTCAAGAGAGAACCATCAATTCCATACTGCTGTAATACACTCCAGAGTTTCCCTCGAGGGACTCGGTCATATGCTTTCTCCAAATCTACGAAGCAAGCGTAAACAGGTGTAGCATACTCCCAAGCCTTCTCAAGTACCATTCTGAGAGTGAATAACTGGTCGGTTGTGCTTCTGCATACATACAAATCCAATTTCATGAAGAATAATAATTTAGGTGCCCTAAAAAGCTTTCGCCTTTGAAAACATTTTACAAATTCACAACACATGAATAGCTGGGATATCAAAAAAGGATTATTTTTCTTCCATTTCTCGGTGGTATAATGTGAAACGTCCTTAATTCACCCATATCCTGAGACTAAACATCTATAACGTGTAATTGGAAGTGTTAGTCGATCCCAAATTCATATTCATGAGCGTCCCATGCTCAACATAACCTTCTAAGCTGACCTAAAAACCCAACTTCCCTCTTCTACCATGGGTAGGTACATATTTAATCATCAAAATCAACACTTTGTGATCGAGTTGGTGTTGCTTTTGCGGCAATAGGCTTATTTAAGGATTCTACGCCCATCTCTTCGGCGGAAGCAATTATCTCGGATTGATAAATCCACAGAGAGAAAAATAGACTCTCGTTAGAAGGCTCGTAGGAGGATTTTTTTTGTACAACAATTGTGTTATTTTTCTCTTATTGGATAATTTTTTTTCTGGACTTTTTAATAATGATACAGATTCGTTATCCATTTTTTTTTAAATTAGCTGCCAAAAACATCAGACATATAGATTGGGTTCTTTTTTTTTTGAGTGATGTCCTGTCGAGAGTGAAGAAATTGGTGCTTTTTATATGAAGGGTATTAGAAATGCCTTTGGGTATGGACTTAATATCGAAATGTTGGCCGTAGAAGAGCTGCGCTGCGAGTGTACGTTAGGTCCTTTTGTTTTCGTCATGCATGAGTTGGGCTTCAATTTATCGGCCCATTAATAAGTTACCGAAGCTAAAAGACGTTTAAGAAACAGTCTTCCTTTCTTTTTTGGCACAACATCTGCTATAAGTTACCCTAAGGGCATTTTGAGCTGTGTTACTAAAACGCAAATGTCGTTTGTCACGTCTATATGATGAGTAATAACGTAGAGGTAACTACCCAACTGAGGTTTGGAAACCATGGTATGATCTGTAACGGTATTTTTATCAAGGACTGAAGCTGGTTGTGTCCAAAAATACAAAAATCGATAAATACTACAAAAATTCAAGACCAGTGTCAGGTCAGACTTGACAAGATAAGAGGTGATAAAACCTCAGACGCAACTATGGAAAGTGATAGTATGACTTCAGAACCAACATACCTTCTATTAGAAACTTCGTGGAGCTTGTGGATAAACTAAAGGGTTCTCTAATAGGGACGGGTAGGTAGGTATATCAATGACATTATGTGTGGAGTTTGACATCGGAGAGGCACAATTTCGACGCTCAAATTTGGTTATAAATTTGAGGGATGCCATGGGTTGTGTTGGCTTTTACGGCACCGGTCGTTTGCGATTTATTGGCACTAGGCTCGCCCAGTGGTCGAAAATCGACCACACAATTTTTTATGCACCCCACAGGGAGGTATATTCACTTTGCCATTACATTTGTAACACCAAGAAGGAGTCACCGGAGACCCTATAAAGTATATATATATTCTGAATCAGGATCAAATTCTGAATCGATTTAGTCATGTCCGTCTGTCTGTCCGTCTGTTGAAAACACACACGATAGCGTCCGAATCGAGTAGGAGAATGAAATTTTGCAAGAGGACTTCTTTTTACCGAAACCAATATTAGACCCATGCGGGTATACTTTACACACTTACTGACATGGCAAACATTTTGCATGCGTATATTTTCGAAGAATTGATGTTTTGTAGATACGTGCCTAACGCAGAAAGGGATCGATATAGTAATGAACGCAACGGAAGCAACACACTTCACATACAATATGTGTTCAATTCTCTTCTATCTCTTCTCACCCTCCTTTTACCATACACAAAGTAATGAGCGCAACGCAATACGCAACGCAACACACTCAAAATACAATACGTGTCTAAATTAAGGCAACGGATACACACAGCCATAGAATAGACTTCGGTTGAGCGAAGGTGAAATATTAATTTTCTTTGTATGCGCAGCGCAGAATATTGTTTGTTGTAACCAATGTAATTTAAAAACACTAATATACATATTTTTCAAATACTTTTTCCAAATAATTATTCTTCTTAACACATCTATGAGTGGTAAGCTTCAATTTGGTAAAAAGAAAAATAGATTTGGTATACCTACTTTAAGTAGGGTAAATGACTCCGAAGCGAAATCGGGTCGGCTTTTAATACTATAATAGATATACCTGCGACATTAGAAAATCCCACAAGGAAAAGGCTAGTGCTGCCAAATCGCCGCAGGGTAAAATGGGACGATCTCGGTGGCCAGTTCACGTCGTCTCTGTGCTTGATAACCATGCCCTTAAATCGCACATTAGAATGTCAATCGAATGTCAATCGTTGGATCAACAGTGCGGCACGTAGTACCGTTGTATTTGAATCATGCGTCTTTTACATACACATCATCCAATTTGTGCCAAAAAAAAGTGTTATCAAGTTAGGTAGCCCTCGTCGTGGATGGTAATAGCAATGCAATCGTCTTTTTCGAAAAAGTATGGACCGATGAAGTCCGGATCATCTCACAATCCGCACCATTCAGCGACTTTCGCCACTTGGTGGACCTCGTAAGGATTTATATCCTCACAAATCCGGCCTTTTAACATGCGAAAATGGGCATATTACTTTTTTTATTTTTTCTGAAATCGGGATCTGCTTCTAACTGTTTGAAAACCCAGTCAACGAGCACACGGCATTATCTATGGTCCTGGGGTCAGTTAAATTTTGTACGGATGTAGGCTTAGCTTAAGTTCCGAGGAAAAATTCCCCAAGTTGATGTCTGCAAAAGACCTAGTTATTGTGCGCGGCTCGGAATTGACTGCGTCGAATACTCATACATTTCTTGACTCGGGGTAAGACTTGGGTTTTGCAGTGATAGCAGGAATGTGACTGTGAGTGACATTGGTATACCTACTACGGTATGATCTGATGCTCGCCATAGATATGAGGGCCTAAGATTGTGATGCATCATCACAACTCGTCAAAACTGCGGCGAAACTTGTATTCTGCTGCTGTTGACGAGTAGTACTTCTGTGTTCTCCTCTATCCCCATGAAAGTCATTTCAACCTCTTCCTATATTGTTCTTATTGTTCTGATGACTTTCGCTTCGCTGCTGTAGCTCCTTCAGAAATTTAGCTACCACCACTATTTAGCTGTGTCATAGGTAGGTAGGTAACTGGGTGCTCTTGTGGCGGGTGCCACAGATTCACATAGATCAGCAGTTCGGTCCATTGTGTTCAGTCATGGGAACCTTCCATTGCATACCTGTTGGAGACAAAAACTTACCGCTGTTATTTGAGTCATCTAGATTTAGTATTAATCACCGGTATTCCTAGCTCTTGTATCCATATTCCCAGTTTGTTCTAAAGTATGAATCTCAGAAATTCCTTAGGATCAACATTCTCCAGATTTTCTAGTTCATCGAAGAACAAGCTGTTGAGGATGGTTCTCTGTCTGCTGTTTTTAAGGGCTGGGCATTCGCAGAGTATAAATGGCGAACAGATTATATTTCTGCAACGTTTCTGTAGCTTCTGCCGAAATCATTATGCAGTATTCCCAGCCTTTCCGCGTGTACGCCTATCGCACTGTGTCCCAGTAATGACCCCTGTTAGTATGCGAATATTCTTGCGGCTCAGTCCGATCATGAATCTCTATCTCTTTTTGCTCATTTCTGGTCATAACTATTTTGCATGCCTACAGATGTTGAGAATGTTCCAGCGTATAGGTTTGTTCTACTCAAGGATTCAATGTCAATCTTCCTTGCAAGCGTGCTTACCGGGGTTCTAACAGATTCTAGGGTCATTGATGCATGCATTTTCGACCCGTTTCTTGCAATCTCATCCGCCTGTTCATTGCCCAGAATATCCATATGCTATGGTACCTATAGCATAGGGTCACGTGTTGGCTTGTGACAGTTCATCCAGGTATTTCTTGCCTTGACTTACCGCCCTCGACTGAAGACTGACTCCATGGCTTTTATGACCGCTTGGCTGTTAGAGTACATAATAATTTGTTTGTCGGTAATGTGTCTCGCTTTAGGTCCTTTGCCGCTAGGGTTATATTTAGTAGCAATTGCCGCTGGAAACGCACCACAGTCATTGTCAATTCGGAAAGATTCTTGTAGGTGCATTGTTTCACTGAAGATACCCGCGCCTGTACCGACATCCATCTTAGAACTATCGGTATAGAGAGCTATCTCCTCTTCTTCTGTAACTGCTACCTGTGTCATAAGTCGGTTGTCTTTGATGATTTCATCATTTAGTTTGTCATCGTACCATCCACAATAGGGATCTACCGGTGAACCTTGGGGAACACCTTCAGTTATTTTGTACGGCTTCGGTTCAACTTCGTTGTCAGTCAGTGTCAGATTTTTGTTGCAATTAGGCATACTTTCGACCATAGGTGCCTTTTGATCCCCAACAGAACATCTTGTGGGGTGACAAAGGGTTTTCAAAAGATATCGTGTCCCCATTGATATCTTCAAGTCCCGATTGTTGGGTGAACAGTATTCCCGATATGGGTGAATGTTTTCGACTACTTCTCAGCTTTTGCATAACAACTGAACACGCTTTGCCTGAATAACTCTGGCTTTGCTCCAAGAATTGGAGGAAGCTTCTCGTTTTGCCCGGTCTAAAGGCATGTATGTAGTTCTTTTTGGTAGCTGGTTTATCCTATAGTATTGGCACAGTCGCCGTGTTCGAGAACTCTCTGTTTTAAGCCTGCCGATATCTTCGTTCCATCTGTACATTAGTCGTCGGCAAGTATTCATTTTCGTTTCCACATGATGAGTTGGAAGCTTTTTTTATTCCACCTGTCATCTTAATTTCACATGGTTGCCTAACATCTACAATGAGCTGGACAAGCTCAACATCCAAAGTTTGTAGTATCGCTCCTCTAGTTCGAGTAGATTTCTTCAACTTGTCTTAAATTAAGTCTTGAATAATTTCTCACTTCAGAATTAATTTTATTCCAAAATTTACAAGAAAAAAAAAGAAACACCTACAAAATGAGGACAGCCCATACCCCTTCTTTTGTGTGCCTTATTCTCATGACCTTTGCATCCCAAAAAAATAAAATTAAAAACACGAAAATACTGTTTACATAGCATCATACAGCTATTGGTCGTGGATGCAGCTACATCCTGTCACTGAAGGAGAAACATTATTATTTTTCAAGATACTTGGAGTTGGAGCGTGCAGTCAAATCATAAAGCACAAAAAGAAAGGCTATACCTATAGACATTTGTTTACTTTCCTCCTTTCGAAAGACTGGAGAACAAAATACAAAAGACGTAACTAACCCAAGATTTGGGTCCTCGTATAGATCGTACTCATGTTCGATGACCCACTTAATTTAAAATAAATAACACAGAAATAAAAAATATCTTGAAAAAAAAGACAGCCGGGAAAATGCCTTCCCCTCGGGATTGATGGTTGAACCTTGAAGAGAAGGAGAAAGACTTTGAATGGCAAAAAATATTTCTCATTTTTCACCTTTCTGGTCTCGACTTTGTCGTGTGTTTCTATAGTTCTTCTTAAAAGCCAGATATGCCGGCATAAATCGTTGGCTTCAATGAATAAGCACAGCACATATAGGTAGGTGGTACTAAAGGTGAATGTGAGTGGGCGAATGGGGACACTCCAAAGGAAAGGTAATGCACTGAAAGTATACCGTTCTTACTTTTAAACAATGAAGTTAAATCCATGTTATACTTAATCTAGTCTTCGTGGGATGTCAAAAATGTAGCACGTATCCAAATATTCTATGCATCGATAATTGGATTGAGTCTTCTATGTTGTAAACGTCAGTCTTAATGCTGAATCGGTGTCTGGTCGACAAACCAAGACAGACATGCTTGTGCTAGTGATTAGCTCGTCGTTATTTGGCTTGCGAGAAAAATTCTAGAGCCTTTACATCGGGAGAACGCTGTGGGCAGTTCAAATCAAAACAAATAGAAATGTTGTCACCCGGCCTTGTCGATGATTTGATACCTTCCGCACTGCATTCAAGTCATGTAAAAGGTCGAGTTATAATCGAAGACTCTTTGAGCCGGAGCATTGGTGTCTTCGCTCTACATGTCCTAGCCATCTTAGTCGCGTAATACGGACTTTTCTGAACAAGTCGATGTCGCGGTACCAGCTCGTAGAGTTCGCTGTTAAATCTCATGCTCCAAAGCCCGTCAACGCAAACGGGACCGAAAATCACTCGAGGAATTTTAATATCCAAGCTTCTGCGTCATAGAGCATTAATGGGATGATGGTTAAGGGTCTTATATATAGTCACCTTGGTGTTTCTCGACAAGGCCTTACTAATCAATTGCCTTCTTAAGCCGAAGTAACAGCGGTTGGCAAGTGGAATTCTTCGCTTGATTTCTGATGTGATGTCATTTTCAGACTTAATATCGGAGCCAAGGTAGACAAAGTCCCGAACTATACCTCAAAGTTATAGCTTTCTATCGTACCGTTCTGTCCGATGCGTCGAAGTTTTTTGTCCCTTCTTGTTGACAGCATATATTTTGTTTTGCCCTCATTCACCACTAAACCCATTTTTGCGCCTCTGTACTGAATTTGCAAACGCACCATTGACAGCTCGCTGTGTTCTGCTAATGATGTCGATGTCGTCAGCGTATGCATGTAGTTGCACAGACTTTTGGAAAATTGTGCCCCTGGTGTTTGCTTGCGAGTTTCGCACAATTTTTTTTCAAGAATGATGTTGAAAAAGTCGCTGTCATGTGACACTTTGTCTAAATCCTTTTTTGACATCAAAGGTCTCGGTGAGATTGTTTCCAACCTTTACGGAGCAGCGAGCGTTCTCCATCGACATTCTGCACAATCTGACAAGTTTGGCAGGGATGCCAAAACTAGACATGGCTCTGTATAGCTCGTCTCTATAAATGCTTTCATATGCGGCTTTAAAATCGATAAATAGATGGCGAGTATGAGTATCGATTTGGACTTCCTGGGTTTTCTCTTCAGGATCTGCCGCACTGTGAATATTTGGTCGGTTGTGGACTTACCGGGCCTAAAACCGCACTGATAGCTCGGCCGATAAACCGTCCGGTCCTGCAGCTTTGTTAGACTTCAGCTTGGATATTGCTATCCTTACCTCATTTTGGTCAGGTGGACGGAAGTCTTGGCTTTCATCGCCCAGGTTGAATGGTTCATTCTGTCTGACAGCGCAATTTGTGTCGTCTTCGCCGTTTAGCAGTCTGCAGAAATGGACTTTCCATGTCCTCAGCACCGACTGTGACTCCACTACAAGGTTTCCTTGTTCTACTCTTCAGGTTTCTGTTCGGTTCTTGGTCCCGTGACACGTTCTTTTTACATTTTGGTAAAGCTCCGGAGATGCCGGTGTTCTTCACTCCTTTTTTGCTCGCAGACCTCATGAGCTGCTCTCGTCCTTCTCTGCAGCGCCGCTTTGTAGGCCAGTTGCTTTGCTGCATGTGATTGCCGGCACTCTTCATCAAACCAATGCTCTCGTGGTGGTGGTCGGGTGAAACCTAGCACATCGAATGCGACTTTTCTGATGGCTTCTTGGCATCGATGCCACTGGTCTTCAGCACTTGATGCTGGCTGCCCAGGACTTCTCGAGAGGTTGAGGGAGACGCGATCGCGTTTGTACTTTTGTAGCCGTTCAACGTTGAATCTCCTCACAGAATTCCCTCGTTGTTGCGGTGTCTGGGATATCCGCTTACGTACCTTGGCTACAATAAGGTAGTGATCCGAGTCCATGGTGGCCGCTCGGAAAGCTCGGACATTTAGAATACTCGAGGAGTGCCTTGCGTCGGTCGCAACATGGTCAATTTGATTGACCGTTTGATCGTCTTGTGATCGCCATATTCCTTTGTGAATATTGAGGTGAGGAAACCGTGTGCTTGCTGGCTATAGTAACATTGCGTCCCGAAGTAAAGTCAATTAGCCTAAGTCCGTTTCCTAAGACTATCTAAACGTCATACTTAGGATATTACTCCTAGGTTTTGTCGAGGAGCTCATAGAAACATTCTTTGGTTGTATCGTGCTTATCTTCTGTGGTGGGGTGAGCGCATATCAGGCTAATGTTGGCGAATTTAGCCTTGATGCGGATAGTTGTAAGGCGCTCACTTAAGTGTCGAAAGCTCAAGACTTCTTGCCTAAAGCTGCCGCTTACAACGAATCCGCATCCAAATAGACGCTGCTTGTGTTCTCTGTAGCAATCACGTAGTAGATTTCACAGGTTTTCATCCTTCTTTTGCCTGGCCCATCCCACCGCACCTCCTGAATGGCGGTGATATCTGCCTTGCCAGTCTAGGGCCGCCGCTAATTGTTCGTCTGCACGCGGTCTGTTTAGGGTTCGAACATTCCACGTGCAGATCCGAACGTCATTGTCCTTTTTTCGTTTTGCAGGGTCGTCAACAGTAAATCCATCCGTATCCGAGGCTTTTGGTTGCTTCGTAACCATTAATTTTTTCCGTTGTTGGGTAGTTAGCCCCACGCACAACCCCCAATCTGGAAAGCCAAGCCCTTTCTGTGACCCTTGGACGAAAGGGGTCGGATACTCCGTTGTCAGTAATCCACTTCGGTGATTTGAGAGCTGCCGTCGATCCAATAAGGGTTCTTCCGCTACCATCTCTATTTCAACATCCAACATGTCGAAGTAGGTATCTGCCAAGCCGACTGTTGACGGTACTGATGATTCAACAGCATGAATTCATCCGCCGCAGTTGCAACAAGCTAGGCACCGCCAAGTTGATGCCAGTTGATAAACATTTAGATATTTCATAATATTTACTGCATGCGGTATAATGACGCGAACACAGACTATACCTATCAATAGACCAGGCTACGAACGTAAAAAATGTTTCTGTTAAGTTTTCCTTCAAGTTTTTCACTTCAGCTTAATATAAAAGGAAAAAAAAACTTTAACAAAGGCGCAGGCTAAAAACTTTCGAATAACTGAAAAAAGTTCCACAAAAAGGGAGGAAAACTTATCGATACTTAGTTAACTTCCACGTGTTTTTAAAGAACCCGCTAAGGAGGTAAAACTACTTACTTAGTCAGTCACCCCTCCACACGAAATGCATTGCATTCACATTTTTTGTACCTACACCAAAGTCGGCCTTCAAAAGTTGGAGCACACTCCAGTCATCGTAAATGGATGCTGCCGTCAATCGCGAAGATACAACGTATCTTTCTTCCTTTATATAGGATTTAAAAAAAAATAATAATAATAAACCCACACAACTTCTTGACAATTAAATGCTACACTCAGTTATGTTGTATAATGTATTTTATTTTTATGATTATTGAGCAATAAAATTATTTTATTTTTCTATAGCTATGTATATTTGAATGGGGTAAATTGGTCATGTTACTTCCTGAAGTTGGAGCGTGCGACTGCGAGCACGGGTGATAAGAGGATCCATTGGGTTGCGATTAATTTAATGGAGCAAAACTTTTCAATAGCTTTACACACCATGAAATTTTCGGATTATATTTATAACTTTTTGATAGGCGTAAGGGTAGTTGGTTATGGGTTTTTATTATTTTTATATATTTTTTTTTTTGTGTGAATTTTTTTTTTATGGGAAATAAACCAACGAATTGAGCCGTTTTGGGGTTTGAAAAGGATGGCCAGTATAAATTGAATTGGTTGAGTGATTTTTGTGAAAAGTTTTATCTTATCGAAGACAAAGGTTTTTTTTCGTTGTTTCGTTGGGCTTCAGAAAATTGGTTTTCGGGGGTGTAACTTATGTTAATATGCGTGCTGAAAAGTTTTCGAGTACAATTTATTTATGAGTTGTAACTTGTGGAGTCGCTTAGTCAGCGAGAAATAAAATATTATGTATCCAAACAGCTGAGTTTTTTCAAACATTACTTGCATGTCTGATGTAAGAAATTCTTTTCAGTTTAAAACAACTTTTGGCAACAGTTTTAACAACTTGAAATAATATTTCTGTTTATTAAAAATGCACGGTGCGTGATGCCGAACAAGCGACGGATACTAATTATAAGTTGAGGGGGTAAAGTACATTCGCTAATTAAAAACTGGTGTCAATTAAAATTCTTAACAAAATGTATTCTAAAATTTACATAGCTTAAAGCTATCTGGAAAACACGGTTAACAATGTTGATAAACTAACTTCTTCAGAGCAAAAAACCCCCTGGGACCATGTGCGGAACAAAGTTGAAAGTCAATCGTAATTTCTTGCATACAAAATTGTACAGAAAAAGGTTGCTTCTTTAAAACATAGAATTAGTTCGATGAGTTTATATTAAAACATAAATATATTAAAGTCTACATTCAAATTTAAGGTCTTATAGATTTCTCTCTAAGGGTCAACCTTCTACAATATAGGTACAAAAAGCGAGTGAAAGGTGATTAGAAAGCCAATATTTCCAGCTATATTCCTATCTTTCCTGGCCAATTCTAAGGCACAGGTGCCTAGCCAAAAGATGTAATTTATGCTCTAGACCTTATGTAATTTATGTTCTAGACCTTGCCTGTCAAAAGGTTGTGATGCGGATTATATGAGAACACAAGCGTCCTCACACTAATCTTTCACCTCCAAGTTGGTGCTTAGTACCTCGACTAGAGATTGGGAATCAAAACCCTTTGCAAGGTCGTTGGTTGCAGCGGACGACAGAGGCGGGGACTCGGGCGGGGAAGAGTCACTTTTCACTACAGCAACATCACTTCCTCTTGCTTATAGGCGGCAGTGGACAGCATTCCTTTAAAAGCCTTCAAGACTTCACATTCCTTTAAAAGCTGCTTCGATCATAGTTCTATAGGGATCTGCAATACTATACCAGGGTATTGTAAAAGAGTTGATGGCGGACACTTAATGGGCCAACGGCAGAGCTTACTTGCCGAAGTGAGCTACTGGAGCCCCTCATCTTAGGGGTATGTTATGGAACTGGTCCCCTAGGTTGGGAGTTGTGCCACGGAAAAAAATTACATGTTGCATTACAAACAACAAAAAGCCTCCGAAAAGGACGGATTTACTGTTGACGATCCTGGAACATGAAATAAGTAAATGACCTTCGGATATGCACATGTAATGTTCCTGAACAGACTATGTGCAACCGGAGGCCCTAGACTGCCACAACCACCATCCAATAAATGCTATGGGTTGGGCCAGGCAAAAAACGGATGAAAAACTGTCATTATATTCTACGCCGATTGCTATAGAGAGCAACGACAGCGTCTATTATTGGATGTGAATTTGTCATACGAGGAAGACTTATGCAAAAAGTCTTAAGTTATCGCAAGAGATGGCCAGAATCTTCGCCGATCACGTATCCCGATGCCCCTTGATCAGTATTATTACAGCAACAAATAATTCAAAAGACCACCCGCGACTGATGTGCTGGGTTTCATCCGACCATCACCACGAAACCCCTGCTTTGATGAACAATGTCGACCAGAGCTGCTCGCGAGCTCTACGAGCAAAAGAGAAGTGAGGAACGTCGGATTCTCAGAAAGAAAAATAAGGATCACGAGAAGCGTAAAATCGAAGAAATTGTGAGATGCTCCTACGAAAGTTTTACCAAAAGGTAATAAGAACGTGCCAGGGCAGAAAATCCAGTGGACAAATTACTTCTACAGACCCTATAAATGGGGACGAAGACCAGAATCCCGCTGTTAGGCAGTACGTAGCATTCAATATAAGGCGTATTTTTTTGAGAATCTATAGCTAGCTCACTTTTACTTTTACATGCAAAACTTTTATACTCAATTTTGGCTTTTTTTTATACTCACTTCCCAAAAAAATACGCCAATAGACAGTGATAGACAAAATTCCGTCCACTTTACCACAGCGAAGTACGGAAAGCAATATCTGAGCTATAAAGAACAATAAAGTTGCGGCGCCTGATGGACTACCTGCCGAGCTTTTCAGAGCAGCTGGATATAATTTGGTAGAGAGTATGCAAAAACTCATCTCCAAAATTTGGTCAGATGAATGCATGCGTGATAAATGGAATCTAAGTATCGTCTGCCCGGTCCACAAGAAAGAATACCTCTTCAACAGCGCCAACTAGAGCGGTATTAGTCTTCTTAACATCGCATACATATCTGTCATATTATGTGAACAAATTAAACCCTTCGTAAATAACCTAATTGGACTCTATCCGGTTTTCGGCCAGGAAAGTCCACCATCGATCAAATTTTCACACTTAGGTGGATCCTGGAAAAAATCCAAGAAATCCAAATCGATACCCACCATCTTTTCATCAATATCAAAGCCGCGTATGGCAGCATCTATAGAGACGAGCTATGCAGAGTCATGTCTAGCTTTGGCATCCCTACAAAACTCGTTCGATTGTGTAGGATGACGATGGAGAAAGCTCGTTGAAGAGGTGCCACTGTTGTGAACAGCTTTATTAAGGACCCGGAGAAGTATGGAAAAAACCGCATAGAAAGAGTCAGCAAAGCAATA
This sequence comes from Cheilosia soror, assembly GCA_949372485.1. Taxonomy (NCBI): domain Eukaryota; kingdom Metazoa; phylum Arthropoda; class Insecta; order Diptera; family Syrphidae; genus Cheilosia; species Cheilosia soror. The sequence goes on from OX443561.1 coordinate 37,536,390, forward strand.
ACATGTCAGGAAAGGCGGGTGATACTGAGAGCTGCGTCAAATTCAAGGCTCTCCGTAAGTAAAATTGAGGCAGAAATTGCAGTTATAGCTAACAGATTGACTGTTCATCGCGTGATACAGAAGCCCAGCCATATTGGCTATGAAAAAATGAAGAGGAAACCACCAGTGAATGTGGCACATAAGATCCAGCGCCTTGATTTTGAAATAAGTCACATCAGGTGGAATCGAGAGTGGCATACCGTCGTCTTTTACGATGAAAAAAACGTTGTTTGGACGAAGCTGTTACAACGAACAATTGTTAGGGAGTTAAATAGCTCCGTCCAAACAACATTTGTTTAGGAATACAGAACGTGGGGTCTCAGCTCAGGCTAAACCTCAATAATACCTACACATTGTAACAGATTTCTGAGATATTTTGAAATGACTTACATCCAGAAGATGGCGGCTCTTTTTGATATACGTTGTTTTTCTCAAACGAATTGACAAGCCAGATTTACCCCAACTACTGAGGTGTATAATATTTCAAATATTACATCCCAGACAGGTACATCTTTCTCTACTGTATTAACTATTTTTTAAACAACTTCAAATGATGTTGAAATAAATCCTTCTAATGAAACCATTAATACTGAGTTGTAAGTAGATCTACGGCCACTTTATATCAACTTTGCGGAAATGAGTTGAGAAAACTCTATGGAAACATGTTTCGTGATGACTCATGAAAGGGAAAGGATTATAAATGGAAAGAGGTACCCTTTTCAAAGGAAAATGTTAATTAGTCTCAAGTGACTCAGATATGTATTAATAAGGAACATTGCTACTGGAGGGACCTATCTAAAACCATTCAGGCGATGGAAAAAATCCATCCGAAAAAAACCCACGAAAGCACGCAGTAAAAAGGTCTCTGTCCCGTATGCGCGGACATAATAAGGGTGCAAATATGAATTGAGGGGATAGATTAAGCCTTTTGCTTCATTTTAGAATGTTAAAGGATTTTCCGTCACTGTGAAGACCTTTCAGCGACGCCGATTGAATCCTCCTTAGGATGTTTGAGGTGTTTCCAGCACTACATCGGTTATTAGCTATTTGTCATCTAATCCGAAAAGTAGCACCACAAAACGCCCTTAAAATGTTCCTAGACCTAGACTGATGTAGACAAGAAAGTCTTTCTCTCAACCCCGGCAAGGCTGTTATAGGTCCTTTCACGAAGAAAAGAAATTTAAACCTGACCTGAATCAAATTTCAATCAATGACACAGTCATTAAGTACCTACTCAGATCAAATCAAGTACCTTAGAGTTGTCCCATACTAACATAAAAACAAAACAAGCAAATGCTTTTTGGGCATGACGTCGCATGTATGGTAGAACCTCTAAAGATCACGCACTGGATCTACACAGTAATTTTTAGGCCCATTATAACATACATAGTATTGTCGAACAAAGCCATCAAAAAGAATGCCATCAACAAGCTCAAGAAAGTACAACGGCCATGCGGAGCTGTTCCACGTCAGCTATAGAAGCATTAATGAGACTAATGACCATCCACATTTATCATGTTCATAATCAGCCCTCTACCCGTATGAGGTTTGCTTTTTAAGATTTATAGTCGATTGCGGCGAATCGAGAGCTATGGAGGGTCCACTTGAGCAACAACTTAATGGAAAGCGGTCCATTGAAAATGAATGAATGAACTGAATAGTCTACTCAGGCACAATATCCAAACCTCGGTTTGCGATATCTTACTTACTTACTTAGGCGGCTCTACAGTTCGGGGTGAACCGAGGCACTCCTAGTCAGTTGAGGCCTTCGACTTGCGCGCGCCACTTAAGGCGAGGACTTTCTCTACTGCGTTGTCCCTCCGGGTTAGACTCGAAGACTCTACGGGCCGGAGCATTTGTTTCCATCCGCTCTACATGTCCTAGCCATCTTAAACGGCTTACTCGCAGTTTTTTGACCAGGTCGATGTCGCTGTACAGCTCGTATAGTTCGTCGTTGAGTCTCCTTCTCCACAGCCCGTCAGAATAATCTTTCTTTCGAAGCGACCGAGGATATCTTCATCCGCTTTAGATAGAGTCCAAGCTTCAGCGCCATAAAGAAGAACTAGAATGATTAAGATCTTAAACAGAATTTCCTTAGTTGCTCGGGATAGGGCTCTACTACTCATTTGCCTTCTTAGCCCAAAGAAACAGCGGTTGGCAAGAGTTATTCTTCGTTTAATTTCTTCTGAGATGTTGTTGTCAGAATTTATAGCAGAGCCGAGGTAGAAAAAGTCCCTCAATACCTTAAAGTTGTAGCTGTCGATCGTGACGTTTTGTCCGATTCTACGATGTTGGATGTCCCTTCTTGTTGAAAGCATATACTTGGTTTTGCCTTCGTTGATCGCTAGATCCATTTTAGCCGCTTCCGTTTCTATACTAGCAAACGCACCAGTGACAGCTCGCTGTGTTCTACCAATTATGTCAATGTCATCGGCGTATGCAAGTAATTCGGCGAACTTTTGAAAGATCGTGCCCTGTTCAAGTATGATGTTGAAAAAGTCGCACGACAGCGCGTCTCTTTGTCTAAATCCTCTTTTGACATCATCGGTGAGGTCGCTCCCGACTTTGATGCAGCAGCGGGCTTCCTCCATCGTCGTTTTACACAATCGAACGCATTTTGCAGGGATACCAAACCTAGATAAGACTCTGCATAGCTCGTCTATATATAGATGCTGCCATACACGCGGCTTTGATATCACTGAAAAGATGGTGGGTATCGATTTGGACTTCTTGGGTTTTTCCCAGGATCTGCCTAAGTATGAAAATTTGATCGAGGGTGGACTTTCCTGGTCTAAAACCGCACTGATAGGGGCAAATCAGGTTATGTCTTGAGGATGACGAAACAGCGGAGCTCATCATATGCGTATAACCGGCCCTGTGTGTATATAATATTAGTACCGAAGAATTAAGGACATTTTTTGCTGAATGCATTATCAGCTTTATGAGCGCAGTAGCGCAGTGGTTAGTGTGCTGGACTACTGTGCGAGGGATCCCTGGTTCGATCCCCGAAAAAACACAAATTACATCTTAAAGATTTTTTCTACTGCGCCACCTCTCGCGAACGTCTGTCTGACAAACATCCGAGAGTATGACTGTCTTGAAAAAGCTTCTCAATTCAGCCGTTCGGTTTGGACTCGGCATACAATTTTAGGACCCTTCCATTCGTCCTAAAAATAAAAACTCACACAAAACGAATGTTTGCGAGAAGCTAGGCCTAGGGTGTCGCCTGTTGCGCCACCTATTTATTTATTTGTATTATCAGCTTTTACTAAAAGCCTTTTCGGTCGACGTGCAATATATCACTTTACGAGTCAGAAGTTACCTTTGGTCGGATCAGTTAGCACATCTTCGGTGCTGCTGATGGTGGTGAGTGCTGACTGCTGATACTGTAAGCTCCTCATCGCTGAATCGCCTTCTCCGCCTTCTTCGAAAGTTATAAAAAAATTCCAGTAAAGTCACTCTAAAGTGGCTAATACTGGTAGTACAAGGGACCAGCTGCGTTATTAACGACAAGATTGCAAACGACTTACAGGAGTCGTGGCACAAAGCCCTTACGATTCGACGCGATTACTTTTGCTTTATTTGTGAAATTGAACCACCAATTCAAGGATTTCCGAACACCGCTAAAAACGACTTTTGGTATGGAAGAGTCCATAAGCTATAAAACTACTCTCAAAGCCCTACTGTTTTTCTTGACTTCTTTATAGCCCCCTTTTCCGCTCGAAATCGGGCAGTAGATTTAACCAAAAGTTAAAAAAAAAAATACAGGACTGAGTTGGTAGCCCTGAGGGACACCACTTCGAGTTTCTTAAGACAGCGTGAACCCGACTTTTTGTACTGTGTGAATGAATATTGTGTGCCTACCTATTAAGTCAAAGGACTTCTTGTTATCCCTGTTTCTTGAGCCGAAAGTAGCTCACGTCCAATGTGATTCCATCTTTTTAGATCACTGAGGAAATTTATTTTAATATTTACGTACCTACCACAAAAACAATGACCAAAAAACCCTCACAGAACGAAGGAAAAGAGACAAGGGACAACACAGACATTTTTTATTTGATTCCAATGCTGCCCCGCCTGCAAAGTACAGCCCTTTCCTGATTAGCATAATAAAAAGCCTTAAATTGCAAAATGTATTTTCTTTACATTTAAACTACCCTCAAATGACTTTACTTTATATATAGACAAAAATTGTTTTAATCAATACCCTTTCTTCTCTTTACAGGTAAGCAGGATACAAGTGGCCAATTCGCGCACCTCATTTCGAGTTATATCCGCTTCGTGAGAAATCCAATACGCACTCGAAACCCGTTTCAAAGGAATACGAGAAAAAAAGAGTAAGTCGAGTGGAAAATTTATGGGTTATCATCAGTTTTTGTAGGAAAATGTATATTCACTGATATCGATAAGAAACATCCTTTTCGCAAAGTGAAGCGAAAAAAAAAAATCCCAACTTTGTCCATTGGGAAAAGTTTGCAAAGCATTGCACGGGACGCAACAAGAAGCTCAATCTCTTGAGGTGTTTCTTAAGTTATTTTTTTTTCTCTTTCCCTTAGCCTCATCCCGATAAGGATATACTCACTCATTCAAGTGGAAAAGCAGCATAGGAATGGCATATCGAAAGTTTTTGCCTGGTGTTTTGTGGTGAAATTAGATTTATCGCCATGGTTGCAGTGGCAATCGCACCGATTTATCAAGGAAAATTTTATGCGTGTGTGGGGTGGGGGTCCTGCAGAAAAGAAAAAGTAGAACTCCATTCCATGTGTGATTAATCCAAAGCCATCTTTGCGGCGAACAAAAATATGTGGTTCCCAAATCCACCATCAATACATCTATCCTTCATCCTTCGAATAGGTTGCCATTGTGTGTAAAGGTTGCACTTTCTGTTCCTTGGGCGTGTGTCGTGAAAAGTTTAGCGTTTGCTATAGAGCGATATGACCAAGAGAAATGTACCCGCAATAAACAGAGTTTCGAAGGGAAAAAAATGTAAGCAAGGTGCTGCGCTGCCCTGCCTGATGAGGGAGGAGGCGGAAGAGGTCGGCTCGCTGGAATAGAGTGTCTAAAACTCGGAAGGATTTCTTGTAACTAAATCGAAAAACTTTCACTTTGTGTTGTGTAGTGGGAAGAAGAAAATTTATCATGACGATGTAGGAGATTTGTTGCGCTATTCCAAGTTTGCCATGCCACTCCACAGGTAAACACAACAGATGTAGGTACATGTTTGGCAGTGGTGTGGTGCGGTGCAGAGTTTTCTTCTTCCTGTATATAGGTAGGTGGCCAAGTTTTCATTGTGCCACCGCGGCTGCAATGGCACGTGGTGTTATCGTATTTTGTAGTCGCCTTAGTCGACAGTTGTTGGTTAGCGATGAAGTTTAGGCGGATGAGAGTGTTTTTTTTTTTTTTTCTTCGAAAACAAGGACGCACGGTGAATCGTGGAGGCCGAGAAAAGTTGCAGTTTGTTGGGAGAAATGCAATTTGTCTTGTTTGTTGGCAGCAGGACTGCACAGTGCACACTACACAGTGGGATGTATGTGCTTGTGCATTTCTAAGGTGACCCTGTTTACACGCTGCTGGCTGGGCAATGTAAAGTCTGAGCTTGTTTTTTCATCCCGTTAACTAGACATAGTTAGCAATCTACGTGGCTACCTCAAGTCCTGGCGATGACAAAATGTTGGAAGTGATTTATTGTGAATTACAATTTCCGGATTTTAAAGAGTTCTACAGGGTTGTAAGTATATTTACTGGATTTTAAAATTTTTTTAGTATTTTGCTGTAAGGCTCAGTATCAGGGAAATCAACTGACAACCCAGGTCACTAGAGCTGTACCCATTGACCACTGTTCTTATGGAATATGGGATAGTCCTTTACCATCGTCGTATAATCACAGAGCCTTATTTTAAAGTTGAAATGTTAAGAAATGACAAGTTTTCAAAAAATAACTCTTTTCCTACATAAAGTGGTTTTGAGAAATCGCTTAGGCCGATGGTCGCTTCAATGACTGCAAGTCTAGTCCATAAGCCTTAGAATTTTAACAGTGATGTTCCTGAGAAAGGAATTTTCTAGGTAATTTCTAGGCCTCTTACCCTGCTGAAATAGTCAAACGCAGGGCAAATGCAGAAAAAACGGGTATGGTTTCCTCTTCCCGTATAGTCTTTGCAAAAATGTCTGCCCAAAGTGAAGTGTTCAATATAAGCCTTAATCTTGGAGTCTGTATAGCTGAAGTCATCAAAGTTCTTTGGACATTTTGTAACCAGAATTGTTAAGGATAGGATAGTTCTGTTTCGTTGCAGTATCCCAAATGTGTGGATCTATGGTTTAGCGTGCTTACAATCAGGCACGTAGCCAGGGGGGGGGCTTGAGGGGCTGAAGCCCCCCCCGAAAGTCTAGACAAAAAACTAAAATTTTCTAAAGCCGAATTTAAGACTATCATTTCAGTTTCAGTTTTATTTGAGTTATCAGTTAAGCTTGTTACAGCCGATTTCGTCACAAAGTACTAGCGCTAGTACCGGTATTAGACCAAAAGTTGATACTCAAATACCTAGGTATCAGGTCATTTCTTCACGAAGTACTAAGATGAATTTGGTACCGAGTATTAATTAGTACTCGGTATGAGCTTGACCCTCAAAATCGGCAGTCTAACGTCGTTAGTACCTGAATTATATCGATTTCATTGCTTTCGCTCTTGCCTATTTTTGTCAAAAAGTAAATACATCGTAGGTTTAAGTCTAATGAAGTTGATTAGAAAATGGATTTCATTTTCGATAGGGATAATTGGTTCAATAATTTCGATGACGACATTGAGAATGTGAATGGTGAAGAAGGGGTGGCAACTCGTTGATCTGAGCGGCGCATCTATTATATTATGCTACAATGGAATACAGTAAATACAGTAAATACTTAGAACGATGTGGATTTTTTCGGCGATTTCAGTTGTCTAGAGTAACGTTTTTTTACGTTCGAACGTGGACGAATTGCAGTACGGTTAACATATTTTATTTACATATATTTATATTCAGTTTTAGTCGGTAATCGTTTTTATTCACGATTTTACCAGTAATCGTTAGATATTGCCTGAGCAGCAATTGCTGATCAGATCCCTCTACGATTCATGACAAGTGGATCGATTCGATGTAAATAGTGGTTGCCGACGTCATTTGCGTACCAGCCGCTAGTGTATGTCGCACACTGCCAAAAGTATGATGTATGACACGCCATTTGGACAAATTTATTTAGGTTGCACTGATTGTCTCCACGAACAATCAGTGCAACTCATGTTAAATTGCAAACACCGAATTGGTTAGTTCAGTTCCATAATGTGCAATAATAGAAAAAAACAACCAATCATATACGCTATCATATGCTATCCAATACTGGATACCCCTAAACACACACTATTTTACAACAGGAAAGCAACAAAAATATTAAAAGAAATACTTGCTCTTATGAATAAAAATCAGTCATCCTGCAAAATGTTTGACGTCCAATGAGCATAAAAATGTCACCGTTATGACATTTCAGTCAAAAATGGGTACTAGACCAGTTTTTAGACGTATTAGTTGTAGTACGGTTGATAAATTTAGCTTCGGTACTAGCAATGTGAAGAAATACACAAGTACTAAGTTCTCGTTAGTACCGAGTATCAGAGCTAGTACCAGGTCTAGCTAGACCGGGTACTAGTACTCATGTGAAGAAATCAGCCGTTAAACCGATGACTAAATGCAAAAATGAAAGCGTTTAACTAAAACTAAAACTGAGACTAAAACCCATAAAACCCATTCCCATAAGTTTTCAGAAGTTTTAGTAGAAAGCTCAACTGAATACTAGACTGATGTCTAAATACACTGCAGAACATCAGTTTAACTGAAAGCTTAACTGATAGCTCAACTGAAACTAAAACTGAAATGATTGTCAAAATAGGGCTGTAAGCCCTAAATTCAAATCTATAAAAAAAAGACTATCCCGGTAGGTATACAGTATTCAAACGCTAGGTATGTACACTGTCAAGCCATATCTTTAACCTGGTTCTGCCAAGTCAACTCCTGCAATTCGCATTTGCCTTTGTGTAGTTTGGCGTATTTTTTGGGGAAGTGAGTATAACAAAACCAAAAGAGAGTAGAAAAGTTTTGCATGGAAAAGTAAAAGTGACCTAGCTTTAGATTCTAAAAAAATACGCCTGTTAGTGAAATTTCTTTCGCAACTGTTCAAATGCATTATATTATAACTTTCAAAAATGTCATTACAAAGCACGCACCAGAGAGCTAAAAAACTCGACTTCTACGCCTTTGTAAAACAAGATTCATTGAAAATACATCTCAATAAGTCTTGAAGAAATAACGAGCAGAACGATGTCCTTGAAAGCATCAACACTTTTGGCAGCGCCAGCCAGCGGTCCAAAAAAGTAATTTCCTATTAAGCCTCATTACATGCGAAAATCTGTTCAGTTTAACGCTGCCCTTATCAATTTTCCTTAGATTTCGTTTCTGCAATCGACCGCACAAAAGAAGTTCTGAATTCTCTTAAGAACATCAGAGAAAATACCGAAGATTTTTTTAGAGAGACTTTTCAATCCGCATCCCAACTTGCAGAGGACTTATTTGAAGTTAAATTAAGAGCTCCAAGAACTTCATTGCGCGTTCCAATCCAGAAACCTTTCTACTAAAGCCTATTTTGAAGTGTCTACACATACGATATACTGATTCCTTGCATTACATAGACTCGTTAATACAAAATCTTACGGACAGATTCATGGTCAACGTTGACGTTCTACCATCGTTTCAAGCTCTTCTCCCAGGTTTTGCTGCAGTTGAGCGAGTGAACGAAATGGATAAGCTAACAGGCTAACACGTTACTTTGATAATGCAATTTCGTTGTCAGCTGTGAAAGTTGAATATATTCTTTGGTGCGATCCTTCTACCGAAGTTTTGAAATTGCTTGATATATGTGACAAGACTTACTTTAGAGGTATAAATTTCTTGCTTACGGTTTTAGCAACGCTTCCAGTGACCACAGATAGTGTTAAAAAAAACCCTTTCAGCTATGAAAAGGATTAAAACAATGTCCCGAAGCGTTATAGAGAATGCAAGGTTAAGCTCATTTGCTATGATATCTGTTCATTCGGATATTATTGTGGATCTAAATAAGGTGATTGATCTCATGTTAAAAAAAATCAAGCAGTCTTCTGCTTAAAAAAATGTGTGTAAAATAATTATTCAAGTACCTATGTTCGTTTAAGTACATACGATTTAAAAACTAATACGAATCAATGAATTGGAATATTCTTAGTTTTTTGCTTCATAAGATTTGGATCAAGCCCCCCCCGAACCAAAATCCTGGCTACGGCCCTGCTTACAATAGGAATATTTATTTGCCTAACATAGGATGTTTGACATGTTTTCATTTTTACTATTAACGGGGTCTAGTTTACCTACTCCATGATAGATCAATTCTCTTTACTGACGGGGCAGTAAACTTTGGGGCAGAGGTTGCATTGTCCAGCTAAGAGATACGCGAAAATCTTCTACCCCTTTACATGTTATTGGGCTGGATACTAGGGATTTAATGACATGAATGACATGAATGCCACTACCTTATGTACTTCGAAAAGCAGTAGGATAGGACAAGTCTGAGAGATTTTCGTTCCGTTCCCGTTGTTGCCCACTTCGATATCAATTTTCGTGTACACTGATGATCGAAGTTTTTTTTTGAAGAAAAAACTTGTCTGTAAAAGGATACTTGTATGAAAAAGTCGGTTGGTCTCTCCAGTATTTGCCATTCCAGAGCCAATTTTTTGTATTGCTAGATACTGTCTAGTTCTACCCTATCTGGACGGTGAAAGTAAAGCGTCGGCTGATGACGCTTTCTATAATTATTTCTATGAAGCCTCAGTTTCAGGTATTAGACGCATTGATGAAGTCATATAGGTTGCATTCATATGGAGGAGTAACGCAGGTAAACTTTGTATTTCTGTTGAAAACCAGCTCTGTTTTTGCTGGGTTGAAGATAAGAGTAAAACTATCCGTCTACGAGTTCAGCTTACAAAGAGTGAGTATCGGAATTTGTTTGAAAGTATACATAGAAAGGTCTTACGTCGTTCAAGTAGGCTACGAATTTGCAAACAGAGTATCATATGAAGATCAGAAGATCGTAAAAAAGAGCAGAGATGATAGCTTTAAACCTTGGGAAGTTTAACTCCTAAATAAATAAATAAATAGATGGCGCAACAAGCGGATAGACACCCAAGGCCTAGCTTCTCGCAACCATTTTGTGCAAGTTTATATTTTTGGGACGAATGGAAGGGACCTACAATTTTATGCCGAGTCCGAACGGCTGAATTGAGAAGCTTTTTCATGACAGTCATACTCTCGGATGTTTGTCAGACGTTCGCGAGAGGTGGCGCAGTAGAAAAAACTTTAAGATGTAATTTGTGTTTTTCCGGGGATCGAACCTGAGATCCCTCGCATAGTAGTCCAGCACACTAACCACTGCGCTACTGCGCCCACAAGTTTAACTCCTATCTTAGCTTAATAATAGAGGATTTGGCAAAGGTAGCCTTAGTTTCCTTATGTTTAGAAAAACATCCAACCCGGGGGAACCTTCAATCGAACTTATTATTATGTGGAATAGACAGACTTGACCTTTTGTTAGGCATTATATGATTTTGTTAACAATCACTGATGAATTTGACACATGACATGTTATGTCATCAACCTGATCCCAATATAAAACTTTTATGAACAAACGGTTATAGACGGATTGGTCTGAGGTTCGTTGCCAGTAGACCTGAAGTCATAAAGGCTCGGGGTTGTACCCATCGGTAGACTGCAATATAGTCTTGCAGAATTTGGTTCTATTGTCAAATGCGTTCCAGGAGGCAGTCATTAGATGCTCACGACCGACAAGTCGGTTTTAGAATTTGTTGACCGCCAACTTTAGTTTCTTTTATAGCATATTTGAAGTTAGTTGGGAAATACCTTTATAAATACCTTTGCACAGTCCATGGATACTGAGTAGTTCTATACATGCTCTCGCAGAAGTTGCGGCAGCTTCGTTGTGTCTATCCCGACCTCCTTCATAAAGATCCTCAAGCTTACTTTTTAGCTAAAAGTGTTGTTTATCGAAAATCTATCTGAATGAATACCAGGCGTCTAGGGTACATAGTGTTTAGTCAGGTAGTTTACCAAGGAACAAAACGACTTAGAACGCTAGGTATATACTGGCATTTATGGCTGGTTGCAGAAGCTTTTGTTTTGCTCAACATTTTCCAACGAAACCGGTCTCCAACTTGCGATAGACAGATTTCGTGTGTGAAGCTGCAGTTCAAAGTGAAGTTTCCGTATACGGTTGTTTGTTGATGTGCTCGAAAGCTCGTCTAGGTCCTGGAAGAAGTAGTTAGGTACCTATACCTTATAATTTTGCTATCCAAATAAAGCCGACCGTGAAAAAAGGTACAGCTCGATACTATTTCCAATACCTAGAGACACGACTTACAATGATTTTTGCAATGCCAAGTAAAGATAGATTTTACTACGAACCAGATCAATAATTTCTCCTTTACCTCTGTTAGTACGGGTATACCAATAGGCGAATTGCCGTGATATCGTCATCGTAGGTGGACAATTTTAATTCCACCTTGTATATAGCGGCCTTATCTAAGAAGAGGCTTGCTTATCTATGTATCGGTGCATCGACCACCTTCTAATAATAATTGGCTAATAGGTCATGATTTTGAAAGCCTATAAAGTCGGTAATGCTTTGACGGGGTCACTTAATTCTAATGACTCTTGATTCTTCTAACGTTGTGCTATATTTCATTCTCATTTTGTCCAATAGCAAGTCTCATCCGCACTCTATAAAAACTAAGATCCATGGCAACGACTTATTTAAACATCATCTTTCCGCTGCAGCGATGTAGAAAAACTGTCTCGCTAATCACCAGTTAAAGCAATAATATCGTCTCAATTATTACGGCCAATAAAATGTACTAAAGAAAAAAAAAAACAAGCGAAAAGAACGAAAGGAATCCCGTGCCAAAAGTTCTGACGACACCGAGATTTTTCCTCTATTCTTCGATGTCGAGGAGAAGATTCTTCCTTAACGTGTCCCCCTCGACATCCTTAAAGTCACATTGAGAATCCATTAAACTCAAACTGACATCATAAAAAGTTTTTTTTTTTTTTGTTCCTTGCCTTCCTTGGTCTTTTATCCTATTTCGCTATTTCGTGCTCGGTGGGAAAAAGTTAACTTAAAGAAAAACTGCTATCGCAGCTATGTAGGAAGTTGTGTGTGCGTCACTAAGTCCCTGACCATTGCATTTATATTGACGACATGCCTTCCGAACACCCACCCCAATACATTTGGATAGATGTTGTGCAAGGCAGACGCTATTGCCTATTTCGTTGAAGTATAGACGGGAAGGGTGGGTGCCGCGAGCGGAAGTGTATGTTTTATGCGAAATCAATGGAAAGGATTTAGCCGATTTGGGTGATTAAATTTGGATTTGGATTTATTGTTGAACTTGGTATTGCTTGGGAATGTTAATGCGGCATGGACTGTCTTTTAGGACGTTTCGGATGACACCCATTAGCCATTATAGCCTGCGACTTAATCGAGGTTTACATATTGAACGTTATTGATATACCTAAAAATGTACAATTTTGCAACTGTTGCCATTGGTTTTCAGAGTTTCGACTGGAACAGCAATTTGAAAATGGCGGACTGCGATGGGACACGTCGCGATCATTTGCTGGTATCGCTGGCTCTTTTAAATCATTTATGGATACTTTTAGCCCATGCTGCCCGACTCTTCCTTAGCTACTTGCTAAAGTACTTCCTCCTATCTCTGTTACCGCCTATACGCTACTACCTCTCAAGGCATTCCTTGCGTAGTGACAGGTTTTCACATCATACCTTTTCGTTTTTATGACCCAGAGCTTCTTTTTGGATGGATGAGTTCATAGGAACTATTAGTCTGATTCGCGAGATATATTGCTCTAGTGCCACACGCGTCTGCATAGTAAACCACACCTCATGTTGTTAAGTTTTCCTCGTACTTCGCTGGTCTTCTTAGCGTCTTCCACTTCAACTCGTCTTATAGACCTATATCTCCAGGAAGGTCCTCTTCTGTCCTAAATATGGCTTATTGGAAGCTGCGGGCTTGGTAATGTCGCTCTTCATACTGCAAAGCGCCTACAATGGAATGCTATGTATCTTCTCCATCTGAGTGACATTATAAGGGCAGAAAGGCGAGTTATCATGGCCATACCTGTTGAGATATTTTCGATGGCGCAATTGCTTAGATAAGAACAGCGTAAGGTGATAGCTGCAGTCCTAGTATCGCTATACCTATACGGTATAGGCTATACCCCGTCGTTGGTCGAACCTGCGTCTCGTGGTTCGAAAGCAATGTCTGTAACCACTACACCATGGCCATATGTGACGCAGACCCTGTATGCTTACGAAAGCTTTCTTCTCGGTTCCTTTATTATAAGAGCCTCCGCCCAGACTACTGAAGCATATCGAAGTATTGAGCTGACTACTCTGGAAATCAGAATCAGACGCCTTCTTGCAGTTCAACGGAACGTGTGTCTTAACTTTTTTTTTTAGAGGGGATTTCAAATTCTGGAGCACTCAGACGAATCTCGGTCCATTGTACTACCAAGAAGAAACCCCTTTTTTGGTGTAGTGGTGGAGAAACTCTGATATTATTCGTTACTCTTATGGCCGGTGGCAGAGTATTGCTGTCCCCCGCCGAGACTCGAACCAACGCCGCTCGGGTCACAAGCAATGACTCTAACCACTACACCATGGCCACCTACTTAACTTAAGTTAAGGCTTAACTTGCTAATTAGCATTATTCTTAGGTATAGGTAAGGTAGGTACACTATGACTATTTGGACCTGGTTTGATTCAAAACCCAGAAATTTGCATATTCCCCGTCTTTTGGCTGGTTATGTAGATCTTGTGGTCAGCTTATTCTAAACTGCAGTTTCTTAGGGTCCACACCGGATTCGATACCCGGAAAAACACACATTACATCTGAGCTGAAAGTTTCCTTGCACTGCGCCACCTCTCGCAAACGTCTAACAAAACTTCCGAGAGTATAAAACTGTAGAAGCTTCTCAATTCAGCCGTTCAGGACCCTTCCATTAAAGAAAATATAAACAAATCTCACACAAACGAATGGTTGTGAGATGCTAGGCTTAGGTATTCGAGCTTTGTTTAGTTTTATGCCGGCAGGCAAGCACGTAGCCAGGAGGGGGGGGGGCTTGAGGGGCTGAAGCCTAGCAATATTCCAGGCCTGGTCTAACCTGTGCTTTGTACAGTAGGTAAAGTTGCTTGGGGCTAAAGTACATCTTTGCTCTAAATAGGTAGCTCAACTTAGCGGACTCCGATATTGCGATATGGGATATGTGGTCCTGCCATGTGATTCCTGAATTGACTGTGACTCCTAAAATATGCATTGAGTCCTTGGGATGGATTGGATGGTCATCCATTTGGATCTGAGGAAGCATTTTTCCTAAAAAATGTTGTGAGCTGTGTCTTGTTTGCAACTGAAACTGAAATGACCGTAATGGGGCTTCAAATCTACAGTATTCAAACGCTAGGTATGTACACTGTGCAAGCCATAGCTTTAACCTGGCTCTGCCATGTCAACTCCTGCAATTCGCAATTGCCTTAGTGTAGTTAGTGAAATAGCTGCACTTATCAGTTTCCCTACAGAACAAATAATTAGATTTCGTTTCTGCAATCGACCGCACAAAAGAAGTTCTGAATTCTCTTAAGAACATCAGAGAAAATGCCGAAGAATTTTTCAGAGAGGCTTTTCAATCCGTATCCTAACTTGCCGAGGACTTAATGAAGAGCTTCATTGAAACAAACAACGCGTTCCACTCCAGAAACCTCTCCTTCTGAAGCCTATTTTAGAGTGCCGATACTGATTTCTTGCATAGATTCGTTAATATAAAATCTTACGGACAGATTCATGGTCAACGAAGACGTTCTACGGTTATACCATCGTTTCAAGCTCTTCGCCCAGGTTTTGCTGCAATTGAGCCTGAGCGAAAAGTTGGAAAAGTGAACACTTTATACTTTGATAATGCAATTTCGTTATCAGCTCACAGCTGAGTGCATTTTTTGGTGCGATAAAAAAATCGTCGAGTGACACTTCTACCGAAGTTTTGAAATTGCTTGATATATTTGACTAGACTTACTTTAGACTTATAAATCTCTTGCTTACGGTTTTAGCAACGCTTCCAGTGACCACAGATAGTGTTGAAAGAACCCTTTCAGCTATGAAAATGATTAAAACAATGTCCCGAAGCGTTATGGAGAATGCAAGGCTAAGCTTGCTATGATATCTGTTCATTCGGATATTATTGTGGATCCAGATAAAGTCATTCATCTCATGTCAAGAAAAAAAAATCAAGACGTCTTCTGCTTTGAAAAAATGTGACTAATAGGAATCAATGAATTGGAATATACATAGTTTATTGTTTTGTAAGACTTGGAAGTAAGCCCTTCTGATAGCCCTCCTGCTTCTTCTATTGCAAACAATATGTGTTTGTCGATCAAATTGGGTTTCCAGCCTAACGAAAATGTTTCCTTATGAACGACCCTTGCAATTTGTAGGTTGCCATCTTTTTCTATTTCCGCTTTAATAAAGTTACTTGTTTAGCCGAACTTATAATCGAACCGACGTGTTTTTTTTATATTACCAATTTTTCGTAGTAATTTTCAGAAAGCTTAGAGCCAGGAAATCAGGATAAGTATCGTTGATATAACCGGCAAATACGCGTACAAACAATTGGTCCATTCGAGCGCGGATTTATCAAATATTTTCCGATTTCCTCTGGCATCAAGTTCATACACAAGTCGTCAACGAACAGCGAAGTACCCATCGCCTACGGTACTATCCGTTAGCTTTGCGAGTGTAATACAAAAAAAAAAACAAAATTTCTAAAAACTACCGAGTGGTAAAACATTTTCACTCATCTGTGTTGCTGTTGCTGCTGCTGTTGCTGCAGTTGGTAATTGGTTCGGTTTTCGATTGTTGAACTATCGTGCAAATAGCTCACCGGCGGGAGTAATCGCGATTTGTAATGGACACGTTAAAGCGACAACGGGCAGCTCTCAAAGGGCAGATAACGCGGATTTCCACTTATTGCGATTCGTCGACTACGTCTTTGGCTGAGTCTACGTTGCGCCAAACAAAATTAGAACAGTACATGCACGATTTTGAGCGAATTCAAAATGAAATCGAGGCACTGGCTGAAGAGCATCAAATCGCAGATGAATCCCAGTACCACATCGAGTTCGAGAGCATATTTTTTAGTGTGCACGCGAGATTAACCGAGCTAATTCGTTCAAATACGGACTCGCGATCGGAGGAAGAAAGTAACATCGGTAAGACTCTAAAATCGCTTGCGGAAAGTCAGTGTGCGCTGAATGAGATTGTGAAATCATTATCGGAACCGTCGCGGCGATCAATTACGATTACAAAACAAGAACCGGTATCGCGCCTCCCAGAAATAAAAATGCCGGAGTTTAGTGGTAAATTTGATGAGTGGATTCGATTTCGCGATCTTTTCACAGCATTAGTGCAGTCCAAAGATTCAGTGACAGGTGTCGAGAAGTTTGAATATCTCCAGACGTGGCTGAAGGGAGATGCCTTATCGGTCATAAAGCATCTCACTCCAAGCAATGACAACTTCGAAGTGGCTTGGAAGCTGGTGAAATCATATTATGACAAGCCACAATTTATTATGATTGCACACTTGGACAACATATTCGATCAGCCATCTCTCAAATCGGGTTCGCTTAGTGAAATCAAACGGTTATTTACAGTAACAAGTGAAAACATTAACGCGCTGCGAGCTTTAAAGCAACCGGTCGATATGTGGGACGTGTTGTTGGTGTACGTTTTATCAAAAAAATTAGATTCTGATAACAGAATGTTGTGGATTCGATTAGTGAAAGATAAAACGAATGCATCGCTTTCTGATTTCAATGATTTTTTAAAGGATCGCATAAATGAGTTGGAAAGCTTAAATTTATCTAATGTCGGTCGGTGTCAATCGAACGTTTACAAATCTGTGTTAAAGGATTCGGGAAAAAGAATTATGAATGCAACTGTCCCATCCTGCCCGAAATGTAAACAAAGGCATTTTTTATATAAGTGTCCATCGTTTCGTGACCTTCCGGTATCAGCTCGTTTTGAATTTGTTCAATCTAACAACATTTGTCAGAACTGCCTTCGCGCCAAACACGGCTTAAGTGATTGCAAATTTTCGAACTGTAAAACGTGCGGATTAAAGCATAATACGATGCTTCATTACGAATCCTCGCCACAATCTCAAATGCAAATAAATCATCCGAATAGTGTTTCGCAACCTACTGTTCAGCAGAACACCTCAAGTGATCTTTTACAGGCTCAAGGCCAACCCGGTGCGGTGAATAGTTTTTCGCGGTCGCAACCCCAACCATGTACCTCAAGTTCTCTAGCGATTAATACGGCACATTTTCATCGCGAGTGCCTCACAATGTTACCAACGGCACTGGTCATGGTCAAAGACGCGTGTAATGAATTCCAGCAGTGCCGAGCCCTGCTTGACTCGGGGTCGCAAGCAACGCTTATTTCGGAATCGTGCCTTCAGAGGCTAGGGCTGACGCGCGTCCATGCAAGAATACCTATTCTCGGCTTAGGGCAGCGCGAAAGTGTTAACGGTACTCGGGGACAAGTTAAACTCGATATTTCATCAGTGCTTAATACAAATTCCCTGTCGGTGCAGGCCTTTGTACTTTCGTCTCTTACCGGCGATCTCCCAAGTGTTGAAATACCAAGTGTTAAACTATCGTACTTTGATAATCTATCGTTAGCAGATCCTACGTGTAACCGTCCCCATAAAATCGATATTTTACTGGGGGCTGATATATTTTTTGACATTATCGCGGAGGGGAGGATTACGCATCCTTCAGGTTCACCGGTCGCGCAAAACACCATATTCGGATGGGTGCTTGCCGGAAACATTTCACTCGCGCCAGAACACAGCTTAGGCGTTTTCCACTCTACGTTGGATCTTGACGGCGATGCGCTTTTAAGACAATTCTTTGAGCACGAGTCTCTTATGGACGAACGCCGTACAGAGTACGAGGTAAGTGACACCGTTGAAAATCATTTTACCTCTACACATTATACTAACCCCGATGGTAGATATGTAGTTAGTCTCCCATTCATAAAATCAACAATTGAATTTGGAAACTCGCGAGATGCCGCGTTAAAACGTCTCATCGCAATGGAGAAGCGATTTTCGAAGGACTCAAATCTCAAACGCGAATACGTCACCTTTATGCAGGAGTACGAGTATTTAGGGCATATGTCTCTTGTACCAGATAGTGAGCGTAATCGACCTTCATTCTATCTGCCTCATCATGCGGTCTTTAAGCCAACTAGTACTACCACAAAATTGAGGGTCGTGTTTGACGCGTCCTGTAAGTCTAGTAATGGGTTTTCGCTAAACGACTATTTACGCGTAGGGCCTACAATACAAAATGATTTAATTACAAACCTCATTAAATTTCGAAAATTTCAAGTCGCGGTAAAGGCTGACATTGCGAAAATGTACCGCCAAATTCAAATAAACCCAAATGACGTACACTTTCAGCGGATAGTTTGGAGGGAAAACGTTAACGAAGAGCCGCGCGATTATCAGCTTCAGACCGTAACTTACGGAACAGCGTCTGCGTCCTTCTTAGCCACGAGGGTCCTAAAACAAATCGGTATCAATAACATCGCGAGATTTCCACGGGCTTCGGATAGTCTTATTAATGATTTTTACGTGGATGACTTCATGTCCACATTCGATTGCGTTGAAGATGCGATAAGTGTAAAAAGGGATCTCTGCCATATTTTAAAGCAGTCGGGAATGGATCTTCGAAAATGGTCTTCAAATTCGCAAGATTTCTTATGTACCATTGATGCCGAGCATCAGGAAGTAGCGACTGCGTTGCCTTTTGGCGAAGGTGGAGTTAAAACTTTGGGTTTGCTGTGGAATGTAGAAGCCGACTGCTTTGAGTTTCGTTCCTCGTTGACTCCTATAGGCCCAGAAGTAACTAAACGAGAAGTCCTATCGGATATAGCGCGCATTTTCGACCCGTTAGGGTGGCTTTCGCCGACCGTCGTCAAAATGAAAGTATTTATGAAGCGTCTTTGGTTAAGAAAAATCGGATGGGATACCTTTATTCCCAGGGATCTTTACGAAGAGTGGTCAGACTTTAGACGGGATTTGGGTTCCCTGCATAATGTTGGAATTCCGCGTTGGCTACAGTCTAATCGGCAAAATAAAATCGAGTTGCATGGCTTTGCTGATGCGTCCGAGTCAGCATACACTGCTGCAGTATACGCCAGAGTTTTGGGACCGGATGGTATTCAAATTACGTTAATATGCGCGAAAACGCGAATCGCTCCATCGAACCCTGCTCTCTCAATACCTCGCCTTGAATTATGCGGCTCTTTACTGCTAACGAAATTGCTTAGCAAGGTGAAAGATGCCCTTATGATTCCCGATGTCGAGTGCTTTGCTTACACAGATGCCACAACCGTTCTGCATTGGATATACGGATATCCTCGGTCACGAAATGTGTTTGTGGACAATCGAATATCGCAAATTCTCAGTCGATTCTCAGCATCTATATGGCACCACGTTCGAACGGCAGATAATCCCGCGGATTGTGCTACCCGTGGTATAATGCCACATCGCTTACCCAATTTAGACTTGTGGTGGAACGGTCCGCAGTTTTTACGAGATGAGGTTATTACGTTCTCTAACTTGCCAGGGGGAAGCAGGGAAGCTGCAGAAGACGGCGAATGTCTATGCTTGGTCAATACCGCGAACCTTATTCATGTCGATATTTCCTCACGTTTTTCTAATTATAACAGACTTTTGCGCGTCATTGCTCGTTGCATCCTATTATTTCGCAGGCACCGGGTACCTAAACCACCACCTACTTACTTCCTTTCGCCGCATGATTTACGTTTGGCTAAAATCGCACTGGTTCGGATTTCGCAAGGTCAATTCTTTCGGGAGGAAATTAATCTTTTAACTAACGGCGGCGTGGTACCAAGAAAAAGTAAATATCGATGTATGGATCCTTTCGTCGACGACTTCGGCGTGCTCCGCGTAGGAGGGAGGCTCCAAAACGCTTCAATACCATTCGATCAAAGGCATCCGATTATACTTCATAAGGATGATCATTTGACGAAGCTTATTGTCAGTGACTGCCACTTAAATCATATGCACGCAGGTACGCGTCAGATGACTTACCTGCTCCATCTTAACTATTTCATTATCGGTGCCCACCACTTGATCAGGCGATGCATTTATCAATGTACCACATGCGTACGTCAACGAGGAATTCCTTACCAACAACAGATGGGCAATTTGCCAGCACAGCGATTGGAACCGGGTGTGACATTCGGGAATACGGGCGTCGATTACGCAGGTCCATTTACGGCTCGAGCATGGAGAGGACGGGGGGCTAAGCAGTATAAAGTGTATGTGGCTCTATTCATCTGTATGGCGACGAAGGCGATACATCTGGAGGTTGTCACAGAACTTTCATCCGCCGCATTTATAGCGGCATTGCGGCGATTTGTTGCTAGACGGGGGAAGTGTCATACACTTTTCAGCGACAATGGCACTAATTTTGTTGGTGCCAATCAAATGCTTCGCGAATGGGCTAATCTTCTCCACTCAACTGCTTTTCATGACAGCGTTTCAAGCGAGCTGAGCAACAACGGAATCACTTGGATCTTTTCGCCGCCCCATGGCCCACACTTTGGAGGTCTATGGGAGGCTGGCGTTAAAACCGTAAAATTTCATCTGCGAAGGGTATTGTCGAATTCATCGGCGACTTATGAGGAGCTTTCAACAGTCCTGTGTCAAATCGAGGCATGCGCAAATTCTAGGCCACTGTGCGCACGTTTTGAAGGTGATGTCGATCCTTTAACACCGGCGCACTTCCTCATTTCGCGACCCCTGACGACTGTGCCGGACCCCAGGGAAATCAACTCAAATGTGTCTCTATCAAACCGATGGCACTATCTACAAGGTCTCGTGCACAATTTTTGGGAAAAATGGTCACAAGATTACATCAGTCAATTGCGCAAGCGCCCAAAATGGTTGGAGAAAGCCAAAAATATTCAATCCAGCGACGTCGTCATCATTAAGGATGAAAACCAGCCGCCATGTAGATGGCTCATCGGTCGAGTTAACAAAATCTATCCTGGACGAGATGGTCTAGTGCGGGTTGCATCTGTCGTCACGGCTAAGGGAGAATTCAAGCGTCCTATCAGCAAGCTATGTCCTTTGTTACTTGGTTGAAGGAACCCTTCAACGGCGGGAGAATGTTTGTCGATCAAATTGGGTTTCCAGCCTAACGAAAATGTTTCCTTATGAACGACCCTTGCAATTTGTAGGTTGCCATCTTTTTCTATTTCCGCTTTAATAAAGTTACTTGTTTAGCCGAACTTATAATCGAACCGACGTGTTTTTTTTATATTACCAATTTTTCGTAGTAATTTTCAGAAAGTTTAGAGCCAGGAAATCAGGATAAGTATCGTTGATATAACCGGCAAATACGCGTACAAACAATATGCCCCTCGATTTTTCAAGCCGTATCTGGAATTCTAATGCACAGTGGACAATGCTGTGAAGGTTCATTTGGTGTTTTGTTTCTTTGAGAAGCAGCTCCAGTCTTTGTCGCTTGAAAATATTACCTCCCTTATAAGCGAGATGTACATATCGACAAAAATACCAGCCCGCATGTGAAATGCTGTGTTAAGAATTCTGTTTGGATATTTTTGGGAATAAAGCGATACCTATGTAGCCAAAGAAATTGTTTTCTTACTGAAAAAGTCCTTCAAACTCTAGAGACTCCAAACTTAAAGCATTTAACGTCTTCTCGAGTCTTGACGGTAAGCATTCCAAGTCGGATTAGGGCAACGGAGCTATTTAAGGAGGTCCAAATAAAATGTGTCATCACCTCATCCCATACATGGATTAATGACATGAACTTTTTGGACCACATAAGCATGACAATAATATTTCGTAAATTTTCAACTACCGTCAGTAACATACTGCGCAAAATGTCTTCAACTGATTTGACTCTCAATAAAGCAATTTATGTACTTTGAATGAAAATTGCTGCAATCGAATTGCCATCATTATCGCCCACCGCCGTCGTTGGCCAAATCATGTGTGAAACAATACCATAAGCACTCCATCTACCCCTAACATATAACACCACTCGTGTGGAGGGTTGTTATGGTATGCTCTGCTCTATATGCGTGGTATATCATGTATTTCTGCAGAAATTCGGAAACTGCTGTCCGCACTAAGGCAATTCAATTTTCTATCTGAATAGTTTGCATTCGTGCAGAAATAATTTAACCAACATAATTATTATTAATATTGTTTTTATGGGGTGAACTGATTTTATTGGATGAACTCTACACGATCAGAGAATCCAATTTGTTATCCGCAAAAACACTAAACCTAGCCAACACTTTGGCGTGTTCGAAATTTCAATTTGAATTCGAATATCGCTGCATAGATACTTTAAATCCCTTTCAAGGAAAGTGAAGTTGAAAATTTGTTTTGATCAATTTAAGTCTTCATACCAATCTCTGGACAACAGGTGCACCTGCCGTACATCATCCGAAGTGTCAACAAACTCCCGGACGCGAGTTCCACTCCAATTAAACAGTCACCATGTCGCCAGGCCGTATCTATAGTCGACACGAGAATGTCGTCGTCATGTGTTTGTTTGTAAACAAACCTCGCACCGGCACAGGTGACGACACATCGATGAACGACCGACCAAAGGTAGATGGCGGTCGTATCACCATTTGGAAGAGAGGGAATACCTACCTACTGTTGGTGACTTCGTTCGAGCACCCCCAAGTTGTATCGAATTTACACCGCGTCGAGTGCTAGACGATGTGGGCCGCACACTCGTGGTAGGAGCTTCGTTTAATTATTATTCAAAATTGTGTTTACTATAGACACTGTTAGTTCGTCGCTCATCCGGTGTTTGACAGTGGAATCTCAAGAATATGTTCAATAGAACGTTGGTGGATTATTTCTGCATGAACTTCCGCTCGTTTAAAGCGTTGGACACACAATTAGCTAGGTACTTGAAACCTATAGAAACCTTCAAAATCGTGGTCAATTTGGAGCAATCAGACTCAAAAATTGGTCCACTATATGAGTGTAACAAAAAAAAAAAACATTACATTTACTGAAAAGTACGTTTTCTAACCCCCAATCCACTCAATGTTTGAAGGTTAGCAGCCACCCCTCCACCTACACACAGTGGGGAATATTTATAAAAAAAAAAAAACAGTAAGACAATTATCTTCGACTATGCCGAAGCTTAAATACCCGGTACTATATTATTGTAAAAATAAAAAAATATGTTAGTATTAAAAAATATATATTTGTATGGGAGGTATGGGTAGTTTTCATACGACCAAGCTCAGTTTTTGTCAAAAAGTTTTAAATATTATTAAAACAATATGTGCAAAGTTTAAACTTGCTATATTTACTGCAGCTATTTAAATTTAATTTTTAACATAAAATAGCTATATATTTTGTATAGGAGGTACTAGTAGTTTTCATCCGATCTTGCTCATCTTCGAACTTAGCCTCAGTTTGGTGAATAAAAGCTTACCTACCAAATTTCAAGTCGATAGCTCTTAAATTACGGCCGTAATCGTGCGGACGGACAGACAGACGGACATCGCTAGACTAAGAAAGTGATGCTGATCAATAATATATATAGTTTGTCATACCTACAACGCCTCCTTATGTGCATTACAAATGGAATGTCAAAGTGAATATACCCTCGCCACAGTGTGGTACCGGGTATAAAAAAAAACTTTTTATTAATTTTCAAGAGCAAATATTTCTGTCAATGATTTTCAGCTTATTTCAATTTCAATTCCAACTTTAATCACATCATCCCCAAAATATGTTAAAATCTTTTATATGCACGGCGCGTGCATATTACACCTATAGCCCTTCAACCAGTACCTACAGACCTACATTCTGTACTTTCTGTGTGTTCTTTCGTTTTTTGTGTTCTTTGTATTCTGTGTATGAAGTACCTCAAATCCATTGCCTAGACCAGATCGACAAGGCGACAAGAGAAAACTTTTCTTAAGAGTTGTCAACCAAACGAAAGTGTCAAGAGTGAGGGAATATGAAAGGACCTAAATAAATTGGTCGGAAAAGGACTTTTGTATGTAGATGTACCTACACCTTTGAATAGCAATCTGTTTACATGAGGCAAAGCATATTTTATTTTTGATAAACCTTTGCCGGAATAAGATAGTAAAAAGCAACATTCAATCAATTAACCTTTTATTGATTTAAATGGCTGAATGTCTAGACAGAGATATTTTCATAAATGAATACCTTTTAGGGAAGCCGATAATTTTGGGGGGTCGACCGCGACGTCCCTATAACCTACAAGAACATGTAAAGTATAGTAGAACATTTTAGGGATACCTAATGCAAAGATATGGAAAATTGTTTTTACATTTCATTTTTCTTGTATGGTATCTTAAATGCAAGACCTATTTGTGAAGTTGTAAATTCATAGTTAATGGGTCTCCCCAGATTTGAGAAGAAAGTCAATCTGAAAGTATGTAACGTCAGAGGAATCTCTTGAACGTTATTCTCTTCTCATTCTCTGTTAATGATTAACTTTCATGTTGTATGTAAGGTGTCTCTGGTTTAGCAATGTTTTTCGGAAATGTGAGTCATTCCCTAGTCTTCCAAATTTTTGCACGATTTATGTACCTCAAATTTTATAGCTGGAGCTTTAATGTAGATACTCAAGACTAATGGCACTTCTGATATAAAGATGTGTGATTGATAAGCATCTGCTTTAGATACTGCAGATACTTCAGATCTGAGTAATTAGAAGGGAGTCCAATGACCCGTCTTTCCTGCTATTATAATGGAAATGGACCTATGTTGGTCTAATTGTATTGGCGTTTCTTAGCTGACAGAAACTTAACCAAATCAAACCTGAGTATGTATAGTCAGAAAGATCTTTATGTGTCTCGTTGTCTGTTTAGGAGACCAAAAGATGTTCAGTCCGATTTCTGAATTTTGGGACTTTAACCAAGGTATGACTGAAAAAAGTGTCCCTTTCAGCATATGGAAGCCCATCAATTGACAGTCTACGTATGCCAAGGGTGTGTCGTCTTTAACTACGACGTCATTCGGTCTCTCAATTATTGACACCTTTTTTTTGTAAGGGAACTGACTACCAACTTCGATGGCGATGAACAGTAATGTAAATCAGCAGACTTTTGACATTATCCCTCTATAAGTTGAGGGATTTTTCTGATTTATAGTTGGTTGTTTTAGTTTTTTGGAGCTCCAAGATACATACATAGGCCTTCTCTTCCCAACAACCTCTCTTAACAACAAACAATTATTCTTAAATTTGGTCGAATTGGGCACAAGCTTATAGGAATATAAAGTAAAACCATCGTTAGGTCAAAAAAATCGACAATGCTAAGTTTTAATATTTCGAGAGCAGAAGAGCAGTACTCGCATTAATGTGCTGGCTTTAAAAAATGTTAAAAAGTCACTAGAAAAAGAGCCTTCGTACATGCCTATTCGTATAAAGAACAAATTTTTCAAAGCAGACGCGCTTTTTGGGACAGACCGTTTTAAGAAGCCTATTTGAGACTTTGAAATTGTAAAGACAGAATTATTTTACACGACTCTGTAACTCGAGGCTGTGCAAAGCTGCGACTGTAAATCTGTCTATATTTTGAAGATCTTTCCTATAGGTTTGGTGTTGTCAAACAGCTTACCTACATATATTTATTTTTCACAGTTTTATCCGAAAATTCTGATCTTTCTACAATACTAGGTTAAAAAGACTGTCATTTTGAATTTGTTCCTCAAACTAACAATCTGTTTTCGACTATGCAATTATAATGTAAGCATTTTCGAGTGCAACTGATTAATCCGTGTTGCGACCAAATTTTGATTTGTACTCTATGAATCTTCTACTTAACAATTTATATCTACATGTGTATTTAAATTGGACTATGCACTTCTACAGATGTTAAAATTTAAGAAAAATTTTAATATTTATTTAGCGAGTCTTTGATATGACCTTAGATCGAAAACATAATGGTTTGACAAACAATTTTGAGCACTAACACGACGTACCTCAATATGCAAGTTATAATGAACTTGTAATGTGTTGGAACAATGACATAAATAAAAAGGTGCAAACATTTCGTATCTTCAACACTAAATATGAAGAATGACAATTTTCGTCGAAAAAGTTGCTTGAAATTATTTAATTTTAAATGTAAAGTTAAAAATCTTAATAAATCTTTTTGAAACTCTTGTGTTACCGCCGTCAATAAAGGGTGGGCCATCTAGTGCTTTCTTTTTAAATCATTTTACACAGGCAGCTGTTTCCCGCTCGAAATCTTGACAGAAAGTTAATATCACTCATCCGCGGAACGAAATGAGTGGTTTTACGCTTGAACAACGTTGGGAAATATTGAAAACTTATTTCCAAAGCGTGTGCTGTGTACTTTACGTTTTTGAAAAGAAGTTTTGGCCAAAACTAAGCACTCACCGCGCCTGCTCTACGCAAGTTTGTTCAAAAAGTTCATAAGAATGGTATGCTAGTCTACAACACTCATGGTCCTCGTTGGATGGCACATCATGCCACACAGCCCATGCCACAATCAATTTTTTGCGCACCAAATTCCCAAATCGTGTTTTTAGCCGTCTTGGCGTTTTCAATTGGCCGCCTCGGAGCTGCAATTTGACCCCCTCGGGTTTTTTGGGGAACCGTGAAGGACCGATGTTATGCCAACAATCCCGAAACGATTCAAGCACTTAAGGCCAATATCATCCAAGCAATCCGTGAGCTGCAGCCCGAAACCATCAAAAAGGTCTTGGAAAATTAGAGTGACAGAATGCGTTACTGCGCGAAGCCAGCCGATGCAGCCACTTGAACGATGTTGTATTCCATAATGAATTGAAAGGTTTTCTCTTACTAATAAAGCCATATAATACATGGAAAACATTTAATTTCGTTTATTTTATTGCATTTTTTAAAAGAAATTGGCGATCAATTGATGTTGTATTTTGGTGGTGAAAAGCCCGAATTGGGGTGTTTAAACTGTGTCATGTCCGGTAGTGCCTTACTCTTTGTAGATTTACTGCATTGCCTTCCGCCATCTGCTTTCACACAATGGAGTCCTGCCCCGACCACGCTTTGGGGCCAAGGCCGTTGAGTGGGACTCACGTTTGCAATATTTCTGTTTTCTGCTGTAGCCCAGAATAAGTACGTATACAGATTTAGAAACTACTAAGGGATACATGCAGTGTGTTCCAGGCAGAGGTTCTGGCCCAAAGCCGCGGATCTACTTGATATGGGATCAATATCCAACAAGAATATCGCTATCTACATTGATAACCAGGCTGCGCTAAAGGCGCTAGAGTCCTTCATCATCAAATCTGAACTAGTCAGGAGCTGCCGCACAATGCTCAGAGCATTATGCGCGCAGAACCAAAGTCAGATTGTGTTGGGTACCCGGACACTGTTATATTGAGGGTAACGAAAGGGCTGATGTTCTGGCCAAAACCGGAGCAGAGTTTCCACCTAATGAAACAACTTAGGGCATTAGACCACCAATAGCCGTGGCCAAGAGAATTATTCTCGAGAATATTAAAAACAGGGCAGATCAGAGATGGTTGAATATAGTAGGGCACAGGGTCTCAAAGGCTCTGTGGCCTAAGCTAGATCGGAAAAAATCTGTAGAATTACTAAGGCTTAGCAGATCAAGGCTACGAATGGTAATAGGGATACTCTCCGAGCACTGTCTTCTAAGGAGGCACGCTATGAGATTAGGTCTAACAGATACAGACATATGTAGGTATTGCGAAGACTTGCATGTCACAGAGGACATAACTCATCTCCTCTGTGAATGTCAAGCTATTGCTCGGTACAGGAGGAAATTCCTCGGTAGGTACTTCTTCGACAATTTGGAGGAGGTTGGCCTCGCAAACAAAACTGAAACAATTTTCAGGTTTGTCATGTATTAAGTAGAGTCATGAAGTATAGTACTCTAAGCAATGTATTGGTAATACTCTATATATCTGATTAGTAACGTTAAGCATTTGAATTAAGTAACGCTGTAAATGAAGTCAGTCAATAAATGAACTTAAGCTTGACCGGTTGTTTAACTCAATACATAATATTGGCGACGAGGAGTTTGATCGAATTTTCACTCGTGTACAGTTTTCAAATAATTGATAACTCAGTAATTGGTGATTGATTTCTTTCTTAAAAAAAAAAAAAAAAATAAAAATAAAGAAATTAGGGTGTCTATTCATCGTCCCAGTGTATACCGAAACAAATTTGTTAAATTTGTAACTAAACTCGGACGATAGTTCTTTGTCTTGAGAGTAACACGTGCCGCCAAAGAACAAAGACAGGTTATCAGTTACTGTGCTTAAAAGAAGCGAATACTATAAATTATTTAGTAATCAAGCATTTTCAAAGCCAAAACCAAAGTTTTGTTGTATAACATTGAAGGATTGTGGTTACAAAAAAAAAAAAATAAAAAAAAAGGAAGGATTGAAATTAGGCTACGATGGCACTCATAGGATCCATAGAGCAATTCTCAGCAGGCGATGATTTCGACGACTATCTCGAAAGAATGGATGAATTGTTTAAGGTAAATGACATCCAAGAAGATCGCAAGGTTCCATTATTTGTGACGCTTATTGGTCCAGAAGCATATAAACGAATTAAATCGATATTGATGCCCGAAAAACCGACAAGTAAAACATATAAAGAGCTCATCGATTTAGTGAAGGCACATTTTATTCCGACTAGAAATGTAATAGCAGATCGGTTTAAATTCAACAGCTATGCTCAACAACACGGTCAAAATATTGCCGACTACATATTGAATTTAAAAATCCTCTCTTCCACATGTAATTTTAATACATTTTTACAAGATGCTCTGAGAGACCGTTTAGTCAGTGGCATCATAAATGATAAATTGCAAACAAAACTACTCTCCACTGCAAACTTGACGTGGGACTCAGCCTGCGATATTGCCCAGTCATTTGAATTAGTTGATCGAGAGCAACGAAATATGCATCCCCCGGCTCAAGTCAATAGAATTGATAGTCAACCAAGCAAGTGGAACGCCTTACAATGCACAAAATGCACCACCAGGCATCCGATTAATAAGTGCCCTGCTGAAAACTGGTTTTGTTTTGTGTGCGGAATTAGAGGTCATTCGGCGAAAGCATGTCGATTACGCCAAAAAAACCAAGGCGTACAAACTCGACAAACATATAATAGAAACAATAACCGCAGATCAAGCAACAACAACTTACATACCACACACCATACATACACCAACAACAACAATAGCGCGGATATGAACGAGGTAGACTTTAAGCTGGGTACTCTCAATTGGATTGATAGCAGTTGCGAGCCACAACACGTAGATGTCAACATAGAAGACAAAACCATAGCCATGGAGATCGACACAGGAGCGGTAGTGTCTGTTATTTCTAAAGATGATTATCTTTGCTGTTTTTCTAATATTGTATTGAATACTAATTATAGTTATCCTCCTCTTCAGGTATTAACAGGTGCGAGGGTCAACATCCATGGTGTAATAACTGTCACAGTAGAACATGCTTATAAACTACCTTTGATAATAGTGGATTCGGAGAAAAGTTTTAAGCCCCTTTTTGGAAGAAATTGGCTGGATGTGATTTTTCCCAATTGGAGAAAACTGTTTGATAGCCATTTACCATTTTCGTTTTCCCAGGTAAATACAATAATAAGTAATGAAGAGCAACTGCATATTAGTGAAATTAAGGAAAAATTTAGCAAATTGTTTATAAATTCAAATGTGCCAATCAAAGATTTCAAAGCGGATATAATTTTAAAGCCAAATGCAAAGCCAAAGTTTTTCAAGCCATACGCTACCCCAATCAGTTTAAGAGCCCAAATAGAAACGGAATTAGAACGCATGTGTAAAGAAGATATTATCAGACCAGTTCGGTATAGTAGATGGGCAGCTCCCATAGTATGTGTATTAAAGAAAGATAAAAGTTTACGTTTGTGTGGAAATTTCAAAGTTACGATTAACCCAGAGTTGCAAGTTGATGTATATCCTTTGCCGTTGGTAGATGAAATCCTAGCGGGTCTAGGCGGATATTCTATGTTTTGTTCCTTAGATTTAAAAGGCGCTTATTTGCAACTATTAGTTACAGATAGCTCGCAAGAATTTTTAACGATTAATACACACAAGGGACTTTTTACATTTCTAAGATTGCCATTTGGCGTTGCGTCGGCGCCAATGATTTTTCAAAAGATGATGGATACCATCTTGCAAAACATTCAGGGGGTCGTGGTATATCTAGATGACATCTTAGTAGCGGGCAAGTCATTAACAGATTGTAAGGAGAAGTTAATTATAGTTTTAAAGCGCCTAGAAAGCTATAGAATACAAATTAATTGGGAAAAATGTTTATTTTTCAAGAGTAATTTAGAATACCTAGGTCATACAGTAACGCCCCTTGGTATAAGCCCTTCGAAATCCAAAGTGCAGTGTATAGTTTCAGCTCCATCTCCGACCAATGTGGAACAATTGCAAAGTTACTTAGGTTTAATAAACTACTATGCCAAATTCTTGCCGAATAGTTCAACAATATTAGCTCCGTTATATAAACTGTTGCGTAAAGATGTACGGTTTGAGTGGAATGAGGAGTGTTGTGCTGCGTTTGAGAAAAGTAAGTTGTTGCTTATTAATAACAACTTATTAACACATTTTAATCCCCATTTTCCAATAGTCATCGCTTGTGACGCCTCACCATATGGTGTTGGTGCGGTTTTGAGCATAGTTGAGAACGGAATTGAAAAGCCTTGTTACATGGTCTCGTCCACGCTAAGTTCGTCTGAAAGAAACTACTCTCAGCTGCACCGAGAGGCTCTGGCAGTGATTTTTGCTATAAAAAGGTTCCACAAGTTTGTTTATGGCTATCGGTTTATAGTTTATACCGACCATAAACCGTTAGAAAGTTTATTAGGCGATCAAAAAGCGTTGAGTAGTATAGTTTCAATACGTTTTCACCGCTGGATTTTATTTCTGTCTGGTTATGATTGTCAAATAAAATATAGGCCGGGTTCGAAGTTGCAGAACGCAGATGGGTTGTCACGACTTCCTCAAAACCGCCCAACAAATATTGAAGATTTGGAAATAAATTTTTTTGATTTCAGCAACATATATCCATTAACGAGTAAAGAAATTGGGAATGCAACTGAAAAGGATCAAACGTTAGTGTCTGTTAAGGAGCATGTAAATAAGGGTTGGTTGTTGAATGTTGAAAAACTGGGTAAAAATAATCCAGATTTAAATAAGTTGCTGCCATATTATCGGGTTAGAGGATCTTTGCATGTCGACGGCGAGTGTTTGTTCTATGGCGACAGGATTGTAATACCAAAAATTTATCAGTGTAGAGTTTTAGGGACTTTGCATGATCAGCATGTAGGTATGGTGCGCATGAAGATGATGGCTCGTATGGCGGTTTGGTGGCCACAAATTGATACAGATATTGAACGATACGTTAATAGTTGTAACCCTTGTCTAAAGGGGCGAAATAAAAGAAAAGATTGTCCAAATTTCACATGGCCAAAAACGAATTTTCCGTTTGAAAGGTTGCACGTCGATTTATTTCAATTCTCCGGGGTAGATTTTTTCATTGCAGCGGACGATTTTAGTAAATGGTTATCGATAGATATTTTGTCCAAGACGACTACTTTCGCGGTCATTGAAAAATTGAAAATCCTTTTTGCTACTTTCGGATTTTGCAAAGTATTAGTTAGCGATAATGGACCGCAATTTGCTAGTTTTGAATTTAAGCAATTTTTGGATACGAATGGTATCGAATGCATGAATAGTCCAGTCTATCATCCCCCCAGCAATGGATTAGTGGAGAGAGCTGTGGGCACTTCCAAAAAGGCACTTATGGCTTATTTAAATGAAAATGCTAATTCGCATAAGCTCTCAATGCAATCTAAAGTATTAAATTTTCTTTTTAAATATAGAAATACACCATCAACTGTGACAGGAATTGCACCATGTGAACTTATTTTTTCTTTTAAGCCTCGAACGTTATTAACATATATTAATCCTAATATTGAAACACAACAATTAATTAATATAAATAAATATAAATATTTTAAATTAAGGGAATATGAAAATTTCAATAGGCATAAGAATCCAAATTTTGAAATAGAAGTGGGAAAAAAAGTTTTGTATTTGAATCCGGAAAATTGTTACGCTAATTGGATACCAGCGATAGTTGTGCAGCGTAATAGTAATTTATTATACACTATTGAATATAATAGAAAACGAAAAATTGTACATAGAAATCAACTAAAGAAACTTAAATTAGACACTTATATTCCCCTACAAAAAGAAATTGTCCACAAACAAGAAAATGGGAAAAGTAATGAAGTTGTACACATACAGAAAGATAAGGAATCAATGAAAAAAGATGTAGAAGATGTAGCTAGCGATATAGTTGAAAATTATAGAGATCGTTTGCGGTCTGCAAAAAAGAACTTATAAGAGTAAATAAATAAGAGTAAATAAACTTATAAGAGTAAATAAATGTTCTATGTACCTATCTTTTGTATTATTGTTTATTTAGGTTTATGTAGGTTACATATTACTTATTTTTTTTTAAAGAGGAGGTATTGTCATGTATTAAGTAGAGTCATGAAGTATAGTACTCTAAGCAATGTATTGGTAATACTCTATATATCTGATTAGTAACGTTAAGCATTTGAATTAAGTAACGCTGTAAATGAAGTCAGTCAATAAATGAACTTAAGCTTGACCGGTTGTTTAACTCAATACATAATAAGGTTCTGTAAGAAAATTAATTGCTTGGGCGAAGTGGTTTAGGTTATTTGACCGTTCAGGTTCCCCAGGGATGGCGATGGGTCCAATATGGTGCCTAGTCCAATGTGATGAACTCACACCCTATTCAACCTAACCTAACCTGGACATCTGTCATTTGAAAAGGAAAACACGGAAACAAAAATCTCCTACATAATTAATGAAAAAGCAAACATAAAAAGTGGAAATATTTATAAAAAAAACTGAAAAAGTGCAATCTAAGAGGCCAGCTCTTCAATTAAAGTGGTTACTCAGAGTAAGTCGTAGCATTTAAGATACATATCTGATGAAGAAAAAATCTCTTGCAAAGATAACCCCACTTAATGAATAAAAGAGGCGTATCAGAAATTTCTCCAGAACATCATAGGAACGAAAAACGTCGCCCAAGTTTCGGTGATAATAGAAGCAAAGTCGAAATGGACAAATTTACTGGCATCAGCCTTGAAACAATGAAAAAATTGCTCGATGAGAAAAACAAAGAATTGGTTCAGGAACTACCGTCAAAGTCGGACTTCCAGCTTCTATGTGCAGAAATATCTGGCTTAAAGATTCGTCACAATGAAATCGCGGAAAGAGTTGTACAACTAGAACAGCGAAATAAATTATTAGAAACTCAGTTGGATAAGCTCATGCAGAAAAACTCAGAGTCCAACATTGTGGTACACTTACCTGTTGAGCCTAACACCGACATGAGGGAAAAAGCTAAATCCATTTGCACCGGACTGCTGGACAATAACGAAGGAACCAACATTGTGGAATCTGCGTACAGCATCAATAGTAAAGCTGCACACTTTTCTACGGTAATCGTAAAAATGAGATCACGAGATTATGCTTGGAACGTACTGCGCAAAGCCAACAAACTGAAAGGAACCAAAATAAGTATACACAAAGATCTACCATTAAACGTGCGGCAAAAAAGGGCGAAGCTGGTACCAATCTTGCAATCCATACGCAGAAAAAATCCCGATGTGAAAATTGTCTTGAGAGAAGATAAATTGCACGTCGCGGAAAAAGTATTTACGTGGGATTTCCCGGAAGGGTTGAAATGCGGCGAAAAATGTGGTTTTGAAGTTTTAAGAAATATGTTTGGAGACATTTTACAACCGAAACAATTTATGAATGAGCTTGTAAAAAACAACATTATTGGTGGTGGTGCATGTGAAACGTCAAGTGCGAGTACGTCAAAAAATGTCAATGCTGCCAACGATATCAATAGAGATGTGATTGCTGAAAATCGTTTGGGTGGACACACAAGTACATCTTCGCGCGAAGCATGAGACGCAGAGGTCTACCAGAACATAAATAATATTAAATTAAGTATTTTAAGTTATAACGTAGCTGGTTTGAAAAATAAATTATTATTTACAAACTTCTTTAATTATGTCAACAAATTCGATATCTTTGTATTGTTCGAAACCCATGTATTAGGAAATGAAGAGAAGATATTTAAGAACATGTTTTTGAAATACGAACTGAAATGGATACCTGCAGTTAAATCGGCAATATTTGGAAGAGGAAGTGGAGGGGAATTGTACGGCTATCGGAAAGGTCTTACTTACGTAGATGTTAATTTTAAAAAAGTAGAAGAATCATACGTCCTCGATGTAAAAACGTGTAACGGCATCCTGTTTATAGTCCCCATTTATCTAAACGTTAGTCACTGGCAACGCGATTATGAAAATCTTAAAGAAGTACTGCAGAACTTAAGTGAAACTAATTTGATGCTCATTGGTGATTTCAATAGCCGGCTAGGACTTTCTCAAAATAATTTTGTGAGCGGTTACAAAACTTCCATCCTGCGAGTAAATCGCACTTCAAAAGATAAAATCTGTGATCATAAGGGTAGAAAGGTACTTGATCTTGCGGATGCGTATGACTGTAGTATTCTAAATGGGAGCTGTGAAGGCGATTATCGCGGAGAGTACACATTCATCCGAGGAAAAGCATGTTCAGTAATCGACTACTGCTGCATCTCTGGAAGTTGGAACCTGCTCCTCAGCGACTTTCGAATAGGAATGGAGACTTTTTCGGACCATATGCCACTCGAAGTTAATTGTTTAGTATCTGAAACTACGAACGAGACGAACATAAGGCAATTAGGACTCCTACCAAAACTAGTCTGGAATGACCGAACACGAAATGTGTATCGCAGTAATTTAAATGCTGAACTTGAGCGACTACTCATAGCGGATATTTTGCCAGATGTTGATACCCTTACGAGTATTATTAAAAACGCGGTTCCGAGCTTATCAACAAGAAAAAAACACATATCAAAACAAAAATGGTTTGATTATGAGTGTCTGAGAGCCAGGAATAATTCGTTCTCACTACTTAAACTCTTTAGGGAATATAATACAAGTATCTTTAAAACACTTTATGGTGAAGCAAATAAGGTTTTTAAGCGTCTTTGTTACGAAAAAAAGAAGGTATTTGAACAGCAGCGTATTGCTATTATAAACAACTCTACATCCTCAGCAGAATTTTGGAAGGCTGTAAAACATATAAATGGACGAACGAATTGCATCGCCACGTCGCTTAAAGCAACACAGCTAAGGGACCACTTTATTAATTTACTTAATTCACCACAGATGTCACCACCGTTCCAATACGCAGATCCATTGATTATAGATGAATTTCTAGATAACCCGTTTTCAATAGAAGAAGTTAAAGAAGCCATTGATAAGGCTAAGAATAGAAAGGCCCCGGGAGATGACAGAATCCCATACGAGTTTTATAAAAACTGCACAGATGAATTTATGTTTTCTCTCGTTGCGGAATACAATAGAATTTTTGAATCCGCAAACATTCCACAAAGCTTTAAAAAAGCAATTATCTATCCACTGCACAAAAAGGGTGACTATGATGATCCTACAAACTACAGAGGAATCTCTTTTCTAAATACATCTGCCAAGTTATTTGCTGCGCTTATATATAATAGACTTACCTATTGGGTTCAAGATAAAAAAGTTTTACACGAGTCTCAGGCCGGATTTAGAAAGACCTACTCAACAATCGATCAAGTGTTCGCATTGCTTAATATTGCGGAGATATATAAACAGAAACATAAGAAACTATATGCCTTTTTCGTCGACTTCCGAGCGGCCTTCGATACTATAGCACGCGAAGCTCTGTTTTACAAATTGTATAATATTGGTTTTTCAACGAAAATAATCAACATACTAAGAGCAATGTATGCAAATAACGTGGCGTATGTTTGGGATGGAGAATCAATTTCTGGAGAATTTACAACGACGATGGGTGTGAAGCAAGGATGTATTTTGAGTGCGTTACTGTTTATCCTGTTCATTAATGACATATCAGATGCGGTAAAGGGTGGAGTCGAGTTTGGCAACCTAAAAATTCCGGTTCTGAAATATGCAGATGATATAGTTTTTTTGTCCGATACTGTAGATGGTTTGCAACTTATGATGAATAGGCTCAGCACATACTGCAAACACTGGAACCTAAGCGTGAACCTGAATAAGTCGAAGGTAATGGTGTTCAGAGGTGGCGGTGGCAGATATACTCAAAGTGAAAGGTGGATGTATCAAGGAGAAATGGTGGAAGTTGTTCGTGAGTATAAATACCTTGGAATTTTAGTATCCTCAAACTTGAGTATGAAGAAGCATCTAGAGGCCAAACTATCTGAAACCAAACGAGCAATCTCGTCGGTATGGGGACACTGCATCAACAATAAGTATATAAACCATAGCTCGAAGCAGAAACTCTTTCGCACAACAGCAGCTTCAGTTCTTTTGTATGGAGCGCAGGTATGGGGATACTGTTCCTATGTTGAAGTTGAGAAGTTTCTTCGGTATTTCTTAAAGAGAATGTTCCGTTTACCGAGTGCCACGCCTAATTACATGCTACATCTGGAGACTAGTGTACCGCCTTTGTTTTTGGAGACACTGAGACTACATTTTGAGTACATAGTAAAAGTTATGGGTATGAGTGATGATAGGCTTCCAAAAGTTGTGCTCAAGAGTGTGCTACGAAACAAAGCAAGTTTCATTCAAGAATGGGAGCGCCTTGCAGCAGACTGTGGAACGAGCATACGGATAACACCCGATGAGCAACCCGAACATCTAAGAACACAACTCAACATCCTATTGGAAAAAGTAGGTCGAAATATGTTTGATCGTTTTATAGCAGATGCACAGTCATCTCAGTATAGGACATACTACAGTAAGCTGAAATATCAACTGGCAGAAAAAACGTATTTTCTGAACAACAATTCAGTAGAGAAGATAAGTTTACTTTTTAAAATCAGAGGAGAGTTACTGAACCTGAATTTTATTCCACACCGCCCAGAACTACCTATCTTGTGCAATCTTTGTAACATGAAGATACGAGAAGATATATTTCATTTTCTTGCAATATGCCCAATTTTAAAGGAAATACGTTTAAGATTTTTTAATTCATATACCTTAGAAATAGTTGAAGCAATTCAAATTTTAAATGGAGAACGAGGATGGGATTTACTCTACAACTACTGCATAAATGCGCTGCGTTATAGAAAATGTATAGTTGAAGAAGATTTTTAAAGTTTACGCTATTTTGTCAATCTGGTAGACGGCCATAGGCCAAACCATAGTAGACTTAAGTATATTATATTTATTTCTTTCTTTTTTCGAAGAATGTATTGAATTAAAGATGAAAATAAAAGTCATAATAAACTAAACTAACCTAACCTAACCTAAGGTGATCTCAAGTCTTATTAATAGTGTAGATACGCATGCCACCAGAGTTACCGATGTATGTGAATCTTTGAGCCCCATTTAGACGATAATTTCAGTTTCAGTTTCAGTTGAGCTATAAGTTAAGCTTTCAGTTAAACTGATATTCTACAGTGCATTTATACCTACATCAGTCTAGTATTCAGTTGAGCTTTCAATTTACTCGTGATTACCGAAGGTTGTAGGATATATCCACTAAAACTGACAACTGAACTGGAAATTTATGGGAATTCCATCAGTTTCAGTTTCAGTTAGACGCTTCAATTTTTGCATTTAGATATCAGTTTAACTGAAAGCTTAACTGATACCTTAACTGAAACTGAAATTTTTCAAAGTTTGACAGAGTCTCAGAGAGCAGTCTCTTACCTTGTCACTCAATATAATAGTTCCTTATGTAAGCATTAGTTGTGTTTTTATGAAACCTCGCCAGCCAGTAGTTGCCAGTTGAGGCACATTTCACATGCTACTTTCATATGCGTTCTTATCTCATGCACCCAACATTCCAGAGAAAAATGTCAGAATTTAGCAAATATTTCTACCAAATGTATAATCTTATACGAAATGCTGGTATGCTTTTAGGCTTATTGCCTAAATACATTTGGCTGGATTCATCTTGCTGGCAATTGTGCTGACAATTGTCCAAATGAACGGCTGGCTGGAGAGGTTTCAAAAAAACATGCATATTTAAGAGGTAACGAAAACACTTAATTTTCAAAAAGACAATGCGTGAGGCTAACCAAATGTTACGGACTGTATGTGAGTTATAGGCAGTTAAGCTGGGAAAAAATATACTTTGGTCAAAAACGCTCCCAAAAAGTATGAGTGGCAATGAACGATATATCCTATATCCTAAAACACCCTATAAACTGAAACAGAAGTTTTCCTATATTCCAGTTTTCAAATCATTTTGTTTGAATTAGTTTTTGATGAAAACTTTTCGAAAACAACTTAAAATCGTTAGGTTATTGAAGCAGGCACTCGTTTTGACACCTGACAGAATAGCTCTCACTCAGTGCTATCACTTCTATTCTATGTTACCAATACTAAGCACCAAGCAACGTTTGCTCCGGTCCAATGTCGGATCGATGTCGGTATATGGCTGCAACACTCGGAAAATCATTGCCACTATCACGAAACATCCTCAAACGTTGCTTAATGTAGGTGTCTGTGAAATATGCAAACGATTGTCTGGTCAAATGGCATTTCTAACGCTCCATGAGAAAACGGTTCAGGAACCAATAGAAACAAACATTACCATTCGCCGACAGAAGTTACAGTTGCACATGCAGTGCAATGGAACCCTACAACAGTCGCACCAGTGAAATGTATAGTTTACAAGTGCCTGGGCATAAACGTGACCACTCTTCCTTTTTGTTTTCTGAAGCTTAGGAAGATTGTTCGCTTACTCAAAAGCACATGAATAGGAAATATAAGAGATCGCCCTTTCATCGACAATCTGATAGCTATTTGACCCTCGCCATAAAACGTGAGAATATTCTTTCGGTATTATTTCGATTATCCCAACTTTCACTTTCAGATACATTTCTAAAGTCGACACGAGTGTGTATTGAATTGCATCGTGGGAATCAAAGACGAACGAACACCATTCGTATATAATAATTTTTGGGAATAAATTTGACTATTTCCGACTCTCCCTTTCCACTTATAAGGCCCGCGAGGCTATCGACTAATCACAATGCCCCTTGACATTCATCGAAAATCCCCCTAACACACTAACACACTTTGACGGCTGAGAATCTACCACTAATCCATCGCGTGAGATGGTGCAACATAATCCATCTCGTGTGGCAAGATATGCCATTTCCGTTTGCATTTTACGCCTCCGAAGCTGTTCAAGATGGACGACAGCATCTCCCAGACGCGAATGGTAATTTTTTGCAACAAAACAGTAGGTAGCTTGGTAACCAGATACTAATTGCCTAATAAAGTGAGTTTCCTAATGTCCGGTGCTATCAAGTGATGCGATCACCAGATCCATAATTAATTCGCAGCAGAGGCAATGTGCGGTCGTCCAAGCGTGACCGTTCAACCACACTGCAGAAGCAGAACCACGAACCACCGCGTATAGTGGCACTTTACACAATCCACATCAATCAGCATGTAGTTCAATTATATACGTTTTTCTTAGCAACTCAGGTGCCCGTGCCGGCCACCGGCCGTGGTGGTCTGGGCGAAGTGGTCGTTGGTCAAACAACATGGTCCAAGAATGTCTATTGGTATGTTGTGTAGTCTGTCTGTCCGTTTGGCATCGGCTAATGAACTTATTCATGTGAAAATATGAACTTTTTTTTTTTTTTTGCCAAACGCACTTGTTGCACTGTCGTCGTTGACTTATTGCCATCGTTTGGCAGCCGGCTTCCTATTAATAACAAACAATTAGTGCAGATCCCAGCAGATCGATAAGATACATTAATTTTGCAATGTTTTGCTGCTACTGTGCTGAGTTGTTGTCTTGTTATCGGTAGGTGCTCGTACTGTGTTATTAATTTAAATTGATGTCTTACCTGAGTGACCTGAAATTGGTCATTATGCGAACAGAATTGGAGACATGTCTTGTGAGGAACGACAAGAGACATAGCGGGTGGGGCTCAATTCGACTAATTGCTAAACAATACTTGTGCTTGTGCACACTGTGCTGATGTGCTGTGGAGTGCCTTGAAATTATGTCATCGTCTAATGGTGTGTCAAAGATTAATTGATTACCTCTATACTCGCTTTGGCCAAGTTCGTCACATATCCGGGACTATGCGAAGCGGAAGGTGTTTAGATTAATTTGGAACATAAATAGGTGTCTGTATATCGATTTTGTTCATTTGGTTCATCAGAATAGCCAAAAATAGAAAAAAATAATGACGAACTTTATTTAAACGAACGTTCGTACGTCAAAGCCACAGCAGTCATTTTAAAGACTGAGTTGAATTTTTTTTTATGAAAAAATTATGATTTTTGAAAGTAAAACCTTCACGATAGCCAGACCGATATGAGAGCCGTTTCAGTTTTAAAGAAAAATATAATTTATTGGGACAACAGGTCCATAGGTATTGGCACACTTGGCAGACGAATGGAAAAATGGAAGCCATCTATACAATTTTATGCCAAGTTCGAACGGCTGAATATAGAAGCTTCCAGAATACTTCCAGTCCAGCATACTTTAGGATGTTTGTCAGATGCTCGCTAGAGGCGGCTTTGTAGACAAAACGTTAAGCCCCGGTGCACACTTGCGACTTTTGACGCCCGGTGCCGCAGCGTCATCGCAGCGTCACTGCACGTGTGTGTGCACACTTAATTTATTTGTGAGTACTCCAAGATGCAAAAGCGGTGACGCTGCGACACCGCGCGTCAAAATGACTCATGTGTGCACCGGGACTAAGATGTGATATCTGTTTTTCTGGGCATCGGACCTGAGACCTCTTCCACTCCCATTGTAGTCCAGCACACTAACCCTTGAGCCACAGAATGTATCACAACAATTTTTCAAATGAATACAATGAAACGAAAAAGCGACATGACATTGGGAGTAGTTCCGAATTCCGATGAAACGAAACAACTATAGAAGGAAGTTGCACCAGTAGTGATAGTGATTAGTGAGGCAGCTCGGGCAGAATGTGAATGAGACATGAGAGTGAAACGAAAAGGTGACAGACTTACTTTTGACGAAAAGAGCCAAGAAACGTTAAGGGGGTATCGACAGACAATTTATCTTATGCCCATTCTATAGGCACGATAATAGGCAGTAAGGCAGTAAGTCAGTAAGGCAGTAAGATTCATACGGGGTTCGTTGAGGTATGTCGAGTATGCTCATGAGAATTTTCAATGACTAGCTTAGTATAGCTAAATTGAACAGTATCGCTTTCAACTGACACCAGATGTGCAGCATTTAATATTTTTAATGAAATCTCAAAATTATTGAAGTTATAAAGAATTGAAAAATACTGTTAAATAGTGTGGTTGTGATCTGGAAGTGTAAATAATTTTTTTTTAATTCTTCTAATCTGTGGTGAACGCATCCTATCTTTAACTATCTATCGGGCTTTATTAAGTTTAACTTCAATCGTCTAGAATTCTAGGTTGCATTTTTGAGTTAAGTATACCAATCGACTAAGAATAAATTTATTTTTCCTTCTGTAAAATCGGTATAACTATAGTGCTTCAGAATACCGCCAGATCGATAATGTGACAATTTTTAATTTACCTCATTTTTTTTTTTTTTTTTTTTTTTTTTTTTTTTTTTTTTTTTTTTTTTTTTTTTTTTGGATGCTTACACATTAAGATATAAAATTATCTTATAAAATAGTGAAAGCTTAATATTCAATTCAATTAAGATACAAGCTACTCAGACATGTTCAGATATTTAAAAAAAGAAAACTGCAATTTACAATTTTATATTACCTACTTAAGGAATTCTTAAACAGAAAAAGGGTAATAATATAAACACACAAGCATACATCTCCATTCATTTTATTAAAACTATTAAAGAAAAAGAAAAAAAAAATAACTAAAATCAGAAACGATCGGGAAACTCCAAATAAAAGGACTTGAGTTTAGTCCGAAACTGCCCAGTGCCGCCTAACCTCCGCACATGCCGAGGCAAGGAATTCCATAAGCGTATGGAGTTAATGAAAAACTGTCGTTCCGACGTTAAACATGCGACTCTAGGGTGAACGAGCTGTTGGGATCTATTAGAGGATGTAAAACACAATTTATTATAAAGGTAACTTGGGTGATGTGTCTGCACCACGTTAGATAGCAATACAAGTGAGCGAAAACGAAGTAAATTGTCAAGAGTCATATTATAAAGTGACTTGGAATAATTGGAAATACTGTCAAAACGATTCAAGTTATAAACATAACGTGCTATATTATTAAATGCGACGTTAAGCTTCCTCCTACTGGCAGCATCACAGTTGCAGAAAATCTCACAACCATAGCTAAGAATTGGAACAATAAGTGTTTTTGCTAACATGATACGTGTT
This sequence comes from Cheilosia soror, assembly GCA_949372485.1. Lineage (NCBI taxonomy): Eukaryota > Metazoa > Arthropoda > Insecta > Diptera > Syrphidae > Cheilosia > Cheilosia soror. The sequence continues at coordinate 37,579,205 of OX443561.1, forward strand.
TTTTGAGGAGTAAAATATTGCGAGTTCCATAACTGGCGTAATACCCCGTATACTTTGCCAACGGTTACATTGATATGCGTATCCCATGTTAGCGTCCTATTAAATGTCACTCCCAAATTTTTTGCCGAATTAACATACTCTATTGTAGAGCCATTAAGTGTTATGTCTGAAAAATAGGAATAGTTCAGGGACTTTTTACTAATAACAATACATTTAGTTTTCACGGGGTTTAGAATTAGCCCATTCCTTTCGGACCAATCAGATATCCGCTGTAGATCCAAATTGATCGTATTAGCACAGTCCTCAATCATACCTAGATGACAACTCCGATACAGCTGTATATCGTCAGCATACATGTGTATAGATGTCGATGTAGATACTAATTTTGGGATCTCGTTAACATAAAGGGAAAATAGAAGAGGGCCCAATCGTGGTACCCCGCGATTAGTGAAAAGGAAGTCGGAAGATAAATGCCCAACAGAAACTGCTTGTTTCCTTAGCCTTAGATATGCCGACATTAATGAAACTGCTGATGGTGAAAAACCAAACAACGTAGAGAGCTTACTGCATAAATTAAAGTGATCGACAGTATCAAAGGCCTTAGAGAAGTCCAAAAATATTAAGAAAGTCACTTTGTCCTCGTCCAGAGACTGCCTAATCTCTTCAACTACGTTAATGACCGCAGTTACACAGCTGTGATTTTTCCTAAAGCCAGATTGCATCGGTGAAAGCAAACCGTTAGAGTTAATATGGCAGTTAATTTGCTTCTGCATTATCCTCTCGAAGACTTTTGAAAAATAAGGAAGAATGGAAATTGGACGGTAATCTTTACTATTTGGACTTTTTGGGATAGGAATAATCTTCGCATTTTTCCACTGAAAAGGATAAACACCGGTTGTTAAGATATGATTGAAGACATGGACTAGGGCAGGTAGAATTACAGGAAGAATTATTTTAACAAATTTAGGATGTATTCCATCTAAACCGACTGCATTAGACTTCACTGACAACAAACTAGCAACGACATCTGTACTTGCAACACAAGAAAACTCGAAAGTTTCTACTAATACTCTAGAAGAGACGGATGGACTTGAGGGAACTACATTAAGGTCAGAGAAGGGAAGTTTAACGAAGTTTTTGTTAAGAAGGTTTAGATCTAATTCTAAATTATCGTCCAAACTAGGGCTATTTTTTCCCATCCCTATTGCACGCAGATTTTTCCAGAGCTGTCGACCTTTTAACGAAGGATTCAATTTGGTCTTGTAAAATTTATACTTGGCGGCCCTTATTTTACTAACTACCTGTTTGCGTCGGGTACGATAGAGGCAAAGATGAAAGTCTAGTCTGTATCGCTTCCACTCGTTATAAGCCTGATCTCGTAAGCTCATAAGATTCCTGATTTCGTTAGTGAACCAGGGACACTGGCCATTCTTTATTGACTTCACTTTTAATGGAACATGTGTGTTAAATAACGTAGAGATGTTGTAATTAAGGAACTGAATTTGATCAAACGGGGAGGATAAGAAGAATACACGGTCCCATTCAATAAGACTTGCCTCTGTTTCCAGCAGAGGATAGTTAATATTATTAAAATCTCTGTATTCATGGTTAGAGGCCGAGCAATTTATCACAAAGTCGAATGTTAGGTAAAGAAGATCATGTTTGGAAAACACAGGTGCCGAAAGCTGATCGTAAAATAAAATATCATTCGTATTATCAACAAAAAAAACATCTAAAAGAGTACTTGAATCCGGCAAAAAGTGTGTGGGACTAATTGTATTAACAGGGAACAAATTTAGTGCTCTCATGCTTTCAGTAAGATTACTCTCGACTAATAGGTTACTATTTAAGTCGCCACCTACTATGATTTTAGGATAGCATGGCGATATTGTCTCCAGAAGGCTAAATAAAGGATTGAAATCGATATATTTGTTAGGCCTGTAGACCGACCCAATGAGAAGATCTCCTGTTGCAGACTTAAGTTCAACGAATACAAAATCAATTTCACTACCAACAGTAGATTTACACTTTAGGAAACATCTCAAACCTCTTTTCACGTAAATAGCAGCGCCACCACCCACTCTTCCAATTCTATCGCCGCGAAAAAGCCTAAAGCCGTTCAGCTTGTAAACTTCGTCTTTTATTCCTTCAACAAACCATGTTTCCGTTACGCAGACAACATCAACCTTAGATCCCTCGAACAGATCCCTAAACTCGTCAATTTTAGGGACAAGACTTTGCGCATTAATATGGCACACCTGTAAGCCTGTCCTTTGTTCGCTCAATACTCGGATTATGGATTGAAGAATTCGATTATTACCATTGCTCATGGAAGTCCCGACTATTTCATTGCTCTGCATCTCTATCAAAGACAAGCAAAAACAACGGAAAAGGCATGTACTGAAGGACCATCGACACAAGACGTTTCAAAACACAAGTTCCCTTACCGTTCATTCCGATCGATATAATATATAAATAATATAAAGCTATGAAAAAAAAAATTAATTAAATAAAAACACAAATGGAGATGTAAGAGTATTGACAATGATATAATTAAAAGAAAGCAAAAAAAATGTCTATAAAGGAAGTAAATAGCAAAATTATAAAATTAAAAAATAAAGCAAAAAAAAAGTTACAGAGAGTTTAAGAAAAAAGAAAAGTATGAGCAATTATCCATGGGGGCTGGCAATGTCGTTCAATTTATTGATGTCATCACTGTAGACAGCTTCTTTATCAGTGTGACGTTTGACAAACACACGGCCGCGAATCGTAAACACGGAAAATAACAATTTTTGTTTTTTCAATTGCAGTGCCGCATGTAGCAAATTGTTGTTGTATTTTGTGAGGCACTCGCGCAGGTAAATTGTCGAATCTGATTGTAGGCCAACGTCACGTAAATTTAATTGTTTTTTGTTGATTTTGCGGTATTTTGCGATCGATGTGAGAACAAAGTTCCTGTCATATGCAGATCGAAATTTAATAATAATAGTGGCGGCATTTGTATTAGGCTTCGGGCGAGTGCGGAAAATTTCATTAATTAGTGGCGGTTTAATATTGATTTCATGGCACAAGTGATGGAAATACGATTTCAAGTTTTCTTCAGGTGTATGTGGAATACCAAACAAAACCGCGTCGCGAGAAACATTTTTATTCTCCAGTTCTTCTTGTTGAAATTTAATTTCGGAGAGTTGAGATTTTAAATTAATGCATTCAGCTGTGTTGTTATGAAGTGCGGTTTGTGTGTCTGACAAGACTTTGTTTACATCAACTAAAGATGTTTTTATTTCTGAGATTTCGGATTTCATGGTGTCGATATCGGCGTTCGTACTTGTTTGAGTGGTTTCAAGAGTTAAAACCCTTGAACTTATATCAGATATAGTTTTATTAAGTTCCCCGAACTGATTGTCAATTTTTGTCGCGAGTGCATTATTATTATCATTCATTTTGGACGATAAGAGCGATATTATAAACTCACTTTGACTTTTAAGTTTTTCATCCATTTTTTCCCACATTTGAGTGTCACTTGCGGATATTTTTTTTGAAATTTGTTGCGGCGAATCAAAGGAGGTTCGAGGTGAATTCGTGGTAAGTATATCAAACTTCGAGTTCGACCTGCTCCGTTTGGAATTAGACATGTCTTTAGGTAAAAGTTTGATGAAGATTATTTGTATGGCACCAATGACAAAGAAATTTTTTTTCTCTTTTTTGTTAGAATTACATATAAGACACTATCAAACAAAAACTTCCAAAATGTCACCTTCACTAAAACAGTTCAGCCAATTTGTATAGACACCAGAAACTAAACCAATTTTAACTGATTGAAAAGCTAATTTGCGTAAATTTATTACTAAGAAACCACTTGAATTGCCAGCCGAGGGAAAACACGTCTATTCAGTAGCTCGCATCGCTCGCTTTATCGCTTTATTTCTGTGTGTGTTTATGTGGAAAAGCGGCATAATTTGTGATGTGCGCAAAAAAGGAGACAATATCTTCTTGAAAAACGGGCTATTTGTGTGTGCCAACTTTTATAAGATAGTAAGTACTGTCCCACACCTTTTCCTACGTATTAAAACGAATTGTGCCACTTTTCTTAAAAACCCCTTTTTTTAAGTGGCACTTTTATTATTTATGCCATTTTTTCTAAAAATACTTTCTCAAAAATCTTTAAAGAAAATCGGCTTTAGCTATGGTAATTTTGAATACCTATATGTATATGTACAAGTAAAATATTTTTCTGAAACATTAAAGTGATCTGGATCATGTTTATGCTTATGTTGTCTTAAATATGTATTTTGATCAAAAACGTTAGAGCGGTTTTTTGTAACATTGTGCTGACAAATGTTACAACTTTGGATTCGAAAAGCACTAAGCACTGTTACAAAACTGTGTAGCTGAAAACGGCGTATTCTTCAGGATATAAACGTTACCTAGCAGTTACATTTTTATTCAAATCGAAAATGATTCTACGGAATTGTTTGTGTTGAGCCTTCGAAAGTGTACGTAAATAAATAAACAAATAAATAAATTTCGAAAAAATAATTTAAAGCGAAAAATGCATTTGATTGAGGATAATAATACGTGCTAGTGTAATGGAACACAATTGGAGCGTTATCGGTCGAAGAATGTATTAACTCTGAAGAAAGCCATGGACAAGTTCGAAGTTCAACAGATTGTCATTCGAAAGACACCAAAGTTTCCCACACGGGAGCGTCACATGGCGATTCAAAGGAAGAAGTCAACAAATATACTGCGATGCATGTGTTGGCCAAAGTCATGCCGTGATCGCGTGTGTTCGAGTGCGAATGAAAAAACGTGTCAAACATGCAAGTGCCCGCGAAGCGCATGCCATTTACTAGGAACAGGTCACATCGGTTCGCGAACGCCTCGGCTTCAAGAGTATTTCACCAACACACTGCGAATCAGATCCACGACAATTGCGTTATACCTGGTTGCCACCAGGCACCATTATCGTCAAAGGTCCAGCCCAACTTTGATAAGATCCCTCAGGAGAAATTTCCTAAACTCAGTTCAAGCGGTAACATATAAGAACCTTGAATATTTACGTCTCTGTATTTATTCAATTAGCTTATTTACGGGTTTAGTTTGTCCATTATTTGTATTGGCGCTTTTCTACGATACCCGGAGGCCCAGAGCTTAGCTTCAATGAGGGCCGAGACCTGTGCTAATGTCTCTATTACATACATACATACATATATACATTTTTTTATTCAAATCGAAAATGTCGTTTTTGAGATATGAGCAGTTTTTAAAAATACTATTATTAGGGATTTGGGTGGATATGAAAGGACGCAGTCTTTTTAGAGAAAAACTTAGTTTGCTATCGTTTGTACCGTTTTCGAAAAAAAAGCCAATTTTCAAAAGAGCCATTTCTGGACTTTTAGCGAAAAACTGGATATGGAATCATGCCTACAATAACTCACATACGGACATACCGACATACGGACGGACAGAATTGCGTGACGCACTTTTTTGAGTCGTAATATTAGAATTGATCAAAATCTCGAGTTCGAAATTTTCTACGAAAACAATACCTTTTTTTGGGCCATGATTGTTTTCAAATGGATTAGTTAATTTAATGTGGTCAATCCTCGTGCGCACCAAAAACGCACGCAAACCCCAGAGATTTAGCTTCATGTCGAACACGAAAATGGAGGGAGATTAGGAAATCACTTCCAATAGCAATAAACTGATTTAACAAATGATTTTAGTGTTGAAAAACACATTTTTGGCTTAAGTGTTTAAGCAGCATTATTATTAATTAAGACTTCACCCAAATGACGGGAAAATCCAGCACTGAACTCTTGCCCTCACTAAATACAGAGGGTCAGCTCAGTGCTGAATGAATTAAGGCGCCCCAGTCTTTACCTTAAACACAGGTTTTGATTGTCAGTACGAACTCAAGCTACGATTACACAGCAATTTTTTCGAGTCATTTAAATCGCGCTCTGACGTAAATACAGCTTCACAGAGCAGTCATTTAAATATCGTTCTGTGTGATCGCCATTTTTGGGATAATATTTTCGGCGTCCTTTAAATGACTAGGAAAATGGCTGACCAAATGACATGAATTTAGTGCCATTTAAATGGCGAAAAAAAATGGCCGTGTAATCGCTCTTCAATGACGCCTAAGACAAATGACTAAACTTTTTGGCTGTTGCGTCAGCCTGCTCGAAATTCTTGCCGAAATTCTTTGCGTAGAAATGACGAAGCATTTAATACGATATCTGTGCTTTAATTTTGATTTTTGTCTCGTGGCGAAAGGACGTGTTAGATTAGATTAGATTAAATATTAAGTCGGGAGAGCCTTCATTGGGCTCTGGCACATGCGGTCTCTCTAAAGGGGCCTATTGTGGGTCCTAGAGCAATCTTTCTACTCCGGCGACAGTCAGGAAGACAAGTATTATGTATCTTTTCTGGGGGTATTTCAGCAAGATTTGCTGAGTTAACGATTTCTTCGCCAAGGACATTCTAAGGCGAAAGAGAGCCGGACATTCCGTGAGTATCTAAAGAGAGGTTTTGTCGCACTGCAGACATAGTCTACATGTGGGGAATATGGACGAGTATTTGCCTAGCCTGACTGAAAAGTTCACTAGAGGCGAGTCTCCATAAATGCCACATCCAGTCCCTGTATCCATCTTGGACCCGTCTGTATACCAGACTAGATCAAGTCGCGATGGAGTAGGTTTGTATTTTTCCCAGTCTTACGTTGGACGCATGATGATAGAGAAGTTTTTATGGAAGCCATATTATATTAGGGAACTGTGACCTCCATGGTAGGAATGGGGGTCGATGATTTTCGAATGCAATTGAGATTCCTTGACTAGACAGGAATTGGAGTAGGTCGTCAATGACTAGGAACCAAAAGAGAGGCGAGAGGACGCAACCTTGTGAAAACCCTCTTGTTGTTATCGCCGAAAGATCCACATCATCAATGCGGGTCTGACGGTTAGTGGACATTCTTTGTGCCGGGCATTACCTTGGGAATTCTATTGCTGCTTGCGAATTTGGATATCCTACCTCGTTGAGAGGTTTTTGGTGGTGACTGAAACAGTCATATTTTATAGAAGTTTACATCACCTGGTTGCGGCTTAATAATCTTCTCGCGACGGCTCAACCACTTCTTTTGCCAAATACTTCGCTTTCGTCGCGGCTAAATACGCCGTCTCCGCAATTTCCACCATCATCCCAAAAGTTATTTTCGACATTTTTTATTTATTATAATATTTTTTTTTTTAATTTAATTAAAAAAGTTGCACGTATATGCGTCTTCGCCGAGAGAACAACACTAAATGACAGTAGCTATATTTTTCTTAAAGGACATTACCGTCTGATCGCAAAACAGATAAATGACGGGAAATCGAAATAATACGAAAGGTGACATTTGCCATTTTGATGAGGCAAGTCATTGCCGTGTGATCGCCATTTTTTCGCTCGTCATTTAAATGGCACCCCAACGGAAAATTCTAAATGACTCGCAGTGTCCGTCATATGATTTTGGGACACAAATGACGATGATAGTCATTTCGTGTGATCGCCAATTTTGCAATGACGAATCGTAGCTTGAATATCGCTGTAATGGGACATTTTTTCCTGACGTCACAGCGCCATTTAAATGACTCAAAAAAATGGCCGTGTAAGCTTCAGTGCTATATAGAACGCGTTAGGGCTACTCACTCTCTTTCCATATAAATATTCAATCAAAAAAAGTCCCCTATGTCCTTCTTCTACCACATCTGATACCAATTCAGTTCAAAATTGAGAGTTTAATTGAAATCGAATACAATCATTATACCCTTTATCTATCCATCAGAGTATTTACAACTAATGGCTAATGGTTATATTGCAAACCGTCTAATAATTGAGAAACTATTTGACAGAACCCTGGCATTCCTGCTGATCTTAGTCCTTTGTTACGCAAATTCTATCGTCAAATACGAACTTGAAATTCCATTCACATAATTAATTACTGTCATAGAACCACAAGACCATCACATTTAAATATTTAATGTCTACCTACCGACCGCATGTCGAAGGACCTCACAACAATGTAACATTTTTCTACTTTAAATTTATTGAAAGCAACTACATAAAGTAGCTGGTGTACTGTAAGTACCACTCTATCACGCATAATCCGGCGGCAATGGAATTCAAAAACACAGAACGCAACACAATAGACTTCCTTATACCTCTCCTGAGTCCTGTCATAACAACAAATCACCTAGTCCTAGTGGATGCAAAGATATCTCCGGTAAACGAGTATAAACCTACATCGTCTCGTTATGCCATTGTTCTAGGATTCAATTTATGAAAATGACAATGCAGGAACCACTCTTGTATAATACTCCCAGATAACTTGGATTGTTCTCCAGACGCTCTTTGTGTGTGTGCGGGTGTTTTGTGTGAAAAGTCCGAGACAATCTTCTACAAGGCAAAACCTACAGCTTGAAATTGCTCCTGACCTAGTGCAGTCACTTGAGGTTTTTGGATGCCTATTCAGTAGGTGTTTACATCTATAGCCATGATTGATCGGGGGGAAAATGCTCAATTCCAGTTGGTTCAGTGTATCTGCAGTTTGATTTGTTTTTGTATACGGTATAGCAGGAGCCGTAGAAGTTGTGTCTATGTCACTATCTATAAGAAAACAGTTTAATCGTTAGCTTGCTGATCCATGTTGACAATAGTTTTGTTAAAGATTTCGAAGCAAAGGGGTTCTATCTTAATTGGAAAATTTTGTCAGCCCATCATTGGGACTGATACCAATCGTTTTCATTTACATGGGAGCATTCTATACCTTTTCGTAGGGACCGGCTTAATTTGCTGGTGCAATTTTGCTAACAAATGCTGGTAAAGGATTTATGAAGATAATGTTACGTATACGCCCTGTGCACTGTGTAATTGCGGTTGATGCATCGCTTATTTAAGGCCTTAAAAAAGATATTTTTTATGTAGCCAAAATCAATATACAAGGTGGGCCAAAAGAGATCACCCTATTGGAATGCTCTTATTTTTGCAAATGGCCGCCAATGTCAAATCTGTTTTCACATTTGTGGACTAGACAGAATGTAGGATACAAGTCAACAAGCTATGGAGCGATACACTCCCCAAGAACGCGGAATAACCTTGTCTACTGCGCAAACACTGCGCCGTTTGGCCACCAACCTTGGAGAGTATGGGACCACACGAGACGTTGCCAAGAGTGGCCGGCCCCGGAGCTCCCATTGTGCCAAGAATATCGCCGCTGTTGCCGAGGATGTCGAGCTGTCGCCGGAAACATCGACCAGACGCGCGGTGCCTCGCAATTAGCCATCAGCCGGTCGTCCCTAAGGCGAATTTTGGTCAAAGACTTGCGCATGTTCCCGTACAAAGTCCAGTCCATGCATCAGCTGCTGGATGCAGCTGCTTGGGGTACGTGAACAAGCAAAACTATCGCTTTTGGGGCACCGAAAACGACAACAGTGGACAGTGCGCGCTATAGGGCCATGTTAACCAAGTTTTTTCTGCCACAATTGGGCTAATTAGGACTGGAGGACATGTGGTTCCAACAGGACGATATTCTGAAGGCGGCGTTCCCGGGTCGCCTCATCTCTCGTTTTGGCGATTTGCACTGGCCCGCAGGATCGGCCCGATTTAACGGTTCTAGACTTTTTTTTAGTGGAGTTGCAGTCCCGTGTTTACGTGAACAAGCCCGAGATCCTAGAAGCTCTCAAGGACAGACACGAGTGCGAGAATCTGTCGCCCGAAGTTCTCGCCGATCTAAAGGTTCAAATAAACATAATCAAAAAACAGAGTCGAAGTTTTTCATTTAAAAAAAAAAAGAGAGCCAAACAACATCGGATGACTTCTTTTGGCCCACCTTGTATAAGGACCAATAACCAACAGATGAACTTACAAGAATTGTACAAGAATACAAAACATATTTGACAGGTGAATACAATTGTCTCTGTGACGTGACTGACATTGTTTGACAGTCCTTGTACCTGAATCTACTCAAGTCAAGACTTCAGAAGGAGGTTAGGGACACAAGGCCACTGTGAAGAGTCAGTCAATTGGACCCGCGGTAGGTGGCTCTCCAATTGGGTTCTAGGAATTTTATTTTATCCTCCCAACGGCTGGACCGATTTTGATGCAATGTTTGTGGGTGTGTTTGAGTGAGACCCTGAATTCACAATTGGACCCGAAACGGATCGTTACTAAAACGTAATTTATAAGTCAGCTAAGTGAAGTGATGTGAAGGAAAAGTGAGGCACATATTAATTTTTTTTTTTTTTTTGTTAATATTGAAATAAACCAGCTAGCTAAGGAAAAACGACCGACTTCGATATAGAACAGAATGCAACTGAATTTATTAACGAATAAGGAAAAGAGAATAATCCAAAAGCTTAATACTAACTAAGTGAACAATATTTCCAGTGAGAGCATTGCCAAATCAAATTATTCAAACATACTTCATTACTTTTAACACTCCCACTTTTGAATAAGGTTAATTGAAACAAAATTAAATTTAAAATGGATTATTTACAACTCCAATTAAATTTCTAAATTTCTCAAATTTAGCTTTGCACAAGGCTTTAGTAAATATATCCGCAATTTGATGTTCAGAAGGAACATAATTTAATGAAAACTCTCCTCTCTCAAATCTTTCACGAATGAAGTGATAGCGCACATCAATGTGTTTTGTGCGCTTATGGAACTCCGGGTTTTTAACTAAGCGGATTGCTCCTTGGTTATCCATGTTTAGTTCAGCCGCGCAAGATCTCTCTGGCATCAGTTCTGCTACTAGCTGCTGTAGCCACACCATATCTTTCACAGCTTGAGATGCCGCCACGTACTCAGATTCAGTGGTTGACAAAGCAACACATTTTTGCCTCTGTGATGCCCAGGAAACAGGTCCACCCCCAAACGTAAAAATGAATCCAGAGGTAGATCTTCTTGTAGCGATGTCGCCAGCGTAATCGGCATCGCTGAAACATAATAAAGATAAATTGTTAGATTTTTTAAAAAGTATACCCATTTGCTTGGTGCCACTGATGTACTTCAGTATTCTTTTGACTGCATTCACGTGCATTTGAGTGGGCGCATCCAAGTAGCGAGATACCACTCCCACTGAAAATGCAATGTCCGGCCGAGTAGCGACCGCCAAATACATAAGGCACCCTACTGCCTCTCTATATGGAAACTTTATATCCTTCTGTGATGAGTCATCTGCACTCAAACAGTTTTCAGCTGGAGTCGAAACTGCCTTACACTCGTTCATGTTGAATCTTCTTAACACTCGTTCCGCATAAGTTGTTTGGCTGATATGTATCTCACCATTTGGCGAACGTGATAACTGCATACCCAGGAACCATTCAGCATCCAAAACTGTAATTTCAAACTGTGTCTGTAGAAACTTCACAAGCCTCATACCATCTTCTTTCTTCTTTGCCGCAATCAGCCCATCATCGATGTAGATTGTAAGTATAAGACGATTATCAGAATCGTTTCCAACGAAGACGCAGGGATCCATTGCGGAAACTCTTAAATTGAATTCCTTCAACACTTTCGTAAACCTTTCGTTCCAGCAACGTGAAGCTTGCTTTAAACCGTATAGGCTTTTCCGCAGCCTGCATACTTTTCCAGAGCCATCATCGAATCCAAGAGGTTGACGCATATAAATGACCTCTTTCAAATCGCCATTTAAAAAGGCTGTTTTGACGTCGAATTGAACTAGTGATAAACCTTCGTAAGCGGCAATAGCAAGCACTGATCGAATTGATACGAATTTTGCAACAGGACTGAACGTCTCAATATAGTCCACCCCATACTCCTGAGTAAAGCCGCGAATCACTAACCTAGCCTTATATTTTCTTCGACCATGAGCATCCAAATCTTTGATTTTGAATACCCACTTATTGTCGATTATCTTTCTATTTGTTGGCCTTTCAACCAAGTCCCAAGTGCTGTTTTTTCGAAGACTATTCATTTCGTCTGCCATAGCTGCTTCCCAGTAACGTCCATCCCTGCATGATACTGCTTCTTTGTAGGTAATTGGTTCACCTTGAACAAGAAATGCATGTTTTTCTGCAAAATTGAACATACCTGAACCAGTACATTTGTTTCCACTGCGCAGGCGACTTCTCCAAGAAACTTCTATATTGTCTTCTTCTGGATCACATTCACCTTCAGAAGCAATGCGATTTCTTGCACTACGCAAGCGTTCTCTCCATGTACGTTTGTTAACGTTGTCTTCAGCTTCGCCATCCTCATCTGCCGATTCAAAGATGTCGTCTATTAAGTTGATTTCAGGACAATTTTCTTCACATGCACTTCTGGAACCCTCCGGCCCGTCATGGGCAGCTTGATCATGCAATTCATGCACATCATCACCCAAATCAACATGCAATATTTCATTATTCGCTTCTAATGTTGGAAAGAAACCCGCTGGCTGAAATTTGCTTTGAACATCTTCAAGATTGTTCTGAAGTACACCATCCTTAAATGTGACGTCCCTAACGATTTGGATTTTTTTCGATGCTGGAGTCCAAATTCGATACCCTTTTGAGTTTTCCGCATAGCCCATGAATATACCCTTTTCAGCTTTCCTATCGAATTTTTTTCGCTTCTGTTTCGGTACATGAATGAAGGCCTCAGTTCCAAATGTTTTAAAACCTGTAGACTTAGACTCACTGCCCCACCAAAGTTCGTACGGGTTTTTGTCTTTAACTGGACTAACGCCAGTCCGATTCAGTATAAAAACTGCAGTGTTCACTGCTTCTGCCCAGAATTTCTTGGATAGGCCACTTCCGCATAGCATCGTCCTTGCAGCCTCAACAATGGTGCGATTCTCGCGTTCAACACTGCCATTCTGTTCCGGCGTGTAGGGCACTGTAGTTTGATGCCGAATAGAGTATTTGTCCAGCAGTGATTTTACATTTTCGTTCACAAATTCCGTCCCATTATCCGTACGAAGTGTTCTTACCGCATTCCGACATTCACTCCTAGCTCTGCTTAAGAACTGTTCAATGAATGAACAGACTTCGGATTTATGTTTCAGAAAATATACCACCTTATACCGTGAAAAATGATCTTTGAACAACAGAAAATACCTGGAACCACCAATTGAGCTTTCTTCCATTGGTCCACATACGTCAGCATGGACGAGCTCACCCGGTTGAGATGCCTGAAAACTACTCTGAGGGAAAGGTAATCGATGCTGCTTACCATAGACGCAATTGTCACAAGAAAAGTTCTCAGCATCTTTGAAATGGATTCCTTCTTTCTTCAGCTGATTGCGAACCTGTACGATGTTCTGATGAGCCATCCGCTCATGCCAGATTTTTATTGGCAATACCTGACCCGCAACGTTCGCTACTTTGCATGTTGGCATCTGCACTTTGAATCTCATCTTGAAGAGCTGCTCTTGCCGATCTCCCACTGCCACAACTGAACCGTCCTTCTTCATAAACTTACACTGATAACTATCAGAGATGATGCTGAGGCCCTTATCTAAAGCGTGAATCTGTGAAAAAAGATTCATAGATATCTTTGGGACATAAAGAACGTTGAACAAATGTTTTTCCGTCCAAATCTTCCCATTTGATGCAAGAATGTTTATGTCACCAACGCCTAGTGCGAAGATTTTTTCTCCGCTCCCAATTTTAATTGCGATAGGATCAGTAAAATGCTTGTAACAAGCAAACCATTCTTTCCTGCACGTCATATGGTCACTTGCACCAGAATCCAAGTACCAATTTTCATCCACCATTCCATTAATTGCAGTTAACGCATTGCGATCAAAATTAGTTTCCCCTTGAACCTCACTTCTAGTTCCAGTCCACCGTTCATAATCACTCTTCACCATTGAATTGACTCGTCTCTGCACCTCACCTGAACTTCCAGTCCATCGTCTGTCAACGTTGTCCGCAGGAAAAACGTTTTGCTCCTCACCTGCAGTTCCAGCCCATTGATTTCCATTTGCTACCAGTGCGTTGTTCCCTCTTTCCGCCTCACTTGAACTTCCAGTCCTACTTTTTTCGTCAACGTAACATATTAATGCATCGCCCCTTCGCTCTTCACCTTTGTTTCCAGTCCACCTTTTGCGATCAGCTACCAAATTCTTCTTAGGACACTCTCTTTTCCAGTGCCCAAGTTCATTACAAGTGAAACACTTTCCAGGCTTAGAAGACTTTGGATTTCTCTTCTTTGTCTTTTGCTTTGCCACTAAGGCAACGGATGTACTTGGCGCATGCGATGACATGCGTGCCTCTTCCATTACCAGTCGTGACGTTAGATTTTCCAAAGTCTGCTGCTCTTTAGCTGTAGACTCCCATGCACAGAAAAAATGTTTAAAATTACTTGGAAGCGTCATCAAAACTTTCGTAATGATCATACTTTCAGAGATTACCTCACCGATATCTCTTAATTGGCGAACGATATTTTCTAACCGAGATATATGTGTTGAAACATCGTCATCCGGGTCTTTTTCGAAGCCGTAAAATTTCTGCAGCAACATGTGGACATTTGCCTTTGAAGTTTGTTCGTATACCGACTTCAATTTTGCCCACATTTCCATCGCAGTTTGGCAATTAACAATGTGTCGAAGCGGAATACACCCAATGCTGGTTGCAATTATCTGCTGAGCTTTGCTATCAAATTGCTTCCAAATCATTAACCGATTATCAAAGTTGCTTTGGGTCTCAGCTTCACTTTTGATCGGTGCCGTAGTTTGACCGTTAACATAATTAAATAGCCCAGACGCATTAAGCAAAATTGAAGCTTGGAATTTCCAAACCGAATACTGATCAGCAGTTTGCAGTTGCTCAATTTTAAACGCGCTGTTCTCCATAATTCCCGAAAGTCCGTTTTTATCTACTCTATATTACTACTAAGTTATTCTAACTAGGTTCCCAGACTTAAAGCGCGCAACAAAGAAATTAAAAAACTGTGCGTTACTATTTGCCCTTAATTTAACCTTCTAATTCTTTCCGCGTGTCCTGGGCCCATAACCTATTGAAATAAACCAGCTAGCTAAGGAAAAACGACCGACTTCGATATAGAACAGAATGCAACTGAATTTATTAACGAATAAGGAAAAGAGAATAATTCAAAAGCTTAATACTAACTAAGTGAACAATATTTCCAGTGAGAGCATTGCCAAATCAAATTATTCAAACATACTTCATTACTTTTAACAGTTAATCCAATAGGAGTTGTAATCTTCTAAACCAGAATAATCGATGACAGAAATGCCCCTACGTACTAGTGCATACCACTTCGTCCCTCAACCGCTTTCTTCTCGGATTTGGACTGCCCTTAGGTATTACCTCGGATTGGTGGTTATTGTAGTTTATGCTGTGTCTTGTATTATGTCATCAATTCTTTTCTAAGCTTTCGAACTGTAGGGGTTCATTTCTAAATTATCCAACTGGCTTGCCTGTTCTGAATTTCTTTTATTCTTTCAGCTTCACTTCCCTCTTGCTCTCTGGTTAGAGATCCTCAATCTCTCAACGCAGAGAATGTTTATGGAAATGATACTCCTTTTATGACGAAGTGTACTGGATAGGTTCAATCTCAAAAAATTTACGGATTACATTTTAAGGCTTTTTCCACTGCGCCACATCCTGAAAAACTTCTCAATTTTCTCTCTGGTCTTTTTTATGTACTTAAAAGTATACGGCGTCCATCATGAATTATCAGGATTATGGTTTCCAGATGATTATAAAGAGCGTTTGTCATAAATCGTTGAATCTATGGGCTCATACCTCAGCTTTCTGTTGGTCAGGTAGTTTGCTACTACACTTCGTAAGTACCTATGTAGTGTAACAATACCTATGCATCTTTTCCTTTTATTTAAAATAAAACTCACTTCAAATTTAATTTTAAATATTATTTATTACTCCCCTCTATCGACTATCGACTCAGTCTTCTGACTAGACTTGGGCAATTTAGTTCATTTGAGTGATCGATCAATTTAGTTCAAATCACGCTAATGGACTAGTTCGCTCATTTTAGTTCAGTTTAGTTCAAAATAGTCAAATTCACTGAAATTACAAAAATAAAAATTAAAATTTGTTGAGTGAGTGAGTGAGCTGAGCTGTTGTCTCATGACATGATTGTCTTCTGTGTCTGGAAAACACTTCTTTCTTTTTTTCTTTATCGTGCTCCCGACCCATGAAGAGTCTCTGCCTGAGACACTGCAGCCTTCCATCCTCTACGATCCCGGGCACGCTGCTTCCAATTGTCCAGACCAAGCGCTCTGGCGTCCGCGATGGCTTGGTCTTTGAAACAGAGGTTCGGTCTTCCTTGCCTTCTCGGACCTGGGGGCTGGGATTCGAAGAACCTCTTAGCTGGAGCATTATTGTCCATTCGCTCGATGTGGCCGAGCCAATGTAGTCGACGTGTTTTTGCTTTTTGGACTACATCCACATCTTGGTACAGCTTGTAGAGTTCGCGGTTGTATCTTCTCCAAAGATTTTCAGTTGTCGTTGTTTATGGAAGCTGACAATGCTTACAATTTCTTCATTGTCAGACCAGTGGTTAAGGAGCGAAATCGAAGTTTGCTATTAACCGATGGACTATAAATTCATAAGATATGGATACGAACAATAGTGCAAAATGGAATTTAAATTCCAATTGGAATTAGAAAAGTCGAAAAAAAATATCGTAAACAAAGAGAGTACAGAGTGAATGGGTTTGTTGGATGCGCAGAGTATAGACTACCCAAAGAAGCCCTGAGGTAAGAGGTCGCCGACGCGATTCACATTCAAAAGCTACCTTGACAAATACAGAAACAAAGTTGGGTCAAGCTGCCAATGAAACCGTATCGATCTCCTGGATGCTCGTGCGCATATTGGTGTCTTGATGTGTGGAGTCACCAAAGCTAGAATTCCATTGAATTCCATTAAGTCCATGTCCATCCGCAAAAAATTGTTGCGATAAAGTTCCGGCTTCTCAGCTTGGAATTTGGAGTAGAATCCTCCCTATGACAACGAACCACCCTATCCTTTGTCCAAACACTATGTCGTTTTTGTGTCAAATTATCATCCTCGTGTCTTCCAATACGTAGAGTTAAAATAGTCCCAAGTGCAATTTTTTGTTCCATTATCCATCCGTACTGCGAAAATTGGGGAACAAAAAGTTTACTTTGTATGACAACGAATAGACCAATTTTTCATATTCATCTGACAACCTGATTTTTTAACCTGACAACGTTATCAGAAAAGTCATTTGGGACAAAATCTTACAATCGTGTAAACGGATAATTTTGTATTCTAAGATAGTTGGCTATTGTAAGCTCATTGTCAGTCATTGTCAGAGGATTGACAGATCTGACAATCGTGTGTACTCAGCTTTAGTTTATTCCGTTTGTATGAAAATCAAACCAAGCTAAATTTTACGAAGTCACGAAAATTTCTATATAAAATTGCCTATTGTGATCGTCAAAATATAATTTAATATAATAATTTTAAGGTTAGAAATGATTATTGGTAAGGCCCATTGAAAATAATAACCGCGAAGTGTGTAAACTTAGTTCAGTAGTTCACTATAGTGAACTAGTTCATTGAACTAGTTCGTTCGCGAACTACACACGCCTACTTCTGACTACCCTCCTGGACCACTCTATTGTTTCGGGCCATATCACAATATTTCTCCTTTTATCGCTTCAGTGTTTATAGAATTGACGAAAGAACGCGATCGGATTGTTGTAATATTTTCAAGTATCTCCTTTATTGTATCAAGGGTCCTGTACCACGAATCTAAAGGATTGTGCAATGGGAGCATTTTAACATATTGCTCCGATAAATTTATTGCTACTGTTGTTGTTTCGTGGTTCTGGCTTGGCCCCAAGTGGTTTGATTTCCTTTTGTAGTTATACTAAAGCTAAAGCTAATTTAAAGCGCCTTGTCTTGCTTCCCCTGATCGCATTGATTGTGATAGTGACTGTATGCAGTTGAGGTCATTGGTGTGACGAAAAGGAAAGTTTTGATAAATGCACAAGTAGGGTGATTCAACATAATCGGTGCTCCTGCTAGAACCGCCCTTCAATGGTGTCTTAGTAAATTATAGTCGCGTGCTCCAACTACGTGGTCTGTACAAATTATGAATATCCGATTTTGGCAAGGTTAGTTCTTAAAATCGCTGCTACTGGAGGTGTATAACAGCCCAAAGTTTGTATTTTAGGGGAGTAACCTTACACCAATCTAGCTTCAGCCATTGTACAAATAAAAGTCACCCGAATGTCTATCTACTTATTTATGAATAACCGATATGGTAGTCACTTTAGCCATTATCCCTCCTTCGAGTGGTTTTACTTCTCCTGCCATGCCGATAAGCATATCAAACATCCTCGGAAACCCCTCAGCATTTTTGTTTGGAGATATAAATAACAGCTATATATATGAATTCGTACAGTATATGAATGAATAAACGCCTCCATTGTTTTTATCCGGCTTTATAATATACCCTTAAGGTAGGGCTATACTGAAATATGCTTCCTTACCATGTGGAATTAATTCCCGTGAACCTATTGTCAAAGTTGAGGCGATCTGGGGCCTGGAACACAGACCGTCAAGAATTTGTAACATAAGCAAATTTCAACAAGCGTAATATATTTTTATACAAATCGATTGCGTCGTTTTACTACTTGTAACAAACACTTGTCGTTTTGTTGCGTTGTATTATAGCCACAAATCAAGTCGCACATTAGATATATTGAAGTATGAAGGGGTTTATCTGCTGCCACAATTCTCTTTGTGGATAATATCAAGGTGCGAGAATCTAACCCAATCGATTGTGAAAGAAGAGGAGGGGATGGTCTCAGGTTTTGGCAAAGATTTAGTTCTAAAATACTGTCTATAACAAGGCTGAAGCAGTAAAGTCTCAATATCTTCAATTCCCTTATTAAGCTAAGTACCGTCAACACCCGTAACTTTGACCGGGTCCTTAACATTGACCGAAATCAGTCAAGTTTTTCAGCGCCTCCAGTCCGCAAATGAATCGAACAAACCCATTTTAATCTTCAGAAAATTGTTTCCCTATTAATCAACACGGGTGGAGAAAAATACGCAGCTCGAGCGAAACTACCAAAATTGTTCTGCTCTCCAATTTTCTCTACAAACATTAGCTAAACCCAAGCTAAATTTTCACATGGAGTGCGTCACAGAAAACAGCCGTTCGTTGAAAATTGCTTCCTTCAAAAATTTCGTTGTACTTTCTTTTTTTCCTTATCTGATATTCTTTGAACAACAATTTTTCACTTTCAGGGGATTGCTTATCAAGGTATACACTGAAAAAAACACATTCGTATTTACTTATCCGCAACACAAAAAAAACAACACTACGATCTGTCAAAATGTAACCTAAGAAAATGCGCTGAACCATTAATGGGCGCGCTAAATTTTGACAGATACAGGCAGTACTGTCTGAAATGAAAATTTAATTTATTAGCTGTTGCTGCGTTGCGTTTCGGTCGACTAAAGAGATTCGCTGAAATTTAGCTTAGCTAAATTAAACAGTTTTGTATGGGATCTAAAATTTAGAATCTTTTTTATAAGTACGTTTTTTTTTAATTACTTTATGTACTTAATATGGATTTATCAATACTACCGCATACTCCAAAACTATACCACGCCAAAATCTGCAGAAAGTGTGTTAACCAACAAGGACATCTTCGATATATAAAAATGGACATTCTACCCGGTTTTCCTAAACACCAAGGTTTTCTATTCAATCAAAGATATTGTCCAGGGTAAGAAGAAAATACAAGTTTCATAATGACATCGTCATTCTTCCACCTGAACGTGATTTACAACGCAATTCTTCGTTGGGAATACAAGCTACCTTAACATGCCATGCCACTTGAACCACTTTGCAAAAAGTTCACATCCTTGCCTCTCACAATTGCAGTATGTGATGACCACACACCTCGTTCTCCTGACCCAATGCGCCATGATTCTTCTCCGTAATGAAATCCAAGAAGTGTCACCCAACTTTAAACTTTTTCTTCTTCTTCTTGAAGTAAAACTTCTTTTCACAACAATACACAAAAAAAAAACAGCAACCCTCTCAAATTGTCTTCACTTAAGATTCCAACAATGTACCAAATGGCAATGTGAGGACCAACTTTGATCCTGTGCAAGAAGCACACACAAACAACCAAAGGACCAAGCGAAGAATGCGAACAAGGACAAGAAGAAGAACAACTCAACTATCGACATACCCCTTTATCATCTCCTCGTCATCAACGTCCACTTTAATGAACAATCAAAGCTCTCTCCGCCGCCGCCGGCCGCCACTGGCAACGAGCCCTCAAGGGGCTACTCTCCAACATCAATAAAGCATGACCAACGTTAATCATTGAACCGATGCTATGTGCAACTTTAAAACTGGACCTGAAGATGGAAATTCACATTTGTACGATAAGGACTCGTCCATTTAACATTATTGCTGGCCAAAGTTCAGACGTGCTGGCTTGGGATTTGGTTTTATTAATTTTTAAGTAACTTTTCATCCTGCAGCACATAGTTGACGTTAGTCCATGAGTGTCGTTAGTGTGACAGTTGTTTAAATCTTAACCACCACCGAACGCCGACTGGTGAATGCGAAATGAAATGCGAGTGCCGCAAATGCACGGATGGATTCCAGATGCAGGCGAGCAAAACTTGTCACAAACTAATTTTGTGCGAATTTTCTAAGAAAATTTTCCTAATTGTGAATTCGAATAGCAGCACACTTGTGTAGAAGGAAAAGTCATCTGAAGGCGGCCAATGCGGCCGGCATCGGAATCACTGAACATACTGGGCAAAGTTCTGTTGACTTAATGAACATTTGGAAGTCAGAACGCAGTTAAAACTCGAATCGTTGTTAATGAAAGTTTTTCTTTAAGATGTTCGTTCCTTTTTTTTCATAATGTGGATTTTTCATTTGTCCAAAGTTTTCCATTGCCAATTCAACTCGGTGAAGGTGTGCTAAGATGGATATGACGCAAAGTGGAGTCTTTTATAATTTTACTGACTTTTCAATTGAACTTACACTTTTGGGTGGCTTCTGTTGGATATCAGATGAATTATGACGAATCGACCTTATCTTGTCAGTATTGTTTCAGGAGAATTTATTCTCAAATTCTTGGTTGAACTTTGAAATATTTTCACCACTTCTCTTGACATCTATAGGCTATAGTAGGGCAAGCTTGCTTCCCTTACATATTGTGATTGTAAGGGAAGGCATTCACTGATGTAAAAATAACAAGCTCATGATGAAGTACTTGTTCCATACCTCCATGTAAAGGATGTTTACTTACTTTACTTACCAGGCTCCCATTGGCGGCGTTCATATCTTAGCCTAGAAAAAGGATTTCTTTCACAGCCTCGAAGTAGACGACATCAGTGTTCGTAGAACTTTTGGACTATTTTCCCATACGGTTTTTGGGGCGGACTAACATCAATTTGGTCGTCCCCACGATTTGGAGAAAATTTAATTGATTGTCCGTTTTGTCGACGTAGGGTTTCATAAGCGCTTTACCAATTAGATAAACGAGTTAAAATTGCATCACTGCGGCATCAGGATACTTTCTCCGCTGCAGTTGGGACACGCCTGACGATTCCTAATCATAACCAGAAGTCCGATTAATTCACTATCAACGTAATTTCTTTGAAATTGGTGAAGTGCTTCCATCGGATAGGTTCATGTTGATCTGGTAGACCTCATAAATGGATGCTGATCTGAGAGAAAACTGCTTATTCGGTGTAAATTGTGTCCTTCAACACGCTTTAGTATGTGATGCTACTTCCTTTGTTTCAAGGTTTCTTTCTTCAGAAGCTGAAGACGATCATTCAATTTCTTTAATCTTCTTCAAAAGCCGTCGGTTTCCAAGCTCAAGCATTGCCTTTAGGGGCTTACGGTACAGCCTTGTTCTTATTTTTCAAGCTTGTGTGCTTATCACAATGTCGAATACACTGCTAACAGCTTGAAGCCGTTGTCAAATGTCACTTTTTTCCTTTTTAGCTGATCCTCTACTAAGGTGGGGATTGGGGAATCGTCACTCACTCCCTCGTTGTATGAAGTAACGACTACTAGTCAACACTCAAATGATTCCGAAAGTAGCACCTGTTCGCTGTAATCCTGTGGCCATCCGCACGCTACTCATATTTATGCAATATGAGGACTACAACAGATAACGTCAATATGCTGCTGCGGATTAGGTACAATATTGTAATAAATAGTTGGCCCAACAGGTCCGTATTGACCTATCTTCTCACAGCCTACAATTCAATGCCGATTCGGAAGGGCTGAATTGAGAAGCTTTTCTAGGACAGTTTTACTCTCGAATGTTGGCGAAAGGTGGCGCAGTGGAAAAAGCCCTGTAGATGTAATTATTTTGTATTCCGGGATCGAACCTGAGACCCCCGCATAATATTTGAATTTTGCACTCAAAACGGCCAAGAATATCTTGCGCCAGTTCTTCCTTATTGTAGCTTGACAACCTTACTACTCAATTGCCTTTTTAGGTCAATGAATCAGCGATTGGCAAGCCCAAAGTTATAGCTTTGTCCTTTCTTGTGAATAGAACAAAAGATGCTGAGGTTGCATTCATAATTCATCCTTTCTTTCGACCAAATCTTGGAGATAAGTTGGTGAATACTTTTCAGTCGTTTCCCGCTGCCTTACAAAGTTCCAGATCCTTTATATTTAGTATTGCGAACTTCACTTAATTTTGGTCGAGTGTAAGGAAGTTTTGGCTTTCATCGTCTCTTGAATGGTTTGGTTTGCCTGACAACGAATTTGTGGTCATCTTCTCGGTTTAACAGTCTTCAGAAGTGGTCTTTCTGTGTCCTCGATACTGACTGTAACTTTACCACAAGGTTGTTTGTTGTTTTGCCACGTTCTTCTTTTTACTGTTTTGGTAAAATCCCCGAGTAGTACCTTTCTTTATCATCGTTCACACTTTTTTCGTGATCATTGTTTTTTTCTTCTGGGAAGCCGGAATTCTTCTCTCCTCTTTTGCTCACAAGAATTATGAACCGCTCTTGTCCTTATCTGCACCGCCACTTAGGTTAGGTTTAGGTTAGGTTTGAGGGAAGTGCACAGCTTTAGAAGTGCTCTGCTACCACAGGGCGGGGCCTTTTGGTCCATTGTGATCCCTTGGTTTTTGGTCGTGGATACAAATTTTCATTTTATTGGACAACACAAAAAACATGCATAAATACTTTACCTGGTTTCTTGGAGTTGTTCCTTGCCGGGGTTGGTTGGTCTACTAAGTAAACCATTCCGTACTTTTAACAAAGCTGATTGTGTTCGTCAGTGGTATCTGCACTATGTCCTCTAGGTCTCCGAAAAGTCTGTCTCCCATGTATCGGAGTCGACTGGTTTGGAGGTTTGGGCATTCGCAGAGCAGGTGTTTGATGGTCTCCGTTTCTTCTATGTCTTGACAGCTCCTGCAGTAGTCTCGTGAGTTAATGCCCAGTCTTGTGGCCATGGTACCAATGGTCAGTACACCTGTTAAGATTCGAATATCTCGTTTATTCATTTTCAGAATACATCTTGTTCTTTTTCGTCGATTCTTGGCCAAAGGCTGCGGGATATAACACAGTCGTGTCTGTTAGACCAGGTGGTGTTAATTTTTTCCCTTGATTTTTGGTCAATATTTCTTTTAGCTACACTAATTGGGATGTCTGTTGATGCAATGATATTTATTGCATCAAGCTCCGACCCAGTTCTTGCTAGCTCGTCTGCTTTTTCATTTCCATCAATGTCACTATGTCCGGGAACCCAGGTCACGCTCTGACCATGTGTTTCTCGCCTATTTTATTTAGGGCTCTTTGACAGTCCTTGACTGTCTTTACTTTGATAGTTGCGCTGTCTAGTGCTTTAATGGCCGCCATTTGTTTTGTAGGCGAGTTGTTGGCAAATATCTACAGACTGTTGTTTGATCTGTGTGATCATGACAGTTGTTCTTCTTCTCTCCTACCTAAAACTGTCAACGGGCATAAATGTAGAAATGTAGAAAACCTACTATATCCGAAACTTTCGACATTTGCGTTTTTTACAGGTCACGTATATTTTATATATCTGTCAGTTGCATACGTTGCCACAACGGACACCACGTATTCTATGAGTTGAGCCCTTTAGTTCCAAGAGCACAAACCACATAAAACTATACCGTCGACTCCTCCCACATAACGGACTTTGCCTACAAGCTGCCTGCGGGCCCAGGATTTTTCATGTATTGGTGCTGTACAAAATCAAAGGAGCGCACGCATACTTGAAAAATCCTAGGCCCATGCTATAGCATGGAAAATCATTGCCGCCGTTGATTTTGGCATTTCACACGTATTCACAGACAGGGAAATTAATTCCGGGGAGAATCGGGTAGGTGCACGGAAGTCGGCGGTCTAGTTCTATGTGGTTTGTGCCCAAGAGTTGGCTAGTAGATGAAGGTGTCTTTTTTGTCAGCTGTCATATGTGCGATCGTTCAAATTATAAGGTATCTATGCTCTCCACTGCAATGTGCGTACCTACCCTTTGTTCTATACAGTTCAACCATGAAAAAAGTTACCATACTCAATGAAACTATTTTGCAATTAAAATAAATTCAACGCCGCGAGTCCGGAAGCATGTGAAGCTCATACCCTACACTCGCATAATCTTGTTAAGAAACTTATAAAACTAATTATTTTTCCATATGATAAACAAGCGAAAAATGTTAAGCAAATGTTAAATCAAACTTTCACTTCCCATATACGTATTGGCCGCCTCTCCGTCAACGATATGAGGATAATCCCCACCCAACCTCATTATGAAATCGCATGACTACAAAACTTTAATTGGATTAACTTAAACAAAACGAAGAACTAGCTTAACACGAAAAGAAGAACGGATATTTCAGGCCACCAGGAAGGAACACACAGGATAATGAGATAGGAACAACAAAACGAACTAAATAATAGGAAAAAAAAAAACAGCTTTCAGTGCCTATCAAAATGTGATCCGACTTTTAGACAAGTTAACCCCCCTTTTTTACTTGCCCCCTCGCAATAAGAATCAGTTGCACTGCACCAGACACTGGCAAACAAAACTTTTAGCTAATTAAAATTTATTCCAGTTTGACTGAGGAATTTAAAAAAAAAATCAGAAAAAAAAACAGGACTCTCATAGGAACAAGGAAAAAACTATATTACCATTGGTGTACCAAGATTCATTTTATTATCTGCCTACCCAATACCCCCCTCCCAACCCCATGCAGGTAGTGCAGAAAATATAAAAAAAAATAAGCGGCACACCAGAAAGAGAACTCCTTTCACCAGTTTACCCATTTGTCGACAGATTTCTATAGACTCCATTTTACAATGGACGCGGTGTAATGAAAAAAAAAAAAACACAACCTGCAACATTTTCATAATGAACCCCGACATGCGATAACAGTATAAAAGTTGTAATGAAAAATCCTTTGCCCCACCCACCGCACTAGTGGGTGCATTTTGTTATTTAATTCCCAAAACATAATAGATTGAGCTGAAATCCTTCGACGACGCCAGCAAGGATTTAAATGCAACAATTTAAAACAGGAAGTTCAGTAGGTGTACGGCTGTATGCCATCGGAATTGCATGTTTCCTATTAACGGGCCCCAAATGAAATGTTAAAAACATTTCTGACTAAATTTTTGGAAACAATTATCCTCTTTATTTTGTTTCCTTTTTAAGCCGCCATTAAGGGGGGCAACTTTCGACAAGAAGGACTATGATGGAGAATGCATTAAAAAAAATCAAACTTTTCAACGCATTATGATTATTAAAAGTTGTTAACTACAGAGGGTGCTTTCAATAATTAATCCTCATAAATAACGATCCTGGGGAGCCATATAGGAAAAGTGGAACAAAAGGATTTCCCTGAGCCTGATTAAGAATGGTGAGCTGCAGCTGGTAATAAGCGTATTTTCCTTAACCGCGAGTGGTTTAAATTTTAAAGCCAGTGTGACTTCCCCGCAGAGCTTCTCGGATAGCAATGTGCTAAGTATGAAGTTAAAATTGTCCTTGGTCATTTTAACGCCAAAATAGGCAAGCACGGCATCTTTGGTATAGTACCATAGGAAAGCATAAAAACGTCTGGAAACGGATTAAGGCTAATTGCCTTTGCCATAGGGGTTTCCTTGCATCAATATTCAAAGACGACTTTCACCAGATCATAAAACCGTCAACCAAATTGATCATGTTGCTATTGACGTAAGGCACTATACTCCAGCATTCTAGATGTCAGAAGCCAAGCGGTCCGAGTCTATATGGACCACTACCATAATGTAGCCATAGTATGAATGCGGATATCTGAAATGAAACAACAACGGACAAATACTGTGAGGAGAAGCTTTGTCAATCACGTATCCCTCAATCTATCGATGAATAATAAGCCGCCTCCACTAAGTGTCGAAGACCAATTGTATCGATGCCAAGAGGCCATCAGAGACACAGCAACTGATGTGCTAGGTTTCAATCGACTCGACCACCCCACGAAGAGTTTTATAAGAAGTGCCGGCAAGCCCATGCAACAAAGCAACTCGTTTACAAAGCGACGCTGCAAAGAAGGACGAGAGCGGCTCGTAAGCTCTTAAAAAAAAGAGAAGGGAAGAACATCGGTTTCTAAGGACGAAAAAGAAACAGCGCGAGAACCGTGATATCGAGGAAATAGAGAGGTGCTACTTCAAAGGCAATGTTCGGAAATGTTATCAAAATGTAAAAAGAATGTGTAAAGGCAACAGAACTTAGAATATAGAACCTTGTATCAGAAATTAGAGTAGGCGCAGTAGCCAGTCCCAGGTTCGATCCCCGGAAAAACACAAATTACGTCTTAGGGTTTTTTCTACTGCGCTACCTCTCTCGAACGTCTGGCAAACAATCGAGAGAAAAATTGCCCTGAAAAAGGTTCTATCTCAATTCGGACTCGGCATAAAATTGTAGGTCCCATCCATTCGTCCCAAAAATAAAAACTCACACAAACGTATGGTTGTGAGAAGGTTCGCCTTGGGTGCCAACACGCCTGTTCCGCCAACTATTTATTTATTACAAATTAGAGTCATAGGAGGTGTTGACGACATACAAAAACAGTTTTTTGGAGACTGTAAAACGATGAATACGAGTGGAATTCCGCCGAGTTCGAACGGCTGAACTGAGAACCTTTTTCAGGACAGTTATACTCTCGGATGTTTGTCAGACGTTCACTAGAGGTGGCGCCCCAAAAAAAATAAGATGTAATTTGTATTTTTCCGACGATCGAACCTGGGACCTATCGCACAGTAGTCCAGAACATGGCTCAGTGTTCTGCGAGCACAGATAAAAACGTCTCAGACAAATTAAACGAAGAAGAACTCTTGCCAACTGCTGTTTCTTTGGACTGATAAGGCAATTGAGTAGTAGAGCCTTATCCTGAACAACTAAGGAGATTCTGTATAAGACCTTGATGATCCCAAACATCTTTCTAGCGCTGATGTTTGGACTCTATCTAAAGCGGATCAAGTTGTTCTACGTGCAAAGATTTTTGGTCCCGTTTGCTTTGACGAAGTATGAAGGAGGAGATTCTAGCTGTACAGTGACATCGACCTGGTCAAATTCATCATTATTCAAATCAATTTGACGATTGGTTTGTTTGTTTTACGCTGGCTCTATAAAATGTTTAGGTGTACCACTTTGATGAATGGTTTTTCTTTGACATTTTGTACTCAATTAAGGAATGAGACCAACCTTTGAAGTGCGAGATTTCCGACCGTCATTCATTCAATTCATCATTAGTTGGCATCAGTTGTCTAATATGGGTAGAACATCTAAAGCGAATGGACACTAGTAATCCGGCATGAAGAATATTCAACTTCAATTCAAAGGGATAACGCATTAGAGCAAGACCTCACCTTAGGTGCTGTGTAAAAGTGAAAGAGGACCTCAACTAACTTGGACTGCCCCACTTTAGGCATTTGGCCAAAGACCGAGCTAACTGAAGAGGCATAGTGGATGAGACTAGGCTCCATCTCGGACTGTAGCAAAACCTAAGTAATGAAGTAACCCATCGATGGCGTAGGTCGCGTGTTTAGTTTAGGGAGAAACTAACCAAAAAAAGTTTAAAAACCAAAAAAGTTTGAACCACAAATTTGTAATTATAGTTTAGGAAGAGGTGTAATAGAAGAAAACTCAGTTCAAGTAACCTGGATCGTAGGGAACGTATAGGTACAGTCCTTGCAGAGCTGGGCAGTGTCAAGTCACCACTTCTCATCTCCGCTGTATTTGCTGAATTCGTTGGACTCTAATCTCCACTTTCGAAGTATGTATGACTTTAATTGCGCAGCGCAGTTTTCCGCGGATAGAGGATCGATTCAAAAAAGACTGTTTGTTTTCACTTTTGCCTACCTTAATTCCGGTCAGCATACGAAAGATACCAGGATGAGTTAGCCTCTTTCTCTATTACGCGCTCGAATATGCGAACAATTTTCCAATCGGTGGCAGTATGATTACATTCTTTCCAAATACTTAGATAACATTCGCCTTCTCGTTACCTTCTATATTACTATGGCCCTTATTGTGATTGTCGATCAGCGATCGTCACGACAATTGTCGAATGCGTCGATTGATTTTAGCTATTCGTACGCACAAAATTTCTTCACTTCCAAGAGAAAGCAACGATCAGACAGTTGTAATCGTCTAAAAGCGACTGTCAAATCGACAAATAGACAAATATCGATCGCGATCGACAATCACAGTTCTCGATCGATCGATAGTTGTCGATCAACGATTAACTATCGACACTCACAATAGGGGCCTATGTTTGAGAACCCAGGGTAGTTCAACCGAATGGTACCTAATGATGATCAATAAGTCTAACGCACCTTAGACTTAAGGCTCTGTCAAACAGAGCGCGTTTTAACGCCGCGTTTCACTGTCGCGTTCCACTGCCGCGTTGTAATATACTGCAATACATATTCCTTGTCACACACAGCGCGTTGTCAGAGCCGCGTTGAGCTCGCCGCGTTGAGCTCACCGCGGCGGTCAAACGCAGCGGTGAAACGCTCTATTGTGAAAAATTGCAGATTATTTTTCTGACGTGGAGCGGTGAGAGTAATTTTTGTAGTTCATTCATTCATTCATTTTCAATGGTCCGCTTGTCCATTAAGTGGGTCGCGGGTGTAGGTTGCTCAAGTGGACCCTCCATAGCTCTCGATCCTCCGCCATCGACTCTAAATCATCAAGGGCAATCCCCATACGGGTAGAGGAGAGATTATGAATTTGATCTAACCATCTCATCCTTGGTCTACCTAGAGGAGGCCTGCCGGATGGGATGGATTCCATAGCACGTTGTGGAATCCTGGTCGGGGACATGCGTTTAGAAGCATGGATCGCTCCGTCTGGAGAAGTAGCTGCTCGACATTGAATTCCTCACGTATTCTGGTACTTCTAATGCGATCTCTACGGGTCACACCAGCAATACTACGGAGAAATCTCATTTCGGCAGCTTGTATTCGCGATCTTATTCTTTCGGTCATTACCCAAACCTCATGACCATAGGTAAGAGTTGGAACAAACACCGAATTAAAGACTGACAACTTAGCTTTGACACCAAGTTCAGTCCTCCTGATAACAGAATGACCAAGCTGTCTCAAAATCGATCCAGCCTGACCAATCCTACAGGAAAACTCGGCATTGCTCCTTCCATCACTCGTGAAATAGGACCCCGAGATACTTAAACTTCTCCACCTGTTTCAATGGGACTCCACTAACATGCAGAGTGCATTGAACAGGCGTTCTAGAGACGACATTTACTTTCATCTCAGCTTCAACACAAACGGCTACAAACCGATCGAGTGCGCGCTGAAGTTCAGTCTGAGAGGACCCAAGGATGACCAAGTCATCAGCGAAGAGCAAATGACTTATCCTCAGATCTCCCAATTCGAAACTTTCTTCGCCAAGACTGCGCTGTAACATCCAGTCCATATAAGTAATGAAAAGGAGAGGCGACAAGACGCACCCCTGGCGAAGTCCAACGCCCACGGTGAAAGGTATTGATTTAACGCCGTTTACCCGAACACAGCTTTTACAGTTTGTGTAAAGAGATTGAATGCTCTCAAGAGAGAACCATCAATTCCATACTGCTGTAATACACTCCAGAGTTTCCCTCGAGGGACTCGGTCATATGCTTTCTCCAAATCTACGAAGCAAGCGTAAACAGGTGTAGCATACTCCCAAGCCTTCTCAAGTACCATTCTGAGAGTGAATAACTGGTCGGTTGTGCTTCTGCCGGGACGAAAGCCGCACTGCTCATCTCCTAATCGTGCCTCGACCACAGCTCTGCAACGCGTTTCCAGCACCTTGGCAAAGACTTTTCCGGGGAGACTTAAAAGTGATATACCCCTATAATTGGAGCAATCCCTTTTATCCCCTTTCTTGAAAAGGGGCATAATCACCCCAATCTGCCAATCGCTGGGAGTTTGGCCGCATTCCCAGGCCACTTTAATGACACGAGCGAGCCATTTGACTCCCTCTTCACCTAAGGCCTTTAGCATTTCTGGCCGGATTTCATCCACTCCTGCAGATTTGCCAGCTTTTAGCGATTTGATCGCAAAAGTGACTTCGTCTGCCGTGGGACTATTTTCCGCCCTGCTTAAGGCGATAGATGTGTCATCCTCGATGCCCTGGATTAGATTGAGCAATTCGGAAAAGTGCTCGCTCCATCTGCGCAAGATGTCCTCCTCATTAGAAAGAAGTGTACCATCTTTGGATTTGACTCCTTCGATAATGTTCCACTTCCTTCCTCTAAGACGGCGGATGGTCTGCCAGAACACCTTGCTTGCAGATCTGTGATCGCGGTCCAATTTTTCGCCGAACTCCTTCCAAGAATGTTCTTTGGCTGCTTTAACAGCCAATTTGCAAGTTCTTCGCGCCTCAATGTACCGGTTTCGAGAAGGAGAGTCCCCCAAGTGAATCCACACCTTGAAAGCCTTCTTCTTCTCTCTGATAGCTTCTTGAACTTCGGGCGTTTTAAACCACGCAGTTCTTTTCTCACCACCAGCCGCCACACCGAGCCGCTTCACTCCGCAAACATGTCCTGCAGAGGCAATAACTGCTGTTGAAAACAACTGCCATTCTTCCTCCACATTCAATGGAACATTTGGAATTTGTTCAAACCTTGCAGATACCTGCCGTGCAAATTCCTCCCGTATCTCATCGTTCTGCAGCCCCTCCCACCGTATGCGCGTAACCATTCTTGGTTTACGCTTTGGCAGGATAGGTATTTGATAGTTGAGATACAATTTGCACAACACCAGGTGGTGATCAGTTGACAGTTCAGCCCCTCTCAACACACGAACATCACAAACCATCCTTTTAATACACGATGGTACCACAAAGAAATCTATCAGCGATTTCTGCTGAAGACTTCGACGGTACCATGTGTATTTATGGATATCTTTGTGTGGAAAGAAAGTGTTCATAATGGACATTCCATTTGAACA
Source organism: Cheilosia soror (assembly GCA_949372485.1). Taxonomy (NCBI): domain Eukaryota; kingdom Metazoa; phylum Arthropoda; class Insecta; order Diptera; family Syrphidae; genus Cheilosia; species Cheilosia soror. The sequence goes on from OX443561.1 coordinate 37,610,683, forward strand.
ACAAAAGTCCAACAACTTCTCTCCGTTCGCGTTCTGATCGGGGTCACCGTGTTTCCCAATCGCGCTGCCCCATGTCGAGAAATCCGCACCCACGTGAGCATTGAAATCACCCATCAGGATATAAGAATCCATATCTGCAACCTTTTCAAGGGCTGCATCAACTTCATCTAAGAAAGCTGCGTACCCTGTGTGTCAAATGGAAATATTAATAGAATTTGAAAGAAATGTCTTTACGATATGGTTGATGAAATGTATAAAAAACATTGTTTTAAAGGGTGATATGGGAGACAATTGGTCTGTTTTTTTCCTCACCCATCTCAGTGAAGTAAAGTAAAGTAAGAAAATGTGCAAAAAAACAGTCCCCAACCACTTTTCTGAACAGTCGGTCTTACCCCTGAAAAGTTAACAGCTGGCATTGCTGTCAAAATGGCCATCAATGAAAAATTCAATTTCAAAATCAAAATCCTTCTAGAAAAATGAATAATTAACCTTTTAGCGCAAAAAAAATAATGATTATCAATTTCTACAGAATATTTACTTTTTCTGTTTACTATTTTTCTCTTCCTGGCGTCTTGTATGGTCAAAATAAAATCACAAATTAATTGCCAAAAAAAAAAAAAAAACAAAAACATGCGTGGGTGTGTTTATTAGGTGAGCCCTAAAGTGAAGAACGTGCTAATTCTGAGATTCGATCGAATCGAGTATTCCTCGAATTTAAAACTTTCAATCGAATGAACTTCTCACAATCTAAGTTTTGAAGGAAAGAAGGTCATTATCAAATGATTTAATTGTATGAACTTTATTTTCGAAATCAGCTGTATAAATATTTCACTGTCGATTGCGTTGGTTTTGACTGTAATTTGAGAAAGGATGGGTTTATTTACACATTCTTGGAGGAAGAAAAGATCAAATTGAACAGAAAAAATGCAATAAAAATTAAATAAATGAGCACTTCAAATCGTTTTGGTTTGTTCATTTTGATTGTGACATACGATTATTTACATTTGAAATTTTTTCCCCATAAGTCGAACAAATGTTGCTTCCAATTTTGTATGTTTTATGTAAATTTCACTATAAACATTGTTTAAATAAAGACTTAGACCACATTTTCAGTCGAAAAAACTCATAACATTTAACTTAAGTAATGCAATCGAAAATGAGAATGTGCGAAGAAATGAACAAAAAAAATCCCCATCGAAATCAAAAGTTGGAATGTCAGTTGGCTGAAATCGAATGACTTTCACTTAAAAAAAAGAGTAGCTATGTAAATAATACTTAACCTTTATTACATACTTCAGTTAAAAAATCAACAGGGAATACAAAATGGGAGGATTTCCTATTTATTATCTACAAAAAATGTATCCCATAACATATCAAAGATAATTTTCAATTATTACAAGTCTATGTGTATATATATGTAATTATATTTTGTAAACAAAATGCAACTTAAATAAAAACGGAAAATATTTAGTATTTTATTACTTTCCGTAATATTCAGTTGTCATTTTAAAGTTGTTTAAAATATGCAATTCCTTATATGTACATTTACACCCACCACAGCCGACAAAATAGTAGGTATCATAAAAGGAGACACTCTGTGAACAGATCCAAATTACACAAAAATGTGCTCCCCTGGTGTTCAGAATTGAAGAATGCTCCAAAGTTGGTCCTGCTGGAAATGAATAGCTTGTGTGAATCTCAGTGGTGTGTGTGAATATTACGGAAAGTAATAAAAGTAATAAAATACTAAATATTTTCCGTTCTTATTTAAGTTGCATTTTGTTTACAAAATATAATTATATATTCAAATAGACTTATAATAATTGAAAACTATCTTTGATATGTCATTATGGGATACATTTTTTGTAGATAATAAATAGCAAATCCTCCCATTTTGTATTCCCTGTTGATTTTTTAACTGAAGTATGTAATAAAGGTTAAGTATTATTTACATAGCTACTCTTTTTTTTAAGTGAAAGTCATTCGATTTCAGCCAACTGACATTCCAAATTTTGATTTCTATGGGGATTTTTTTTTGTTCATTTCTACGCACATTCTCATTTTCGATTGCATTGAGTTAAATGTTATGAGTTTTTTCGACTGAAAATAATTTGTGGTCTAAGTCTTTATTTAAAAAATGTTTATAGTGAAATTTACATAAAACATATAAAATTGGAAGCAACATTTGTTCGTCTTATGAAGAAAAAATTTCAAATGTAAATAATCGCATGTCACAATCAAAATTAACGAACCAAAACGATTTGAAATGCTCATTTATTTAATTTTTATTGCATTGTTTCTGTTCAATTTGATCGTTTCTTCCTCCAAGAATGTGTAAATAAACCCATCCTTTCTTAAATAAAGTCAAAACCAACGCAATCGACAGTGAAATATTTATACAGCTTATTTCGAAAATAAAATTCATACAATTAAATCATTTGGTAATGAACTTCTGTCCTTCCAAACTTAATATTGCAAAGGAATTAAATGAGAGGTATTCTCGGACTTCTTCTCTCTTTCTATCTATGTCGTGTTCGCGCACCCACATTCTTTTTTCTATCTATAATTCGTCATCAGAGCTGCTTGACATGTTGAGAGAATTTGATGATAGCTATCTGTTTGACGTCGTCTAATGCGGCGTTGAGACCGTCGCGTCAAAATAATCTTAACGCTGCGTAAAATAATCTAACCGCGACGTTAATAACGCGTTCTGTTTGACGAAGTCATTAATGGTGTTTCAACTTTAGGGCTACTTGACTTTGACTGTCAACGAAAATAGCTCTATCCGACGAAGGAAGGTGATTATTTGTTCCATTTGTGTTGTAGCTATTTTTATTGCCAGCAACGTTATGGATGCAATTTTTCTTAGTCCGGAAGAAGAATCAAGTCATCGGTAGCTGTTGCTGCAGATTAGTTTCCACCACTATGAGCTTTCATTTGCTAGTAGTAGGTATTACTTTTTAGGAGGTATAGCCTTAGGTTAGGTTAGGTTAGGTTAGGTTGCAATTATCCGTTAATACGGAGTAATTCACTTAGACCAAGTAAGGTCCATTGTGATACCACATGCAGAGTCAGTTATTTCCGTTACTCTTGGAACCATTTCCAATTTTGGAGAAATTTCCGTATTTTGTTGATATCCGTTTCGGCAATATCAGCAAGCTCCCCGAAGAAGTACTCTCCTATAGTCTGCTTTCTAATCGAGGATAGCGCCCGGGCAGTCACATAGTAGGTGTAACGGAGTTTCCTCCTCCTCCTCATCCATGCAACTGCGACAGAAGTCATTAGCGATAACTCCGAGCCTTGCGGCATGTCTTCCTAGTATACAGTGGCCTGTTAGTACTCCGACAAGAGTTCCGATATGTGTTCTACTGACGTTTAACAGGACCTTTAGCCTGCGCCGATTTATTCGTGGCCAGGTCTGTTTTGCATGGTTGCAGGTGTCAAGTTCCCGCCATCTCTCACTAGCCTGTTGCAGTGCTAGTATGGAGATGTTGTATCTTAACGTTTCAATTGGCACATGGGGTTCTCCTTTACCAGTAGAGAGTTCCATTTTCGTGCCGTTCCTTGCTAGTTCATCTGCTTTACAGTTACCTGGTATATCTCTATGGCCAGGGACCCAGCACAGCGTTAACGTGCACCTATCCGCGATCTCATTTAAAGATTTGCGGCAGTGCCTGACCAATTTGGATCTTAATATTGGTGATTCGAGTGCTTTAATAGCTGCTTGACTGTCGGTATAGATGACGATATCCGAGTTCGATATCGATCTCACCTTCAGCAGTTCAGCGGCTTCGCGAATAGCCATAACTTCTGCTTGGAAGACACAACAGTTATTTGGTAGTCTGAAAGACTGGTTTAGGGAGAATGAAACCGAGAAAATCCCGGCTCCTACTCCGTCCTCTGTCTTCGACCCATCTGTGTATACTTCTAGCGTATTTTTGTCTATAACCGTATTCTCTTCCCATTGCTGTCGGTCGGGAATACTGGTCTTGTATTTAATATTGAAGTCTAGGACCGTGGTTACGTATAGTCTGTGACTTCCCTTTTAACATTATTAGTTTTTAGAATATTGGCATGCCCTATGTCACTGCTTCTCCACTGCAGTGATTCTCTCAGACGCAATGCCGATTTTGCCGCCATCTCCTTACCGTGTATGTCCAAGGGCAGAATGTGAAGCATGGTTTCCAGTGCCGCGGTTGGAGTTGTCCGCAGGGCACTGGTCACACAGACACATGCCACTCTTTGGATTCTATTTAGTAGAGAGAGGTAGCTTATTTTATCTAGTGCTGGCCACCAGACAATGATTCCGTACATGAGTATCGGTCTGACTACTGCTGTATACAGCCAGTGCATTATTTTTGGGCTGATGCCCCAACTGAGGCCCAGGATCCTTTTGCAGGAGTAAAGTGCAGTAGCGGCCTTCTTAATGCGTTCCTGCAGGTTTAGTTTCCAGCTCAGTTTCCTATCCAGAACCACACCTAAGTATTTGGCGCTGTCAGAGAAGCTAAGCCTTGCTTTAAAGAAACTGCCTCCATCTTTCCTTCAATCTTCAAGAGATCTTCAACCTTGCTCAAGAGTAACAAGACGAAAAAAATCCTTTCCGCGTAAATACTTCTCCAGCTTTGCGAGTGTTCAGCTCTTTCTTCTGCCTGCCGATTCACTTTAATATGGCCTTATTCTCCGGAACCGGGTTAGGAAAAACAAAAACAGGAAACGAAGAGGAAAACCAATTAGACCCAAACTTCTGCAAGAATTTCATATTGAGTACTCGATATCGTTTTGCCAATTAGCTTCTTCGAGGTCAACTTTATATTCTATACAATTATCGCTGGTAGAATTTTGATTTCCACTTGCACTCAATTATCATTTCCCATCTGGGTTATAACGGTCAATATCAATAATGACTGCCTACAGATCCGTCGAGGAGTCGAAATTAACTGAAGCTTTAGTACTGTTCGCGGCCGATTTGACCTTCTTTACCCAGATTCGTTTTGCGCTTGAATCTAGCTGTGGATGTGTAATGGTTTTTCATATAAACACCTTCTACATATCCGTCCGGAGTAGGGGGTCTTTCGGTTTGATATATCCTCCCGCTCTTAATTTTTGTTTGGTTTCCCGGTAGCGGCGGTTTCTGGATTTCCATCCACTTTCAACAGCCAAGCTTGGGTTTTGAACATGATCTCCGACTTCTTCTGAATAGGAGAACCCCTTGCACCCGTTTGTATACTGAGCCAATTGCCTGGCCGAGCATTTTTACATTCAGCTTTCTGACCGTTTCAGAGAGTCCGGAAGAGTTTTTCATTGACTGAAAATCGACAAAATTTCCCAATAGAAATTGCCAGGGTCAATCCCAACTACCGAGAATCGTTGTTACTCCTCGCTTCCCTACGCAGATATTCACCCTTATTTCGGTTGGCGTTTGTCGTATACGACTCATGCGTTGTGTCGTTGTAAAAACGATGTTCAGATTTTTGTTCGAACTTTTGTTAATGATTTTGCTTCCTTTTCTATGTGTTCACTGTCATTTCAAATCGTTTGTCTCAAAAATGTTACTCAGTTAAATCCGAAATGAAATATTAGGCGTTTACGACAAACGCCAACGGGAATACAGGGGTGATTATTTTAGTTTACGATTCTGTTTGTGTTCGTTTAGTAGGTAGAGAAAGGCTCATCAGTCTGCACGGAACCCCGCATTATACAGGCTAGGGTGAATAAATTAGAGGGCAAGCCGAAGTTATAAGCTTTCATGAATTTTATTGTTGTTTACGAAATTGGTCAATCTCTAGAGTCTTATTTCCCTTTTGATATTTTTGTTGATGAGGTGAAAACTTGAGCTGGGTATGGAAAATACTCCTCGCAATGTGTGATGTTGCCAAAGCCATCTGTAAGCTGACCTCTTAAATTAAGCATGTTGGTCTAAGTGAACCTTATAGTGACCATAAAAAGGACGAAAACTCATCTGCCTCTTTCTTTTTCATATCCAAACAATTTTCCGATTAATCCTAATCAAAAACTAGATACTTACCTACATATCTAAACTTCTATTTATCGGTTGGATAAATGCCATCTGTCAGGCAGCAAATTTCTCGCTCTCTGACCAGATTTAGGCGTTCCTAAAATTACGCCACAAATTATATTATTTATTACTGATGCCCAAGTGGATAGACAAATTTCCATATTAACAACTCACCCTCTTCACTTATCTCTCTATTTACAGAATGACATCGTCTGATGGCAACACTTAGCCAACACTATGACACAAATTTTGATGTGAACCCATATTATGTGCCGATCAACAAACAAGTAAGTCCATCGTTTACATATTATAATATCGACCATTAAGCCCATTAGTTGTTATACCATCGCATGTATGCCTAGCCTATAGATATGTCTATGCCCATGTACCTACCCCTGGATAAGGAAATCCTTTCAAATCTAATTACACATTTAGTCGGAAGGATTATTTACGCATAGCTGCCATGTAAATCTCATTAAAGCCCATATCAGCATAGACAGCATCTCCTTGTTGGCCTTCCCAAGGACGACCCAAGAAGAACAGCAACAGCTCCGCACTAACAATGGGTAAAACCATCAAAGTTACGCTTAATCGAATAATGGCAATTAGCAATTTAATTATTATGATGTTACCGACTGCAGGAAGGAATTTGCTCTGCCCACTTACCCCCAGCAGGAAGCCAAAAACAAAAAACAAAAAAAAAAAAAAAAACAAAAAAAAATTGTGTTCGTTGAGGGAATTAATGACATTAATGACAAACAAAGAAATCCCTTGCCTTTGGCAAATTGCAATTGAATGGGCGATAGGGGTTCGTGTACAGCATTCCTCTGTTTGAGTTCTTAACATCGCGCAGGATTAAACACACTGTCCCTTTCGATGGTGATTTGTCCCTTTTGCGATTAGCATTGATATTGTCGACCCAATTAGTCAGCGGAGAGGCGGCGGCGGCGGCCGGCGTCGGGTCAATGATCCAAACACGACAGGATAATGGCAAATAGATGAATTTCGTCAAGACTAACCCGGATGATGCAAATGTCCGAAAAGAAATCCGTTTAATTGGAAAGCAATGGCAAAGCGATGGCGTATAGGGATTGACATCGGTCCACCGCCATGAATATTCAAAGCGAAAGGCGATACACTTTCGGTCCAGCAACCATCGCAAGCAAGTCGATCAATCACACATAGTGACCGTTGTGAAACGGCCTTTCGCAAGGATAAATCGAAATTGAATTACCCAGTGTACTCCTTCGGCAGGCATCAGGACTATCCCATATGACCACCACCGCCATCAGTGGTATACCATGTGCCCGCTGAGAATTGAAAAGCAATTTTTCCCCCAGATTGCGGCAGGCAATCTATGGGCGAGGAACTCGCGTTTGCAGGTAGTATTTGGTTTTGCTACCTTGGATACGCGGTTCTGGATGATGTATTCGTTTGTATTTGTCCATTGTGGCGAATGAATCTGTCTCTGCCGTACCTCGTATGAATTACAAACATTTTTCAAATATGAGCCTCTAAGGTGCAGGTGCGCAGCCCCGCATTATATGACTGTGGGCTGCAACTCTAGATTGATATGAACTGGGTTTCTGGGTGAGGATTTTCAGAGCGCAAAACTGGAAACGACCTCCAATATTCCACTGACGGATGTGCAATTAAAAGCAAATTTATGGGAAAAGGATGTGAGGTTTTTTTTTTATGGGCTCCCGCGTATGATGTGGATTAGATGAGTGAGAATATCTAGTTGCAGGTACGCCTTATACTGTGTATATTCTGGCGTTATGGTTGGTATGGCATAGAAACCCTTTGAGATCGCCATACCCCCTTCTGTGAGATATGAGGGCGTGCTAGCAGTATCCATTTGTAATATCGCGGGACATCTAACGCAGCAGGGAACTAGAAATTATTTTGGGATATGGGTGCAGGTGTAATCAGAAATTCTCTCTATGATAGCAGCCTTTCTGTAGCAGAGTTAAGTGGCAGTCGCAAAAAAAAGGCATAAATACGCATCCTAAACAGAGAACGACAAGTTGAACAGAGGCCAGTATAAGCTAATCTATGTAAATCCAAGGCTGGGGTGGAATATTTTGATGGTGAGGACTACTATTAAAAGCAAGATAGATATCCTGGCGAGGTTATAATTGCCCGATGTAGCATGTAGGTATAAGTGCATATCAAATCAACGCCTGGTAAAAAAAAATATTGCGCTGATCTGACTAATTGTAAATCTTCTATACCTATTTCTCCCGATGCTGCGCACCGAACTTCAGAATTGGCGATCCGAGAACAACGGTTTTATTATCCAGTGCAGTGGAAAATGGCGGTAGTACATCCTATCCCCAAAAGGGATAAAGATAGGACCAACCCGGCTAATCTTCGGGCAATTAGTTTGCTCCCGAATGTAAGCAAGGCATTCGAAAAGGTCGTTAATAGAGCTCTTTTAAAGTGGGCTGAAGAAAATAAGATTATTCCGGACAATCAGCTTGGCTTTAGAGCGGGGCGTGAAACGATTCAATTATAGTGTCCGACATTCAGTGGCACAAATGCAAGAACCAATGCACGGGTGCCTGCCTGGTCGACTTTGAGAAGGCCTTCGGAAAGGGAAAGAAGTTCGTTGTCAAAGCTGGCAATGTGACTTCGAGCAAAGTCTTTGAAATTAAAAACGGCTTACAACAGGAAGCGGTGAATTCTCCGATCCTATTTAATATTTACACGAGTGATCTGGTGGGTTCCCTCAGACATGCTATAGCGTACGCAGATGATTTAGTGGCGTACAGATCAGGTCCAAAAGTCGAGGTCATCAACATCCTTTTGCAGCGTGACTTCGATCAAATTAAGAGGTATTGCGATGATTGGACATTGAAAATCAATTTCCAAAAATCGAAAACAATCCTGTTCAGAACTCCATTGGCTAGGGCCTCTAGGCATACCAGAAAAAACTGGCGAAAATTAGCCACTATTGGACAAAATGGACAACGATTGGCGGTGCGAAGCGTGGTCAGATATATTGGCATCTGGCTCGACCAGTATCTATATTTTGACAAACATATAGATGCTTGTCTTGCTAGGGCCAAGAGGGCTTATGCTCTGACAAGAAGACTGTTTCTTAGCAGCCTTTGGTGGCTTGAGGAAGAGGTGAGGTGTAACATTCTCCTTAGTTTTAAGCTAGTTTGTAAGCTAGCTAGGTGTATTTTAGGGGGTTTTTGGGAGGGGCCGGGCTCGTCAACATGAAAAGCACTCACGACCCAAACCACTAACCATAGACATAAAACCTCGAGTATGCTTTCCACTAGTCATGTAGGTAGATGTTCGCTAATAAGAAGGAATTCTGGGTTATGACCCCCTCTGCCCCCATTTAAGGAGTCCTTTATATAATTTTTAAAACCAAACATTTTATTAATTACATCTTCATATTGATGCAAGTTTGTAGAGAAGTATAAAAATGAGTCGGTATATTTTGCGTGGGCACAGTAGCGCAGTGGTTAGTGTGCTGGACTACTGTGCGAGGTTCCTAGGTTCGATCCCGGAAAAACACAAATTACATCTTAAGGTTTTTTCTACTGCGCCACCTCTCGCGAGCGTCTGACAAACATCCGAGAGTATGACTGTCATGAAAAAGCTTCTCAATTCAGCTGTTCGGACTCGGCATAAAATTGTAGGTCCCTTCCATTCGTCCCAAAAATAGAAACTCACCCAAAACGAATGGTTTCGAGAAGCTAGGCCTTGGTTGTCACCCGGCTGTTGCGGCACCTATTTATTTATTTATTTTTTTATATTTTGCGTCATTTTTACAAATGACACAATCGCCCCTCTTTTGAGGGGTAAAATATTAAAAGTATTCTTCTTAAGGGCTAAACCTTTCTGCTTACCGTAGCGATGTAAATTTTTACAAGGTGATAGAAAATAGATAAAAAAAATTTACATCTTTCTTAGCTCATTTTAGGGGGGCAACTCCTAGGAGGTCTCAGTATTTGCATGGGCCAAATATTTGTTGGTGCAATTTATTTGAAACTTATAAACAGTACAAGTACAATAATAATAATGATGATGAAACACGTATGGCAGCATTTTCTTCAATTCAAAAGTTTAGGGAGTTTTAAAATCGCTCTTAACATTTTTCTAAATCAATTTCATAATGGAGGCGCAGACTCCATACCGACGTCACATAGACCTTTGACCCTCTTGCAGTATTCTAACAAGCGATGATTTTGCATACCCCTTCAATTTCAGTGTCAGATAGTAAAGACGACTGTTTTAATCCGCACCAGTCTTCTTTCCTGCAGAGCAGACGGGCTGGCAGAGGCTATAGGCAAAGTTCGGCATTATACACATTTTCTTTAAAAGACTGTAATATGTTTTCCATTATTACGTTCTCCGTTTCCTCACTTATGTGGTATCACAACGGATCTATATTTATGGTCTAAATGCATCTTTCTCGAAAGTCACCTAACCTAAACAAACATGCAAAAATCTATAGAGACCACCAGTAAAGTTCTGCTGGTAATGAATGACATGATTTTGATAACCTCTAAGTAATCTGCGATCCAACAGTCTCAAGAAAGTATTTGGTAAATAAAGATACGACCTTTGATTGCTTTGGCTGCGCTACAGTCCGCGGTATCTTGCGGCTGTTTGGTTATATGCTGGATGTGATGGTTGAATTGAAATTGGTGCAATAATTCGGAGGGTTACACAAGATTCTGGTCTATACGGTGTCGACGTGGTTCCGATTTGCGCCCCAGCGACAAGCGTGGCTCCGATCTGCGGCCCAGCGAGCGACAGGCGCGGTTCCGATCTGCGGTCCAGCGACAGGCGTGGTTCCGATCTGCGACCCAGCGACGAGCGTGGTTCCGATCTGCGGCCCAGCGACAAGCGTGGTTCCGATCCTAAGCAGGACAGCCAAAGATGCTTACACTGCTGATTTAAGGCCAGCTTCCCAAAGGAAACTTCAAACTTAGCCACCAAAAATTCTCAAGACTGACCGAAGTCAATTTCCTTGTGGGAGCCTTATCTGGTACACTAACACTAGACTGGTACAAAGAACAACTAGACAAGTCTCCCCGAATGGCAATTTCATTCGGGTACTCATGCAATTTCCTCCAATTACTCAGTGTGACTTATAAGTGACGAATGAAAATTTCTTGTCACAAATATTGGTTGGTTGGACAGTTCACCAAGCAGCTCCTGTCAGAAAAGGAAGCTGTTAAGAATCCTCTGTCTACTGTTGTTAAGTGCTGGGCACTCGTAAAGCAGATGGCGAAGAGATTTTATTTCTTCCACGTCTCCGATGCAGCCCATCCTTTTCGCATGTACGCCTATTGCACAGAGTTTAGTAATGACTCCCGAGTGAGTAAGCGACTATCCTTGCGGCTCGGTTTGATAATAATTTTGGATCTCTTTTTGTACACTTCTGGCCATAATTCTTGCGCATGCCTGCAGGTGTGGAGATTGTTCCAGTGTAGGCTTGTTCTACTCAAGGATTCAATATGTCACTCTCCTTGCAAGCGTGTTTAGCGGAGATCTAGCAGATTCTAGGGCCATTGATGCGTGCATTTTCGACCCGTTTCTTGCAGTCTCATCCGCCTGTTTATTGCCACGGAATATCCATATGCCCTGGTACCCAGCATAGGGTCACCGTGTTGGCTTGTGAAAGTTCATCCAGGCATTTCTTGCAATGACTTACCGCCCTCGACTTTACTAAGACTGGCCGCTTGGCTGTCAGAGTATATAGCGACTTGATTGCCGGCAATGTGTCGTCTCTTTTGGTCGTTTGCCGCCAGGGTTATAGGAGCAATTTCGCGACTTCTAGGTCTTCTGTAGCTTGTAGAGAAATGTAAGAACTTACTACAATGTATGAGAAGTTCTGCATCCAATTTGTGCAAATTGTTTCACCTTAGACACTTTCAGCATTTTCCAAGAGTGACTTTCCAGAACTAATCGCTTTGTTTATTTTTTTACAGCTATCGCCGATGTACGACAAATCAAAGAAAACCTGGAGTCAACGGCTCAAAATCTCCAAATCGGAAAAGGCCACCGCCCAAATGGTCGTACCACAACTGCCACCACCTCATCAGCAGCTGCAACTCAACGAGTACACCGGTGGCCTGGAGTTCTCGCCCAGTGCTCTGTCACGTTCAATGAAATACGCCGAACCATGGATTTATGGCACAGTTCGTGGTATACCAGCAAGACCGATGCACTACCATCATGGCCAGGCGATGTTTGCGCCCATGCCCTCGGAAATTGCCGTCGTCATCTGTTCTTGCCCGGAATACCTTAACGGAACCAAACGCGAAGTGAAAAAGGCTAGCATTTGCAAAAAATGCAAAGGCTCCCGCCTACCCTTGGCTCCGATAGGCGGAACTGTACGTATACGCCCGACCAGTGCTCCGATGTTACAAAAACTTCGCCCAACAAACGCTGCCACCATGCGAGTGGTATCGTCCAAGTCGAGACCGTCCATATTGGATCCGCAGCGGGATCCATATGATCTGATGCGACGAACACGACTCCTCTCACCGGAACCAAAGTCTTCGCCACAACAACTACAGGAGAAGAACTATCGTTCAAGTCGCGGTAAGAGCTCCAGTCCGAATCGCAGTCGCAGTCGAACCCCTCGTTCACAACTGGAGGAAGCGGTGGCGGCCAAATCCTCCCCAAAACCGACTCCACACAGCAAGACAAGCAACAAAGCCGATCGCTGGATAGTGGAGGAGAGTGACCAATCTACGAAAGACACCAATCACCGCCGTTCCATACTCCGTTGCAATGTCAATCCCTACGACCTGATCTCAAACAAATCCACTTCCTCCTCGTCCACACAACACCTGAGCGAGTTCTCACCGAATCATCATGACGATGATGACGACGATGATGTTGTTGCCGAAATTTTCGGCGTGACTACCAAGGCCATCACTCAGAAGACAGCTATTAGTCGCAAGACAACCGGACCCGGAACCATATCATCTCCATCTCCATCAACAGCATCATCATCATCCGCCACCACTGGATCAACATACAATGCTGGATCCTCCACCAGCAAGACGATTAATTACGCCAATGTTAAGGCGATTGCTGGACAGAGGATAAGTTTCGGCGAAAATACAACGTCATCATCATTAATCACCCAGAACGGTGATAGCTTCATGTACGAGAATGTCACACCAGTGTCTTTGGACACCGAAGCCACCACCACCACCACCGCCGCTGTCGTCGCCACCAGTAACAGTCCCAAAGCTCAAAAGCAACAGCACAGTGCCAAAAAGGATGACAGCATGGCATCAAATCAACCAAAACGTCCACCACGACGAAAGAACGATGTTAACCAATGCTCGGGCGACGATGCAGAGGATGCTGTCGTGGCGACCCCATCAAATGAACACCATCGTCAAATGTTCTCGCAAATTTCCCCAGATTTAGTTGGACCAGCTAGTCAAAGGCCCTCCATCAAGTCCATTCTTAAAAGGCCACTATCGGCGCCAGCATCCGGCGTACATGTTACTGCCAGCTCTACGTCCAAATCCTCGCCGAATGGTGACACAGATACCGGAAGTCTTGTCGGTTCCACCACCGATTCATCTAGATTCGTTGACCAGCAGTACCAGCAACATCATCATCATCATCATCATCATCATCATCACCATCAAATCAAACGTAACTCAGCTGGGATACATGAAAGTCCTGTGAAGAGTGCTTCAGTTGGAGGTGCGGTGGACACAATGCTGGCCAAATCGAATGTAGGACAAAAAATCGCCACAGAAACAAAGACCGGATCACAGTTTTATATTCCGTTGCCACAGGCTCGTAAAAAAGTGCAATTTATGGTCGAGGATAAAATAATCCAAGTTGACAATGCGAAGTACGGACACAACGACAACCAAGATGATGAGGATGAGTATCACTCGGCTCAAGGAGATGACGAAGACAAAAGCGAAATCCCCAAGCAAATAGGTAAAACCCTTACAGCTAACTATCAGAACTGTTACGTTGCAACGGGAAGCACCAGGAGTAATATCGCTGCTCCTGCTGATACCAGAAGACTGTCATCCAAACATATATCCGTAACTGATGTGGATGATGATGACGACGACAACGACGCCGATGGTGAAAACAATGTCACATCTAATGGTGGCACCTTCACAGACAATCCCAAGGATAACAATAGTGGTACTCCTGTTGCTGTTACCCCGGCTAATAGATTTAACGAAGAGCTATTGCATCGCCAGCGACAACAACATCAACACCAATACCAACAGCAACAACAACAGGAAGCCGTACTAAACTTATTACAGCAGGAGTCGAACTTGGTGTCGAGTGAATTATTAAATTCTAGCAAAACTGCTTATTATCAGAACTTGCTGCATCAGAACCATTACCAGAACGAGGACGAGGATGAGCCGCATTATGAAGATGTTGCCAACGACGATGATGATGACGAGCATGAGAACAACGATGACGGTGCCGGCAAGGCTAATGGTGAAGACCCATGCGGTGGCAGAGTTAATGGCACAAGGACAAAGGGTAAGCAATAAGACGAATTTATGATTGTGATGTTGATGTCCTTTTGTTTCATCATTTTGTGTAATTTTATGGTTTCGCCCGAACAAGGAGATTTATTGTTGATCGTGGATGGTGCTTAATTTGCAGATGGCTGTATATATTTTTATTACACAAGAGATGATTGGATAGAAGCACTCTTTGTCCTTAGTCGCCATTAAGGAGTGGATTAGGCGATCAAAGATATAACGAATGAAAATTTCTTTCTAATTGAGTTGAATGTAGTCTTTCAAACTGCAATATAACTTATCGGGTTCTTAAAAGTGATTAACTCTGGGTGGCAGGATTCATCATTTGGGTCGTGGCCAGGATTAGTATTGCTTAAATGTGTTCTTGTCTATCAATACACATCAAAATGTAGCTCTCATGAGTGTCGAGATATTATATCGTTTGTAGTTTGTTTTTTTATTGAAGGTGTCACGCCCTTTTGTCCAATCCCTTTCACATTTTGCGGAGTCCTATGTTCACATCAACGTTCCAAATTGTACATCATTAGCTCCCATAGATTTATATTTTAAATTTAACTGCCCAATTGGCTAACACCGTGACCTAGAAAGATCGATTGTGTCATAGAGGGTACGAGTTAGGCTATTGATTGACCTCCCTAGTGAAGGCCAATACTAAATATTTAAGATGCGTTATTCCTTAGCGAAACGTAGGTATCTCTTTGTTTAAGATACGTTATCGTTATCTTTTTTTTCTACTGCGCCACCTCTCGCGAACGTCTGACAAACGTCCGAGAGTATGCCTGTCATGAAAAAGCTTCTCAATTCAGCCGTTCGGACTCGGCATAAAATTGTAGGTCCCTTCCATTCGTCCCAAAAATAGAAACTCACACAAAACGAATGGTTGCGAGAAGCTAGGCCTTGGGCACAAACCAGAGAGAATAGACCCCCAGCTTCGGCCAAAAATGAGAGTTTCATAGAGCCAGTTTCAAAAAGTTACTGCGTGGTTAAGTATGCGTGCAATGTTAAAGTAAACGGAGGGTGAATTTGGTCACGCATACACTGGCACATAGTAACATTTACAGTTATTCGGTGGTAACTTTGAAAAAATTCAAATAATTCAAATAAATTGGCCGTTATCGGAACGTGTTAAGCAAATTGTGTGTTCGGTGTGGGGAATTTATTATCAACTTATATTTCATTAAAAAGCATACAAATACAACTGCGTAGTTACTGTAAAAATGGAATTCCTTTGACAATATTACAAAAAAAATAGTAGTTTAAGCTGCAAAACTAAAATTAGATGATCAGAAAAAAATCACAAAACATAATTTTTTTAGTTTTGCTGATATAAATTTAGACCTTTTTCTATTTATTTTAATGAAAATTTATTTATTTTCTTTGATTGTTTATTTTATTAAAGTGTAGGTACTGAGTTTTGAAATCAATAATTTAAAAAAAAGGAGAGAGGACATTTGTTTTGTCAGACTTAATATGTTTATTGATTTATTTCATTTACAAGAAAAATGCGATGAATTGATTTTAACCAACAAATAAATTGGTAATCTTAATTTAAGAAAATTTTCGTTCTAAAAATTAAATACGTCCTGGGCACATAGGTATAAGATCAAATCGTAAGTGCGCATTGTCATACGCTTTCGCTAGGGCAAATATGCGAATTTCAGGAAATATTTTGTAATACAATTAAAATTTTTAAAACTGCCTGTATGCTTTCGTATTAGTTATCCCTAATTTTCCACTATATTTGAATGTCAAAACTACATAGAATTCAAATACATAGAAAAAAAACGCGAATGTTATTCAAAATTATGTTTACATAATTTCATTGTGAAAAACAAAAGAATACCTACACAAAAAGCAAAACTATGATACCTAACATAATAAAACAAAAAAGATAATTACGTGTTTTAGGTAAATTAAAATATTACGTACCTACACTTTTTAGTACAGTTCACTTTTCGCTTTAGTTTGCGCGTTACTATGGAAATGAACTTTTTTTTGGAAAAATCAAAAATGACACTTTTTCATTAAAATTTGATGGCGGCGTTTATACGCTACGCTATGCATTCCTTAGCGCCTATGCTGTTTTAAAACAAATGTTGATTTTTTATTTTTGAATAACCAATTATTCTTTGTAAAACATAATAATTTTAAATCCATTCATCACATTCTCCTTATAGATAAAATAAAACAATAAACATAAACACAATAAACGACAAAAATAGTTTTCGTTAACTTTTATAACTATTTATTCGAAAATATTAATTACACTTTATCTAATAACAGACGCAATCATCGAAAATAAATTTACTTTCTTGAAAATATTAGTAGAAAAAAGGTCAACATGTTTATCAACAAAATTGCAAAGAATCTCGTTTAGCTGATTTCATCATGCTTCCAATTTAGTTTTACAGCTTAAAATAATATATTTTTTTGTAATAATGCCATAAAATACAAATCATATCATTAAATACAGTTATTACGCAAATATATTATAATGCTTTTTAATAAAACATAAGTTGCCAATTAATTCACCACACCACACACACCATTTGATTAACACGTCCCAATAGTGGTCAATTATTTGAATTATTTGAATTATTTCAAAGCCATCTCAGATTCAATTTTCTTATTTCATCTTTTTTTGCTTATTCACACGTATTCACAGACAGAAAAAGAGGCGGAGCTACTTATTTCAAAACTGGCTCTATGAAACTCTCATTTTTGGCCGAAGCTGGTGGTCTATTCTCTCTGGTTTGTGCCTTGGGTGTCACCCGCCTGTTGCGCCACCTATTTATTTTTTATTTTTATTTATCTTAACCAATGAAGTGCCGGGCAATCACTAGAGACTGACAGAGGATTCTTCATCCAGATTCAATTTGTTAACTTGATATCTCGCCCATAAGCTTTCTAATATTTACTTTATTTATATTGAGAATTTCCTCATGATTAAAAGTCGGGAGCCCCTTCATGGGGGATCTGGCACTGCGGCGTTTTTAAAAGGAGCCTTTTGGGCCTACCCTGGTGAGGTCCTAGAGCCATCTTTTTACTCCGGCGACAGTCATCAGGGAGACAAGGATCTTCTCTGAATGAGATTTGCTGAAGCAATGTCTTCCTCGCCAAGGATATTCTTTTTAAAACGAAAGAGAACCGGGGACCGGGCATTCCATGAGTATGTGAAGAAATGATACCTGCGTCACTCTCAAGACAGACTGTATGTACATATATAGGCTCCGGCCATGGCTACTAATTGTCCCTGTCAGGATTGTGAGGTTATTTTTGTCCTGATGAATGAGAGATGGCGTATTTTTTTGGGAAGTGAGTATACCTAGCATAACCAAAAGTGAGTATAACAATTTTGCATGTAAAACCAAAAGTCAGTATAACAATACCAGAAGTAAGTATATAAAAGTAAAAGTGAACTAGCTATAGATTCTCAAACAAATTCGCCTAGAGTAGGATTTTCTGGGGAAAAATTGTCTGTTGCATTGCAGTTCTGCCCTGGGGCTTTAAGCCAGACATCATTCGATTCGGTTTGAGACAAGCTCTTGGTGTAGTTCCTGAAATTTTTTCACTGACATCACAGAAGGGTTCAGGTCCGATATGTAGTAACTATATTCGCTCCGACTTTAGCCACTGAGTCAGATGTTTCGTTGCCAGTAAAGCCCCTGTGGGCTGGAATCCAGTGAAGAATGACTAAGCTTTCCTTTGCAAGTGAGTTCTGTTGCAGGAAATCGTCCTTCAGCAACTTGGCTACTTCGAGGGTGATCTTATCGATGGAGAAGAATGTTTCCAGGACCAGATTTGATTTTATAACAGATGAGTTAAGAGATTTTGGAGATGCTTATATTTATTCTAGCGCAATAGTAAATGGCAAGGACTTCAGCCTGGAAGTTATTCAGTTCCGAAGCTAGGATATGTTAGGTTAGGTTGTATATTGTGTGAGCTCATCACAGTGGACTAGGCACCATATTGGGCCCCTCGCCATCACTGAGAGCCAAGGCTAACAGAATATTTATTTTGAGGCGATTCTCCATACATGCCGCAATCAGTCTCTGACTCCATCTAAGAACTGTCTGTGTACCAGACTATGTCAAGTCGCTATGGATTGGGTTTGTATTTTTCTCAGTATTTGGACTGTCTTAAGCCCGGGACATTTTCGCAGTTGGTTAGACGGAGTTGTTGTTCCCACTAATTAATTACCCCTAATGCAGTAGCCCCAACTAAATCTGAAATAAGGTTCTGGTCCAAAAAATTGCGGATTCTGGTGCAGCTCTAACTAGCTTTTTCAGGGCAGTTTTACTCTGGAATGTTTGTAAAATGTTCGCGAGAGATTGCGAAGTCGAAAAAACTCAAAGGATGTAATTTGTGTTTTTCCAATCGAACTTTGAACCCCTCGCACAGTAGTCCAGCACACTGACCACTGCGGCACTGCGCCCACTGTCATGGATATCCGAATAAAAACCAGTGGGACAGATTCCCATAGATATCGAGACTTGGGTGTTCGGTCCAAAGATACCAGCACCAACTCCAGACTCTATTTTCTACCCATCGGTGTGCCAAACCATGTTTTTTATATTGGGTCTAGTGTCGGAACACTATTAGCCCATTTTTTACTGTCCAGTTTTCCTAACTCAAATAATTGCCCAAACCTGTATTCCCTAACCATAGAACATGTCCATTCCATGTTGCAGGGCCATATTCCCAAGGAAATCATGGTAATTCCGGTGTCCCACAACATGCAAGCAAATCACATCAGACAGATTTTATTTATTTCATTTTATTTGCGCTGTCCCTAGGGTGTGGATTCGAAGATCTTCCGGTCTGGAGCATTCACGTCCATTCGCTCTACATCCCAGCCACCGCAGTCGTTGGATCTTCACTCTTCTGGCTAGGTCAATGTCGCTGTACAGCCCGTACAGTTCGTCGTTGTATCTCCTCCTCCATTCACCGTCTATGCAGACGGGACCGAAAATTACTCGAAGAATTTTCCTCTCAAAGCAACCAAGAGTAACCTCATCCGCTTTTGATAAAGTCCATGCGTCTGCACCATAAAGAAGGACTGGGATGATTAAGGTCTTATAAAGGGTCACTTTGGTTGTTCGAGAGAGGGCTTTTCTACTCAATGGCTTTCTTAGCCCAAGGAAACAGCGATTGGCAAGAGTTATTCTTCGTTTAATCTAAGCGCTCGCTGGTGTCATTACCTGTGTTCATAGCGGAGCCTAGGTAGACAAAGTCCTTAATCACCTCAAAGTTACATCTGTCTATAGTGACATTCTGTCCAAGACGTCGGTGTTGGGTGTCCTTTCTTGATGACAGCATATACTTTGTCTTGCCCTCATTAGCCGCCAACCCCATCTTCGCCGCCTCCGTCTCAATGCCCACGAACGCGCTAGTGGCATCGCGCTGCGTTCTCCCGATTATGTCGATATCGTCGGCGTAGGCGAGTATCGACAGCAGCGTGCATTCTCCATTGTCATCCTGCATAAACGGACGAGTTTGGCAGGGATGACAAAACTAGACATTGCTCTGTATAGCTCGTCTCTATGAATGCTGTCATAGGCGGCCTCGGGCAAACAATGGCTGAGGTTCCATTCATCGGGCATACTGTCCTCCGACCATATTTTACAGATGAGTTGATGCATGCTCCTAACCAAGTCATCGGCTGCCGCTTTGAATAGCTGGGCGGTTAGGCCATCTGCCCCAGCGGCTTTGTTGGACTTAAGCTTAGATATCGCTATCTTCAGGTCGGGTGGACGGAATTGTTGGTCTTCATCGTCCAGGTTCATTCAGCCTGACAGCGGGATTTAGTTCGTCATCGCCGTTAAACAGTCTGCAGAAGTAGTTCTTCGATATCCTCAGCATCGTTGTTGTTGTTTTTCTCCAAAAAATAGTTGGGGAGATGTGACTGCTCAGTTTTTTTTAAGGGTTTTGTTAAGCTTAATGCCACTTTAAGCGCCTTTATGGAAATATATCAAGGGCAAGGCAATAATACAGTCCACAAAAGATGAGCGGTCGAAAACATGGTCCTTCAAACCTGATTTCAAAGAACATTGGTATGGACACGATACAAAATCCTATTGTGCGAAAATTTCAAAGACGCACGATAATATTAAATTATACGGTTAAAAGCTAAATCATTTAATTATATTATGGCCAATTTAAGGCAATTTGTTGAATAGCAGGAAGTATTATACCGGAATTAACAAGAACGCTTGGATTATTAAAGTAGAAGCCCTCATAAAGAGTTTAGTTTTCTGATTAAGCGCATGGCAGGTCCATGTCCTCTTACATATATTCCCACAATCTTTAATAAGAAATTTCGCCTAAGTTCAGTTGACACCACCAGTTGCTGCATAGTTCCTACCGATTTTTGGTTGGTTTTTGTTCTTATCTGAACCCGTTTGCTGTTACCTCCCGCCTTTGCAAGTGCCTACACTAAGCGTTTGTAGTGTTTTTTATATGGGCTAATGTCAGGCTCCTTTTCCGATCTCGCCCACATTTTTTTAAATCCTTCAAAGCTATAAATGTCTATATACCAAATTTCAAGGCTTCTAAAGCTGCTTTACATAACAAGATAGGTATAGTGAAATTTTGAGATTTTGCTATTCAGCGCCATGGATCAGAAATCTGAAAATTTGAGCTTATTCGGTAGTTTTCGAGGTAGGTATACGATTTTTTAATGATTTTTTTTTAAAGGGAGGTGCAAGGTTTCTTTGACGCTCTCCCCTGTGTAACCTATAGTAGAGTGGCCTTATTTCAACGACTTAACCCTCCTTCCCCCTTCCTTAAATAACATACCTTATACCTATGGGTACTTACTGATGCTGAGAGTATAACGATCACCATTACCACCTTAATAGTATTTTGAAAATTAGCCGAATAGTTTCAGAGGTAGCCCCTACACGCTTTAACACCTTTCTAATTCCCCATCACTCTAAAACCTAAAGGGAAACCCTTTCTTAAAATCGAAAACAAAATCATTAAAATCGGATAGTTGGTTCTCGAGTTATGGACGGACAAACAGACAGACCCAGACGTTTCATTTTATTATATAAAGATGAAAAGGGAGGTAGTCAAATGTCCCTTAATAATAACAGGGCCAGTTTAGAGTATTCCAAACTTCTGGACTATTATGGCCTTAGTACCATTATTTCCTCTCATCACCGCAACCAAATCTTTTTGGATTGAGTAAACGGTTGTAGGCGCCCAACCAACACATGCAATAAATTTGACGAAATAGAATTTTTCCCTGTAAAGGCATTTAATTCCGTGACGCCTAATTCGCAGTCACGAGAAATTAGAGCCACCAACGACAACCGAAAATACCTTCAAGTCACCTGCACATGCAGTGATAATATTTCACTTTCTATCTGCCACAGCTACAAATCAAGGGCCTCGCTGCCGACTAGCAGGTGCTGTAGTCACAAACAACTTCGCCCATCCCCCCATTTGGCTACCAAGCGCAAGCATTTCTCGCCATTACATTCACAGATGCAAATAATACGACAACTCGACAAACTGCGCTGCTACTATACTGTAGTTGCGCTACTCCCTCTCGAGTGGGTGGTTGACTGTACCTACCTTTTTTTTTGTATAGGGGTAGCGACAATGAGCGATGTTGCCGTCGAGGTTAAGGGTCCTCTTGAAAATGTCCCTTCGTCTAAATTGAATTTTTGATTACATTCTGTTATGGCTACGTGTGTGCGGGTGCGAGCTGTACTGTTGTTAGGGGAAAGCTTTTCAGGTACAGAGTAAATATTGTGTGTAGTCTGGACCCGTTCGTATTATCACAAATTCGCTGCTGGTCGGAGGACTAGGGTGCAAACAAATTGAATTGTCCTCATTTTCAAATTATGCCATGTTGAATGTCATTTTAAGTGTTTAGCTTGTGACAATAAATTTCGACAAAAATTTGCAGCTATATCTACCCACCTATCAACTTAGTGGAATGGTGGGAAGAGCGGAGGAGCAAATGCGCAAGGAGTGGTTGTGGTACTGATGGTACCATGCGAACTGCGAACCCAACGACGAACAATGCAAATTCGTACGAAGAGCGACCGATAAATTGGCAGAAATTGCTTTTTTACTTTATGTGGACAGATGAGAGAAAGTCGAGTCCTTTCAGAGGATACCGCATGTGCGTATGCAAATAGTGATGTTGGCAGCGGGGTAATTTGTACAAATTTGCAATCATTAGCAGTCAATTTAATTTGGATGGCAAAAAGGAAGTTCTTCCTTCAAGCTTACTGTTGTTTATTTGTTGGTGTTAAAGTTATTGATTGCGAATGTAAATTGTAAAAGTTTTTTTTATTCCGGGTTTTTTTTGCCATTGTCACAGGTTAAAATCACCTCCATTCTCGAAAAGGCAGATTTGGGTTCGCAGAGGACTCTCAAAAGGCGGGAGAAAGCATAGTCTTCCCAAATTAATCCCATAGGTCGTAGGAACAAGTGTCTTTTCAGAAACAGTTTTGCATTTAAAGGGATATTCTGAAATACATATGGCCCGTCACTGGATGATTTGACATTTGTTGCTTTAGTTCGTTCGTTTATAGTTTTCGAGATATAAGGTTTTAAATGATTTTTTTTATTAGGGGTTCCCTAATAAAACTCAATCATCCCACTTTCAGTAAACTTACAATTCTGAAAGAATTTTTAATCATCATCATTTTCAATGGTCCGCTTATCCATTAAACGGGTCGCGGGTGTAGGTTGCTTAAGTGGATCCTCCATAGCTCTCGATTCTCCGCCATCGACTCTAAATCATCAAGGGCAATTCCCATACGGGTATAGGAGAGATTATGAACTTGATCTAACCATCTCATCCTTGGTCTACCTAGAGGACGCCTACCTAATGGTACGGATTCCATAGTACGTCGCGGAATCCTGGTCGGGAACATGCGTTTACCATGACCAAACCACCGAAGCATGGATCGCTCCGTCCGGAGAAGTAGCTGCTCGATATTGAGTTCCTCATTTATTCTGGTATTTCTGAAGCGAAAATTTTCTGATTTCTCCATGAAACCATGTTTATATTTCGCGAGAGATGACCCACAGTTTCTGGCTGCAGCTTATTGCAAATATCCGCTCAAGCCGTTTACTAATTGTCTCAAGTAAGCAATTAGCGGGATGTCACTGGCGCGTTCGTGACTATTGGGACGGAGGCGGTGAAGATGGGTTTATATAACCGCATATATATATGCTCGGACAGAATGTCGCTGTAGTGTAGACAGATATAACTTTGAGATGGTTAAGGACTTTGTCTACCTAGGCTCCGCTATGAACTCAGACAATAACACCAGCGAGCGCTGAGTTAAACAAAGAATAACTCTTTGCTAATCGCTGTTTCTGTGAGCTAAGAAAGCAATTAAGTAGCAAAGCCCTCTCTCGAACAACTAAAGTGAGCCTTTATAAGATCCTAATCATCCCAGTCCTTCTATATGGTGCAGAGGCGAGTCTATGCCCCATATCAAAAAAAGGATGGTTGCTTTGAGAGGAAAATTCTTCGAGTAATTTTCAGTCCCGTCTGCATAGACGGTCAATGGAGGAAGACATACAAAGGCGGGCTGTACAGCGACATCGGTCTAGAAAGAAGAGTGAAGCTCCAAAGACTGAGGTGGTTGGGTCATGTAGAGCGAATGGACGCAAATGCTCCGACCCACAACATCTTCGAATTCACACCCGAGCGACGGCGTAGAATATGAAGACCGCGACTCAGGTGGCGCACGCAAGTATAGACGAGGGCCTTAACAAAATAAGCGTGCGAAGCTGGAGGGAGACAGCTGACAAAAGTTCGTGCTGGCTGGAGACGCTTGTTGGTCCGTTCCCGGCCACGATTTGTTTTTTATTTCCAACAGGCAATTTTTGATTTTAAGGCTAAAGCTTCCATAAAGATTAAGATAATATGTTTTAAATAATTTTGTTGTATGGCAAGTGCCACGCCCCGCAGACAATCCCGCCTACAATTCACGAAGTGAAATTTACAAATTTAACTCCCATGAAAGTCAGGGAATAGCGTTTTAAATTCTCTTGTTGCATGCGAGTTGCCACGCCCCTTGCTTTTATGCCCAACAGATGGAGCTGTTTTTTATACCCGGTACCACACTGTGGTGAGGGTATATTCACTTTGGCATTCCATTTGTAACGCACATAAGGAGGCGTTGTAGGTATGACAAACTATATATATTATTGATCAGCATCACTTTCTTAGTCGATCTAGCGATGTCCGTCTGTCTGTCCGTCTGTCCGTCTGTCCGTCCGCACGATTACGGCCGTAATTTAAGAGCTATCGACTTGAAATTTGGTACGTAAGCTTTTATCCACCAAACTGAGGCTAAGTTCGAAGATGAGCAAGATCGGATGAAAACTACTACTACCTCCCATACAAAATATATAGCTATTTGATGTTAAAAATTAAATTTAAATAGCTACAGTAAAGATAGCAAGTTTAAACTTTGCGCATATTGTTTTAATAATATTTAAAATTTTTTGACAAAAAATTAGCTTGGTCGAATAAAAACTACCCATACCTCCCATACAAATATATACAGCCTTATTTATAAAATTTATACACTCTCTAAAATAGGTCTAAACGCAAAAATATATATTAGATTTTTGCGTTTAGAGTTATTATAGAAAGTGTATAAATTTTATAAAGAATGCTGATAATTTTTTAATACAAAAATTTTTTTTTATTTTTACAATAATATAGTACCGGGTATTTGAGCCTTGGCATAGTCGAAGATAATTGTCTTACTGGTTTTTTTACCAAAATGAAATTTTTTATATATATTTTTTTTTCGTGTATTTCCCCAAAAGTTTGAATAATCTTCTTGTAAGTAGTCGCATAAGCTTCTTCTAGCTGTTCGCATTTTGTTCTTCCGAGTGAGTAATGGCGAATCGCCGTCGATTCTTCTGCCGGCATTGTCGTAGGTACTGTCAACTATTTCATACAAAATTCGTTTCGCTTGGTATTCTCAGATGAACTTGCTGGCGTACAAAATCTTCTTCTAGGAAGAAGATCTTCTAGTTCGCTGTGTTTTTGCGTCAACTTATCTTCTAAACTGGATTAAGATTTCAAAGTAGGTTCTTCTCGTCTTAGACAGATATATAAAAAGTTGTTACCTCTGACAACATATAGAGTGTTTTCCAACTCAAACTACATAAAGCCCTTAAAGCGAATATTTGGATAACAATGGTTAATGTTTGCAAATAATTTTATTTTTGGTTTAATTTCACACTTTCCATTGTGAAGTATAAGCACACATGTTATGCTGCCCAAGAATGATGAAATAAAATTGTCACCACAGGTGTAAAAGAGTATACGAACAGGGACACGTCGTATCCCATGTAGGACAATACTCATCTCTGTGCTTTTGTATACACCCGTCAGGCTTGTCACTAAGGCCACTCCGTGAGAATGAAAGCATGTTCGGAATTTCGTAATTTCCATAAGCACTCTTTTAGGTGGTGGCTGTGAACATTTCATCATTGCTGTTTTATGTGTTGTCAAACTGTCGTTGGTGAATTTTTTAAGCTTTTCACATACTTCAACTGCTGAAATTTATTATCCTTAAAATGCACATAGTTTTACTGTGTCTCATCTTTCATGTAAATAACACATGCGGAAATTATTTTATCAATTTTATACCATTCGTGTTTGCGAAGGACAGCTGCGAGGATATTTTACTTTTAATAAAATCTATATACCAACAGATTTTTGTTTTTTTTTTTAAATACTTCTCCCGAGAAAGGCGAACCTATAACGCTTCATCAGCGCCCCACCCAAGATGCTTGCAGATGTATGTTAGTTCTGCACTTATATCTCCAGGAAGCGAGTTCAAAAGTTTGCCTATCCTGTAACAGAAGGAGTTTTGGAATGTTGATGTCCTCGTGGTTGTCAAGTGTACTGTAAAGTGTATAGTCATACATGAGCATTAGCTGCCTGTCTTGTGAGGCGCCCAAAAGTTGCATTTCAAGGGATAATGTCTTTGAGTTCCTCGGAACATCAACCATGGAAGTACATATAGAACAAGCAAAGGTCAGCGACTTGTCTTCTGTACACCAACGGTTGTAGATTCGATGTGATTGTAGGCTATCTAATAAATCGAACTGCTTGTCTCTGTATGCTGTCAAATACGTTAAGTGAATGTTTAGGGGCTAAGCTCCATATTGGGAACAATATTCTAGGTTTCTAGGTCTGATGGTCTAACCTCTGCTTTTTAGAGAAGGAGAAGTTGCTTGGGGCTAAAGCACCTCTTTGCTCTAAATAGGTACCTCAACTTAGCGGACTCCGGGGTGTACGCTGTAAACCATCTCCCGGTTAAAGAGCGAGTTGGGTTTTGGTACCAAGCGCATTGGAATTTTGAAGAACTTGTGCGAGAATTATCCTTTGACCCCTGTCTTATGGATATGCCGTCTGACGCAATGACACCAGAAATCGTACTGCGACAAAACTACAACTTTCCTCAGGCAACGAAATGGCTTCGGCCAGACTCGAAGCCAGGGAAAGAATGCCATCGTGTATTCACGGATGGCTCTAAAACCGGACAGGGGTCTGGTTCTGGAGTCTTCGTGGAAAGCGAGGACATTAGACTCACTACCCCTTGGTTAACCATGCGACTGTCTTCCAGGCGGAGATTTTCGCTATCCTTATGGCTATGCGCTATAATCTGACAAACAGGTGGAGGGCTAGAAGCATATGCGTTTGCAGTGATAGCCAAGCTGCATTAAAAGCGCTGCTCAACCCTCTTACCTCGTCCAAGTTAGAGCTCGAACTCAAGCTTTCTCTGAACTTGGTCGGTAGGATAAACACGGTCAAATTTGTTTGGGTCCCAGGTCACACTATGGTATTCTGGGAAAAGAGATCGCTAATGGGCTTGCCATGTTGGGTTCAGAAGAAGATATCTTAGGACCTGAACCTGCGTTGGGTTTGCTGCATCCGTGGTTAGGTCATCCATTGATACTTGGGTTTCTCGTGAACACGAGTATCGGTGGCGTGACTGTGCTTGGTGTAGACAGACCAAACGACTGCGTCCGGACATCTGCAAAAGATCGGGGTCTTTCCTTCTGTCTCTCAGGAGAATCGACTGCAGACTGCTTGTGGGCGTCCTTTCGGGCCACCAAGCTTTTGCCAAACACTTAAATGTATTGGGCTTGAGCGACACCACCATCTGTTGGAGAGAACGACGATACAGCGAAGCATTTCCTATGTAGTTGTCCTGCCTTTGCTCGCATCCAGGTGGCGGATCTTTGGGGCTGACGTTGTGAGTGCCGAACATCTAAGCTCTTCATCACTGAAGCTCCTTCTCATCTTTCTTCGAAAGGCGGGAAAACTAAGTACAGCAATATAAGGTGTCTGTTTGGCAGTGGACCAGTAGTTGTGTCTAAGTGCTATAGTAACAACATCCAACAAAAAAAAAAATCCATCCATCCGCAGAGTTGTTGTGGTAATCCATAAGACGCCAACTTGCCTAATAGGGCTCTATGCCAGACTCGGTCAAATGCCTTTGGTATGTCTAAGGCTACGACTCTGGATTCCGCCGTCTTGTTCAATTGCTTGCGTCCATAAGTGCGTTACGTAGCTTAACAGGTCTCCAGTTGAACGACGGCTCCGAAATGCGTATTGCCTGACACATAATCTTAATCGGTGGCCTTTTAGATATTTGGTTATTTCGACATTTATTTCCTTTTCCATTACTTTTGAGAGAATTGAAAGTTACGCTATTGGCGGTGGCCATGGTGTAGTGGTTAGGGTCATTGCTTGTGACCCGAGCGTCGTTGGTTCGAGCCCCGGCGGGGGACAGAAATACTCTGCCACCGACCATAAGAGAGACGGATAATATCAGAGTTTCTCCACCAGTACACCAAAAAAGGGGTTTCTGCTTGGTAGTACAATGGACTGAATTTGTCTGAATGCTCCAGGATTTGGAATCTCCTTAAAAAAAAAAAACGCTATTGGACGATAGTTTTCTGGCAAACATTTCCTCCATTTCTTTCGAATAAGTTGAATGCGAGCAGTCTTCCAGCAAGAAGGAAACGTCTTCTGGGAGTATACGACATGCTAAACAGAGTACATAGTACAGGTGCAAGTTCTGGAGCACAGCTCTTGAGTACTATAGCCGGGATTCCGTCGGTTCCAGTTGTCTTACTGCAATCTAGTTCTTTAAGCATGCTTTGAATTATTCGAGGCCGAAATTTCACGTCTATCATCGATGTTTGCATCCTAGGGATATTTGGTAGCTCTAGTTGTGCAGAATCTACTTTTGACACTCACTGAAAATAGTTAACAACCGCACAAACTCAGCACACAACTCTTCAAATGAAATATGCAGAGGCAACATTTAGCAAAACATTTTGGTTTATTCAATTTGGCTTCAATTCAGTTCAGTTGGCGTAAATGTCATCGGCCATTTAAATAATTGCCAACAAAAACGTGTTTTAATCAAAATTTCATATCACTTAGTAGGTAGGTGGTTCGACAGTGGAATCCTAATCTCGCATGCATTTTATCCACCACCACGTGAAATGTTATTTTATATGCATCCCAAAAACATGAATAAAACAGAAAAGTTCCAGAATCCCTCAGCAGCCTGAACGGGGAGTGTTTTCGGTGCTCCTGTGGTATGATGCAGTTTTAGCATAATAAACCAAAAATCTGCGTCACAAATTTTTCTATTTCGCGTTGGGGTTGCTCTTTTTGCTTTGCATTGGATGCACCATCATAACCATCACATCACAGGAGTGGGTGTTATTTAAGGGTTGGCCGTTGTCTGTCATAAAAAAAAAACACACTCAAACTTGGGAATAAAATATGATATAACGGGTTTGTGTAGTGTCATCTTTTGGTGCGCTGTTGCAGCAGTGAGCAGACATGCATGTATATGATGGTTTAGTGTCAGCCAACAGTGGCGCGCAACAGTCGACGATGAAGTGTGTCCTTTGCCCGTCCGTATGTGCGGGAAGGGAGCGTAACGACAACCGAAGTGAAGAGTATAGTGTGGATGGATGCTCTAGCTCTTATACGTTGAATATTCAAGCGCTGTCAGCAATGTGTCCCGGAGATGGATGATGGGAATAATGTATAAACAACGGGTCATCCTGAGATGGTATAATAATCCATTATGGAACTTTACCCAGATTCTCTTGGCTTTCTTGTTAGGTTCCCTTTTTCCGTTTTTTTTTTGCTGTTTGACTGTGGGAACTTTACCAGGAGGAAAATATGTAATAAAAGATGGAAAAAGAAAAAGTTCAAAAGCCAAGCCAAGGGAACTGTTCATGGTATTATGGCTCGGTGGAGATGCATGCAAAAAAAAAAACAAAAATTGCGCCATAAAGTTGGATCAGGGCTAGGCTATTGTGGGATATAGCTTGTCGAAGTGGCGGTGAAATGTTTTTGTCGGAAGTGGTTTGGTTACTTCTGTTTTATTGTTTTGTGCAAGGATTTTGCATATTTCGGTTTTTTTCTTCTACATATTTTTATTTTTATTTTGCTTAGTTGATGTTTTTGAAAATGAAGTTTTTTGGATGCTATATGAAGATATTTACTTGTTGGACTTATTTTGAATAGAATGTATGCTTACGTCAGCTCAAGCTCTTGAAATGACCTAAAAATCAATCGAGAAATAACAGAAAACATTCGAATTCTGACCGGCAATTGAAACTCCATGAAAAGGGAGGATTTGATTTGATTTAGTTTTGAAAACGCGTTGCTCTTCTTATTAAGTGAGGCTATAGTTTGGGATGAACTTCAAGTTCGCCCTCAGCTAGATAAGATAAGAACTCTAAACTGCATAAGTTGTGATTTGTGAGATACGCAGGGAGCTGTCAGTCGCACATTTTTAAGTATTGAAGTAAAGCGATGCGGCGAAAATGTGTCTGTCCGAGGACGAAACGAAGTGAATGCTGTCATCGAGGAAGATATCAAGCGAACAAAAATACTCTTGCAAACGCTGTTTTTTCGGGTGCATGTCATAATGCCCTGGGGCGCTATAAAGCCCACAAAAAAGTGACTTAAAAGTGGAATTATGACTTGTAAAAGTATATCAAATTAAACACGCGTAATTTAGGACTTCATGACTAGGTTTATTCTTACATACTAATACAAAAGTAATCTTAATCTAAGTCTTAAACCTACGGAAGAGCGAATTCATTTACTCGCTGTAGTTGAATGCATTCAGCAATATTGTATCTGCAATAACAGGGTGGTACTTAATTCGGGTAGTACATTACATTCTCCCCTCTTTATTATAAATACAATATCAACAAAATGTCTTCTGCTAGATAGAATGTTATACAACGATTACCTAATTCAATTATATTTAAGATATTGTAGTCTACTACATAATTCAATTATATTTAAGATATCTTATTCATTAGCTTAATATGTACATGTTGTTATTTGTTTCTGTTTGCATATTTGTATTTTAACTGTAGTCTACTACTTCTTCTTACAGTATCAAACAATTTCTTGCTAACTCTACGACTAATTGCTTTCTTCCTAGGCATAGTATATTTCTGATCTGTAGTCAGGTTTTGAAATTCATTATAAGGGTTAGGAATTCTCATATAAGTATAATTAAACTTTTTCTTCAAATTTAGTTTTCTCAATTGATTTACATGTACAATTCTATTTTGCTTTCCAATCATAATAATGTATCGAATATAACTTAGTTGTTTTACAATTATACAGCTTATCCATTTTTCATTACTTTTTATATGATTCCGATACATGCAATTTTCCCCCACTTTATACAATGTTAACTGAGGAAATGTATTCTTTAAATTTGGTTTGTGCGATATTATATCTTGAGATGCGTTATTCAAATTAAATGAAACCTGTTTCTTATTGTTTAATGAATCTAACAATATTTTCGGCTTAAATGAAAACAAAAGCTCGGATGGGGACTTTGGTGAAACTGAGTTTGGAGTGTTTCGATGATACATTAAAAACTTTGTTATATGGTCATACAAACTTTTATCGCCTTTATTAGACAAAACAAATTTTTTAAAATTATTTTTTATAGTTTGGACGTGTCTTTCGGCCAACCCATTTGATTGTGGATGATAAGCTGGGCTGTGCAGTAATTCAATAGTATTATTTCTACAAAACTTTCTAAATTCAAAAGAAGCAAAGGGGGGGCCATTGTCTGTAACAATTTTAGTTGGTAGTCCAAAAATTGAAAAAATAGGGGTTAGTTTGTTAATTAATGCTTTCGCACTAGTTGTGGTCATATGAATAATATCAAGATATTTACTATATGCATCTATTACAATAAGATATGTTTTTCCTTGGAAATAAAAAAAATCTAAGTGTATTCTTTCAAAAGCATATTCGGTGTTAGGCCATTTTGTGAGTACTTTTTCTTTTGGGACATTACGAGTGGCTTGACATGCATTACATGCTTCAATATACTGTTGAATATGCAAATCTAATCCTGGCCACCATACATACGATCGAGATGTCTTTTTCATTAAAATGATACCATTGTGGTTGTCATGCAAAAGCTTTAAAACATGCAATTGTAATTCCTGTGGAATTAAGATTCGATCGTTGTAAAAAATACAATCGTTTTCGATGTTCAACCATTTTTTATATTTGTAGTATATCTTAAGCTCATCAGCTACCTGTTTTCGCCAACCTGTTTTAATATGTTCATACAATTTTCTTAAAACAACATTCGCTTGTGTGCACTCTCTTACTTTGTTGAAGTCAATGGGTAGTTTGTCCCCAATGTTAATGGCATTGATATTTATTGACTCAACATTAGTCTCCTCATTTATGGGTAAACGAGATAGAGCGTCAACATTTGTCAAATATTTTGCTGAACGATGAACAATTTTGTATTTAAACATGGACAATGTTATTGCCCATCTCTGCAACCTAGCAGCAGCAACCGCAGTCGTACACTTATTTGGATTAAAAATTTCCTTAAGAGCTTCATTATCTGTTTCTATCACAAACTCTTTCCCGTAAATATATTTAAAAAACTTTTTTGTTGCAAACATTACTGCTAGTGCCTCGATGTAGCTGCGAGTAATTCTTCTCTGCAGGTGATAGGGTACTGCTAGCAAATAGTACCGGCTTCTGCACACCATCTATCATATGCGAAAGTACTGCAGCCACACCATAAGGACTTGCATCAGTAGAAATAGTTATGGGTTTTAAAGGATCAAAAAGTGTAAGCACATTGTTATTCATAATTAATTGTTTCGAGCTCTCAAACTCTTTCTCGCAATCTTGGTCCCATACAAATGTTTTCCTTTTCTGTAATAAGGTGTACATATGCTTTAACTCACTTGACAGATTGGGTATAAAACGCCTATAATAATTAATTAATCCTAAGAAGGACTGAAGCTCTTTGAAGTTTTTAGGTGCCGGTGCGTTTTTAATAGCCTCTACCTTTTTTGGATTAGGCTTTACTACGTTGTGGCTTACTATATGCCCCAAATACTCCACAGAGGTTTGTAAAAATTTGCATTTAGATAAATTTATCTTCACCCTCTGCTTGTTAAGTCTATCTAACACTAAAAACAATTTCGATTTGCATTCCTCTTGAGAAATGCCACCAATAATGATATCGTCAATATAGCCGAATACATTATCAACACCTGCAATTATTTGATCGATTATCGATTGAAAAATTGATGGCGCGCTAGAAACACCGAAAGTGAGCCGAGTGAATTGAAATAATCCTTTGCTGGTGTTAATTGTTAGAAGTTCCCTAGAATTTTGAGAAAGTTCTAACTGCTGGTACGCACCGGCCAAGTCCAACACACAAAAGAATTCACAGTTAGACAAACTAGCAAAGATATCTTCAATATTGGGAATCGGATAATGTTCCGTTTTAATAAATTTATTTATTGTGACTTTGCAGTCCACACATAACCTGATACTACCGTCCGGTTTTGGAACACAGACCACTGGCGAAACCCATTTGCTATGTTTCACTGGAATTATAACTTTTTCACAAACGAGACGATCTATTTCCTTACCCATTGCTTCTTTTAAGCGAAATGGTACAGCATACGCTTTGTGGAAAATTGGTTTACATTCATTTAAATGAATTTCAGCTTTGTATCCTACCTACAATCATTTGGTTTGGATCCGAAGATACTACGTTTGGAAAGCATGCACCTATGTTCTTAATCATTACATCATCTTGTTTAATCACATTAATTACTTGCTTTTTCGTGACATTTTGCTTCCACTCCGGCAACAGCGATGAAAACCACGTTCGACCAAACAATGGCTTAAAATAAGGGCCATCAACAACAATAAACTCCAATTTCTCAGTCGCACCACCGAACTCCACCGCAACAAGAACTTTCCCTAGCACTTTTAGCTTATGACCTGAAATTGTACTTAACTTTATTTGACATCTTTCTAGCTTTAAATGCTTAAACTTAGCTTTAACATCCTTTGTATGAATAACAGAGACACTAGCTCCTGTGTCCAACTCCATGCTTAGCTTTACACCTTCAATCGCCACCTCTATCTCCGCTGCTACCTCCCCTTGGATAGAATTTATCGTATGCAGTGCCTTCACTTGATGTCTTCCAGGTGATCTCGATAGTGTTTTCTTATTCCAAAAGCAAACATTAGCGGTATGACCTTCCTTATTACACTTAAAACATATCCAAGATTTGGCTGGACAAGTTTTTTCAGAGTGCAATTTCCCGCACCGCTTACAACTTTTGGACAAACTGTTTCTCTGTGAGTCCCCATTTCGATTTTGACTGCGTGTTTCTTTACTTTTATGCATTTTTTGTCTAATTTCATTTACATAGCTCACATTTGGTTGCATTGACCGTTGCTCCTTTTCCGACATCTCCATTGTAAGTGCTCTCTCGCAACATTGCTCAAACGATTTCGACTCATCTGTTAAAAGCGCTTGTTGCATACGTTCGTTTCGTAGCCCCACAATGAATTTGTCTGTGAGTGCGTCTTCTAATGCCAGATTTTTCCACCTCCCTGCATCCTTCTCTTTATCATCAATAAAATCTCCGAATTTGCAAGTTTCAGCGAGATTGCGGAGTTTAATGATAAAATCGCTGATGGACTCTCCTTCTTCTTGCTTGGCTCGTTGGAATTTAAATCTTTCTGCTCTTTTATTAAATTTAGGAGAATAATGTTGCGCTAGTAAGCGAATTAGCTCCACAAATGTTTTTGTACTTGGTAAGGCCGGAGCGGTCATAGACTTTAGAACTTTATATACTTCCGAGCCCACGAGGGTTATGAATACAGGTGTTTGGCGGTCCTCCTTTATATCATTTGCGATAAAATATTGTTGGACACGATCCTTGTATGCATCAAAATCTTCACCGGGCACAAACTCACTTATATTTCCCACATATGACATTGTTCGATGAGTGTTAATTGTAATTTTTTCTACTAATTTCTTTTCGTCGTCCATTCAATCACATGTGTCAACCTTCACTTTTCTTTTCAGTATGTACAGAGTTTTATAATCCACTTTTTTCTCCCTCACCTGAATACTTTTTCTTGTTAATTTATAATGTTACTATCAATTATAATTGAGCAATTTTTATTTTTTGTGTATTTATTTTCCTCGTCGCCAATTATTGTAAAAGTATATCAAATTAAACACGCGTAATTTAGGACTTCATGACTAGGTTTATTCTTACATACTAATACAAAAGTAATCTTAATCTAAGTCTTAAACCTACGGAAGAGCGAATTCATTTACTCGCTGTAGTTGAATGCATTCAGCAATATTGTATCTGCAATAACAGGGTGGTACTTAATTCGGGTAGTACATTACATGACTAAAATTGTCATAGCGCCCGAAGGCTTTATGACACAAAAATGTGTGTCATATAGCGCCCCAAGGCGTTAAGACATGTACCCCGTTTTTTCGGTCTAAGAAGGCATCTAAAAGTAAACCGTGCAGTGCAGTCTTGCTGGTGGATAAAGCCATAAACCGCGACTATCTAAGAAAGTTCCAACGCACAGCCTGCATGTGTATAAGCGGTGCACTATATACGCACAACTCTCTCTGCGGCACTAGACATATTGTTTCATCTATTACCCCTTGATATATTTAGTAAGCAAATGGCAGCGAGTGCAGCCATTCGCCTTAAAGCTATCTCTAAGTGGTCAAGGAAAGACTTTGGCCACCCATCTATTCTGAAAAATTCCGGGATCTCGACCGAAAACACTGAATACACCACCCCATCTCTAAACTTTGACAAGAACTTTCTCGTCACTATCCGTCCAGAGCAAGCTGGAATGAGAATATTTTTGCAGAAGATGAATCAGTTCACTTCTACACTGACGGCTCAAAAATCAAAGACGGAGTTGGTGGGGTGTTTTCTCCGCAAGTCTTAATCTTAAGATCTCCTTTCGTCTACCAGACTACTGTAGCGTATTCCAGGCGGAAATAATGGCGATTAAAAAAGTCTTATCTTGGCTCAAGAAAAACCTCATATCCGCCAAGGATATCTGCATATTTTCGAAAAGCCAAAGCAGCCATCAAATCCTTGCATTCGATCTCTATAACTTCTCTAGTAGCCCTCGACTGCCGATCGTCACTTACGGAGAAGGCCGAACAGTTAAACATTCACCTAATCTGGGTACCGGGGCATAGAGACATTCGAGGGAATTGTAAGGCCGATGAACTCGCTAGAATAAGAACAACTCAACCCATTCTGCTGGATAAAGGCACCCTAGGGATACCAATCGCTACTTGCAAACAAAAATTGAATTCTATCGAGAGTACAAATCTTAGGTGGGCAAGTGGCACCACTTGTCTAGAGACAAAGCAAATTTGTCCTAAGCTGGATTTCAAACGCTCTAAGAAATTGATCTCTCTCAACAGATTGCATATCGACACTAAAATAGGTGTCATCACTGGACACTGTCTGATAGGTAAACATGCCGCAAGGCTAGGCCTTTTCGCAAACGACTTTTGCAGAAGCTGCTTGGATGATGAAGAGGAGGAAATTATCCCTCACGCCTCACCTTCTTTGTTCCTGCCCAGCTCTCTCCCGTAGAAGGAAGCTGCACCTAGGAGCCTTCCATTACAACGACGATCTGACAAAACAGACATCAGAACCAGAAGCGTCTTACGCTTTATAAAGAGCTCAAAATGGTTTAACTAGTAGGGAGGTCTTATGTGATCCTTTTTCGTGGTATCACATCACAATGGACCTATGCTGGTCTAATTGTATTGGCGTTTCCCAGCTGGCAGCCACTTTCAATCAATTCTTTATAGGCGAATGGACCGAATGTCCAGTATTTATGAAGTGTAGAGAAGATGATTCAACGATGAACTTTGTGGCGTTATGAACTTAAAATTTTGTTTTATACTGAATAAGTAGGTACATTTATGAGAATAAGCCAGGAAAAAAATACATTCTGGTTAAAAACAGTTCCAGGGGACGTGGCTATGAACGACATAGCCTAAAACCATCTCACAGTCTTAAGAAAGGTTTAAAAAAAATTTCATTAAAAACTGTCCAGTAGTTTTCGCGATTTGAGGTAACAAAGAAAGTTCCTTCAGTTATTTATATATATATAAAAAAAGAAGAAAATAAGCAACCAGCATTTATCCGCGGCTTCGCTCTCCTTACAGAAGTACCTAGTGCGCTTTGCTAAAAGACAATAAAATGAAAAAACAAAATATTTCACGCTTTTCCCCTCTTTAATAACTCAGGCTGCAAAAAATTTTGTTTAAATTGAAGAAATTAATTTTCTTTATCTATATAAAACAAAGGGGCGTGGCACCGCTTATACAAAAAAAAAACATTCAAAATCGTATATGTATCTCGAAAACCACAAAATCGATTGAGATCAAACTTACAGATAATCTTAGGTATTAGCCGTAAAGTGATCCTGTGAAGATAGGTCAAAATCGGACAAAGGGGCGTGGCACCGTTCATAAAAAAACATTCAAAGTCGTATGTCTCGAAAACCACCAAATTAATCGAGCTCAAACTTACAGATAATCTTAGGTATTAGCCGTAGAGTGCTTCTGTGAAGATTTGTCAAAGTTGGATAAAGGGGCGTGGCACCTCCAATACAAAAAAAAATTAAAACGTTGTCGCCCGAAAATAAAAAAAATCAAATAAAAAATAAAAAAAAAATTGAAAAAAGCAACAAAAGGCCTGGCGAAGCTAGCGGGGGTTCAGCTAGTTTTTTTATATAGAGAACACAAACCGAGTTTGAAGTCGATTGGATGATAAATAAGAATTTTTTCAAACAAACTTCGACGCCCTCCCTTTTCACCCTTTTGAATTTTGTATTTTCAAATGTCCATTCTTCCCTTCTTAATACTCAATTTGGCTATAAAAGGTTAAAAGTGTCAGGTTTCTATCTCCTACCGTTTAGGCTACGCACTGATCAGCAATCATCAATCAGTCAGGACAAACTCTTTGTACATTATTGTAAGCCCCCATCGACCTAACTGGCATTATATCCTGGAGACTAGGTATGTACATGCAGACTGACTAAAAGACTGTCAATGGCTTGTGACCACAAGAAAGGGGAGAGTGTCGCTCATTGGGCACAGCCTTTTGCTGCTGTCACAGAAACAAAAACTCCACCAGAGGAGGATTTCACTACTTTCCGATAGCTCTGATCCATTGGTTGGGCGAGTCTTCGATACCTTTACATCTAATCACCTTAGCAATATGGGTCGTGCCAAGTATTGTCGAAGGCACCCTCAACTTCCAAGAATGCACAAAGAGCAATTTCCTTAGACCTGAATGTTCCTTCCATCTTTCTGACAAGATAATAAAGAAATGTCGAGATCTAAACTAAATCGAATTTTTGTGGAAAAATTGCTAAAATCTTGTATGCAATTTTTCTGGCAACATTTAGGCCTTTTTACGGCCTTATTTCTGGAGCTTCCATTTCGAACACATTGTATAAAGCTGGCCATGAGTGGTCAGCAAAAAAGAACGCGTTGATTTATATGCTACCTCTGATGTCAATAGTTCAATACAAATATATTTTTAATAAAGCCTAGCCGTGAAGCGCAGACAGTTTCAAAGAAAGGAACATAACAACATAATCTGATTGGATTGCCGAGAGTATCCAATAGATGGAGGCGAACTTGATGGCATTCAAAAACTAGGCAACATGCAAAGCAACTTCTTTATTTCATCGTTGGCCATTATAACAATATAACAACATTGAAAAGAACCGCAAAAAGATGAGACGACACGATATGAAGATGGGGCGTCGACATTGGCAATAGTGGCGGTAACTCGGCACAAAGTACTCGCACAAGAAAATAATAAGAAAAGTTTTGAATAATGCATTTCTCAGGGGAGTGTCTGATTCGATTCCACAATGGATACAACAGCAAGTAGTAGTAACATGATTGTCTATATAGGTTTTTTTTTTTCAAGTTGATGTACAGCATCCTTTTGGACGGATTTGGTGCACATTTGTAGGCACCTATGAATGAAATCCTTCAGCACAAAGCAAAGTATATATCTATAAGTACTAATTTCACCGCACGAATCGTCATTGTTCTTCATCATTCTTCAGACTGATCCCAGATACATGATAATGCGGTGACTATGACTGATTGCATTGCTTGACGATGTCTGAGGCAGTGATATCCTGTGTGCAAGGTTGTAGAGCACATTTTTGGGTCCTCGGGGGGATGACATCGAATCTATGATGGTCGTGCAGGACATCAACTTGGATGGAATGTATTATTCAGAATGAACAATGAAGAGGAGAACTTTTGTCTTTTGTTGTTATGGTGGTGGTGGTGGTTGCTGCGGAATGAATACCAATGAGTGGTGATGCATTTGGGTGTAGGTTTGGGATTGACAAAACTAATGAAATTGGGGATTATCGGCACCTGCCAATAGCGGCAATGATAGATACAGACTAAGAAATTGTCAGCTTTAGATACAAGATGTAGCTACATTTTGTGGGGCTGGGAGTTTTCTATTAAAACTGAAAGAAAGTGAGTGACTCGCAGATGATTTTCTTTGGACATGTCTATACGCTATACGCTATACCTATACCGATCCGATCCACATCACACCTACTCCTCAAGGCCCAACACAAGCTTGATCAAAGATAACTCGGAGAATTGACAAATGAGACCGTTTTGATCCGCCTTTGACAGGGTCCACCCGGTATGAGTGGCACCAATAATAAGAAATTTTAAATTTTTGCTCTGGTTCTTTTTCAAAGACCGAAAATACGTACAAAAAATTGTTGAAAATATTGGATTGCTTTTGGGTGGGTATGTAACGTGAGAGTCTATATGAGCGGCATGAACTTTTATATAAAAAAAAACTTCCCAGTGATAAAAGTCAGAGTTGGGCACACTTAAACAAAACAGAAATAGTAAGAAGTTATCGCTGTTGAACTGATACCCAAAGTTGGACGGTTTTAGGACCTTTATAAAAAATTTTGAAATACCATCGGTAATTATGTTAGATGGTTACATTCCGGAACTCATTATACACGTTAGTTTCAAAAATAGTCATAGATGACGCTGAACAACTCGAAGAATACCTATTTATCAAGAAGGGTTTCGAAAAACCTGTAAAATATTAAACGCTCAAATGTGGAAGAGAGAAGGTGTATGAAAGCTGCTGTTACGTTAAAAAATAATCTTTATTCTCGGTTCACAGCGCTTTCCAACCTCATTACGGAACCTCCTTCGATACGAGCTTCAGGTGGGTTATTCCAAAATGAGCGGCGGATCGTATTGAAAGTGATAGTTTGATATCGACCGTCTTCGCTTTTGCTTATTCTCAGTTTTTTCCAATTAGACTCCCAATTTACCATTTATTTTCCCAAAAGTTTGACAGCTTTTTCCCGTCACAAGAATTTAGTTTATTTTTTATCCGAAATATATCCGCCAGCAATCTGTCACCTAAATAGCTATCGCTTTTGAATGGATCGAATCGCTTTTGGAAATACAAAAATACCAATCCGCCATTAAAAGCGATCCGCCGCGCATTTTGGAATAAGCCGCAAGATTTATGAGTCTAACTCCCTAACTCTCAATATTATGGATCAAAATAATTGCAGCGATTTGGATCAAACTTATGATGATTTTTAGTCTTCTCTTCATTACTCTGTTTAAAAAAATATATTAGTGACTTGACTGTATCACAAGCGCAACGGTTTGATTTAAAAAAATTAACTCATCAGCCAACCTAGAATACCAGCAGAGTCTATTTTTGCTAAGTTTAAGCAAGAAGCCTTGAGAGAATACCTTATGACAATCCTCATTAATGTAGGTTCGATAAAACCATTCTGATACAAACTCACGCCTCCCAACCAAAGGCTGTTTCTGTGAGTTTTTTTTGACACTTTGCGTATCAGCAACGTATAAAGTTAAAATGATCCTATGTGATTTTCACACCAAAAGACGGCACCATTATGTCTGGAAACAAACGTTTTTTAATTGAATTTGCTGTGCAAAGTTAAGTTACCAAGTAGAAAATATCCGTATCTCTGAATTTATACCGAAACATGGCTGCCACCAAATAATCTAAACATACAACAGTAATGAGCATGGACATATTGACATCGACGGAACACACTCCTCAAGACTAGACTTTGAACATTGCGAGCTGTCAACAACAACAGAGGATCGCAATAAACCGCCAGAACCATTGATCACTATCCGATCTCCCAACCTATCCAGAAGCTCCATATGTGACTAGCATCAACTGCCGAATACCAGTAGCATTATGTCTAAGAGGGAAGGCATCGAAGAAGAAATGAAAGAGAAACAAAGTGGAAAAAAACTGTTTCCCTCTGTCGCCCATTTAAAAATTTCAACCAATTTAGTTGTTTTTTTTTAAATGTCGGTAATTACAATGATCGGCCGATAGGCGTGCCGCCGCCCATACAAAAAAAAGCATTTAAATCATACCTATATCTCGGAAACCACCAAATCGATTGAGCTCAAACTTGCAGATAATATAGGCCCTGAAGTGATTCTGTGAAGTTTGGTCAAAATTGTACAAAGGGCGTGGCACCTCCAACACAAAAAAAAAAACTAATTAAAAAAGCAAAAAAAGGCCTGGCGAAGCTGGCGGGAGTTCAGTTAGTAGTCTATATGAATGATGTTCAGAAGTTTTGCCTTGAGCTAAAAAGAACGTGCCAATTCGACGTTCCGCACAGTCTCTGCAGAATCAAGCACTGTCGGCATATGGAAAACCAATTCCGTACTCCAAATCCGCCGTCAGACGGAATGAAAAATGAAAGATTTTAGTCCACCCTGTACCAAAATGAAGAACAGCAACATCGAAGTCCAAAAATACTGCTAGAACGGGCGGTGCGGTTTTAGGCCCGCTAAGACCACAACCGGAGTGGATGCAGTGAGACTTCCAGGTTCAGAATTTTTTGCACTGCGCCACCTCTCGTGAACGCCCGACAAATGCCCGAGAGAATATTTGTCCTGGAGAATGCTTCATAGTTCATCAGCTACACGGAGTCCCAGCCTCGTCAGGAACGCCCACTGCTCAATTAAGGTCCGAAAAAATTTCACCGATATCTTCGATGTCAAGTAGGGGTTAGGATGGACAAGACGAAGAAGCCCTACAACATGATCCCCTGT
Organism: Cheilosia soror; assembly: GCA_949372485.1. Classification (NCBI taxonomy): domain Eukaryota; kingdom Metazoa; phylum Arthropoda; class Insecta; order Diptera; family Syrphidae; genus Cheilosia; species Cheilosia soror. The sequence continues at coordinate 37,652,787 of OX443561.1, forward strand.
CGTATATGACTTCTTTAACACATTATAGGCAATTTTGCTCAAGCTAACACTAGGGGTTTGATCTTTCAAAAGTCTTTACGACTAGGTAAGGTACTCCCTCAGTGGACTTAGTTCCCGGGGACTTATTTCCCTGCACAGTCTATTATGACGTGCTGTCCGATCGTGGATGGTGTGTTCCTCCTCGTTGAGGGCGAGGTTTTGTTGCTTTTGTCATGATTATGTCAAGTCAATGTTAATGTACTGATGAACTATGTAAGTCCCTCAGTGGACTCAGTTCCCGGGGACTTATTTCCCTGCACCATAATAGACTACTATAACTTTAAGGAACTTAAGGACTTTATCTACCTCGGCTCCAGAATAAGCTCTAAAAATGGCATAACTTTAGAAACCAAGCGAAATTTAAACTAACCAATCGTAGTTTTCTTGGCGTGGCTGGAAATTGTGCGATTAGGCCTTTAGAAACTCAAAGGAGATTCTACAATGAACCACACCGCTTCTCTGTGGTGCAGAAACATGGACTAGAATGGATTTGCGTTGACAGGTTCTGAAAAAAGAAATCTAACGAGCTGGCCAAAAAAGTGCGTGTCTCTCGAACAGGAAAGCTAGAACTCGTAGTGCGAATGCTCATAAAAGTTGAGGCCCAAAAAGTTTATATTCCAAAACGAGGGGTTATCTGTTCCATCGCAGTGGAGAATGACCTCACTTTAGGTGCTGGTGGATTAGAAGCTCAATCAACTTGTAGTGTACAACTGGAAGCAGTTAGCCTCAATAATATGAGCTCAGTGATTTTCATAAAAATGACCCTCCCATTTTTGGCAAAAGAGGCCCTTAGGTTGTCATATTCTGATTTAAAGTTGTTACGTAAAATTCTCCTGCTAAGGAGTCTCATCAAACAGACATTACTCTCAGTACTTAAAGTCCTATGCAAATATGTTCACACACACCACAATAAAGAAAATACCTTCACCTATACCCTACCTACCCCACATGTCATCCGCTGAAGGTACAACGAACCTTAACGTCTCATTCGTCTGGTTAAAATTCCAATTTCACAGCATTTCAAACAGTTTCCAACCCCGCATTCTATTACCAACAAAAAAAAAAAAAACCTTCACCAAGTAAAAACAGTTTCAATTTCATTCAACAATGGGAGACAAAGACAACAATAAACCCAGCCCCAACTCCAGCTTATAGCATCACGGTATGCGGTGGCATACGTCGATCTCAAATGTCATCCGTTTAATTGTGATAATTTAACTTGGCGGTTTCTCGACTTCTTTTTTGTTTTTTTGGCCTGACTTTTTTGTCGGTCTCTCTACTCCTCCGGCGCGCACTAACGCCACCATTACCATCCGACATTTTACAAAAGTCGTCGAATCTAACGATAAAAACTTTGCATCCCAAAACCGTGTGACATTCACTAACGTGCATGCACATGACACAGCGACGCGACTCCTTCAGCCCCCAGCAATATAGACTACGACCGTGTGGATAACACACTTCCATTCCATGGCGAAACGTGGAACAGCCAAAGAGACCCAGGAATTAGTATGCAGATTGTTATCTCACACCTAAACACAAATGTTACGCTGTAGCTCGACACAAGCAGCAGAGAGACGACAGCGGCAGAGGAGACCTTGCCAAGGAGGCGCTCAGCTCAGCGCTCCGTGCCTCTGTGGCGGTGAAGAAGGTAAGGGGCCGGGTAGCTATTGCAAGCCAAAGGCCCGCACAACCATGCCACCATGTAAGGCAAATTAAATTGCTGCATTCTGGAATGAAAGTAAAACTTTTTCACATCGAACGGTTGAATTGAAGTTGATGGGCCCCCCTCGGCCCCTCCTTGGCCTCCTTGGCCACCTTGCCCTCCGCCGTGCTCTGTGAAAATTGTATTTAATTAAATAATGCAATGCACGATGTGGTGAGGGGAGAAAACCGCGGTTCGTCCATGTTGCCAGCGATATACTCTAGACTGGAGTGGTCGGATGTAAACGAGCATAATATCGCATGCGAAACAACGATATCGCATAACAAGATGACTTTTTGTCTGTGGAAAGTGGTCGGGGGTTTCGTTTGTGTGTATACGTATCTATAGTGTGAACGCATGCAGATCCAGTGCCACCGAACTGACAGTATTGAAATTATTTCATTCAGGTTTCTTGTATGGGCTTCTGAGCCGGGACTGCGTCTGAGAAATTTCCCTTCTTGAATCGAAAGTGGCTGACTTTCGATTTTTTTTTTGTTGGCTCTGTTGTTGCATGGGACACCGTCACAAGTCTTAGGAATGTTAAACTCCTTTTAGCCTGACACTTGACACTTCCACGCGCTGCAGCCGCCCCAGCGACTATGTACACTTTGGCTGTCTTTCTGTTGTTATACAAGGCAGAGCAGTGTTGCACTATGGTAATTAGAAAACGGATCTGGGATCGATGGACGAATAGTGGTGTTTGGATTTGATTTAAAATGGGAAAGTGTTTCCTTTCTGTCCGATTTCCGGTGTCCGATTTGCATGACATAAATACTAAGCGCCTTGCAAGAGGGGAATTTAATTCCACAGCGTATAGTTTATGATAATTAGGAGAGGGTTGCTTATTGTGCTTTGCTAATAGCCGGAGGGGCTTTGGATAACTGTTCTGTTAGTGCAGGTGTATTTTTCTATCAGAATAAATTTTCATTGGTAGAGAGGGAAGGCGGATTAGGGAGTCGGGATTTTTAATTTTATTTTATTTGTTTTTTTCTTAAGAATGAGTCAAACGCACCAGTGACATTTCGCTGTGTTCTGTCAAGAAAGAATAACGCTAGTTGCACTTTTGAAAAATTGTGCTTGCTATAGCTACTTACTTGTGGGGTTGGTACAATCCTTTCGAAAATGACGTTAAAAAGTTTGTCGACATCATCGGAAGTCTCGGGGCCGTCGTTACCGAAACTGACTAAAATCGAAAAAGGACAAAATGTCGAAAATGAATTTGATAAATTTCGTATTCAAAAATCTCGAATGAGACAAAATCAAGAAAGTACAAAAATCTCAAAGATAAAACTGCTTTCGGAATTTTTATAATTCCTAAAATTTACTATTTACTCCAAAAGTATTGAAAACAAGTCTAAAACAATATTCTGCAACTTTTTTATTGAAAATAATAAATTATTAACAAAGGGTGATTTTTAGCTGTTTGGCTTTTCAACCTGATTAAAATACTCCTTACCTAAAAGGAGTTCATTTAATTTATATAGGCCAATCTGTGGCATTTCCGTTTATGCCACAAGACTCAACTTTATTTTGTGTTCTTGGTAAGCTTAGTTGCCTGTTCAGCACATGACCAAAAGGAAGGAAAATATATTGGTGGATCCGATATAATTTTTATACAGCCACGTTCCAATTTTGTTGCCACTTAGGCAGAATTGATCACTCGATGCATTCAAATAGTCGGGAATTTCGTTTGCTAAACTTTCAAGCATTCACTAAAATGTTCGTCTGTTCCATATTCGGTCGCAAATCCTTCTTTTTGAATTTTTTGTAAATTATTTGGCCAAAATAAAAAAAGACATTCATTGCTTTTAGTACAGGACAAAAATGAATGCGCTAATCGAAAGCTGGCTTTTTTCAAAATCAGAGATGATTAAAGACGTATTTAGTGCTGTGCAATTTTTATAAGCTACTCGGCGTAGTTCATTAAAGAAAATATCATATGCATTTCTGGACTAAACTAAACACTCCAGGCACAGTTTCATCTCCAACCAAACAATGTAGGGAAAAAAGATTTCGCATTATATAAGGAACTACCTCAAAAGTCCATTAACCAGACTTTTGAAGCTCCCAGTGTTTTCAATAATTGAATTGTTCCCAGAATGATGAGTTTATTGCCATTGTCATCCATTTCCAACTTTGCAGAAGAACGTTTTTGATTGAGGATTCAATTTTATTTTCTACAAAATGGATACCTATACACAATTTCAACACAAAACAAGTAAAAGTGTTATCATCGGCCTGGCCGATGCTTTGATACCCTCCACTGCATAAAAGTTTTGTATGGTAGGTAGCAAAACTACCGTCGAGTCGTTTCGACGCTATCGTGCTTTAACAGACAGAGAGAGACGTGTGTCCAATAGTGGTTTTGTATGGGAGGTAACAGAACTACTTGACCGACATGGACCATTTTTAATACAAACTTGAAGGCCATAAATATAAGACCTCTCATAAAATTTCAGTTCCTTAAGTCGATTCGTTCGGACGCTATCGTGATTTCAACAGACAGAGAGAGACGTGGGTCTAATAGTGGTTTTGTATTGGAGGTACCAGAACTACTTGACCGACATAGCCCATTTTCAATACCAACCTGACGACGGTAAAAAGAAGTCGTCTCACAAAATTTTATTCGCCTAGGTCAATTCCTTTGGACGCTATCGTGCTTTCAACAGACAGACAGACAGACGGACAGACAGACAGACAGACAGACAGACAGACAGACAGACAGACGGACATGGCTAAATCGATTCAGAATGTGATCCTGATTCAGAATATATATACTTTATAGGGTCTCCGGTGAATCCTTCTTGGCGTTACAAACGTAATGGCAAAGTGAATATACCTTCCTGTGGAGGGTATAAAAACTTACATTGGTCGGGATTGTGCTAAAAAATCAGAATCACCAAATTATGGCAACAGAGAACAGACTGTTGAATTCTAATACCTATTTACAATTTTAAAATTAATCTTATGAATATTAAATATATATTCATTTCAAAAGATTTATTTAATTGGCAATGAATTTAACCGAAACAAAACAATTTCTTTACTTTTTTGATTGATTTGATTAATTTTACATCAAGCATTCAAAAATGAGCGATAGGCAACGAATTCGCCATTATGTACTCGATAATGGCAGAAACCGCATAAAGTCGCCACATATTTTAAAGGCCGCCTTTCCAGTATAGTTAAAACCATAATCCCGACTCGTTGCTCGTTATTTATTTGAGTCAAATACTACTTGAGTCAGATTAGAATTTTACTGAATTTAAATCGAATTCAGATTGATAACAACTTAATATTAAAATATTATTTAAAATTCCTCTAATTTATTTTGCACTACAAAAACCGTAAACAGTGATGCTCTAACCCAAGATATTTTCTTCTTTTGTACATTTCTATCGTGTACACTGTACATTTTTGACATGCTGGCGTCAGTATGATGTCATGTTTGGTCCTAAAGTTGTATGTAGACAAATTAAAAAAAAAAACAAAATCATGCAAAACGCTCAAAAAAATGTCACAAAAGAAGCTGTTTAAAACTCCATCCCAAAAACGAAAAAAAAAACGTCAAATAATTACCCCAAAAAAAAGTCACAAAAACCGATACATAGAACGTGACGAAAAAATATTGCGCCTTTCCAAAGAAAAAAAGCTTTTGTTACAAAACACTCTTGACACCTACCAATGACTTCAGTTTTACTGGTTTTTAAAAGGACATTTTTGGCTTAGGGTTTTCTAATATGTATAGGAAATGGACTTTTCACTTAAAATTATTTTACTAGGTACTTACTTAAAACGGGTTATCCTATGATTACCTATTGTGTAAACATTTTGCAGCTGAAATTTGTTTTTAACTTTCTCGTATACCTATGTACCTATGTTATGTAGTGAGATAAAGAGATATTGTTTTCGTACAAAATTTCGAACTCGAGCTTTTAATCAATTCTGATATTACCTACGATGATAGGGAAACTCAAAAAAGTGGGTCTCGAAATTCTGGCCGTACGTCTGTATGTACCATAGCCATGCAGCCATACCTATTTGATGGATTTATTGCAATCTTCGTATTTAGAGTTTGTGTGGCTACCGTTCGGAGACATTTTTCGTTCCCTAATATTAACCGTAGGTTCTCAAAAAAATATTTTTTTAAATTTTCAAACATTTTTATTTTTACTAAAACGATTCGAACTAAAATTGATAGTTAAGTTATTGTAGGCATCATGGTTAACATGGGTACCTGTTTATTGGATACCCAGTATTCCCCTAAAAACTCCAATAGCAGTGCTTTTGAAGATTGGGTTTTTATCGAAAAAGATTTTATCTAACAAAAACTCATTTTTAAGATACAATCGTCATTCCTAACTTGATATAGCAAACTTAGTTTTTCACTAAAATGACAGCGTCCTTCGATTTCCATCCCAATCGCTAATAATGATACCAAGAGCAGATCTCAAAACCCCATATTCGATCTGGATAAAAATGTAACTGATTATATCCGGAACAAGCTCACAAAGTTACAGCCTTGCTAAAATGACTTGAGAAAAAACGTTCCTAGCTCTTAGTCTATAATATAGATGGCATATTTAGATTTGGACAATTTTCGTTTAAACACATAAATTCGTAGTTGCCAATTTCTATTCTGCCATTCTGCGATGCGGGAACTCCGTACTTGATAGTACAGGGGGTCGATTCTGGTTCTGCGAAAGAGTGAATCGAATAAATCGTTTTCACATTCGCTTTCACGCATTGCTTTCATTTTTTCGATTCACTTTGTACTAAAAGGCGATTCTCGTTCAATAAGTGAAAATGCTGTGGTGAATTCAATATTGGCCACAGTGGTGATTAAATTTTTGAATAAAATGCCAGACTTTTTATCGAAATAAGGCGAAGAAATGTGCAGAGGTTTGAAATTTATTTGTTATTAATGTGCTGAATAATAGAACACATTTTAAAAATGGTTTTCTAGACAAAGTGCTATGACGCTATCATGTTTTTTTTTTACTGAGGGAAGTTTTCAACAAGCTATTGGTCAGGAGGACAATGTGGCTTTCTTACGTTTTGTACCAATATACAAAAACAAAAAAAGCTCGGTGAAATAGGTTTTTAAATTTGAACATGTAATTTCCAAATTTATTTCTAAAAAATTCATTAAATACTCCTTTTTAATTGATGTGACGCTTTTTCCCTTGTTTTTTTTATTGGAATCTCCATTTTCACTCTTTCACTGATCTATTCACTTACCTACAAATGAGCGCGTGAAAAGAAATTATTCATATGAAAATTTTTGACGTTTGGTTTCACCTTTTCATAGAACGAGAATCGAATTTGCGGTGAAAGAGTGAAAATATTTTCATTTCACTTTTTCGCCGAACCAGAATCGACCCCCAGAGCAGAAGTGAAAACATTCAAAAGTAAAAATTACTTAACTCTTTGGGTTTTGGGTTTTGGATATTTGGATCATGAAAATTGAACCCGATATAACACAGGATCTCTTAGATTTGTTGTAGTGCGGGTAAATCCATCATCCATAGGGATCATTGGGGATAGTAAAACGCGGCTAATGTAAATATAATAATGACAGTTTGCTTATGTAGCAGCTGGCAACACCGTCTGTACTGCAGGAATTCCCCGTATTTCATTTTGTGCTTGGATTGTTTATGATTATGACCTACTGCCGCCTACATAGCTGCGTTTCATACGCACGCTTTTGTCATTTGCAGCTTTTTGTACGCTTGCTTGCAGCTTGCATATAAGCAAACGAAGCTCTGTCCACGGAGCGGCAAAGTCGCATTTGCGTAGTCGCAATCAATCCTCATGCATCCGGAGCTGCAGCTGGTCATAAGGTACTCAGCGTTCTGCACCTAGCAAGACGCGTTGGCGTTCCTTTTTTTAAATGTTCGTTTCGGCTGAATGAAAGGACCTATATTTGTAGCTTGAATAAGCTTGTATGACGTTTCGTGGACAGTGCTTAGATGCAAAATACGCTTATCGTTATTTGCAACTTGCTGCCGTGAACAGTGGGCTTAATATTCAGCGATAATGCCTTCTAACATATAAGAATACATAGTGGCATTTACGACGATTTAAAATTTTAAAACAGGCCAATTTGAATTTGAAGAATTAACGAGCGGCGTTTTTGAACGCCAGTTGTCGTTAAATGCTTTGTTGATCCCATTAGGGTACGATGAAAGTCTTGTGAGAAATTTCACTGTCACTCTGTTAGGTGTTTAATGTCATGCCATAAAACGACAAAAAAAAAACCCAAATTGTTGTCGTATTTTTTTTTTAACTGTTAATTTGTTCAAATAAATAAATAAAATTAAATTCTTTTGAAGGGGTAAAAGTAACAAACTAATTTTATGGAATTGATAAAAAAAACATTTCATTGGCTAAAGGGATTTTAAAAGGAGTCTTAAATGTTGACTCTAACAGCTGGGTTCCAGAAATCGAGTGAAATCGAAATTGCAAATCGAGTTAATTCGTTTTCAGTGTTCTGCATTTCGAGCGATTTGGAAACTCCGAAATTTTTTCGAAATCACAATCTCACTTTGTCTCAATTCAGAAAATTTTGAAATCGAAAACGAATTCAGTGAAATTTAGAGCACAAAAATTCATTTCCGATTTCATTTCGAGTGAAAGTTAAATGTGGAACCTAGCAGCAAGATCGTAGCTACATATAACCCAGTATAGACCTCCATCAAGTGATGGAAAATATTGCCAGAAAGTGTTTGTTAGCATTACTTTAAACCATTTTTTGAATGTAGGCTGTGTGGTAGCGGTAGGTAGTCCTTAATTAAAATATTTTTCTACACACTTTTCTAGAAACTACCCTCGTCAAGAAGCGCACAGTCGCAGCAAGTTATATTGCCATGTATTTTCAACGAGCTTATCTTGTATTTCGTCCAATAAAGATTTTCTTAAACATTTTAATAAACATTTTGTATTCGAAAATAATTTCTTAACTTAATTTTTTTAAATGAATGCTTGTACTTTTACTGACTTTATATTTGGTAGATCAAATGGATTGGCTTTTTGTCGTTATATGTTCCCGGATGGTAAGGAGATCAGTTTGTCTTATGACCTCTTCTTCATTACTACTCCAAAACATTGAAAAACTATCATTTTTAAGATATAAACTGAGAATTTCTTTCAAAAAAGATAAACAACAAAAAACTTGTATGAATCATAATTTGTAAGTTGGTGAAATGGGCCAATGGTCCAATAGTCTTTAAATTGAAACACCTAAATGAGGGCGGCAAAATGATCTCCCGGCTGACAAGAATTCTAAACAAAATTATGTACGTATCTACTTAGTGTTTCTCAACAAATAAAACAGTTTTATAAATATTTCTCAAAAATTATGTACTACCTAAATCCCGATCATTCAGCACAATCACGTACAAGTGGCAGTAGGTATAAGCTGTGTCAATACTCTTCAAAGTTTTTAGAACAATTTGAATTGCATTTAACCTTAACAGAAATGTTTTGCTTAAAAACAAATGGAACAGCCACTGCTGACTGACATGTAACTGAGTTGGACCAATCGTTTGTACTTCCGTCAAGCTTGCAACGAGAAAGTTTCATGCGACTCAGTAGTGCACTTTTCTATAAGTAGCTTTTAGCGCTAGCCAATAGCCTTTTAGCGCTGTCATAATTCGTTAAGAAGGTCTAGAATCGACATTTTTGAAATCATTCTTGCTTGATGACAAGATCAATGCCGAGTTCGACACCGCAGAGTATTTATCAAAACAATTTATTAAACTTGATCTTCAAATGTTCGAGCAGTATCGCAGTGTGCTCGACTACTAAGGTTTATTCTACTGCGCCACCTCTCGCGAACGTCTGACAAATATCCGAAAGTATGACCGTCCTAAAAAAGCTTCTCAATTCAGCCGTCCGAACTCGACATAAAATTGTAGGTCCCTTCCATTCGTCCCAAAAAATAGAAACTCACACAAACGAATGGTTGCGAGAAGCTAGGCCTAGGGTGTCTACCCTGGCGCCTGTTGCGCCACCTATTTATTTATTTTATTCAAATGTTCGATTCTAAGAATAATTCCGATAAATACCACAAATTCTATACTCAAAAAGAATTACATTTTATTTATGCACGCATCCACATACTTTGAGATACAATTGCCGCATCTATTTCCTTCAAATCGAATATCAATTCAAAATTTTCTACTTTTTGCATTTCAATAACTGATACACTCTCCCTTCGATTCCATCCATTGGATGCACATATCTACATACCCAATTCTTGCCTCGTGCATTATCTCAAAACTTTTGCAACATTGCGGACGAAGTGAAAAGTATCTTCAACTGTCTTCATGAAAACTGCATATCATCCCGCACACGTACAGCGTACACTTGCGATTCACATCAAAACTCACCAATGCATACGAGTCTGTATATATAGTTACATTCAAATGAAGCTCAATTTTTGTGGAGAAATATTTACAAAACACAAAAATGAGCTTATATCCTTCATCTGCAGTAGGTATAGGTATGGGTACCACACCCCCGCTGTGCTGGGTTCATTTTCAGTGTTTGGATATAAAACATTTTTACTAGTGGCACGTGATTTCTCACAGTGATACTTCCGCTTTCCGTGTAAAAAAAAAAGGAAACAAAAAAAAATCAAAATCCAATAAAATATCCTCAGTACTCCCCGACAGGACCTCTTTCTCTTTGACTCGGAACCTGCTTAAAAAAAAAACAACCCGGACTTGTGTGAGATGCTGTTTGTGCTGCTGCAGCTCATGCAATTTGTGTTGAATAGTTCCACTGTGCTCCGTTGGCAGCATTTATTATTTTGCAATCGTCCTTTTTCCTCCATTCCCTGTAAACTGACGAGTATAAGGAAGCGCCAAGTCCTAGGTGCCATTGAAACTATCCGCTGGCTGGCTGCTAGCTCGTGCATTGATAATGTGAATTTATGCCTTCGATTTGCTTAAAATGCTGGAATATTAGTTTGTTTATATTTCATGTTCTCCTGTGTGTGCTGTGTGTTGTGTCTTGTGTGTGGGATGTTCGTTTTGTATTTTGTTTGTTTTCCTTTTCCTTTTTTTTTTAAATAGCAAAAAAAACGAACGTTGCCATTTCACAGTGTCAGCCACTTGAGTAACATAACGTCTATCCGGGTCAACATTTATTCAGGCTTTTGCTCCATTTAGGGTTGAACTGTTTGTTATTTTTGAATACCTATGAGATGCTCCTTTTTCGTCCTGTTTATGAGATATAGGCCGGGCTGGAGGAATTTCTTTTATTATTTGATGTTTTGCAACTTTTATATTTTAAGCTTAATTTTTTATTGCTGGTGATATAAAGCGAGGCATCGCTTTGAGCGGATACAAGTATTGAAGTGTCTCCGATAGATGATACCTATACTTTACGGATTTTGCTTAGCATTTTAATTTTATTGCCGGAAAGTGATGTTTATGAGTTGCCTGTGTTCACGGTATCTGTGAACGACTATAAGGTAAGGCGTGGAGGTGGGTAAGGTATATACAATTATGAGAAGAAGAAACTGAATTTGTGTAAGGGTTAACTGCGTAAATTAAGTGAGGTAAACAGGAAACAATAAAAAACATCACAATTTGACTAAATAGTCCCGTCTTCTGAGACCTTGCTGTAAGTATAGGCTTTTCTAATAGGGTTAAAATCCAATAAAACAAGTTTTGCTTTATTTGAACGGCCTATCAAATGACATTATGACATCTCAAATGGCTACCGTGGGTGGTGCGCATCGGAGATGTCAAATTTTCGATGTTAAATCGCCCTATCTTGGTAGCCAAATCAAATCGTTCATGCAGAATGTCCATCGTGGCGTTTGCTGTGTAGCACGTCGCTCGCCCCGTCCTGCTGGAAATACCACCATGCCTCTATGGTTGAATTCAGGGCAAGATAAATCGTTTAGCATCGTTCGTAGTGACCTCACCAACGTTTTTTTTTTTAACAAAAAAGTGTGGACCAATGACGACGTTGGCCGGCTGATCCAAATACGCACCAAATACCTAGTCACTTTTTGGGTATATGCATTATGAACCTCGTGTTGGTTGGTGTCATCCCATATACAGCAATTTTTGTTGATTTTTTTAACACGGACATCTATCCAAAAGTTGTCCACGTCGCTAAAGATTCGATCGACCAAAATTGAGGTCCTCTTCCAAAAGCAAAATGGCGTTGTCTATGATCATTTTCTATGAATTTCTTGATCATTTAGATCTTGTACGGGTATAGGCTCAAGTTGCGGCTGACGTAGAATTCACCAAGTTAAAGTCTACGAATGGCCAACTTCTTGCACACGCCAAGGAATTAACTGTCTCTTGAATTCTTATACACTTTCACTGAAAGCGGCAATGTTCTAGGTTGATTGCTTACCGAACGAGTTGTCTTGAATTTGGCCAAAAAACGTTGGTAAGTCGATTTTGAAGAGCTATCGCTCATTAATTTTGATAATAAAGTTTTATCATTTGGACGAGCTGCTCAATCGAGTAACTTGCCAGATTGGAATCGGTAGGAAAATTTGCAAAATTGAGTAAAATTTTTATTACGATCGATAAATAAACTCATGCCATTTATTCCTTCAATTTTATTTCTTGTAAATTTTGACCGCGACTACACCTCAAGTGGTTCATCCAGATTGTCTAATTTTGGGATACTTTTTCCAACATATCGACTGATGGTATCTCCCCAATAACATGAGTTTATGTTGTCTTTTAAGGCGGTAATAGTTGCTGAATCATCCGTATAGACAACAAAACTTCACATATCCCCACAAAAAATAGTCCAGCGGCAATAAGTCCAAAACGCGAGATGAATTGCTCACCAAATCCGCCTTGTAATATGCCCCCGGAATTCGCCTGCTGTGTGGATATCTTGTTGAAATCACATATCGACAAAATCCAGCTCTTCCATTTTGGGCAAACAAAAAAGTCAGAATTCATCGAACGATAGCGAGCCATAACGTTGTTAACCATCATCATCTTTGAAGAAATACGGCCCAATGATGCCACCGGCCGCGGCCCATAAACCACACTAAATGATATATTTTTGTGGATGCATTGGCAGGTCTTCCAATGCTTCTGGTTGCTCAGCAGACTGTATACGGCAATTTTGATTATTAACGTAGCTCAGTAGGATGATTAGGACGAAAAAATCGAGCCACTCACTAAAAGGCGTTAATTTACAGCAAACATTATATCTTAGTAACTGGTTCTGGGTGTTGGTGTTGCGACGCTTTATTACTTTAACAATGTAGCTAGTCAGCGTTTGCTTTTTCAGATTTTTCGTGGATTCTATTCCATGAACTTGGGAGGATGCTTAAAATAATTTACGAATAGGTTCACCAGGTTGTGTCGATTTTCACGTTCCAGCTATAAAAAAACTGATTTAGTTTAGTCAGGCACGACAAGCAAGACTTTGATAACAGCGTCTTTCATAACAACAATCACCAGGCAAGTATATTTACGCACATCGCCAATAAAAAGCGCGAAAAGAATGGAGCTGAGGATGTAGCCTTGGGGTAAACCAATGTCGGTCACAAAAAAATTAAACATCTTATTTCCGTTCCAAACAAACGCTGGGTTATCCGACTCATTAAAACTTGCGAAGAGAGGTCGGAGGAGTGGAGGGGGGGCAAGTGGGATTTTTTTTTCAGCGGAAGATAGATCCCCAAACTCGCACTTTTCATAGATCTGGTCGGAAAAAATTACGAAAATGAAATCAAGATCATCTACTTTCTCCTGCTGTTAGTTCTGCACTTAAATTGCTGCAAATTGTAGTATTCTGCAAATATATCCCCAGGAAGCGAGTTCCAAAGTTTGCTTGTCCTGTAACAGAAAGAGTTCTGGAAAATTGATGTCCTCGCGGTTGTCAAGAAGTGTACTAGTGTACCTACTGTATAGTCATGAGCATTAGCTGCCTGTCTTGTGGGGCGCCCAAAAGTTCCATTTCGAGGGATAATGTCTTTGAGTTCCTCGCAACATCTAACCATGGAAGTTACCTATAGAACAAGCAAAGGTCAGCGACTTGTCTTTTGTGCACCAACGGTTGGAGATTCGATGTGAGTGTAGGGTCTCCAATAATGCTGTCAAGTAGGTTAATTTACTATTTTGGGGCCAAGCTCCTGTACCGGACTTAAAAATATGCTGAAGTGTGAATCTCGTGATTTTACGCCGACCACTGATAGCGCTTTTTGATTACAGCGGCCTAGCTGACGAGCTATACACACCAAAAACGCGTTTGAGTCCTTGGCTATGTTAACCTCCAAAGCAACTCTTTTGGAATATTTTTTTTTTCTTTTGTTTTAACACATTTTTTTGTAGGTATTGCTTGTTACAATTGATATAAGTAACGTTCTGAACGAATCGCTGAAAACTTTTTAAGCGGCATAAAACGCCTTAAAACACGCCACATGTAATACCGATTTCAAAAAGACCTCAACTGTCGTTTAATATAAACGCCATGTTGAATAAGGGTGGTTATCTAATCTGCAACCGATGAATTTCACTGGAAATGTGATTAAGCAAAGTGTTTCCCATCAAAAGTCACTTCGCCATTCATTGGCAACCCCTGATTTGACCTCGAATAAACGAAAATCACAGAATCTCCAAATAATTTACAAATGAGCCCAATTTCCATTCCACCCTGGCTGCCCGAAATCGGTTTAATGATCTATTCCGTGGGTAATTAAATTCAAGTTATCGAATCCAAGCATCGAATAATGGTCTAATTACTGCTAATTCTCGTTACTGTCCTGCGGTAATGGCTCTTGCGCAGCCCTTAACCTCGTGTTCTGCCCCTGGGGTCGTCTCACTCATAAATTCTAGCCAATTAATCAGCTCGTATATCACTCTAACCTCACAATATGGAACTTGGTGCCCTATGTACACATAGTTGCAACGTCCAACAAATACTATGCGAGCGCTTCGTCCTCGTAAACCTATATACCGCACATACAAATACCAGGTTAAGGTGAAGTCGTGCGGTCGAAATGTATGACCGTAAGTTAATAAATTTCACCAAGCAGCACACTCCACTCCGCCGACGCAATCAGCACCTTTGGCCAGATTTATTCCCTTCGCGCGGACCCACAACCACAATACCTAGCAAACACCAGGAAAGAAAAAAAAGGCGCTCCTCCGCCGCAGCATGCACGAGGAGATTTTTGCTTTAGAGCGTTGATATACCTTAGAACGCCGCCGGAAGATGCTTGTAACTGGGAAATTAAATTCTGGTCACGAACTTTCATCCGAACAACGAACAATCCCAACAAACAGTCAAATTGGTAACCATTGCCTGCTAGCCGCAGGAATGCGCGGTCGGAGTTGGCGCCGGTTGGCGCGCGGGCGACGGGAGGCGATGCTCTTCACCAGTTTCATGGTAGGTATCTCTCAGGACGACAGGCAATCTAGCACCTGCCATAACGTAAAACCAATATTTACACGCTTTTCATTAATTCGAAATCCTGTGTGAGTTTCGTGTGCAACTAAAGTCACGCAAACAACAAGCAACGCGTTGTCTACAACACACCAAAGTGAATCGCCTGGACAAAGACTCCTTTGCACAACATCGTGGTGGTTGCGAGGGCGAGAGGGTGAGCGGTTATGGCAATGTGTCCACCAAAATGCCAGCAATTTCTTCCACCATTAAAAGAATACAAAAGTAAGGACCAACGCCAGGTGGAACAGGTGTATATAACTCTCTTTCTCTCTGTGTGTTTATGTGGGGGGTTAGAAAGTAAGCACATCCCTCTCCCACAGTAATGGTAATGAATAGGACTCCTCGAACTCATAATTAAACACGGGCAGGACGACAGACAGAAGTGTCTGTCTGTGCGATGTTGGAATTAAATGCACAACCACAGTAAACGGGATCGCTGTCCTGTTCTGGAGACGGTGGTATAGGTAGGTATAGCAGGAGGAAATTAGTGACAGGCGACTATTTCTGTGTTTTTTGCGCTGGGGAGTTTTCAGCAGGTCGGTCGTCGTCGGATGGGTGTGAGTTTGGGCGTTATTTACGGTTATTAGCATGAATGGCGTTGGCACTTCTAATGAATGGCTTAGATTCGTGTTTTCCTGCGGGCCAGGGAAATTAGATTTTCACAATAAAAGGGATGGTGCTTGTTTTTCGATTTGCACAAGAATTATGATGGGGAGAATCTGCGTCTAGAGTGAAGCCTAGAGCGGTATATCAATTAAATTGGTCCGGGGGAGTCTTGCGTTAGAGTTGAAAAACAGCCCCTAAACAGCGAAAAAATTTCTTACATGCACTTTTTGTGGAAGGGTATGAGCTATAGAAAGACTGCGAAGGTATTAAAACGACTCTCCAGCTTTGCGGTACTATATTGTCCAATATGCGAGATTATGTTTATGCTCATACGATTGTGAGTGAGCGCATGTTTCAACCAATAGCCTTTAGACGTCCAGGTACTTACTCAAGAAGAGACACCAGTATTGAACAGCCTGCTAGGGCTTTCTTAGTCGAAAGCCTTGTTAAAGGTAGTCCTATAAAAAGGTAAAGGCAGTCCTATAGAAGAAATGTGAGACGCATGAGAAGCCGAGTTCAGGACGAGCGGTTAGAATTAATTTCTATTTAAATGGTGTTTGATTTTTAAATGCATGTAGATTGTGGGCCAATCATTTCATTGCTCCTTAGCTAGGTCTAAAATGACCCCATTACCAAAGCTCCCATATCTCTACTGATAGCGAGCGTGTAGGTATCTATCTGTTAAGTAAAAGAGTGTCGAAATGGCTAAGGATCTGGCAAAACTAGACAGCCCCTGGGATCAAAAGGACAGAAATACAACCAGCTGGGCCGGCACAACGCTAAATAAGGTGGCAGTTAACCTGCGAAAGGCTTGGTCACTGGAAAAATGTGTAGCCTAAGCGACAGCTATCTAGAGCTGAACCTATATAGGACCTGTAACGCTCCAGAAGTATTTGTCGCCATTATCAGCAAAAAGAGAAGCCCTCAGTTGTGCCAGGAGGAGTCTCCGAGCTATGTATACAATCAGCTCGGAGACCTTAAGTAAGTTTCTCCTTCCTGCCGACATCATTGCAGTCCTCAAGGGGGCGTCCTCTCGCCACTCTTATGGTCCCTTGTCATTGACGACCTACTCCAATCCCTGGCCAATCTAGGGATTGATGCTTTAGGATACGCCGACGACGTAGCAATCGTTGTCAGTGGCAAATTTGAAAGCACGGTCTCAGAAATACTGCAGCATGCACTATCCAAAGCCGGAAACTGCATGACGGGCTGTCAAACGCTCCACACCGACCACTGCACTGAATGTCATCCTAGGCTTATTACCTATTCAAGTATACATTCAAATGGAAGCAAGACTAAGCATTCATCGCCTATTCCATTCGAATAATATCGACCCCTATAATTGACACTATAAAGCCTGAAAGAGCCTTCAGCATGTTTCTAGACGACATGTTACCGGAATATGGCTTTCATAAAATCTTCCCTATCATCATCCCGCCAAGGGAAGAATGGAAAAAATACAAACCAGAAGGTTCCAAGATGGATTCAGGGACTGGATCTATCATTTTTTGAGAATCACCTCAAGCGAAGTTCTCAGTCAGCCTAGGCAGGTTCTCGTCCATATTCCAGGCTAAAGTCCTTGCCATCAACCACTGCGCTAGAATAAATTTATGTTCTAACACAAGTGGTAAAACCATATTTATCTTCTCAGATAGTCAGGCTGCTCTTAAAGCTATGAATTCATCTGTTATAAAATCAAAGCTGGTCCTAGAAAGTTACATGGCCATCTACGAACTACCAAAGAAAATCCTAGTCATTCTACACTGGATTCCAGCCCTCAGGGGCTTTACTGGAGACGAAACGGCTGACTCACTGGCCAAAGTCGGCGCGACAACGCCACTCGTCGGACCTGAACCCTTCTGCGGTGTCAGTAAGGGATGCTTCAGGGAATACATTAGGAGCTTAGCTCAAATCGAATCTAATGAACTCTGGCTTAAAACACCTGGACAGAACTGCACCAAACAGTTCTTTCCAAAATTCTCCCCCAGAAAATCCTGTTTTCTAACTAATCTGGGTAAAAACAACCTAAGAATCCTGACAGGAATTATTACTGGCCACGGTCTTATGAAAAAACACTTTCACCGAACCGGAGTCTCACCAGACTCCACATGTGTAGACTGTGCCTAGTGAGTAATGAATCCTTTCTTCACATTCTCATGGAATGTCCGGCTCTCTTCCGCCTTAGAAAGAAAGTTTTTGGCGAAGAAATCATTACTTCGGCAAATCTTGCTATATTACCCCCACAGAAGATACTTGTCTTCCTGACTGTCTCCGGAGTAAAAAGATGGCTCCAGGACCCTACCTGCAGGGATGGCACAATAGGCTCCTTTAGAGAGGCCGCAGTGCCGGTAAAGGCTCTCCCGATCAATCATCTAATCTAATCTAATCTAATGACTGTCATGAAAAAGCTTCTCAATTCAGCCGTTCGGACTCGGCAGAAAATTGTAGGTCCCTTCCATTCGTCCTCAAAATAGAAACTCACACAGAACGAATGGTTGCGAGAAGCAAGGCCTAGGGTGTCTACTCGCCTGTTGCGCCACTTATTTATTTATTTTTTTAGATCAAACTTATAACTATACATGGCGATAAGGATTCTCTCTGGGCACTGCCTTCTTAGGAAGCACACTCGGAGCCTAGGTTTACCAAATATAGGTACTGCTACGTGCAGGTATTGTAAACACCCGCATGTTATAGAGGATATTACTCATATTTTCTGTGAATGTCAAGCTTTTGCCCGGAACAGAAGGAGGTACTTCTTCGACAATCTATAGAGGAAGCTGGTTTCTCAAACAAAATTTAAACCATTTTTAGGTTCTGTAGGGAAATTAAGAGCTTGGGGGAATTGACTTAGATGCTGAGCATGAAGGCTATGCAGGGATTTCAATGTGGTGAACTCACACCCTACACAACCTAACCTTACCTATAGGGTGTCTTCGATTAAGAAATTGCGAACGCTTATCACTTTATCAGTCTTCTTTAGTATACACATACGTACTTTCGAATATACGCAGTTGATCTATGTGTCAAAATGTTGTTGCTATATTACATTTTATATTGGATCTTAACGAGCACGCCAGTCAATGTTCGCCTGTAGGTACCTACCTTATTAGCAATATCCTAGTCGCATAGTTTTTGAGCACACATGTACCTATTAACATTCCCGCTTTTCTTGACCACTTGTCCACTTGACATTAAATCGATCACTCCTTTGTCTAAGTGGTAGGTCATTTAATTCGGTGTTTGTTTCACCTCTTACACCTTCGGTCAAGTTCTTCAATCGGTTTTCATTTCATAATCTTTACAGAGCTCCAACAAATTGCAGCACCTTCAATTAACCCTAGGTATAACCAACAGGTGAATGTAATTGGACACGAATTGGAATGTCAACGCAGTAATTTAGGATACACCCTTCCATAGGCTAGAGCCGACTATAGGCTAGCCCTTCATAACAGGTCTCAATTCGACTTGTGTAATTTAAAAATAACTACCTTCGACTGGCATGCAATTCGCATTTTCTTTTCAATTACAGTGCTTGTGGCGACCGTAACAATTTGTTTTCGTTAACGCACATACACACACACACACACTCTTTCTAAGGAACAGAAAGTGAGACTTCTTTAAATTACATTTTGACACGGGAATTGCACATACCCCCAATGGTAAACATTTTAATCGGGAATGCAATGAATTGCCTTCCGGCAGCTCTATACGATGGTTGGTCCCTGCGTTCGTCCCGTGTTTAATTACTGACGAACGACATCCTAGTACAGGACTTGAGCGGAGCATACCATAGCAATGGTATTGACACACTTGTATGTAAAACGGTGATTAGATTAAATTTGTTTTAACGCCGTCAAAAGTGTGTGGAAGTACACGGGTGAGTACGACCAAAAAAAAACAGTTTACACCACCCAAACGGGGCACTGTAGGGGAACTAGGATAGTGTGTACACTTTAATCGAATGGAACGATCTTTATTAGGAAAATGCACGCTATACATAGCAGCACACTGCAAGCGTCCCTTCCTTTAGTCTGGATCATATTTATTAAAGTGCTCCCACAAGGAATCAGTGTATTGCAATGCAATGTGACTTGCTCACGCCAGTAGTTGGGGGAGCGCGTGTTCCAGCAAATTTCTTTTTGTCCTCTTGCACGGGCATAATATCCTTCGGGTGAGACTGGTTATTATTAAAATTGTACGTGAAATGATTTTAGAAATTTGTTTCACTCGCACAGCATGAGATATCAAGATTGAAATGCTAAAAGTGGAACGCATTTGAACGAGTTGCTGGAATAGGGATGGCTGGAGGTGTTCCACATGGAATTTGATTGCTTCATTGACAGTTACGGAACGATGTTCATGTACAGAGAAATTTGTTTATGATGACAGGTTGAGATGAAAATCGGATCTCTTATTTTAGATTTACTAAATTAAAGGAGGTGCGTTTGCGTTGACGGGCTTTGGAGGAGGAGATTTAACGGCGAACTCTATGAGCTGTACTGCGACATCGACCTGGTCAGAAAAGTACGTATCAGTCGACTAAAATGGCTAGGACATGTAGAGCGAATGAACACCAACGCTCCGGCCCGAAGAGTCTTCGATTCCAACCCGGAGGGACAACGCAGTAGAGGAAGACCTCGCCTTAGCTGGCGCGCACAAGTGGAAGGGGACCGCAACCAACTTGGAGTGCGCAACTGGAGGCAGTTAGCCAAAGATCGTGCTAACTGGAGATGCGTGTTGGTTGAGGCCCAGGTTTACCCCGGACTATAGCGCCATCTAAAAAAAAAAATTAAAGGAGGTGCGCACTTTCAGTTCGTGAAAGAACTGTGCATTGTGGCTGTACCATCCTCTCTGGTGCTTTAAATTGGCGCGAAAAATAGATGGCCCATCCATAGAGGAACCTCGGCATTCGGCAATCATATTTTTTTAGATCAATGGAAGATCATTGAAGAGTCTCTGATTTATAAATTCAGCCATTTGGATTCGGCATAAAATTGTAGGCCCCTTTCATTGGACCAAGAAGCAAAATTTCACAAATGGTTGTGGGAAGCTATTTATATATTACTCAATCGTGGGGCCACTGCTCTCGGACACAAATGTGGCTTTCAAATGCTGTTTTTGAATCGTAGTTCCATCGACACGAATAATTACCCGTGTGTCTTAAAATACGTACCATAACCAGAGCTCTGAAAAATACTGCAGACGGGACATGGGAGCATCAAAAGCGTCTAGATTTAAGGGATGTTTTAGGGCTGGGTGTACTGTTTTATATCCTTTCTAAAATCGTGGCAGTTTCGCTGAAAATCAAGTTTATAAGAATTGCTTTTTCTGTTACCTACTTTACTTACTTAACGGGCTCCGACCCGTGAATAGTCTCTCCTGAGGCACTGCAGCCTTCCATCTTCTGCAATCCCCGGCACGCTGCGCTGCTAAGTTGTCCAGACCAAGCGCTTTGGCAACCGCAATGGCTTGGTATTTGAAACGGACGATCATTACTGTCCATTCCCTCGATTTGGATGCATTATGACCTTTTGGATTACATACATATCTTGGTACAGCTCATAAAGTTCGTGGTGTGGTGTCTTAGCCTCCATTCGACTTCCTCGCACACAGGACCAAAAATCCGGCCGAATTATTTTTTTTTTTCAAAGGAGCCTAGTTTTGTAGAGCACACATTTCATCCATCGAGTTAGGAGGTTTGAACCCAATTGTTATGCCAAGTAGAAGTAGCAGCGGTCTCCTAGGGTAATTCTTCGCCGGATCTCCACTAGAGTTGCATTCATGTTTACTCCGAGGTAGATGAACTCTTTAACTACCTCGGGATTGTTGCTATCAGTAGTGGCAATTTGTCTTAAGCGTTGGTCAGATCCTTGTTTGCTGATAGCATGCACTTAGTCTTGTCCTCATTTACTTCAAAGCCATACTTTAAAGCCGTAAGAGCTTCTATCACGGCACGCTGGAAACGACCGATGAAGCGAATATCGCCCGCATATACCCCAGCAACTGAACGGACTTGTTGACACCTATACACTGCGTACTATCTGCTCCAGATCGGGATTGGAGAAGTCGTGTGATAGCGCGTCTCCTGCCGAAGTCTGTTGCATGTTTGAAATAGGTCGGAGAAGCTACTTCTAAACTGAACGTTGCAGCGCGTGTTTTCCAGTATTCTGCGACACAGATGAATCAGTTTTTCCGGAATATAGAGCTCATGTCGATGTATGCATATGCGGCCTTGAAATCGTTGAATAGGTGGTGAGTCTCGACTTCAAATTCGTTGGACTTTTCGAGGATTTGCCTCAGTGTGAAATCCTGGGGTGTTATTCCCAAATGCGCAGCGGATCGTATTGAAAGCGATACTTCGATTTCGTCCGTCTTCGCTTTTGCTTATTCCCAAATGCGAACTTTGCTTTCCAGTTTTTTCCAATTATACTTCCAATTTTCCATTTATTTTCCCAAAACTTTGACAGCTTTTTCCCATCACAAGAATTTAGTTTACTTTTTATCCGCAATAAATCCGCCTGCAATTCGTCACCTAAATAGCTATCGCTTTTGATTGGATTAAATCGCTTTTGGAAATACAAAAAGTACAAATCCGCCACGCCCTTTTTTTGCAAAATACCTCCAACATTCAATATACGTAAATTTACCAAGTTACAAGGCTAAAGCTGCCATAAATGCAAAAGATAAAATGTATTAAATTACTTTTTTGAATGGGAGGTGCCCCGCTCCGTTGTTGAATAAGGTTCAAATTTCTTAAAGTCCCGCGGCCATACAATATACCTACATCCATGTACCAAAAATAATACTACTCTATGTAGATGTAAAGATAATTCGTTTTAATTTGCTTTGTGTTCCAAGATTATCGCGTTAAATTCGTTTGTTGTGTGGGAATTGCCACGCCCCTTTACCGAAACCATGTGTCTAAGATGATCCATGGATGTTAGACGGTCCGTGAATATCAAATTCAACGATTCTGGAAACGTATAAAGAAAAAATGTTGCATTCACTTTTAAATATAGAGATTATGAGGCAGCTGTACCCGCCCAACTTTATCGGCCTTTTGAAGTTGGTGCTGTACCTACCTGTAGTTGACAACATATTTCATTTTGCAATAAATTAGGCGCAGTCTCTTCCTATTGCGAAGAGCTACTACAACGGACAAATATACAGACCTATTGCGCTCAAAATTCATTTTAATGAACAGTGTAGTTATATATTAAACGCTGACGGTATTTCTTGTGGTACAGATTTACCCTATTTAATGTTAACCAATTCTATTAATTTTTTGACCAAATTGAAGCTTATCGTTCATAGATGTGTCGAAAATAATTCAAATTTAAAGAAAAGTACTTTAAAAATTTTTAAAATAATATTTTAAAATTACATTTGTGATAAAATAACGTTGTTTGCACAAAACGGCTTCGCTCAGTCGAACTCTGTGTGAACCAGAAATAAAATCGATAATTCAGACACTGAAATTTGACATAATTTCCCAACAGAAATTGTCAGGGTCAATCCCAAACAAGCGAGAATCGTTGTTACTCCTCGCTTCCCCACTCAGCAAACGAGAATCATATACAGAGACCGTTGCTATTACTACCTGGTGCCATGAAATAACGCCAAGTGCAATAAGGCCAATTTTTTGAAAATATAATGTAATAAGACCAACTGTTAAAAGTCACTTTTGCCAAGTGCAATAACGCTAACAAAATTTGAGCAATAAGTCCAACTTGGTCTTGGTGTCTAAGATCACAGTAGAATTTACCGTGTTTTAAATCGACATGGTAAAAGTTTTTAAGTAAGAATTGAGTTCATCTGATTTGTAGGTAAGTGAAATAAAGTGACAAGAAGGAAACATCGGCGCAGGGACATAAGTAATAGCAAAGCAACATAAAACGAAATTATTTTGATACATAAGACCATATGTTATTTTTCCATAACAAAATTTTGTTATACCGTTTGAATTAATAATAATCGATCACTGATTGTAAACAAATTTTGCACGAATTTCTAATGAACTGAAGTTAAAATTTAAAATTAGATATTTACTAAATGTTTACTTTATTTTAAAAAATTTAAATTTGCGCGAAACTCTATAAAAAATGTCATGTGCACAAAACTAAATGAACTATTGAAAACGTCAAGTTATTTTTTTTTTTTTTTTTTTTTGCTGAATTGGGAATATTTAAATTTTGAGAACCCTTTTTAATTTTTCTAATTCATTCAAGATGATGCATATCAGCCAAGACATCACAAAGAAACCGTTATTACGGTGGCGTTCTTGGCAAGTAAAGCAAACTATTGTAGGTGGTAATTCCTGGCACACACCACTATATGAGGAATAAACTTTTGCGTAAGAAGAATCTAAAGGCGTAGCCGAAAAAAAATTTTGAGCAAGGAAGGATCGATTTGGGGTGTGAAAATTAAAAATTCGCGCGAATTTTTTTCCTTGCTCAAAAATTTTTTTCGGGTACGCATTTAGGTTTATTGAAAATCGATCACCCCTTCGCATCGTTTCTTGGCTACGCCTTTGGTTTATTTACGTGCCCAACTTGATCGCTCCTATTGTCCAGTGTACCAGGACAATCTGCTTGCCTTGCAGATATTAAAAACTGGGCAAGAAGTTCATTTAAAGGGAAACCACCGTAGTAACGGTTTATTAGCGATGTCTTCGGTGATATGCATCATATTGAATGAATTAGAAAAATGAAAGAGGGTTCCAAAATTTATGTACAGTAAATCACGCTTATAAGAAACACGCTTATAAGAAAATCACGTTTATAAGAAACCTGAACAAAAGCACCATATACGAGCACATTTACACCAATGTAAAAAATATACCTTATAAGAAACACGCTTATAAGAAAAACACTGATATAATGAATTGTTTTTAGAACACCGATTCTCAGTTTTCCTCTGAAATATGATGTGTATAAGAAACTTTTGTATATGACAAAAAAAAAGTCCTATTTAAATGTTTCTTAGGAAATACATGCAGAACAACTCTCAGAGAAAATAATGTCAGTTCAATATGTATGTCAATAATGAAATAAAGGTCAGTTCAGTCGTGTTTGTGTAGAATAGAACACTTAAACGAAAAAAAAAAACATTTTAGAGAATTCTGCATCTTTTTAACACAAACTATTTAAATTTAAGGTAATTTTGAATATTTTAAATTTAAAAAAAAATGTTTAAGTTGTTTTTTGAGCCACCCATCTGCTCCGAAATTCACACATGAAAAAACCTCTTGTAAGCTAACGCATTCATTGTGGTTGAAAATTGTAATTTAATAATACGAAACGGCCCTCACACCATAACATCTTTAACTCCACTATGCAGCCGGTCTAAATAACTAGTCTTTTTTTGGGGGTTATGGAAATAGTAGCTATAGCAATACGGGCCTTCCAAATAAATTTTTTTTCGTCTGAGAAGACCACACAATGCCACTACGAAGTCCAGTTCACATGTGCTCGAAAAACCGAGGCGTTGCGCTTTTCGAACCGGGTTAAAGTGTGACTTCTTCGTAGTTTTTAGTCTTTTTATATGCTTAGCTTTCGAAATAATACATGAAATAGTTGTGAGACTTGCTTTGGTACCACATCTTTCCCAGATTTTTGGAAAAGAGTCGTTAGAATTTGACGCTTTTTTGTTTTAATATAAGTCGCCTTTCCGCATTTGTAAGCACATTGTGTATGTTTTATCCATAGTTAGACCATTTCTTAAAAAGATTACTTTACTTTCAGCTCCTCTCGAGTTTCTTAGCTTTTTGGCAATAAATAGATGAGCGTCCTTTAAACTTTGATTTCTCATTTTTCCGCCTCGGTTAAGGCTTTTTCTCCACCTTTTTTTTTATATATTTTTAAATTAAATAGTCGAAATTAACAAAACAAAATCGATCAAAGGAAAATATGAGTCCACGTGCCAAAGATAACTAAACTAAAACTAAATGTATGTTCTATTCAAGCGGCGCAAAAATGTTGCCTATTTTTATTTTAGCGAATGTTAACTTATTTTGTATGGGTTTGCTGTGAATTTTCTTATTCTTTTTTTAAATAAAGTAAATTTATTTTTTGTTGTTTCAAAATGAACGTTTTTTTATGAAAGACAATTTTTTAAAAGAAACTTCTGTTTCTTATATGCGCGTTTTTTTATAAGAAACTTTTCTTATATCCGTGTTTAGGATATAAGAAACACACGCTTATAAGAAACAAAAATTGTGGCATTTTAGAGTTTCTTATAAGCGTAATTTACTGTATTCCAAATTGAGCAAAAAAACATATAATACATTTTTTTTTTAAATTCTTAAAATGCCAATTCCGATACGCAGCGGAAAGTGACAAAGCCGAATTTCCTTCTTCTCATATTCAAAGAGAAACAAAGTAAACATACATTACTACATAATTCCCTGCGTCGAAAACATTGTGTGTAAATTTAAATGCAATTCAAAGTTGTGTAGGAATTTAAAACTATTATTTTTCTCAAATTCAAAAAGAGCATTTAACATAACTTGCGCTGATTAAAATTTAATATGAATGATAAAAGCATTTTTTGAATTTGAGAAAATAATAGCTATAAATTCAAGCAGATGGCCTTATTTCACTCATCTAAAGTGAAATTAAGCCAAATTCATTTTTTGAAAGCGCAATAAAACCAACTTGGCGTTATTGCACTTTCTCGAAGTGAAATAAGGCCAACTGTTGAAAGTTGGCCTTATTACACTTTTGCTTAGCGAAATAAGGCCAATATTCAAAAGCTGGCCTTATTTCACGGCACCTTACTACCTACTAACTGGCCGACACGTCTGAGTGGAATGCTTTGTTACCGCACTGTATGTTGCGTTGCATTTAAATGTATGTGATTAAAACCAGGGCCCTGTTTCATAAAAATAGACAATGCGACAGGTGACAAGTGACAATTTATAAACTGACAATCCGACAATTGTCAAATTTATGTTTCATAAATAATTAGACAATTTTGTAGAATTGTCGCAAAATAGCCGACAATTATCAAGTTTTGGTTTCATAAAAAAATTGTCATGACAATGAATTGTCAAGAATTTTTCGAGAATTGTCATGAATTCTCTGACAAATTTGTCGTGACAATTTTTTTATGGGACAGATAAAATCATACAATGACAAAAAAGTCATGACAAATAACTGACAATTATGTCACCAGTCTATATTTTATGAAATGAAAATGTGTCGGACAAGTGCGACAAATTTTTAGAATTGTTACCTGTCAATGTTTATGAAATAGGGCCCAGAATCACTGACTAGCTACATATGATGTAACCTACTTTAACAAAAGGACTTGTGGTTTGGTTACCTTGGCTTGAAATACAAAAATATTTGTTCCATTTCCCTTGACTCTCCTCTTGATATTCCAGAATAATATTTACACTCCTACACCGTACTGGGGGTGGAGATAAGAAATGCATAAAACTGATAACAATAGCACCTGCCATTCCAAGTACATACAGTGAAATATACTAACAGCATCATCGTTATTTTCCTTGCTGCAACAGTTCACAAAACTACTCCATTAAGGTATGTCCTCACCATACAAACAGTTCTCCGAATTTAATTAAAATATTTCTAGTGATAAAAATTGTGAACAAAAATGGTGTTTTCGTTAAATATTTTTAGTAAAGGTGTGTGTGGAAATAAAAAATAAAAGTTTTGGTTTAAGAATTCTGAAATCGTAGGTTATTTTTAATGACCATTCAAGTGATAAATTTTGAAAATATTACCAAACTACAAATTAAAAGTTACAACAAGTGCTTTTCTGTAAATTGTTGAATTAATCGTTATCCAGGGGCCTGTACCACGAAACAACAAGTATTGTGGAATGGAAGCATTTTAACATATTGCTCCGATGAATTGCTACTGTTTAACAATATTTGTTGTTTCGTGGTACTGGCCCCAGAACTCTATAGGTAGGTTCTCAAGTTAAAAATTGTACCCACTTTTAATGATTTTTGTTGAAGAACATAAAAAAGTAATAAGTTGTATAAGAGAGTTGATTACCACCGCAGAAATGTTTTTTTTTTTCCTTGTTTTACCGATATTTCCACTAGCCCAAAGATAAATAAAAAGACTCAGAGACCACAGATGGATCTAAGAGTGACAGCAGACTGAAAACTCCCCAGTTTTCATTGTTTGTTTTTATTGTGATATCTAGGACCTCTTTCCACATGTTCCCGTACTCGGAAAAACAAAGGTAAGGGTCGTAAACTTCTTACAGACAGAAAGGTTAGTGGTTAAAAAAAATCAAAAAGTGACTCACCTCTTCTATCTTCTGAACAGTATTGGACTGCATGACTCACGTTCGCGTCGCAGACGCAACCCATCAATAGGTTGTCCTTCCCTGGCGTGAGTTGCTTCACTTCCACTACTTGTTCTGTGGCCGGATGTTTGTAAAACAGGTCGTATTGGTTATGTTGAAGCCCCTCAGTCGGGGGTCTTTAATATGCCGATGGCATTGTTTTCTCCCGCAGAAAAACTAGCAGATTATCAGAAGCACGCCTTGGGTGCCTCAGGCTAATCTGTATGACTGTCAGCATTAACCGTTGATGGTGTCTTATCATGGTCCTCCAACAACTTGTCGGTTTCGGCGAACCCGGCATTGTCCTCAGGACCGGGGGAAAAAAAACTTTGAGCTGGGCAAGGCTTGTGCCAAACCGACGTTTGTGGTCTGCTTTCTCTAGAGCCGCCAGACACTCATTGTTTATGAAGAGCAGGAAGGATATTGTGTTTTTTTTGGGTTTCTCCGCTTTGACGACAGATCAGTCATCCATTGGATTCGCCGCCGGTTTGGGAGGAGCCTTCCTTCTTCCAAATAGGTCTAATAGGGATGTCATTAGCTGGGATAAGATTGAGCTTCAAGTCGCTAACCTTAACAAACGCACCCGCTAAGAAAGTTGACGCATTTGATCACCCGATATCTCCTAACTACCTCGGCGGAGTCAAAGTCTGGAAGAGCTCCCCCTGGGTTGTTGGCGATGTGGTCTATCACAATTTCGGAACGTTTGGCTTCAATTCTTCCTCACGCGTCGGCTATGGACTTCCCAATTGCGGAGAGGTCATCCACTAGTGCGATCTGAAGGTGATCCCATGACCACCTCGTTAAATAGCTTTACTTGTGGCTGTCGAATCTTTGATAATCTTTTTTTTTGGGCCGGGCGATGAGAAGTCTCATCTAGATACCTATCCTCCTTTGTTTTGTTTTTCAGACTTTTCTTGTATTCATCAACGATTACCTGATATTTAATTTTCTTCCGCTTGGTCCTTATCGTGGACCTTTCTGGCAGCCTCATTTTTGGCTATCTTGCCTAGAACGAAGAGGACCGTCTAATACTTGCTCCTCATAGCAGTGCTTGCAGTCGATATGGTAGCCTTAGCGCTCTAGTTGCTTGGTAGATGGAAGATTTTCTCCTGAGTGGAGACTGACAGGAGGCCAATTCGTCCTCTAATGAGGTGCCAACCACTATCAGCATCAACAGGTCTTTTGGTTTAATTTTTGTTTTCTCTTCTTCTTTTCTTAGCATTTTTGTAATTTTTGTAAGTTTGCTTAGATTAGAGGGAGATTAGGGAGCAGGTGTTCAATCATAGCAGAGCCGTGGTCTCATCAGTACAAGCCACAAGGCACTGATACAACCGACCTTGTCGGGGCATTGGAGGAGGACTGTTAAAGACCTGTTAGTTTTTACCCACTTACATCGGTACGGGTGCCTCAACACCTTGATTTTTGCTGAGATGTACTCCCCGGCCACCTTTAGTAAAGGTTTGAGTCGCTCCTAGTTTCGGTCTACCGACAGTTGATTGGATGCACGCATTCAGTGGGGTAGTTTTGCAACTAGTCCTCTATGCTTGACTTACTACAAACCCTTCAGCCACCACCAAGGCTACGTGGAACGCGGTCGTTGAAAATTTCTGCTGTCTCTTGCGACAGTATAGCCAAATCTTTCAACAACCTCCGTTGGGTGTTGTTGCGTGGTGGATATCCGCTTCCGTACTTTCACTATAACCATTAGATATGCCCTCAATTGGGCGATTGATTTCATATTAACACAACTCAAGCCCAAATGCTTGCACATGGTCCATTCAAACATAATCTTCTGTGGAACTCTTTACCATCTTAACCGGATATTTGCATCCTTAAGTTATTAAGTAGAGATTGAAACTCTTTTTATACGAAATAGAGTAAGCAAGTATACACCCTTCTAATACTCACCACACTCCTTATAACTGAATGTCCAGTATACCCATGAACTTTGCCACCCCTTTTCAATCTAGACCGTAATATTGATCTTCGCAGTAAATCAAACAAATTATGTTTACCAATTCGTCTTGGCTTGTACTCGTATCCGTCCAACTAAACTGATTTCAAATTGATATACCCGCCATTAAATTTACATAAATCGAAAAGCAGATGAAAATCCTTATCCCCCTCTTAACAGATCCGTTTTTATTTGGCAAATTTGTTCTTATATTCTTCCCTTTATCGTTGGCAGGTTCATCTTTAGGCGACCTCAAGACAGCCACAAAACCAATAGCAAGCGAAGCACAGACAACCCCATCACCACCATCAGCAGCAGCAGCAGCAGCAGCACTATCGCGAAATGCCATTCGACGCACTCATAGTGAACGTCATCCGTGCAACGTTAACATCAGCGCTTCCTCTAGCAATGTTATTCTAAACTTCAAGGATACAATGGCACTAAGAATGAAAGCCACCCGCAAGGACTCGCGAGATATATTCGCCAGTAATGCGGTGCAACAGAGTGTCGGATTGTTCCGTCCTAGGGAACCGCCACCACCTCCTCCAACTGGTGCAGCAGTGAATCAGCAACAACGACGTCTAAGTAACACCCGTACGAATGTAACCACAAAGGAAGCAACACCAACGCCTGCGGCTGGTGGTAGCAGCAGCAGCAGCAGCAAAGCTCAAACAATCCAGATAACCACCACAAATGACGATGACAACAAAAGCAACAACGAATACGATAGCGTCAACGATGGCACTGCTGAAGACGACTGGGATGACAACGAGCAACGAGAACACCCTTTAAGAAATCGCAAACTATCAGTTAGCAGCAGCGGATTAGAGCAACAAAAACAGCCACCACCATCACCAGCACCACCAACGCCATCGACATTCATAAGAGATGATGGTAACCAAAGGAAGAGCACCCCCACCGCAGTTGGCGATAGCAGCAGGAAGAATATTTATGAGACATTCGATAGCTCTGGCCCAGCGGAAGCACTATCGCCACCACCACCACCACCTCCATCGTCGCCCAAGTATACTTTTGGCAGCGTAACCCAACCGAATCGGACTGTTGTTCGAGTGGCTCCATTCAATAAGACCTCCTCCGAGATACATCGTCTGAAAATCAGCCACACAGACGACGATGGTAAGGCGTCTGGCGGCGCGAGGAATGCCGCAAACGGCACCAGCAGCCAAAAGAAGACTTCAATACTTATCAATGGCGACGATTGTTATTCGACTGTAAACGTCACCAACGACACTCCACTGTATCAGTCGTCGGTAGTGGTGGCCGATGGCAGTAGCATCGATCCCATGCTGAAGGTGACGTCGAACACAGTCACAATAAACGTCGTCAGCAGTAGTCCCAGGACACCAGAAGAGGAACTCATCTATAAGAACAACAAAATCAACACACTGCTGAGCCGGAGTGCCACAAGAGCGATTATTCCCATCGGAAGCAGTGGCAGTGGTAGTGTAGCAAATGCGAGTTCACCGGATCCAGTGAAAATCTCACCCAAACGAGGACGAACTCTAATCACTTTGGACTACGATAAGTCACCCTCGCCGTTGAGTAGCGGCAGTTGTATTATCCCCAAGGATGCGGCACATCCATCACCAGCCGTTGACTGTGACGATGTTTTCTCCCACGAAGAGGAGTTAGTAAAGATTCTGCGGAATCCCGTCGAGGCTGTTCGTCGCAATTTGGTCCCACATATATGTGGTAAGGCGGAGACCGCCAGTAGTAACCCAGATCAACCCCAGCCCAGTGACACCGATGGCAAGTCATCAACGCGTCTGCGAAAACGTCATAGGAACAACAACGAGCTGACGGTACCAAGCACCTCGGTGGGTGTTGGAAGCGAACGAAACTCTTTTGTGGGCAAACTGCTGGAAGATCCCACCTTGAGCCACCTTGCTGAGGGTCTAGAGAGCGATGTTGTCGCGAAACTCATCGAGAACTCCCTGAAACGGCTGAAGGATTCACGCAGCAGCATCGATACAAGCGGAACCAAAGATAACGAGGACATGAATCGCCTGATCAACATGTCCCTGCAACGGATCAAGGATGAGCGACTAAAACGCCAACACGTCGACGAGCAACAAGAGATTCAATCGAATCGCGGCAGTATTAGCTCCGGCAACAGCTTCTCCTCGGCCAACTACGAGATGTTCGACTTCAGTGACGCCAACGAATCCGACTGCTACCAGAGCTGTTCCAGTGAAATCGCCGCCGATGTGGATACCCCACTTGCCACGCGCAGTAAGTTCTATCAAATGCTGGTCGATGCCACTCTTGCCGAAATTGAGATCTCAACGAACACCGATGAGGATCACCACTACGAATCGATCCGTGGAAATGGCAACAACAGCGATCCCATCTACGAGGAGATCAGTGATATTCCACCACCATTGCCACTGTCGCCGCCGCCACTGAATGACCCCGAGCTGGAGAAGAAAGCCGCTCGGTCAATGTTCGAGGGTGCGTCCAAATACGACATCCTCTCGTACCTGGTCGATGCCAAAGAACGAGGTCTGGTTCGCGAGGAGTCCTTCGAGTACAACATCAACAACACCTCGAATCCGATCATCATCGAGGAGGAGAACGACACACTGAGCGATCTGAAACAGATCTCCGACATGAGCAGTCGGATAAGTCACCTGTCGGTGACCAGCGATTCCAGTGAGGACAACACAAGCCTGACCGGATCCACGATCACCGATCGTCTGTCGGTGATTAGTGCCCTGCGCAAAGGCACCTCATCGGAGATCGAACGAAACGACTCGGGAGTCGGCTCGGAAACGAGCAAATCATCCCGCAGCAAGTACCAAAACAATCCGCAATCCGGTACCGTTGTTAGCAAGATCAGCCCCATCCATCTGTGCGAGGACTGTGATGGTCCCGTCGAAACGCAGGTAACCGACTCCGGAGTGATGTTTGCGCCATTGGTGTGTCGTAAATGCGGCAAAAAACGCGCCGAACGCAAGGAGATCATCACCGAGATCGTCGAGACCGAGGAGAAGTACGGTCGTGACTTGCAGATCATTTTGGAGGAATTTTGCCAACCGATGCTGGTGGCGGGACTGCTCACCCAAGAGCAACTCTCTGCAATCTTCTTGAATACCGAAGAATTGCTCGAGAACAATCAAACTCTTGCCGAACGAATGCGCGACGCGTTGGACATAGCCCTGGAGCAGGGTGACGACGATCTGCTGACTGTGAATATCGGAAAGATATTCCTCGAGTTCACTCAGGTATTGCACGCTTTCGAGAGCTACTGTGTGCGGCAGGCGGGGGCTAGCCTATTGCTGGCGAATCTCGAGAAGGAGAAGGAACTGCTGAGGATTTTCCTCAAAGTGTCACAAATGGAGAACACCGTTCTGCGGCGAATGAATTTGAACTCGTTTTTGATGGTAAGTCTAAGCGTCTGTACCCATCAACCCAATCAACTCATCCTCTCTCTCTCTCATCCTTTTTATAGGTTCCGGTACAACGAGTGACGAAATACCCCCTCTTGCTGGCACGTCTCTACAAGGTGACACCGCCTCACCTGGACGGCCGTGATCTGCTCAAACAGGCCCAAGAGAAGATCGAACTCCATCTAACGCACATCAATCAGGAGGCGAAGGATGTGCCCACCAAATTGTGGCGTCGCATATCCTCCTCGAGTCCGAACCGCCGAGCATCTTGCGAAATCGACATGATCAACATCAAGCTAAGGAAAATGGCCATCGACATACTCGAGTGGAATCATGATGAGGTTCGATTCGCCATGGAGGGTAGGTTGATGTACACACAGCCAACAGACAGCAATTGGAAGAAGGGACGTACCATCAAGTTGAATCCTGTGAATGCGTTGCTTGTGACCAATGGAAAGGTAAGCGAATTGTTGTACAATTTTTTGCAACTTTTGTGACTGTGTTATTACTTTTGACAGCCAAGTGCCAACTACAAGGCGGAGAAAGCAATGTCGGACCAGCTGAACTTCCCAAAGCACACGGGCATCCGTGAGGCATCACTGCTGGTGGTCAAGGAGAAATGCGGTCGGTATACCCTGATACGTGAGCCGTTGTACCTAGATCGGTGTATAGTGTGCACGGAGGCCGACTGGGATGATTACTTTGAGCTGCAGGAGATATCGTCAAAGGATACTTTCATTTTTAAGGTGAGTTGATGGTTCAGACTTGGGGTTAGGCGATCAAAAATAACTTTTAACAATACCCTCCTTTGCAGGCCGAAGACGGAGTCCGCACAAAGCAATGGTACACTCAGTTGCAATATCATGCTCAGGGTATGGGCGCCTGGCGTAAGAGACGTAACGCCTTAGCTAACATCATGATCAATGGAATGCTGTCGAGAACCTAAGATTTGTTTACAAAAAATATACGACAACGAATTGTTTATTTGTTTTATTTTTATTTTTTATAAATATTATAAATATTTTTTCTTTTTATTCTTATTTGTATTTTTAACAACAAACGTTTACTAAAATTATTCATATTTTATATTTAATAAACAAAAATTTAAATAATCAAATACATTATATATTATTGCAACTAAATTAGATAAAAACAATGTACGTACGTATTTTAAAGAAAATTTAACTACATCAATGTTAGAAATTAGTTATAACAATCGGTTTCGAGATTAAGTAAATTATAAACGCAAACAGTGAATAATAAAATAAATGCGAACAAATTATTAATGTTATTTAAAAAAATAGAAAAATCAATTATTATATCAAATAAAGTACACATTATTGTGAAAATTTAAAGTTATATCTTTGTGGCAATTTCATGGAAACTACTAGATGACCTGCTGAAGTTCGTACCATCTAAATGTGTTACTCCTTGGCAACTTACAAACATCCTGCACATTCTCTTAAGTTCTTGGTATTTAATGTGATTTTGTATTGAAAATGTAGCTAAATAGGAGGTATCACTCCTCATTGCCCAATCCCCCCATATTCCCCAAAGGCTTTTGTACAGACAGAGACAGTACACATATCAATGTCAACTTCAATGAGTCTCGAAAAATAGCGTTTTAAAGTTTGTTTGTTTGTATGGAAGGTGCCTTGTCCAATATCGCCCACATTGTAGTTAGATCAGAAGAGGTAAAATATTTCTTGCACCGTTTGAGAAAACCTAGACATTTCGCAGTATTCTTGGCGACTTTGTACCTAGTCCAGCGTTGTTATACGGTCGTAAATATCGTATTTGTGACGATTTTAGAAAGCAAATACGACGCTCCGATTTTTGCTTGATTTGGCCTGATTTCTACGATTTGCTGATTTTTAGTTCCGATATTTACGATTTTAGAAGCAGTCAAATACGACTTCTACAAAATTACAAACCTTGGTGTAAGAACAACTATTCCTTACCGAATTTTAAAACTACGTACAAACAAATCAAACAACTTAAGACCAAATGAAATGAGCAAATCAAGAAAAATTCGAAACAGGAAAGGCAGAATCTAATAAGCATTAGTTTTGCACTTAATATGTTGTAAGTAGTTGTAGTCTTTTGGAAATATGTTTTCAGGATGCTAGTTACAAAGTTTGCTTGTTTTAGGCTTTCCTCGCGATGGTCAAGGTTTCAGGAGAAGTGCATTAGTTGTCTCATATGTTACAATGTCTCAAAATACATTATGTCGCATGTCGAGCAATAACTAAGTTCCTCAGAATATATGCCTAAAGAAAGGTTAAAGACTTGAATTAGGTCCCAATGGTCCCTACTTTGGCCGGCTCCCGTGGTTTAGTGCTAGATTATTATATTAAAAAAATATTCCCTGCAAAAAATATGTATATTATATCTACCATTAATTGCTGAGTTATTTGTTATTATAGATTAGGGATGATACGGAGCTTCGACTCCGAATCCGATATGTCGGAACCTCCGGCTTAAATTGCACCTCCGAATCCGTCTTCGATTCCGATATAATCACATCGGAGGTTTTTCGGAACACCATCGCATCAGTGACGCTGACGACCAATGAACATGAATAACGACAAAGACTTATCGAGTTGCGACATTTTACAAAACGACTGTCTTTTTACTTATTTATTTGTTTATTGTTTTACATGAGTAGCCGAGATTTGCATTGAAGTTGAGAGTGCGTGCGTGAGACGTGTGACTTAGTCTTTTTGGTTTGTTTATTTACTATGAAGCCTAAAAATATTGTAGTACGAATTTATTTCAGTGAAATTGAAGATAGGTTTTGAAGCTTCAAGCTAATCGTACGACAATTTTTGTCAGCTCCACCAGGAACCGTTTCGAGTGAACAACTATTCAGTGCAACTGATTTGATTTATAACCCACTACCGAACAGATTGGATGGCGGCAAAGCAGGGCTAAGTGGTTGTTTATAAAAGATAATTTACCCATTTTGAAGTGACAATACAAATTCGTATTTTTATGTTAATTTTCTAATAAAAATTGATTTCTCCAGTTTCTTTATTTTAAATTTGTGCGACCACCGCCTCCGACTCCGATTAAACTCCGACTCCGCGGAGGTCAGTATGAGGCTTCCGATTCCGACTCCGACTCCGCTAAAACCACCTCCGTAACATCCCTATTATAGATAACTGTTATGAGAATGATTACGTTTCTTTTTAAGTTTTGTTCAATTTTCGTTGGCATTTTTACCATTTTACCAAAAAAAAAATTGGTTTCTGCTTTATAGGATAATGAAATAGAATTTGAGTTTTAGCGCTCCAGGAATTGGAATCCCTTTTTTAATTAATTATTCTTTATAAACTTACTGTCGCTATAAGGAATTGACTTTCGATATTGCTCATATTTTATTTTGGTTTTCTGTATTTGTTTGGGTATACTTCTGTTTCCAAATTTAGACCACTATCAAAATGTACATACACAACATACCTACGTTGGACTACATTTTAAGCCCTCCGACTCTAAACGTCATAGTGTAGCGAACTTCTCTATAATAAGAACTGCTTCAGATTATTGATCGTTGTGTTGCAAGTTGCTGCAATTGGTGTTTCACTACATTACACAATTTTATTCGAAAAGTCTATTCTGTAAGAAGACTCTATTCAAAGAGTAGCTATATTTACAATTTTACGGAAAGTGCGTTATCTGTTATTTTTAATCGAAAAAAACAGCATACCTATAATGCATTACCAATTGGCCAATTTACAAGCGTTTTTCATGTTTATCAGGGTTCTTAACCATCGTGCAGTGTTTGTATTTTGTGTCACAGATACGACTATAAAAGAAGAAACAAATCGCTTGGATTCCGCTTTCTTTCACTAGTAGTAGATCTTGTTATTACCGCTTCCAAGGCATTAAAAAAAACCCAGTACGCAGTCGTGTAGACCTTAAGCTGTTAACCAAAATAAGACGGGTGTTTTTTAGTAGCGAAGCGTAGCGGTGGGGTATAGTACTAATAGTATTTTTAGTGTCCATATTACATTTTACGATCTCAAAATTGAGAAAGTTCCAATATAATTATATCTTGAGAATTACAGAATATTTAAGGTGAGAGTTTAAAATGATTATTATTAAGCCCCCATTAAATATGCTCGTAGGCGCACTCTCGAAGAAGTTATTATAAAATTGTTATAGAGATTCCCCAAAAAATATGGCTGCTGAACATAACCGCCTTGAATGGGGGAAGTGGGATTAACCCAGTTTTTAAATTGCAGGTCGTTTGCGTATCGAGTCCAAAAACGCTGATGACTTATTCGTATTCGATATCAAACCAATATCAATTTCGCAATTTTGGGACTAAGTTTGAACATTTAGGGCAAGTGTAGTTGAATCAGTACCACTACTGTCGAAATCTATAAGTATAATGTACACTTTAAAAGGTTCGCACCCAAATAATGGAACCTTGTTTTTAGGTAGGTACTAAAAGCCATGGTTAGTTTTAAGTGGTCGTCGACGAGGTGCATTTTAAACAAATATAGGTCCATTGTGCTGCCACTGAAAAGTATAGGTGTTTATACTGCTTGCTCCGGGACTTCTGCCACTTCTGAAAAAAGGGTAGGTATACTCAGAGCCAGCCTTTGGGCATACCTAGCAATTGCATGTGTCCGCTTATAATATTCATTAGAATTGTACATCTTTCAAAGTACCCTTATAAGTACCCTACCCTATACTAACATTTTTACAAAATACGATAAATACGATTTTCACAACCCCAAAAACACGATTTTCAAAAAAAGTCTATAACAACACTCCTAGTCGTTCTAACGAAGGTTGTCATGAATGCACATACCTACCGAGAATGGAAATTCTTTCGGTTTCGGTGATGTCAGTGCTATTCATGGATAATGGCTGTAGATTCGGGTATCGCTTTAGAGACATCAGACATCATTGTGTGTTTGAAGCATTTAATCCCACTATATTTTAAAATGCTATCAAGGTCGGAATTTAATGTGCTTAACATACGTTGCCGTTCTAGTTCTACGGCCGAAGTGCAGAGACGTGAGTCCTGGAACTAGGCTTGCCACCTTCTAGAAAATCTCGTGGAGGACTTTAAAAAAAATGTTTAAACCCAAAATATTGCCCAATTATTATACAATAAATACTAATAAAATAATAATTTAAGTACGCTGCTCGAGCTAAATTTTGCCGCCCATACAAAATTACCTCCAAAATTTAAGCAAATCTCTTTAGCCCTGCTTCAGCTAAAAAATTAAATTTTCATTTAAGACTGTAGGTACTTCATATATCTATCAAAATTTAGCGCGGTGGTTCGGCAGATTTTCTCATGCTAAATTTTGACAGATCATGTTAGTTTTTTTCTCTTGTGTTTTTGTCTTGCTGAAAAATAAATAAGAATGAGATTTTTCAATAAATACCTCGATGAAGAATCCTTTAAAAGTGAAAAATTTTAGATCAAACAAAAGCAGACAAGAGAAAAAGAAAGCGCAACAAAAATATAACACTTTTTCGCGTCGATGCATTTTTGAAAGAAGTTATTTTCAACGAAAAGCTGTTTTCTGTGACACTTATATCCACAACGTACTCTTATGTCAAAATTTAGCTACGATTTTAGATAATGTTTGGATAGAAAAATTGGAGAGCAGATTAAAATTTAAAATTCATTCCCATAATCGTGTTCGTGTAGCCACCGTCAAAAGAAATGTAAAATTTCGCAAGCGAAGAGAGAGAGTGGAGAATTGTACCCAGCGTTGTTATACGGTCGTAAATATCGTATTTGTGACGATTTTGGAAAGCAAATACGACGCTACGATTTTTGCTTGATTTGGCCTGATTTCTACGATTTGCTGATTTTTAGTTCCGATATTTACGATTTTAGAAGCAGTCAAATACGACTTCTACCAAATTACAAATTACAAACCTTGGTGTAAGATCAACTACTTCCTACCGAATTTTGGAACTACGTACAACAACTTTAAGACCAAATGAAATGTGCAACTCAAGAAAACTTCGGAACAGGAAAGGCCAACAGAATCTGATAAGCATTAGTTTTTCACTTAATATGTTGTACATAAGTTGTAGTCTTCTGCAAATATGTTTTCAGGATGCTAGTTACAAAGTTTGCTTGTTTTATGCTTTTCTCGCGATTGTCAAGGTTTCAGGAGAAATGCATTAATTGTCTCATATGTTACAATGTCTTAAAATACATATATCACATGTCGAGGAATAACTAAGTTCCTCAGAATATATGCCTACAGAAAGGTTAAAATCTTGAATTAGGTCCCAATGGTCCCTACTTCGGCCCGCTCCCGTGGTTTAGTGCTAGATTATTATCTTAAAAAAATATTCCCTGCAAAAAATATGTATATTATATCTACCTTAATTGTTAGTTATTTGTTATTATAGATAACTGTTATGAAAATGTTATCTATAATAATTGGAATCCCTTTTTTAATTAATTATTCTTAATCAACTTACTGTCGCTATAAGGAATTGACTTTCGATATTGCTCATATTGCTCATATTTTGTTTTGGTTTTTTGTATTTGTTTGGGTATGT
This sequence comes from Cheilosia soror, assembly GCA_949372485.1. Classification (NCBI taxonomy): domain Eukaryota; kingdom Metazoa; phylum Arthropoda; class Insecta; order Diptera; family Syrphidae; genus Cheilosia; species Cheilosia soror. The sequence continues at coordinate 37,692,820 of OX443561.1, forward strand.
CTTCTGTTTCCAAATGTAGACCAGTATCAAAATTAAGCCCCCCGACTCTAAACGTCATAGTGTAATAAGAACTGCTTCAGGTTATTGATCGTTATGTTGCAAGTTGCTGCAATTGGTGTTCTACTTCTTTATCTTTTAGCGTTTTCACTACATTACACAATTTTATTCGAAAAGTCTATTCTGTAAGAAGACTCTATTCAAGGAGTAGCTATATTTACAATTTTACGGAAAACAGTGCGTTATTTTTAATCGAAAAAAGCAGCATACCTATAATGCATTACCAATTGACCAATTTACAAGCGTTTTTTATGTTTATCAGGGTTATTAACCATCGTGCAGTGTTTGTATTTTGTGTCGCAGATACGACTATAAAAGAAGAAAAAAATCGCTTGGATTCCGCTTTCTTTCACTAGTAGTAGAACTAGTCATTACCGCTTCCAAGGTACTGAAAAAACGCGGTACGCAGCCGTGTAGACACATCTTAAACTGTTAACCAAAATAAGACGGATTGTATTTTTTTAGTAGCGTAGCGGTGGGGTATAGTTCTAATAATATTTTTGGTGTCCATATTAGATTTTACGAACTCAAAATTGCGAAATTTTCAAATATCTTGAGAATTAGAGAATATTTAGGTGAGAGTTTAACATGATTATTAAGGCCCAAGTCCTGAAGTTTTGCATACTGTTAAACATGCTCGTAGGCGCACTCTCGAAGAAGTTATTATTAAATTGTTCTAAAAATTCACAAAAAAAGATGTTTGCTGGACATAACCGCCTTGAAGTGGAATTAACACAGTTTTTTAATTGCTGGTCGTTTGCGTATCGAGTCCAAGAACGCTGATGACATTCGAATTCGATATCAAAAAATATAAATTTCGCAATTTTGGGACTAAGTTTGAACATTTAGGGCAAGTATAGTTGCCTCAGTACCATTACTGTTGTTGAAATTTGTAAGAATATTGTATAGTATACTTTAAAAGGTTCGCACCCAAGTAATGGAAACCAAGTTTTTAGGTACTAAAAGCTGCGGTTTGTTTTTGTGGTCCTCGACGAGGTGCACTTTAAACAAGAATAGGTCCATTGTGCTTCCATTGAAAAGTGGTGTTTACACTGGGTAGGGGTTATCTCACGGATTATTTTTGGCAATTTATTATTTCGCCATAATCATTTCGCAGTTTGTTGTGTTGCTTTTAATTTATTTAAAATTTCATCAAATCGCAATTTTTGTTAGGCAATCTTTCATTTCACTTTGTAATCAAAACATCATTTCGCATTTTTCATCTCGCAAATAATAAGAAATTTCGCGGCGAAATTTATTATCATGTAATAGATTGTAAAACAAAACATTTCGCGAAATAATACAATGCGAAAAAGCAAAATGAACTACATACTAATACTATACTTAAAAAATTAAAATTCCTCTTTTTGTTCTGAATTCAATTCAAATTTGCGAAACAAGTAGATACTATGGCGAAATAAACACGTAGCAACATAATTCAAAGACGGAATGAGAATTTGCGAAACAAGTATTGCGAGATAAACTAAATGCGAAATAAAATTTGCGAAATGAATTTTGTCGAAAAGACCGGCACCCGTACACTCACTGCTTGCTCCTGGAATTCTGCAAAAAGAGTATATATATACTCAGAGCCAGTCTTTGGGCATGCCTAGCAATTGCATATGTCCGCTTATAGTATTCATTAGAATTGTACATCTTTCTAAGCACCCTTATAAGTAAGTATCCTACCCTATACTAACTTATATACACATTTTTACAAAATACGATAATTACGATTTTCACAACCCCAAAAACACGATTTTCAGAAAAAGTCCATAACAACACTGATTGTACCAAGCATTCTACTACAATTACCTCTTTTCGACATCATTTCGCAGCAGCAGAGTACTAGTACTAGGCTTTAATGGTCAATGCGGATGCAGACTGCAGAGATCAATAGAATCTGAAGAGATGAGAAACATGAAACTATCTCTTTTACAGGCGCTGCCGTTTATATTAAAACTTGACTCTAATGTATTTGCTATTGCTGCCACATTTGTAAATAAAATCGTACTTTTTGAGAAGTGAGGGAATTTTATGTTCTTTGTTTTCGTAACTATTGTTAGTGGAGGGCATTTTTCTTTTTGTGGAGGACGGAGGACATCATCTTATAAAGGAGGACTGTCCTTCTCAAAGGAGGACGGGTGGCAAGCCTACCTGGAACGAATATGAGAAGCTAAGAGCGCTGTCATCAGCGAAGGAATGAATTGGATTCAAAGTTTCAGACAAGAGATCATTTATAAAAATGAGAAAGAGAGTCGGAGACTTGGGGAACACCAGCATTTATATGGTGAATGGAATTATTGCGAATTCTTAATATTTCTTACAAATGACTAAAAGTTCTTACTACCGTTGGGACATTCTAGTATTTTTTGCCTCAACTTTTGGTCATATGAGAATTTAAACTTTTTTCAGTTATCCTTCGATGGGTTGTCCCTTAATCTAATAGCCTCTTTACAGCTCGAGTCGTATCACGCGTTTTCTTTTGGTTTGATACTCTTTATCCTGTGAGGGATAAAGGATTTCATACCTAAGGTGATTAAACATATTTGATACCATATCAGCGGCGGCATCCACGTCGTTATCGAGGAAGCATAACGACCAGTTGAAACTCTTAAAGAAGCTGTTAAGTCCGCTCCAGTTGGCTTTCTCGTATTGGCAAACGGTTCTTTTCGGGGTTTCTTCTTTAACTTTGTGGTCGGAGGACGAGAAATTAGCTGATATGGTACCTACAGTGGTCAAACGAGCCTAGAGGCGATAATACTTCGATAGAATATTTATTAGGGTGGGTTAGTTTACTTTAATTTTTGGCTGTGCAGATGTGAATTGCAACCTTAATGGACATAATCCTCCCTCTAGCCTTGAACTCGAAAACGATATTTCGTGTAACTGATGGATCACTGATCGCGTTCTCTAACAAGCTCTGTAGGCCGCTTGTAGCGAACTGTCGATAATAATCTGACCAAAAGCTGAAACTGTCGCGTCGTTATGTGGCTACCACCTAGAAGGTATAGTTAGTGACATCGATGCAGAGAAATACGTCCCCGGGAACTGCGTCTACTGAGGGATTTAGTTCCCACCTAGTGGGAAATAAAACCACTTTCTTGAAGTGGACTTAGTTCCCCTGTAAGGCAGGAATCTCTGATTGGTTTTATTTCCCTTTCAATATACCTACCCAATTTCGCAGATACTGCAAATTTGACAGTAAACCCAAGCAAGGGGTTGCAGGGAGGCAGCATGCCCACCCATATATTAAACTGTTGAATGTGTACTAAGTTTCAATAAGAAAGTGGACTTAGTGGACCCACCTTACATGGGAACTAAGTCCACTTCAAGAAAGTGGTTTTATTTCCCACTAGGTGGGAACTAAATCCCTCAGTGGACTTACATAGTTCCCGGGGACTTATTTCCCTGCACCGACTGGTGACATCCATAGCAGCATGTTGTAAGTTTCTTAGGTTGCATTCGGTATGCTGTCTAAAGAGTGAGCTGTTCGCAATTTAGTCACCTTTTCTCAATTTTAGTTCCTTCCCTTCTACCAAATTGCCTTCATCTGGGCAAATTCTACAAATTACTCCATCAAATCAGGTATACCCTTCAACATTGATTAGTTATCCTGTCAAATTCAATTTCCGCGTCTTTAATTTATCTTCTAGCATTTTTCAAAATAGAATTTCATTACCGATCTTCTTTTAGTAGTCATTACAACGCAAACCTGTTCCATTGCATGCTAAATTCATCATCGAAATGCATTGAGAAAAAAAAAACACAAACTCATCGTTATAATCCTATAGAAAACTATCCCCCTTCGAACATATTTCTTAGGGTTGGAGCTTTTCCTTCTAATATTTGCATCCTTTGCAGGTCCTTCGCAATCAATCGCTCGACTGAGCACAATCTTTAATCAGTCGAATTGATTCAATTCCACGGTCCCAAGAAATTGCATTCCCCTTCCCATTCCCATCCATTGCGTGCGCGTCTTTGTACATGTTTCCATCATTCCATCTCGCTTCAGTATAAAGGATATCAGTATCCCAAACGAATCTTCAAAGTGAAATCAAGGAACATTCCTTTCTCTGATCCACGATTCTTATCATTAAAATCCACCATCCGGGACGAGTATAAAGCTACCCTATACCAGTTGCCTTCTTCTTTTTTTTTTTTTGTGATGCCCCATCACGTTCTCTGCTACACCGTGTCACTCTTCTTTCGAGGAATCGCGGATTATTGAATCGGACATTGTATCTGAAAAGCGAAGAATTTCGAAGGAAAAAAAATAACGAAAAAGCGACGCAACCATGTACAGATGCAATCATCCATTCAACTGTGTGAAAGTCAAACTTAATCGTTTGGAAATAACTTAATTTTTCGTGAGGGTGTCTTATCCAGAACACATTTATCCGCCGCCATCCCTAAGTGACAGCAAAAGTCCATCAAGCGCTGAAGATCAACGATAAAGCTCAATAATGTAGAAGAAAAAAAAATTAAAATAAAAAAATCCAATCGCCAAGATTTCTATTCATTGGACGCGTCCTCTTTTGCATGCTGTTAAGGTTAGTGTATTCGAATTGGAGAATTTTAGAATGTAGAGTATAGGGTGGCTCGAATAACACAGGATTACAATCTGACATATTGAATTTCTACAGTAATCTCTACGAGTAGGTAGATGGATTGGTTTAGATGAATCCAGTCATCACTTTCGTGATCGATTTGAAGTCGCAGTTAAAATTTAAGATGTCTAATTTGCAAGAAATGTTTCAAATATTTTATAGGGTGGATCGTTATAAGTTCATCGTTTATGATAAAGCCATTAAAGGCTTTCTTTTACCCTGACTGATGGTCAAAAATGCACGAGTCTCCAGCACATGGGCGAAAATTGAATTCTTCCAGAAGCTTCGTGAACCTCATCATCATCATCATTTTCAATGGTCCGCTTGTCCATTAAGTGGGTCGCGGGTGTAGGTTGCTCAAGTGGACCCTCCATAGCTCTCGATCCTCCGCCATCGACTCTAAATCATCAAGGGCAATCCCCATACGGGTAGAGGAGAGATTATGAATTTGATCTAAACACCTCATCCTTGGTCTACCTAGAGGACGCCTACCCGATGGTACGGATTTCATAGCACGTCGTGCAATCCTGTTCGGGGACATGCGTTTAACATGTCCAAACCACTGAAGCATTGATCGCTCCGTCCGGAGAAGTAGCTGCTCGACATTGAGTTCCTCACGTATTCTGGTATTTCAGATGCGATCTCTACGGGTCACACCAGCAATACCACGGAGAAATCTCATTTCGGCAGCTTGTATCCGCGATCTTATTCTTTAAGTCATTACCCAAACCTCATGACCATAGGTAAGAGTTGGAACAAACGCCGAATTAAAGACTGACAACTTAGCTTTGACACCAAGCTCAGTCCTCCTGATAACAGAATGACCAAGCTGTCTCCAAATTGACCTAGCCTGACCAATCCTACAGGAAAACTCGGCATTGCTCCTTCCATCACTCGTGAATAAGACCCCGAGATACTTCAACTTCTCCACCTGTTTCAATGGGTGCGCGTTTAAGTTCAGTCTGAGAGGATCCAAGGATGACCAAGTGATCAGCGAAGAGCAAATGACTTATCCTCAGATCTCCCAATTCGAAACGAGATTGAATGGCTCTCAAAAGAGAACCGTCAACTCCATACTCCTGTAATACACTCCAGAGTTTACCTCGAGGGACTCGGTCATATGCTTTCTCCAAATCTACGAAGCAAGCGTAAACAGGTGTAGCATACTCCCAAGCCTTTTCAAGTACCATTTTGAGAGTGAATAACTGGTCGGTTGTGCTTCTGCCGGGACGAAAGCCGCTCTGCTCATCTCCTAATCATGCCTCGACCACAGCTCTGCAACGCGTTTCCAGCACATTGGCAAAAACTTTTCCGGGGAGACTTAAAAGTGATATACCCCTGTAATTGGAGCAATTCCTTTTATCCCCTTTCTTGAAAAGGGGCACAATCACCCCAATCTGCCAATCGCTGGGTGTTTCGCCGCATTCCCAGGCCACTTTAATGACACTAGAGAGCCATTTGACTACCTCTTCACCTAAGGCCTTTAGCATTTCTGGCCGGATTTCATCCACTCCGGCAGACTTGCCAGCTTTTAGCGATTTGATCGCAAAAGTGACTTCCTCTACCGTGGGACTACTTTCCGCCCTGCTTAAGGCGATAGATGTGTCATCCTCAATGCTCTGGATTGGATTGAGCAATTCGGAAAAGTGCTCGCTCCATCTACGCAAGATGTCCTCCTCATTAGAAAGAAGTGCACCATCTTTGGATTTGACTCCTTCGATAATGTTCCACTTCCTTCCTCTAAGACGGCGGATGGTCTGCCAGAACACCTTGCTTGCAGATCTGTGATCACGGACCAATTTTTCGCCGAACTCCTTCCAAGACTGTTCTTTGGCTGCTTTAACAGCCAATTTGCAAGTTCTTCGCGCCTCAATGTACCGGTTTCGAGAAGGAGAGTCCCCCAAGTGAATCCACACCTTGAAAGCCTTCTTCTTCTCTCTGATAGCTTCTTGAACTCCGGGTGTTTTAAACCACGCAGTTCTTTTCTCACCACCAGCCGTGAACCTTAAATTCCAATATCTATAAATCCCTGTTTAAGGCCATGAAGCCTTTTATTTAGCTTACACACGCCCGCTGCCGTGATCATATCAAAGCTATCAAGCTGCGCCATGTACATATAAGCTCATCTAACTGGTCATTAAAAAGGGCAGTTTTGATGTCAACACAAAATTCTCTTCAACAAAATGGATTCGCTCTGATAGATGCGAATCCAGCAACTGGGCTCTTTTTGAGTGAATTCTCGGACCACTATCCGGCCTTCGCAACGCCGAATCTTGATGATTACCTTTGATGGATTAACCTTAGACAACTACTTGTTGTTAATCACTTTTCTATTGTCTGGGAGGAATTCGAAATTCCATGTCATATTTAGATGACGTGCATCGGTTTCCTCGTTAATTTCTACTTTCCGGTTTCAAGCTTTATAACCTTCGGATTCGAAACATTACCTAACTCCGCGAGTATTTTTAATATGTTTATTAGGTAGCTAGTCGTTGTAGAGACTTCGCTTTTCTTGTAGCTACGAATCTGCAATATTTACCAGTGCAACCTCCACCGCATTAAAAACCTCAAGAAGACTTTTAGCTCCGATCTTCAGTTACTGGTAGAACGACGAAGTCAGAACCTTGAGATCAAACTGTTTCCACGACCGAAGCAAATCCCAGTTATCCAGAGGAAGGCCAAAGCCTCGACTAGATTTATTGAAGACAAGGTGCTTTAATCAACTCTGCGATGGAATAGACCTAAGCCCCTCCAGGTATATCTATAAGCCATCGTAATAATGAAGCTAAAGGGTAATTTAGTTCTCCAAAAATATCCTGCAAGACCGTAACTGAGGGCTATAGTAGAGCAATTTTTCTTACACAGGCCGTCTACTTTGATCATCATCACAAGAGATATAAGCTCGGAAGGCATCCCTGCAATCACTCTAAAGGAAATATACAATGACATCTCGAATAAGTACAGATGGCAACTTTTTTTTGCAAGTATACTGGTTGGTACCAAAAAGAAAAAGAGCTCACAGAGGGTGGTCGATCTTCGAATCGGCCAATATGTCTGCTAGATGCAATGGAAAAATCCCAAAAACGCATCCCAGACTGCTCGAGGTTGTAGCGAATAAAGGAGCTTTGTCAGGCAACAGCATTGGAGAAGTTGGAAAAGGGAGACAAAGAAATATTGCGGGATAGGGGCGGTATAGAGACATTAAAAATATTCTAAACTCGGCGAACTATTCATGCTTTAAGAGATCCCTGGTCAGAATGTAAACGCCATACAACCTACAGAATATAGTCACAATCTTCCTGTCATTGAAGCAGACAGAGGAAGTTGAAGTACCAGAATGAAGACGGCGTTAAGTACTACGACTTTAGTCCTGGAGTGTCACAAGGCTAGGTTCTTGGGCCTTTGCTGTAAAATATATTGTCGTGTCTGCGGAGCCAATCACATCCACGAGATAGAGTTCGCCACGGAAAAAAAAGTTATCAGAATCATAAAATTCGCTAGAGACTACAGGTCTAGAGCCAGGTGATCACAAAACCTAGTATTTCATGACAACCGAATTCAAAAGACTGTGGAATATGGTAATTTGCGGACTGGGAAACAAAACCATTAGGTCTGAGAAGTCACTCACGTATATACCCTACGAGTAATGCTCGGCAACAGCATCGTTACCAAAGGGGTAAAAGATGAAGAAAATGCGGCATCATAGCAATGCGGCAAGGCAAAATACAGATAGACCCATAAACTGATCCCCATCATCGAGGTCTGGTTAAAGAAAACACGAGGAACTGCAATGCAACTACCAACTTACGCATGTCCTGTCCAAGCACGGCGGGGAATATCAAAAATATAACCACGAAGGCTCGTTTTCTGTTTCGAATGCAGGTAATTATGCCATACTGAAGGCGCTTTGCAGGGGCAGAGCGAACTGATCAAGCCTACTTACCCTCAGCTTCTAATAAGTCATTGTATGTAGAGGTCGGAAGACGACTAATGTGAGACAAATGCTCATTTATAATGAGCTTACATGAAGAGCGGAGAAGAATTGAAGATCCGAAGTGGCAGATGAAGATGACTTAGCTAGCATGAGTTCCTAACCAGATCCACAAAGCCCCGGCAGTCCCGCGGGTAAAGTGGTAGAAAAGTGGAGATGTGTTGCTTAGTATATACGAGGAGAGACATATCTCGGGAATAGTGCATCCTATAGCTGGAACGGACTTCTGGTATATTTGAAGATTGCACTCTTGTTGGACGCATCCATCAAAGGCAGGCATATGTACAACATAAAAATGGACAAGATGCCAAAACTGGACCTCTGTACCTACTCTGTACAACTCATCTCATTTCATGTTGGTTAGTTTGATAGATGCTTGTCTGTCATCATCAATGATGGCTCATTCTGCTAAATCGACTGCGACTCCTGTTCCTTCGACTCAGCTCTGGTTTTAAAGCGTTGACATGCAATTTTACCTTTTTGGTAGGATTTTTAGTAAGACATAATTTCTGCAGTATTTCTTAGCCGCGAGTTTCGTAATACATTTTTTTTCGAACAGCTTTGCGCTCTTCTTTTCTTCCCTGCCAAAAAAATAAACGGCTTTTCTTTGGTCCTTGCGTGCAGATTTGCAAAATATGCCTCTTGCTTAGTCATGGGTTTCTTCTTTGTGGTCGCCTAGCACATTTAAAAGGATACTTCTGATGGCTTTTTAAAAGACTAAAGAAAACGAGCGGTGTCGGCAAAATGGCTCTGACAGTGTCTTGCTATCGCCGCCTTTCAACGTCATGCAGGTATCTGGCCAGAATCTACTACTATAGGTAGTATGGGCCTTAAGTCGGTTGCAATGGAATCAATCTCGCTAACCGTATTTTGAGTGTGGCACATCCGCGTTTGCTTACCAACAGTATTACCAAACTTGACCTCTTTTCCTTGTCTCATATTGAAATCGCCAAGTACGAGAAGAACACTTCTCTATTTATGTTTTTATCGCAAATGTATCCCTTTCGCAGGCTATTTGCCTGAGGTTACCGGTACACCGTCGTATGCTCCTTTTGAATGACATCTGAAACGCATTAGAGCCGACCAGGCCAACATAGATTTGCCGTCTTCACCCTCACCAGATGTATTCGGCTGCATCGTAAGACGCGTGGAACACATTAGCAAAGCCACCTCAGACTTTCGTAAGTCCCAAATTCGATGTTGCTACCAACCTAACGCGCGATTCTTTTCAGCTTTCCCCACCTTAAAACGCAAATCTGCAACAGTCAACTTGATGCATTCAATTTTTGTTTGTCCACCTTTGATAAAGTTGCTGTCGTTTGTTTTCAATCTGTTTAAGCTGTTGAAGTTGCTCCTCCAATACGGCAATACCACCCTTTGGACAAGATAAACAAAAGAAATTACCCACCCTATACTGTGTAGAGTTAGATATGAAGGCGTCTGGCAACAGATTCGTTTCTTTCTTCCCAAAGGCGAAATTGAAATTTAATTACAAGCAAAACAATTGCCGAACGAACGGAAGGAATTCTGCAATCTTTCTTTCTTTCCTATCCCTTCTTTATTCGTTTTCTTCTGCTTTCGGTGTGTTTGTTCGTTTCTTAAATTTTTAATGAAATTTCCAAGCGTAGACTCTGCACCCAGAGATGTGCTGCCGTTCTGCCGTGCTGCTTGCTGTTGCTGCTTTGCTGATGTATTTGGTAAATTGAAATTTCAATTTCGGGTGATTTGACTGGGATTAGATTGAGATTTGTTCTCACATGACCAACAATTGAGGTCGAATAATACAGCCCCAGCATCGAAACTATGCCATGGGCGGGATTAATTTGTTTTGTGTCGTTTGAAATTAATTAATTTATTGTGTATGGTTGTAATGAAAACATAATATATTTGACATTTTTTGATCAACAAATGGATTAAGAAAACGGTATCATCAGTTTTTTTTTGTATATGAGTGACAGCTCACCGAGGGACTTACTGTGCCACACTTGGACTCATTTGTGGTTGTGATATCATTTTCTTCATGGGGTTCTCCATCCCGATATGTAAAGATCAGAAGGCATCAGAAAGTTCGTACTTAGGTCATGGACGTACAAACTTCCAAGAGTTCTGTTCGTCAAGTGACAGAGAGACTCGGTCAGTGATATAGAGGATGTGAGTGTGAGATGTTTCCTCGTTGATTTAAGATTTAGTTAATTTTGTTTTTTTTTTTAAATACTTCTCCCGGGAAAGGCAAACCTATAACGCTTCATCAGCGCCCCGAGATGCTTGCAGATGTATGTCAGTTCTGCACTCAAATTGCTGCAAATTGTAGTCTTCTGGAATTATATCCCCAGGAAGCGAGTTCCAAAGTTTGCTTGTCCTGTAACAGAAGGAGTTTTGGAAAGATGATGTCCTCGCGGTTGTCAAGTGTACTGTATCGTCATGACATGAGCAATAGCAGCCTGTCTTGTGGGGCGCCCAAAAGTTGCATTTCGAGGGATAATGCCCTTGAGTTCCTCGGAACATCTACCACGGAAGTGCCTATAGAACAAGCATAGGTCAGCGACTTGTCTTCTGTGCACCAACGGTTGCAGATTCGATGTGAGTGTAGGGTCTCCAATAAGTCGAACTGCTCGTCTCTGTATGCTGTCAAGTAGATTAAGTGAATGTTTTGGGGCCGAGCTCCATATATGGGAGCAATATTCCAGGCCTGGTCTAACCTGTGCTTTGTAGAGAAGGAGAAGTTGCTTGGGGCTAAAGTACATCTTTGCTCTAAATAGGTAGCTCTAATTAGCGGACGCCGATCTTGCGATATAGGATATGTGGTCCTGCCATGTGATTCCTGAATTGACTGTGACTCCTAGAAGGTGCATTGAGTCCTTGGGATGGATTGGATGGTCATCCATTTGGATCTGAGGAACTGTTGATGCATTTTTCCTGGAAAATGTTGTGAGCTGTGTCTTGTTTGCATTAAATACAACCAAGTTGTCTTTTCCCCACTTTAAGATTTTGTCCAGATCACCATTTAGAGAACTAATTTGTTCACATCTCTGACTGTGTGATGTAGCCGCATTCACAGGCCCACTGTTCGAGATAGAGGATATAAGAGTGCTGTCATCAGCAAAGCTGTAGATATTATTATTTGTCGATCCAAGCAAATCGTTGATGTGGAGAAGAAATAGAGTTGGGGAAAGAATAGATCCTTGGGGCACTCCTGCATTTATAGCAAACGAATTAGATGATACACCATCTACAACAACTTGGATCGATCTTCCCAGAAGAAAATTTTGCATCCATCCGCAGAGTTGTTGTGGTAATCCACAAGACGCCAACTTGCCTAATAGGGCTCTATGCCTGACTCGGTCCAGAGTCAAATGCCTTTGATATGTCCAAGGCTACGGCTCTGGATTCGCCGTGTTGTTCAATTGCTTGCGTCCATAAGTGCGTTACGTAGCTTAAGGTCTCCAGTGGAACGACAGCTCCGAAATCCGTATTGCCTGTCACTTATTAATCGGTGGCCTTCTAGATATTTCATTATTTCGACATTTATTGCCTTTTCCATAACTTTTGAGAGCATTGAAATAGTTTTGTGGCAGACATTTCCTCCCTTTCTTTGGAATATGTTGAATGCGAGCGGTTTTCCAGCAAGAAGGAAACGTCTTCTGGGAGTACGACATGCTAAACAGCTTACATAGTACAGGTGCACAGCTCTTGAGTACTATAGCCGGAATTCCGTTGGGTCCCGTTGCCTTATTGCAATCTAGTTCCTTAAGGATGCGTTGAATTATTCGAGGCCGAAATTTCACTTCTGCCATCGATGTTTGCACCCTCGGGATATTTGGTGGCTCTAATTGTGCAGATTCTAGGGTGGTGTTCAGTGAAAACATGCTAGCGAAAAGGTCTTTCATTAGGAGTTGTTGCTAGCGTGCCATCTTCTTTTACTAGAGGTGGAAAGGAAGAGCAACTAAAGTTAGAACTGATTGTCTTTGCCATGGACCAGAATGCGCGGGAGCCGTTAGGACATCCAATTACTTTGTTAGTGACTCTTTCGTTGTAAGTTGTCTTCGCCGATTCAATAATTAGGTTGCATATATTTCGAAGAATTATGAATTCTGATCTTTTTTGCTCCGATGGGTTTGACCGCCATTCACGGAAAGCCTTGTTTTTCGCTGCGGTAATTCGCTTGCATTCTTTGTTAAACCAGGGTTTATTTGAAGCTGGTTTTTTGATGCAATGTGGAATATAAAGTTCCATACCGAGTAAAATCATTTCGTTTACGGCTTTTGCGCACATATTGACATCGGTATCTCTAAAGCACATATCAGCCCATGGCAACGAACCGAAGGAATTACGCAGCTCGTCCCAGTTAGATTTACTATAATTCCAAATCAGACGATGGCGATCCTGGTTCGCTCCAATTGGTGTCGGTAAAGAGAGGATAGCAGATATTAGAGCATATCATGATCCGAATTCCCTAAGGGAGCAGATATTTTTATATAATAATTATCATGGTTTCTTATAGAAAGTTATGACCCATTAGAGCCCCTATATCAACTTATTAGACATCGATGTCTTATTGTACTTTAGAAGTTTGTTGGACCGGCTTCCGTTTCTGACCAAAGCTTCCGTGATGCTTCACAGATCGTTAATTCCATCCACCTGATGATGTTGGTTTTCATTCGAATCTTGTTCTTTACTCGTTCTCTAAGATTGCAGTATCGCGATCAAGTAATCGCAAACTAAATTAATAGCATCGACTGCGATATGATTTACGAAATTGATACTTGTTTTGGGTTCTCGCCAAAGAAATACTAGCTTTGAACAACACGTAATAGGGGGTGTTAGATTGTAGTACATACTAAGGAAAACCAAGGCAAATCGTGTTTCTTGGAGGCAGAAGTCGGCCAACGACAATCACGGTTCCATAAGGAGCTACAACAAAACGAGGTTCATCGGTCTATGGACATAATAAGCTGCCGGTATGATAATGGATTGCACTTAGGCATTTGCAAATATTTAACGGCAGTTTGGACAATGCAATATGAGAACAGAACTTTAGTTCCCTGTCGCAAAATGCCTTTCCCGAAAAACGTAGTTTTAAAAAAAATGTAAAGCTATAATACTTATAAACAGCGCTAAGATATGGTTGCATATAGATATAAGTTCTGCATTAAATTAAATTGCTGTAAGTGACTATTTTGGGGCCGAAGTCTAACCCGTGCTTTATAGGGAAGCAAAAGATTGGTGGATATAAAGGCGGGGAGGTAAGACGTCCCAAAACGTCCAGAAAAACACACTAAAAGAGCCAAAAAAACGTCTTCAAAAACGACCCAAGAACATAAAAAAAAAGCGCAACTTAAAACACCTGAAAAATTGTCTCATAAAATATCATTAAAAGACCCTAAAATATGCCTCAAAAACGCTCAAAAAACATCATAAAAAGCGATGAGAAAACGCTTTAAAAATTCCCTAAGAGGGCCTTAAAGGTCCAAGAAGTATCTTCCAAAACTAACGAAAAAACTTTCCAAAAACACCCAAAAAAATGCGCCATAAAAATGTCCTAAAATGCTCCCCGAAACGCTGGAAGGATCCCTCAAAAAACGACCTGATAGAGTTACATATGTAAGAGTGTAGAAATATGGTCTAATTGCAGACCAAGATACTATTTTGAAACGTCACTCCATTGTTGAGTTGAAATTTTTACTCTACCTTTACCGGAACGATACGTTTGACCGTAAAACTTTAGTTCATAAATGCAAACACAGCATTTCGTATAGTTGATTGTAAAATAAAAGCCTGTAATGTGATACAAAAGCCTGTAAATGAACATTTTCAAAAAGCCCGTACTTTTTACGGGCTTGCATTCATTCCAAATCATACACCGACCACAGGCAGACGGGTTGCAATTACAATTACGGTCTTTTGGAAACGGGCTTTTAGATTGCAGGCAAACATGCCCAACCCAATTTTAACGGATCGCCTAAAATGTAACCCAGTGCAGCTGAGGCAGATTGAAGGTGCCGAAAATATTAATGCCAACACTCCCGGGCAGACTAGTTTTTGATTCCAACTGGAAAAAAAACGCAAAAGCGGAAGTCCTCACCTTGGGTGGCGCATGCAGGTGGAGTACGCAACTCGATGCAATGAACCAAAAACGCCCCAGGTACAGTCCTAGACTTACCTAAGTAAGTAAGAACCTCATAATTATGGACAAACTTCACATAATGCATTTTTAAATATGTATGCTTTCGGTTCGATAACCTTCCTGTTATAGGCACACTGCACACATTTTTAAAAAATGTGCACGACTGGGTCGCACGAAACTTTTTCGTTTATTGCGAATCTCGCAGGATCTCTGAGTCATTTCAGCAAATTTTACGTTTAAAATGATTTCCACTTAAGATGTACGCAGGTTTAATAACTGAACGACTTCTTTTTACCGTCGCCAGGTTGGTATTGAAAATGGGCTATGTCGGTCAAGTAGTTCTGTTACCTCCCATACAAAACCACTATTAGACCCACGTCTCTCCCTGTCTGTTGAAATCACGATAGCGTACGAACGAATCGACTTGTCGGTCAAGTAGTTCTGTTACCTCCCATACAAAGCCAATATTTGACCCATATATCTCTGTCTGTTGAAAGCACGATAGCGTCCAAACGAATCGAGTTAGGTGAATGAAATTTTGTGAGACGACTTTTTTTACCCGTCGTTAGGTTGGTATTGAAAATTGTCTATGTCGGTAAAGTAGTTCTGCTACCAACCATACAAAACTAATATTAGACACATACCTACCTACTAACTCGCATGGCAAACATTTTGCATGACTTTTATGCAGTGGAGAATAAATATCCAAGCATCGGCCAGGCCGATGATAACACTTTGTTTTAGAAATAGTCATAAAACGGCGATATTCGAGTTCTCTGAGAAAAACTAAGTAGGTACGTGATCATGTTTAGAATGCTTATATTGTCTCAAATATGTATTAAGATCAAAATCGTTGGAGCGGTTTTTTGTAAAATTACCTATGCTAACAAATGTTAAAACTTTGGACTCGAAAAGCACTGTTATTAAACTGTCTAGCTGAAAACTGAGGCCCTTATTGTGATTGTCGATCAACGATCGTCACGACAATTGTCGATTGATTTTAGCTATTTGTACGCACACAATTTGTTTACTTCCAAGAGAAAGCATATCGACCAGATATTTGTAATCGACTACAAGCGACTGTCAAATCGACAAAAATATCAATCGCAATCGACAATCACAGTTATCGATCGATCGACAGTTGTCGCTCAACGATCAACTATCGTCACTCACAATAGGGGCCTGAGTACGAAGTATTCTTCAGGATAAAAACATTACCTAGCAGTTACATTTTTATCCAAATCGAAAATGGCGTTTTCGAGATATGAACAGTTTTTTTTAAAGTACTATTATTAAGGATTTGGGTGGATATCAAAAGACTTAGTCTTTTTAGAGAAAAACTGAATTTCCTATCACGTAGCAATGACGATAGTATCTTAAAAATAAGTTTTGTTAAAATCGTTTGTATCGTTTTCGAGAAAAAGCCATTTTTCAAAAGTGCCGTTGCTGGACTTTTTAGTGAAAAACTGGGTATGCAGTCATGTTAAGCATACCTACATTAACTCAACTATCAATTTTAGTTCAAATCGTTATAGACGAAGAGCTAGCAACGTTTTTTCTCAAGTCATTTTAGCATTGCTGTAACTTTGTGAGCTTAGTTCGGGGTGACTACTGAACACGAAAATATATTTCTGGCAGCGCTGCGTTGGTTTATATATTAATGCCATAACCTCTAAAGGGCAAAAAATTTAGGTAGGTACCTACCTCATTTTAGCAAACTTAAGATTTTGGTATGTGTTAATTTATGACCGATGTAGACAGAAAATGCAATTGCCATATCAGTTTGCCGGTTTTAAAGTGCAAAAAAGGTAAACATTTAAGTCATAATAGCAAAGTCAAATTTTTGATATTATGTTAGAGATATTCGCCCATATTCCCGTTGGCGTTTGTCGTATACGACTCATGTTCCGTGTCGTTGCAAAATGATGTTCAGGTTTTTTTTTTAAACTTTTGTTAACTATTTTATTTTATTTTCTATGTGTTCACCATTATTTCAATATTTCAATGTCTCAAAAAAGTTAAAAACACCGACTAAAAAACGAAGTGAAATATGAGTCGTTTACGACAAACGCCAACGGTAATAGGGGTGATTATCACTCTACAAATTCCTCAAAGCTAAACCAAAACTCCGGTTTCATCATATACCAAAATCTTTAAGTTTGCTAAAATGAGGTAAATTTCTTTCACTTTTGAGGTTATGGCATTCCAATATAAACCAATGCAGCGCTGTTACAAATGTATTTTCGTGTTCAGTAGTCACCAGGAACTAAGCTCACAAAGTTACAGCAATGCTAAAATGACTTGAGAAAAAACGTTGCTAGCTCTTACTCTATTAGAGCCGTTTTCGAAAAAATCTAAAACAAAAAAGAACGCCTCCTAGTGGAAAGCCCACAAACTCTAAATACGAAATTTGAAACAAATCCGTCCAAGCGTTTAAATTCCCCAGGGGGGGGGGGGGGCAGATAGACATACGGACGGACAGAATTGCGAAACTCACTTTTTTGAGTTCCCCTTTCATCGTAATATCAGAATTGATCAAAACCTCGAGTTCGAAATTTTGTACGAAAACAATATCTTTTTCTTACTATACGTATACGAAAAAGTTAAAAAAATAATTTTTAAATAAGGAGACTCCGAAACCCGTATATAGCTACTATGGGAAAGTATTCATGATGGGAACACATTTTATTGACAGCCAAGTGAACGCCAGTCGGTCAAATTAAAACTTTCTCGATAGCTATTACTTTATATTGAGATCGCAAAAGGCCATCAGGCCTGCCATCACATTCGAGTCAAGTAAGCTGTCTAAAAAAAAAATACTCTGCTCTCAAGGTAGTCTTGCTCGTTACAACCAAACCCAACTGTCTAAGTCAAACTTTGCCCTTTAGGCAATCTTACAAGAAATACACCTGCCAGCTATATAAATTCCCTGTAAACAGCTATCTTGTAAAACTGAAAATATCTAGTCAACAATGCACCCTCCCCGACATTCAAAAGGATTCAGAGCCGTGTTCTCACCGTGCGTCGGTGTCGGCATCGGAGTCGGTCGTATACAAAATTTGCGAAGCCAACAAAACTTTGCCAAAACAATCTTCGCATCCAGAATGCCCACAGTGCAAGCTAATTACTAATGTTTGCTCTCATATAACGTAGTGCGCCTCATAAAGTTGCATCACACCTACTACCCCCCCACCACCCCTTATGCAAACACAGTACTAGACTAACACGAGTATAACGTGAATTTCCGTTAACTATAACAATAAATACTAATAACAAACAATTTAAAATGTAAACACAAACAAAAGTTGGCAGTAAAATTCAAACTTGAACACACCGATATTCCATTACCACCTCATTAAGGCGCCCCCCTTACACGAGTACACACAGTGTCAGAGCTCAAGCAATGCAACAAATGTAAAGAAAGCAAGGCTCCACGCTGTACCCTGCATATAGAACCCGATTCCGGGAATAAGAGTTATTTTCTAGTTTTCATCGTTATGCTTGGAAAACTCATAACCTTAAGGAAGATTTTATGATGTTGCATAGAGACGCAGACGACGAGGACGACACAACGACCGGCCCAAGTGGGTGTGAGAGTGAGTGACTGACTGAGCTTGTCCTGGGGTGGTGGGGGCTGAATGCTTTGTGGATATTTTTCAATTTGCAACACATTGTTGTTTACTGTGCTAAACATAAGCATAGATCGAGTCTGCTTCTGAAAAGGCAGTTATGTCATCATCAACAGGGGCATCATCATTACATACAGTCACAAGGAGTTGAGTAAAAGAATATCCTCTCGAGAGATTGTATGCCGTCGTTGTCGTCGTCGTCGCCATCATCATAACATGGTCTATCCTCTCGTGATCCATAGCCGAGCACACACACAAAACAACAGCCAGTCAGTCGTCTCTTAAGTAATCGTAAAATGGTTGCATTTCATTTCCCATTCGGATTTGCATCCTACCTCTTACTCGTCGAAATTGGAACTTAAAATCTTTTCCGCACTCCAAAGGACACCCGCACTCCGACATATAGATATACGCCAGCCGAAAAGCGTCCCATCATGTCAACACTCATTGGCATTAATGTGCGGGATGTAGTCGAATGTAAAAAGGATATATCCTTGCTGAAATTAACATTCAATTTGGTCCTCGTTGCAGCGCGTTATTACTCTTGATGCTTTAGACATGTAGAAGGAAGACGTCCTTTTGCGTGTCGTGACACTTTTATTCACAGTACATATACTTGGGGGCATAAAATTGGGCGCGGGTGAGGCTGACTGAGTTGAAAGTTTGTATTGGATTTTTAAGGACTCATTGAGATGAATAGTACTTCTATCGTTAACATGCAGCACCAATGCAACATTGTCAGTCAAGAAGAATATGTTTTTATTTTGGATGGGGGAAATGGGAAACTTTAGTGTAGGAGTGGGATTCTGTAATAAAAAAAAAACCGAAACGAAAACCGCTTTCGCTTTTTTGAAAAACGAAAGAAACCATGCGAAAGCGAAAATTTGCTTGATGTAACTCCTTCAATTTTTTTTTTCTTTCTCTTCGCAAACCTTATAGAAGCAGTGCAGTTTAAATTGCATAACTTTTAGGGTAATTACATAAAGTAGCCATGAGCAACATCGCCATATTGAAGACCCACAGCTTTTATGCAGTGTAAACAGTTACTGATTCAGAAACTTTTATTTCTTTTGACACCTAAGTTATTAGAAACAGCCATAAATGGGATTTAACTGTTTAAATAATCGAAGGAAATGAAAAACGTCAATGAATAAGTTGACTTTTTTTTCGTTCCGCACGAAACGAAAATGTTTTTCGTTTTTGGAACAAAAAAAATAAAAACAAAAACGTCAATAAAATAGGTTTCGTTTTTATGCTTTGGCAGAAACGATGATTCCTTTCATTTTTCTTGTTCCATGAAACAAAATGTGTGCAAGCGAAAACGTTTGATCGTTTTCATCTTACAGAATGTCACCTCTGTTTTGCAACGGCCTAGGGTGTGTTTTTTTAAACACAAGCTATAGGAAGAGAAAGAGAGATAGGAAAGGCAAAATAGATTGTGTACCTACTGTGGATATTTTTTCACAATTTCACTTTGTCTCAATTCCGAAAATTTTGAAATCGAAATCGATTACAGTGAAATGTAGAGCACAAAAATTCATTTCCGATTTCATTTCGAGTGAAAATTAAATGTGGAACCTAGCAGGTAGGTAGGCTATTTTGACACTGACAGCAGTTTGCCCTTAGAAATCTTGACAGAAAGTCAGTATTATACCTCCACGGAATGAAATGAGTCGCTGTATGCTTGAACAAAGTTGGGAAATATTGAAAACTTATTTCCAAAGTAAGTGCTATTTGGCCCAAATTGTGGGTTTTTTGAAAATAAGTTTTGGCCGAAATTAAGCACCCACAGCGCCTGCTGTACGCAAGTTTGTGCAAAAAGTTCGTGAGACTGGTATGCTAGTGGACAACAATCATGGTCCCCGTCGTTGAGAAGCCAATGCATCCACAGAGAGTGACAGATTGTAGAGTGGTGGCATCATTAGATCAATTTTTCTTCGAAAATGTCAACCGACTTTTTTATTACTGAACATCTTTTCTTACTGAACATATTACTGAAATTAAACACATGAATTTATACGACCTCTGGTTGATGCAGGATAGCGCGCCATGCTACGCAGCCCTGCCACAATCAAAACCAAATTCCCAAATTGTGTTATCAGCCGTCTTGGCGATATTAATCGGCCGCCTCGGAGTTGCGATTTCACCCCTTTGGATATTTTTTTTGTGGGGAACCGTGAAGGACTGATGTTATGCCAATAATCCGGAAACGATACAAGCACTTAAGGCCAATATCATCCAAGCAATCCGTGAGCTACATCCCGAAACCATCAACAAGGTCTTGGAAAATTGGAGTGACAGAATGGACTAGTGCGAAGCCAGCCGAAGCAGCCACTTGAAGGACGTTGTGTTCCATAACTAATGGGAATGTTTGCTCTTACTAATACAGCCATAATGAATGGAAAACAACTTTTTGTTCATTTTATTGCATTTTTAAAAAGAAACTTGTATTTTGCCCACCCTGTACATAGCAGAATTGGCTTTTCGAGTTTTTTCTCAAATTGTTTGCACTAGTCATCAGCGAAATTAAGGGCGCTCTATAGAAAAAGGATCGGTACCAGTGTTGTCACTTCTACCACAATGTGGTAGATCTTCCACAATTTCTTAATATTTTTGCAATCTACCACAACTACCACTGCACCCAAAAATTCTACCACGTTTTCTTATTCCAGTGTTGAATATTTTATAGTTCTCTATGCTTTCATACGGATAAGAAAATGAAAGCGAGGCGCACTTTTGATGGATATTTTTTTTTATCATTCGTGTCGTCATTAACATCTTCAGTCTACAGTTTCATATCCCAGCAAAACAGGCAATTTCTATTTCGTTCGCTAAGAAGATTCTGTTCCTTAGTGAGTTCGATTAAGAATTTCGAGCGATAGATTGACATTTGACGCCCTGGACATTGACGCCCTATGTTCGTGTATCCAATTAGTTTTCACGCGCGGTTTTGTATCCTTTACAGTAGGTGCAATCGTGCAATGTGGTTTTCGGCGCAGCAGACCAGATATGAGAAGCGTACTCAAGTTTGAGGCGAATTACCGCCTTATATGTTATATATTGTAGATCAAAAGGGCTAACATATTTCTTGCACCGTTTGAGGCAACCTAGACATTTCGCAGCGTTCTTGAAAACTTCATGTATAGGGTCGTTTCTAACGACGTGTTTCATGGACGCACATACCGAAAATGGAAAGTCTTTCGGTTTCGAAAATATAAGAGCCATTCATTGATAATGGCTGAAGGTTATTGGTTTTTTCTTTAGGGATAGCAAACAGAATTTAGGAAGCTTATTTTTAAACTCCACCCTATTGGCTAAACCTTTTTTATAATGTCATCAAGGTCAGAATTTAATGAGTTTAACATAATGTTGTCGTTCCACTTTTATGCCCGAAGAGCAATTACGTGAGTCCTGGAATAAATATGAGTAAGTAAGTCAAGGGAAAAATTGGATTAGAAGTTGCAGACAAGAGATCATTTATAAAAATGAGAAAGAGAGTCGGAGACAGAACGGAGCCTTGGGGAACACTAGCATTTATGTGGTGAGTTTCAGACGTGAAACCATCCAAAACAACTTGAATTGAGTGGCCAGGAATTTAGTTTCTAATCCATTGAATAAAAGTCGCATCGATCCCATAAGCACGCATTTTTGACAAAAGAGCTTGGTGTCAAACTCTGTCAAATGATTTTAAAATATCAAGCGCAACAATCTTTATTTCACCAGAGTAGTGGAGAGATTGTTCAAGCTTTCCGGTGAGAAAAGTCATCAAATCATCGGTGGATCTGTTGCCACGAAAACCATACTGCCGGTCATTGAGAAGTTTCCGTGATTCAAGATATTTCATAAGCTGAAGATTTGTGAGGGTTTCTATGACTTTAGAAAAGAACGGACGTAAGTGCTATGGGTCGGTAATTGGTGGGAGAAGAAGAACCACCTCTTTCAGGGACGCGCTGGAGTTGTTTTCCACTTACTCGGGAAGAGTCCAGAAGAATAGGACAGATGATTATATTCATTCCAGCTGATGAAAGTTCTAGGAGAACTTATCCGACCATAGTGATTGGTGGGATCGCACATTACCTATACATATTTGCTGATTTTTCTGTGACTAATTGCAATGGTGCATATAAACTTCAAATCTACCACCCATTTCTCAAATCTACCACTCTTTTCTCCTTCCAATCTACCACATTTTTGAAATCCCAAGTGACAACACTGATCGGTACCTAATTCGCTGTTACGCTCACGTAGTTGGTTGAGATCACTCTCCAATCGTGGGTGCTATCTAAGGTGCCCAAAGACTCATTGGCCTGGTAGGTACGCTGTCATGTCATTTATGCACTACTTTATAGCCCCTAAAGCTCGCCGTTGGATGCCCTCCTCCTATCGATACAAACTGGACCGAAAATCATCCTAAGAATCTTTTAGCCAAAACGTGATAATCGTGCATATCTCCTTGCGGTTGTATGAGAGACGTCATTACTTCTTAGAGGCCTTCTTAGCCAGAAAAAACAACGACTGACAAAAGTAATTCTTAATTTAATGTCCGCGCCAATGTCATTTTGTAAGGTAGGTAATTGTAGAGCCGGATCCACAGTAGTACGGGCTCCGGGAGTCCCGGCCGTCGATTTGATCCTGCGTTCGTTTACGTAGCTATTGTCGTGCAAACCTGGTACTTTGGGAGCTTATCTTATGTCTTCTCTAAAACATCATATAGAGAGCTTTCTTGGCTTCGTTATCCTTCACCTCTGTGAGGCGTGGGCATAGATTAACTCGATGGTCCTCAATTTTTCTTTAATGCGGATTGTGACCATACTTTAGGGGCTTATATTATGGAAGCCTAAGATCTCTTTCCTATGTTCTTCTGTTGGAGGTTGGGGTCGTCAACATTTGGATCATCTGCATGCTACATCTTAGGCTTCGCATTTGAGTGCCAACCCTTTATGTTGGAATATTCCGGTGCCAGTAACTCACTTCGGGGATATGACATATGAGAGCTCATTAAATTTTCCCGTAAAGCCTTCGTCCGCCGCCTGATGTGAATCAGACAACAGACAACTCATTCACTCTGAATCTAGATTAGTAAGCGTGCTGGTAGTGACAAACACACTCGTTCATAGCCACTTCGATCTAGTAGGTAGGTAGTAATGAAAAGAACAGTCCTACACATAACCAGTTCATAGTTCAAGAGGAGAATCATTTATTCAATTGAAAATGCGACCGCCCCGCAACAATCTATGAAAACCCTTAAACTTTCATGCCACACTTAACCCTATTGATGACTATTCAAATGCCAATACTGAGTTCATCCCTTCGCTATTGACTTTCCTGATGAGATCTATAGAGAGATGCCGTCCTTCAACAATGGCCTTGTGCATAAGCATAGTCTCCCTCGATTGTCATCAGCTCAACTGAATGAACAATAAATTCCTGAACTGGCAATGGCAACCCAGCGCGCACACGTCACCTGGCATTCACTGCATCACTAACAACAAACAACAGTAAACCTTACATTATGTTGCATGAGTACACAAACAAAAGGATATACCATATTGCATCCGGTACATATAAAACAGCCGAGGCCGATAGGACAGAAGGAGGATAGTGGTGCAGCGGCGCAACAAAGGACTATCAAAAAATAAAACCCAAGTCCCCGTCGACCGACGGGTCAGGGGTGGGGGAAGAAACAAAACGAATCATAAAAACCGGAGCACGTAGGGCAAACACGAGCATATAAATACACTTCATTACGATATCCTGAAACCCCTGCGCTGCTCGCTCATGGGAGAAATACCACATCTACTCGTATATACGTTACATACCCGCCCAGCCCACCACCACCCAGTCAAAGCGAGAATGTGCATCTTTCACCGCGTTGAAAGAAAGTATAGAGCACACCATAGACCAAACCATACCGTAGCACGTTCCTCATCAAGAGGAAAAGTTAACGCCAGTTTGGCAAAGAGTGCATATTTTTACGACAATGATGGGGTGGTGTCAGTGTGCATATAGTTATGCACACATAATAAGCCGAGCGAAGGGCTGCACAACATTTACCTAACCCTAGACAACATCTTGAAATGTAGGTTAGGTCACGTTCGTTAGCAGCAAGTTCGACTTTATTACGCAAGGACTACATCAATACTAATTTTCCCACCACTCGGCCCAATATGAAATACATGTCCTTTCCATTATTCCATCCGCACTCCTTCGTCGCCAAACCATAAACATCCTGCCCGCTGCCGTTTGCGGTTCTCTGCTGAGTAAAGAGTTGTCCTGCCGTCATGCGCTCAACTGAGAGCCGGATCATTGATTGAGTGAATTCTTAGCGATACTAGCGCCGCTTTGTCATTGGGAGGGAAATTCGCGAACCACTTCTCTCTAAGGAAGCTTTTCCAATACATTGTTTACTTGGTGAATGGAAATGTCCTTTCGCCGTTGGTATTTGTTGTCGGCCTGTGTCGGAACTCGCTTTGGACCGGGTTTCCCTTGTTAGACATTTTTTTCCTGTTTCAAGGTTCTCTTACATCCACCGCCGCGCATTCACCCCCTTATGCCATCCCTTTGTGTTGGCTTTAAATTTTAAAGTCCTAAAGTCCGCGTATAGGATAATTTTTCCGAGCATAATACAAAGCATAGGATGGCATTGGGGGGACGGGTACGACGGGTAGGCAAACGGACAATCACAATGAATAATCCATCTTTAGGAGGGCCAAGGTTGCAGGAGTTTGGCTTTGTCACTTTCTACGCCGTTGTCGTTTTTTGGCTTTTTGTATTTATGTAAACAAAAAAAAAGTAAATGTATGGGGAGAGGGCATTTTCTTTCAAAAAGGATTCTAATAGGATTATGGTGATTATGTTGATGTTCCCCTAATTTTCACTATTTCGTGTGGTGAAATATGCAAAACCCTCTCAATGAATAGAGCGTGAAAGTTTGGAAAGAAAGGATTTCTTCTTCCTTTTTGTTGGCTTTTTGTATGAAAAAGTCCCGATTGTCATTATCCCCGGCTAATGATGGATGGAGAGTGTGCGCCGCAGTGTGGATTAGAAAATTGCCGGGATTATCTAGTTGTGGAATAATTAATATTTGTGATGGATTAGGGGAGATTTGTAGTGGCGAAGCCAATTAGGCAAATGACATTGTTTGGTAATTGCTCCGATGGAAGATGGAGGGAACTTCTGGCAGTTGTTGTACATTTTGGGCATTTTGTAGAAGAATGGCTGAAGGGATCGAATGTAATCAATACGATAAGTGTTTGGAGAGGTATAAAATTTGTCATCAAGATAGGTGCGTAGGTACTTAATCAGACTATTGTTTGGCAAAGGGCAAATGAAAGAGGTAGATTTGTAAATCGCTTTATTGAGCTAAGCCAGATCGGATATAAATTCAAGTTCTAAAGCCCAGTTACACCAAGTTTCCATCTAGAAATTCTTATCTTGATCTTTGCGTCATAGACAGTCCATTCATTCATTCATTCATTCATTTTCAATATCCCGCTTATACATTAAGTGGGTCACGGGTGTAGGTTGCTCAAGTGGACCCTCCATAGCTCTCGATCCTCCGCCATCGAATCCAAATCATCAAGGGCAATCCCCATACGGGTAGAGGAGAGATTATGAATTTTATCTAACCATCTTATCCTGGGTCTACCTAGGGGACGCCTGCCCGATGGTACGGATTCCATAGCATGTCGTGGGATCCTGGTCGGGTCATACGTTTAATATGACTAAACCACCGAAGCATGGACCGCTCCGTCCGGAGAAGTAGCTGCTCGACATTGAGTTCCTCACGTATTCTGGTATTTCTAATGCGATCTCTACGGGTCACACCAGCAATACAACGGAGAAATCTCATTTCGGCAGCTTGTATTCGCGATCTTATTCTTTCGGTATTACCCAAACCTCATGACCATAGGTAAGAGTTGGAACAAACACCGAATTAAAGACTGACAACTTAGCTTTGACACCAAGTTCAGTCCTCCTGATAACAGAATGACCAAGCTGTCTCAAAATCGATCCAGCCTGACCAATCCTACAGGAATGGTAACAAAATTCCAATATACTAGCGTGTGATAGCGACCACAATAGTTATACCATAATACATTTGCAGACGACTCGGCGCTTAGCTTCGCAACACAGCACGTAGGTCCTAATTCAATTTTAGGCAGACCGATTGATGTAATTCCAGCGCTGTGTCATTATAAAATATAGGAATTGTCATTCTTCTTGCAGCATAAGAGGGCTGTGATTGTGAGACATATAGCCAACGATTACTTTAGGGATTTAGGCAACGCGTAGAAAACATATAATAAAATCTGACTCCAGAAACTTGTTTTCAAAAATTAGCCAGATTTTCAGGACTTCAGGCCTCTTTCGAGGTTGTAGGTGTTAATATTCTGAAACTGAGTTCTCAGTCTCTTCCATCATACTTACTTACTGAAGCATCTAGCTAATCAGTTACCAAGTTAATTTTATTTGCACATCTCTAACTAGCACCGAAGAATCTAGTACAATGGATCCTTTGATAGTGGCTGCACTGAATTGTATTCTAGCAGATTCCCTTTTTCCTTTTTGTGAGCTAGGTGACGGTCCATTTCCTTTCAAAGAAATCTGCCATTTCAATCTCAGTTGCAAAGGCATAAGCATATGCACCCAGTCTCAGTTAAGTGCCATAGTCTAAGAAGTTTTTTTTCTTTAAAAGTGATCTTACTTTAATAAGTGTAAAAAAAAAAAAAGTATAAAAAATTCTTTAAGGTAAGAACATAATAGTTCGTATTTGAGTTTTAAAGTTTAATAGGAGTTTTCTCTTTAAGAAAACTTAGATTAAGTGAGACATAGTCTACTTATCTACCCACATATACTACCTGAGATAATTCAACACGTGCACGAAGATACATAACTACAAGATTGAAACAAAACGAGGCATGCAACACAGCACAAGCTACATAAAATCGTATTAAACAACACATAGAACAGGCTAAAAGTCATCTACAAAGCTACACAAACACGCATACTCGAAACACATAAAGAAAAAACACATGTTATCACAGCACACGAATATCACAGATCTTATATAAGTATAATTGGGTATATTTATCTAACACTATATAACTATAAAAACTATATACTACGTCTAACTACAAAAAAATCCTAAGCTAATATCACAGTCCTTATCACAGTCATTGTATTGAGTATTAAGTTCCAGGGAAGCATGACTTCCAACCCACTATTCCATATATAAAAAAACTATAAGTGTTTAGTACATAGAAATTGTACTCTGTCGTCCTAAGCTAAGAATTATGTATTTGAGTTTGAATTCAGGTAGGAAATATATAATCATGAATTGTTAAGCACATATTTTCTTTCGGGTCAATCATTCATCAATGTCCACAACAGCGGTAACCCTCACATTCTCATAGGAACTTAGTTCTTCCCACCCCCAAGCCCTGAGCAAGCCGGAAGAAAAGAATAAAAGAGAGCAAACAAGAACTAAGTTTCATCAAAATCAAAATACGTGGTCATAGGCTACATTACTTATACTTAGGTGACGCTATAGTCCGGGGTGGACCTGAGCCTCAACCAACATGTCTATCCAGTTAGAACGATCTTTGGCTAACCGCCTCCAGTTGCGCACTCCAAGTTGGTAAAGGTTCCCTTACACTTGTGCGAGCCACCTGAGTCGAGGTCTTTCTCTACTGCGTTGGACCTCCGCGTTAGAATCGAAGACTTTTCGAGTCGGAACGTTGGTATCCATTCGCTCTGGTTGCTCTAGCGGAATTTGTGTCGTCTTCGCCATTTAACAGCCTGCAGAAATGTTTTTTCCATGTCCTCAGCATCGACTGTGACTACACTACAAGGTTTTCTTGTTCCCCTGACTAGTGCTGAAAAATCGGACCTTTGTAGTAGTAGCTCACGCAAGGTATCTGCCAACTCGACTGTTGACAACACCGTTGATTCAATCTGTAGATTCATCCTCTTTTTGAGGGGCTCATGTAAGACCTCTGAGACTCGCTCAGTCAGTCGTTCAGACAGAGCATTATTGTGTTGCTATTTTCGTTGTGTTCAACACTCGCGCTTATAAGTTTAGCAAGCCAAGCCGGGTGGGTGAAACCAGCACCCGATGGTTACCACGGGGATGTAAAATAAGCACAATTGATGTGTAGCGACAACTGGACATCACCAAGTTGAAAGCCAATCAGTGCACAGCTCTTCCATCATAGGCCAGGGTTAATAGCCAACACTATCCCATTATCGATGGCAATTTCGTTATATGCGGATAAGCTAAGTTTGATCGGCTTTTATATTGATTCAATTCATGCTGGGAGGAACTCTTTAGCTGTAGAACAGGCGAAGTAAATGACAAATTGTCTATAGGTTTCGCAGTGACGAAACAGGAACCGTTCTGAGATTTTCTGAGGGACTTCAAGCTGACCAACCAATAATTAAACAGAAAGACAATCGACAGTTTTTCCAATAATAAAAAAGAAGAAGGGTTCTTCTGATTCTGATTCCTCGAACTAGGAGTCATCGAGGAGAGCAACAGCGCTTGGAGCTCACCGATGGTGTTGGTGAGAAAACCTGGCAAGAATAGACTGTACTCAATAAAATTAAATGCGGTTACCAAAAAGGACGCATATCCTCTTCCACACATTGAGGGGCTATCATTCACAACGTCGCGTCGGCCGCGTGATAGCCGATTGGATTATATCACCGGACATAAGGGAGGGCTGGCCATTCCTTGCCGACAACATCTGGCAGGTCTCCGGTTCATGACGAACCTTTACCCTGGAGGGACAATGGGAAGAAAGTTGCGTTTAAGGTAAGAGTAGGCTAGTTTTAAGTTATTATAGTTCTAGTATAGGGCCTAGATTAAGCGCTAGGTTAGTTTAGGTATAGTTTAGGATAGTTAGGATTAGTTTCGCGGTTCTTTCCCGTTCTCCCTAAGGGGTAATGGCACAGGTCCTTAAACGCTTTCCTTCTCTTCACTCTTCTTTTCTATCCTATCTTGATACGTCCGTCCGAAGACTGATTAGAGTAGCTTTCTTTCTTCTTTCTTTTTTTTTCTCTTTTGAATTATTGGCATGGATAAAAGTTGTTGAGCAGGTGGTAAATGGTGAGGGGGCAAGAACACCCCCGTCCGACGAGTTCTAGCCGAGCAACCACAAGCATGCCGCGCCCTCCTCACCTTTGCCCTGGCTCACAACACACAGAAGTCTAGTGACTGACCTATGTTTATTCTATATTTACTTCCATGGCAGATGTTCAATAAGCTCCTTTGAACATCTGCCAAAATGATTCCCCGAAATGAAACACCATCAGTATTTTACAAGACAGAAAGAATAACCTCAAGGGCTTTACTTTTTCAAAACTCCTTTGCCTTCAGAAGAAACAAACCCGTTTCCTTGGGACATATTTCCAGAGGACTACAACTTACAAAATGTCAAGTGCTGAACTAACACCTATCTGTAAGCATTTCGAGATTATAGCTTCGCCTTTCCCGAAAGAAGGATTTTTAAAAATCATTTCAAGTGTCATTTTGTTTGCTCCATCTAAATCACACATCAAATCGTGATTGTGTCAAAGAAAAAAAAGGAAAGAAATGAGAGAAACCCCTTCCCCAAGCCTTAATTGCATCTAAAAGTTTTCAGCAACGCAAGTCGCATCTTAAGCATAAAAATTATCCGCAACCGGTCTCGGCGACATAAACGAAATTATCCAATTTATTCGTGTGAGGGAACTTAATGAAATATTCTAAATCTATTATTCTACACGACTCACACATACAAAACTCTCTGTCGCCCTCTCCATCTCCATATAGAATATGCGGCTTAACAAACCATAATGCCACCAAAACGCAATTAGTTCAGTTTTGCACTTTTTGAATATTAAACAGCAGCACTGCACCGAATCGGGGTTCCTTTTTGTGCAAGCATGTGCATAGATACAAATGTCTGTGTGTGTGTGTGTGATGCTCATAAAACTCCATGGCAGACTCTGTCCTTGCTATATAGCTGTCGCCTCCAGAAAAAAGGACAGCGGTCAGGATGTGGGATATTTTAATATCTCATGCAATATTCTATAGTTTCTATAGTTTTTTCCATTTGGAAAATTTCGGAAAACCATTCTTGTTCCATTGTGTGTTGTTGTCGCCGTCGGGGCTGTTGAAAGTTTTCCAATGTTACCATGATGTTGGAAAATGTGCGTAAAGTTGTCCCACTAAAAAAAAAAACAAACCAAAAATTTGCTGCACTTTTGAACGTTTGCGATTAGAATCGTTTTGCGAATGCGATGAGCTATCTCGACTCTGTAATTAACCCCAATATAGAATATTGACAGAGAAATATCCCAGCCAGAGCCTGTCATGGGGCGTGGGGGGTTGCAAATGTTGTTCGTCCTCTCCATTTATACCAATTGTCTGTTCGCCTCGCCATCTCGGTCTCTATTGTTTCGCCAGCGATTTCATGCGGAGATAATTGGGAAAACTGCAAGCGAATGTAATTAAACTAATTGGGTCTGTCAGATCGTCGGAGGCATTTATGTGTGGAGATTTGACAATTTCCCCGCGGGATATTATGCTTTCATTTTCTGTACAATCTATATGTCACATCATTTGAACCGCACGAATGTATCCCCATTCAAAGTGGCAATTAGGCGACAATAACGAGCGTTTTTATTTGCTCGATAGACACATTTGTTTTTAGGATTTTGTTGTTCGTTTTCTTGGTTTACATTTTTACAGGCTAATGAGGGGGTTGAGGGTGATACAAAAATGCAATGGTGTAAGAACTGTGAGCTATACTTTAATTTCGATAATGATTTGTTTTGTTGGTCGAAAAAAGGCCAAAGACCTGCCGTTTAGGGTTTGATTGATTGATGGTACTGCTGATTGCGAAAATTAATTTAAAATGTGCATTCTAGATTTGAATACGAGTATGATTAGATTATGTAGTTATGCACGCAAATAAAGCAGTTAAATACAGGGTAAGCCATCTAGTGGTTTCTTTTTAAATCATAGGTTATTATGACAATGACAGCAGTTTCCCGCTCGAAATGTTGACAGAAAGTCAGTAGCATACCTCCGCGGAACGAAATGAGTCGCTTTACGCTTGAACTACGTTGGAAAATATTGAAAACTTTTTTCCAAAGTATGTGCTGTGTAGCTCGAACAGTGCATTTTTTGAAAATAAGTTTTGGCCGAAATGAAGCACTCACCGCGCCTGCTGTACGCAAGTTTGTGCAAAAACTTCGTGAGACTGGTATGCTAGTGGACAACACTCCCCGTCCCCGTCGACGTCAGACGAGAGTGTGGTTGCAGACTGTGGAGTGCGGTGGCTTCATTAGACCATTTTTCTTCGCAAATGAGGATGGGAACAACGTTTCGGTCAACGGTCGGCGTTACAGAGCCATGTTTGTTAACCGACTTTTTTTCTGAAATTGAAGACATGCGGATTTGGACGACCTCGGGTTCATGCAGGATGGCGCGTCATGCCACACAGCACATGCTACATCGATCTTTTTTTTCGCATCAAATTCCCAAATCGTGTTATCGGCCGTCTTGGCGATGTCAGTTGGCCGCCTCGGAGCTGCGATTAGAGCCCCTTTGGACTTTTTTTGTGGAGAACCGTGAAGGACCGATGTTGTGCCAACAACCTGGGGTGGGATTCTGTAAAAAACGAAACGAAAAACGGTTTCGCTTTTCAAGAAACGATAAAAATCACGCGAAAGCGAAAGTTTGCTTCATGTAACTCCTTTCGTTTGTTTCTTTCTCTTCGCAAGCGTTTAAGAAGCAGTGTAGTTAAAATTGCATAGATTTAGGGTCATTTTTACAGTTTGAGAAACTTTCATTTTTGACAGCAGCACCTAAATGTATGTTTTTGCGCCTTTTGCTTTTCTGAATCTATATTGATTATAATAATTTATTTTTTAAAATAGTTTCCTTCCATTTTTGGTTACAATTAGGAGAAAGGCAAATAAACGCGAGAGAACGGCAATAAACAACAGCACTGAGATTTGTCTTCTCTTCTGTTCTAATCACCAGTTGGCGGACATATTGCTTAGTTGCCGAAAGAAGTAGTTATATGGTCAATCGACAAATCCAAATGCAAGGGTCCATTTTTTAACTGAGGAAAGCAGAAATGTCTCCCCAAGTGGATTATGTACGGAGAGTTGACTGTTAGAATTCAAACTGAGTCTGATGATGAATAGTATAGTTTGAAATAGCTATCATTCCTACCAAAAGTTATTGCAGTCAGGGCCGTAGCCAGGATTTTGTTTCGGGGGGGGCTTGCTTCCAAATCTTACGAAACAAAAAACTATGTATATTCCTATTCATTGATTCCTGTTAGTTTTTAAATCGTATGTACTTAAACGAACATACACTTAAATAATTTTTTTACACACATTTTTTCAAAGCAGTAAACGTCTTGATTTTTTATACCCGGTACTACACTTTGGTGAGGGTATATTCACTTTGACAGTCCCTTTGTAACGCACATAAGGAGGCGTTGTAGGTATGACTAACTATATATATTATTGATCGGCATCACTTCCTTAGTCGATCTAGCGATATCCGTCTGTTTGTCCGCACGATTACGGCCGTAATTTAAGAGCTATCGACTTGAAATTTGATACGTACGCTTTTATCCACCAAACGAGGCTAAGTTCGAGATCGGATAAAAACTACTACTACCTCCAATAAAAAAATATCGGATTTATAAACCTTCTTGATGTTAAAAAAAAATAAATTTAAATAGCTACAGTAAAGATAGTAAGTTTAAACTTTGCACATATTGTTTTAATAATATTTAAACATTTTTGACAAAAAATGAGCTTGGTCGAATAAAAACTACCCATACCTCCCGCCTCCCATACAAATATACAATTTTTTAATACTACATAAATATTTTTCACAATAATATAGAAGGTACCGGGTATTTGAGCTTCGGCATAGTCGAAGATAATTGTCTTATGCCCAGTTGCACAGTCAGAGTTTAAACTGAAGTTTAACTAAACCTGACCGAGAGTTTAAACTTTTGGTTTAACTCGTTCAGTTGCACAGTACAAAATAATTTGCCAGTTAACTAAACGCAGTTGTGGAAGCGCAGAAGAATTTCCCTTAAGGGGATATTTTTCTACCAGCGCACTTTTGACCAAGTAAATGGTTATTGCTTTTCTCTACTTTATCCATTTCACCATTTGTAAATAAAAGAAAATGTGTGCAATATTATTACATTGTGTATTTTGGTATTAACGAAGTGAATTGATTTATTTTGGACACATGTTTGAACTGTAATTATTATTTTTTTTCAATAATAATATACAGTTGTTGAAATATATGTGGCATTCAGATGGATGCACATGCATCCTTTCGTTTTTGTAGTTACATGAAGCAAACCGTTCGTGCAAACGAAAACGATTGAACGTTTTTATCTTACAAAATCCCACCCCTGGAAACGATTCAAGCACTTAAGGCCAATATTATCCAAGCAATCCGTGACTACAGCCCGAAACCCTCAACAAGTTCTTGGAAAATTGGAGTGACAGAATGTGCTACTGCGAATCCAGCCGAGGCAGCCACTTGAACAACGACGTTGTGTTCCATAATTAATGGCAATGTTTAATTTTGTTTACTTTTTTGCATTTTTAAAAAGAAACTTGTATTTGGCCCACCGTTTATATGAATACTACAAACCTATATGGCATAATATATCTAAAGTAAAGGGTTTTTCAATTGGGACGGATCAATGTAGGCTGGCCTGTGGCAGCCATTTTGTTTTGGTTGCGTCTGTTTTGATGTGGTCAGCGAGTGAGTAATGTTATGTCAATTTCCATTGGGCAAAAAGAAACGTCCGGGAGCGTCCGGAATCAAGAAAATCACTTCTGAAATCGTTCCATTGGCGCAAAAAATACTCTTCTGTTGATTCTGTGGAGAGAATTTCGCTTCTCGATTTCAAGCCAGAATCCACTCAAGAAGCACTAATACAAACATAGCTCTAATGTCAAATGAAAACGTCAGTGTCAATTCGTGTTTATATTTCCACCAGTGGTATAGAAATTATTTTCAGTATTAAAACAAAAAGTGTAATAAAATATAAACAAGTTCACAACAAAAACAAAAAAAAAAGAATTCTCAAATAAAATGGATTTATTTATGGAGCTAAGTGATCTTTTGTCATCATCCTCATCATCGTCTTCATCTGATGATGATGAATTCATAGTGCAACATCTTTAGGCATCATCAAAAAGAAACCGGGTACAGAATTTTATTGATGTTGTGAAGCGCTATTCAGAATCAGAAGTAATTTTTTTAGATATGTTTATAAAAGATGTAGGTATCTTAAAAGTTATTTTCTTACAGTTTCACGAACAATTCCGCGTCCTAAAGGCAACAGCTCACAGTATGGTTAATACGTATGAAAACTCAACCTATTTTAAAAGGAAGCACGGGGGTGGTGGTAGAAGAGAAATTCCTGCCAAATCCCAAATATATGTATTTCTTTGATAAGCGTTTAAATACAGAATAAAAATTGTTTGTTTATTATTTTAAGGTTTGCTGGAAATAAGAACTCATACCGAGAAGTAGCCAATTTATTTGGTATATCTATATCCTCCACTTACAAGATAACAGCGAAATTTGAACAGGTAAGTCAGTTCGCTATATATATAGATATAAGAAAGTGTCCGAAGCGATCATGTAATCCTATAACTCGAGATTGGCCGAACCGATTTTGATGATTTATACTTTGTTGGAAAGGTATTTTCTCAGTACGGGTTTTTAAAAAAAAAGTCAAAAAATCAAAATTTCAAAATGTCTTATTTTGACCACCCAGCGTGGTTACGACAGATTTTTTTTCATTTTGTATTTATTTATTTTGGCAACAACAAAAAAAAGAATCAAATTTAAATGTAACACTAACATATCGTATCACAATTGAACTGTCAGATAGACACGCAACTTAACGCCATCTATTATCGATCAATGGAGAAGCCAATTTTGTTTCATGTGTGGTGGCGCTGTACAGTTGACTGTGCCATTTGATTCAGTTGCGCAGTTTCTTCATTCGTTACTGTTTCAGCGTCCATATTGCACTTTGCGAATTCGTGTTTTGTTCGGTCGAATAACGTTTGCCGGCCATTCGGATTTCTTCATTGCGATTTTGTGAGTTTTTGTGAATTAAAATTGATAATGAGAATATATAGAAGAATAGAAATGAGTGTATTCATATATCGCCAACAGTGCGATTGAGCGATTGAGGCATTTTGCGAATTTGTGCTGTGTTGCATTGTTGGTTGGCTATTGGGATTTGTCTGTAAGAAGTGGTACGTTTCTATTGGTGTTTCATTGTTTTCAAATTTTCTATTCGGGATTTCATTGTATTGGAGTTGTTCTTCATAATGCCACCAACGAAAAGATCTAATTTAGACCGACGTTCAGCTGGTGCACGAGCAGTGTCGACTAATCGTGCGAATGTGATTCAAGAAGAATGTAAATTTTTTGGTTTAGTTTAATAGTACAATGCCGCCATATTTAATTCGAAACGTCATCTGCTGGATTATGAAAGTTGAAGTGGCATTGTTAGAATTGCATGGTCTTGCAATAGTTTCGTTGTATTTTTGGGTGGGACGAAGTCCGACGGGGCCGATAGTACAGAATAAAAGGCTTTTTAAGCAAAAAAAAATTATTTGTTTATTATTTTCATTTTCTAGATTTCACAAAACTACATAAAGTTTCCATCAACGGTAGAAGAAAAGCTTCACATTTCAGCGAAATTTGAACAGGTAAGTCAGTTCATAAAATATTATATTATAACATAAATCTAAGCTTGTTAATTTTAGATTGCATGATTTCCAAATGTACTGGGATGCATCGACTACATTTAAGTACGTTAGGAAACCGGCAAACAAAATCCGTTCAACATATAAAAATCGACATGATCTGTTGTGATTGACCATTCAGGGCCCAGATCACGTAAAATGAAAACGATCGAACGACGTGTCGTTTCGATACTAGCAGTCTCTGTCTAATGTCACAGATATTATAGAGACAGCTTTAGTGAAAACGATGTCGTTCGATCGTTTTTATTTTACGCGATCTGGTCCCAGGGTATTTGCGACGCTGATACGAGATATGTTGACTTATTTGTTGGTGCACCTAGCAAAATACATGATGCTAGAATATTCCAGCTTTCTTTTATAAGTAAAAGCATACCACAAATTTGTGGGCGATGCTGCTTATCCCTTAAGGGAATTTTTGATGATACCATATTATAAAGACACGGGAAATATGACAACAAAGCGGCGGAATTATAATAAAAAGCTGAGCCAAACGCGAGTGAAAATCAAAAACTCATTCGCGTCTTTAAAAACCAAGTTCCGCTTCCGACAGATAATGCGATTGGATTTTCACACTGCAGAAAGAATGAGCAAATTCATTATGGCATGTTGCGTACTACACAATATGTGTATCGATGAAGACGAAACGGTGGAACATACAAGATCAATGGCAACTCAAACAACGAGGAAGCAGAAAACGTAGAGCTGCAGCCTGATTTTCACTTGCAGCGGTTGAGAGAAGCTAAAAGAAATGCAATAGCGAATAGATTTTAATTAACAAAATTTACCTTAACAAAATTAACTAACAAAGAAAATTAAATACATATTTGGGAACTCATCACAGATCAAAAAAAGAAAATAAATAAAGAAAAAATTATTTTATGGTGCTTTCGGTTGCAGCACACTGGAAAGCAAATTTCCCAGTTCGGAAAACTGCGCCATTTTTTCTTGGTGCCGTCTTTCTTTCTGTTTCTCTTTTTCTGCAAATCGCACTTTCCTATCCTCTACCAAACGTTCCACCATTTTTTCCACGAGGCACTTTTGCTTCTTTTTTGGAGTGCTGCTTACAGGCACAATATCAGCTGCATCCTCGACGTAATCAAAGTCCATCGATGCCAAAGCGTTTGAGGACAGATTTTCAGCATCATGGCTTCTAGAGGGTGGTGATTCGAGACTAGCACATGCGCTTGTGGAGGATGCTAATTGAAAGTTAGCACATGCACTTGAACTCAACGATTTGTTGACATCCATCTGCAAGTCTGCCTGTTTCCTGATCATTTTATTTGGCTCCATAAAGATTTCGGGAAACAACGCATCGTCATTTTTTATTACGTTGTTCATAACTTTTGAAAAGGGTATATAGTTTTTCGTACTGCCCCGCTGGTTTGGTTGTTTTTGATAACCGCCTTAAAGCGACCCTCCACTTTTTCAGGTGTCATTTTAACTCCAAGATTGTTTGAAATAGCCTCGGAAATATATTATACCCACATAATGTTTCTTGGTGCGGTATTTTTTCATGGGGCCAATTTGTTTAAAATTTTCTTTATATAGCCCCAGGAGAAAATTTGTGCACAAGAAGTCTTCCTTTCGCAGACTTCAACTTGGCGAATTTTGTGTTGGGACTTGGGCATACACCCATACAAGATTCATTTGCCCCAGGAGCTCCAAGTTAGTGGCCATAGATGCCATCGTTTGTTAGCTGACTAATAGCTTCGGAGCGTTTGGCACATAATCGCCATTTTGTCCGAAAAATCATCTTTTAGCGACGAGGAGCACTTTCGGATGAATGGCTTTGTTAACAAGCAGAATCGCCGTATATAGGATGACACCAACTCACACGATGTGCATCTGGTAACAATGCATTCACAAAAAGTTACTCTTCGGCCGGATTTTAGGCCGGCGGGCGGCGTCATTGGCAATCACCATCAATGACGAGCGCCAACCAATTTCTTTTGGCCCAAATTCAACGACATGGAGATAGACGACATATGATTCCGGCAGGACGGGGCTACGTGCCACACAGCAGAAATTCTGCATAAACGATTTAAGGGTATAGTTATCTTTCGCAGAGGTGACGTGAATTAGCCACCCAAATCGTGCGATTTGACCCCGCTAGATTTTTTCTTCTTTTTCTTTTCCTGAAGTCACAAGTCCATGCCAATTAAGCGCTATCGAAAGATGCCCTTAAAGCCAACATAACCAAACCAGTGCTATCGCTCAAATTCAGCCGGACCTAGACGGTAGGATTCATTAAAAATTGGAAAACTCAGATCCGTGCCGCCTCAGACCTTTGAACAAGGTCCACCCAACTATCGAGAATTGTTGTTACTCCTCGCTTTCCCACTAAAAACGAATTTCATTAGTACCTACCTCACGTTGTAAACTCTTGAAAAAACCTTAACTGGGCCTAGCTTCTCAAAACCATTCATTTCTGTGAGTTTTTATTTCTGTGACGAATAAAAGGGACTTACAATTTGATGCCGAGTCGGAACGGTTGAATTGCTAAGCTTTTTCAAGACAGTTGTACTTTCGGATGTTTTTCATACATTTTCTGGGGAATGAGTGAGCAAAACAAAATACATGCTGTCAACAAGAAGAGACACACAACATCGACGAATCGGGCAGAACGTCACGATAGGCAGCTATAACTTTGAGGTAGTTGGGGACTTTTTCTCGGCTCCGCTATCCGTCCTTTCGAACGTAAAATTTTTACGTTAACAGACTTTAGAGAAGGAGATTTAACAGCGAACTCTACGAGCTGTATAGCGACATCGACTGAGATGGACAGAACATACAGAGCGATTGGACACCAACGCTCCGGTCCGAAGAGTCTTCTATTCCAACCCGGAGTGACAATGCACTAGAGGATGACCTCGACTTAGGTGGCGCGCACAAAGTGTAAGCGGACCTCAACAAACTTGGAGTGCCTAACAAGAGAACCGTGCTGATTGAGGTCCATGTTCATCCCCGAATCTAATATGAGATATATTCCGTATTTAGTTGCATCGTTTACCCTCCTCCTTTAGATGATTACTCTGCCATCCATAAAATACACTTCACTCCATATTTGCTTGGGTGTGGTTCTTCATCCTTTATCGCTGACCATTCCAACTCCTTATGCATTTTGCATTCAATAAAAGCAAATAAGTGCTGGTGTGCGCTTTAATGTCGTCTCATAAAATATTTTGGCAGCATTGTGGCTCCTGACGAATGGTTTTTTACCCTATTCTCCAACGGCGCATTGTTAAATGGACACCCGCCTCACTAGGACACTTCATTTTATGGCATGGCATTGGAAGGACGCGGCAAAATACCTAGAACTCTTTCTGAAAGAAACAAATACAATAGCCGTATTATGCTCGCCCACAATAATATTTGCCGCCCC
The DNA here is from genome assembly GCA_949372485.1 of Cheilosia soror. NCBI lineage: Eukaryota > Metazoa > Arthropoda > Insecta > Diptera > Syrphidae > Cheilosia > Cheilosia soror. The sequence goes on from OX443561.1 coordinate 37,732,445, forward strand.
CCAAAGAAGCTGCGTTATCATTCGAAAGCAGGCGCACCAACAATTACGACTGCCACACAAGCATGGGAATATTTTAACTCAATAAAAAATGATTCGATGTCATCCTTTGTCAAAAACGGGCCAAGCTGTGGAAAAACCAACCAATTTATTTGTATCAAGGGACAATCCAACTGAAAATATCAAATAACATATTTTCGGGGGGGAAGTGGTTTTTATACACGTTTCTGTATATAGAAAGTGTCAAAAGTGATATTTCTTATCGCTACTGCAAAGTGTGAATGGAACAGGACTATCACTCGTGTTTATATTCATATCTCACGTCTGCCTGTTTTTTGCATGAGTTGCTTGGTAAGGATATTAATGTTTTTATTTGCGTGGGACTTTTTTCTGTCTTTTTTGCTATAGGCGTATAAATACCTGCCTACGGGATTTAATATGAATGTCGCGGAATTTTCAGATTTGATGGGATGCGAATCTAGTGAAAATGGCCTTTGTCATATTTTATCATAACCGTTGGTCTATAAAGTGAGTAGGGAATATACTTGGAAGCATAAAATTCTTTTTCGGTTGTATTTTAATCCAATGGTTCTGATGGGCACGGATGGAAAGAGTTTTGTGTTATGGGAAGATCATGTAGTCCTTGGTGCGGTTTGGGAATACGATTTTAAAACTTTTCACTAGACCATTTTATTAGGCTTATTCGGGTACCTGTTTTTCACGCCCACCCGTGGCATTTTGGTAAATCGACCGTTCTTGTGGTTTATTATCCAAAAATTGGTTGACGGTGCCACAGGGACGCGAACTCGTTTGCGTATGGGATAAGTTTTAATCTGTATTCTCGTTAGGTACAGCATTTCTTAAATCGGTCTATATATTATCGACGTCGGCTTAAGCTTGACAATCCTCCGCGAAGGAGAAAAATATCCTTTGGAAAGCGCAAACAATAAGATTGAAATAAGGTTTACGAGGTTGCAGAATGTGAGGACACCTAATAGGCCATGTTATTGCCTAATTGGATGCCTACAAAGCGATATTATATTTCTGGTAATTTTAAAAGAAGCCATTAGCATGCTGTCAACTCCCAACATTGACGAATTGGGCAGAACCTTTACAAGTATAAGCGACTTCATCTCTACCTCTAAAACGGCATCTCATCAGGAATCAAACAAAGAATAACTCTTGATAGTTGCTACGTGTATACTGCGACCTAATCGCGTAACTACTTATATTAAGACGTCTATTAATCGATCCCAAGAATGGATTAAATATAATATAAAGGGTTTTCCAATGAGAGGTGAATGGCTGTTTGTACGCGTATTTGCCGGTTATATCAACGATACTTATCCTGATTTCCTGGCTCTAAACTTTCTGAAAATTACTACGAAAAATTGGTAATATAAAAAAAACACGTCGGTTCGATTATAAGTTCGGCTAAACAAGTAACTTTATTAAAGCGGAAATAGAAAAAGATGGCAACCTACAAATTGCAAGGGTCGTTCATAAGGAAACATTTTCGTTAGGCTGGAAACCCAATTTGATCGACAAACATTCTCCCGCCGTTGAAGGGTTCCTTCAACCAAGTAACAAAGGACATAGCTTGCTGATAGGACGCTTGAATTCTCCCTTAGCGGTGACGACAGATGCAACCCGCACTAGACCATCTCGTCCAGGATAGATTTTGTTAACTCGACCGATGAGCCATCTACATGGCGGCTGGTTTTCATCCTTAATGATGACGACGTCGCTGGGTTGAATATTTTTGGCTTTCTCCAACCATTTTGGGCGCTTGCGCAATTGACTGATGTAATCTTGTGACCATTTTTCCCAAAAATTGTGCACGAGACCTTGTAGATAGTGCCATCGGTTTGATAGAGACACATTTGAGTTGATTTCCCTGGGGTCCGGCACAGTCGTCAGGGGTCGCGACAGGATCGACATCACCTTCAAAACGTGCGCACAATGGCCTAGAATTTGCGCATGCCTCGATTTGACACAGGACTGTTGAAAGCTCCTCATAAGTCGCCGATGAATTCGACAATACCCTTCGCAGATGAAATTTTACGGTTTTAACGCCAGCCTCCCATAGACCTCCAAAGTGTGGGCCATGGGGCGGCGAAAAGATCCAAGTGATTCCGTTGTTGCTCAGCTCGCTTGAAACGCTGTCATGAAAAGCAGTTGAGTGGAGAAGATTAGCCCATTCGCGAAGCATTTGATTGGCACCAACAAAATTAGTGCCATTGTCGCTGAAAAGTGTATGACACTTCCCCCGTCTAGCAACAAATCGCCGCAATGCCGCTATAAATGCGGCGGATGAAAGTTCTGTGACAACCTCCAGATGTATCGCCTTCGTCGCCATACAGATGAATAGAGCCACATACACTTTATACTGCTTAGCCCCCCGTCCTCTCCATGCTCGAGCCGTAAATGGACCTGCGTAATCGACGCCCGTATTCCCGAATGTCACACCCGGTTCCAATCGCTGTGCTGGCAAATTGCCCATCTGTTGTTGGTAAGGAATTCCTCGTTGACGTACGCATGTGGTACATTGATAAATGCATCGCCTGATCAAGTGGTGGGCACCAATAATGAAATAGTTAAGATGGAGCAGGTAAGTCATCTGACGCGTACCTGCGTGCATATGATTTAAGTGGCAGTCACTGACAATAAGCTTCGTCAAATGATCATTCTTATGAAGTATAATCGGATGCCTTTGATCGAATGGTATTGAAGCGTTTTGGAGCCTCCCTCCTACGCGGAGCACGCCGAAGTCGTCGACGAAAGGATCCATACATCGATATTTACTTTTTCTTGGTACCACGCCGCCGTTAGTTAAAAGATTAATTTCCTCCCGAAAGAATTGACCTTGCGAAATCCGAACCAGTGCGATTTTAGCCAAACGTAAATCATGCGGCGAAAGGAAGTAAGTAGGTGGTGGTTTAGGTACCCGGTGCCTGCGAAATAATAGGATGCAACGAGCAATGACGCGCAAAAGTCTGTTATAATTAGAAAAACGTGAGGAAATATCGACATGAATAAGATTCGCGGTATTGACCAAGCATAGACATTCGCCGTCTTCTGCAGCTTCCCTGCTTCCCCCTGGCAAGTTAGAGAACGTAATAACCTCATCTCGTAAAAACTGCGGACCGTTCCACCACAAGTCTAAATTGGGTAAGCGATGTGGCATTATACCACGGGTAGCACAATCCGCGGGATTATCTGCCGTTCGAACGTGGTGCCATATAGATGTTGAGAATCGACTGAGAATTTGCGATATTCGATTGTCCACAAACACATTTCGTGACCGAGGATATCCGTATATCCAATGCAGAACGGTTGTGGCGTCTGTGTAAGCAAAGCACTCGACATCGGGAATCATAAGGGCATCTTTCACCTTGCTAAGCAATTTCGTTAGCAGTAAAGAGCCGCATAATTCAAGGCGAGGTATTGAGAGAGCAGGGTTCGATGGAGCGATTCGCGTTTTCGCGCATATTAACGTAATTTGAATACCATCCGGTCCCAAAACTCTGGCGTATACTGCAGCAGTGTATGCTGACTCGGACGCATCAGCAAAGCCATGCAACTCGATTTTATTTTGCCGATTAGACTGTAGCCAACGCGGAATTCCAACATTATGCAGGGAACCCAAATCCCGTCTAAAGTCTGACCACTCTTCGTAAAGATCCCTGGGAATAAAGGTATCCCATCCGATTTTTCTTAACCAAAGACGCTTCATAAATACTTTCATTTTGACGACGGTCGGCGAAAGCCACCCTAACGGGTCGAAAATGCGCGCTATATCCGATAGGACTTCTCGTTTAGTTACTTCTGGGCCTATAGGAGTCAACGAGGAACGAAACTCAAAGCAGTCGGCTTCTACATTCCACAGCAAACCCAAAGTTTTAACTCCACCTTCGCCAAAAGGCAACGCAGTCGCTACTTCCTGATGCTCGGCATCAATGGTACATAAGAAATCTTGCGAATTTGAAGACCATTTTCGAAGATCCATTCCCGACTGCTTTAAAATATGGCAGAGATCCCTTTTTACACTTATCGCATCTTCAACGCAATCGAATGTGGACATGAAGTCATCCACGTAAAAATCATTAATAAGACTATCCGAAGCCCGTGGAAATCTCGCGATGTTATTGATACCGATTTGTTTTAGGACCCTCGTGGCTAAGAAGGACGCAGACGCTGTTCCGTAAGTTACGGTCTGAAGCTGATAATCGCGCGGCTCTTCGTTAACGTTTTCCCTCCAAACTATCCGCTGAAAGTGTACGTCATTTGGGTTTATTTGAATTTGGCGGTACATTTTCGCAATGTCAGCCTTTACCGCGACTTGAAATTTTCGAAATTTAATGAGGTTTGTAATTAAATCATTTTGTATTGTAGGCCCTACGCGTAAATAGTCGTTTAGCGAAAACCCATTACTAGACTTACAGGACGCGTCAAACACGACCCTCAATTTTGTGGTAGTACTAGTTGGCTTAAAGACCGCATGATGAGGCAGATAGAATGAAGGTCGATTACGCTCACTATCTGGTACAAGAGACATATGCCCTAAATACTCGTACTCCTGCATAAAGGTGACGTATTCGCGTTTGAGATTTGAGTCCTTCGAAAATCGCTTCTCCATTGCGATGAGACGTTTTAACGCGGCATCTCGCGAGTTTCCAAATTCAATTGTTGATTTTGTAAATGGGAGACTAACTACATATCTACCATCGGGGTTAGTATAATGTGTAGAGGTAAAATGATTTTCAACGGTGTCACTTACCTCGTACTCTGTACGGCGTTCGTCCATAAGAGACTCGTGCTCAAAGAATTGTCTTAAAAGCGCATCACTGTCAAGATCCAACGTAGAGTGGAAAACGCCTAAGCTGTGTTCTGGCGCGAGTGAAATGTTTCCGGCAAGCACCCATCCGAATATGGTGTTTTGCGCGACCGGTGAACCTGAAGGATGCGTAATCCTCCCCTCCGCGATAATGTCAAAAAATATATCAGCCCCCAGTAAAATATCGATTTTATGGGGACGGTTACACGTAGGATCTGCTAACGATAGATTATCAAAGTACGATAGTTTAACACTTGGTATTTCAACACTTGGGAGATCGCCGGTAAGAGACGAAAGTACAAAGGCCTGCACCGACAGGGAATTTGTATTAAGCACTGATGAAATATCGAGTTTAACTTGTCCCCGAGTACCGTTAACACTTTCGCGCTGCCCTAAGCCGAGAATAGGTATTCTTGCATGGACGCGCGTCAGCCCTAGCCTCTGAAGGCACGATTCCGAAATAAGCGTTGCTTGCGACCCCGAGTCAAGCAGGGCTCGGCACTGCTGGAATTCATTACACGCGTCTTTGACCATGACCAGTGCCGTTGGTAACATTGTGAGGCACTCGCGATGAAAATGTGCCGTATTAATCGCTAGAGAACTTGAGGTACATGGTTGGGGTTGCGACCGCGAAAAACTATTCACCGCACCGGGTTGGCATTGAGCCTGTAAAAGATCACTTGAGGTGTTCTGCTGAACAGTAGGTTGCGAAACACTATTCGGATGATTTATTTGCATTTGAGATTGTGGCGAGGATTCGTAATGAAGCATCGTATTATGCTTTAAACCGCACGTTTTACAGTTCGAAAATTTGCAATCACTTAAGCCGTGTTTGGCGCGAAGGCAGTTCTGACAAATGTTGTTAGATTGAACAAATTCAAAACGAGCTGATACCGGAAGGTCACGAAACGATGGACACTTATATAAAAAATGCTTTTGTTTACATTTCGGGCAGGATGGGACAGTTGCATTCATAATTCTTTTTCCCGAATCCTTTAACACAGATTTGTAAACGTTCGATTGACACCGACCGACATTAGATAAATTTAAGCTTTCCAACTCATTTATGCGATCCTTTAAAAAATCATTGAAATCAGAAAGCGATGCATTCGTTTTATCTTTCACTAATCGAATCCACAACATTCTGTTATCAGAATCTAATTTTTTTGATAAAACGTACACCAACAACACGTCCCACATATCGACCGGTTGCTTTAAAGCTCGCAGCGCGTTAATGTTTTCACTTGTTACTGTAAATAACCGTTTGATTTCACTAAGCGAACCCGATTTGAGAGATGGCTGATCGAATATGTTGTCCAAGTGTGCAATCATAATAAATTGTGGCTTGTCATAATATGATTTCACCAGCTTCCAAGCCACTTCGAAGTTGTCATTGCTTGGAGTGAGATGCTTTATGACCGATAAGGCATCTCCTTTCAGCCACGTCTGGAGATATTCAAACTTCTCGACACCTGTCACTGAATCTTTGGACTGCACTAATGCTGTGAAAAGATCGCGAAATCGAATCCACTCATCAAATTTACCACTAAACTCCGGCATTTTTATTTCTGGGAGGCGCGATACCGGTTCTTGTTTTGTAATCGTAATTGATCGCCGCGACGGTTCCGATAATGATTTCACAATCTCATTCAGCGCACACTGACTTTCCGCAAGCGATTTTAGAGTCTTACCGATGTTGCTTTCTTCCTCCGATCGCGAGTCCGTATTTGAACGAATTAGCTCGGTTAATCTCGCGTGCACACTAAAAAATAATATGCTCTCGAACTCGATGCGGTACTGGGATTCATCTGCGATTTGATGCTCTTCAGCCAGTGCCTCGATTTCATATTGAATTCGCTCAAAATCGTGCATGTACTGTTCTAATTTTGTTTGGCGCAACGTAGACTCAGCCAAAGACGTAGTCGACGAATCGCAATAAGTGGAAATCCGCGTTATCTGCCCTTTGAGAGCTGCCCGTTGTCGCTTTAACGTGTCCATTACAAATCGCGATTACTCCCGCCGGTGAGCTATTTGCACGATAGTTCAACAATCGAAAACCGAACCAATTACCAACTGCAGCAGCAGCAGCAACAGCAACACAGATGAGTGAAAATGTTTTACCACTCGGTAGTTTTTAGAAATTTTGTTTTTTTTTTTTTGTATTACACTCGCAAAGCTAACGGATAGTACCGTAGGCGATGGGTACTTCGCTGTTCGTTGACGACTTGTGTATGAACTTGATGCCAGAGGAAATCGGAAAATATTTGATAAATCCGCGCTCGAATGGACCAATTGTTTGTACGCGTATTTGCCGGTTATATCAACGATACTTATCCTGATTTCCTGGCTCTAAACTTTCTGAAAATTACTACGAAAAATTGGTAATATAAAAAAAACACGTCGGTTCGATTATAAGTTCGGCTAAACAAGTAACTTTATTAAAGCGGAAATAGAAAAAGATGGCAACCTACAAATTGCAAGGGTCGTTCATAAGGAAACATTTTCGTTAGGCTGGAAACCCAATTTGATCGACAAACAATGGCCCATTACCAAAAATGGAACGATACACGCTTGAACAACGCATTGAAATTATTAAAATTCACTACAAAAATGGTGAAAATCTTGCAGTCACAGTTCGCAAAACTAAAGCATTTTTTGGTCGTCGTGAAGCACTTTGTCGGACCGCAATACAGAAATTGGTGGAAAAATTCGAGCTGTTGGGACAAGTTAGTGATGTGAAGAATAAAACCCGTGCACGTCGCTCAAGAACAACTGAGAATATTGCTGCTGTAGCCCGAAGTGTTGAAGAAAACCCAGGTTTGTCCATTCCTCGTCGTTCTTTGGAATTGAGCATTCCACAAACGTCATTACACCGTATTTTGCATAAAGACTTGGGTCTTAAGGCTTATAAAGTTCAGTTAACACAAGAACTCAAGCCGGCTGATCATCAACAACGTCGCCAACAGCCCAGCGTAGCGTCGATTCAAGACCTCAAAGATAAAATTCGTGAGGCTATCGAGGACATAGGGCAGCCACTTTGCGATTTGGTTATGGAAAATTTCATGAAAAGGATATGGTCCTGTAAGCGTGCTCGTAGTGGCTATTTGGCTGATGCCTTCCTCTTTATTATGAAATAAACATCCGATAATTTATCTCAAAAAATGGCATTTTTCTTTGAATACCAAAATAACACCTCTTATTGGAAAACCCTTTATTATTTCTATTTATGGTATAATTCTTTTTTTCTTTTCTTTTTAATGCAAATGTAAGTATGTTTCCGTTGATATTTGGTAATGATGTTTCTGATATTTGTTTATTTAAATTAAGGTACCCAACTTTCCGTGCAGAAAGTTTGTATTTCTAATTAGTTTTCCACCACTGTATTTACATCAGCACTTCGATGCTTCATTGTCCAACCTTCGATTTGAAGGATATTTCCATTTGAAATTTACAACACAATGTGCAACCTATTGCACGGCTGAACTAATGTGCTTATCGTTCTGTTATTTAAGTGCCAACGCAACTCTAAATTATTACAACACAATCAAAATAAATGGAAATACTAAAATAAAATGTTCAAATCAATTTTGGTGTGATGAGTTTTTATTTTTATGTTAAATTGAAAACATGTTTATAATCGGATTCAGAAAATGTATGCGTCACGTTAAAAACGTAATTTGAAAAGGATTTCCATTTAAATACGCAAAACGAGCACCTAATTGCTCTAGATCGACAATGGATGCGTTCCCAGCACTATCCATATCAATGTAGGGTTGGTTATTCAATAACACTGTTCAAATGGAAAATATTTTATTTTTCTATGTGTTAAATATTGTTTGGTTGAGCGAGAAACTTTTTCATTGAGGTATTTGAATAATATTGTAGTATCGCTCTCAACAAATTAGCTGAATAAACACAAAAATCTCTAATTAATAACAGAATGGATGCGTTTCGATAGATTCGAGTGATGCAACTCACTTGAGTTGATCCACTTATTTGTATAGATACTGTTGCTCTCGAGTTAATAATTTAAATATTTTGTAGGGTCCAACTCCATGTGGGCGACAAACAAATTTTAAAAAGGTGGCGACAGAGGAATTTTAAAACGAACATACTTTACTATAATTTCCAAGAGCCGCTCCTAACCACGAGGAAGTACCTGACATAACAGTCAATAAAGTTGGGTAAGCGGTTTAAGGTGGACCTGAGTTTTGGATACAGATTGTTGACATCGTGACTAGATGGCCCATGATTCTCGTATCCACTCATGAGTGGAGATCCAACGCCAAATCAGCGGAGGGAACGTTATATTCGTCCTTTGCACAAATAAACAAGAAACAGTGATAATGACCGTTCTTAAGCTGATGTCACACTCCATGAAAATCCTTGAGCGGGTATATTAGAATTAGACAGCCGATTGCGGCAAAGAATATGGCTATCTGACGACCAGTGCGGGTTTGTCGAAAGTAAATCAACCATAGAATGCAATATAAAGTAAAAGGATCATAATGGAAGAACGTCGTGATGCTTTAAGGGATTTATAGCGTTTAGTGTTGGTTAATTTTAGAAAAGCATGCGATAGATAGACAACCAAGATCAGGTCTCTCTATATGGGTGTTCCAGAATAATGGATATGTATGACGGGGCAATGATAAGAGTAAAATGCCGCAAGGTAAGTAAAATATTTAATCCGCCCCGAGTGGCAGACTAATAGGGAGTGCCATCAGTAACAGCAAAATAGCTATTTTTTAGACAAGTGATAGCACTTGTCCACCTAAGATTTGCACTCTCGATAGCATCCAGCTTCAATCTACCTATATGTTTGCAAGTGATTATGTTATCCCTAGGGTGCATTTATACGGCAGGATGGGCTGAGCTATTCCTATTCTAGCGAGTTCATCGGTCCTGGAATGTCTCGGCGTCGGCACCCAAATTAGGTTAATGTTGAACTGTTCGGCCATCTCCGTAAGAGACGATCGGCTGTCGGGGGCTGGAGATGTTATAGAGATCGAATCCAAGGATTTGATGGCGGCTTGACTGTTCGAAAATATACAGATATTTTTAGGGGATATCACGTTTTTCTTGAGCCAAGATAAGACTTCTTTTATCGCCCTTAATTCCGCCTGGAACGCTCTACAATAATTTGGTAAATGGAAGGAGAGTTTAATGATTAAGACTTTCGGAGAAAACAACCCACCAACGGCCAACCCCATCTTTGGTTTTTGAGCCGTCAATGTAAAAGTGAACTGATTTATCTTCTGCGAAAATATTCTTATTCATTCCAGATTGCTCTGGAGGGATAGTGACGAGAAAGTTCTTGTCAAAATTTAGAGATTGGGTGGTGGTGTAGTCAGTGCTGTTTTAGAGTATTTAAGTGCTTTCCTGAGACTGCTATAGCAACATAATCTGCATAAGCGATCGCCGTGCATTCTTTACCTTCCAGGATTATCCAGTAGTTCGATGACCACCAAATTCCAAAGATGGGGGCATAGAAAACCACCTTGCGGATTGCCACTACTAACATATCTTAACGCTCTCAGAAGAGAATTGGGCGGAATTATACAATTTTATAACCATCCTACAAAATGAGCTACGGAGAATAGAAAGGCTAAGAAAAGCCACAGCAGAAGCCTCAGAGGCCGCTGAAACACCAGAAGCAGGTGACACAACACGATTAGCTTGAATGCTAACCAACCTCGCGAAGAAATACCTAACGGCAGTCCCGCGGAGAGAGTGGTTGAAGTGTGTGGGGTGTGGATTAGTACGTTTAGGCGCACTCCCGGCATCGATTTTTCGGGTTTGTAAATCGTGCATGTTGGTAGCACGGGCTACCGCATTTTTAGAAGATTACCACATCCATTGGCGCATCGAAAAAAAAAAAATAACATATCTTCTCGCGGACACCTCAACCAGCTTGGAGTTGATAATCCGACCATTAAGCATTATTTTTTTATTATTATTAATCAGTTCGCAAAGTAAGCTGTCAACATTCAGAACTGATAGCGCATTTGCTATCGCTGAACGGCGTCACATGGTAGCTGCAAAAATAAATTTAATAGATGCAGAAATTTGGACAGCATTTGAATTTTTAAGCGTCATTGTTAATTGGGACGTTTCGTACTCGTCTGTCGTTAATTGGCGTTGAGAATTTATTTAACATTTTGCATCTCAGTTGCATCTGGTGAATGAAGCTTTTCAAAACTTAAAATTATTTAAGACTTAAGCTACGATTACACTGCCATTTTTTTGAGTCATTTAATTGGCGCTGTGACGTCAGGAAAAAATGCCGCATTAGAGCGACATTTAAGCTACGATTCGTCATTGAAAAAATGGCGATCACATGAAGTGACTATAATCGTCATTTGTGTCCCAAAATCAATAATGACGGACACTGCGAGTCATTTAGAATTTTCCATTAGTCATTTGTCCTAGGCGTCATCGAAGAGCGATCACACGGCCATTTTTTCCGCCATTTAAATGGCACTTAATTCATGTTATTTGGTGCGCCATTTTTCTAGTCATTTAAATGACGCTGCCAAAAATGGCGATGACACAGAGCGATATTTAAATGACTGCTTTGTGACGGGATTTTTGCGTCAGAGCGCCATTTAAATGACTCGAAAAAATGGCCGTGTAATCGTAGGTTTATGATCAATAATGAGCCAACATAGGTTGACTAATCTGGCTATAGTTTCAATCGAAAATGAGGTCACAAAAAATTATGTATATCTTCAGATTTAGCACTGAGTAGTGAGTATTGGTAAATAAATGATTATTGCCTGTTGAACGTATTTAATAAAATATTTTCGGGATCGGACAAAGGGGACTTTGACACTTTCCATTAAAAAAAAAAACACTGCGAATGCTATTTCTCGACACTCATGGGAAATAAAGTTGTAAAATGTGGGCCATTGATTTGATATACATTGTCCTGATTGACAAGAGACTCCTGGGCAAGGGCAAAGCGTGGCAGGTACAGCTAGTAACATTAACAAATGAATTAATTTTTGAAGAGTGAATGAAAATTTCCATTTTACATTTTTTAATATTTGGCAACTTGAGCTTGAAATTGGCAACTGACAATAAACATGTTAAGCGCGAGTTACAGTCGGTTGTACTGAATAACAGTTTCCCATATGTACTTTCAATTTCATTAACAATTTTTTTGATTTAATTGTAGTACTATAATAGGTATATTCATCAACCACCCTGTAGGTCTAGGTAGATACTATTGATGACCACCATAAAGGTAGATCGCGTTATTAATAATAATCATTTTAGTGTCCAGGTTAAATCTTATAATTATCTAGTGGGCCTATTAAAATATTTAAATTGAAGGCTTAAAATGTTTTTTGGTAAGGCCCAACGTCTTTACATAAACCTACCCCCTTACAATCGATGCTTACGAACTGCTGGTTCCATATAGCTAGGCAAATTTTTCTCTGACCCCAAATAATGACACAATACTTTCCTTTCAATTATTCAAATGAACACATAGCTATATCTCGACGAAGTTGCTTCATAAAATCAGTTATACACCATCTCACAAGATCCTCGCTTGGCATAGAATATTATAACTTGAGTTAAAATGAGCCGCCCTCTTTGTAACCGGGTTATCTCGATTTTAATTGTCTTATGTGCGCCTAATTACCCCAAGGTATACTTCAAGCATGCCTTAATGATGGCACATTATTCTTGGAAAGGTGAAGCACGAAGCTCAGGTCGGTGCACCATTTTCCGGCCAACAGCATTCGGATGTGTAAACTCTTCACGAGTAGAGAATATAAAATCGGTTCATTTGCATGGCCCAGTGTCACTTTTTTTGTACCCCATTTACTGTGCAAATGTATACATAACTACCCTAACAGTTCTGTTACAGGTTCACCTAACGAACTGTTTATTTGATCTCTCACCCATTATTGTAGCCCCTATGACCGACCGACCGGGCGACCTCCTATCCCTGCCGTACATTTACACAACAACACCCGGCGCTACACAACAGGGATAATGAAATTAATGTGACCTCTTAGACGTTACAGCCTCCTCCTCATCATAGCCGTTTCGTCGCGCTGGCTCTCTGCCTGGTCTCATGGGATGTTCACTGTTCTATACTGCTACTGGGATATAAGTTCCGGAACTGTGCGGTGCAAAAAGGTAAGCAACGCCTAATTGCAAACTCCTGGCCGCTCATTTGAATATCCAATGCCGTATTTCAGAAACAATTCAACTTCAAATGGGACGTACCCTCCTCTTGGGATTGGTGTGGGCCAAAAGAGCCAGGTATAGGTACTCTACTCACATAATTCTGTCTTTTCGTATCCAGAACAAATGGCTTTGTGTGTTTCGTTCGGTCGTAGATATGTATTTTTTTTTTTTTTTTTTGGCACAGACAATTCATCTGAAGTTCCTTTTCCTTATCGAAAGTTTCGTTTTTTTTTTTTTTTTTTTTGTTGTGTCTCTTTTAGTTTTGAGGGTGTCCAAGGTTGGGCATGGTGAAATTTTGAAATATGCGACTATAAATTTAACGCCAAGTGTGGTCTTGAATTTGGAACAGAATTTTGCATAAGAAAGATGGCAAAAGGACATACTGGAGGGTTGTCGTCGTTTGTCATTGTGTTGCCTTCTGTGTCATTCATGCAGTGTCTGGCCATGCTTGGAGAGTACTTTAAAGATACTCTCGTCTGATTCTATTGTTGTTTTGCATGCGGAGAGACAGACTCGGTTGGTGGTCACTGTCATGTTTGTGCTTCATGGAACTCTTAACCCTTCATATTGTGATTGTCGTCTGTCTGGCGTTTGCTTACACACATCTTGCCGGGGATAATTGCCTGTGTATATGTTTGCACTCAACACTGTCAGGTGGAAGACAGATATGTTGAAGGATGCAAGATGATGCTTCAGTGTTTTTGAGCCACAGTGATGGCATTTAAAATTCTATTCTGTTCAATTTTCCTCTAAGGAGCCATTAGCATTGTGTCGGATACATATAGCCATAGCGTCATTATCATATTTTTGTAATCTGTTGACCCTATCTCTGCGCTAAACGTAAGAATAATAAGCAATTTGATTTGAATATACGATTCGGTTATTATTATGGCGTTATTTGGCTGCCATAAATATAAATTTATGCAGCTTAAACGATTACGGTTAAAATACATTTTTTAAAGATTTTAAATTAAACGCGTTACAATGTTTGCGCTGAGCTTAATTTAATTCAATTTAAAATTATTCATATTGACTTTTGGAGGGTAACTCAAAAATATTGAAAACGACTGTATAAGGCTTCAATTCTTTAAACGCAGATACTTCCAGAACAACCCACAACACTTTTGTCATAATATACTCTTTGAGAGTTATGTGTTATATTTTTTGCAACTGAATAGTCGGGCACGGCAGTCGTCCAGGCTCTGCGATCCCTGACAGATTTATTTTACTTTTAGTCCGGGGTGGACCACGACCTCAACTCTTACGTTACTTGAAGTAAGTAAACGCGTACGAGGTTGATATAACACTGACTTTTTTAATATGAGATAGCCGATAGTATAACAATTTACATAAGTAGACCTAAGTGGTGTACATAACTATCTGGGGTGCATAACCCATAACATCAACCAACAAGCCCCTCCAGCCTGCTCGATCCCTAGCTAGCTGCCTCCAGTTACGCACACCAAGTTGGTTGAGATCATTCTCGAATTGTATGCCCCAGGTGTGGACTTCCTCAGCTTCGTTCTCCCTCAGGGACTCAAAGACTCGTCGGGTGCGTTGTTGTCCATAGGCTCAACGCACATAGCCATCTCAGTCGCTGTATTTTGAGCTTTTTGACCAGGTCAACGTCGCTATATATAAGCTGTAAAGTATATACCCGACCCGAAAATCACTCGAAGAACCTCAAGGGTGCCAACAGGTTTCATCAACTTTCGATAAGGTCCATGATTCTAGATCATACAGCAAGACGAGGATGATTAAAGTATTGTACAATATTTCCTTAGTTCTGTGAGAGAGGGCTTTACTTCTTAGATGACTTCTTAGCAGGGATGAAAAATGACGTACAATTGTATTTTTTTCGGTACAATTGATTTCTAAAAGTACGCAAGTACAATTCTCCAAAATTTAGTACACCCAAGCGAATATATTTTACTTAATAAAATACACAAACACTAGAATTCTTCAAAATTTTATACATTTTCTTCCTCGCCTACGCATCCGAAAATGCAATCGACTGAAAGATGAGTAGCTGCGTTTGCTGCCACTTGATTGCAGTAAATGGCTGGTGGTAGCATGTGGAACAATATGTCCAAAGCCGCTGTTGGAGTGGTCCTAATTGCTTCACTGATGCAGACGCTTGTCGTTCTTTGAACACGACAAATATAAGTGTAGTGAATATCATTTTCAACGGCGCGGTTCACCAGACGACAACGCCATATGTAAGTAAGTATAGGTCTAGGTCTAATGACGGATACATAGAGCCAATATGTAATTCGAGGCTGCAATAGATTTTTTGCAGCAGTAGCCGTGGTGGCTTTTTGAACCCTCTACATAATATTGGGTTTCCAGCTCAATTTGCTGTCTAGAATAAGACCTAAATACTTGGTCGTGTTTAAGGAGCCATTCAGTTTTGCGGGAAAAAAAGTTTGGAATTTTGAATTTCAGAAACTTATTTAGTCTTTTACCAGCTGTAAACCATTATGTCAAGCATTTCCGTTAATTCATGTCGCTATTAGAGCACTCATATTTACCAAAAAAAAATACAATTGGGCCCATTTAAATACAATTTGTGTTAAGTTTTAAATACAATTGAAAAAACTGATTTTTCATCCCTGCTTCTTAGCCCGAAGAAAGAGTGCAATTTTCGAGAGTGATTCTTCGCTTGATTTCTACGCCTATATCGTGTTGTGGGGTAATTGTAGAGCCTAGGAAGACAAAGCCTTTAACTATACTTCGAAGTTATATCTGTCCATTGTGACGTTTAGCCCGAGTCGCCGATATTGAGAATCCTTTCTCGATGACAGCATATACCGCGTTTTGTCCTCATTACAGCCAGACCCATCTTCGGCGCCTCCGTGTCTATGCTTGCAAACACACCACTGACAGCTCGCTGAGTTCTCCCTGTAATGTCAATATCATCTGTATATATGCAAGTTGTTGAACGGACTTTTGAAAAAGAAAATTGCATAATTGCTTCAGGAATGATGTTAAAGAAGTTACATGATAGCGCGTCTTCGCGGCTTGTCTTTGACATTTTTCGACATCAAAGGGTTCCGTGCGGTGTTATTTTCCACTTTGACGGAGCAGCCGTCTCGACTATGGGCGCTTTTCTTCGTCTGGAAAAGACATTCCATTCGCCGGATGCGGCCAAACCAAAGTACATAGTACAGCTTCGTACAGCTCATAGAGTTCCCAATTGTATCTTCTCTTGTAATTGCCCACCTTATACACAGGATAATTGGTCGATGGAAACCGTAGTATCAGATCACCCTTCGTGTTTATCGGCCAGCACTACAAATTATAACTGGATGAAGCATGCATTTGAATCAATGTTTGCTACGAAAAAGATGATCTCTTTAACTACTCTGTATAGCCTTGCAAGTTGCAACTATATCAATAGTGAAGTTTTGTCCTCGGCGATTAACAGTTTTTTTTTTCTTTTTGCTGTAAATCAAAAAATTTAGAGCAAGAAAACCTTGTGGTAGATGTTGAGAGTATAATGAAGGGACCACTTCGGCAGACTGTTAAAAAATCTGAAAATCTGCTGATAAGCCAATCGAACCATTAGACGATGAATGCCAAGTCTTTAGTCCACCTCTCCAAAATGCAGTGAAGCTATCAATATTCCAGCTCAAGTTGAAGAAAATGTATGCCTGCTGAAACTCAGCCCGATCGTTGGCCCGATCAAACATCAATGAGGCATCAGTGTGAACGGCTGAAACCATTTACCAACGAACTGATTGGCCACTACCAGTGCGATTTTATTTTAAGCCCGTTAAGCCAACAACCGATACTCTACTCACACTACGACAGGGAGAGCGCTAGCTGCTTAATTATTAATGTCAGAAACAATCTCACCGAGATCTTTGAGTCAGAAGAGGATTTAGACAAGATGAAGAGTTGTCATGTAGCTTCCTAAAAACCTCAAACCTGATGAGAGAATTCCACGAAACTTAAGGTACTTACACATGTCAAACATTCTTGACATGCTGACGACAATATGTCCGTGACACGTTCTTTTTACCTTTAAAACTTCCGAACATTATTCCTGGGGTAGCACCTCTCTATTTCCTCGATCGCGCGCTTCTTATGCTCTTTCTTTTTCCTCCGGAGAAGCCGGTGTTTTTCCCTCCTTTTTTGCTCGTAGAGCTCACGAGCTGCTCTCGTCCTTCTCTGCAGCGCCGCTTTGTAGGCCAGTTGCTTTGCTGCATGTGCTTGCTGGCACTCTTCATCAAACCAGGCGTTTCGCGGTGGTGGTCGGGTAAAACCTAGCACATCAGTTGCGGCTTTTCTGATCGCATCTTGTCATCGGTGCACTGGTCTTCAGCACTTGAGGGCTTCTCGAGTTGAGGGAGATGCGATCGGCAAAAGTTCTGGCGGTTTGTTGCGTTTGTAGCCGTTCAACGTTGAATCTCCTCACAGTATATCCTCGTTGTTGTGGTGTCTGGGATATCCGCATACATACCTTGGCTACAACAAGGTAGTGATCCAAGTCTATGTTGGCCGCTCGGAAAGTTCGGACATTTAGATCTAGAATACTGGAGGAGTGCCTTGCGTCGATCGTAACATGGTCTATTTTGATTGACCGTTTGAGGGTCTGGTGACCGCCATATGTTCCTTTGTGAATGTTTAGGTGTGGAAACCGTGCGTGCTAGCTATAGTAACATTACGTCCCGCAGCAAAGTCAATTAGCCTATGTCCGTTTCCAGATGTTATGTCATGTAGGCTGTGCCTTCCGATTGTACTACCAAAAATGTCCTCCTTTCCTATTTTGGCTTAAAATCTCCTAAGACGATTTTAACGTCCTACTTAGGAAGGACTTTGCTCATATGCTGTGTCGAGGAGCTCATGGAAACATTCTTTGGTAGTATCGTCCTTATCTTCTGTGGGGGCGTGAGCGCATATGAGGCTGATGTTGGCGAATTTAGCCTTGATGCGGATAGTTGTATTAAGGCGCTCACTAACGTGCCGAAAGCTCAAGACTTCTTGCCTAAGTCTGCCGCTTACAACGAATCCGCATCCGAGTGCAGCGTCTATTCCGTAGTAGATGTCACAGTTTTTCATCCTTCTTTTGCCGGGCCCATCTCACCGCACTTCCTGTATGGCGGTGATATCTGCATTGTAGCAGTCTAGGGCCTCCGCTAATTGTTCAGCTGCACGCGGTCTGTTCAGGGTTCGAATATTCCACGTGCAGATTCGAAAGTCATTGTCCTTTTTTCGTTTTGCGGTGTCGTCAACAGTAAATCCATCTATATTCGAGGCTTTTATCTATACGGAAAATTGAATTCACTACAAGCAAAGGCGCATTACCTTAGAAACTACTTTCACATCCTTCGGCAATATATTGTTGGCTAATACAGACACGTTTATTTATTCCTCAAAAGCTATTGTCCCATAATTTTCCATTCACTACGCCACAAGTAGGGCAGTACATACTTGTTTAACCTTTCATACGCGCCCATTTCTCACAGCCACTTTAACTAACAATCCTAGGATCTTCCTTAAAGAATCCTTTCTCGCCTCCTTGTATCAGCTCATAATGCTTCCTTTCCAGATTTATCTTCATGGAAAAAATACAAAAAAAAAAACTAAATATGTGACAGAATGTGAATTACTGCAAATATCTTTTGTGCATGCGTGGGTGGGTGTACCTACAGTACACTGTACAGTACATGGTGTATAAAAATAAGTCTGTATTATAGGATGGAATATCCTTGCATTATGCGCAGCTCCTTGAGCCGTGTATTACACCATATAACAGACGTCTAGTGCGGAAATTGATAGTATATGATGCGGATCCTTGGGGACAGTACAGAGGACTAGTAGCAAAATAAAATAGTTTACCCCACATTCAGACATATACTCTATACACACATGCACACATCTCAAGGGCTTGTATGCATCCTGTCTGTAAGTTCTTTTCAAATCCATTGTAGCCCCAAGTGAAATTCTATTGAATATTTTACTTAAATGTGTATATTGTATCGTCCTGCTTTCACTTTGCCGTTTTGCCAACAACGCTATAAGTTGCGTTTATTCCTTTTTGGTAGTAGGATTTTATTTTCGTTGGCTTTGTGCGGGTGTTGAGTTGAGAATATTTTTGAGACTCAAATTTAATAGAATTCAGCTGAAGATATTCAAGACGAAAATTCGCTTTCAATACGTAAACTTACTAGTGCGTGAATAAATTCTCCTGATTTCCTTGAAAGAGCTGAAGCATTTCGTTAGAATTTTTATTTTTTGTATAGTGAGATAGGATAAGTATGCGAAATGATTTAATTTAACAACGTTTCAAAGAATTTCAATTTGTTAGTCAAATTTCAGAAATTGTTACCGGGTATTGCTTTAGCAGACAAATTGCAATCAGTCAAGTCGGTGAACTAAGTAAGTAAGTAAGAAATAATTTCTCTACATAAATTTTACAAAATTAACAATATAAATAAGTTAAAATTGGCCTTGAAACCGTCTGCTATAATAATGAGTATATTTATTTTTTTTTTAAGGGACCTTAACCAACTTAGCATGCGAAACTAGAGACAGCTGGCCAAAGACCGTGCTGGCTGGAGACGCTTGTTGGTTGGAGCCCAGGTCCACCCCGGACTGTAGCGCCACCTTATAAGTAAGTATTTTAACATAACTTTAAATAAAAATAACATAAAAACTATATTAAAAAATGTTTGTAGTTGGGGTATAAATTTTAAATATTTGTAAATCAAATTTATTTGCCTCAACAAAAATTGAGTTTTGGCTAAAACGTTTGGAAAGAATATAATCTTTTCTGTATTTTTGGGCTTCAGTGCAATATTCGGTAAGAGCTTTCCAATTCCTTCCATTTAGAATACTTAATAAAGCTTTCGATGGAGCACTCATACACAACTACTGGCCCATTGTACCTACTGCCAAACAGACACCTTACATTGTACTTAGTTTTCCCGTCTTTCGAAGAAAGATGAGAAGGAGCTTCAGTGATGAAGAGCTAGGATGTTCGGCACTCACCACGTCAGCCCCAAAATCCGCCAAATGATGCTCCCCTGTATCGTCGTCCTCTCCACAAGCAGGACAGATGGTGGTGTCGCTCAAGCTCAAGCCCAATACATTTAAGTGTTTGGCAAAAGCTTGGTGGCCCGAAAGGACGCCCAAGCAGTCTGCAGTCGATTCTCCTGAGAGACAGAAGGAAAGAAGCCGATCTTTTGCAGATGTCCGGACGCAGTCGTTTGGTCTGTCCACCCAGCACAGTCACACCAACGACACTCGTGTTCACGAGAAAGCCAAGTATCAATGGATGACCTAACCCCGGATGCAGGCAAACCCAACGCAGGCTTAGGTCCTAAGAGATCTTCTTCTGAACCCAACCTGGCAAGCCCATCAGCGATCTCGTTTCCCTGGATACCAGTGTGACCTGGGACCCAAACAAGTTTGACCGTGTTTAGCCTACCGACCAAGTTCAGAGAAAGCTTGAGTTCGAGCACTAACTTGGACGAGGTAAGATGGTTGAGCAGCGCTTTTAATGCAGCTTGGCTATCACTGCAAACGCATATACTTCTAGCCCTCCACCTGTTTGTCACAATATAGCGCATAGCCATATGGATAGCGAAAATCTCCGCCTGGAAGACAGTCGCATGGTAACCCAAGGGGTAGTGTAGTCTAATGTTCTCGCTTTCCACGAAGACTCCAGAACCAGACCCCTGTCCGGTTTTAGAGCCATCCGTGAATACACGATGGCATTCTTTCCCTGGCTCCGAGTCTGGCCGAAGCCATTCGGTTGCCTGAGGAAAGTTGACGTGGTAGTTTTGTCGCAGTAGGACTTAATGAAGATGCTTCACTTAATTTTGTCTGTTGGAAGTTACTTCGATCTTTATGGTAGGCAAAGAATTTACCGCTTTATTTGAGTCACCTAGATTTAGTAATAATCTATCACAGGTATTTCTAGCTCTTGTATCCTGATTCCCAGTTTGTTCTAAGAGTAACCGAAGGGTGTGGAGTTTGGTTACCTACTGGAACCACCCCGATTTAAGAATGAATCTCAGGAGTTCCTTAAGATCAACATTCTCTAGATCTTTTTGTTCATCGAAGAATAAGCTGTTGAGAATCCTCTGTCTACTGTTTTCTAAGGGTTGGGCATTCGCAGAGTAGATGGCGAACAGATTCTATTTCTTCAATGTCTCTGCAGCTTCTGCAAAAGTCATTATGCAGTATGCCCAGCCTTTCCTCGTGTACGCCTATCGCACAGTGTCCAGTAAAGACCCCCGTGAGGCCGATCATGAATTTGGATCTCTTTTTGCTCACTTCTAGCCATAATTCTTTTGCATGCCTGCAGGTGCTGAGATTGTTCCAGCGTAGGTTTGGATTCAATGTCAGCCTCCCTAGAAAGCGTGCTTAGCGGAGTTCTTATACAGATTCTAGGCCCATTGATGCATGCATTTTGGGCCCGTTTCTTGCAATCTCATCCGCCTTTTCATTTCCCGGAATACCCATATGCCCCATAACCCAGTATAGGGTCACCGTGTGACAGTTCGTCCAGGTATTTCTTGCAGTGACTTACTGCCCACGGCTTCACCACGACTGATTCCATGGCTTTTATGGCCGCTTGGCTGTCAGAGTATATAGTGATTTGTTTGTCGGCAATGTGCCGTCTCTTTAGGTCCTTTGCCGCTAGGGTTATAGCAGCAATTTCCGCTTGAAACACACTAGTCATCGTTGATTCGAAATGATTCTCGCAGGTTAAGTGTTTTACTGAAGATACCCGCTCCTGTGCCGACATCCATATTAGAACCGTTGGTATAGAGGGCTATCTCCTCTACTTCTGCAACTGCTTTGTGCTCCCATTCGCTTCTGTTCGGAATTCTGTTCGGAATTCTGTCCGGAATTCTGGTTGTGAATCTCCTTTCAAAAACAAGAGTGGGCGGTAGTCTGTGGTTATCTT
Organism: Cheilosia soror; assembly: GCA_949372485.1. NCBI lineage: Eukaryota > Metazoa > Arthropoda > Insecta > Diptera > Syrphidae > Cheilosia > Cheilosia soror. Next base: position 37,754,407 of record OX443561.1, read on the forward strand.
CTCCTTCGCCGCGCTCCATTGGGTTTCAATGGAGGCGTGTCCATAAGGTTTGGATGACCATATTCCAGACTCTTTTAATCTGATTGCGGTTTTTACATGCTTTACTGCTACAGTAAATATCCAGAGGGGCGAGATTTAGCATCAGCTCCATCGCTGCGGTGGGTGTTTTTCGTAGTGAACCCTTTATCCCAATGCATGCCGCCCTTTGAACCACAAACCACATAGAACTAGACCGCCGAGTTCCGTGCACCTACCCGATTTTTCCCGGAATTAATTCCCCTGTCTGTGAATACGTGTGAAATGTCAAAATCAATGGCGGCAATGATTTTCCATGCTATAGCATGGGCCTAGGATTTTTCAAGTATATGCGTGCGTTAATGGCGCTCATTTGATTTTGTACATCACCAATGCATGAAAAATACTGGGGCCGCAAGCTGCTCGTAGGCAAAGTGCGTTATGTTGGAAGAGTCGACGATCTAATTCTATGTGGTTTGTGCTTTGGACTTTAGTGAGGCTTGGGAGATGATACTTTTTCTCCGTGGCCTTCCACCACACGATTGTACCATATGTTAGTATGGGCCGCAGTATTGCTGTATACAGCCAGTGTACCACGTGTGGCCTGAAACCCCATGTGTTGCTGAATGCTCTTCTACAGGCATATTGTGCCACGTATGCTTCTTTGATGCGATCCTCTATGTTTTCCTTCCATCTGAGCTTGGAATCCAGGATTATACCCTTATACCCTGGTATCTAGCTTTTTTGATATTATTAGATCCACCCCGCCCATTCTTGGTGGATTAAAGGCAGAATTCACCCACCTTCTCGTAAACAGTATGATTTCTGTCTTCCATGGATTCACGCCCAGTCCGCGCCCCTCGACACAGTTGTTAACTAAAGAGGACTGGAGTGAACTTACCTGGGACTAGAATTACTACATAGTGTTGCCAGGCGAAAATGTTAAAATCCAGTCATATTTGACTGTTTGACTGGATTTTTTCTCTCCAAATCCAGTCAAAAGAAACAGTCAAACATTAAAAACAAAAAATTCCAGTCAAAAAAACAGTCGAAAATGTAAACAGCTATTTTTTCGAAAACAAAAATAGGTGGGTCATCGTGGTTTCTTTTTAAATCATAGGTTATTTCAACACTGACAGCTGCTTCCAGTTCCAGCTCGAAAAGAAATCTTTACAAAAAGTCAGTATCATACCTGTGCGGAACGAAGTGAGTCGCTTTACGCTTGAGCAACGTTGGGAAATATTGAAAAAATATTTCCAAAGTGAGTGCTGTGTAGCCCAAACAGTGCGTTTTTTTAGAAGTTTCGGCCGAAATGAAGCACCCACCGCGCCTGCTGTACGCAAGTTTGTGCAAAAAGTTCGTGTGACTTGTATGGGAGTGGACAAAACTCTTGGTTCCCGTCATCGTACGGTGCGCACAGACGACAATGTCACAGAGATTGACAGTTTGGACCATTTTTCTCCGACAATGAGGCTGGGAACAACGTTTTGGTCAACGGTGGGCGTTACAGAGCCATGTTAACCGCCTTTTTTTTACTGGAATTGAAGACATGGATTTGGACGTCCTCTGGTTCATGCAGGATTGCACACCATGCCACACAGCCCACGCCACAATCGATCTTTTGCACCAACATGTCAATTGGCCTCCTCGGAGCTGCGATTTGACTCCTTTGGGCTTTGGACTTCGGACAATCCGGAAACGATTCAAGCACTTAAGGCCAATATCATCCAAGCAATCCGTGAGCTACAGCCCGAAACCACCAACAATGTCTTGGACAATTGGAGTGACAGAATACGCTACTGCGAAGCCAGCCGAGGCAGCGACTTGAACGACGTTGTATTCCGTAATTAATGGGAATGTTTGCTCTTACTAATAAAGCCATAATATATGGGAACAATTTTATTTTGTTCATTTTATTGCATTTTTAAAAAGAAACTTGTATTTGGCCCAACCTTTATATTTTGATATATAGTAGTATTTCCAACTTTTTGTATAACTTCTTCAAGTATTTCAAAATTTGTACAACATTTTGTTTATCTCGCAAATTAGGTATTTCTAATGGTCAAAATAGAGTTGTATTTATTTTTTGTTTCTAAAATCTGGAACAAACAGCAGTCATAACTCAAAACATAAACAACATACAACAAACCGAATTAAATGCAAAAGCAATCATTCAAAATTCTCAAGAAACGCTGCGCAAACTGCAAGAAATACTAGATTCAATTTGACTTTCAGCGGCTTGCGGAAAATGGGTGTATTGGTATTCATTTCATTGCACTGCGCGAATCTCATATACACTAGGTTTACATTGGAGGTGCAATTTTTTTTTAGGAAAAAACTCCAGTCAAAAAAACAGTCGGCTGGATTTGATTTTTTTTTCCAGTCAAAACCGAAAAAATACAGTCAAATTTGACTGGAAAACAGTCAAACTGGCAACACTGAAACTACATCGTCTGCGTATGCGCTCACAATGAAGCATTCCTTTTCCAGTATTTTCAGCAGTTCGTCTACTACGAGGAGCCAGATGAGCGGTGAGAGAACCCCACCTTGTGGTGTTCCCCTACTCACCTGATCTAGCCAGATCCCACTTCGAATCGCTAAAGGTTGCCCGTTCTGTCCCACAATTGATAACTTTCGCCAGTTCTTTCTGGTATCCGAAGAAGCTCCAGAAGCCTTCCAAACAAAATATTTTCCGACTTCTTAATTTTCAGCTTCCAGTCGTTGCAGTATCTCTTGATCTTATCGAAGTCACGCTGCAAGAGTGTTGCAATGAACACTGCTTGGAGCATGGCACTCTAGCGCTCGCCATTTACAGTATAGTCGTTTGAACCGGGGCGTTGTCGAAAAACATGCTGGTGGCGCCTCCAGCGTAAACAGCACACCATATATGCAGTAACTTTGAGCTAGTGAAAACGCTTCTCGTGGGTTTTTGGGCCCCAGAAGCGATAAATTGCTTATTCGAATATCCACAGATATGGAAATGGATGATGATTTTGGATGAAAAGTTATCTTCTCCCTCGTGGTCGTGATTTAAAATAGCTTGAGCGTAGGCTACACGCAGTTGGCGGTCAACAGCTAACAGGTAATGCTCTGTCTGGACTTTGTAAGGAAACATCTTAGATCTTCACCAAAATTCTCTGTAAAGTCCGCCGATTAATGTCCAATTCTGTGGCAGGTCGTCTACCGTCTCATACTCTTCTAGGCGAGCTGCTGAACGTCATCGTAGTGTTTGTCCAGTTTTGGCTCATGAGTTTCGAACAATTTTCTCAAGTATGATGTTGAAAAAGTTACATGACAGCGCACCACCTTGTCAATTTTATTTTTTGCTTTGGGAGCGCAAGCGCATATATCAGGCTGATGTTAGCTAATTTATTCTTGCTGAAGGTTTAATTTTAATTGTGCCGTGGACAAGAAATCCACATGAGTGCTGTTTCAACCCCCAGTCACCTTTATAATCACACCCCTTCGAAGCGGTTAGTAGTCAGGTCATCACACCAACATTGAGTTGAAGGAAAATGTTGGCACAGTGAACGCATTTGATGGTTATCTTTAATTTAACGTTATTTAAACTGTACAGTGTGCGTACACCTTGCACCATTATGCTTATAGGTATAAATATTAAATCAAGAAATTCGTTACGCAAATATTTTCTTACAAGACTTCAGTCTATACCTACCCACATTATTACGAGATTTATTTAGCAACAATTTGCCATAAAATGTATAGCAACCATGCTGTCTTTATAGGTACATACATCATAATCTATGGAGACAAACCATTTTGGGGAGGATTTTATTTCCCTTAATACTGGTAACAATATTTTCGGGGGGAAATTTAACAAAGACTATGCTCTTGTCAGATACACTTTTGAAAGACCTGACGCAGTTTATAGAATAATCTTCGAAATTCATTCGAAAACGTTTCCGAATTAAACGGAGTTTTGCGATGTTTTATGATTCCGAAAAAGAGAAATCTATAAAAAATATCCTAAGTTCGAAATTTACAAAAGTAGGTACATAATCTTTTCGAATTTTTTTACAAAATTATATCAAACTGCTACTGGTTCATGCATTCGCTTGGAAACGGTAAATTGTTCACCAAATAATAGGAGGGGAAATATCGTAGGTAAGTAGTATAAGAACTCACAGGGGTGACAGGAGTGAGAATTTGAGCGGAGTGAAATAATAAACGATACAGTAGAAACGTATAATTTGAACACACGTGAATATTCCAAGTTGTAAGGATGTAAAAGTGTCTACCTGCCATTGACGAGTGCTTTACAAACGTTTGCGCACTTTCCTTTCAAAAGCCATTTTATTACTAACTTAAAGCTGAACAAAAATGTAAATTTTTACAAAATAAAATAAATATCCTGTATAAAAAATAATAATAGATAATAAAATAAGATCCAACGTACTGTACTGTTAACGTCTTAAACCGTTCTGCAACACACTAATCGGCACGTACCAGTGTGGCTTCCGGCCCGGCAGATCGACTATAAACACAATTTTCACGAGGCAAATCCTGGAAAAGACCAAGGAATTTCAAGTCGAAACTCGCACCACCTATTCATCGACTTCAAAGCCGCGTATGATAACATACATCGTCAGGAGCTCTATATGGCGATGGCTGAATTTGGAATCCCGGCTGAACTCATTCAGCTGTGTCGCGTGACGCTGGAAAACACGCGCTGCAACGTGCAGTTTGGAAGCAGCTCCGCCAATCTATTTCAAATTTGCACCGCATTTCGCAAAGGAGACGCGCTATCATGCGACTTCTTCAATCTTGTACTGGAGCAGATAGTGCGCAGGGCAGGTGTCAACACAGAAGGCACCATCTTCAACAGATCCATCCAGCTGCTGGGCTATGCGGACGATATTGACATCATCGGTCGCTGCCAGCGTGCCGTAATAGAAGCGTTCACGGCGATTGAAGAACAGGCGACATCCGTTGGGCTTGAAGTAAATGAGGACAAAACTAAGTACATGCTATCAACAAACAAACAAGCATCTGTCCACCGCCGAGGACAAAACGTCACTTGATAGCAACAATTTCGAGGTAGTTATAAGGAGTTCACCTCGAAGTAGACATGAACTCCACGAATGACACCCTAGTGCAGATCCGGCGAATAATTACCCTAGGAAACCGTTGCTACTTCGGTTTGGCAAAACAATTGGGTTCAAAACTCCTAACTCGAAGGACGAAATGTTAGAGTAAAAGCTAGCAACGTTTTTTCTCAAGTCATGACGCAGCGCTGCCAGAAATATATTTTCGTGTTCAGTAGTCACCCCAAAATAAGCTCACAGAGTTACAGCCTTGCTAAAATGACTTGAGAAAAAACGTTGCTAGCTCTTAGTCTAAGTGTGCTCTACAAAACCCTTATCCTGCCAGTTCTGCTTTATGGCATCGAGTGCTAAACGATCGGCAAAAAGGGAGTGCTGATACTGAGCTCCTTCGAAAGAAAAATTATTCGGGGGATTTTTGGTCTTGTGTGCGAGGAGGGCGAATGGAGGAGAAGATACAACCGCGAACTCTATGAGCTGTACCAAGATGTGGATATAGTCCAAAAAGCCAAAACACGTCGACTACATTGGCTCGGCCACATCGAGCGAATGGACATAATAGTGCTCCAGCTAAGAGGATCTTCGAATCCCAGCCCTCAGGTTCGAGAAGACAAGGAAGACCGAACCTCCGTTTCAAAGACCAAGCCAACGCGGATGCCAGAGCGCTTGGTCTCGACAACTGGAAGCAGCGTGCCCGGGATCGTAGAGGATGGAAGACTGCAGTGTCTCAGGCAGAGACTCTCCACGGGTCGGGAGCCCGATAAATAAGTAAGTAAGTAGTATAAAAAATAAAATAATATACCTAAGTATTTCGAAATTATATTGATGGCAGCGTAAGCTTAGTAAGCCATTACATGTGAAGCGATTTACACAGTCTACTTGTGCTGCCTCCAATGAGACTCGCTATCCGACATAATAAACTTACCATTGGAGATTCCAAACTCCAATAAAAGGGGGAGCAAACAGGTACAACCGAAACAATTGCCAGGATCGATGAATGCCTCAAAATATTACCATTTATAGGAGGCAACTTATGTTTGACAACTGAAGTAGGGAAGGCTGCTTAAATATGCAATTGACGAATGAGTACCCCAATATTCAAGAATTGACTGAAAGTGAAACGATGAACAAACCGGGAGTGTCTTGCTATCAAACCAGGTAGAAAAATAAAAAATCTTAAATAATGCAAAAATAGTCTAAACTTAGCTGTCTCCAGTTTCGCACGCTAAGTTGGTTAAGGTCTCCTTCCGCTTGTGTGCTCACCTAAGTCGGGGTCTTCCTCTATTGCGCTGCCTATTGGGTGTGGATTCGAAGATCTTTCGGGCCGGAGCATTATCACGACTATATTCGCTTTACATGACCCGCAGCCACCTTAGTCGTTGGACCTTCACTATTCTGGCTAGTTCGACGTCCCTGTACAGCCCGTACAGTTCATCGTTGTATCTCCTCCTCCATTCACCGTCTATGCAGGCGGTACCGAAAATAACTCTCAAGACAACCAAGAGTAACCTCACCTCATCCGCTTTTGATATAATTCATGCCTCTCCTCCATAGAGAAGGACTGGGATGATTAGGGTATTGTTATACCAAAAGGCTCACTTTAGTTGTTCGAGCGAGGGCTTTGGTATAGGTACTCAGGACCCTTGCAATCACTGACGAAAAAAAAAGAAAGGAATCCAAACCTCGTAGGTATGACTAAAATCAGCCTTTCTATAGCTATTGGAAAATATAGACACCGAAGTGCTCACTTTGGCCATAAAAGGAAATTTGTTGTGAATTTACCTACTGCGTTCCATGAGGTGTATTCAAAATAAATTTAAGGGACTTATAAATAATTGAACTACCTACTTGATGCTTATATGAAATTTTAAAGCTTTTTCAAACAGAGCAGAGCTCAGAATAACTAGTGTTTAGAATAGCTAATGTGGTGCTGTTGTGTCTATACAAAAAAAGCTCGGTTTTGTTAAATGGGTTAAGCACAAGCTAAATAGAAAATCCATTTCAACCACCTATTACAAACGACTTACTTTTTGAATACGAATCTACAGTGGCAGTCAAAAGTAGTTTTAATTTAAATTTTAATTTTTAGCACGTCGTGGAATCCTGGTCGGGGACATGGGTTTAACATGACCAAACCACCCAATCATGGACCGCTCCGTCCGGAGAAGTAGCTGCTCAACATTGAGTTCCTCACGTATTCTGGTATTTCTCATGCAATCTCTACGGGTCACACTAGCAATACAACGAAGGAATCTCATTTCGACAGCTTAGATTCGCAATCTTATTCTTTCGGTCATTACCCAAAGCTCATATGACCATAGGTAAGAGTTGGAACAAACACCTTCTGATAACAGAATGACCAAGCTATCTCAGAATTGTCCCCAGCCTGACCAATCCTACAGGAAAACTCAACATTGCTCCTTTCATCACTCGTAAATAAGACCGAGATACTTACTTAAACTTATTCACCTGTGTCGAACTTGAGTCTGAGAGGACCCAAGGATAGCCAAGTCATCAGCGAAGAGCAAATGACTTATCCTCAGATCTCCCAATTCGAAACGTTCTTCGCCAAGACTACGCTGTAACATCCAGTCCATATAAGTAATGAAAAGGAGAGGAGAAAAGACGCGCCCCTGGCGAAGCTCAAAGCGCAAGCACACAGTAAATAAAGGTAGTGATTTCACGCCGTTTCCCCAAACATAGCGGTTACAGTTTGTGTAAAGAGATTGAATGGCTCTCAAGAGAGAACCAAGGGTAATTACTCGGTTGTATGTTTTCTGGTGTAGCGTGCAGCATACCCAAGCCTTCTCAAGTAGCATTTTGAGAATGAGGTCGGTTGTGCTTCTGCCTCGACGAAAACCGCACTGCTCATCTCCTAATTGTAACTCGACCACAGCTTTGCAACGCATTTCCAGCACCTTGGCAAAGACTTTTCCAGGAAGACTTAAAAGTGATATACCCCCGTAATTGGAGCAATCCCTTTTATTCTCTTCCTTGAAAAGAAGCACAATCACCCCAATCTGCCAATCGCTGGGAGTTTCGCCGCATTCGCAGGCCACTTTAATGACACGAGAGAGCAGATTTGCCAGTTTTTAGCGATTTTATCGCAAAAGTGACTTCCTCTTCCGTGGGACTATTTTCTGCCATCCTTAATCACAAGTAATAACAGCTAAAGTTAAGTTTGGTTGTTTTTCCGTGTAATATTATTATCCCCTGATTTTATAGTTAAAAACAATTTCCAAAGTCGAGTTTGGCTGTTTTTCTACAACGGAATATCAAGGCATACCAGCTAAAGGAGCTGTTGTCAACTTTATCCAAATTACTGTTCTTCAACTAGCAATAACAGGAAAACTCGATTTAGGATTTTTTTTGCTTTGCTTAAAGTCGTGTTAGGCCACGGTCGAAATTGGTCGAAATAAGAACGATCAATAGATTATGAAACGTTAGACCGAAAGAGACCTAAATTACCTTTATTTACATGATAATTCTCAGGAAGATCAGACTTTCCGTGGATTAACCAGATCCATTTGTAATTTAAAAATTTTGCTTGAATTTAGGCAGTGCTCTCCTGAAAAATTATCAAAATCTACTTTTTTTTGGTTGCCAGTTGCCACTGTTAAAACTCCGCCCATCCATTACAAGGGTAGGGGTTGTAGGATGCTCAAGTAGAAACCCCACAGCGCTCGATCCACCGCCACTTAACCTTTTTCTAAGGGATTGGTAGGGGAATAATGTTCAAAGTTTATCCAACCATTTCATCCCTCGTGGTGTAGATTCCATAATTATCAGCTCCTTTTGAAGAAGTAGCTGCTCGACATTGAGTACCTATAACCTGATGTATTCAGGTTCAAATCTGATGTTCCTATTAAAAGAAGAGGACTCGAGAGATCGACACTAAACTTTGTAAGCAACAACAAAATGTATTAGGGATGTCAAACACTCTGTTATGTTCAATATTGGTCAATTGGTGCTGGTGCCCAGTGCACAACACATCGCTCGATTGGCGCAAGTGGCAGTCGATTGGACAATTGACGGCGTATCGAAATGCAAGTTCATCTACTGAATTGACTGTCAGAATTGAACTGTTCACACAAATCACACGGAGTCTGATCGATAATGAATTAGTGTTATATAGTTCGATATAGATAATAATTCCAACCGAAGTGTTTGTTAACAAAATGTAGCTGTTCTTAAAAAAAAGAACACATCTGTCCAAGTCACCCAAGTATATCGAAAAATTTTCATTTCAGCAGCTTGTATTCAACATCTAATTCATTCGACCAATACCCAATTTTCATGAATATGGATATTTTTTGTGGATTCCTCTCTTTCAATATAAATAATGCTTCCAAAAATAACATGGTGCATTAGGATGCCATTTGTAATGGTGGTACCTCCCATTGAGCTCGATTTAATTCACCGTATCAGCTGCTCTAACAGATAATCAAAGCGTGCATCGCCTTTCTCTCTCGCAAAGGATCGCTATTCGCTTTTATTTGAGCGACGAACCTGCAATGGAACTGGCACCCCTACTCAATCAAACACATTCATTTTTCGCTTGCCTCGTTTGAATCGACCAACTTTCTGTTTATTTGTGTGTTTCGGTATACGTAAGCTATCTTTGTCTTGAGAACCTTTACAGAACATGTAAGAATAGATATAAAAAATGTAATCTACATCGCGTTGTCTGGCATTTGTGGATGAACTGATCGACCTATGGACAGCGTTGTGGGTAAAAAATCATAGAAAGTCCGTTTCAGCATTATAATCAATAATTCCGTCTTCAAGCCATAATCCGAAAGCCATTCCCAATCGCTTGCTTTTTAGTTGCTCTGATCCTCCAAGAAGAAGAACTGTCCAGACCGCTTTTGCTCCACATCCTACAATGGGAAAACAGAATTAGTAATCTAGACCCAAAGACACGTTATGTGTCATCCTACCTTCACTGAGTTGTTCTTGTTGATGCGAGGTCTAAAATTGTTTGGATCACGACGGAATGTGATGCCGAGCAGCTCTAGGAACCGGTTCATGCCGTTCAACAGCGATTGCGGTGTAAATGCGGTGGTGTCCACTGAAGGCTGACCCTCCAGCACAATGACACGATCTGCCAAGTAGGTGGCCATGATAAAATCGTGCTCAACGATAAAGCCAGTCTTCTTTGCGTGTAGAATGTACCGTTTGATGACCTTTGCCGCAACCAAACGCTGTTCAGAGTCCAAATACGCAGAGGGTTCGTCAATTAGGTAGACATCGGCAGGCTTGCCCAGGCACAGCACCAACGCAACACGTTGCAATTCACCTCCGGAGAGGTTCTGCACCTCCTGGTCAATAATTTCTTCAATTTTCATTGGCTTCATGACGTCGGCGATGAACTGAGGATGCACGTACGCGTCTCTAATCTTCTCGTGCAACAGATAGCGGACTGTTCCTTGTGATTTTGGTGAAATCTTCTGCGGCTTGTAGGAAATGTTTAGCACGGGAAGCTTGCCAGAGCCCTCATCCGGTTCCAAATTGCCAGCGAGCATTCGAATAAATGTTGTCTTTCCGGTACCGTTCTCGCCGAGAAGCACGAGGATCTCCGAATCACTGAAGTGGCCCTCCTGAACGGCTAAACTAAAGCCACCAAGAGTTTTCCTCATGGTAGGGTAGACATAGTGATTCATGCGCTTGACCTCTTCCTCTGTTGCCGACTCGGAGACCTAAAAGAAAACACAGCCGTCAAAGTTTGAGCGAAATTGGTCTCCATCAGTTACTCACCTTGAAAGTCAGCGATTCCGTTCGGAATCGCATGTTCTCAGTGGGGACGAAACCGTCGAGGAAGATGTTGATACCTTCTCGCACCGAGAAGGGCATAGTAACCACACCGTAGCAGCCAGGCAATCCATATAAACAGCAAATAAAATCGGAAAGGTAATCCAGAACAGACAAATCGTGCTCCACAACGATGATGAATCTGAAATAGGCCAATTGAAAACACAAAACAAGGAAAGGTGGAAACCAGCACTCACTTGTCAGCGTGAATCAAGCTGCGAATGGTCACAGCAGCATTCAACCTCTGCTTCACATCCAGATATGAAGACGGCTCGTCAAACATGAGAATGTCACCATTCTGGATGCATACCACGGCGATGGCAAAACGCTGCAATTCTCCTCCAGATAGCGCAGCCACGTCGCGATCACGAATGTGCGTCAAGTCCAACATCTTACAAATTTGAGTTTGATTCTTCAGTTCGTCCTTGCGATCGAGTAGTGCTGCCACACTACCACGCACCGCCTTCGGAATCTGATCCACGTACTGTGGTTTGATCAGCGCCTTCAAGTTGTCCTCCAGGATTTTCGTAAAGTAGTTTTGCAACTCAGAACCGCGGAAGTACGCCAGAATCTCGGTCCAATCTGGAGGATCGATGTACCGTCCCAAATTTGGTTTTTGCTTGCCGGCGAGAATCTTCAAGGCCGTCGACTTGCCGATACCATTCTGGCCGACCAAACCCAGCACCTCGCCTGGTCGAGGAATCGGCAGACGATGCAGTTTGAACGAATTCTTCGAATAACGATGCGTCGTATGTTTATCCAAATTGCTGGGCACGTTAATGATGGTGATGGCATCAAAGGGGCATTTCTATACATACCAACAACATTATCAGTCTATCTGAGCGGGGAATCCCAAGAACATTGGACTTACCTTGACACAAATACCGCAACCGATACACAATTCCTCAGACAACGAAGCAATCTTGGATGTTGGACTGACTTCTATACAAAGTTTACCCATTCGGACGACGGGGCAGGACTTCTTGCACTCCTGGCGACATCGTTTTGGCTTACATCTGTCATCGCTGACAATGGCGATACGAGTCTGTTTATCGGTCTCTTCGTGATCCTTCTTGCGCGACATCTTCTCTGAATATAAGAAAAATATGCGCAATGAATTTAAATTGCAATTAAGGGCGTGCAAAACAGTATGCAAATGTCCAAGTGCCGCGTTGTTATTTCTCTAGTGTGTAGTATTATCGGGTTCTTCTGAAGTGACAGCGTAGCAGAAGAGAAAGGTAACCTCAACAGATGCATGCAATGATGAATTTTTACCTGCTGCACTGGTAATTTAATGTTTTTCAACCGAATTTTGCTGGCAAAAACAATTAAGAGAACACTTAAAGTAATAAAGTTTTTAATTACCTTCAATTTAATGATTTCTTTGAAATAATTCAGGCGAACGCTCCCTACGTGCCAGCCTTGAATTTTGAAAAAGAAATCGTCGCAGCAAATTCACAAGCGAGTAGATGACAGCTGACAGACAGTGCGCGAAACATGACGGTCAAACTGACAGTTCCAGTTCAGGTGATAAACTGATTTTCGGGCACCTATACCAGGATTACATTGAATATTAGTACCTAACCTAGTATAGAAGCTTACAAACAAGAAAACTTTCCAGCGCAGCTCCGCATAACCGAGGGAATTATAGTAAGCTTAAATTTTCCCCACGGATCATTTTTCACATTACAAGACTGGTTGAATTCAGACATAAAAATAGGAGTTTCTAAAAGTAGTACTTAAACAAATTATGTAATAAAATAATATGAAATGTTTCAGTTGACAGTATTTTGTGTTTAAATTGCAGCCTTATTTATAAACTTTATACACTCTCTATAATAGGTCTAAACGCAAAAATATATAATAAAATAAGTCTAATAATTGTCAAACGAGAACAGATATAGACATTTAGATTTAGCTAGTTTTTCGTGGCTGGAACATTGCAGAGCACCGAAACTCAGCCAGACAAATGTGACGTTTCAAATATTCCACTTTCTACTAGGTTGGTACGCCTTCTTAATTATATCGTTGGTTGCGATCCTCTTTAACTTGTGCGTCAACTAATGCTAGGTCTTCCTCTACTGCGTGTCCTTTGTGTTTGAATAAGACAATTTCTAAAGCGAAAGTGCGAGTCTCCATTCGCTCTGCATGTCCTAGCTGTCTTCAGGAAATAATGCGCAAATATTTGTTGACTAAGAGTAGGTCGATGAAAATGCTACATTATGGTCGGTACTCTTATATGGAGTTACATCGACGTTACACAGAGCAACCATAAGAAAAGTAGAGGCCTTCAGACGAATATTACGTGTCTCCTGGGTTGATATGATAACAAAGGAAGAAGTATTGAGAAGAATGGGAATGAAAAGACAGCTTTTGTATATAAAAATGATGACTTCCAACCTTCTAAAGCGGAGAGGAACTTTCTGAAAAAGAAGAAAGTCAATGACACTATACACAGTTTGGTTTGCAATATGTCGGAAATCCACACCCGGTGCGAATTCCGAATTCTTTTATAGAGCAAATCTACAAATTGCATAATTCGCAGTTAAAACTTTTCATAAAAATTCTTCAACGAAACGGGATCGAGGTTTTATAGAGACATAATACGGGATTTTTTTACGTTTTCTTTTGCTTGAGATTTGCTAAAATGTTCAAGAGAAAAAACTCATAATTTCAATTGATCAAAAACTGGAAAATAGAGAAATCTCTGTTTTAAGTTTGCAGTTCGGTAAACTTCTCTTTCCAACACCAAATACTATTGTCAGAAAATTAGCCAAGGATAATTATTTAGCGTATTTGACACACGGTCTTATGCGTCGTTTATAGCTATCATGAAAGTCCAACCGTAAAACACGAAACAGAACAAAACTAAAGCATTTAACCATAGGCTTCCATTGAAAGTCAGTGGGACCTGTTGTGGAATTATTGACCTTAGAAGTTGAACAGAAAAAGTTTTAGGAACGTAGGAAAAAATTAATAAATTCGGATTCTAGAATATTTAGGGATCAATTGCCTAATTTTTTTCGATGGGCTAACTTTATAATTCAGAAGGAACATTTTAAGACCAGACCAAGTTCAACGATTAAGTTTATGCTCCAAAAGTGCAAAGCAATTTCTTTTTGGTTGCATTTTACTGACACCTAGCTGAAATCGATTGCTTATCAATGAGTCACCTTAGTTTTCTCAACCAAATCGTAACCTTATACGTAAGGAAACCTTAACTCCGAAATTCGAACACTAGTTGACATCGCATTGACGTTTGAAAAAAATCGATGACGTTTCACTCATTTAATTCATTTTTTTAGCCAACAAAACATAAAAACTTGTCGTGCACGAAAAAATGGTGGAAGATACAAATAATCCCGATAATATAGCAAACCCAGCGGACAAACAAGAGAATGAACAATCCTCTGCACCGGAATCGGCCAAAGTTTTCACCTTGGAGAGTATCCTTTTCATAAAAACAACCAATATCGGCTGGCGATCGGCCGCCTAACCTATCAACATTTCTTTAGCTTTCACTTTTATTTTTGCTGTTTCAATTATTTTTTTCAACAATTTTCATTATTTTCCTTAACCCTAAATATTGCTAATTAGTTTTGCACATGATTAAGGATGCACAACAACAGCACGGTTTGAGACATGGGGATTTCCAGCGCTATCGTGGCTACTGTACTCGTCGCATTCGTCGCTTGAGGAAGGCTCTTAAGTACCCACAAGGCGACAGGAGGCACTTTAAGCGACGTGACGTGACAGTGAACAACTTGACCGGAAAGTACGCCGATGAGAGGTTCATTCATATACCTCTGATATCTGCCGAGCGGGCTTGGGCATATGCTATGCAGGTTCGTTGTGTGCCAAATGCCATATGATGTGTATCCGCTAATCTTTGCATTTGTCTCGTAGTTGCGTCAAGAATCCAATACAGAAGTACGAAAGAAGTTCCATTTGGTGAATAAGATGCGTCGGGCTTGTTTCTATGCGCTCCAGCTGCAGGAACTGTGCAATGTAAGTAATGCGATTTAGTTTCGCCAAATATCTGACCCCTTCTGCCTATAGACTGATGCCTTCGACGCCCGTACGAAGCTCGAGTGCGAAGCATACGTGGCTTGGATGCATGGAACCCTACATTTTGAGCTATCGCTGTGGAAAACCGCTGGCGAGCACTTCAAGAAGGCCCAACTCGTTTATGAGAACTTGGCACTGGCTCTGCCTGATGACGAGCAAGCGCTGTACAAAGCCAAGGTGGACGAACTGTTGCCGTCGCTGCGGTATTGCGCCTACAACATCGGGGATGGAACCTCAATGGACGACTTGTTGGAGATGCGAGCAAAGGGTCTTCTCGAGAACCTCGACGTTCTCGTAAACCAAACAAAGAGCGAAAGTAGCGAAGGTCTTCAGACAATCGAATGGCGTGCACGCAAGGTCACAGTCCGTCCAGAGAAGGTGCGATTGTTCCTTTTGAGCGTCCAGGAACTGGACAAGAGCCTAGAAAAGGCTAAAACGCCCGAAGCCAAGATTGAGCTTATCGAGAACACCTTGATGGACTGCAAGGATGCCATCACTGCTGTAAAAGAAGAGATCAAACAGGATCCCAAGCTCCGTTCTGTTACCACTGGTCAGACGGTCACCGGTGTGCAGTATCTACTGGCCTACCTGTCCTACATTCGATTGAGCCGTACTCTGCAACGCAACATGTGCCTAGTAGAACAGGCTAAACTAAACTTCGAAGACCCCAATCAGAAGGGCAAACCGACTGGCGATGGTAAGCGCGTGCGCCCTCAAGATCTGACCCGACTGTACGAGATCATCCTCCAGAACATCACCGAAATGCAACAAATAACCGGAATGGAAGACGACTCTGCTTATCAAAAGGAAATCGACAACCTGGCCTTGGCCTTTAAGGCTTTCCGCTGCTACTACATCGCCCTGACCCTCGTCGAGATGAAAAAATGGAAGGAGGCGGTCGCCCTCTATGAACGTTCAATGAAATACGCCAGCGAGGCGGTGAAATCGAAACCACAGCAATTCAATCTGAGCGCCGATTTGCCAAAACTTATCTCCACCATCGATGGGTGTAAGTTCTCCGCTCATGCATACAGTGTGCTGGAAGATGACAACTCTGAGGACTCCATATTTACATCGAAGGCACAGAAATCCACGAAACCCCTATTCGAACGGCTGTCGCAGTACAAAGAGGACCAGTCGCTCAACACGAAGAATCCGAATGTATACAAGTTGACCCCAGAGATGCAAGCTATTCCCTGTAAACCGCTGTTCTTTGACTTGGCCTTGAACTACGTTGAATTGCCGTCGTTGGAGGACAAACTGCAATCGCCTGGCAAGAAGGGCGCTGCTTCGATTTCTGGCTTCGTCAAGGGATTCCTGGGCTGGGGAGGCAATAAGTAAACTGACCGCAATCAGTACCACCGAAAGAAGTTCGTTTTAGTTTGTTGCATGCCGATGGTGAGAGGACGGGGGCGATCCGCTGGATGGAATTGGAATTCACAATATTTTTCCCAATCTGTTTATCAATTTTTTTTTTTTTTATTATTTCCATTTCCATTAAAGTTTTGCATTGTTTCGATATAATCTATGAATGCCGTTGATGCAATGTTTTGATTTCTTACTTAGGTGGCACTACAGTCTAAGTCTTAACCCATGACTAGCTGCCTCCAGTTGCGCATTCCAAATTGGTTGAAGTCACCTTTCCAGTTGTGCGCGCTTAATTTAAGGTCATTCCCTATGTCGTGGTACCTCTTGGTTGGAGTCGATTCGCATTTTTCTGTTAAGTCCCGTCAACGCAAACAGGACCGAAAATCACTCGACGAATTTTGTTTTCAAGACGACCAATGATGGCTGTAACATTTTCCGAGGAAGAGGTAGATATTACAGCCATCCAGGAAGTGAGAAAGGATGGAAAAAGCCCAAGAACTGTATGATCTACTGCATTTAAATTTGTGCATAAAGGAAAGCTTAGGAGGCAGACATTGTCAGAGGCTCTACAATTCTACCACCTCGCCCCTATTGTGAGTGTCAATAGTTGATCGACAATCACAGTAAGGGCCTCAATTAGCGACGTTCTTTGTATCGACGTTGACCTGGTCAAAGAGGTTAAACTTCAGCGACTGGGGTGGCCAGGATACGTGGAACATACGCTAGACAAGTACTTTGAGTCCACATGACAATATTAAGCTGCGATTCATATTTATGCACGACTTCTTCTTTGAGTTCGCATGATCCACCACCCGTTTGCATGATCTTCTGGTATATTTTCTCTAGACGTACGCATTTTCATACCCTCCACAGGAAGGTATATTCACTTTGCCATTACGTTTGTAACGCCAAGAAGGATTCACCGGAGACCATATAAAGTATATATACTCTGAATCAGGATCACATTCTGAATCGATTTAGCCATGTCCGTCTGTCTGTCTGCCTGTTGAAAGCACGATAGCGTCCAAAGGAATTGAATTGAATGAAATTTTGTGAGACGACTTCTTTTTACCGTCGCCAGGTTGGTATTGAAAATGGGCTATGTCGGTCAAGTAATTCTGTTATCTCCCATACAAAACCACTATTAGACCCACGTCTCTCCCTGTCTGTTGAAATCACGATAGCGTACGAACAAATCGACTTAGGCAACTGAAATTTTATGAGAGGTCTTATATTTATGGCCTTCCTGTTTGTATTAAAAATGGTCCATGTCGGTCAAGTAGTTCTGTTACCTCCCATACAAAGCCAATATTTGACCCATATATCTCTGTCTGTTGAAAGCACGATAGCGTCCAAACGAATCGAGTTAGGTGAATGAAATTTTGTGAGACGACTTTTTTTAACCGTCGTTAGGTTGGTATTGAAAATTGTCTATGTCGGTAAAGTAGTTCTGCTACCTACCATACAAAACTAATATTAGACACATACCTACCTACTAACTCGCATGGCAAACATTTTGCATGACTCTTACGCAGTGGAGGGTATCAAAGCATCGGCCAGGCCGATGATAACACTTTTACTTGTTTTCTTTCGCGTCGGTTTTGTGATTCTTCCCTCGTCGTGACTTGAGTGGGATTCTCAGATAAGCGACATCTTCTTCCGGGAACCCGAAGCAAACGAAATGCGAAATCGATTCACTATGCGTTTTGGAATCTCCCCAATTTGTATACACACACTTGTCAAACATAAGTTTAAACCTATTGTGGTTCTTTTCTTAAAAAAAACAGTCAAAGTCTATCAGTTTGTTTTTTTTTTATTTAAAAACCTATATCACGAGACAACATAACTGAACGTTTCTGGAAACTTATTTACAAAATTATTGCATCTATAAGTAAAGTAATTGAATACATTTAACAAGGCACACACATGCAACAAAGAACGAAACTCTTGATAGAATCCGTTACAATACATACATTCAAGCGCATTCATTTAGGAACATTTAGAAAGCCACTTTGGTAGAACTCTAAAGCTAGGTCTTTTATTCGGGAATGATATTCCGGCGTCAATTTCTGGGTACATTTCAGCTCCTTTCCTAGCTGATTCGTCTCGCTAAGCAAATCCAAATTTGGGATGTTATGAGGATCAAATGTTACAGCTGGAAGAATCCATGCGGCTATTGCGAGACCATAGAGGATATTTTCTTGAAATTCCTTTGTAATACTCTGCACAGTAAATGAGTTCTTTATTGCATCCACATCGATTCTTACATCGGGATAAGATTGCTTATCGATAAGGCATCTAATTGTGAGACAGTAGGTCTCTAGGATCTGTTTGAGGTAGACGTCACGCATTTCACGTTTTGTACTTGTGTAGAGGAAATGGAGTATATCAAAGATAGGCGATGCATAGCGCATAGCCTGTAGATCGACGAACTTCACTGTGCAAGGTTTCCCGGAAGTTGGGTCTCTGTTGAACATCATGTTGTTTATCCAAAGGTCACCGTGACAAATAACACTGTTTGGCTTGGGTTCGGCCAAGATATTGGCTTTAAGTTTGTCGAAAAGTTTTGGCTGAATAAGTTCTATCAGGCGTATAGCTTCGGTGAGGCTACCATCTGTATTTGATGTTCGCAAGCTAGCTAGAGCTTCTTCGATCGCTGATTCAAGGACGTTATTGTAGAATTCTTCAGCATCCTCACAGTAAACGATATCTCGAAGGCACTCGACTTTTATACGGAATGCATTGAAGCCCGCACGTTTGGCGCCTATAGATGCCGCATGCAGTTTGGCCAATTCCTGGAAGAGACACGCAAAAGTTATCTTTTCTAATTGGCCGATAAAAATATAACTTACTTGCATAACGATCTGGCAGTGCTCGAAGTCAAGGCCATGAATACGATTTTGCATGGAATACTGCAGGTCCTTTAAGTCTTCGAGGATTATTATATCACCAAATTTATCCACTCCAGCAAAATAGCACTTGGGAAAGAATGTCCGCGGAGATATGTGTTCCTCTAGCATAGGCACAATCTCTTTGTAGGCGGTAATTTCATTGCTGAACGCTTCATCACATCGGTAGAGTTGACGACGGGAACGGCTCGAGATTTGTCTTTTGATTATCAATGACATTGATGTTTCTACAAAAAGAAGAAAGATAATAGGAAGTGAGAAAAATGGTAAGCGGTGGAGGAGTATTAAATTGCCTCAATAGCCCAAAAATGGAAGACCGAATGGAATGGAATAAAATTTACAGCCGAGTCCAGTTGACCCTTAGAAGCCAATGAAGTAACAGGTGCTTTTATGGTGTAGTTAATCTCTTAACTAATAAAAAATCATATTTTGACTTCATTGGTTCTGTGTAGAGGATATGGAAGATCTACGACTGTTAAATGGCAAGACCATCAACGTCCGTTGTCAAGAGAATGAACCAGGTCAGACATGGTAAGTAGCTGGCGGTTGCGACGAATGTCTGTCTATACCTACATTAGGTAGGCATTCATTTAACGACGTTAAAGCAATGGGCATGCATTTTGTTTCCTCTCCTCTTTATTACTTATATGTAGTGGATGTTACAGTACAGCCTTGGCGAAGAACGTTTCGAATTGGGAGATCTGAGGATAAGTCGTGTGCTCTTAGCTGATGACTTGGTCTTAGGTCCTCGCAGACTGACCTTCAACGCGCGCTCGATTGGTTTGTAGCCGTCTGTGTTGAAGCTGAGATAAAAGTCAACGTGAAGAAATCTGAAGTGATGGCCGTGTCCAGACCGCGTCTTCAATGCAATCTGCATGTTAGTGGGGTGTGATGTGTGATCCGCAGAGATCATATAGGGAACATCAGAATATATGAGGAAATCTATGACAAGCAGTTACTTCTCCGGACGGAGAGGTCTATACCTACTTCAGTGGTTTAACCATTTTTTATTTTTATTTTTGGACGAATGAAAGGAACTTACAATTTCTATACCGAAGCAGATTCCGATATACTGAATTGAGAACTTTTCTCATGACCTAATAGCCCGCCCGCAAATTGTCACGTCTATACATAAAGGTCACTTAAAATTTCCAATTATTTGCTCATAGAGTTAAACTCTTGGATATTTGTCAGGCGTTCGCAAGAGATGACGCAGTGGAAAGATCCTTAAGATGTAATTTTTGTTTATTTTTGGGAATCGAATTATTCACTCATATTTAGCCACAGATAAAGACATCAGTATCTACTTAGAAATGCTTCTACGGGCTCATGAAGAAGACCCCATATTTGAAGCTTAACTGCTATTTAGACAACAGAATCGAATGTGTTTACGACTGCGACACGAATGATAGTAGGAACAGAACCCATTACTTCCTTATCATTGTAATAAGACTATTATTTTTGAATTCATAACTGTGCGAAAACAACAATCGCAACAGCGGCCGGCGTCTGCTTTATAACCATCGTTAAACGCAGGTCTCATAAACATCAAATGTCATAATACACACAGTTAAACATTTGGCGCGTAAAAACGTCATCATCATCACATCAAACTGCAATGGGAAAGTTGTTACCTACCCAAAAAGCTCTTACTACACCAGCTGTTCTTTGTTTATCAACAATCCACAATAGTGTTGGTGAACAAATGCATATACGAGAAGATGCACTTCTTGGGGGGGCATTTCAAGGCCACCAAACATTGCCAATAGTTTTTCACTCGACATGCAATCGCAAGTGACATTTGCAATAAGGTCAGGAGCAAAGCTTTTCAGATGAAATAAAATCCACTTGCGGGAACAGAAATAGGAACTCTTTAAAATAATGCCCTCCTACTACCCTCATTACCTTTGTTACTAGCATCGCGTCCGTTAAGTATCACCCGCTTCACAATTGACATGTAATTGTCACCCGAACTACTGCCCGGCATGCATCTGGCCGATAAAATGTTGAACCGCAACTTGCTGAGTCCGAATAGTTTTGTCAAGTTTTCGATATCTTCGTCGCAATCCTGTTCGTTAGCCATAATACGGCTTTTTTATTACCGTTGATTTACAAATGATGCACACACAAAAATCGAGCAAATATTTTTAACGCGGTACCTATTTGCGCTACTAAACTGTCAAGCGCTACGTGCAAGAACCGTAACTGTAATAATTCTGAGCACATACATTTTCTAAGCAAACCTTAAGAATGACCGACTAGAACAACCGCAAGCAGTTACGTTACGAAATATTGTTACACTTTTGATTTTGAGCTTTTCTTTCGCCTGTACTGCACTTTCGTTTTCCGGATTCCGGTAGTGACAGCAAATTTATTTGGTTCAAACAAATTATTGATACACTGTGCCGACGCTACACACCAATACCGACTAAAATTGTGCATCATGTGCGCTGCGCGCTGCTGTAATTTCGTGTCGAGCACAGTGGGTCACTTGGCCATGTCGTTGCATAGAAAAGTGAATTAATTAGGTTCTGACAGCGAGAATGATGGCGAAGGCAGACAACAGCTATGACGCTGACATTGGTCTATCTATAAGCTTTAGCTGATGTAGTCCGGTTAACATTGAAATTATCTAATGTGGTATAGGAAACTCATATTATAATGGGCTAGTGCAAGTGCAAGCTTTTGCCGGGTACTTAGTACATTACTCATATGCGGAGAGTGGAACTCACATAGGAAACTACGTTGAGTGGAAATGAAAACGAAATTAATATGATTGTAGTAATAAGGCCTGCGGTTGCATGATCATCAGTGCAGACTTGGAATTTTATTTAAAGATTAATTACGAACAAAAAACCACAAAACATTTCGAATGAATTTTGTTTAAGCTATTGTTCTTGTTTTATCATAATGTATTAGTACGTATTTACGTCAGGTATTGTCTACATATATCTTTATGCGAGAAACAGATTGGCACAGCAACAGCAACAGCAACTTTGACAGCCACAGCCAGTGTTGCCAACCCGGATCGAAGTTTTTATGCCTCATTCCGAAAAAAATTATGCCTTTTTCTAAAAAATTATGCCTTTTTGGTAAAAAAGATAAATAACGAAAAAAGTTTCAATTTATGCGTTAAACTTTTATTAGTAGGCACATAGTTAAGAAAAAAACAACAATTTAGACATAAATATGTATGGGTAGCATTTGTAACTAAAATTAGGAAAAACAGAAACTAACTTCACGTAAGACAGGGTTTATTCGATGGATCTGCACCAAACTCATCACGATCAGTGAAACTTTAACTCATCTTTAAAATAAACTATTACAAACTGTTTTTTAAAATTTATTTTTTACCAGCAACGAAAACAAACTTTAAGGTCGGCCGCGCATTGGAAGCGTTTTCGTTACGAATTTGACTCGTGCGATCAGGTACGAAAATGGACGAGCGATCCCGACTTTCTAAGTAGGTATTATGGGAGCCCGCACCGCACATTGGATGCAAGTTAGTCGTACGTATAAACACTTTCGAGCGTTGAAATGAAACCTTCAAAATATATTAACTTGTTTTACGGACACATAAGGGGCCACGAGGATGGAACACAAGGTACGGACAGTATGGGGTCATTATATATAGTAAGTCTTCCATAATATGATGAAATTCGCCGAATTCATCTCTTTTTAAATATTCGGTTCTACGATAATGACGTGACGACGCCGCCACAGTCTCTGAGTTAGAAGATAATGAAGATACAGAATATTCATCAGGCTACCGTGACACTGCCTATTTAAAGAGAAAATCGTATCCGGTGTTCGCCAATTCGTACGACCAGTATTCATTCATACGTTTGCGTACGATACAAATTCGAGAATTGGAAAATAAGCATGAGCATAGTGGTAAATGAAAATTAGTGAAGGTGCTTTGATCAAAGTACCAGATTTACTAAATTTAAAATTTATTTTTACGGATTGATTATAAAAAAAACTTCACAAAAAATTATGCCTTTTTTCTCAAAATTATTCCTCAATGCCTCAAGCATCGGAATTATGCCTAAAAGGCATAATTATGCCTCAGTTGGCATCACTGGCCACAGCGCACTTTTTAGAGCCCCTGCTTTTTAATGGCTGAAGTTACACCACAGCAACATCGACATCGACATCGACGCATAGACTTAGCTCTAAAGCTAAGTCCTAAATTCAATGTTGCTGTGCAACGGCTACCAACACCACGGTGACTTTTTCAGTTCTCTCAACTTTCGAATGCTGACATACTGAAGGTGCAGCATCATTACCAGATATAGACAAAAAAAAGTTTCAGCAGTCTACAAATTATTCTTATATAAATTATTTATAAAATACTATTTTAATTTTTTTTTTTTGATTTAGATTGCCTTTCATTTTAGATTAGCAAAAGAAATCAATTCTTTTTTGTGATCTGCAGGCGTCAAATTATTTACTGTCGGTGGGACGTGATTTTGAATTCTAGTTTTACTATATTGCAATGAGGAAACGAGTTATCTACTAATTCAATCGTCGTGAGTTGTGTTAAAATTAGTGTTTGACAAGCTAATAGCTAATAGAAAAGTACATACAAATTTTGATTTGATGTTTGATTGAGCAGCAAACATCTGAAAAACACTGTCGAAAATGACATCAGATATGTTTTTCGAATTTTATACTTTAGCTACCACCAAGTATCTATACTGGTACATACCTGCTTGTACTAAGTACGTGATTTGCTCTAACATTTTACAGGTCGTTATGTACCTAATATCATTTTTTCGCTTTTACCATTTATTTTGGAAGATATAAAAGGTAATCTGGTAATGCTGCGTTGCAATCAACTCACAACAAATTTTGTTTTCCTCCCTTGACAAAGTTGCTGTCGATGTTTCCAATGTGTTTCATGCGACTTCTGCTGTTGAAGTTGCTGCTGCTGTCAAAGTTGCTGTTGCTGGTGCTGTGGTAATCTGTTTCTCGCATTAGCCTATGTGTCAATTGGGCTAAATAATTATCCTCAGATAATTTTCTGACACTATCGTGGTGGACAACAAATTTTCTATTCGCCCGTTCATTTTGACAGATTTTGTACTGAACTGACGTTTACCGATGTTCGGGACACGACTACGTAATCAACGTAACGTAATCCAATTTTAATTAAAAACTCTTTATAAATATAAAATACTCCAACTTGACGCAATATAAACTTTGACATTTTGTTTAGTCGTCTTCCGAAAGACGGCCGAATAGCCACACCCATTCGTGAATCTTGGGTTGCTACATTAGAGTGCGTTCAAAAGGATTTCGTTTTTTGTTACGCTCCTATTTGCGTAGGTACATAGGTACGAACACCCAACTGTCAGCTAGGTTCCAGAAATCGAGTGAAATCGAAATTGCAAATTCATGTTAATTTCGATTCGCCAGAAAAAAGCACTTATTCTTTCCCGAGATCACTTTTTTCGTTCGTTTGGTACAAAAAAAAGCAATCTTTTTCAGAGTCGAGAGCACTTTTGCGAATCTAGATTTTTTCTCAGAGACGCTCGAGATTTACCAATACACTTACATTATGATGAAAAAAAAATCTTCACAACAAAAAAGGTAAACAACTTTTGGCAGCCACACCACCAACACCAACAAAGAACAGCGCAGTATACTTCTTTTTGTTCGATTGGCCAGACGAAATCTACAGAAATCTTAAAAAATCTCAGATTGCCAATCGAATTCAACATCAGTGTTCTGCATTTCGAGCGATTCGGAAACTCCGAAATTTTTTCGAAATCACAATTTCACTTTGTATTAATTCCGAAAATTTTGAAATCGAAATCGAATACAATGAAATTTAGAGCACACAAATTTATTGCCGATTTCATTTCGAGTGAAAGTGAAATGTGGAACCTAGCAGTGTGTCTTTTCAAATCGTATACGTTATGCTTCTTGAAGTTTTGATAAACTATAAAGACAATATGAAATAATGAAGTTAAGTTGTTGCCGTAAATATTATTGTGCCAATATCAAGACAAGAACAGATTCTTGGCTTTCAAAAATGCCAACATTCTTGATTGTAAGTGTTGCCATTGTTTTTAATTTTTTTTATTCATTTTAAGTATTCTTTTTTTTAAATTACCCCTCCCGCCTAAACGAAGCGAGATAGGCCCCCTCCCATATTAAAAAATGCTTGTATTTAACCCCTTTACAAAATACCGTTATCAATTTTTGGCGTACTCGTGTCCGGACTAACTTCTCACGCATACATAAGTTGGTATATGGATCAGCAACTATAAAAATAATAAGTCATTAGTAATTTTCATTTGGTTAAATTTTTAATTTTCCAGCAGTTTCATGAGAAAAAAACTACTATCTAATAGAAACGCTGAAAAATGCCAAGTCCTTTAAAAACTCCCTACAAAACTATTCTGACCCTCACCATAGACGCATTTTTCACGGCCAACTACCAAAGCTTTGCAGTTATCCTTAAAATTCCCTCCCACAAGGCTAACTTCACAGCCAAGTTCAACTTCAGACAAACACACGCAAACTCAAAACCCACATTACTTGTTATTGTTAATGAAAATGAATTCTGATGGGCTTTAACGGTTCGTCATTTATACGCGAATTGATGCACTAACATTGTGTGTGTAAATCAACGAAGTATGTCTAGGTCGCCTCTATGCCACCAATCGATTGATGAATACAGTTGCACTTCGCTTACCTACATGTGAAAAATATTGACCTTGCACAATTGCATTTCACATTATGCCTCGACCAACTGTTTGTACCGGCGCAAATGCTTCGAGAAAAAGCTTTTTGATTGTAAAAGGGGTGCGAGAATAATTATTGAGGTAGAATGATGTGACCAATGGATGTGACGACATGATATGTCACAAAAGCACCGCTAAGATACTTGGGTGTGTCTAAGTCTAAGAATATATTTTGTTAGCCGGATAATAATAATTTATAAGCAATCAAAAGGTGCGTTTTAAATCGCAATGTGCTATCAAGAACTTAAACAATACTGTAGATATGTAAGTATCAATAGCAATGTACAGTATGAGAGAAAAATAAGTCAGGCAGTTTGCCTGTTTTAATTCTGAAGCTAAGTACGCTGCTCGAACGAAACTAAATTTTAGCAGCTCTCCAATTTTTCTCCAAACATAAGTAAAACCCTAGCTAAATTCTGACATGGAACTCTGACATATCTGTCATTTAGCTCAGCTAAATTTTGGAGAGAATTTTGTATGGGAGCTAAAATTTAGCTCGCGTACTAAGCTTGACCAGCAAAACTAAGTACCTACTACACGAACATGTCCATAGAGCTTAAAAGAAAATATTTAAATGTTTGACACAATTTTATAATTTTAATAAACTTTATTTAAAGAAAACAAAAGGTATTACTTCAAAAGAATAAAACTTATAAAATACTTGGAGACCAATATTCCTTTATGTCCTCACTTCTAAAAGCACAAACAAGTAATGTAATAACGTCAACCTATTGCCGTCTTCCTTTTAGCGGATACTTAATGAAAAAGGACACCAACACACATACCAGCCTCTCACTCAGCCGTCACAAATGTGATGACAGGCAATGGTTTTGAAAGAAAAATAAAAAAAAATGGCAGCGTACAATTGACCGCTAGGGCGCTAGATGTCAAGCACTAAGCATGGAGGAACGCTGCCGCTAGATCTCTATCTCCAGTGGCAAGGTGGCAATGGAATCAGTTTTTTTATACCGGTCAATGGAACGCGGCCAATGTGAAAGTGGTTAAATTATCACGTTTTTGTTATCAGTTGTCGCTCCTCTTGTTAAAATGGGCCGACTATGACAATACGGCCATTCTTTCTGCAGTTTATTCGACATTTGCGATCAAATGTAGTGTAATACGTAGGCTAAAGCCTGAGCTACATCGAAACAAAAGTGGAAAAAAGTACAAAAAAGTAAATAAAATCATTCGTCCTACTTCATCATATAGTAATCTCTGTATATTTTCTCTCAATTTAAAATTTTGTGTGTGCCGAAAGCTTGAACATGTTCCAGCTTTCAATTTTCACAAAGTTCTTAAGCCTGAGCTACATCGAAACAAAAGTGGAAAAAAGTACAAAAAAGTAAAGCTTGAACTACATCCAAACAAAAGTGGAAAAAAGTACAAAAAAGTGAAAACATCGAAACTCATAGAAAACACACACATATTTACGTGACATCTATGAGTAAAATCTGAACTACTAAAGCTCTGAGCTTTTTATTGTTTATTGCATCGAAAACACATGACTATTGACAAAACATCTATGAGTAAAATCTGAACTAATAAATCTAAGAGCTTTTACTTTTGAGACTCATAGGAATTATGTGATTTGAACGTGATCTGGCGGGAAGTCCGTAACCATTTTTTTGAATGTGTTGGTTATAAGA
This sequence comes from Cheilosia soror, assembly GCA_949372485.1. Taxonomy (NCBI): domain Eukaryota; kingdom Metazoa; phylum Arthropoda; class Insecta; order Diptera; family Syrphidae; genus Cheilosia; species Cheilosia soror. Next base: position 37,782,042 of record OX443561.1, read on the forward strand.
ACTTTGTGAAAATTGAAAGCTGGAACATGTTCAAGCTTTCGGCACACATAAAATTTTAAATTGAGAGAAAATATACAGAGATTACTACATGATGAAGTAGGACGAATGATTTTATTTACTTTTTTGTACTTTTTTCCACTTTTGTTTCGATGTAGCTCAGGCTTAAATAAAATCATTCGTCCTACTTCATCATATAGTAATCTCTGTATATTTTCTCTCAATTTAAAATTTTGTGTGTGCCGAAAGCTTGAACATGTTCCAGCTTTCAATTTTCACAAAGTTCTTATAACCAACACATTCAAAAAAATGGTTACGGACTTCCCGCCAGATCACGTTCAAATCACATAATTCCTATGAGTCTCAAAAGTAAAAGCTCTTAGATTTATTAGTTCAGATTTTACTCATAGATGTTTTGTCAATAGTCATGTGTTTTCGATGCAATAAACAATAAAAAGCTCAGAGCTTTAGTAGTTCAGATTTTACTCATAGATGTCACGTAAATATGTGTGTGTTTTCTATGAGTTTCGATGTTTTCACTTTTTTGTACTTTTTTTCACTTTTGTTTTTATGTAGTTCAGGCTTTATAACCAACACATTCAAAAAAATGGTTACGGACTTCCCGCCAGATCACGTTCAAATCACATAATTCCTATGAGTCTCAAAAGTAAAAGCTCTTAGATTTATTAGTTCAGATTTTACCCATAGATGTTTTGTCAATAGTCATGTGTTTTCGATGAAATAAACAAAAAAAGCTCAGAGCTTTAGTAGTTCAGATTTTACCCATAGATGTCACGTAAATATGCGTGTGTTTTCTATGAGTTGCGATGTTTTCACTTAGCCTGAGCTACATCGAAACAAAAGTGGAAAAAAGTACAAAAAAGTAAATAAAATCATTCGTCCTTCTTCATCATTAGTAATCTCTGTATATTTTCTCTCAATTTAAAATTTTGTGTGTGCCGAAAGCTTGAACATGTTCCAGCTTTCAATTTTCACAAAGTTCTTATAACCAATACAGTCAAAAAAATCGTTACGAACTTCCCGCTAGATCCCGTTCAAATCACATAATTCCTATGAGTATCAAAAGTAAAAGCTCTTAGATTTATTAGTTCAGATTTTACTCATAGATGTTTTGCAAACAGTCATGTGTTTTCGATGGAAAAAACAATTAAAAGCTCTGAGCTTTTTTTGTTTAGTTTTTGCTCATAGATGTCACGTAAATATGCGTGTGTTTTCGATGAGTTTCGCTATTTTCACTTTTTTGTACTTTTTTTCACTTTTGTTTTGATGTAGTTCAGGCTTAACTGAAGCCATCTTGTGGCTTATAATAAAATGTGCATTCATCTTAGGAGAACGCATTTGCCCAGTGGTTTGCTGGGGTGAAGAAACTCTAACGGGGAAAACATAACCAAGCTATACGACAAACTTATTTGTGAACCCAACCATAACATAACTCAGCTCAACTTGTGCGCTTGTGCATGACTTTCTATAGCTCCTTTGAGATGCCGGTATTTATTTCCTTTATAACATAAATTCTGGGTTTTTGTGGATCCATGTTACTTTCTGCGATACTTAAGACTAGGCCCATCCCACTGACTATAGGCATTCATGACGACGTCATGACCTCATATTGAGGGTCAAAAGTCCACCATGATTCACAGCTCAAACTTACTTTCGATTTTGACGACCTTCTAGTCTGACTAACACCTAGTACCAATAATGACAAGCTACAATGTCAGCAAAATAAAACCAGCCAAGAGCATAACTATTCCATAAAAACAGTGATCTAAATTATTTTGTATTACCTAATTGGTTATGCTGGTGCCGCTGCTGACAACGGCTTCTATTTCTACCACAGCAGTGGCATGGCGTCGAAAATAAAATGTTTACTCGTTAATCTACTACCATCTTTAGGCTGTTAGAATGACAATCTCTGCTTGCAGCAGCAATCGCCTACGTCAAAACTGGACACTAGTACGGTGGTCTCACGACATACAGTTGGCGTGTTTTTTTTTGTTTTTTTGTTTTTTTGAATAACACAATGACCCAGGTTAGTATAATTAATTGCAACCGGTTTCGATTACTCTACACCACTTGGATGTTCGAATGTACTCTACCTCTACTACACGAATTGGAAAAATAAATCTCTCGTCGAGCCTAACGTTTCAATTAGAAATGCAATGCCAAAGTAATATTTGTTTTGGCATTCAGGCAAAGCAAAAAGTGCGCCTCCGGCGATGACCAAGGTACAGTTTAATTCTCGGCTAAAATTGAGAGAGCATAGTACCTACAAATTTTAAAAGTAGTTCAAACTCGAGAGTATAAAAACATTTTTGATCGATTGGCTAAACTCAGTTTCGAATTGTAGCTTGGATTAAGGCTAAACGCAGGTAGCAATTTGGCATTAGTCGAACAATTGGGTAATTGTTCAATCAATTTGGTGGTACAACGAACCTCAATCAGCTGTCGGTTGATTGTTGTCTTATTTTGAGGGTCACTAAGACTTTGATTAAACATTCTGAAGCAAAAACATTAAAGTTATGAAGGAAAATACATTTAGTTGTCATGCGAGTTGTCATGTGATAGTGTATATGCAAATAAATCTAAACACTCCTTTATGTGCCCATAAATTACAACGGAACGCAAAGCTTGTATGTCACCTTTAATCTACTATTGGAATCTGAACAGCTAAATGGCGCTAATATGCGACGCATAAATTATTCCAGCTGTAGGTACTAAAGAAATGATTGGTCCATATGATTGTAATAGTCGTGGCAAATGGGACTTGTAAATTGTATTAAGACAAGTATATACATGACATTTGGGTGGTAAGAGAAATACTTTTTTGAAAATATTCGCGAAGTGTTAAATAAATAAGAAAATTGATAAAACAAAATATTAGGGAAGATGTTTTTGACAAGAGTATCCATGTTGCACAACTTATACTCCGCGCCATTTGAATAGCGCACGCCCTCTAAGGTCGGGTTTCTATTGCCCACTGGTCTCAAACCAAGCATGCTATTTGATAAAAAAGAAGATTTAAAACTAAAGCTAAAAAGTATTAACAAAAAATTGTTAACTAAAAAAAACCGGCAAAATGTGGTGTATTCATTTTGCGCCACTTAGCACACCTGCCACAAACCAGTAAGAATAGACCGTCGACTCCTCCCACATAACGGACTTTGCCTACAAGCTGCCGGCGAGACCAGGATTTTTCATGTATTGGTGCTGTACAAAATCAAAGGGGCGCCATTAACGCACGCATACTTGAAAAATCCTGGTCGCATGGTATAGCATGGAAAATCATTGCCGCCATTAATTTTGACATTTACACGTATTCACAGACAGGGAAATTTTTTCCGGGGGGAATCGGGTAGGTGTACGGGAAGTCGGCGGTCTATTCTTAGTGGTTTGTGACACCTGCAGTAGCCAGAGCCTACAGGAAGCGCCTGACTATGAAACCCCTCTGTGCACTTTACCTACCACAAACGTCAACAACCAGTGGTGCTAGTATCGCGACATCATCAAGGAGTTAGCCGAAACCACTGTAGGGTACCAGCCAACCCCAGTGAAAGAGCCCGTGGTATGATGATGAATGCGTGTACAGGAAAAAGATGACAGAAGATGCACACAAGAAAGCGCTGCAGCGCAAAACAAGGGCAGCGAGAGAAGAATATCGAGCCAGGGAAAGGGAGGAAAAGAAGATCCTGCGTGGAAAGAAGACGGCTTACGCAGCTTCCCAGCTGAAGGACATCGAAGAGTCAGGCGATCGTAATAACATCCGGAGGTTTTATAAAAAAGCCAAGCAACTGGCTGCTGGCTACAAAACCGGAACGCAGTCTCTTCGAGACAGCGAAGGAAACCTAGTCATCGAAGCGCAGAGAAAAGTAGATGTGTTTAAGCAGCATTTCCAGCAGCTGCTCAATGGGCATCATGTAGAGAGAGTGATAGGGCAAGAAGACAACCCACGTCCAGTCAATGAAGAACTAGTTCCACCACCTAGTATAGAAGAAGTTGGCTTAGCTATAAAAAAAGCTTAAGAACAACAAGGCCGCAGGCTCTGATGGTTTACCAGCGAGATCTTTAAATACGGTTGTGATGTTTGGTAGGGAGCATGCACCGAATCATCAACCAAGTATGGATGGAAGAAAACATGCCCGATGACTGGACAATCAGCTCCATATGCCCCACCTACAAAAAAAGCGATCCTATGTCTTGCAAGAACTATCGAGGCATATCCCTGCTAAATGTCACATACAAGATCCTATCCACTAATCGGCACGTACCAGTGTGGCTTCCAGCCCGGTAGATCGACTATAGACCAAATTTTCACACTGAGGCAAATCTTGGAAAAGACCAACGGATTTCAAGTCGAAACTCACCACCTATTCATCGACTTCAAAGCCGCGTATGATAGCATACATCGTCAGGAGCTCTACATTATGGTGATGGTCGAATTCGGAATCTCGTCGAAACTGATTCAGCTGTGTCGCGTGACGCTGGAAAACACGTGCTGCAACGTGTAGTTTGGAAGCAGCTCCTCCGATATATTTCAAACTTGCACCGGATTTCGGCAAGGAGACGCGCTTTCATATGCGACTTCTTCAATCTTGTACTGGAGCAGATAGTGCGCAGGGCAGGTGTCAACACGGAAGGCACTATCTTCAACAGATCCGTCCAGCTGCTGGGCTATGCGGACGATATTCACATCATCGGTCGCTCCCAGCGTGTCGTGATCGTGATAGAAGCGTTCACGGCGATTGAAGAACAGACGAAATCAGTTCGCCTTTAAGTAAATAAGGACAAGACTAAGTATATGCTATCAACAAACAAACAAGCATCTGTTCACCGCCTAGGACAAAACGTCAATATTGATCAACAACTTCGAGGTAGTTAAGGAGTTCACCTACCTCGGAGTAAACATACGAATGACACCCTAGTGGAGATCCGGTGAAGAATTAGGAAACTAGGAAAACGTTGCTACTTCGGTTTGGCTAAACTACTGGGTTCAAAACTCCTAACTCGAAGGACGAAATGTGTCCTCTACAAAACCCTTATCCTGCCAGTTCTACTTTATGGCGCCGAGTGGTGGATGATAAGCAAGAAGGGAGAGCTGATACTGGGCTCCTTCGAAAGAAAAATACTTTGGCAGATTTTTGGTACTGTGTGCTGGGGGAATGGAGGAGAAGATACAACCGCGAACTCTATGAGCTGTACCAAGATGTGGATGTAGTCCAAAAAGCCAAAAGACGTCGACTACATTGGCTCTTCCACATCGAGCGAATGGACAATAATGCTCCAGCTAAGATGATCTTCGAATGCCAGCCCCCAGGTTCGAGAAAACAAGGAAGACCGAACCTCCGTTTCAAAGACCAAGCTAACGCGGATGCCAGAGCGCTTGGTCTCGACAACTGGAAGCAGCGTGCCCGGGATCGTAGAGGATGGAAGGCTGCAGTGTCTCAGGAAGAGACTCTCCACGGGTCGGGAGCCCGATAAGTAAAGTAAGTAAGTAAAGTTTCACACCATAGAATATGTATTTGTATGGGCGGTACAATTTTGACCATTCTTCTTAGGTGCACTTTTGGGCCAATACCTAAGGTTATCTGTAAAAATTTGAGCTCAATCGAGTCGGCGGTTTTTATGTTATAAGTAGCCGAATAATAAAACAGGATCCATTTTTTTATAGGTATATGTAAAGATATTGATTTGAGGAAAACGAAAAAGCCGACGAATTGGCCAGAATAGGCTCAGAAACCCCTTTCACTGGACCCCCAAGAGATGAAAGATAATCTGCAGCAGTTATAAACAAGTGGTAAACCTCCTAGCATAAACCCACCTTCTAACATATGGTACAATATAATGTTAATCAGGTCGACGACGTACCGCTTTTATCGTATAGGTCAGTCAGTCTTGATTAGTTATTGCAAAAGACAGGTCCCAAAAGACTTCTATTCAGCATTCAAATTGTAGGTCCCTTCCATTTGTCTGAAAAATAAAACGAATGATTTTGAGAAGCTAGGCCTAGGGTGCCTATACGGACTTGTTGCGCCAACTGATTTTTATTTATAAAATGAGGTATTCAGTTCAGACCCCAAAAGCCGGGAAAGATATTCAAGCCGCTAACCCTCTCGTATTTCAAAATGTAACTTTTAGCCCAGTTTAAGTTTGATCTAAAAAATGCTTCACCATCTCTTGATTTTATACACATTTATGTACCAGGTAGGCAGGTTCCTACTTCCAACTATTTGCCACAAAAGTTAAAAGTATCCCAATAGTCCAAATCCAAACTCTTTGAATAGAAAGTGCGCACAGATGGCACATACTCTTCAGTCTTCACACTCCATCAAGTACGTAACGCAACTCGAATCTCGAATGCAAGGCGACCGGCACCTAATTTAAGCCATTTTTTATTTGTATCTTTTATTGGTAATAAATAAATTTATCTTGTCGCCATCATGTGATTCACTTGTTTCCATTCGCCAGCCTATAGTCCAGTTGAAAACTGGAATGCCAGCCAAGAAAAGGGAAGTATCACCATTGCAGCATGGAGATCATTTTCACTTTCATTGGGTTTCCGAGACAGCCGGCCGGGCCAAAAAAGAAATAACCAGAATACCGGCTGTAGTGCGTGTAGCGTTTTGGCTTCCGGATTGTTTTGCAGTAACTTGCGTACGTTTTGACGTATGTATCTGCCTCAAGCCAAGCGAAACTGGTAACCGGAGCTGACACCTTACGTCGTATTATATATTTCTGTTTTTTTTTTTTTTTGGTGCAGTTTGGAAATGGTTTTGTAGTTTGCCCGTTCACTGGGGATAAGGTATTTTTTTTATCTTCAGTTATGTAAAGACGTGATGGGGCAAATTGAACTGAAAGTGTGTTGACTTCAGTTAGGCACGTGATGGTGAAGCAAATATTGTGTACAAACTGCGGTAACTACATACATTACACTTGACCTTCTTCGAGACGTTATTATTATTTTTTTTTTTTTGCCTTTTGACCGAGAGCGCAAATGGTGGAATAATAAGCATAAACAAATATTGTTGTGGGGTGCTTCGTGCTTCGAGGGTGTGGACAAGTTGACGACAAGGAATCTAACCGAATTCAGTTAACGACCCGACCCGATGGTAGGTACCTACTATACCACTTTACTCCAGAAAGGTTTTTGTTTTTGTTATTGTTAGTGCGAGTGTCATTATCTGCAATTGGAGAGCAACAAGGTCAGCAATCGAGTTAAATTGAATTGATTGCACAAAAATTGGATGGTGAACTCGTGATGAGTTTTCGAAACCAATGCAGTTCAACCACTGGTACTTTGTTTTTGAGCCAAGTTCAAACTAAGTGGTTTGTAACTCATACTTTACTTTTGTGCGACCCCAATAAATGGAATTTCAACATTTTTGAAAAAAGAAGACCTTTTGAAGTGTGCCAACTACGAAGGGGTTGTTTGGACAGTGTATTTTATCTATTTGAAATAAACTAAGAAAAATACAAGTTTGCATCGGGGCCTACCTATATTTTCCGAACTTACAGCGGTTACACTATTTACTTGTGATAACTTTTAGCTCCTCTACTCGTATGGGAATTGTTTTTGATGATTAAGAGTCGATGGCTCAGAATCGAGAGTTATGAAGGGGCATTTTGAGCAACCTGCACCCACTTAATTGACAAGCGAACCATTGAAATTGAATGAATGAATTTTTACTTAGATAAATAAAAATCGAAAAATTAAAGTTCCGCCTAAAAGGAGGTTTTTGAACTGACATTCAAAGTGGAGGGATAGGCATCGCCCATTGAAATTAGGTACCAAATTCAATTCACTTCAGGTGGGTGCTGCTGGAGCACAATTGCGAAACAACTAATAAGTAGGCTCGGATAATTATGGATTTCCGGTTGACGTCCATTAAACACAAAAAAGGAGAAGGTCTTTGGGTATTCATGAATATTTGGACCCTGAATAAGATGAATATCGCCAAACAAATTGGCCGAATCCCAAGACTTACTGAAGCTATCAAGAGCACAGAAACAGCGTCAAATGCCCGGTACTACCTATATTATTGTAAAAATAAAAAAAAATATTTTAGTATTAAATGGGAGGTATTTGTATGGGAGGTATGGGTAGTTTTTATTCGACCAAGCTTATTTTTTGTAAAAATTTTTTAAATATTATTATAATAATATGTGTTTAAACTTGCTATCTTTACTTAAATTTCAAGTCGATAGCTCTTAAATTACGGCCGTAATCGTGCGGACAGACGGACATTGATAGATCGACTAAAAAAGTGATGCTGATCAATAATATATATAGTTTGTCATACCTACAACGCCTTCTTATGTGCGTTACAAATGGAATGTCAATGTGAATATACCCTCACCACAGTGTGGTACCGGGTATAAAAAGAGGTTCAATTCGACATCATTTCCAATATAAAATGGAAATAAAGTCGATTCGACCTTACTTCCTTCGACTTTAGTTGTGTTTTTATGAAACCTAGCCAACCAGTAGTTGCCAGTATTTGGCAGTTGAGGCACATTTCACATGCTAATTAAAACAACAACCTGCTGGCAACAACTCTTGATTTTCTCCCCAGCCGGAGCAAGGTATATGAATAGAAGGTAATATATTCCGAGCACTCATTTTGGTTTCGTTCTGCGCATCTGTCAAAAAGGCATGCTTTTTCATACGAATAGTCACAATTGTCCGCCATATCTCATGCGCGCGCATATTATTTCTATACGATTATTGCACAGTCACAATATTGCGGGATGCGCAATATTACCTTCTATTCATATACCTTGCAGCCGGGCCGGAGAGCTGCTGCCTGGCAGCTGGCTAAATTCAATTCACAATGAACAAACAGGTGGCGCTGAAAGCAACAAGTGGCTTAGAATTTCCGTACAATTTGCTTAAATCATAATGACGTTCTTATCTCATGCACACAACATTCCAGAAAAAATGTCAGAATTTATCTAATATTTCTATCAAATGCATAATTTTATACGAAATGCTGGTATGCTTTTAGGCTTATTGCCTAAATTCATTCGGCTGGCTTCATCTTGCTGGCAATTGTGCTGGCAACTGTCCAAATGAACGGCGGACTGGCGAGGTTTCAAAAAAAAACATGCCTTTTATTTCACGGCACCTGTGCAAATATAGGCCTAGGATGCCTACACAACTGTTGCGACAACTATTTATTTTTATTTTATAGTATTTGGAGCTTGTAAAACGAAACTTCACGAAAGTCCACAACTCTTTCAAGTCTACAAATCTTACAAGTGCTAATTAGATAATATTTGACTTGTATCTCTGGTGTTATGTGTTTCACATTTATCGCACAAATGGCCGATCTCAGCCTGGATCTTAAATAATAACTTAAGTGCATCTCCTTACTGCTTTCCTTTGTTTCCCTCTTCCAATGAAATGCAAACAACTACCCCAACCCAACCCTACCCTGTTACCTGTTTTGTACGTCTCTTATTCTCTTATGAAGATTGTTAATGCCAGCACGCACCCTATCCGGCATCCGGCATCGGGCATACGATCATAATACATGCATATACAACTGACTATAGCAATCACTGAGAAAACAAATCAACCCTTTTCGAATTGGGTACACACTTAGGGCTGCCAGATGAAATTTTATTAAAATCGGGACACCAAGGCCCGAAAATCGGGACAAATCGGGACATACAAAATACTAAAAACTAAACGTTTTTTAACATTACCTATATACAATATACATGCGTTAAAAACACCAATGAAATAATAGTAGGTACTTCAGGAACTTTGAATATTCAGTTTCAGTTAGGTATGGATACATAAACATATTTCATATATTTATCGTTTGAACTTATTTTAGAAATAAGAAATAATTGTGGGTGATCACAGAATCCGTCGTGTTCGGAATTTTGCTACGAACCCCGAAAGAACTATCACAGAATCCGTCGTAGTGGAAACGTTTGCTTCGAATTCAATTCGGGGTTCTTCGAATTCTTTCGGGGTTCGTAGCAAAATTTCGAATAAGGCGGATTCTGTTATCACCCAGATTATCTGACCAATGAGATCTTCTTAAAAAATCTGCAAGAATCTTTACAGACACGGGTACATGTTTTATGTTTTGTAGCAAACCAAAGTTTTGCGATGACTTATTAACCAGAAGAAGTCATGTCAATTATGATTAAGGACATCTTTTCATATATAAAACAGTTTGTCCTAACTAATTGCCCATTGGCGTTCAACGCCCAGCCTGGCCCAGCCCATACGATAAAATGTAGGAAGCTAATACTTATTTTGAAACAAAATTCTGAAGGAAAATTCTGGAGCAAGGCGCGTTAAAGTGGTGATTAAGTGGCGGTGGCATACGAGTGGCGGTGGCAATAGAATAGCGGCGAAGTGGTATGAAATTCATTTAACGCCCACTGAAGTGGCAAGCAACGTATGGTGCCATACTGATTTACCAGTCCATAAAATGTTATCATAATATTGAATACTATGCTTGGTCGTCTCGCATGTTTTTAGTTTCTGGGTAATCAAAAATTCTCAGTTGTAATGCAAAAATCCACGTCGTCACCATCCGCCTGCCACTCTCTTACTGGCATCACGCCACCTGAAAAATACCACGTCGCGGTCACCCCTACTCCGCTTTGATCCGCGCGTCGACATTGGTCAACTTGGTCACCACGCCACTGCCACACCACTTGACTGCGCGCCTTGCTTTATATTTCATCTGATCAAACACGTCTAAAGCACTCTATACCTATAAGAAATAGTGAATGCCAATTTTTCTGATTTTGGTAATTTTTGTTTGGGCTCAAGAGGGATTCAATTTTTATGGGTAACATTTTTTTACCCTATCGAGCACGTAGGAAAGTTCATTAGGTACGAAAGTTCATTCTGTAACGAAAGCGAAGCTTCGAATAAATTCTAAACAATATTCGTTATTAGAATCAAAAAACACCAACCGCCACATACAACACTGCCACAGTTTGTCTCAATTTGAAATGTATGATTATGTACATATGTATTTCCATATAGATAAATGCATTCAAACAACAGTTCAACTTATATATATTACAATATTAATATTGTTCGATCATTTTCAAACGAAGTAGAATAAAATGAAAGAAAATCGGGACAAAATCGGGACATTTTGTACATCGGGACAGAAATCGGGACATGGTTCAAATATCGGGAATGTCCCGCCAAAATCGGGACGTCTGGCAGGCCTATACACACTACACATCTGATCGTGTGGTTTTGTTTTTGTTTGTCCTGTCGCACGATCGCAAAAATTATAAACATCCATTTGTATTAAGGTACACCTATCTACATATATAATAATTGTGTGTGCTGTCGCTGTGCTGTGGTATCCATGTGTAGGCAAAGTTATGGTTTAGGTTAGGTTAGGTTAGGTTAAAAAGGGGTATGAGATGTCTCATACAACACTAGGCACCATAAGGGCCCATCGCGATCCCTAGGGGGAACCAATTGCAGTGACCTACAATGGAAAAACACCTAAACACTTGCCCTTGAGAAAGCCCCAATTTCCCTGCAAAAACTAAGTAGTCCCTTGAAGTTGGTATTGTCTATCTCCCCTAAATGTTGGAAGAAGTACCTGCCCAAAAATTTTCTTCTACTGCGACATATTGCCTCACATTCGCACAGTATATGTGTTATGTCCTCTACGGCTTGCAGGTCATTGCAGAATCTGCAAGTGTCCGAGTCTGCTAGCCCTAGTCTTTTAGCATGCTTTCTAAGAAGACAGTGCCCTGATAGTATGCCGATCAGTGTCCTAAGCTGTTCCCTGCCTAGTTTGAGGATTTCCCTAGATCTTTTACGGTCGTATTGCGGCCAAAGTGCCTTAGATACTGCGTGGCCAGTGAGTACCTCCCACCTCCGGTCGGCTTCCTTATTTATTTTATTCCTAATATCGCTTTTTATGATACAAGGAGGTGGTTTAATATCCACATCTCCTCCGTCTTGCAATTCCCCGCCTATCCTCGCAAGCTCATCCGCTTGCTCATTTCCAGCTATACCGCAGTGTCCTGGTACCCAGCACAGTCTCACTCGGTTCTGACTGCATAATGCCTTAAGCATTGTGCGACAGGTCCTGACTAATTCAGAATTGATGTTAGTAGATTCCAGTGCCTTGAGTGCAGCCTGGCTATCGATGTAGATGGCTATATCCTTTCCAGATATAGATCTCATCCGCATTAGCTCTGCCGCTTTCAGAACAGCCAGAACTTCTGATTGGAAGACACTGCTTGTATCCGGTAGTCGTATAGACACTTTTAGATCTGGATCTAGGCAATAGATTCCAGCACCCGTTCCTTCCGCTGTTTTTGAGCCGTCCGTGTATACCGCTATTTCGCAGTGCTTAATTACTTTATCCCTTTGCCATTCATATCTTTCCGGGTATGACACTTCGTACGGAGTGTCGAAGTCGACCAAAGGGTGTATTTCATCAGTTTGCACCTGTACACCCGGGAGTAACTCCGCTAGTATTGTACAGTGTCCAAAACTGCCCTCTCTAAAGTAGCCCAAGGTTGTGAGCCGTAGCGCACTATTCCCCGCAAGTTGCTTTATGTGCAACTCAAGTGGCGTAAGGTGTAGAAAGGTGTCCAGCGCTGCCGTAGGGGTGCTGCGAAGTGCACCCGTTATTGCTACGCTGGACGCCCTCTGCACCGACGCTAGTTTGCCGATTGTTGTTTTCTTCTTTGTCGCCGTCCACCATACTAGTGCGCCATATGTAAGTATGGGTCTAACCACTACTGTATATAGCCAGTGCACCATAGCTGGTTTTAGGCCCCAAGTCCTGCCTACTATTTTCTTACAAATGAAAAGAGCGTTATACGCCCTTCTAATTCTTTCCTCTACATTTGCATTCCAGTTCAGTTTCCTGTCCAGAATAACCCCAAGATACTTTGCCTTGTCAGACAGAGGCAATTCTACTCCTTCCAGTTTAGGGAGGTTAAAGTGTGGTATCTTGTGCTTTCTGGTGAAGAGTACCAGTTCCGTTTTGGAGGGGTTGACGTTAAGTCCACAGCCCTTTGCCCATAAATTGACTTTTCTTAAGGCACTGTCCATAATCTCACTTAGAGTGTTTAAAAACTTTCCCTGAATGATAATAACTAGGTCATCAGCATATGCTGTGGCACTTATTCCCCCGGAGCTCAGTTTCTTTAAAATGTCATCCATAACAAGCACCCAAAGGAGAGGTGAAAGGACTCCCCCCTGTGGTGTTCCCCTGGTCACCGACATTCTAATGGAACTTTGTCCCAGGGAGCAGTTTATTTTCCTACTCGCAAGCATGTTGCAGACCCAAAAAACTATGCTGTGCTCAATGTTCATATTTGACATGGCACGCTTTATAGCCTTGCCCTCTACGTTATTAAAAGCACCCTCAATGTCCAGAAAAGCTGCAAGAGCAAACTCACCCAAGTGCAAGCTTCTTTCTATCTTCCCTACTACATTATGCAGAGCTGTTTCTACTGACTTTCCCTTCATGTATGCATGTTGCGATTCGCTTAAGAATCCTTTAATACATTTGCTCCTGATATGAACTTCTAATAGCCGCTCTAGGGTTTTTAGCATAAAAGATGACAGACTGATTGGTCTGAAATCCTTGGCTGCTGTATGTCCCTGCCTGCCAGCTTTGGGAATGAAAACCACCTTCACTTCCCGCCATGCTACTGGTATGTACCCTAATTTAAGACTTTGTCTTAGAATCTCCGTAATTTTTTGTATCGCCCTCTCAGGTGCTTTTTGCAGCATGATCGGCAAAATCCCATCTGGGCCAGAGGATTTATACGGTTTGAAGGACTGTAGAGCCCACCGCACTTTTTTCCTGTTTATGAGATCAACTATCTCCCCCCTCGTAAGAGGGTCACAGTTGATATCCGTACGACCTTGCAGCTCAGAATCCTCTGGGATAGTAGCCCCGGGAAAATGAGATTCCACCAGGGTTACCAGAACCTCCTGACTGCTTTCGGCCCAGTTACCGTCTTTCTTTTTGAGGTAGCTAGGCACACTTGCCTCTTTTGAGAGTATTTTGCGTAGTCTCGAAGCCTTATCTGTATCCGAGATTGATTCGCAGAAAAGTTTCCACGAAACTCGTTTGGATTTCCTGATTAAGTATTTGAATTGCCTTTTGCTTTCGGCATACTCATTCCATGTGGTATCATCCCTGACCAACTTTGCCCTATTGTAGAGTTTCCTTACTTCTTTTTGTTTCAGCCCTATCTCCCTATTCCACCATTTCGGCTGTACCCTTTTTGGTGTCTTGTTTTCCGGGCACACCTTTTCAAAAGCCGTTGTCAGTGTATTGTTTATCAGCTCAACCGCCCTATCCAAGTCCTTGGCAGTATTGCCAGGACCGAGCTGGGTGTCAAGATGCTGATTTACCACTACCGCATATTTAGCCCAATCTGCTTTTTTAGGATTCCTGTGAAAACTACATGCCCTACTATGGAAGCTGATTTTGAAGCGTATCCATCGATGATCTGACATGGACGCTTCTTCCACAACCCTCCAATTCCCAACTGCCAACTTATCTGTGTTGGAGACAAGGGTAATATCTAGTACCTCCTCCCTATTTCTAACTACAAAAGTAGGTGAATTCCCTCTATTACATAGTATGAGGTTGGACGATATAATAAAATCATAAAGACACTCACCTCTTGCATTTATGTCGCTGCTGCCCCATTGAGAGTGATGGGCATTCGCATCACAGCCCATTACGTGCATCCAGTTTGTCTGACCAGCCAGCTTCTTCAAATTCTCCGGGATCACTACCTCAGAGTCATATGGGAGGTAGGCTGATGTAAGACATAGCGGTTTACCGTCTTCCCTTTCGCAGATTACTGCAGTCAAGTCTCCTGAACTGTAATTATTCAAAAGAAAAGCCCTTATATGGTTTTTAATTAAGATACAAGTCCTGATTTTACCTTTTCCCTTATAGAACAACGTATAATTCCTGTTCTTGAGGCCTTGGATCACGTTGTTCTTATTGATCCAAGGCTCTTGTATCAGTATTGCTGCGACGTCCTGCTTGATGATATACTCCAACAAACAGGCCGTCGCTGCCCTACTATGATGCAGGTTTATCTGCAGCGCTTCCATCATCTTTGACAGGCGGCTCCTCCTCGTCCTTTCCCTTAGTCGTTTTGACCATAATCCTTCCCATACTGTATCTGAAGTTATGGTTTAACGAAGTTATACGTAATAGCAACGTTCTCTGTGTATCATTTTCTTTTTATACCCTCCACAGGAAGGTACATTCACTTTACCATGATTTTTGTAACGCCAAGGAGTCACCAGAGACCCCATAAAGTATGTATATTCTGAATCAAGATCACATTCTAAATCGGTTTAGACATTTCCGTCTGTCTGTCTGTTGAAAACACTGAATTGACATAGCCGAATGACATTTTGTGAGGGGACTTCTTTTTACCGTCGGTCGTCAGGTTGGTATTAAAAATTGTCTATGTCAGCTGAGTAGCTCCGGTACCTCCCATACAAAACCAATATTAGACCCATGTGTGTACGTACATACAGTACATACTAGGTCGCATGGCAAACATTTTGCATGACATGCAGTAGAGGGTATTATAGCATCGGCCAGGCCGATGATAACACTTTTACTTGTTTTAATTTCTGCCTCACACAGCGACAGAACTTCGACTGAGCGAAGGAGAAATATTCATTTTCTTTGTATGCGCACACTCTGCGTTGTAACCAATTTAATTTAAAAATATTAATTTACCTATTTTGCAAATACTTTTTTCAAAAAAGTATTCTTCTTAACACATCTATGAGTGGTAGGTAAGCTTCAAATTGGTAAAAATTAAAACTAGATTTTGTTATACTTTATAAGTAGGGTAAATGACAAAGTACAACTACAATAGGAACCTACTCCCTCACTACAAAACAAATCAAGGAAACTACTATAGTCCATAAATGCTTTATAACGATTATCTTAAAGACCTAAGAATCGCCTTGACTTAACAGAAACCAGGCATTCCTAACGCGGAATTCTTTTAGTATCAACTTCTGGTTTTAGCAATAACTCAATTTGACACTTGACAGTCTCCATTTCGTATATTTTTAAGTACCTTTTGTAACTATGGATATTGGGCGATGTGTGAATATTCTAGTAAATAATAAATTGTCATAAGTATGCTTGGGGGTATAATTCTTTTATTCCATTCAACATTCAAGGCTACCAAACTTCCTAAAGGAAACACAAATTAATTGCTCACAAGAATGCCTATAACTTGTATTTACGGCATCCGCCAAACACGTCACATGGGCAGTTCAAATTTGTATGGCGCAGCCTTTTTTTATAGAAACCATTGTTAATCTTGAAGCCTTAATATTGTGCATAGCGCCGGCATAGCTCATGCAAACGGTTAAGACTAAAATCATTGTCAAGGTAAATAGCAGCGAAGCACACCTCTTTCAATTAATACAGCAATCACCTCAGCACAGCATCCATGTTTCTACAATTTATTTATCGTCGTCATAATCTGCTTAGGCATGGCTACATTTATTGTGTATGCGAGCATTGTTATTATTGTCCGACTATTTCGTCTAGCTGATTAGTCGTATATGGAGTTGTGTGATTATTTCTGAATTTAGTATGCCCGGGTAATTATCTCTTTAGAGAGCTGCACTTGTGTTTGAAGGAAATTAGTTTTACTGAGTTTTTAATAAGCGTTGCGTGTCGACGAAAAATAAAAAAACTATTTACGGATATTAAGATTTTATAGAATAATTAAATGCAAGAGCAGAGTGATTTTGTAAGATTGTGATGAATAGAAAATACAAATTTCTTGATCAAATAAGAGTAAAGTTCCTTCAGCTCATTTTTTTCAAGACTCACAGAAGAATTGGTAATCTGCAAGTGCAACACATTTAACCAAAGGCACCAAGTGTCAAAGAACAGAAACAGGGACAGAACAGAAAGTTCTTTTATTCTGTAGTATATTTTGGTTCTGTTTACGTTACTCATTTAGCTACACAAAACTGAAACAGATCCAGAAAGACATAGCTGCCGTCTATTCTGTCAAAAGCTATCGAAATTGCAACTCAAATTACCTAAAGCAGGCAGCCAGATGACAGATGCAGAAAAATGCAAACAAAAAAACCTCCCTCCCAAGATAAATTGGCATTTCTGTGCCTGGCAGCAACAGAAACAATTAATAGACGTTTTTCTTTTTAACTCTCTCGTACCTAGTAAGAGAAAGATATTTTTTTTTTGTGAAGATTTTGATCAATTCTGATACTACGTTGATAGGGGCACTCAAAAATGTGGGTCTCGCAATTCTGTCCGTTCGTATGTCTGTCTGCCCCCCCCCCCTTGGGAAATCTAAACCCTAGGATGGATTTGTTTCAAACTTCGTATTTAGAGTTTGTGGGCTTCCTAGGAGCACAGCTAGGAGGTGTTTTTTATGTTTGCCATAATATTAACGGTACTTTCCACATAAAAATTTTACGAAATATTACACAATTTAGATTTTTTCGAAAACGGCTCTAACGATTTGAACCAAAATTGATAGTTGAGTTAATGTAGGCATGCTTTACATGACTGCATACCCTGTTTTTTGATAAAAACGGCACTTTTAAAAATTGGCTTTTTCTCGAAAACGGTACAAAAGATTTTAACAAAAACTTATTTTTAGGATACTAGGTATCGTCATTCTCAACTTAATAGCAAACTCAGTTTTTTCCTAAAAAGACTGCGTTCTTTGATATCCACCCAAATCCTTAATAATAGTACTTTAAAAAACTGCTCATATCTCAGAAACGCCATTTTCGATTTGGATAAAAATGTAACTGGCAGGTAATGCTTAAATCCATAGTAATACAATTTGCTCAATTTTGAGCTAAATAGTTGCAAAACAGTATTTTTGCACCATGAATGCGTCCTTCGATTTCCACCCCAATCGCTAAAAATGGTACTTTAAAAACTGGTCATACTTCAAAAACGCCATTTTCGATTTGGATAAAAATGTAACTGCTAGGTAATGTTTACATCATGAAGAATATTTTGTACTCAGTTTTCAGCTAAACATTTTAGTAACAGTGCTTTTCGAATCCAAATTTGTACAATTGTGAAAACGTCGCTATTAAGAAATGCTTGCTGAAATAATTTTTGAATTTGTTTTAGAATTATCTTAAATTTGGTAAGAAAAAAATTTTTTTTTTTGTATTTATTATTTATTCCATAAACCAATTCTAGGCAATCATCCAGAAATTTTTAGGCTTGATATCGCCTTTATGGATCAAATATATATCCACTTTTTTAACTCGAATAAAACAGCAGACAGTGTTTATTTGAGAATCCAAGTATGTAAAGTTGTGCTTAAAACTAGTTAAGTTTTAGACTGATGGGGGGGAATGACCCTCGTGGTTCAACTCCGTACCTCAACATCTCCAAGAAAAGATGTCTCACAGCCTAGAATATTATTCCATCATTTATCCGATAAGGTCGATCTGTATCTAGATCCATGATCCGATTGTCAAAGTTTTAATTCTTGGTGACTTCAATGCCCACAACATGAATAATTGGCTATGGTATTCGAATAGAATAGTCGATGCAGAGAAACATGCTCAAGACTTTGCAATTTGCTCTAATTTTACTCAGCCTGTAGACCAGCCCGCGGGGATTCTACAGACAAGCCAACAGATAGGTATCTACGAGTAGTAAGAAAATTTGAGATAATTGATCTATCTCATGCGTTGGATTACTTAATAAGGCTAGGTATAGGGGGAAGCAAAATATCCTTCTAGCCCTAGACAACCAGACCGTAATGGGAAGCATGGATTAGACTAAGGTACATTATTAGCACTGGAATATGTACTGAAGCAAAGTAGGTATTAATCGAAAAATTAAGTAACACTGCTTCTGGTTCGAGTTCATAAAAGCATTGAAGGCAACGAAAAGATTGCCTGGATCTTTATTCTTTAGCCTGTCAGTGTCAGTCACTGATATTTGTGACATTGTCCAGCAGCTTTATATTCTTTTTCTTATTTATTCTATTCTTTTGCAAGGGGATCTTTATATAAAGCTGCTGGGACCGGCATAATTTTTTGGGACAGTCGAATTTCGGGTATCATTTAAGAAAGATGGGCCTCAAATCTATACCGGGAGGAAGCAGAAACAATGGCACAAATATCAGTGACTGACACTGAAGAATGAAAAACCTAGATGTAACAGATCTCTTTCAAACGCATATTATGGTTGACCTTGACAGTAGGAATTTAAACCGGGGGAAAAATAAGTATAACAATCCAGGGAGGGAGAAAGACGAAATGGGACCCGATATATTATGTAAGGAACATTTCTCAAATGTAATCGATAAAAAGCACCTATCGAGCAATCTCGATTCTCCTGCTTGGAACACAGTTCTACGAAAACTTAGATAATCTGTCAAATATACCCGATTTTAAAAGATTCGTCATCCCACATTGCTAGTTACATCATAAGAAATTGCTTCTAGTGCTTCTATTGTCGTTACGCAGCCTTTTATACGAAAGATACACAAAATAATCGATTAATCATATCCAGTAATTTCATTATCGTGACTACCTATTTCAATACAGTGTCTATACCTACAGTTCACCAACGAATTGGAAATATTACATCAATAAAGCAACATCAAGAAGGCCAAAAAATATATTAGAAACATAAATCATGACAAACGGTTATACTTCTTGCTTCACGAAACGATTATGCCCATTTAACCACAAAACTAATATCGATTTCACTGCTGCATTCCATTTCAACAAGTTTACCTGCAAATCCACACGCTCGCAAGCCTATACGCACTCCATAGTTCAAATACGGTCTGGGTATGTTTTTCTCGCCTGCTTAACATTTTCCTCGACACTGCCATTGACACCTTTGGCTTTGGGTATTGCGCTGTTTTATCCACGAAATTCGCATTAATACCTCGTATATCTACTGACCACGTACCACGAGGGGGGTCAAAAATTAGATCAATTCGTGCATACCATACATCAGGTGGTCAATTAGCATGACTCACATGCTGTGTCTGTTCATTTTGCCGGTCGAGTTCATGGACACTGGTAGATGGACGTCCTTGTTCGAACTGATCAAGACTACTGGCTCATTCGCCATTGCGAACGCACATTCCTTCATCATATTTCAAGATCCAAATCGAAATGATTTACTGCCAAATGACATTTAGATGACAGTCGACAAGATCGCCAACTTGTGGCACTCCCACAATCATCCCATAGCCACAATCCACCATAAATAACCATTCACAGTGCATGGGCTAATTGGCTATAGATACCTACTCTCAATCGCCGTGCGTAAGATTAAATCGTTATGACGTCTAATTGAAACTTATGATCTTGAAAATTATCCGCCTCCTCTAGACCGATCGTTTTTCCAAATGGTCCTGAGTCTCACCGCGGGCTAAGCTTATATCATCTGACAATCTGATATGCGCATGCTCAATGCACCACTTGACTGAATCTCACTCTCTAACCATCTATCTAGTAGTTTATACGTATATCTACAGCAGCCACAAAGAAGTCAACTTTGCGTTACCATAACCATTACCAGTCTGTTCGATCGACGTTATTGTTGCTGCTGGTATTATTTAATGAGAGAGTAACTGGCTATGGCTATAACATTACACGTGAGACCATTGCCTTAGTCAACAGCTACAGAGAGACTATATACTACAGTTGCAGCAGCAGCAACAGCAACAGTTGTAGATACACAAGTGCTGCGGTGGAAAAGATTCGAATTTTCGTTCCAATCACTACGAATTCACCATAAAAGATCGTCGTCTAGCGTTCAGAATGTCAGTTGCTTAATAAACGTGATCGCGTCTAAGGAGTTAACGGGTGAAACTGTTTACTTTGTTATTTTTTTTAATTAATTTATTAATCGTGTGGAACTCGGTGGATATCTTCATCTCGACAAGTGAACAGTGTAAGTGCATTTAAAGTGAAACACAAAAAAAAAAAAAAGTATCTAACCGACTAAAGGTGGTGATAGTGACAATGAAGAGATTTACAACTGCCATCACGATAGAGTTTAAATAATGTGGATTCCTCTGTTCTTCTTCGGTTTTCACTGTTACAATATTTGCTGCACGGTGTTGCAATTGACTATTGCAATAAAAAGTATCTTGTTATGTAGTGTTTGTCCTTCAGACTCGTGGTGTTTGTACGGTGGGTGACTCGAAAAGTGGAAGTGAATTCCGAAGCTTATTTGCATAATGTTGGCCTTCGTTACCGGGGAGGGAATTCCTCTTGTTACTATGTGTTTTGACTGCAAATGAAAAGAAAGAAAAATCAGATCATAGCGCAACGAAAATAGCATGTATACTTACGTTCCAGTATAAATTTATGTAAAATTATTCAGTGGCCATTATCTTGGGGCGCCTGAACTAGTTGCATGCAGTTTTATGGATTTAACAAAGAAATTTAATAGATAGTATTATTAAAATAGTTGGCGTAATACGTCCATATAGGACCTTAAGCCTAGCTGCTCAAAACCATTCGACTGTGTGTAATTGACTTTTGGGGCAAATTGAAGGGATTATAGTGATCTAGTGGTTCAATCTAGCGATTGGTCTCAAGTTACACCTGAACTATCCTGAAAACTAATCTTTATCAGTCGTACGGATCCGGCATAAAATTGTAGGATCCTTGCATTTGTTCAAAAAAATAAAATCTCACGAATGGTTGTGTATTCTGCTGCCGATGGTTCTTATACATATTTAGCTACTGGCAACCTTCATAATAACTCCTTTAAAAGAGCTCACTGGACTGCAAAAATCTGCGAAATAGGTAGCTCGCATCATATTTGCTAAAATTTATTTTTAATAACCAACAAAACTAAGCTATGCGTTTCGCCCCGATGTGTTGGGTGGGCTCATCAGTGGACGACCACCACATCTGATCTAGACGCACTGTTTGCTCGATTTTCACCGAGACTAATGATTATATCATCTAAACTAAACTAAGCTATCTTAGAGATTGAAAATTATGTGTAACAGCTCTCGGACAAATGGAAATGTTGTGATCAGTGGACGTTTCTTTCAGGCTATTTGTCAGTGCAATCGTCTCACGTATTAAGATCTGCGCCATTGCCACAGGTCTTACATGCACTGCTGCCGAAAGTATCGGAAGCTACAAGCGATTGGCTATGGTAATACCCTATTCACACCAAGCCGAAAACTGGGCTTTCGCGAAAACAGCCGAAAACTTCATCGAAAACAGAAGTTTTCCCATACATATTGCAGTTTTTAAAACGAGTTGTTTGAGGTCGTTTTCCATGAAAATTCCACGAAAACGAGTACAATGGTGGCCATAAGTATTTTGACAAAACTAAAGCTACAGTGGCCGGCATAAGTATTTTGACAAAACTAAAGCTAATTCTACTTATAATTTGAACTTACTTCATGTAAATTTTGGCATCAATGGAAAAGTCATTTAAATTCCGTTTGAATGATACAAAACTTTCCTTAACTTTAAGTAGGTACCCATTGAAAATTTAGAACTTCTGTAAAAGTCTTCTTTTTTTGAGTTTTTTCCTCTGTCCAAAAAAAAATGTTTTGATGCAAAAAACATGATGAGGCGGCATGCCAGGCAAATCCATGCCAGAAATTCAACTGGATAGTTGACGACTTCGTCTTCGTTTTCAACGCGATCGATCGATTTGTATGAACGCAATTCTCCTTGAATTTGATTTTGAATCGTCCAATTCAAGTCATTGACATCCACATTTTTTGCTGCTAAAATTGCACGTGCGCTCAACCAATCGTAGTTACGACAATTTTGACCAATGTTCGGATAAACATTATTGATGAGTTCATCTTTTGTTGAAGTGAATTTACAATGTGCGGTGCCACGCCCTTTGTCCAATTTTGACCAGTCTTCAGAGGAGCACTCCTGGGCCAATACCTAGGATTGTCTGTAAGTTTCAACTCAATCGATTCGGTCGTTTTCGAGATATAAGATTTTGAATGTTTTTTTGTATGGGCGGTGCCACGCCCTTTGTCCAATTTTGACCAATCTTCAATCTTCACTCCTGGGCCAATAACTAAGATTATCTGTAAGTTTGAGCTTAATCGATTTGGCAGTTTTCGAGATATACGATTTTGAGTTTTTTTTTGTATGGGAGGTCCCACTCCCCTTTGTCAAATTTTGACCAATCTCCTTCAGTGCACTCCTGGGCTAATACCTAAGATTATCTGTAAATTTGAGCGCAATAGAGTCGGTGGTTTTCAAGTTATACGTATCCGAACAGATTTTAAAACTCATTTTTATATATATAGATTCTGAATCAGGATCGCATTCTAAATCGATTTAGATATGTCCATTTGTCTGTCCATCTATCTCCATACATATGTCTGCCTGTCTGCCTGGAAGGGTGCTACCTTTTTGCGAGCTTGCCTGCCTATCATACAGTGTACCGTTCAGGTTCCCACAGCGTAGCTAATTTTGTTGCTATAATAAGCTTCCTGATCATTTAGGCATCTAATTTCGGCCAAATTTATCTATCTGCTAAACAGGTGTTAAAATTATTCCACCTATTGTCAGCAATTTTTATTGGAATATAGAATGCGATCTTTCGCTGATGGCAGTTTTGTGTAGGCCGCTGGCTAATACATCCGCCTTGAACCTACTGAAGTAGAAGAATTATTTGTTATCACCCTATTACGTTTTTTGATGAGATATTATTTTCATTTTAACCGACACATCTAAAATATGCTAAAATATCCTATCATCATTATTGGGGAGATGTTGGTAAAATATTTAAATCGACTGCCATGCTAATGGAATATCGAAATGTAAACTAAATAATTGCTTAAAATACACCCCCAGATAGGTACAAATATTTTTTAAATGCAACTTACCGTGATTATTATTATTGCAGACTTTTCTGTAAGAAAAACCAAATTTATTAATAAAACATAATAAATTCATTTTGGCAGTGTGCTTGCATCATTTTTTGAAACAAAAATAAATTTATACATATTTATACAACTTATTAAACCAGTTGAATTAATTTCGTAATTTGATGGGTTCATCGCCAACGATTACATGGGTTTTAAAATATTACGTGATATTAACAAAATTGATTTTACTGCCAACAACAATAGCAGTAAGTCATGCCACTTTATTGATTGGTATTCTGCTTGTCAATGGGTTCACTAAAGATAATATAAATTGAAAATAAATTGTCATCTGTCGTCTTATTTATAACTAGCTGGACCCGTGCTCGCCTTGCTCGCTCGCACAAAATTATATTTGGTCTCTCTTCTTATGAAGATTATTAATATACCCCATGCCATACTGTAGCACGCACCCCATCCCCATCCGGCATCGGGCATACGATCATAATATACATATGTACCTACATATACAACTGACCATAGCACAAACAAATCAATCCTCGAATGTATATATTTTCACTTCAAAAAATACATTTTGGCTAAAAACTGTTCCTAAGGACATGGCTGTAAACGACATAGCCTATAGCAGTCTCACAGTCCTAAGGAACATTTAAAAAAAAGTTTCATCGAAATCTGTCCAGTAGGTTTCGAGTTTTTAACGGCAAAAGAAAATTCCTACAGTTTTATTATATGTATAGATATAGATTTCACAAACTGGCTGGACAGAAGTAAGTCACTCATACACAGTAGGTACCTATCTGTTCAAGAAAAATTGCTTTCGATGTGCGACAACAACCCCAAAGTAGAACTACGGAATCCAAACAACTACCCCAACCCTACCCTGTTACGTCATATCAGAATAAAATTCACATACTGCGTTGTGTGGCGATATGCGATAATGGATGTAATGCATTGGATATTATAATGCATTATAGTGCACCCTCTGCATCGCCCTCCCTCTCATTGATCTTGCTACTTGTTTAATATACTGCATTTCCTTTCCTTTCCTTTGCTTCCCTCTTCCTATAGAATCCAAACAACTACCTACCCCAACCCAACACAGTTACCATACCACATATCGAATGAAATTCTGAAATGAAACCTGTTTTGTATTATACGTCTCTTCTCTTATGAAGATTATTAATATACCCCATGCCATTCTGCAGCACGCACGCCTCACCCCATCCCCATCCTTCTTCGGACATACAATCATAATATACATACCTACATAATATACAACTGACCATAGCACTCACTGCGAAAACAAATCAACCCTTATCGAATGTGTAGTATACGTATGCTAGTCTTGTTTTGTTTTTGTTTGACGATCGCAAAAGTACAAACATCCATTCGTAGCAAGGTATATGTGTATGTATATATTTTCACTTCAAAAAATACATTTTGGCTAAAAACTGTTCCTAAGGATGTGGCTATAAACGACATAGCCTATAGCAGTCTCACAGTTTTAAGGAACATTTAAAAAAAGTTTCATCGAAATCTGTCCAGTAGTTTTCGAGTTTTTAGCTGACAAAGAAAATGCCTACAGTTTTATTATATGTAAGGATTAAAACAAATTAATTTAAATGTAAAGTTTGACTTATCTCGGTATCGATATTGGTAGCGATTTGTGAGAAATTTTAACATCCAATAAAATAAGACAACAATACAGATGGTGATGAAAATTTAACAAATTAATTGGCAAAAGTAGTTTCCGAGGTGTTTAGTCAAAGTTATAAATCCATTAAGAAATGAATAGAGCTTTATGAAATAATTCGTGAGCATTTTTTTTTAAACGTATTCATAGAGGGTCGGTTCAGCATGAGTAGGGCATTGCTTTGGGGTAAGACAATAATAAGAACTTTAAAAAAAAATAATTAAAGGCAAATTTTTAATCGGGTAAATCGAAAATTGGGCTGATAAATTGTTCAGCACTTATGATCTATACTCGTACTAGAGCTGCGCCCTCAAAAACCCATCCTTGACTGAGTATAGTGTGCGATCCAACCTCCAACTTTGAAAAATAAAAGAACAACCTCATACACCAAACAGAAGATCAACATGACTATCGGGTTAGATGTTCACATCTGTTACGATCAAATGGGCTGTACTGTATCTACACAAAAGCGATATAAATCTTAAGGAATGAATATGCTTATCAGAATGGCAAATTCACTACCATAGACATTCATCGCCTAGTAAAGACGATTGAAGGATCGATCGAGAATAGGGTATTGCCCTCTGTTAAAGAACGGCCTCAAGAGGAAGTATCTACTATCATCTCTCCTACGGACAATCGGCATACATGAACTTCTTGACGAAATAAACAAGGGTACGCCGATGACCTAGTAATCATCACCAAAAACAAGTCTCATGAAACATGCCTTGCATAGAGTGGGAGCTGGTGTCAACTGGTGTCAAAAGGAAAATTATATCATTTACAAGAAGGAGACAAATGGCAACTGCAATCTCTGGATTATGTGTGATAATGACTTATGAAGACAGCCGCTGCCAGCGCTATAGAACTTCACCTCGTCCAATGTCTAACCCTTCAATTCAAATGACTGACTTCATGCTCTCAAACCTTTATAATAAAACTAGCGAACCCCTGCAAGCTTCGTAGTGCAAAATAGAAAAATAAAAAAATCAGTTTCAAGTTCATTTAAATCAGTGATAAACCGTTTTTATTGTAATGCTCCGTGGTACAATTTTTTTGTTTTTCCAGAAATCGTATTGCGTAGAAAGTATTCTTGTCTATCAGAACAATGCATAGCTATCAATATACAAATTTTACAAACTTTGGCTCCGACGACTGTCGAAAAAAAAACGCCACACCCCTTTATATACCTAAGATTATCTGTCAATTTGAGCTTAATCGTTTCGGTGGTTTTCGAAATATACGATTTTGAATGTTATTTTGTATGGGCAGTGCCACGCCCCTTTGTCCAATTTTGACCAATCTTCAGAGGAGCACTCCAGTCCAGGGCCAATACCTAAGATTGTGTGTAAATTTGAACTCAATCTATTCGGTGGTGTTTAAGACATAAGATTTTGAATGTACTTTTTGTATGAGAGGTGCCACGCCCCTTTGCGCGATTTCGATCAATCTTCACAGAAATACTCCTGGGCCAATACCCAAGATTATCTGTAAACTCAATCTATTCGGTGGTTTTCGAGATATAAGATTTTGAATGTATTTTTTGTATGGGAGCTGCCACGCCCCTATAACTCATGAACCAATACACCTACAAAGACCGTATGAACTTATAAACCATGGTATCAACGTCACCTTTCATGGGAAATTTCCAGAATCAAAATCGGTTCACGCATTACAGAGAACATTATCGACAAACACAATTGACCATGATTTTTATATATATAGTGATGATATCTCCTTTTGCAAAATCCCCTTTCCAAAATTCCCTAAGCTGAAATCTCTTACTTCAAAAAACCCTAAGAGAAAATCCAAAGGGACGAAATCTCCCATTTTTAGAATTGGTGTTATTAATTCTGTCGCTGCGACATCTAAAAATGGTGTTAAAGTGAGATACGTATGCAACCCCCCTGCTTAGGGGCACTATAGGATTTGGAGTAGGTGCAAGGTTGCGTATATGCAAAGTTTAGTTTGCTTGTGGGAGATTTTGGAATAGGGGATTTCGTACCGAGAGATTTTGCAAAAAGAGAAGAAAAGAAATTAGAGAATCACGACTATCGCGAATAATATTTCCCCCGGAATGTTTCCCATTCAGCAATTTGATCATTGCTGACAAGGGAAACATTTCCATCGGAATTTATTCACGATACCCCTAATTATTTCCAATAAGGGATTTTGGAAAAGGGGATAACATAGGGATCCCAGCTTATTTGTGTTCATAAAAAATGGTTAAAACCACTCTAGACTGATAAAAAACTCCAATTAAAGATAAAATAAAAATCCACAGAAGAAGTTGGAAAAACACCAACGAAACGTTGGGGAAAAAATGAAAGAGTTTCTATTTTGATTCAGAAACCATCGACCAAACATAACTATTTTAATTTATAAAATACCTGGTCACTAAGAGAAATATCTGTTACGATCAAATGGGCTGTGGTGTACCTACCCAAAAGTGCCATTCATCACCTAGTAAAGACGATTGAAAGATCGATCGAGAATAGGGTATTGCCCTCTGTTAATTCCTAGACATTGCCAGGGCTTTCAATAATATGTCGTATTTATGTAGCTTTTTATGAAGCCCACAAATACGAAAGCAATGCCCACACTAAAAGTCTGCGATAGATATGTTCGATGTTAAGTAGCAGAAGCATATCTACCAAACTTTGACTAACATGTTTACAACAAATAAAGCTAATAAAGGATGACCTTAAGAAGGTTTACTATCACCACGGATAATCGACATAGATAAACTTTTTAACGAAATAAAAAAGTGCAAGTTCTTCACTTAAGGGGACGCTGATGACCTGGTAATCATCACCAAAAGCAGTCGTGAAGCAATTCTAACATGTCTCATGCAAAATACCTTACATAGAGTATGGAACTGGTGTCCAAAGGACAATAATATCATTTACAAGAAGGAGAAATCTTAACGTCCATAAAATAACGTTAAATAACATAGACATTTTTTTTTAACTTATTTAGAACACTCACGTAGGGAAAGCCCTAAGAATGGAAACTGCAATCTTATAAGCTCGCTCTGGATTATTCGGCGTAGGTCTATTAAACACGTAGACCGAACCGACTTCTTCAATGTTTAAAACAAGACTCTCCGAATTCTCCAAGACCTACCTGGAACTTCGCTTGGGTCAATTTGGGGAAATGCATTTGAAGCGTGACCTACTGAACCATTGTGTCACGATTATTGACTATCGGTTGTGCTGTCGCTGCAGTGGAATTGTGTTATGTTATTGCAATTCCACCGTTACTGGCGCAGCTATGGTTCAGTTGGTCATATGTGCAGAATTGGGGCATAACATCGGTAGAACTCCCACCTTTCCACCAATACACATAATGACTTAAGAAGACAGCCGCAGCCAGCGCTAATGAACTTCACCTCGTCTAATGTCTAACCTTTCTATTCAAATGACTGTCTTCATGCTCTCAAAAGTCAAACATTATAATATAATATAATATGTAGAATACTGTTGGCCCAGACTAGATGGCTTGCGCTTAGTATTGGTACGCGGACGGTTCGAAAATGTTAAGTGGTATTAGCGCAGGGATTAGCAGACTTCACTACAATATCTCCGTTTCCTTTAAATACAGATCAACGATTTTCCAAGCTGAAGTCTATTCCAAGTTACTCTGTGTCAACAACTAACTGACAGCCTGTCAGGGTCAGCCAACAACATCATAAGGCAGAGCTATATTCTTGAAAGCTCAACATGAGGCTTTTGAAATGTAACTCCATAGAGGGTATGTATCAGACCTAAAAGTTTTTAAGTTGCGTACCCTTCACGAGCAAAACGGATGCAAAAATTTTAACTGATTTCATCACCTGTCCCTACTCTTTAAGCTATCAACCTCACAAAATCGGCAAAAGTCCCACTGAAATATGCAGGCTGTACCCAGAAGAGCAAAAACAGCAAATCACTTTCTGTGTTAGTCGTCCGAGGGCAGTTTAGTTGGTATGTGCGCCGGCCACTTGGCCTATACTTAATGATTTTCATTAACAGATAAAGTCTATGATTGTAAAGTTCATTGCAGTTCCTCTTGCAGAAAGGAAACACAAAATGCACATTGGCAATTTGGCATTTCTCTATGGTATACTTCTTACATTAAAGTGACAGCGAAATTCTCTTTGACATGGGATATGCTGTTTGTTCAAGACTGAGGTATAACTCGGATCTTGTTTCCCAACTTTGGATAAAATGTACAGTTATTATTTCATGAGTCACCTATAACCACGACTTAAGATTACTTTATCAATTGCTAAATAATTGATATATGTATCTAGGTTAGACAGGAAGCGGTTCAAAGCGTTGTAAAATATTCTTTCCTTTTTGTAGCTAGCTGTCCTTCGAAAGAAGTATGTAACCATCTAAGCCTTTCACCCCTTTCCCCAGGTGTTGACTAGAGTAATGACAATATCTGTAAAATGTTGGTGATTCGATAGTGATTACACTTGATCGCCAGGCATCTTCATCTTCATTCGAAATTTGGACTCTAATTCACTCCTTTCTATTGCTAGATTACACTTTTCACGAAAAGTATTAATTTCGAGGGCATGGAGTGGTCCATCAGCCTGTTGATATTTTTTTCTTTTGTTCTTCTTTAAAATAGTGCGGAGTCTTTCATCTAATACAGTGCGTGGAATAAAGCTAAGCTATATAGTTTTCCTTTCTGCCGATTCACCGATCCGTGTTTAGCGATCACATGTATTAGGCCCTCATCTTCAGTGCCGACTTT
This sequence comes from Cheilosia soror, assembly GCA_949372485.1. Classification (NCBI taxonomy): domain Eukaryota; kingdom Metazoa; phylum Arthropoda; class Insecta; order Diptera; family Syrphidae; genus Cheilosia; species Cheilosia soror. The sequence continues at coordinate 37,812,382 of OX443561.1, forward strand.
GGCATTTGAGTTGTGGTGTCCCACAGCGCCTAGCTGATTGCATAAGTCATCATCATCAGTCGATAGTTTCGCCAGTACATTGTACTCTTGTCCAAAATCTGTCCGATTATGTCCTAGCACGATATGGCTGCCAGTTAATGATGCCTCTACGTGCTATTGGTGTTACCAATAGATCCGCTCCGTGCTTCCAAAGACTAGACCTTAGCCAATAAATGTTCACTTGGATTGTCGGTAGATTCTTCAGAGGAGAGAAAGTATAGTCTCTTATTTGGCAGCATTGCAATGCACTTCTTAAACTTTCCACTGCTACTGGTTTTGTACATTTTAATCTGGTGGAATGAGACTTCCTGAGAGTTTGAGGGAAATGCAGTCGCCAAGTATTTACAAAATTTTCTTAGGTAGGACACAGCTTAGCTTATGCGGCTGTCTGCCTCTCCAAGAGCTCGTACAAAGGTTTTGTGGTACTTTCGCCTTTAATTTTTAATTTTTTTTATTGTGTTTACGCACGAGAGATTTTCAAGCTAATTTTGGCATATTAAGTCTAATTTATCACCAGGTATATTTTCACTGTGGGCGAAGTAGCGCAGTGGTTAGTGTGCTGGACTACCCTGTGAGGGATCCCAGGTTCGATCCGCGGAAAAGCACAAATTACACCTTAAGGTTTTTTCTATTGAACTCGATACTGTGTCGATGGTTGACTTTCCTGGTCTAAAACCACACTGATATGGGCCGATCAGGTTGTTGCCGAAAGGTTTTAGGCGTTCACACAATACAGACGACAAGATCTTATACGCGACATTCAGGAGACTTATTCCTCTGTAGTTGGCACACAGTTCAGAGTATCTCCTTTCTTATGGATCGGGCATGCTTTCCTCCGCCAAATTTTACAGATGAGTTGCTAAATGCTCCTTACTAAGCTATCTCCCGATGCTTTGAAAAGCTCGGCCGGGAGGCCATCCGCTCCAGCAGCTTTGTTGCACTTAAGTTTGGACGGAAATTTTGACTATCATCGTCCAAGCTGAACAGATCATTCTGTCTGCGGGTTGTTGGCTGTCTCCGCCGTTTAACAGTCTGCATCAGAAGTGTTCTTTCTAAATCCTCAGCACCGACTATGAATCTACTATTGTCATGCTCATCTCTGCAGGCTTCTGTTCGGGCCTTGTGTCCTTGGGTGGAACGTTTTACCCTTTGGTAGAACTTTCGAACATTGCCTCTGCAGTAGCGTCCCTCAATTTTTCCTTCTGAGAAGTCGGTGTTCCTTCCTTCTTTTCTGCCCATAAACGGGCAGCTCTCTCAGCCGCTCTGGTTCTTGTCTGCAGCATTAATTGAGAGGCCTCGTTCTTGGCTGCATGTGCCTGGCGGCATTCCTCATCGAACCAGGGGTTTCATCGTGGTCGCCTAGTGAAACCCAGCACCTTGGTAGCGGCACACCTGATGGCACGCTGTCAGTGTTGCCACTGGTCCTCTGTACTAGTAGATGTCACAGTTTTTCATCCTCCTTGTGCCTTTTTCGCATTCAAATATTCCACTCTCTGTAGCAACCTCTGTAGTAGATATTTTAGTTCTTCATACTCCTTGTACCAAGTCTATCTCTCAATGTCAGCTTTGTAAGTAGCATCTGGCTGAGTATTGAGTTTCACATATTCAGTCAAACATACATAAATACACGTTCACCATTAATGCAATACAAAAATAGCTATCCTGAGGGCACTACTTAGAGGTGCTGACATGGATTTACCGAGCATAGCTAATAACACCCAATCGTTGGGAAATAAATACTGCTAAAAGAACTTCATTCAAACAATTATCTTCATAACGTCAAATTAACTAACGTGTCTATCTATATGCGGTTGATATTAGTATTTTGTTTACATTCATATTCAGGTCGTAAATTAAACTGGATCTAGAGCAAGAGCAGTGTCAATGCTCCTTACGCCTTCACAGCTCTGAGATGAATATAATCGACAATTTTATGCAAATGCAAACTTTCGATTTCAATCAAATTGCATATTAAATCAATTTAATGCAAATCATATGAACCAGACAATCCCATTAAGTTGTGCGGTGTCTGCAGTTAAATTGATTTTAAACGTTTTAAATCTCCATTGAAAGCCAAGAGAAAAAAGCATAAGTTGATCATAAAAAGATACAATTTTAAGCTTATTACAAATGTTCGAAAATTGTCATCAAGTAAATCTGACTTTTGTTAAAAAGAGCAGACGTAGTGGTTCAGTGGTTAGTGTGCTGGACTACTGTGCAAAGGGTCTCAGGTTTGATCCCCGGAAAAACACAAAAGCGCAACCTCTAGCGAACGTCTGACAAACATCCGAGAGTATGACTGTCTTGAAAAAGCTTCTCAATTCAGCCGTTCGGGATCGGCATTAAAATGTATTTTCTCTCCATTCGTAAAAAAACTCACACAAACAAATGATTGTAAATATTCTACCAAAAAAAAAATAAAAGTGGTAGATTATCTTTCAAATTGAAATGTCAAAATATTCTATTCGAGCAGACTAAATTACAAATTTTAACGTCTCTTAAGACGGTACTAAATTTTGCAATTTTGGAGAACACCTAGCAACACAAAACAATAAGGTTATGCAGAGCTACTTGCAACAATGGACAAATTTTTTACAACAAGCTCACGTACGCGTATGACTTAATTTTAGTACACATACATATACTATATATATTTGTTCAATGTTACCTGCACTTTCATTTATCTAGCAGTTACTTGAGCAAAATAAAAGCGAAATAAGAAAACCTACCAATGTTATTCCTTAAACAATAAATTATTGAGTCAACGATCGCACGACGACAATAATTATAAATGCAAGACGTTGTCGCTGACCCATATTTAAGCGACGCAAATGTGTGATAAACAGATTGATGAACGTTCGTTGAAATTCATTCAACCGTCACTTTTGGCACGCCCCATAATCGGCTGCCGGTAAACATTCGTCGCCAACACTCTTGGCCGAAACGGTGCAATATCGCATATTCGATAATAGCTCTTGTAATGCATGTGTTAAGTGTTGTAGATTGATTTGTATCTAACCGCAGACACGGTGTTCAGATGCAAATTTGCATATCGCGACATAATGTAAAATATTTGATTAAGTCAATAGCATGATATATATGGTGCGATTTTTTTAAGAAAAATGTTACGTATACGCCATACGCTTGCAGACAATTTTTTTTTTTTTTCTGTGATTACTTTTGCGCTTGCATCAGTGCGGTTAACCGTTAAACCAATGTTGTAAGGTATGAGTAATTTTATAAATACATGGCGCTACTGATGAGGAGGCTTACCGCAAATGGATTTATTTTTTTATTTTTTACGATTTGAAATGCGGTTGAACTTGCAATCTGGTTTATACGACTAATACCGATTTTATGGTACTACGATGGTTCGTGAACCATATCAGGAATTGAAGTGCAGACCATACTATGACCGTTGACATTGATCTACGAGCACACATAAAAAAAAACTGAAAGGCTAGCTGTGAAATTGGTTTTAGGGACGTGTCTATAGAATGGCTTTGAATTGAAGTAATATTAGAAATAACAGACGTCATCCAAAAGTTTAAAAGAGTGACGACGATGGGAATTATCCAAGTGTTTCCTACCTCCTATTATTCTTCAAATGCCTTCCTTATAATAATTTTTAACATTTTGCTTTAAATATTTTGTAGGTCACAATAGATAATTTTATATGGAAAATTTGGCCATTGTGAGTTCGTAAAATTTAACTTGGACACAAAAAAAGATTATTAGTACCACGCCAAATCTTAAAGTACCTGTGAAAAATTTACGTGTACTTCTTGTATATTGTTTAAAAAAATTACGAATATAGGTGAAGGCTTTTAATCACCTTTTAGATTTTCCATAGCTACTTCGTATAGGCATAGCTTCAGGGCCACTCATGTGCTTCGTTGTTTGACGAGTTTATATTTTTGCTCGCTTTAATGGAATATTTAAAATTCCTTCGGGCTGTAATCAATTTTCCGTGGAGTCTTGTGCAATAATTTTCCGCCAGCAGCCTGGTAATATCTTTGGTCGGTCTGAATTTTTTTTTACTGTATTAATGTATGGCAAGCTCTTCAAATACCATACGCGCTAAGATGGTGCACACAAAAGTGATATCGAACCCGAACCTATTTTGCTCCTAGTAAAGGTGTGCTCGTTTGCAGAGTTTATCCACACGACGCGACGTCGAATGATATAACGATCCATCCATTGATATTCCCGCTATGGAGACAGATCTTCTTCCTGTCGCAGTTATTGTAATACTGTCAATCATATATGTATATATATACTGCTGCTACTACTATGCTACTGGCAGTGCTTGTAAAACACGTTAAGCATTGCTTATCGATCAATAGTATCAGCAGCCTTCAAGTCTTCAATTTCCCCGATTGATGTGATATCCACTGTACAATAAGTTAGTCGAAATCAGTCTTAATCTTTTGAAATAGATTTGGTGATTCAGTCATGATTTTTAATCCTTTTTGAAGCATGCTTCTAAATATTTTCATGGAGCCGTTTAGAAGCAATATATGAAGGGTGTTTTTTTAGGGGTATACAATTAGTGCTGCCAGTGTTTTGTCATAAAAATTCCCACGCAAGTGCCAAAAAAATCCCTTTTTTTCCTCGCCTGGCTCGAAAAAGTACCACAAACTTTCTCACACATATTTTACGAAAGGAAAACTAAAAAATTAACGAAACAAAAAAACTGTCTCAATAACTATGGGGAACAACCTTAGTGTATTACACGCAAAGCTCGACGACTATGACTATTTCAACACACTTCAAAGGCTTAGGGCCAGCCTCAAAGGTTCCAAAAAAAGTTTCGGATAATATTATCCGACGATAAAACCCTAGGTATACGACGGATAAAGGAGTGTGGCAATAAAATCCCTGTGAATGTGATACTAGTTTCTAAGATTCTTGTCTGTCAATTATTTATAAACAACTTGTGTACAACTATTTATTAGTGTTAATAATAAAATTGTTCCAACTACTTTTCACATAGAGATTGACGTAGAAATTTGTTTTCTAAAAATTCAAATAAATCCAGGTTGTGGCTGCAATTTACGCTCGTCAACGAAAAAATGCTTTGAAACTATTTTCTTCCTGCCACTTCAAATAAATATTTGCTTAAGGGCTTTAACAGTCGCACTTGAATCGCCTGATAGGCTATCGGCTATCCTATAGAATTTATCTGCTAGATATCACAATCCGAGACCTTTGAAACCAAAAGCTGATGTTCATTTGGCAGATAAGTTCCTGATAGGCTATTCTAGACTTTATCAGCTAGTCTTGAAACTGGCCTTAGCCTCGGGAACAGAACCAAATTTGGTGGGTTGCTGTCCATGAAGTCTTCGAAGGAAACGAAAAGCAGACGAATTGGCCGAAATAGGTTCCGAGACCCCTTTCACGGGACCGGAATCTTTCTGATATACCCCCAAATTGGCTAAAAACTTATCCATAAAAAGCTGGGAACATACAAAATGTATCTCATATTGGGAGAATACCCCAGGCCCATAGCAGGCATGATATCAGAAACCTTGTATAGGATTCCTTATAGGGCATCCTGTGTTACAATACTACCTAAGCTAAATAAATCCAGCCAACTCAGCGGAAAGCAGGCTATGTATGGAAAAAGGTGAAACAACATTATATGCGCATTTGGAAGGAAGACCTTCTCCAGCGACCTACTGGACCCGAAAGATTTGAAAAAAAAATCCTCTGCAGCAGTATCATAGATTTTACAAAAAAGTGGAGATCCTAGCCTAAACCCTCTCTCTAATGTAGGTATGGTACAATGTGTAGATCTTAATCAGGTCGACGTGCCGCTTTTATCGGCTAGGATAAAAGGCGAGGATAGGATAGACAGTCTTCGTTAGTTATTGCAAAAAAACAGGGGTGGGATTCTGTAAAATACGAAACGAAAACCGCTTTCGTTTTCACTAAACAGTAAACATGGCTCTATCATATCAGTGGTAATAAACAGAGACGATATCGTTCGGTCGTTTTCATTTTGCGTAATTTGGCCCCAGGTCTTTTTTCTTTTTGTGTCAATACAAGCGCTTGTTCATGAAAGCAGTCATGTGTATAAAATAAATTGTCTTCTTGAAGTTGAACAATAAAATTAAAGTAAAGTTTTAAAGAACAAAAATTCCCTTTTGTTTGTTCTGGAAAACAGAAAGTTTCCTTTTTCCCTTTTAGCTCATTTCGAGTATAAAAATTCCCTCAAAAAGGGAAATTTCCAAATAAAACACTTCAACCTAATGTTAATGGGCCTCCGCACACGAGACTAATTCTGCCGGCATAAAACCGATTTAGTAGGCGAGGGGACTGAAGTGAGGGGAAAAAACGGAATAAAATGTTCTGCCGAGTTTGAGTGGTTGACCAAGGCATAAAACTAATACATACACAACTTTAAAAATATTTCAATTGTGAAAATAATACTACCCAATTAAAAGGGGTTCATATATATAATTTGTCTGTCGGCAGAAATCTTCCCGTGTGCGCTCGAAGTATGGTATAAAAACGGGCAGAATTAATCTCGTGTGCGGAGGCCCAATGTCTTTATGATATTAGCTCTATTTAATAGATAATTTTATGCAATATTACTGTTTAAAAATGAGTTCGGCCATATGCGCGCCACGAATAGTTCGAATGAAGCGCGATCGTGAAGTTCAATTTTCGACAACTTTATTGAGCAACTGGGGCCATATATCAGCAATAACACGGCAAATGTTGACTACTAAATCGTCCAACGTTTCTGGTTTATCAGCATAGATTAGTGACTTCATAATGGAAGTAATCTATTGGTGTGAAATCATAGGATCGTGGAGGCCAGTTTACAGATCAATTACGCGAAATTATGCGCTCAGCAAATGTTCCCGCAATAAATTGATGGTGTCGCGCGCTGTATTGCTATTTGCGCCATCTTGTTGAAAACTAAGCTCTGTCACGTCAATGCCATTCAACTGAGGAACGAAGAAGTCAGAAATCATGTTTCTAAAGTGCTCTCCCTCCCTTGATGGTAACATTCTGGTCGACATTGGCTTTAAAGAAATATGGGCCAATGATTCCACCAGCACAAAAAGCACAACAAACAGTGAGTTTTAATGGATGTAGAGCTTCTGGGTTTTCTCCATTTAAAATTAGGCAATTTTGCTTGTCTAACCAAAATGGGCCTTATCGGATAACAAAATTTTGCGTTGAAAATGAGGATCAAGCTGATTCATAAGTTTGGCCAACCGAACCATGGTTTTAAAAATAAATTTGCACAATTTGCACGCGATGTACTGGCGTTAATCTATTCATTGTAAAATGGCAAAATATTCTAATTACAAATCATCTTTCAACTGTTGAATTGACAATCTATAGAAAGAGTGTTGCCAGTTTAAAAACCAAACCTCTGAAATAAACACTCTTTAGTATGCTGGGTTACAGCTCTGCCTGCGGCCAGGAATTGTATTGCCATGTTCTTGGCTGTTACCTTTTTAACGAAAGACGTGCTTTACCTTTCGCATTAGTTTCCTTTTTAAAAAGTATAGTGTGTGTGCCTATTAGTGCGAATCAGTGCACTAATAGGCACAAACACTATGGCAATGTTCGCCACTGCTGCATGGGCAGGGACTACCGTCTTGGTTGTGGTCTGTACTGATGGACAATTTTTGTGTTGAATTGGTGAGTTCTTTTGAACATTGCTCAGCTTCAGGGGACTACACAAAGCGATTGTTTGTAGCTGAAATTAATCAGCTCAGAGTTGACCAAGAGCCGTTTTTTTTTGTGTTTAAATTCAATGAGCTATTTTGTGTTAGATTTGTGTAATTACCATAAAATGGGGACATTTTTATTTTAGCTTCATTAGACCTCTAATGCTCAGATCCTATAAGTGAAATAGCAATTTGAACAATGCCAGATCCTTTTACGAGAAATATTAGTCAACAATGAAAATGACGTCAAAATCTGTTCATTACGTTTCGGGCATAGCGCAAAGATACAGACAAACCCATTTTGGGACTTTGTTTTGTACGATAAATTGTGATGAAGATCCAGTTCTACAGAATCAAGAATTGGAATTAGAATTCTCCGAAAACAGTAAAGCAAAAATATCAGCCTTTTCTCTAGATGTTGGTGCTAGTGAACTACGTTCCTTCACTCAAATTAAAGAGGACGAGCTACTGTTCATTGCCTTTGCCATAGACCCAGAAGGTGCGCTGCGAACCATTAGGACATGCTACCATTCATTCATTCATTCATTCATTCATTTTCAATGGTCCGCTTGTCCATTAAGTGGGTCGCGGGTGTAGGTTGCTCAAGTGGACCCTCCATAGCTCTCGATCCTCCGCCATCGACTCTAAATCATCAAGGGCAATCCCCATACGGTTATAGGAGAGATTATGGACTTGATCTAACCATCTCATCCTTGGTCTACCTAGAGGACGCCTACCCGATGGTACGGATTCCATAGCACGTCGTGGAATCCTGGTCGGGGACATGCGTTTAACATGACCAAACCACCGAAGCATGGATCGCTCCGTCCGGAGAAGTAGCTGCTCGACATTGAGTTCCTCACGTATTCTGGTATTTCTGATGCGATCTCTACGGGTCACACCAGCAATACTACGGAGAAATCTCATTTCGGCAGCTTGTATCCGCGATCTTATTCTTTCGGTCATTACCCAAACCTCATGACCATAGGTGAGAGTTGGAACAAACACCGAATTAAAGACTGACAACTTAGCTTTGACACCAAGTTCAGTCCTCCTAATAACAGAATGACCAAGCTGTCTCAAAATTGACCCAGCCTGACCAATCCTACAGGAAAACTCGGCATTGCTCCTTCCATCACTCGTGAATAAGACCCCGAGATACTTAAACTTCTCCACCTGTTTCAATGGGACTCCACTAACATGCAGAGTGCATTGAACAGGCGTTCTGGAGACGACCATCACTTCAGATTTGTTCACGTTTACCTTCATCTCAGCTTCAACACAAACGGCTACAAACCGATCGAGTGCGCGCTGAAGTTCAGTCTGAGAGGACCCAAGGATGACCAAGTCATCAGCGAAGAGCAAATGACTTATCCTCAGATCTCCCAATTCGAAACGTTCCTCGCCAAGACTGCGCTGTAACATCCAGTCCATATAAGTAATGAAAAGGAGAGGAGACAAGACGCACCCCTGACGAAGTCCAACGCCCACGGTGAAAGGTATTGATTTAACGCCGTTTACCCGAACACAGCTTTTACAGTTTGTGTAAAGAGATTGAATGGCTCTCAAGAGAGAACCATCAATTCCATACTCCTGTAATACACTCCAGAGTTTCCCTCGAGGGACTCGGTCATATGCTTTCTCCAAATCTACGAAGCAAGCGTAAACAGGTGTAGCATACTCCCAAGCCTTCTCAAGTACCATTCTGAGAGTGAATAACTGGTCGGTTGTGCTTCTGCCGGGACGAAAGCCGCACTGCTCATCTCCTAATCGTGCCTCGACCACAGCTCTGCAACGCGTTTCCAGCACCTTGGCAAAGACTTTTCCGGGAGACTTAAAAGTGATATACCCCTGTAATTGGAGCAATCCCTTTTATCCCCTTTCTTGAAAAGGGGCACAATCACCCCAATCTGCCAATCGCTGGGAGTTTCGCCGCATTCCCAGGCCACTTTAATGACACGAGCGAGCCATCACCTAAGGCCTTTAGCATTTCTGGCCGGATTTCATCCACTCCTGCAGATTTGCCAGCTTTTAACGATTTGATCGCAAAAGTGACTTCCTCTACCGTGGGACTATTTTCCGCCCTGCTTAAGGCGATAGGTGTGTCATCCTCGATGCCCTGGATTGGATTGAGCAATTCGGAAAAGTGCTCGCTCCATCTGCGCAAGATGTCCTCCTCATTAGAAAGAAGGGTACCATCTTTGGATTTGACTCCTTCGATAATGTTCCACTTCCTTCCTCTAAGACGGCGGATGGTCTGCCAGAACACCTTGCTTGCAGATCTGTGATCACGGTCCAATTTTTCGCCGAACTCCTTCCAAGACTGTTCTTTGGCTGCTTTAACAGCCAATTTGCAAGTTCTTCGCGCCTCAATGTACCGGTTTCGAGAAGGAGAGTCCCCCAAGTGAATCCACACCTTGAAAGCCTTCTTCTTCTCTCTGATAGCTTCTTGAACTCCGGGGGTTTTAAACCACGCAGTTCTTTTCTCACCACCAGCCGCCACACCGAGCCGCTTCACTCCGCAAACATGTCCTGCAGAGGCAATAACTGCTGTTGAAAACAACTGCCATTCTTCCTCTACATTCAATGGAACATTTGGAATTTGTTCAAACCTTGCAGATACCTGCCGTGCAAATTCCTCCCGTATCTCATCGTTCTGCAGCCCCTCCCACCGTATGCGTGTAACCATTCTTGGTTTACGCTTTGGCAGGATAGGTATTTGATCGTTGAGATACAATTTGCACAACACCAGGTGGTGATCAGTTGACAGTTCAGCCCCTCTCAACACACGAACATCACAAACCATCCTTTTAATACACGATGGTACCACAAAGAAATCTATCAGCGATTTCTGCTGAAGACTTCGACGGTACCATGTGTATTTATGGATATCTTTGTGTGGAAAGAAAGTGTTCATAATGGACATTCCATTTGAACAACAAAAGTCCAACAACTTCTCTCCGTTCGCGTTCTGATCGGGGTCACTGTGTTTCCCAATCGCGCTGCCCCATGTCGAGAAATCCGCACCCACGTGAGCATTGAAATCACCCATCAGGATATAAGAATCCATATCTGCAACCTTTTCAAGGGCTGCATTAACTTCATCTAAGAAAGCTGCGTACCCTGACTCCAGATTCGGTGCATACACCTGCACTAGAGCCAGAGTTGATCTTTCAAGCTTAAGCTTTAAGATCGCAACTCTCCCTCCTAACGGAATCCACTCCAATACTCTGCCTGACAGCCTGGGACTTGTGAGTATCCCCACTCCCGCCTGAGCAGACATTGAAGGTGCTACTCCCGACATGAAGAGTTTCCACCCATCCGCAAGGTCCACAGTTCTAGAACCCCTTTGCTTTGTTGAGGAAACACCAACTATATCTAGTCGATATTTAACAGCCTCCCCAACAAGCTCCAGGTCTTTTCCCGTGAGCGAAGAGATGTTCCACGTGCCTATCCTAAGTCGATGCCGTTGTCGAGTAACCGAAAGTCCACTTATGCCCCTATTGGTGCATAGCGCATCCACCCTCTGACCCCCATAATGGTTTGCGAGACCATTGACAGGAAGCTCGTAGCCGTTTCGGGTTAAACCCGGCCGACTGCCGAGCGTGACAAGCCGACCACCAGACGCTCGCAAACTGCCACCCTCCAGGCCTGGCTCCAAAGGGCGCCCTATTTTGACAGGCTTGGCAATATCCGAGGCTCGCTTTCGTCGCTTTGCTACCATTACTTTTGTTAAATAACCTTTTTGTAAAGACCCTCTCATTGTAAATAGTCTTCTATAGATTGGTGGCATATATTCCAGAGAGTTACCAAATTACATATTCTTCTGCCTTATTCTTCGCTTTGGTGGCTTACTTACATTCTTTGTTGAACTAAGGTTTCCCCAAACAATTTTTTTTTTTTAATAATTAGGAAACACATTTTTCTAAACTCTTTATTTTAAATTATCTCAACAGCATATTTGTTTAAAATTTACTCAATCGACATATAACATAACCTATATTAAAATAAGACAATTTATTTTACTTGCAGGTAAAAATGAAGTCCACAATTCTACTCCTCCTCATCATTGCAATAGGCATGTCAAATGCTCAGTTGTACTTTCAACATTTACAGCCCCTTCATTATCAACCCGCAGCATATCCATCTGAACGTCAAATACACATTCAACCAGATTTAGCACATAAATCCGTGGTAGAGAATGCGATAAGAGAGGCCCAACTTCCGCCAGAATATATGAATCATTTCTACAAGAATCCCCGAATAGCAGCTGCTTTGGCTAAGGAGTCATGGCTGACCGATAAGGAAATGCCCGTCTTTGATAGGGAAGCTGAAAAAATACCTCGGGATATGGTTTTTAAAATTTTCAAAAATGCCGGATGGATTAAGCGAAGATAGAAACGCAGTGTTGGTGTTTTAACGGTCCTAGTTATTTTTTTAAATCATATGTTATCACAGGTATTTTAATGTATATAAATTAAGCGTTAAATTTACTTTAGTATTAACTGTTGTTCTATTTATTTTGTGTTTTAATTTTTTTTGGTTGATTTTGTAAATAAATTGTTTTATTTTAATTTTAAACAAAAATGATATTTGTTTCATTATTAACTTTCGCCTAGTTTTTGGATACTACTGCGAGAATTATAATCTAGCAGTGGGTCAGTGGTTACTGTGCTGGAATACTGTGCGAGGAATCCCAGGTTCGATCCCCGGAAAAGCACGAATAACATCTTAAAGTTTTTCCAATGCGCCACCTCTCGAGAATATTGTCAAAAGCTTTTCAATTCAGCCGTTCAGACTCGGCATAAAATTGTAGGTCCCTTCCATACGTCCCAAAAATTAAAATTTACACAAAGGAATGGTTGTGAGAAGTTAATCCTAGGGTTGCGGCAACTATTTATTTTTTTAGATATATAATCTGGCTGGCTCTAAGAAAAGCCTTTAACGAAAGCCAAAGTCAAAAATGTTCAAAAAAATGGCGTACACTACGGCGGCGCTCACTAGCCCTCACAAACTTTCTGCATCATCTAGACCTTCACACAACAAACGTCAAAGTATATAGCGCGAGTAGACTTAGAGATCCGGGGTGCTGATCTGTGAGACCTTATACTACTTACTCCGTCAAGATAACTCGTACTGAAAAGTTGCTTGGGGCTTAACAGTTTAAAGTAGAATTCAGTACAAGATAAGGTTCGCAAGACGGGCAGGCGTGACTAGGAATCAGGCTTAACAATCTTCACTGAGAGTTTAACGCTGGACCAATAATGGAGAGGGTTTAGTGCACCTAATAATGAACTACGTAAGCCCTTTTACGTTAGAAAGGTTTATTCTCCCGTCCAAAGCCCTATCGCATTATATTATGATTCTTTTAAGAATTGTGTTTGAGGGTTTTACTCTGTCGTAGTCTTAGATTAAGTTGTGTTAGAAGGGAATTTCTCAGCATGATCTGTGTTTCCAAGGCTGTTAATTGATCCATTGTTATCTCTTATTGTGTTCGGGGTAGGTACTTAAGCTTTATGGGACAACCAAAAACATGCATAAAATACTATACCTACCTGTTGCCTTTGAATTCTCTTTGAATTGGGCTTCTGATACGAAGCTGTAGTTTTTACGAACCTGATTGCGTCCATCAATGATAGAGGCGCTATATCCTCTAGGTCTAGGTCTCTAAAAAGTATCTTTCTCATATTGTATTGAATGGAGTTTCCAAAGTCTCTTTCCATAATAGAAATCCGAGAAACGGCAAATATTTCTTCTCAATTTTTTAAATGAGTCAGAATTAAATTGCCGAATAGTCGAAGTGAAGTTCCATTTGTGATGATGGAAGCCAGTCCCCCAGGAGATTTTTTAGATCGGGGTAAAGCCCCTGATTTTTGCAGAAGCATCCCTCGCGTCTAGCTCTGCAATGCATTTCGATGATTTTCTACATTTTCAGGACATTTTATATGGAATTTTCTGACGCAATTATTGGGTCGGTTTTCCGAATTTCTTAGGCCGTTTTTAGGAGTTTTTTTTTCACGTGGTTTGAGATGCTTTTAGGGGTATTTTTCGGCGATTTTTTGTTCGATTTTTAGCGCGTTCCGATGGTGGGAGATGGTTTCATTCACCCTAACATTTTTTTTGGCGTAAATTCAATCGGCTCGGAATTGGGTTGTGTTGTGAGTCCATTCCGTGTACCCCCCATTGCATTCTATCCGCGATTGGGGTGAATCGCAAATGGCTTTCTGCAAAGGTAGAAATTATTGTGATTGGCGAGGTTTTAAAGTCTGTGATTTTGTTGGTTTCAGAGCACTTTTTATGATCGAGTCGTCAGTCGCGTCTTAGTCGCTGTCATCGGGTTGATGGAAGATGTTCGATATTTTTCGAATGCTTGCCTCTTTCTTCCGCCTTTCCGCGCGTCATCTTCTCACTTCCCAGGCCCGTACGCTCGTACAGAGAAGTGGCCCGACGCATAACGTTTAATTGATGAGCGTGAAAGTTCTTCGGTCTGGTCTGCCTTCGGATGGTAAGACACCATCTCTTGTCTACCGGATTTGGTCAATAGCATTACCTATCAATGGAGTCTAAATTTTTCCAGAGATCGCCTGTTCCCCCATCTCACTCACAGGACACAGAGGCAATTGGGAGTTGCTTTGGTAGGTAACTTTGTTCTCATCAATATCCTGACAAACGTTTTAACTGCCGGACCATCTCCCGCCGGGGTACAAGCAAGTATCTCATTTCTATTAGATAAGCACGTCCATTATGTGAAGCGTTTTACCATCTGCGTCGTTCCAGTTCGTCCCAGCTATTCGTACCTTGTCGCTCTTGACCATACCCCTGCTGTTGGAGATGCCAATCCATCTAAAGGTGTTTGACAATCTATATAGGTTTGATCAGGTTTTGTCGCTACGCATTACGCATCCCATACTCCTATATTGGCGAAATTCTTGACTTCCTTCATCTTTTAATTGCTTTGTCAAGGAATCGTTGCTAAGAGTCTGATGTTACCGATCCTTCTTCACTTGCACTTGCAGGTTTAGACTCTTTTATCTTGTTTATCAAGCAGTAAGTACTAAAAACTCAACCGTCTTTGTAAAAATAAAACCTAAATCTAAACTAAACCTCATGCCTCACTTGCACGCTGCCTTGTTAGCCAGAACTTGTACACACTTTAGTTCCTGACGCGTTTTTAAATAATGGTACCTGAATTGCTTTTTCTCCCATCTACTCTACCAGACGACGGTACCTTAAATTGTTGTACTTATTGCAATTATTTCCAAATCGATTCAGTGCTTTAAATCTGTAAGACACAACTATCAAGACAATAGAACTGCTTACTATCACGCTGATGTTATCATCGCATGTAGGTACCGAGTCGTTGCTATTTTGATGTATATGTTCGTTTGACTCGATTCCCACATCCAATCGCATCAGCACAGCACAACTCACGTCTGTAATCTATATTCTCACCAAGCAATCAACTTCACATCAAGTTCGTTCGGTCACATACAAAAAAAACACATTCTAAGCGAACTGAATCCGTTTGAGGCCAACGAATGTATCTAGATCAGAATTTCGAGGGAAACGTTGTCGCACCAAAAAAGGTCACAATAAAACCCAAGCACACTTTTATTTACTAAATTCGAACTTTATTCGCTTAATTACAAGAGACAAATAAAAAAAAAATCGTTACAAAAAATAAACAACAAAAACACTTAAGATACTATCCAAAGCAAACAGCTTCTCTGATCCAGATACAAAAATTCGCTCAGAGAATAATTCTGTCCTTTCACTTTGGGCGACGCACAGATCAATGTGAACCGCCATTATGGAAGCTCAGGGACGCCGCGGGGTGATTAAATGTGGCCGCCACCTTATAGGCAGCAGTTGGGTGGCGATAGGCGGCCTTTTGCTGATCTTGTTGGGGGCCATCTCGATATGCTTGCGTCTGTTCGTTCACAGCAGTCTGACGGACGTTGGAGATGTGTTCCTGATTGACACTCTCTTTCGTCGCTTGAAGGGCATCATGTTGGTGCACTTGGGCTGATCCGTTTACAGTAACCTGACGGATGTTGGTGATGGGTTCCTGCTCGACAACCTCCTGTACGGTTTGGAATGGATGGTTGACGACGATGCGACGCGTCTGAACACTTTCACTGGCAGCACCGCCGTCGCTGGGGGCCGGCGTGGAGGCAATGACACGATGATTACCATAGGTGCGACCACTCCTCAAGGTGATGGCACTGTGAGTTTGCTCGTTGCGATACTTCTGATGGCCTCTAGCTTCGTTGTGGTCATTTGTGTGGACAGAAGCAGCTGGTGTGGTGGACGAGATGTGGGCATTTTGTTGATATTGAGATCTTGGTTGTTCGGGCTCACTGACTGGAGCAGTAGCAGTGAGTTCGATTTGTTTTTGGTGACTGATGGGAGCCTGAGCCTGGAGGGCGATATGATGTCCGCTTGATTCTGCAGCTGCACCTGTTGGAGCTATTTGTGGGGAATGTGCCACCCGAGGTGGTTGCGAGTACACCAAGTGTACTTGGCGTCCATTTGGTGCGAACAGCGAGGAACCGTCCGATGTGAAACGTAGGAATGGACTGTGATTTGGGTGATGACGTGGAACAGGTGATGTGGCATAGAGAATGCCAGGTTTGCCGCTGGCAAGAACCGATGCATAGGTTTGATGTTGATGCTGAGGTGCGTCTACAGCCGGATGAGGGAGTGGAGTTGTTGATGAGATTAGAGGCGCAGATTTAGTGGTAGATTCGACGCTGGCAATACGCACGTCGTCCTCTTCGCCGTTATTTTCGAGTTCGGGCGAAGTTTCCAAATTCTGGCTTCGAGTAGAGCCCTCAACTTGCTGGGGCTGATTGCCGAAATAGATGGTATGTTGCGCTGGGGCAACGTTGATGGTGTGATGCTGGGTGTATTTTGAGGGAAGTGCGCGTTGTTTATACAGCCTTTGGCCGGAGTTGTACGGTTCAGTTTCAGGTACTTGTTGTTCATAGTGGAAGTTTGGATGGGTCTGTTGCTGTGAGAATTGGCGATGAGTGCTGCTGCGAACCTCAGAAATTTCGACTGGGTGCTCAGTGACCTCTGCAGCATGTTGCTGTGAAGCCCGGGCCACATATTGCTGTTGGTATTGGGCAGGGTTCTGTTGATGGACTTGTGCCTCAGCCTGAGCCGATTGCTTTTCAGCTTGTGCAGCATGTTGATGGCGAATCTGTGCGACTAAATTTGGCTTGGGTGAATACACTTGTGTTGAGGGTGAAGCATTTTGCTGAGAGACCTGATATACCTGCGCTGGATGTTGATATTGGCCAATTGGTTGCTGAGTATCTTCAGCAACATGTTGCTGGGCGACTTCATATTGTTGCTGATGCACAAGTCGCACGGGCTGCGAAGTGGCGGTTATGAAATGATGCTGATGTACTTGAGCAGGTTGTTGATGCTCACCGCTAGATACCTGGGCAGTTTGATGAGGTTGCAGAGAACTCCCAACGAAATGTTGCTGCTGATACTGAGTGTTTCCTTGAATCTCCCCTTCTTGTTGTTCATATGGCGTATTTTGCGGAATTTCAGCAACGTAAGCCGGACTTTCGTAGGACTTTTGTTGAGCCGCATTTTGTGAAAGAACCTCATACCCAGCTTGTTGGGTGTATTGTTGTTCTCGCGCGTTGCCATCATCAGCTTGCACCTCGCCGGTCAGTAGCTGTCCTTGGTGTCGCATTCTAGGGTATGATTGGCTAGGTGCTTGGATCTGTGCGTTTGGCTGCTGTTGGTAGTGACCCAATGGTGATCCATTCGAGGTGATCTGTACATATGGCGGATAGTGGAAATCTGGTTCACCAACAGCTATCATGTAAGGTGTTATGTTCCTGCTTACGACTTGGACGCTTCCTGCCGACGATCCTTTGGCATATGCTGATGCATCCTGACTGACTGAGCTTGTAAATGATCGTTCCGTGGTAGTACTGGAAGAAAATGTTCCCTTATTCTGAACATTTGATTTAGCTTCGACAACCACACTGTTACCGTTGCTAGCCTGTGAACCCAAACCTATAGATGAGGTGCTGGTATATCCTGGTTGCTGTGACACGAATGGTCCAGGTGTTGTTGAAGAAAACACTCCGCCTTGCGATTGTTGAACACCGACACCGGCCAGTCCGCCTTGTGATGCTCCAATAGATCCTTGAGACTGCTGAAAGCCAGCTCCACCATATGATCCGCCGAAAGAAAATGTGCTTGTTGGCGAAGCTGGTGTTGTTGAAGAAAACACTCCGCCTTGCGATTGTTGAACACCGACACCGGCCAGTCCGCCTTGTGATGCTCCAATAGATCCTTGAGACTGCTGAAAGCCAGCTCCACCATATGATCCGCCGAAAGAAAATGTGCTTGTTGGCGAAGCTGGTGTTGTTGAAGAAAACACTCCGCCTTGCGATTGTTGAACACCGACACCGGCCAGTCCGCCTTGTGATGCTCCAATAGATCCTTGAGACTGCTGAAAGCCAGCTCCACCATATGATCCGCCGAGAGAAAATGTGCTTGTTGGCGAAGCTGGTGTTGTTGAAGAAAACACTCCGCCTTGCGATTGTTGAAAACCGACACCAGCCAGTCCGCCTTGTGATGCTCCAAAAGACCCTTGAGACTGCTGAGAGCCAGCTCCACCATATGATCCGCCGAGAGAAAATGTGCTCGTTGGCGAAGCTGGTGTTGTTGAAGAAATCACTCCACCTTGTGATTGTTGAAAACCGACACCAGCTAGTCCACCTTGTGATACTCCAATAGACCCTTGAGCCTGCTGAAAGCCAGCTCCACCGTATGATCCGCCGATATCCAATGTGGTCGTTGGTGAAGCTGGCGTGAAGAATGGAGCTGCTGTTGTTGAGTAAACTGCTCCACCTTGTGACTGTTGAAAGCCTGCAGTCCCAAATCCTCCAGAGAATCCCCCTTGTTGGCCGCCTATGCTAACAGATGATGACGAAGGTGAAAAAGTCGTTGAGTACCGTACCCCTCCCAGTGACTGATCAGATCCTCCGAATTGTTGAAAGCCTACTGATGATGTGGAAGGTGCAAACGTTGTTGAATAGCTCAGTCCACCCTGCGACTGTTGTACGCCTTGTCCGACGAATCCCCCTTGCGATCCGCCCTGCAAAACTCCAATACCCCCTTGTGATTGCAGAATGCCACCTCCTCGTTGTTGCTGAATTCCTATTCCACCAAAACCGTCTTGTGATACTCCCACAGCTCCTTGTTGTTGCTGAACGCCCACTCCAGCTATTCCACCCTGTGATACTCCGATGGCCCCTTGCTGTTGCTGAATGCCTATTCCACCGAATCCTCCTTGCGACTGCTGAATGCCTACTCCTCCAAATCCACCTTGGGATCCTTGAAGACCAACAATAGTTTCCCCTGTTGGTATTTTTGCCACAGGTCGGTCAAGTTCGACAACAATTGATCCCGCTGGTCGAATAATAACTCGTTCCTCAATGTCGTAGTAATGCTTTTGAATGGCGGGTCTTCGAATCTGATAGGTTTTCGTTTTGACAGCATGCTGGGGAATGTTAATAGTTCCTGGAACTGCTGTAAGTCCGGGTTGCGCTACATGATAGAAGTATTGCTCTCCGCCACCATTTTGACCGCCGGGCAGGAAATGTCCATTGAAGAAAGTTGAGTAATGTCCTCCATCGGTTTGAAATATAAGGCCTTCATTGCCAGCATAGGAAACACCACCGCCATGATGTACAGCTACCTCTTGTGGAGGGTGGTTAACTATGGCATATGCGTGTCCATGATCTGATGGTGGATGAATGCTTGGCGGTACTGATGGCAAAGCAACATGTCGCTGGAAGGTTTCGGATTTTTCTGGACGTTTGAAAAGTTCTGCCTCTGATTTCAGTGATGGCAATTCTTCATTATACTCATCCGATTCCTGGGCAATGAGGGGCGAAGGACTCGATGAGACGAAAACCTTAAAGAAAATAATTTGTTCATATAAGAAATTATTCTGTACATATAACAAAAGAAACAGGACTGCAGGTGTCATATCGTATCTAATCTAGAAGAACGTTATATCGAATGAACTGAGGAAAATTGTGTAAACACACAAATGAATATCTAGTCTAGTAATGCGCACTTAATCATAGAATCCTAAAGAAAATAACAACATAATAATGCTTTGCCGGAATTCACTTCCTGAATGAGTCTCAGAAGTCTAATAAGTCTAATTCTGATGGGGTCATCAGAGGTAGGACGTACGGAGGATGAATTCACTGAATTGAATCATCGGTGATCTCAATAGTACACGTGACAGATACTTTACATTAGCTACTCTACCATATTTGGGCCTAAGGTCAGTGAGGAGAACTTTGACCAGTTCTAACAAAGAGATTGTGTCGAATAAGTCGTCTATGGGACTACGGCAGCTTTCATTTACATTAAGTGGGTTACTTGAATGGCAATATCCGGCCTGCGGTCCTAAGGCAAGTGGAAAGTTCGGAGACTGCACAAGTGCACAGGCCACTAGCAGACAAAGCGGAGGCCCTCAATTTCTACATAGCAGACATACGGGTAGTTGCCTAGGCTAATTAAGTTTGTTGCATGGCGAAACGTTCCTTACTACGATCTCCTCACCATTATACGATATTTAGAAACATGACTTTCACCAGATGAAAATCCTCAATCAGATTGATCATCTGGTAACTAGATATCCAAACTCTCCAACTTTAGCCAAGACATAGAAGACCATTTCAAGTTTTGACATTCCTTTCAAACTTGTCAAGTTGAAAAAATTTAGTGCTCCATTCAAGTCAGAAAAAAGTTATTCGAGAACTTTGGTGTCAAAAAAGTAGACAAACAGAGACGACAGTTCGACTTATTGGAGACCCTACAATCACATCGAATATACAACCGTTGGTGCACAGAAGATAAGTCGTTAACTCTTGCTTGTTCTATAGGTACTTCCATGGTAGATGTTCCGAGGAACTCAAAGACATTATCCCTTGAAATGCAACTTTTGGGCACCCCACAAGACAGGCAGCTAATGCTCATGACCATACAGTACACTTGACAACCGCGAAGACATTCATTTTCCAAAACTCCTTCTGTTACAGGACAAGCAAACTTTGGAACTCGCTTCCTGGGGATATACTTCCAGAAGACTACAATTTGCAGCAATTTAAGTGCAGAACTAACATACATCTGCAAGCGCTGATGATGCGTTATAGGTTAGTGAAAATGTCTATTCTATTACTTTTGTAAAGGGTCCGCCATCTAACGTTTTTTTTTTTTTTTTTCAACTAGTGCTTATTTCGCGAATGGTAACACTTAGCTCATGTCTGATTTGACAGATAATTTGCCGATATACCCAAAACGAGTCAACCAAAATTTTGGTCCAGAGGCATAATTTTTCTTCGAAGGAGCGGCCGTTACAGTCAATGGCGATCGTTATCGGGCCATGTTGAACGAATTTTTGTTCACAGAAATTGAAGAGGAGGATATTTGCAACATTTGGTTTCAACAGGACGGTGCTACGTACCACACAGCCGAAGCTACACTCGATGTTTTGCGCCCTGTTTTTGAAGATCGCATTATCAGCCGCAGAGCTGATGTCGTTTGGCCACCGCGGAGCTGCGATTTAACACCGTTGGACTATTATTTGTGGGGTGCCGTAAAAGATAAGTGTTACGTCGACATGCCAGAGACAATTGACGCTTTAAAGGACAATATTCGTGAAGCCATTGGTGAAATACAGCTGCACACAATCGATAATGTGCTTAAAAATTGGACCGATCGTGTAGGCTTCTGCCGAGGCAGCCATTTGAATGAAATTATTTTCCTTTATTAACCGGAAGGATTGTACTTTCAAATAAAAAAAGAAATTTGAGAAAATATTCAGTAGTTTTTTTTATAGCATTTTCAAAAAAAAAAAAGTTATTTGGCGGACCCTTTAGTTGAAATACAAAATGGCAGTGGTGAATGAATTCTCTCACAGAGAGAGAAACTTACGAAAAAGCTAGGAAACGCTTTTATAGTAGATAAAGATAATCCACGAAAAATTACAGATCCATTTTGTTTTTTCATAAATTATAGATAGTATGCGATGTGACTTTTTGTTTTTCAATTACATACACATATTGGGTTGAGATGGGCTTTAGTTCCTCTAGATAGGTAAACAAAATGTCTTTGAAATGTCTGATAAACGCCAAAAATTTGCTAATTTACTACCAATATTAGCTAATTCATATAGCGGCAACAGTTATTCGGAATTAATTAAACTTCTTGTTAATGAAATCAAAACATAAATTGGGGTAGTAAATGCACAAATAATCTTATGTATATAAAATGGATCGTGATTTGTGTTCGGCTACTTATAGCTTGAAAACCACGAACTTGAATTAACAGATAATCTTAGGTCAATCCCAGGAGTGCACCTAAGAAGATTAATCAAAATTGGGCAAAGGGGCATGGCACAGCCCACACGAAAAAAAAACATTCAAAATCTTATATCTCGAAAACCGACAAATCGATTGAGTTAAAATTTACAAAAAATCTTAGGTATTAGCCCGGGAACGTTCCCGTGAAGATTGGTCAAAATTGGACAAAGGGGCGTGGCACCTCCCGTACAAAAAACATCTTCTATGGGGTGAAACTCGATGACGTTATAACTCGATAACCGCTGGGCGGATTCTGTATTTCAGGTTTTCGCAGAAAAAAAATTCCAGCAAATTGATTTATACTCAATTTTTGGCATTATACGAAAGAAAATTATTATCTATAAGACTTAAGCCATACAATTGCTGTTCACGGGCAAAGCCGGGCGGGTACAGCTACGTTATATAAAAATGTTCGTGCGTAGATATGTAAGTCTGATAATGGCCGCTGAACAACTGAATCTATCCGCCTTCATTACTATTAAACAAAAAAAAATTAAAAATATCAAAATAACAGAACAGCGTGGTTTAAAACGCCCGGAGTTCAAGAAGCCATCAGAGAGAAGAAGAAGGCTTTCAAGGTGTGGATTCACTTGGGGGACTCACCTTCTCGAAACCTGTACATTGAGGCGCGAGGAACTTGCAAATTGGCTGTTAAAGTAGCTAAAAAACAATCTTGGAAGGAGTTCGGCAAGAAATTGGACCGTGATCACAGATCTGCAAACAAGGTGTTCTGGCAGACCATCCGCCGTCTTAGAGGAAGGAAGTGGAACATTATTGAAGGAGTCAAATCCAGAGATGATACACTTCTTTCTAATGAGGAGGATATCTTGCGCAGATGGAGCGAGCACTTTTCTAAATTGCTCAATCCAATCCAGGGCATTGAGGATAACAGAACTATCGCCTTAAGCAGGGCGCAAAGTAATCCCACGGTAGAGGAAGTCACTTTTGCGATCAAATCGCTAAAAGCTGGCAAATCTGCCGGAGTGGATGGAATCCGGCCAGAAATGCTAAAGGCCTTAGGTGAAGAGGGAGTCTGGCTCTCTCGTGTCATTAAAGTGGCCTAGGAATGCGGCGAAACACCCAGCGATTGGCAGATTGGGGTGATTGTGCCCCTTTTCAAGAAAGGGGTTAAAAGGGATTGCTTAAATTACAGGGGTATATCACTTTTAAGTCTCCCCGGAAAAGTCTTTGCCAAGGTGCTGGAACCGCGTTGCAGAGCTGTGGTCGAGGCACGGTTAGGAGATGAGCAGTGCGGCTTTCGTCCCGGCAGAAGCACAACCGACAAGTTATTCACTCTCAGAATGGTACTTGAGAAGGCTTGGGAGTATGCTACACCTGTTTACGCATGTTTCGTAGATTTGGAGAAAGAATACGACCGAGTTCCTCGAGGTAAACTGTGGAGTGTATTACAGAAGTATGGAATTGACGGTTCTCTCTTGAGAGCCTTGTCCCCTCTCCTTTTCATTACTTATATGGACTAGATGTTACAGCGCAGTCTTAGCGAGGAACGTTTCTAATTGGGAGATCTGAGGATAAGTCATTTGGTCTTCGCTGATGACTTGGTCATCCTTGGGTCCTCTCAAACTGAAATTCAGCGAGCACTCGATCGGTTTGTAGCCGTTTGTGTTGAAGCTGAGATGAGGGTAAATGTGAACAAATCTGAAGTGATGGTCGTCTCCAGAACGCCTGTCCAATGCACTCTGCATGTTAGTGGAGTCCCATTGAAACAGGTGGAGAAGTTTAGGTATCTCGGGGTCTTATTCACGAGTGATGGAAGGAGCAATGCTGAGTTTTCCTGTACGATTGGTCAAGCTGGGTCAATTTTGAGACAGCTTGGTCATTCTGTTATCAGGAGGACTGAAAGCTAAGTTGTCAGTCTTTAATTCGGTGTCTCTTCCAACTCTTACCTCTATGGTCATGAGGTTTGGGTAATGACCGAAAGAATAAGATCCCGGATACAAGCTGCCGAAATGAGATTTCTCCGTTGTATTGTTGGTGTGACCTGTAGAGATCGCAATAGAAATATCAGAATACGTGAGGAACTCAATGTCGAGCAGCTACGGTGGTTTGGTCATGTTAAACGCATGTCCCCGATCCGGCAGGCATCCGCTAGGTAGACCCAGTATGAGATGAGATTAGATCAAATTCATAATCTCTCCTCTACCCGTATGGGGATTGCCCTTGATGATTTGAAGTCTATGGCGGAGGATCGAGAGCTATGGAGGGTCCACTTGAGTATCATACACCCGCGACCCACTTAATGGATAAGTGGGCCATTGAAAATGTATGTATGTGTATGTGGGCAGAACCTTGATCGAACCTGGGGCCCCTCGGACAGTAGTCCAGCACACTAACCACTCAGCTACTGCGCACACATACACAATGGCCGGGTTCCATTGACAGCTGGTTATCTATTCTGGGTGAAAGCGGCGCCTAAAACGTCTGGGACCTATTCTTTTGTAATTAGGTTGACCTGTTCTATCGTCTTAAGAAGGACTTAAGTCGTTATACAACAAATTCAGATTTCAGAGAAATGCACGTTTTTAGGTTATAGCTATGACAAAATCCTGTCAGACTTACATTTTTGACATTGCCTAGTGCAGTGCTTCAAAATCGTGTAGGAATATTTTTGTTATAATATCTTCACCCCAAAAATTTGCTGTAGGCTTTTAAGACTAATATTTTGATAAGACGTGGCACAGTCGGTAAAAGCTTTATTTTCGAGGACTAACGCTGAGACCCTCACACTATTCACTATCACTAATCCACTACGTGCAAATGGAAGAACAAACTCAACAATATTTACGCATAAATCAAGCTAGTAGTTTCTCGGCAACAAACATTTTTTTTTTACCCACAGGACCTCTGTTAACGCGCCAAATTTTACGAATTATACTAAGGCCACAGAACATTTACACATTTTACAAATCACATAGTGACCTAGAACCCATTTAAGGCCATTGTTAAAACACGTAATCACTTAATAATATTTCAGTTTTTGCGATAGACAAAAATGCTACTCACAGTTTCGATAGTAGGACGATTGTGATGTTTCTTAATGAATCTCTCGAACTCCTCATTTTCGATTTCGTCATCCTTTGGAATTGCTCTGCCGCTGCTGTGAATAAACGCTGCATG
This sequence comes from Cheilosia soror, assembly GCA_949372485.1. NCBI lineage: Eukaryota > Metazoa > Arthropoda > Insecta > Diptera > Syrphidae > Cheilosia > Cheilosia soror. The sequence continues at coordinate 37,837,670 of OX443561.1, forward strand.
TGTAATCCTTTCCTTCGGTTCGGTTGAGTTTTTCACTGGTCCGGCTTTCAACTCCTCTGGGGCATTGCCGTCGACATATGTGACACCGGCAGGACTCTCGCGAGGTCCATCAATAACAATGGAAATATTCCTTCCAGCACACACTGCCTGCAGCAGCAAACACACCACAAACGCTCTGTTCATCCTGGACGAAATGAAAAATTGAACACACCAATCACTCTAGTCACTCAACTAAGTTAAACAAAGACTTAAATTCACTTCTATAGTACACAACACCCACTCGATTGGCATCGATTAAGTATTCCAATCGTGTGTATACGTATATGTCCACTGATAAGTGATCTGGATCACGTATCCTATTATCTCACCTCGACAATATTTTTCGCTGCCACGCTTTTTTCGGCCGCCTTTTGGGTGTAATGTGGGTAGTTTATGTGTTTTTTTTTTAACGATTTTCGTTGCAAATTTCACTGCTCGAACTGAACTGAATGAATAACGCACCGACTGATGGGCTGAGCGTTTTTATATGACTATATAGTCTTTTCGTGAAACGTTTCCAATTCGGTCAAATGATGAGCATGTAGCGTATAGTGACTTAGTTTACAATTTAGGGTCGAGATATGGACAACAAGTTGTGCCGCCCCACTTTTTGCTTTTTTATATCACACAAATGGGTATATCTATGATTAGTTAAAATGCATCTGCGATATACGAGCAATTGTTTTTGCAATACACTCAACTGGGAGATACCGCATCACATCAGCGTCAATAGCAACGTGCGTATAGGTGGTGCACTACCTGACGGATTCATCTCACCTAATATGTGATTATAGACCGAAGACGGATTCGGCGATGTTTTTAATTTATTACTCTAATCGCTTGGCAACATTGATAAAGGTCGCACTTCCATTCGTGATCTACTCTTGAAATTCTAGGAATGCCGAACGATGCTAGAATTAGAGATGGAATCGTACACAGGGGAGAGAATGAGTGTTCACTTCTTAATTATGTTGAATAAAATTCAGTGAGTTTAGCTTCAGATTGTCTTGAGGTTAGATTTACAAGAATATTCGCGCAATGGTTAAACTTACCGGACTATTACTGCGTCAAATACCCGTCAAGATATGATCAAGACAAAACGAAAAGCGCGTAAAAGATGGCAACAAACTCGAGCCCCGCAAGATAAAGCGCACTTCAATCAACTGTGCAACTTGCTAACAAAGTTGATTAAAGATTTTAAAAATGATGAGGTCAGAAATTACCTCGAAAGCTTAACAGCTGGAAAAGAATCCAATTACTCGCTTTGGAAGGCTATTAAAGTCACTAAAAGGCCGAAGATCGTAGCGCCGCCTATCAAGATAACCCCTGACGTTTGGGCAAAAAGCGATAAAAAAAGGCGGACGTTTTCGCCGCCTATCTAGAAGAAACTTTTAAGCCGTTCGATGGTCAAGCGCTTAATAGAAATTTTAATGCGTCGGACAGAACATCTGTAAATATTGCAGTAAGAAACGCTACACTCACCGAGGTCGTGCAAGAAATAAAGAAACTTAAGCCCAAAAAAGCTCCGGGTTACAACCTCATTACGGGTGAACTCCTAAAAATGTTACCCCGGAAAGCATTAACTAAGCTTCTTCACATTATAAACGCCGCGATGAGATTACAATACATTCCAAGCCAATGGAAAATTGCGGAAGTCATTATGGTTTTAAAACCAGGCAAACCACCAAATGAAAAAAAGTCGCATATACCCATCTCGCTTCCTCCAATTATTTCCAAAGTTTTCGAGAGAATATTACTTAGACGGTTACAACCAATTATAGAAGAAAACCGACTTATACCTGACCACCAGATTGGGTTAAATAGATGCAAACATTCAACGATCAAGTGCATCGGATAGGTAACTGACGTAATAGAGAGACGTTTTTGGACGTTTCGCAAGCTTGATAAAGTGTGGCACGAAGGTCTTAAGTGCAAATTAAGGCAAGTTCTCCCCGAACGGTTGTGGAAAATCCTAGAATCATATCTAGAGAAAAGACTCTTTCGTGTCAAACACGAAAACGAATATTCCGAATTTAAAAAAATACGGGCAGGTGTGCCGCAAGGAAGCGTCCTTGGGCCACTCCTGTACCTATTATTTACGCGTGACCGCGAATAGAAGGTACTACCATAGTCACTTTTGCCGATGACACTGGCTATACTAGCAGTTGGTACAACTACCAAAGAAACAAACCAAATATTACAAGACGCACTTAATCGGGTCAATGTATGGAGGATCGCCCTTAACGAAACGAAATCGGTTCACGTGGATTTTACATTATAAGCAAACAAATTATTTGCCTGTTTTTATAAATACGATCCAAGTTCCGTTTGCAAATGAGGCCAAATACCTCGGAATGACTCTCGACACAAAGTTGAAATGTGGAAACCGCATGTAAAAAAGAAATGCGAAGAACCTAAAAACAAATATAGAGAACTTTATTGATTACTCGGAAAATATTCCAAGCTTAACCTCGAGAACAAGCTTTTACTATATAAGCAAGTGCTTAAGGCTAAATGGACGTATGGTATACAGTTATGGGGTTGTACCAGTGACACAAATCTAAATATTTTACAAACTTTTCAAACTAAAGTGTTAAGATAATTCGTCAGTGCACCGTCGTATATTAGAAATGAAAATCTCCATAGAGACCTCGGAATTCCCACGGTTAAAGACGAAACGAGAAATTGTGCTCGAAAGCATAGAAATCGACTATTTAGGACACGTTAATAAATCGGCCTTGGAAATTCTCTATAACGAACTAAACCTTCCGACTTAGCCCGATAATTATCATAACCGCATGAAAATTGCGGAACGAGGAGGAACTATCGCCGGAATGTTGCCTGCCAAAAGTGTATAACTTCGTGACCAAAAAAGTTGCTTGATAAGTCATAACTTAGTTGCAGTATGAAATAAATTTGTGGGAGGTGGTTTTAGTGAGTTAAAATCTCACACTACTATGAGCACGCGCTGACTGTCCTCATAGTGTCTTTTAGAAAATTTCCACCATCCTCGAAAAAAAACTAAAAAAATAAAAAAAAAGGTTGAACTTACAGTGAGGAAAGCTTTAGAAAAGTACTGATGGTACAACTTGTAAGTGTAATCCTGGCCTTTTACTTCAATTTATATGGTGGGGTCTTCCTCTCCTTTTGTACCTTAGGGTTCGGCTTAAAGACTCATCTGTTGTTTTCACTTTACATAAAATAGTCACCTCATCCCTTATATTTTAAGCTTTTTGACTAGGTCAACGCCACTTTATAGCCTTTAAGACTAAAGACTTTACTTACTTAGATGGCAGTGACTATACCTAAAGTTCGGGGTCGACTTGGTCCTCAACCAACACACTTCCTTGACTAACCGTCTCCAGTTGCGCACTCCAAGTTGGTTGAGGTCCGCTTCCATTTGTGCGCGTCACCTAAGGCAAGATCTTCCTCCATACTGCGTTGCCCCTCCGGATTGGAATCGAAGATTCTTCTAGCCGGAGTGTTGGTGTCCATTCGCTCTTCATGTCCTACCCATCTTATGTCGTTTTGGACGACCAATCGAAAACGACATTATTCGAGTGATATGTACTATTCTGACCAGGTTGATGTCGCTGTCACTTCTTGTTGACGGCATATATTTTGATTCGACCTCATTCATCTCTAAAACTCATTTTTACTGCTTCTGTGCTAATACTTGCAAACGCACCAGTAACAGCTCGCTGCATTCTGCCAATGATGTCAGTATCCGTTAGCGTATGCAAGTACATAGTTGCACAGACTTTTGGAAATTGTACGTGTACCTCTCGTGTTGGGTTGCGAGTTTTGCACAATTTTTTCAATGATGGTGTTGCCTGTTGAAAGCGCCTCACCTTGTGTCCTTCCAAGATCTGCTGTGTGAATATTTAGTCAGTTGCGGACTTACTGGGCCTAAAACCAAACTGATAGGGACCAATCAGTTCGTTGACAAATGGTTTCAGGCGTTCACACAGTACACCAGATAGGATCTTATATGCAATGTTGAGGAGACGGATCACGGATGCCTCTATAATTGTGGATCGGGCAAACGATGCTGAGGTTCCATTCATCAATTATACTTTCCTATGACAAAATCTTGGAGACAAGTTGCGGTGTATGCTCTCAACTAAGGTCATCTCCCGCTGCCGTATTTGCGACCAACCAGCGTCTTCAAATACCCCCGCGAGAAATTGTCGAGCGATGTCAAATCACTCTTGATTGGGGTTGGCCACACGCCACAGGTCCATGACTGAAAATATGAATGGCATTGAATACTTCCTTTATTAACTCGATGGTTTATCCGGAAATATAGCCTGCGGGTTGTTAATTCCGCACAAGTATTTCTCAAGTATGATGTTGATAAAGTTCATGACAGCTCAGGGTCGTCTGGTCCAGCAGGCATCAAATTGGCACTTAAATTGTTAGATATTGTAATTCTTAATTCATATAGGTCAGGTGGGTGAAAATATTGGCTTTCATCGGCCAAGATGAGCATTCGAGCATTCGCTCTGTCTGGCAGCAGATCGTATTGGATTGGGATATGGAACGTATTCGGGCGTTTAGCAGTCTGCAGAAGTGGTTTTCCCATATCCTCAACACCGACTGTATGATTCTACTACAAGGTTTCGTAGTTCTTCTTTAACTGTCATTGTTCTGGTCTTAGAATCCTGGTCCTAGAATAGCATTCCTTTATTTCCTCGAACGAGCGCTACTCATACATTTTTTTTCTTCCCGATACCTTGTCAGGATTTTGTTTTACCCTAGGACCAGCAGGCCGGATATCCAGGAATCAGTAACCCAATTCGATAATGTAAGAGCTGTCGTTGGCCTATAAAAGGTTCATCCGTCGCTATCTCTGCTTTAGCGTACTGACTAGCCCGGAAAAAGCTTAACTGACCTCACCCGACCAAATCAAAGTGAGGATAGCGATATCTAAACTCAAGTCCAATAAGGATCAGACTACCGGGTGAGTTATTTTAAGCTAACCAACTAATCTCCTAGATTTGATCGGAAAAAAGAAAGAAACCTTAGTATCGTTTGTCTGGTCCACAAGAAAGAAGACCCTCTAAACTGCGTCAACTATACAGGTATCAGTCTCCTTAACATCACAGATCCTGTGTGAACGCTTTAAATCATTTGTCAACAACTGATTGGACCCTATCAGTACGGTTTTAGGCCCGGTAAGTCCACAACCGACCAAATATTCGCACTACGGCAGATTCTGGAGAAAACCCATGAAGTACTGATTGATACCCACTAACTGTTGATCGATTTTAAGGACGCATACGACATCATTTATAAAGAAGACGTATATGGAGCCATGTCTAGCTTAGGCATCTCTGCCAAACTCGTAAGTTATGCAGAATGACGATGGAGAACACTCCGTTAGTTTAAAAACACTCGCTGCTCCATACAGATCGACAACAATTCCACTGAGACCTTTGATGAATGATTTAGACAAGGGGATGCGCTATCATGTTGCTTCGTCAACATCATACTTAAAAGAATTGTGCGAAACGATCAGTCCAAGGCACGATTACATTCTCGTCAATACCACTAAAGGAGTTTACCACGTACCATCCTCATCCAATTGCCATAGATATATTTGTACCTAGGATGAAGTTAGGGTTAGGTAAGGTGGCTGTCGCAAAGGGGACACACTTAGACCATAATTTTGGTCCATTTTGATACCACAAGAGGGGGGGGGGTGGCCTAAACAGTTCTTTGTGCGGGCGTTACTTTAGGAATTCTGTTGCAATTTGCGAATTTAGGTATCCTACCTTTTTGAGAGGTTTTTGGTGGTGACTGAGGCAGTCAAATCTTTTATAGTTTTATTCACCTGGTTGCGGTTTAGTCTTCGGGTCAAGGTGGAGGACGACCGTAACAGTCTGCCCCCTTCCTATTGCCTATGACGCGGCCATCACTAGGGAAGGAGACTGGTGCGTAGCAGAGGTGGCTTAGTCAACCAGTCTGCTTTGCCGCTTGACCAAAAGTCAGTGAATGGATTGTCTGTTGGTAAAAAGTATGGGGGCAACCGTAGCAGTCTGCCTCCCGTTTATTTTTCCTTTGTCAATCAGTCTACATGACAGAGACTGGTACTGAGCAGAAAAGCTTGATAGAAACTCCAACCTGCTGCATGGTACCAACAGTAGATGTCTCAATTTGTATTCAGTGAAAAGGCGAGGGGTGACCGTAGCAGCCCAAACCCCCGTCTGTAGCCTCTGGAGAGATCGACGAAGGGTGACCGAAACAGTTTAACCCCCCGCCTATCCACTCTGACGGAGTCCGAAGGTTCTGGGTGTGAGTATGAAAATTGACTAACTAAAGTACAACACTCACGTACATCTGCTAAAATTTAAATTTATTCAACACAATTTAAAACAGATTATAGCGTACGGAATTTAACACCCATTTGTATGTCATTTTGTTGAATCGGCGCTCTATAAAGGAATATGGATCAAGTAATTAACCCTGTTTGGATAAAAGCAATCATATCCATAACGAAAGTCCTTCGGTGTGTTTTTATTTTCAGATTTTGATTGATATACAAATGCACAACATGTGACAAATAACTATACCAAAACTGTAACATTAACCAAAACAAAATTGGGTTAGTAAAATTTAGGTAGGTAGGTATCTACCGTTGAAACAAATTGGGTAACCAAAATGCCGCCAAAGTGGTTGTAAATGCGAAATTGTGTAACTCGCATCACCTTGCACGAATTAAATAAACAAAAAAAATAACAACAAGCCACTTTCGGTGTTCTCGGTTTGACAGTTTGGAGTGGCTTGTGAGAAGAGGATGCACATAAAAATTGGCCAGAATTTCGCACGAACTTTTGGTGGAAGTGGAAGCACGCCTTGCATAACAAAAAGGTGCGGAATTTATTGTGCGTTCGTTTTAAAAGTTGCTATTAAAGTAAATGTATTAATGGTATGCCCAGACGACCTTCTGTGCGTATACGCGGATTTAAAAATAAATAAAAGTAAAGCCTTATCGAAGCTTAATTGCAATTATATCATTACACCTAAGGACAATCATCGGCGGGTGTGACAAGTCTGATGCCTATCGGGCCATCCATTGATTCTATCTTATAGAATATTGCAACGGCCGATGCGACGCTGTAGACTGGAATACTTCAGAAAACGGTCGGTGGACGGACATGTAAACTATGCTGCCAAACATCGGGTGGAGCAATAGTCCTTATTTCTAACGGATAATGGACGGTTCCGAAAACATAATACCTAAATGTACCTATTTAGGTATCTATGAGAACAACTCTGCTTTGTGAGTAAACTTTAACAATTACACCATTATTCAAACTCAACTTGTACTTGTCTTGTGTTTGTTTTAGATAGAGCTCACAGTCCGGGGTGGACATCATCCAACAAACAAGCCTCTCTAGCTAGCTCGGCTCCAAGTTTGTTCTTATTAAGTTATGGCAATCAGGTTTGTTGTCCAATTGTGCGCGCCACTGAAGTAGTATCATCTCATCAGTGCAGTGCAGTACGAAAGCAGCAAGTAGTTGAACGGACTTTTGCAAAATTGTAGGTACCTCTGATGTTGTCTTGTTACTTTCATACAATTGCTTTACAATTAGAGAGGTTAACATGATAGTGGATAACCGTTTTCGATATTAAAGGGTTCGGTGGTGTTCTTTCCGACGTTGACGGAGCAGCAAGATTTCTTCATTCCCATCCTGAAAATTTTCAGGAGTGTGAAAATTTGGTCAATGTTTGACTTTCCTAATCGGGTCACTTGCCAAAAAGGTTGTAGGCGTTCACACAGCTAGCAGAACCTTAAAAGGGACGTTCATGAGACATATTCCTCTGTAGGTGGCTCTCAGTTCTTCTTCTTATCGAGCTCCCGACCCATAAATAGTCTCTGCCTGAGACACTGCAGCCTTCCATCCTCTACGATCCCGGGGACGCTGCTTCCAGTTGTCCAGACTAAACGCTCTGGCATCCGCGATGGCTTGGTTTTTGAAACGGAGGTTCGGTCTTTATTGGTACAGCTCATAGAGTTCGCGGTTGTATCTTCCCCTCCATTCGCCCTACTCGCACTTACTTTACTTTTTACTTTTAAAGGCACTACAGTCCGGGGCGGACTTGGGCCTCAACCAACATGCCTCTCTAACCAGCTCGATCCAACGCAAGTTGCTTCCAGTTGTGTAGGCCATGTTGGCTGAGGTCCCCTTCCAACTGGGCGCGCCACCTTAGGTCGTTCTCTACCTCGTTGTCTCTCTGGAGTAGAGTTAAAGATTATCCGGGCCGGAGCATAGATGTCCATACGCTTTATATGTCCAAGCCATCTTAGTCGAATAATTCATTGTACCTTCCCCTCCAGACTCCTGAGATACAAACTGCTTCTGCGCCATATAGCAGAACGGGAATGATAAGGGTCTTATACAACGTCTGCTTAGTTTCTTCGGATAGGGCTTTTCCACTCAATTGCTTCTAAGCCCGTAGATACAGCGATTGGCAAGAGTAATTGGTCGCTTGATCTCAGCGCTGATGTCATTGCGGGAGTTCACCACAGAGCCAAGGTACACAAAGTCTTTCACTACCTCAAAATTATAGCTGTCCATTGTTACGTTCTGTTAAAGGCGCCGATGTTGAAAGTCCTTTCTTGTGGACATCATATATTTCGTTTTTCTTTCATTCACCGCTAGTCCCATTTTTGCCGCTTCTGATACTCATAAATGCACCACTGACAGCTCGCCGAGTTTACAGATTCACCCCTATTCCCGTTGGCGTTTGTCGTATACGACTCATGTTTCGTGTCGTTGTAAAACGATGTGCAGATTTTTGTTTTAACTTTTGTTAACAGTTTTGTTTTGTTTTCTATGTGTTCACCATTATTTCAATTCATTTGTTTAGAAAATGTTACAAAAATCTACTAAAAAATGAAGTGAAATACGAGTCGTTTATGACAAACGCCAACGGGAATAAGGGTGATTATGTCGTAATCGGCGTATGCAAGTAATGCACAGACTCGCAGATTTTAAGATTTGAAAGATTTTACCACCGGGGTCGGGGGTTGGCTTGTGAGTCTCGTACAATGCTTTCAATTATGTTAAAGAAATCACAGGACAGCGCGTCACTTTGTAAGAGCTTTTCTGACATCAAACGGTACGGTAGTGTTTTTATCGACCTTAACGGAGCAGCGAGAGTTCTCCAGCGTCATCCTGAACAAACGGACGAGTTTAGCGAGGATGTAAAAACTAGACATGGCTCTGTTTAATTAATAGGTGGTGGGTGTCGATTTGAAATTCCTGGGTCTTTTCCTAGATCAGTCGTAGCGTAAAAAATTTGGTGAATGGTGGACTTTCCAGGCCTGAAACCACACTGATAAAGGCCTATCAGGTTGTTGACCATCGGCTTAAGGCATTCACAAATTATTGCAGACTGGATCTTGCCCTACTCGCACACATGACCAAAAATCCGACGAAGTATTTTTTCTTTCGAGGAGCCCAGTATCAGTTCACCCTTCTTAGGTACTTAGCGTACAGAACTTGACGCTATAAAATAGAACTGCTGGTAGGATAAGGGTTTTGTAGGGCATACATTTCGTCCTTACAGTTAGGCGTTTTGAGCCCAATTGTTTTGCTAAACCGAAGTAGCAACGGTTTCCTAGGGTAAAACTCGACTAGTGTGTCATTCGTGGAGGTCTGGTTTACTCCGAGGTAGTTGAACTACTTAACTATCTCGAAACCGTTGCTATCAACTGTGACGTTTTGTCCTAGGCGGTGGACAGCTGCTTCAGTCGGTTTCTCTTTTTGTGAATGGTATGCAGGAGCGAATCTTGCAACTGATCCTCTGCATCTGCACTTAAATGTTGGTAATGTGCCTGCTGAGTGGTTAAGGGAGACGCAGTCAGCAAAATTTATCTTGTTACGCTAAGTACTTTGGCTACTACTACAAGGTAGTAGACCGAGTCTGCATTGGCAACTGGGAATTTTCGGAGATTCAAGACACGGAAAGTATAGGTATGCCTAATGATCCCATCTCATTTTTTATGAAAAACAGGAGAAATTCACAAAATCGTAGCGTTTCACAGGTTTTTTATTTTGAAAAAAAGGTGTAAAACAGGAGTTCAATGTAAGTACTAATTTAATGTTTAATGTAACAAAAATACGTAATAATATGTATTAAAGAATATTTAAAAAAATGCTTAGTCAATAATCATCATCATCTTCAAGGTCAATGTCGAAGTCGTCATCTGTTTCTACGTTGGCATCAGCGGAGCGCAAATTGTATTTTTCTTTTGCTGAGATTTGGCGGAGCATGTCCGGTTTAGATTTGATGAATTCGAAGAATTCCATGCACGACATTTTCAAATTGACTTTGACGGTTAGAATGGCCGTCAATGTATCCACTTTTAGTTGCGATTTTTCCTTCATCCACGTCTTGTTCATTGCAGCAAAAACCCTTTCGACGGAAGCAGTCGAACCGGGCATGCAAAGAATGTACTCAACGATTTTTGCGATTTCCTTGTACTCGTATGTAATTTTTGCTCCGTTAGCTTTTTCGCGCAGTTGCCAGTTCACTGCGATGTTCTGTTCGACGTGAAGCGACGTTGACACGTTTGAAATTTTAAAGTTTAGTGCGTTAAAAACATCTTTGGTAAAAAACAGGTTTTTCGAGGGCAAAAACAGGTCACAGGTTTTCGGTCCAAAAAACAGGAGTCTCCTGCGCAAAACAGGAGAGATGGGATCATTAGGTATGCCTAGCGTCGTCGATCGCAACTTTATCAATTTGGTTGAGATTTATATAATCTGGAGATTGCCAAGTCCTGTGTTGTGCATTTTAAGCTTTCCAACTTTTATAATAGAAAATAGTCTGAAGAAGTTAACAGTGAGCTTGTAGCTATATACAGATGAACCTCTAACTGTGAGGTAGGTACATACGATACGTGCATGTATGTTCAAAATATAATAGTCACCGCCGCGAAGGTCACAATTAATCTCTGCGCACAACAGAAGTTCTCAAGTATCTATAGTTAACATTTTCTATTTGTTCCCTATGACTAAACAACATTTAAGATAAGAAATAGTATGAAGATTTTATTAAATTCATGCGTCCGACACATTCCAATACATTTTGCCCGTCACAAATGGCTTCAAGTTTAACCTTTGGGCACTGTAAACAAATCAAAAACACTTTTAACCAAAATTGTATTCTTTTATAGTGATTACACTTAATATAAGCTAAAGCCAAGGATAAAAGGTTTTTTTAAAAAAAATTGTTCATATAGTTGAACCAAAGCTAGAAAGACACCAACAGACATGTGCTTTCCCTCCGTCACAGTTTACAAAAGTTTCTCAATATCTTTAGCAATGTCCATTGGATCTGTTGTTGGGGCATATCGATCCACGGGAATACCATCCTTGTTCACCAGGAACTTGGTGAAATTCCACTTGATTCCACTGCCCAGCGTACCGGTTTGTTTTGCCTTCAAATACTGATAGAGGGGATGAGCATCCTTGCCATTAACGTCGACCTTAAAACACCAAATTAGAAACAAGTGGAAAACAAGTAACACACTCAACACTCACCTTTTGGAACACGTCACCGATATCAGCTTTAGCATCCCTCAAATGGCACACCATCGGCTCACCATCAGACTCGGGCATCTGTGAACCAAACTGGTTGCATGGGAAATTCAAAATCTTCAGTCCCTTATCGCCAAACTTTTCCTTCAATTCAGTCAATTTCTTGTAATTGTTCTTTGTCAGTCCACATTGTGATGCAATGTTAACAACTAGGACTACATTGCCTTTGTATTGATCCAACGAGACGTCATTGCCATGGGTGTCCTTGACGGTGAAATCGTATATGGACTTTGCGTTCTTAGCTTCCTCGGACATGACTTCAATCTGAAAATTCGCAAATTTTCCCCAATTAGTAAGTGCTTTTGTATAGCGCCTCTGCAGGGAATCAAACTACAACTTCCAACAAGCCCCTGCCGAGCGGAAGAAACACTTTTATTAGCAATTAAACCGAAGACAACTTGTTAAAAGCTAAAAATAGCAAATCACACGAGAACTCGTACTCACATCTTGCGTGTCAGCAGAAGCACACCGTACTACTTGCAGTACTTGCAGACTTTGAAGTGGCAACAATACCAAACACAATCGAGCGCTCGGTGTGAGGCGCGCTACAGCTGCTGGTATGAGGCGATTTGAAGTTCTGTAACTAAGCGAGCGTAGAAAATTCGTCGCCGCTAATCGGCCAGTTCGCAGAAAATTGCTTGGAAGCATAGCAGCTGCTGCAAGTGGAGTTAAAATCATGCTATTATTGGAAATTGTAATGTAATCCTTGTACAGCAAATTAGTTAATGGACAAAGGAGGGAATTGGTATTGGTCACGCCAGTTGGTTAGTAAATTATTCATCAGAATATTCATGCATTTTAAATTGTGTGGATAGCTTTGGACGAAGGTTGTGTTAAGGCTGGCGGAGGCAAAGTCATATACAACTGACGTCTCACGATCGATAAGAAACGAGCAGTTGTTATCGATAGAAACTATTGACAAATAGATGGACAATCAGAATTCTAATTCTAGTATCATTATTCGTCAGGCACTGACAAAGGTCATGCACAAAATAATAGTCACGCAAGGGTACTTTCAGCCATCACATTGAGTGACAAAAACAAAACAACATGGACTGTGATTCTTCTAGGGCATTGGAATTTCTGTACTGACCGCGCTTCGTTGTAATCAGAATGCATGAACAATTTTTGGCTTTATTCGTGAAAGAGCAATACGCTAGGGAATTTTACGTCTGCAAAATTTACCTAATTTCGTCAACGTATAGCTCTTTCACGAATACGGCGATTCAGTCAATGAATTCCATCACCCTAAAGTACTTTACGGAATTAGGCAACCCTGAACTTCGAGCAACTTCGAGCACTATAGGTTTCAACGGTTTTTATTCGAGTGTCCAGCTATCGCTTTAATTAGAAAATCAACCAAGCCAATTATTCTCAATGGTGAGGAGCGATTGAAGCTCGACGAAGATGCAAAGGAATTGTCAAATCGGTAGCTTCGAGTGTTGGGTTGAAATAGTTCTCAGCAAGAGCCGAAACAATTGGATCAATAACTTCCTTCCAATAATATGATAAAAAAATAACTATCAACATGAGCAAAAAGGAGAAGATCGTTGTGGTGTACACACACCTATTTGCTATACAAGACGGAATGAGAAAAACAGCACTCAACAAGCAGTAGAGGTGACATTTAGGACTTTTCTTGAGGCCAGCGCAATAACTCTAGACGTAAAAACGGTTTTTTTAACTCCGCCAGGTGGAGGTATATGCTGAACGCTTTAGGAAACACTTTCGACTACCACAGAATCTCTTCAGGATGATGAGAAGTTACCTCAGATGCAAGGCTGAACAAAGTCAAGAGACGCAGTCAATTCTGGATGCAATAATATGGCGCAATAACAGAAAAAGACTGATATAGTATCGCTTACTTGGAGACAGATCATCACTATCTTTGAATTAGGCGACGGGGCTATAACAACTATCGACGCAGTTTAATGTACATATTTTCATGAAAACAAAGGGTGGCGGTGGACAAAGACAGTGATTTTTGAACAAATGACCAGTTTGACGACTGTTTTTTGTTATTGAGCCAGATCTTTCTTGACAAAACTTCATACCTATATTGATGTTTCGATTTAAAATGTATGGTACTGTAAACGCTTCGAGCTGAGGCTTTTTCCTTATAAAAGCAGACAATGGGAACAAATAGCCACGGAAATCGAATGCTTTTATATGCGTCAGACAGAACACGCCAAAGTGAGTTCACACACGAAAATTGCCAACTTTACTTCTGATGGTTTAGTCTTTAGTCGTCAACACTGTCACAAAAAAGTAGAGGGGTTTTTGGCAGCAGTGGGAGCGAAATGATCTTTAAATTTGTAGCTGCGAACAATGCAGTGCCATGAATGATATTAGTACTGTGTCATTGAAAAGATAAACTGATGGTTGACGTATATTGCAGCCTATATCTCCCATTATACTCGCCCAGATAGCATAATCTTAGCATGAAAACCCCAGATCAATAACTATGTGACTATTTATCTAGCCTATGACGAACAACCATAATTATATAAATTTGTTTAAAACTATTGTCTCGCTTGTAAAATGTTTCAATATCAAATTCAATATCAAAGTCTTCTAGTAGTAAATACTACTGAAAAAAAAAATACGAACACCCTTAAAATAGAAACACATATGCATGACCTTGAGAAGTCAGTATGTATTCGGAAATGGTAGGTACATGCTTTGGAAATGATATTGCATTAGAGTTTTTCTCATTGGTTTCAACGCGAACATGAATATGAATATCTATCTACGTACAGTGGGGGCGCAACAATGACGCAATTTGGAAACTGTCAATAGACTGCTTCCACAATCGGCAGGGTATACATTCATACATATTACTATTTCACAACCGCACTTAATCAATGCAAAGTACGAATACAAAACGAAAAAAACTCTCACCTCATCCACATTTTTCCACAAATTAGTAACAAGATACTTCTAGACAACACGCAAAATCAATTAGCACTTAAACGAGACTGCAATGCGACGTTGATGTACTTTTTTGACCACACAACGCAATTATAAACTAGAGACTAACATCGACTAGAGGTAATACCTTCTGCCCATCATAAATGACCAATAGTCAATAAAAGGTGACCAATTCGAAGAATGACTCGGCATTTACAGCAATCTAATGTAATTATCTTATCTATGATTTATGTGAAATGCTTTCAATGGAAACCAAGTCAAGCAGCAGTTAAAGTCCACAAATCCTAAACAGACAAAACAAAAACAAGATAAAATAATAACTCATAGATAATTACTTGCATATAGAAGAAGTAGCAACCCCCAATCGCAGCTACAAGGGCTCCAATAAGAAAATGCATTAATGATGCCATTTTGTGGATTCCCTTCGAAAAAAAAGACTGATAAATGGAATCGCTACGTCGCTGAGTAAATGGTTGAAATATTTGTGCGAGTCATTGAAAGAAAATGTATAAAAATAGATACAAAAATTATTCAAAAGAAAACACTTCAACAAAGGGATAGGTACAAAGTCCTGTGATTGAAATCAAATCACAGAAATTAGCATTCGATGATAAATTGCAGGAATGAAATTTAATGGAACTGATTGAAATGTATATGGGAATAGGAAAATTCTTACTTGTTTTTGATTTTTGTATGATTTATGATGAGATAAAGTTATTTAACTGCGCCTTTGCCGGCTGAATATTTTTTACTGAGTGGTTTTTGACAGATTATGGAATGGCGAGTTCTTGGCGATGGCGAGGCGATGGGCGAAACGATGATAGAGGAATTTTTCGATGTTTGGTCGGTATTTTCTATCGGCAAGGTAGTACGATATAAATATCTTCCTCTGTAGTAAGGTAGGTAGGTACTTTATAAATAGGTACCTAGTTGAATAAAATAAAAGCAATAATACGCATGTTTTATTGAACGTCTATCTCAGCAAAGCAAAGTAAAGTCGAATTTTTAACAGGCAATTGCAACAACTACACTCTGCTTGACACTTTCGAGTCTCTAAGTAGTTGTTGTAATTGTGTGTTGAAGATTCTACTTTTCTCTACTTTGCTGAAATATAAGATAAAATGTTCAATAAAACACCCAATTCAATTCAATTCAAATAAGTTTACGTTTGCGAGAAAGTTCACGTTTGCGAAGGTTGAATTTAAAAAAAAAAGAATTAGATAATCCTATTGTAGAAAGTTATTTAAAATTTAGGTAGGTACCTGCATATATATTTTTGTTTATTTTATACCAGTAGATTAATTCTACAGTAAAGCTTTGATGGCATTTTAATCCATGATGGCTTGGATTAACGGAGTAACGTTTGGGAGCATAAGCCTAACAGTTATACAATGATCATCTGTCGGTAACTCATTTTCCGGAGGAGGTTTGTCCAATAGCAGAAGAGCCTTCCTTTACTCGCAGGTTCTGATTTTTTTTTAAATGACATTACCTCAGCTAAAAAAAAAACAGACAGTAGTAATCTATAAGTGGTTTTTTTTAGTCACATATACATTTTTTAGTGCCACAAACGAATCATGAAATCAATCTTTGAATATGACCCTCATTCAGGATGTTTTTTGGAACTATTTTAGTCTTCTGGGCAGTTCAAAATTTTAAATGAACGTGAGTGTTCAGCTTTTCCGATAAATAATGACATTAACTTGTGTAAACCTGTTGCATTTATTCAAGTCAAAACCGAGCAGACAGGCAATCAATATAACAATTAATGTAAGAGACAACAACTAGGAGCAAACCAAATACAATACAAACTGTCTTGTATTTATCTAAAAACTGTACTATACGATATGATTTACAAAGAAAAACAAATTTTTTAATTCCATCTTGCTCGAATATTACAATTATTTAAAGCAGAAACTGTTGTTCATGTTTTAGAGTGTTCATGATTTGTTTACGTTTTAAGAGATGTCAATATGTTACAAAAATTGTAAGTATTCACGTTATCGAGAGTTCACGTTAACAGCTAGGTGGTCACGCTATCGAGAGTCTACTGTAGTTGCTGCTGTTATTATAAATTTTGTAATGCGGCTTTTTAGCTCCAATTATTTGCTTAGTTGTGGTTGGCAGGCAGTTCCAAATTCTGGTTGCATGGATGAAGAAGAGGCGCGATGAGTTCAAATAGTTAAATGAAGGCATTATAAGAATTTGTGTTCTGTTGGACTGAGCAAATTGAAATTTCCCGAAGATATGGAGAAGATGCTATTGATTGCACATTGTGTAAACATTCGATTAACGTAGGTATTTCGATATAATTACCATCCACCGCCGCTACTGTCTACCGATAATACAGGTTTGATTCCATCCAATTTGTCAGGTCATAACAACCCTGTTCAATGTCATCCACACTTATGTCAAACAATTTTTTTTTGTACCCTGAAAAATCTATGTGAAAATTTTCTTATGTTAAAAATCGAAAATTTATTAAATCGACCTCGCATCGTGAACATTTTACACCATAAATGTGTCAGAAAAGTGCTCAAACAATAATTGAAATCATTTTTACAGCATAAAATGTTTTAAATAACATATTAGCACACCCATCGCTATAAACATTTCCTGTCAACCAATATTCACTACACAAAGCTCATACATGATGAAGACGAACTCGGATGAAATGCTCTCGTCCATCAACAATTCGTTCGAACAGGAAACCCACGACATCGATGGCAACTACGATGGTCCAGATTTGGACTTTGTGTACAGTGACGTCGATGCGTATCAAAATGAAATCGCTGAACTCTACAGTTACACTGAGTTCGGTGAGTTTCAGCTAAACGTAAAAGCGTTTGAGGATCAAATGGAAATGTATAATCTGCCACCGAATTGGCAGAAACTAGACCTCACCAGCCAGAAGTCGATCATAATGAAATTAATTGATCAGCTAGAAGTATCGGATCGATCATTCCGAATGCAGGCGGCTCGCTGCATTCTTTACCTGGCGCAGGGTTGTTGGGCTGAGGTGCAGTCTGACGAGGAACAACATCAAAATACTCGGGATAATGTCATAGTTCTGTATGAACTGGGAGTGTTTGCGTCGTTTATTGATCTCTTAAACATGGAAATCGATTCGGCAGCATCTGCTGACTGTGCGGCTATAAAAATCTCGAATGTTTCCCTAGCAGACTCCACCGATTTGCGGGTTATACTATCCGTGCTGTACATTATCACCGAGACCATCCGGGATGAGAAAGAAAATGACGTCGAGGACTACAAAACGATTGCAGAGTCGTTTGTCAATGAAATCAACAGTCCCTTTGGTGATGAATTGCTCTCTGTGAAACTGCTTGGAATGATTACGCGCTTTTGTAGCGGAGCGGCTCCACATTTTCCCATGAAAAAGGTCCTCTTGCTACTGTGGAAGATTTCTCTTGTTGGGCTAGGTGGAATGGAGGTTCTGAAGAACCTCAAGAACGAATATCGAGTAAAGTGTGGATTGCCACCCAACACCGAGGATACCATGGAGATTACAAAATGCATGCGGGCAAGTTCTCCACCCGCCACGGCGTCCGATATTTTAGATAATCAAAACATCAAGAGGAATGTTCTGCGGAGAAGTTTAATCAAACAACGGTTTCTTGACGAACAAGAACAGATGGACATGGAACTGCAATCGGGCGAAGGTGAAGAAGACCTAACCCAGTATTTCCGCCAGTTTGATGATCCTTCGGCTAATTCTGGTAGCAATGGCGGCCCTGTTTCTGGTGGCAATAACCAACGCAATGATCAGCCAGTGCATATAACAACGCGCCTACCATGGACACCGAAGGTGCGTCAGAAAGACGTTGACCAATTCTTGGATATATCTAGGAACAAGTTTATCGGGTATTCACTCATCGACGATCATGAGAGTTTAGCTGGATTGCCACAACCGATTCATGAGGGCGTAAAGACGCTGCGTCGGCATATGTACACGAGTTTAGCCGACATCCAGATAAGGAAGGAGGAGGAGATAGCCAGGAACCCCATTTCAACGCAGGAGGACGAGATTCAGGTCACACCAGCAGAGATTCTGTATCAGGTAGATGCTTGCGATAATAATTTTTCTCTTTATTTCTCGGGGTCCTCGGACGAGATTTATTGTCTCTATTATGCAATTTCTATTACTATCTTTTAGAATGAACCACACAATCACTGATCACTTTCCCTTTCCTGCTTTCAGGCAATTCTCCCTAATCTGCCTCAATACATGATCGCTTTGCTGAAAGTTTTACTTGCCGCATCGCCCACGTCCAAGTCGAAAACCGAAAGCATCAACATCATGGCTGACGTACTGCCAAAGGAGATGCCCATGACACTCACCCAATCGACGCGACTGGCGTACGATGTTAGCCGTCACAAAGAGATTATCGTCAAAGCGGTTTCAGCTATCATCCTGCTATACCTAAAGCATTTCAAGATCAATCACATCTACCAGTTTGAGTTCATGTCGCAGCACTTGGTCTTCGCCAACTGCATACCGCTCGTGTTGAAGTTCTTCAACCAAACCATCACCGAGTACGTGAGCTCAGAGAATGCGATTCCTCTGCTCGATTTCCCATCATGTGTTATCGGTGAACAACCAGAACTGACCTGCGGCGAGAGTGTTGTCTACAGTGATAATTCGTTGGCATATTCTTGGCGGAATGTGTTCTCCTGCATCAATCTACTGCGCATCCTCAACAAGCTTATCAAATGGAAGCATTCGCGTGTGATGATGCTGGTCGTTTTTAAATCAGCGCCCATTCTGAAGAAGACCCTCAAAGTTCGACACGCCATGATGCAGTTGTACGTGCTGAAGCTACTGAAGATGCAGACCAAGTACTTGGGCCGTCAGTGGCGCAAGTCAAACATGAAGACCATGAGTGCAATTTATGCTAAAGTGCGTCATCGTCTTAACGATGACTGGGCATTTGGCAATGACTTGGAGTCGCGTCCATGGGATTTCCAGGCAGAGGAGTGTACCCTGCGAGCGTGCGTAGATCGTTTCAATTTACGGCGGTATCCCGAAGCGATGCAGAAGTGTGGCGCTGGCAGCAATGGCAACACAGCAAACTCTGAGAACGCTGGCATGGGTAATGGCGGTATGGGTGGTGGTGGTAATGATCCGAATATTGTTGGCCAAAGCCAGTACAATGAAGCCAACGAGGGTGTGTTTCCCAACGATGAGATCCTGTCGCATGCTGACTTTGCCTTCTTCGGTCACAGCGGATGGTGGGACAAGAAAATCGAGCTGACGGACAACTTTAAAGCGAACTACACCCTGTGGCTGCAGGACGAAGTGTACAATAATCAAATCGACTGGGATGTACTCTAAAACCATGCTCATCCTTAACCCGCATTCACAGGAGCCATTCTCATAAGACTTTCTACCCTCTATCCATCTCTAACAAGCGATGTTAGTCTTGTACCCCTCCCGCGAACCCCTTTCTATGTACAATATGTTGCGATCTGTTGTGGTTTTATTTATTGTCCTGACACGTTTGCCAATGTTCGTACAGGTGAGTTTGAAAGTGCACAGCGGATGTGGAAGGAAGAGTTTCATTTGTTTGTTTCATTGCAGGCGCGCGCTTGATTCTTCTAATTTTGCTGATGTTTGTCCGGTTTTTGCTTTTTTTTTTTTATTTTTCCTTGTTGCACATTTTCTTGACATTCTCCCGCATTTCAAACAATTCATCACAATAGCGAAAAGTTTATAGAAATCATCATAACCAATATGAAACTAAACACAATTTCAGTTAAGAATATACAAATAAAATATGTAAGCAAAACTGTGTATTGCAATTATTGCTACGGTATAAAATAATAATAATAATTATTAATGTTAGTTACAACTGACTGGTTGGTTTTAATTCATTTGAGGAATGCATGTGTAGCCTGACGACTATCTGGCGTACAAGTAAGTATCTTTGAGTCATGCAAAGCTCTGCAGTGCAACAGAAGACACTGCTGCGTTGGGTTATCACAACCCAATAATAGTGGGACCGGTGGTTGTTGGCTGGTGATTAGAGGAGCTGAAAGCCTTCTGGGCGATTCTCATCGAGTCACTCTCGAGTGTTAGTTTTACCTAGAATGTAGCTGAACTTACTAACGCGAAGAAAACCAAACTTGGAAGGACAACAACGAAATGATTTAACCAATCCGTGGAATGCACGCAAGTGAAAGTCCACTCGTCTCTTTGGAGGCGGCAGGGCCACGGAGTCTGCCCTACTTTAATGGAAGATCACACTGTTATAGTCAAGGGTATGAGGGCAGCCACACTAAAATTAGATCGACAGGAGGAAACCAGTGACACCATTGAAGTTATCGCTCTGTCTGAGAGACCTGTGCCGGACAAAATTCTACTGGGGGAGATGTTCTCCTCCCAGTCTAATAACATTATATCCATCGCTTCCGAGATAGACAACAGACTTTTTAGGGACACTCGTGTTCCCACTGACAAAAAGAAGACTCCAAGAACCTCGGGGCAGAAAATCAGATACGGTTACAAATGCTCGTAGAGGTTTCTAATAAAAATGAACACCAGCGTAGTTGCTAGGAAGCTAGACCACCGAGACAGGGCTTTGATGAAACGTTATGGCAAAACAAAACATAAGCGTACCATTGACGGTCAATGCTACTGACTCATCGACTAGCTGTGAAGGTGAAGCCAAAAATGTTGAGAGAGCCTATGATCAACCTAATAAGGAGACAAATAAACATCCAAACTACCACCACCAAATAAGCCGAACACCATTCACAAAGAACCAATCACCAAGTCTAAAAGTCTGGTAACACGGTCGGCGCCAAAAAGATTACGCTCAGCTGAAGAAGTAACAGGGAATGCGGCTAAGAAACTAAAGTCTAATTTTAAGACTGATGAGGAGCGAACTCTAGCTTTTATCGACCGGAGCAATCGCGGTGACTGTATGGCAGAACTTGGGGTCTAAATGATACACTGGCTGTATATCATGATGGTAAGGCCCATTATCACATACGCGGCAGTTGTCTGGTGGCCGAAAGTTCTTGAAATACTGGACCGCACGAAATGGGCCAATGGTGTTCCGACACTGGACCCTAAAAGTTTGGTCTGGTACACTGACGTTGGTACTGGTGTCTCTGGACCCAATACCAAAGTCTCGATAGCCATGGGAATGTGTTTTTCAGGTCGAAGTCCATGCCATTGAGGAATGCGAAGTGTTAAACTCCAACAAAAGAATCAAAAGCCGCCAAAATACAAATCTTATCAGATAGTAAAGTGGCCTATCGTCCAATACGATGGACTCAAAAACAGTAAAGTGCTTTTACGATGCCTTGCAAGTCCTATCCAAACACAACAAGGTCAAACTTGGTTGGGTACCTGGCCATCAATGATTCGGCGGACTTACAGCTAGGTCTGGATCTGGTGGTCTTTCTCACAGGCCATTGTGACTTAAGATAATCATCTTAACAAAATGAATTTGTGCCCGGAGACAGAATGCAGGTTCTGTCTTGAGGATGAAGAATCCCCCGAATACATTCTCTGTGATTGCCCGACACTTCATTGGTTAAGAAAACGTGTCTTCAGAGCTTAGGAACTCCGCTACTAAGGATATCCTGGCCTTCGTTAGGGAGGTCACCCGTCTCTTAGAATAACTATATCCCTCTTCGATACAATAGATCCTTTCAGGTAGAATTTGCGAATTTGACGAAGCGGATTAGCGCAAAGTCATTAACGTACAGAGAGTCTTTTGATTTTTTAAAACGCCCCACAAACACAGCTTTGGGGAAATATTTCTTATCGGTGTACGCGATAACTGCCTCAGTCCTACTTCAACGTACACTGGCGTACGTATGGATACCTTCTCCGGCACTAAGTATACAATTCATACTTAAACTGGTGGGTATGTTGAAAAAGGAACTCGTAGGTCGTAAATTCGAAGCCGTGGGAGAAAGGAAGAGGTGGATCCGATCTGTAGCAGAAGTCGTCAAATTCGGACAGGGGAGCATAAAGTTCTCCCTCCCCAATAATGGTGGCCAGCGTCGGAAAGCTCACCGACACCGGTCCAAATCTTTCGACTGCTTTCGACTCCTATGATTTAATAGGCTCATATCCACAGTAACCTTATTTTTAAAGTACATTTTGCGGAACTTTCTTAATTTGCAGTACATTTTTGTTTGTATAAAATGTACGATCCGGTTTTGGAGGAAAAGATTCAATAACGAAGTATACGAGCGACATGCGTCCAAGATGGCTGGGATATGTAGAGCGTATGTAAACAATTGCTCCGGCCGGTTTTTTTTTTTTTTTTTTTTTTTTTTAGGGAGGGCGAAGAATGCTGCATGCACCGTCAAGAAATTTAAATTTTCTTGGTGTGTCAGACTCTTACTGACTAAACTCCCCCTCTCCCTTTGGGTTCAACAGCCCCCTGGAACCACTATTCGTATTACTTCGGGGGGCCATTTTTTCCTTCTACCTCATAAACTTTCCTGTTCTTCTATGAGGGTGTGCTCTGGATTTCTTCTCTCTTCTTGGTTTTGAGCACGGTTTCGACAAACGCTGATACCCGTTTCCAGCTACGTTCGCTTGCGATCATCTTCCCAATGATATTTTCAGGGGAAATATAACCTATCTCCGATTCCAGATTCTGTCTTTCCACGGTCCACCTGTTGCACATGAAGAAGGTATGAAAAGCGTCATCTACCAGTGAGTCGCCGTACTGGCATGTCGGATGGTCTACTTTCCGCATCCTGTGTAGGTATGAATTAAAATATCCATGCCCGGTTAGAAACTGCGTGGTATAATAATTTATTTCCCCGTGTTTTCGCGTTGTCCATTCAGCGACGTCTCTGATCAACCTGGCGGTCCATCTGCCTCTTGTTTCAGAGTTCCACCTTAGTTGCCATAAATTTTTGGTGGCCTGTTTTGCTTCGGCGGTTGCCGCTTGTGATCCTAATTCCGCTCTCTTCTCATATATTAGCCTTCTCTCTGCGGCTAAGAGGTCAATGGGTGCCACTCCTGCAACGACAAGAGCGGCTGGTTCTGATACAGTGCGATGCGGAGGGCTCCGCGTCTCTGTACTGCTGCCATCTGTTTCCTGTACTTCTCTTGTTTGAGCGCATCTGCCCATATTTCGCAACCATATAGAAGTATCGCGTGTGTAATTGACATCAGGAGCCTTCGTTTGCTTTCTCTTGGTCCTCCAACGTTTGCCATGAGTCTGCTAAGGAATGTGGTCACTTTAGCAGCTCGTTCGGAAGCGGATTTAATATGACTCCAAAAAGTAAGTTTTGAGTCGGTAGTTATCCCAAGATACTTTACTGCATTTTTGCTGGTGATTACTTCTGGGCCTATATGGAATTCAATATGCGTCGGGATATGTTTTCTGGTCAGTAGAACAATCTCGGTCTTTTCAGATGCAAGACTAAGACCATGGGTTTCTAACCAGAAATATACACGTCTCATAATTTGATTTAACTTTCTTCGTGCTTCCTCCGTGCCCCTCGCAGTTATCACCGCGCCAATGTCGTCTGCGTACCCTATCAAATAGGTGTCGTTAGGCATTTCGATACGGAGAATCTCATCATAAAAGATGTTCCAGAGGTCGGGTCCAAGGATTGACCCCTGCGCTGCTCCTGCTGTGATTTCTTTAACACGAGGCCCTTCTTTTGTGGCGTAAATGAGTTTTCGTTCGCTGAGGTAGTTTTGGATTATACGAAGTAGGTACTGCGGTATCCTATAGACCTCCTCGAGCGGTTTCAACATGTCTATCCATCTCGCTGTGTTAAATGCGTTCCTCACGTCGAGGGTAACCAGAACGGCGAGCCTTTTCGAGCTATGTCTTCCTCGATGAGCGGCTTTTGCTGTTCTTATCACCTCCTGAACTGCTCCGGCCGGTACAGTCTTTGAGTCTAACCCTCGGTCTAACCTCAATGCAGTGGAGGAAGATGTCGCCTTAAACAGCAAGCGCCCCCACTGCGCAACTAGAACTAGTTAGTTACTTGTTATTTGAGGACTCATGCCAAACTGTAAGGCAGCCGAAGTAAGTGTCAATTTAGTTAACTTCATTTGACGGTACGCATATTGCTCCTCAATTTTAAACACTGTAGGGATCATCCTTTTTTGGAGTTCGATGTTCCCCTATTTTCCACTCTTTTGGGAATCGCTTCTTCTCCCATGTACCCGTACCCTTTACATAAATTTTGCTAATTTGTTCCAGCTGTCACCAATATTTCGAACGCAGAGGGAACCCTACTAATCGCCATTAAGCAATGTTAATCCACAGCAACGTAATGACGATAAAGGAAATACTTCAGTTACGGCACAAGCTGATTGCGCGCTGTTTGACTTTCAAAACCATCCACAATCGTCAGACTGCCCAAAGGTTATCACATCACAAAGTAAAGAATTGAATATTAAGAACACCACCAACATACATTCACTTAAATAATCTATATATTTACTGTTCATCATATTCCATAGCCAAAGTGTGTTAAACTGGAAACATTATTTATTAAATCTAAATAATAGCTGAAAACAGAAAGATGATACGTGCATACAACTACGTCATGTGTTAGTTTAAACAGCTCCAGCTGCGTTTACAAAAATATAAATATCCTACTGCCTAATGTTGGGGAACGGAAACGGGAACGCCAATTAGTCGGATTCAACACGACTACTGATCCATGAGACAGGGGTTTGTCATGTCATTCAAGTATGCGTTGACACGCTGCAGTACATACTTGAATATTCGGTCTTTACAGATCTCGCCGTTCAGGGTCATCAGATCCTTTCTCTCACGGAACTCACCGAAATTCTTCTCATAATACGGCCACACGCACATCTCAAAGTAGCCGGTCACGTCGGGCGGTTCATATGTGCGAAGTTTTCGTCGAGCGAAGCACTTCTCGTACGGCAAGTGAAAATGAAACTTGAGATGACAGATTTGCAGCAATTCCGGTTGGTTGTAAATGAGAAATCCTTCTATGATGAGAATGTTCAGTTTTGTCGAATTCTGGAATGTTGAAATCTCGCCAAGGTAGTCTGCCGCACCCACCATTGAATTGTCGATGGCGAGGTAGCGTCCCTTCATAGTCCAGGTGATGTCGGATAGCATCTGTTTCATGTCCAACGATGTGAGCACTTCGAAATTGATCACATTCAACTTCTCCACCCACTTGTGTCGCAAATCGTCAACTGGCAGGAAGTACTCATCTTGGCTTATCAACTGCACATCGCTAATTATGTACTTGGAGTTCCATAGGCGGGAGTTTCGATGATTCAGAAAATAGTCGCGTAAGCTCAGTGCCAAAGTGGTCTTGCCACCGCAAGTTATTCCAGAAATTCCGATTACCAACCACTGGGGTTGCATGTTGACGACACTGTTTTAACTTTCGATCTGTAGTGTGGTGTGATGTTTTGTTTTAGACAGATTTCATAGAACAATTAACGCCTTAGAATAATTTAATGTGATCCCATATGTGATATATTGTGAATACTGAGAGTCCACCCAAGAAGCAGACACCGAATGCTGCCGGAATGGCGAAAGCGTACTGCAACGGCGGAAAGAACGAATGAATTAAATTATCTGCAAGTAGAAAATTCAATTAGCATAACCATGGCACACAACAAATTGGAACACAATAGCATAAGCCAAGGCAAGAGTAAGTACGCACCCTCTTCGATTAGCATGAACGGCAGCACAAACACCCACAAGAAATAGTACAAAACGACTGATAACACAATGCTGGCAATTATCTTACCGATCAGAGCATTCGAAGCCATATATACGAGGAATTCGTGGCCAAGTATTTACGTAGAAAACATTACGTAAAGAGAGTTCGTAGTTTTTCTAGATTATAGGTAACTTATTTCTAAGCAAGTTGAATGAACGAGATGAGCTTGATGAATTGTGAATAGTTTGTGTGCGGAATGTTGTTTGCTGCGTCTTCGTTTGCCACTTTTCTTTGGTTCGAAATTCTCTGCTGGAACAGGTGGAGGAGCGGTATTTTAATGCGACGTAGTGAGAAAAAGTAAACAAAAAACGATTCGCACGCTGCGCGGAAGTGTCGATTTTCTATCGTATCTAGACTTTTGCGGGTGCAAAATTTCTGACAGTTTGCTTGATGTTAGACAAATGTCAAATTGAAAATTGTAAACTGGGTTTACATAGAGAAATGCATACTACTGTGAATGGATGTAACTCAACTGTTAAATTTTTGAACTCTCCGGAAAGGGAAATAGCTTCCGCAATGCATGTATCGTTTTCCATTGGCAAGAAAATTACAGACAGAAAATTACTCGATTTTGAGGGAGAATGTAATCAAGAAGAAATTGATTTGTCAATAAATGGATTTCATAAATCAAATACAAATAAACATAATACAAATTCAAATAGAAGCTCATAATATTATGGTCTTATGCAGCAATCGATAATAATAATAGTATACCTATCCTACGCATTGTCTGCCACGATAATTCTCTACGGTTAGGGCTGTGAGCGCTGGCAAGCACAGCCGATTAGTGTCCGGCGGTTCTTCAAATGTACCCCGATTGAACACCATCGCCATCAAAAATCGTCCATTGCAATTGCAATCAATGTCGATGTAGAGCCATGTATTGTCGTTCCATTGGCTTTACTCCTTCCTAATCCTAAACAGAGTGCAAAATGAAATGCTGATGCTAAATAAACGCTCTTAACACATTCGCTGGCAAGCCAATTTTGGCAATATTTCTGAAGGTGAAAACGGAAAATTTGTGGATGTGCTTTAACCGTAACTAAAAAAAATGAATATAAAGGGTGTTTTTTTAGAGGTATAGTAATAGAACTTTGAAATGGAATAAAACAAAGATGTTTTTGTTTTTAAATTGACGTGAAATTTACTTTATTCGAAAGACAATCTTCTGGCATTATAACATAAATATGATTCGTGGCATATGATCGCCATAGCTGGCTCGGACGTAGTCTAATCTGGAGGTCCAATTTTTGGACGACTTTTTCCAACATTTGTGGCCGTACATCGGCAATAACGCGTCGAATGTTGTCCTCCAAGTGGTCAATCGTTTCGGGCTTATCGGCGTAGACTGGCGACTTTACATATCTCCACAGAAATATATAGTCTTTTAGAGGCCAATTCCCGGGTCCGCAACATAAAATTATGAAGTTACCAAACGTTTCCTGCAATAAATCAATTTTGGCACGAGCGGTATGACATGTTGCGCCGTCTTGTTGAAACAATAGATCCTGCACATCATGGTTGTTCAATTGATGAACGAAAAAGTCAGAAATCATGGCTCTAGCGGTCACCATTGACTGTAACGTTCTGGCCAGCATCGTTTTTAAAGAAGTACGGACCAATTATTCCACCAACCCATAAAGCACACCAAACAGTCAGATTTTGTGGATGTAGGTAACGGTGTCTCAACATACACTTGAGGATTATCATCACTCCATATATGGCAGTTTTGTTTATTGAAGTATCCATATAACCAAAAATGAGACGATTATGTTGAGCGTAAAATGGACGTAGTGCGCGATACGTATTTCGAACAGAACCATGATTTTCAAAATAAATTTGCACAATTTGGAAGTAGTGTTCAGGGTCAGGCGTCAGTCCATTCATGTTGAAATGCCAAACCAAACTAAAAATAAATCACTTGACAGCTGATAAAATGGCCGCCAGTTAAAATAGTTATACCTCTACCTCTAAAAAAAAACACCCTTCCTTTATTTTCGCACGGCCATATCATTCATATTTGAATGGCGTAGCAGTGAATGGAATGTGTTAAAACAACTGACATACTATACATGGACTGCTAGTGAAATGTCAGTTTCATACAAACCTGCGGGGAAAAATGAAGCAAACATAAGGACTAGCCCTTTTGGTTCAGTGCGGCGAAAGTATGAAAATTCTGCGCGCCATTGATATTTTTTACATAGAACACAGTGCCATCCATTGACGAAACATTGGAACTTCGCAAAATAACGACTTATTCAAATTATTTCGAACGTTCTATAACAGATGACATACTCAGCGTCAGCACTTAAACAAAATCACACGAATTGCTTGATGACATTTAAGTGGTATCGTTTCTCTCGGCCGCCGTGAACCAAAAGAGCTAGTGCTTTTGTTTGCTTTAACGAAAAATTGCCTGCTAGCAGTTCATGTATATAGTACGTCAATGGTTAAAACATTACTACCATTGTCTGCTGTCAGGAATAATATTTCCCCCGGATTGTTTCAAATTCAGCAATCTGATTGACATAGGCGTGTTTTATTGAACGTCTATCTCAAAAGGCGTGTTTTATTGAACATATATTTTAGCAAAGTTAAGTAAAGTAGAATCTTCAGCACGTAATTACAACAACTACATAGAGTCTTAAAAGTGTCCAGCGGTCGTTCCCCCCATTTGGGATATATATTACGTGATATAATGTATGTCTGATGGCTGGCGGTCTAACGGAACGCGGTCAATCCCTCATATAATATCAAAAATAAATTAAATCCGTTTTCTGAGGCAGACATAACAAATTAAATTTGTCTCTATACTAATTATACGATAGACCAAAATAAAAACAAGAATCTAATCATGCGCCCAAAAACGTGACATGCAATTGTCAGTTGCAATCACCAAAAAGCAAAACATTTGCAGAAAAAACCAATTGTTGACATTCGAGCGACAAATTATATATCACTGGCCAGGCCGCATCGGTCATTCTTCATAAACACTGTTGTCAAATACGCCGATGTCGCATTTCCATTTGGAGCAGTACAGAATTCGGATCTTTAGACGTACGTACCTATGTTATATTATTGTGCAATCAATTCGATCGGCAATCTAGTTTAAACTGTTTAATAAATTATAAGCAAAGTGTCTGAGTGTAACAGCCTTAATAATTTAGTGATTTCTGAATAACATTCATGATTTATGTCACAGTTTATAGTATAATTGTATTAAGAAAAATCCGGTAAAATCCGCAGCTCTATAGTCAGTTTAATAACTGGAATAAAACTATAAGAACTTTGATCGAAAAAAATGTATCTGGGAATAATGACATTTTTTTTATAGTTTCAACAAACTTTGTTTATCAAAATTTGACAATAACTCTCGTATGATAAATGCGAAAATGTCTTTTTGCTGTTTCACATTCCATTTTCGTCGTGAGGGTGAGAGCATAGCTTTCAAAAATCCGCTTTTCGTCTGCACATGTCACAATTCTACAAATTTGCCGCACTTGTCTGAGAAATTTGCATTTCATAAAATATTGACAGGGTGACGAGGGATAATTGTCAGTTAAATACAACGACAAATGTGACATGACTATTTATAATTGTCATATTATGACAAATTTTTCGTGACAATCTTCTTCTTTTTTGCACGAAATTGCATTTGAGATTTTTCATCACTTTCACTTGAAGACACAATATTTAGCATTTTAAATCGTTCTTGTCACTTCACTATCAATGCTTGACCAACACTCAAACGCTTATTGGAATTGTCATGTAAGTACATTCTGTCGAAATTATAAATTGTACAAATTTGTCAGAAAATTTATGAGAATTCTCGCAAAATTCCTGACAATTTTTTTATGAAACCAAGACTTGACAGTTGTGGGTAATTTTCCGACAATTCTACAAAATTGTCTAATAAGTTGTGAAACACAATTTTGACAATTGTCCAGTTGTCAGTTTAACAATTGTCGATGACAATGTACAGTACAGCTCGTAGAATTCGCTGTTAAATCTACATCCTTAAATTCCGTCAATGCAAATGGGACAGAAAATCATTCAAAAAGTTTGCGATGAAAACGACCAAATCTATGTTCAGTTCAGTTCATGTTCAGTCATTCTTATGCGGTAAAGTAAGGATGATGAGTGTCTTATCTATATAAAGTTTTAGTTTTTCTAGAGAAGGACTTACTGCTTAATAGCCCACATAGACCGAAGCGATTGGCAAGCGTAAGTCTGGGCTTAATTTCTGATGCATGATATACCATTTTCAGAGTTAATATAGGGTAGTCGAGGCAGATGTGGATCTCAACCAATTTGGAGTGTGAAACTTGAGTTAGATAGCCAAAGAGGACGTTAACTGGAGAGGCATATAGGTTAAGGTCCACTCTGTAGCATCACCAAAGCAAGTTGGATCATGGCACTCAGATCTTTCGCTTGGGTTTCGACGAATGGCCTCTAACTCTACCGTCGTTATTCGATTAGACGCATGTCAAACTAATACTATCATTATGCAAAAACAATATAGATGATATAGTACTTTAGATCTTTAGAACATATTTTGCCACTTAATAAATTTAAAAATGTAATCGAAGGATCGAGGATGACACATCCACGGTAGAGGAAGTCACTTTTGCGATCAAATCGCTAAAAGCTGGATTTTCGGCCGGAGTGGATGAAATCCGGCCAGAAATGCTAAAGGCCTTATGTGCAGAGGGAGTCAAATGGCTCTCTCGTGTCATTAAAGTGGCCTGGGAATGCGGCGAAACTACCAGCGACTGGCAGATTGGGTTGATTGTGACCCTTTTCAAGAAACGTGATAAAAGGGATTGCTCCAATTACATATACCTATCACTTTTTATTTTCCCCGGAAAAGTCTTTGCCAAGGTGTTGGAAACGCATTGCAGAGCTGTGGTCAAGGCACGATTAGGAGATGAGCAGTGCGGCTTTCGTCCCGGCAGAAGCACAACCAACCAGTTATTCACTCTCAGAATGGTACTCGAAAAGGCTTGGGAGTATGCTACACCTGTTTACGCATGCTTCGTAGATTTGGAGAAAGCATACGACCGAGTAATTACCCTCGAGGTAAATTCTGGAGTGTATTACAGAAGTATGGAATTGACGGTTCTCTCTTGAGAGCCATTCAATCTCTTTACACAAACTGTAAACGCCGTGTTTGGGTAAACGGCGTGAAATCACTACCTTTTACTGTGGGCGTCTTGTCTCCTCTCATTACTTATATGGACTGGATGTTACAGCGTAGTCTTGGCGCAGAACGTTTCGAATTGGGAGATCTGAGGATAAGTCATTTGCTCTTCGCTGATGACTTGGTCATCCTTGGGTCCTTTAAGACTGAAGTTCGACACAGGTGAAGAAGTTTAAGTATCTCGGTCTTATTTACGAGTGATGGGAGGAGCAATGCTGAGTTTTCCTGTAGGATTGGTCAGGCTAGGTCATTCTGTTATCAGGAGGACAGAACTTGGAGTCAAAGCTAAGTGGTCAGTCTTTAATTCGGTGTTTGTTCCAACTCTTACCTATGGTCATGAGGTTTGGGTAATGACCGAAAGAATAAGATCGCGGATGCAAGCTGCCGAAATGACATTTCTCTGTTGTATTGCTGGTGTGACCCGTAGAGATCGCATTAGAAATACCAGAATACGTGAGGAACTCAATGTCGAGCAGCTACATGCTTCGGTGGTTTGGTCATGTTAAACGCATGTCCCCGACCAGGATTCCACGACGTGCTATGGAATCCGTACCATCGGGCAGGCGTCCTCTAGGTAGACCTAGGATGAGATGGTTAGATCAAGTCAATAATCTCTCGTCTACCCGCATGGGGATTGCCGTTGAGCAACCTACACCCGCGACCCACTTAATGGACAAGCGGACCATTGAAAATGAAATGAAAAAAAAAAAAAAAACGAAATCGAAGGATACAAATTACATCACTCAATATTTGGAAATAGCTAAGCAACGCATCCTTTACTTTACTTATCCGTCTTCATCCTGATCTTTAAATAAAAAATAGCACCTCATTGGTATATAATCAAATTCAACCATCAATAAAAACAATAAACACAAATTTTCAAATTCGAATTTACAATCAGTTTCTAAGGTTCGTAATATCACGTAGGGGATTTTTCGTTTCATGAAGGAAATAACATCTTGTGTAAGCCCCCTAACAACTAGGTCAACGAATGCACATCAATGCATTGCTGAATGTGAGGTGAATTATTTAAGAAAAGCGTTTCTTTGAATAACCTTAATTGCAGTTCAATATCTATCTTTACAAATAACAGATATTGTGATGTTATGTGATATAAATCATTTGGTATTTTTGATTAAAAATATGAAGAAGGTAAAATGAAGATGCCGTCGTGAGTTCATAATGGCATAGAAAATGTTTGCAGTGGTATAAAGGCAAATTTTAGAATTTGGCTTTATGACGCTTTGAGAAAGCGACATAAGGCCAATTGCAATTTCTAACAGATATTTTAGGAAAAGGAATGGGCCTTAGAAGAAAAACAAATATGCTCTACCAATACCATCTTCCTTGATGTAACACATGCTTCTGATAAAGTCTGGAATGAAGGATTAGTCCATAAGCTACAAAAATAACTTCGCAAACAATACTCAGAAATACTAGAGTCACATAAATCCAGCGATTATTTAGAATTCAGCAAGAAGATGAGTACTCTGCATTAAAATGTATAAAAGCGGGAGTACCGCAAGGTAGTCTGTTAAGACCTGTACTTTTCCTTATGTACATGAACGATCAGGCTCGATCCCCGGAAAAACACAAATTACATCTTAAAAGTTTTTTCTACTGCGCCACCTCTCGCGAACGTCTGACAAACATCCGAGAGTATGACTGTCATGAAAAAGCTTCTTAATACAGCTGTTCGGACTCAGCATAAAATTGTAGGTCCCTTCCATTCGTCCCAAAAATAGAAACTCACACAAAACGAATGGTTGCGAGAAGCTAGGCCTTGGGTGTCTACATGCCTGTTGCACCACCTATTAATTTTTTTTATTTTTTACATGAACGACCTACCACAAAATGACGAATTTACTGTTGCCACATTTGCAGACGATACTGCTGTACTTTCTGTCGGAAAAATCGTGCAGGAAATTACAGAAAAACTGCAAAGGACAGTAAGTGATATTAGCTGATTGGACCACAAAATGGCAAATAAAATAAAATGAAATGAAGCCAATCCACATTCACTTCATCAATAAAAACGTACAACACATACAGAGAAGTTCTTCATTCGAATGCAGCTAAGTATTTAGGCATGACTCTAGACGCGAAGTTGCGCTGGAAAACTCATGTCAAGAAAAAACATGACGAACTAAATTTACGATACAATAAAATGTATTGGCTCATAGGGAGTTCATGTCTCTCAATATATAATAAACTGCTTCTATACCTATATAAGCAAGTCCGTCCTAAAACCAATATGATTCCCAGCTTTGGGGGTGCACAAGTAAGACAAACCTTCAAGTCATTCAATGCTTCCGAAACAAAGTACTACGCAATATTGTTAATGCTCCATGGTACATACGTAGCGCTGATCTACATAGAGATATACAAATTGAAACGGGAGAGGACGACGTCAGAAAGGTCGCAAGAAGACATGAAGGTAAGCTTCGAAACCATGCTAATTCAGAGATAGTCGAACTACTTAATAACAACAATTTAATTAGAAGATTACGAAGAGTAAAACCGTTCGAACTAGCTAACTAGGAATAAAGAAAATAAATATAATATTCACCCTTATTCCCGTTGGCGTTTGTCGTATACGACTCATGTGTCGTGTCGTTGTAAAAACGATATTAAGATTTTTTTCCAACTTTTGTTAACGATTTTGGATTTTGCTTCATTTTCTATGTGTTCACTGTAATTTCAAAAAGTTTTGCTTAACACTGACTTAAAACCAAAATGAAATATTAGGCGTTTACGACAAACGCCAACGGGAATAGGGGTGATTATAACGCAATCACTCTAACAAAAGTGATAACGAATTAAACCATAACCATAGGTAATAGACCAACGTTTAGTACCTTATAGCAAAGAATCATAGTATTAAAAACAACTTGCTGATTAGTTTAACGACTAGGTGCGATTATTGGAAGGATGGTGACAGCGTTTTTAGTGGGTTAGCCAACCGCAAGTCCAACACTATCCCAAAGCTCGCATGCGATGTCTTCTTACGATTTTACATCCAGCTGGAGCAGCATGAATGACATGTGACGTGCGTCGATAGCATTTAAATCAAAATGGATGCTGCTGTCGATGGACAGTCCTTCATAAAAAATTATATGAGATACCTTAAAATATCTACCAATCACAGTTTTATATAAGCTCAGTCAAAATGCTAGGTGTTGAGGTTACCACGATAGTCAACGGTCAACCCCTTTTCTATGATAGTGGCAGAACTAGTTTAAACGATTTTCTAAGAACCCCCCTCTAAATATTTATATTTATATACATATACAAATTTCAACAACTTCTTTGCATGGTAACAGATAATCACCCAATAAAATCCGCGACATCATAGACCAGACACAAATAGATTTATGGTATTAGATGATAAATCTCAAACCCGCAACTGCCGCTGAGTCATTCAACTATTTCAAAATTCCAAACCAGATGAAATCTAATACATATCTACCTACTACATAAAAGCCATGCCACCAAGAAATTAGTCACACCACCGGTGAAACACTCACTTTCGTCGTCATATCCCATGCCTTGCACAGGCCAATATTATACGATAGCATATTTAACTTTTTCGGCACAAATCAATAAATCTTTTTTTGTCGGTCGAAATAGTTGTTGGCCAAGAATTACCAAAAACCGCAAACTCCAAAAGCACATATACGAACGACAAAAAAAAATTAAATTAAACCTAATTTCACAAAATAGCAGCCTCCTTTTTTCGACCGACTGATTATCTGGAATTTCTTCTCATCTCGAAAATAAATCAGAAAAAAAATCGCAGACTAACGCGCCCTTTTATGATCTCCAATAATGGTGGCATGTTACTATGCATGCGCCAACATAAGTTCGTTTACCTCTGTCGAAAGGGGTTATCCTCCTTCTTCATTCATAGAATGCGCGCTTTTTTTTATCTAACTTCTAATGAATTCAGGTAGACATATCGTGAGTCCTGTATTTGATGCAAGATAGGTCCATTTCCGATATACATTTTTGGAATACTTGCAGACTGACGTTTCAGACTACTCCTATGTTTAGGTCTGCTGAAAAAAAAAACAAAAAAAAAACTACCGCATGACTTGTATTTTTCAAGTATCTGTGAGAAATTTTCATGGAAAAGTCACAATGACACGTTTCTAAGAAATTCCGCTAAACTGCGAACTGATATCAACCCTTAGCTTAGCGTAGAACAACGCAATTATGAGCTTAGAATTCTGTTGGTTATTGCGTTCTAAACAAATAACAGAACTGAGTGTCATAGTTGAGATGAATGAAGAATACTATATTCGTAGTATTCGCATATACTACAAGTGACAAGTGTGACATTTCACAAGGAAAACCCCTCTTTCATCAAACTATGACAACTAGACTTGGCTACCCAAACTTACCTGTTCCTGATCATCATCGCCGATATGTCAGACACTTGATTCTATAGTCTTTTGTTTTTGCTGTTACTCCTTCGTGATTCCACTTTCATTCTCGATCTGGATACACAATCATGTGCGCACAAGCCGGTATAGCATCGCGCCGCGCGCCGGCCGCCGCAATAATTTTGTCGTCGTCGTCGTCGTCGTCGTCTCACGAGAAGGTAGCAAAAGGTGAAATAAAACCGAAATCTTTTCTTATGAATGAATTAATTGAGGTGGTGGTAGTTGGTCGGT
Organism: Cheilosia soror; assembly: GCA_949372485.1. NCBI lineage: Eukaryota > Metazoa > Arthropoda > Insecta > Diptera > Syrphidae > Cheilosia > Cheilosia soror. The sequence continues at coordinate 37,873,858 of OX443561.1, forward strand.
TTGATTGGGCGATGTGATGGTGGCGCTGGCGATCCTCTCTAAATGCGTGTGGGGTAAACCACAGTCCGACTTAAAAAACATATATAAACTCCGAAGCATGGCGCTCTCATTTCATTTACGTTCGATTGTAATTATGAAGCAGGTTATAACAAGACGGTTATATTAGATGACTATACGATTTTTTTATTATTTTTGTTTGTATTATACGATCGATCGGGTGAAATATTAAAAAAAACATCGCTTCTGTGAATATTTTTTATTGGAGTGGACATTAAGAATTTTTATTTTCGGACATACTTGATTGTGAACATTATTTTTTATGTTGTATTGAAAACAAGTGACATTTAAACAGAAATTTTTTTTCTGGAAATTACAGTTAAGTGGTAATTGTGGAATTCTGTGTTTTTTTTTTATCTAATCGTTTGAAACCACACATTTGGCGGTTATTGTTCAAAATGACTGCTAAGGTAAGAATATGTATTTTGTGAATTATTTAATTAGTTTGTTAAGAAATGCGGTATGGCCTTAAATCGGAGAAGATCGTCTTTTGAGTTCAGTGATCCTATTTTATGAATCTAGGAAAGACCCGTTTGGTTTCCATGTGAAGTCCTTGTGATATTTTGTGTTTTTTTATTCATAGATCGATAATTATTTAAGCATTTAATGAAATTTGTACTACTAATGATTTTACCAATCGTTAATCAGTTATCTTTCTAATTTGTACGATCTTCAACGTTCACTACTCATTGAAGCCGGCCTTTCAATTTAATCTACATTTTTACTAATCGTATTACATTATATTGGAATGATAGTCTCACAGACGATTTTCATGATTACCCAGACTTAATTTAGGATCAAATACCTAAAAAAATTTCTATTGATCGGTGATAACCTGATCCCTGTCAGTCATTCAAGCAATTATTCTTAAACAAACCGAAAACTATGGTTAAAACTTAATTTTTTAATAATAATTCTTTTATTTAAAAATAAATGAAGTAAGATCTGCTGCTGATCGTGCAAAACTTATAAACTATACTTGCAATATCTACTGATATTACTCAACTCAGCCACTTATTAATCCCGATAATCCGTTTGATAATTTCTATTGATTGGGCTGGGCAAAGCCCTAAATTTTAAAAGATTTTGTTCCCTACGATAATTGCCGATTTATTACCATTATTTTTTTTTAATTTACTGATCGTAAGCGATTTTCAGAGAGTTATTTAGACTTATTTTGACTTGGCATCACTGCGTGGTAAAATGGCCAAATTTTCCATATAAAATGATCTATTGTGACCTACAAAAAAGTTAAGATGAAGCTAAAAAATATTATTGGGCTGATTGACATTTTAAAGAATTCAATGTTTGCAAAATAAAAAGTTGTTATAAGAATCTTACTAATCTTTTATCGAATACACTACAAATGGCTTATATTTCCTAAGCTTTTCGTTGATCGTATTTGCTTTTACTGACAGTATAATGATTTTTAATGCCCAAAACACATGTGCAGAAATTTGGAACGATTCACTGCAAGCTGTCACGGTTGCTGTTTATGCGTGGAAAAATACGAGAGTAAAATACCGACGACAAATAATTCCCGTCTCTATTTTCATCGTATGCATCAGTAGCTGAATTTAAAAATTCAATGCTGACAAGTCTATTTAATTTAATTCACTGCATTGCTGTGCAGTGGATTTAGAAATAGACACATATAATCGTCTTGATCTGCAATCATTAAAAATAGTCGAACTATCTTATCGACATTAGAACTAATTTGAAATTCTATTTCCTCCAAAAAGGCGTGCATTCGTTTGCTTTTTATCATTGTAAAGGTGCATTTTGGAAATAACTATATAGAATTCGACATTAATTAAGACAGTTGAACGTGTAATTTTGCATTCATTAGCTTGGGGCGCACTAAATTCGTAGGTACGTTACGAAAGTTGTAATCACTTTTATTTGACAGATTTGTTGTACAAAATTAAAATAATTAAACTTTAAGCTTTATTGAATGACTTACATTCCTTTATCCATTAAAGAACCTGAAGTATATTTTCAAACTTTATAAACTAATTACCTACTAGAGATTATACAGGAAATATGACAAAAACTTGTGCGATTTCGCATTCTATCTTCTCTGCAATGCAAATTGTATGTTCAATGTTACGACTGTACAAATCACCTTTATTTTGATAGCATTTTGAATAGGCGAACTACTCTATCGACATGTAACTGTAAAATGTTTTGCATCTGCAATTCTATTAATTATTTAAAATGACTTTCCGAATGTATTAGCTGTCAATTTGTACCTAATCAGATGTGATTCTTTAATGAATGTCGTTTAAATAATTATATAATTCTGGAATAAATGGTTCTTCTAATGAATATCTATTATCTATATATTTATTCTTTAAAAACAAAAATTAAACCCCGATCTAAAAATTCACACATTTCACACATTCCGCGCTGAGTGTTGAAAAGCGTGTTTAGTTAAAAAATTAACCAGCCATCTTTCACCATTATTACCAGTTTACCAACAGTAACTAGTGTCAGAACCTAAATGTGTATTTCTATCTTCATAAACTGCTTTATCGATAGGAGGATTTTTTTCCTGAAAAACTACAATCGAAAGCATAAATTAGTCTTCAATTTCACTGCACTATCTATAAACCGCTAAGCCATTCAATTTCACATAAATCCAACACTCACACGAATAACAATAAGCTCATTCCAAATTTAATTCCAATATCAAAACGCCATCAAAATTGACGGCCAATCCAGCATGCACGTCATATAATTTCAAATTTAGGCTCGTCTTTCGCATAAAATCTTTAAAAATAAACACAGACACCCCGTAATAACATAATGTTCACTAAAAATATATGAACAGATTCTGTTATATTCGCACAAAAGGTTTATTTCCGTTTTATTGAACCTTGCAAGTAATGTGTCGTAATCGTAATGATTTTGTTTAAATTTAACATTTAAATGTTTAAATATAACTTACACGGTGACTGTCATCAGAAGAACCGGTTCTTGCTTACTTGATAAAATGACAGCTACACGTAATATCGATGTCATATGCGCCATGGAATTGACAATGTCTCATTCTGTTGCATTTCCTTAATGTTCTCTTTCATAATTCACTCATATACGAGTACGTGTTTGTGTTCTCCCTTGTGTGCTGCTAGCTGCTGCATTGTTTGGTTTCATTTGATTTGCTTTTTTTCTTGTTCGTTCTTCCCTTCATCATCATCGTATCTGTTTGTCGTCATCCTCGAAAAAGTATTGTTGTCGACCTTAACGGATTATTTTGGAGGAGGTATCCGCAGACTAAACGGCATTGAGATGTGCCTGTTTGTTCGGTAACAAGTTCCGTCCATATATCTAAACGTGCTGGACGATGGAGGAAAACGATGCGAGTAGAGAGATTATGTCCAGGTGCGGTGGCAACGATTATCATCATAATGATCATCATGATGGATTCAATGAACTTACAAAGGACTCTCGTGCGATATACCTGATAAAAAGGTCAATATCCGTTTTAAATTACCGCAGACGAATTTATGTCCCAGAAGTAGTGCGGTAATATACATAATTCAACACGTTGAATTGGGAGAGGAAGCAGAGGCACCTCTACGATATTGTCGTCTGAACAGAATAAATATAAAAGAAGAAAGGCCAACTGCAGTCAAAAGGACTGCAGGTACACGAGTCAGAAAACTGGATTTTGAAAAATACAGTAAAAAGAAGCACATCCAGCTTGATCTGGTTTATTTTCATATTTGAACTGACAGCGTGTCCTTATCCTTCCAATTGTAGCCATATTAGGATGCATCCATTAGCTGGGAAGAAATTGGCTGTTTAATATCAGAAAATACTCAGCAATGTGGAATGAAGCACATCAAATCTGGAAATGTATGCATTTTTAGTATAACCGTACTAGACAGCTTAAACTCCATAATGCAGTAGTAGGTATGTGCAGACACAGAGCCTGCCCAATATAAAACTAATATTTTGTGCAACTGTTGAAAATTCAGTTTAATTCTGGAAAGCAATACATTTAGCTTTTTTGAGCTAATCCTGTAAACGCTTAAAACGGAAAAATGATTGAAAGTCACGAAGGCGTTTAGAAGTCACGTTCAATAGAGGAAATTTTGTGTGGCAGCATTTTACCTGCATTCCTGCACTTTTCAGTGGCACCAGCAATTACGTGTTTAGATAACGTTGGTAGCTCACAACTACATGACAACTAAAACTTGCTTAAATGGAATTATTAATCAGCAATATAAGGGTTCGCTTTCAAAACAAAATTCCACCCTTGCCAATTTGTCTTGTAGAAATACGCCTCTCCAGTTAGCTCGGTATTTGGTCAACTAACTCCAAATTGATTGAGGTTTTCTTACACTTGTGCGCGATCCACAAGGCGAGGTCTTCGTCTACTGATGGGTTGTTCCTCTGGGTTGAAGCGTGTGAATATTTGGTCGCGCCTGAAACCGTATAGGTACTGCTAGGGCCAATGAGTTCATTGACAAATATTATACATGATCTTGTTTGTGATATTAAGGGTCTCCTTTTCCGCTTTCTTCAGCCATACATTCTTTCAAGTAAATGATGGAGGTTAGTTGATGTATCTTCTCTACAAAGTCATCTGCCGCTGCCTTAAATATCTCGGTCTGGTCATGCATCATTGTTGAACTTGAGTTTAGAATCGGATAACTAACTTCATTTTGTTTGGTCGACCGAAATCTGGGATTTCATCATCCAAATTGAATGGCTCGTTTTGCGAATTTCGGTCGTCTTCATGCGCCGTTTTACAGTTTGCAGAAGTGGTTTTTCCAATCCTCAAATATGTTACTGTGTAAAATAAAAATAAATTGTTTGCTGTCATTTGTGTTTTTTGTATTTTTGTTGATATTAGTTTTCTGTTCATTCAATTCAATTGTTTATTTTAATTTAGTTTACCTACTGCCCATTTGTGTTGAACATTGATAAAAGCAGTGTTACCACAATCAACTTTGAAAATGACAAATGACTTCAATGACCAGCAAGCCTTGCATTGTTGTCACATAGTCTGATATACACATAATTACATTTATAATCTTTTGGTCATTTGACAGATAATATGGTCATTTTCATGTGGGCATTCATATGCATAATTGACATGCAGCCTGAGTTTCATTTAGGGAAAATCTAATCGGCTTAACACGTTGAAACATTGTGCCCATCGTTTGAAAGCTTATGTCATTTAAAACATTATTGTCATCTGACCAAAAATTCTTTTTTCGTGAACACTTTTTAGAATTCGTATTATTTTTTTTTTGTATTGGATAATGAGAACATGCTATGAATATTTCTGTTTTCTCAGACTTTTTTGCGACAAAAAGAGGTGATTTTTATACTGTCAAACTATTTTACAAAATTCTACAAAAAAATCCGGAAATAATTTCACAAGTTGCATAATAGACATTTTTATGATTAAGTTTTACGATCTTAGAGTAGCGAATTTTTTTAAATGTAAAATTATCTATTGTGACCTACAAAAAACTTAATCTGATGATTAAAAATAATTATTAGTTGACCCCGCAGACCATGGAAACCATGGAAATCAATCATCTACTAAAAAAAAAGATAAACGCCTGATATTTCCCAAATTGACAGCAACATTTCGATAGACATTAGTTTTGGTGAACGAATTTAGCGGTTGGAGGGTCGTTTCGTATTTATAAAGCAACACACAGATAAGCACAGCAACTTTGACAATTTTAGGAACAACTTCAGAACCATAGCTCTATTAAATTCATTATGTGGTACTAGTTATCACAGTAGTATTTTTATTCCATATAAAATTATCTATTGTGACCTACAACAAACTTAAGTTGGGAGAACTGAAAAAGTCTCCATAATGTTGACAATAATCGCACAGCAACATTACACTTGGAATTAAGGCCTATATCCATGTTGCGGTGATGATGTATTGTTACAAAATAACTTAAGGACCATACACATGAGAGCGACCAATTACCTACGAATGAACGAATATTCGCAATTTTTGACAGTCCGTTCATATGAACACTTTTCTAGGTCACGGCAGTTCGTGAATTTTAGCCATCAGTTTCTACCCGTTTCTAGTTTGAGGTTAAGTTTGAACGTATGATTTATTCGCTAGTTTGTGGAACGAGAATTAAATGATGTGGATTGCGAATAAACTTGACAATACGCGCCAAGGGTGTTTTCGTTTCGCTGTTTCAACTTGTTTTCTTAATACATTTTGATGGGATAATTATTAATTATCCTCCTCTTGTGATAATAAAATGTGCAATTTTCTGATTATAAATGCATAAAAAGTTGGTTTGTTCGCATTTTTTCAATTCGTTTATTCGCTCTCATGTGAATGATCCTTTATTAGTCTTTAAAAACCAGGGACTCAAAAGTGCGCTGACACTGTCAAAGTTGCTGTTAATGTAGGCAATCTGTTTCTCGCATAACGCATATTTGGTCGAATGTTGTCAGTGGGATATTTTATTTCCCTTTCGTTCGTGGGAGTTGTTATATTTCTGGGGCAAATGGGAGAGACGTACTCTTGTACACCGAATATGAGCGGCTAAAATGAGAAGCTTTCTCAAAGCAATGATACTTTCCGATGTTTGTCAGATATTCGCAAGAGGTGGCGCTGTGGAAAAAAAACATTAAGGTGCAGATAGGTAATTTGTATTTTTCTGCTGGGAGTTGAACCAGAGACCCTTCAGTATTCCAGCTTTAGTATATTTTCGAGAATATTCTTTTTCTTAATTGGGATTAAATTTCTTCAGATTTCTTGGTCTGTTAGCATTATGACATCTTGCTTCTATTAATTTAATAAAAAATTTCTCCGATTTTTAAACGAATTTTTTTTACTTTTAATTTTCAGATAAATTTACTTTGCGCCGCAGTAGTCATTGTTGTGACGTACTCCCATTGCATTGTCGAAGCAGGTGCCTACTGTTCGTTGGAGAAAATGAAACAATTCGCTGTCGAAGCATGTGAACATCTCTTTCAAAATGATGAGCCATCATCGATCAGACAAAAGCGCGAATACCACCATAAATCGAAAACAAATGAAATCGGATGTAAGTCTTTATCCATCAAAATGATAAAATAAAATCCTTACTCTATTCCTAACAACTACAAAAATAGCTTCCTACAGATAGATTTCAATGTCACTTTCGGCACAAATCTTCCTTATTACCACCTAAGTATGCACATCTCATAGTCGTGTAACAAAATATTCAAATTGCTTACAAATCTCAAACACAACACGTAATTTTATAAACAACCGACAAGCAAACAAACTTATTTATTTTATTTACTATTCTCCTGGAAGGTCACAAAAAGTTATTCACCTTTGATATTGCTTAATGAAAAAAAATAAATTAAACGATCAATTAATAAATAAATACCTATTCGTACTCGTTATTATGTCGCGTTTATAGATCAATAGCAACAGGTATAAATTATAAATTCCAATCAATCTGACTTTTCGGAATTTTATTTCCTTAAATGGTGGTGGGTGACATAACGTCAAGTGACTTAAGCACTTAGCTTAACCATGGAACTGGTACAAAGTCAGGGTTGTTGATACGGAATTGAATTGTTGATGCAGTACTTGTTAACGGTACTGCCACTTGTTAATTACAGCATTTAATTTGATGCGATTTGGTTTCGGTTTTCCAACATTTATTATTAATCAGGTGGATGATGTATTTATATGTGTGTAGGCTCCACGAGGTAGTTAGTCAGGCACAACATGTGTAACCGAACGAGGCCGGTGTAGCTGATGGCAACAAAAAAAAAGCACCGCTTGGTCATATGAATACGGGCGTGCAGTTTCAATGAACATTGTGGTTGTTTCATTTTTTTGTTGATTTTGTTTTGTTTTGTTTTGTTCTGAGGCTGGGTTTATTTGACTGTCAGATGTTATATAAGGTTTAAATAAAGCTGTCATAGTACTTAATACCCAAAACACATATACTCGTACAGTCGAGGTGGCGAGGCAACGATGCAAGTATTCAGGAAACGATGATGTGTGGTGATGCAATTATCGCCAATTATGAATAAGAATTTCAACTCAAGCAGGATCGGAAGCCATTTTAGGCGAGTGATTTACTAGAAATAATAAAGTGCTCGTAATGTCTAGGTTGGGTTAAGTGAGTATTGAATTAGCATATTCTGAACGTGTGCTTTACTTTACGCACTTGAAAAACTAGGTGCTGGTTGAAATTGTGTCAACGACACTGCCGCAACTAAATTATAATGTTATTCGATCAGTGAACTGAATGAGAGTGTTGTAACGACCTACTGACCAAATGTTCCTACCTCGATTAATGAACTAAACGAATTTGTTCACAATCCACCAGCAGTTCATTTTATTTCGCGGTGGTGACAGTTACTTTCTTACCTCACATCGAGGTCACCAATTGTGGTAATGCACAAATAAAAGTTCAGTTTAAAGTTAAAATATTAATTCCTTTCACTACATTTACATTTATAGCTAGGCAATACTTAGAATAATTGAATTTACCTAGGTTAGGTATAATAGACTAAGAGCTAGCAACGTTTTTTCTCAAGTCATTTTAGCAAGGCTGTAACTTTGTGAGCTTAGTTCGGGGTGACTACTGAACACGTAAATATATTCTGGCAGCACTGCTCTTCTCTATAACGAAAGATTTGTTAGATCTCTATTTGCAGACTCTTTAACGTCATTTTCACATTCTCCTTATGCGGCGGGCTCATGGGCCGCTTACGCAGCGTTTGCATGATGCAAATTGGAAATAGAAACCGCTTTATTGAAAATATTTCTAGCAATTCCTGAACCATGAACAAATGCTGCGCCTCACCGAGATGTCAACAAATCTGAATTAAATTAACTATAAAGCAAGTCACGCAGTCAGGTGGTGATCAAGAGCATTCAATAGCAAAGGAATGGTAAACATTTGGTGTGGAAGTCATTTAACACACATTGAAGTGGCAAACAACGTATGGTGCCACTGATTCATTCGTTCTAAAAATGTCGTCCTATGTTGAATTCCTGGGTGTCTCGCACATTTTTAGTTTCCGCTACGCAGTTGCAATGCTAAAATTCACGTTACCAGACCACCAGCATCTACAATATGAAATGCCTCTACAAGGGATATATGCCTCTACAAATTCACATCGTTAGCCCCCCTTGCCGCTTGAAAATTAAACTTGAGATAAGTGCCTCCAGACTTCCATAACGCCACCTGCAAAATGCAACGTCGCCCCCCACTCCGGTTTGATGCGAACGTCTACTTTTGTTTAGATATGTTTTAGCGATTCCACCTGCAACTTGTTCACCACGCCACTGACATACCACTTCATTGCGCGCCTTGCTTAAGAAAGAAATATGTGAGGTTACAGATTTGAGGTTAACTGAGTTCTTTCCCCAGTCAACTAAAATACAAACATTAGAAATCTAGTAGAAGTCAAGTGTCATTATTTTGCCTTCCAGGGTTTAGGTTATTGTTTGGAAGTATTGAAATTAAATTGATCACCGTTCCCGAGTACATAATGTAGGCACGAATTGCTTGTCTATTTTACTTTGTAACACAAACTAGAAAATGGCCGCGTTCCATTGACCGCTAAATGACTAGCACGCATGCCAAACTCCATATAAAAAAAAACTGACATTTCGTCATTTGCGCTAGAGCTCTAGCACATATTGTGAAATGTCAGTATTTTTTATATGGAGTTTGGCATGCCGCTAGTCATCTAGCTGTCAATGAAACGCGGGCAATGTAAATTCATTCTGTTTCCAAAAAAATGTTCTCTTAAGAGTCTATGAAGGTTTTTAATAGTAGCTTTTCCTTCCCTCTTATTTAAGTTCTGTGATATTTTTGTTATAAAAAATTTATAATTTTCCAGTAGTAAGGTAGTTTTACCATATCTCTGTAAATTGTGCAATAGTGCCTATGTGATGAACAATGTATCTTTCTGCTACAATAAAATGTTATGTTATGTTATGATAGTTCTCTTAAGAAATTACCTGCATAAGCATAAGGCTCTTATGTAAATGTTGAATGTGCTTTCACTCCGAAAATTGTGTTGCACCTTGGTATTGCGGAAGGTATTGGAACAACCAGGATCACATTATCTGATGTAGATGTATTATTTGTTCGGTAACTATGGATACTATGTGAAATTTCAGCCCAATAAGCGACCGTGAATTACCAGCTTGTACTTATATTCGATTGCAGATAGAATGCCAAAGTATGGCTCTTGTAGTCCGTAAGAGCTAGTAGTATATGTTTGAATTGTCCATTGAAATAGCAATGTAAAGCTGTCAACATTTACGATACTGAAGCTATCACCGGTACTAAAGTTAGTGTTCTAGTTAGTTACATTCCTTTTCAAGCTTTCTGGTTCAGAACGATTAATTTGAAGGAAAATATTATGTTAACCTTAACCTCCTACGTTATTTAGTAAAATTGAAAATAGAATCGGAGAAAAGAAACATCCCTGGAGAATATCAAAAGGGTTAAAACATTTTCGTCTGAAAATTATTTTCATCTTCGAATTTGTTCATATTCATCTGTTAGTTTTTGTCAGCTGTTTTAAAATATTCGTCTGTAAAACTTGAAATTTCGTCTGAAAATCTGAATAAATCGTCACCGCAACGCCGATTCACCAAAATTCATATAAAAATATTCCCTTTTTTAGACGATTTTTATATTTTTCAGACGATTACTATATGTTTTGAGACGTTTTAAAAATTGTTTTAAACGTTTCCAATATCTGATTTTCTGATGATTTCTATGTATTTTTAGACGATATCTATTAAATTTCAAACGTTTTTTCGATTTTTGCCGACGTTTCCTATTTTTTTTTTCTGAAAAATACTATTTATTTGTGGACGAAAAAATTGTAGCTATATCAAAAGTAGATCCATATTATTACTTACCGATGTGACGGGTTACAGGTTTAACCTCTGAAAATTATTATATATCACTTTAAGCTTTTTCCGCACTGTCTTTTAGGAATGGTGTAGACAAATCAGAATATAGGTTAAGGGTTCTTACGACCACAATTTTTCTCTGTGAAGTAGAGCTTCATTATGAACTCCTTTGTGGAGTAGGAAGTCTTTCGAATATATACTTCCATCATACCAACTCTTTAGGTAGACCGTTCTTCTTCGCAGACTCTGTGCCAGCAAAGGGTAAAGGAAGAATAATTTTCGCAGTTATTCGGGGCAACAATCGACGGATTTGAACGGTGAAAATTGTTCTGTAATTTATTACTAAGTCACTGTGACAGGCAATAACACATTTCGCAAGAAAATAAAATAGAAAAATTGTCAAATATAAAGTACCAAAAATATTACGCATACGCCCCGTAGCCCACTTTTGTAGATTAGGTATGTATGGTCACAAAAATCTTTATTTACGTATATCACATCCTTCCAATCTTAACAAATGAGTTGTTAAAAATAATAACAATTACCTTGAGCATCTTTTAAATAGTAACGAGATGTTTAAAAAGAAATTCACTTCCGACTAGTCTAGTTTTTTGAGCTAAGTATATGGCACTCCGCTCCGACTCCCCATTTTCTATGTTTTATCTGGAGTCTTTTGCGATCAAGCATACACCTTTCTACAGAGATTGTCCACTGAATTCCCAAAATCTAATACCCCTCATCTCAAAAGGCAATTTTAATAACGAATTCTTTTTATTTTATCTTTTCAGTTCACAATAAAAATCATGTATACGCCGTTCGACGCAGTTCTTTTCCTCACGGTGGATACCTCAAAGTAGCACCGGCACATTTTGAACATTTAACTCAATTGAACATCTTCCCAATGTACAAGGCTCACTATAATAAGAAGAAACACCATGACGGTGATAGACACAAACGGTCGGCATACAGTTCCTATGCTGGTCTACCATATTGCTGTTATAATAAATGCGACGAGGATTTCTTTTGTAGATAATTCTCATCTTGTTAAAAAAATAGCTTAAGGTAGATTAATTCCAAACATTCAGTATTAAAAAAACAATTTAAAGAGTACCTAGTTATTAATAAATAAGTTATTATAGAACTTTTTTTTTTATCATTTTAGTCGAATATACTTCCATTTCATTTTGTAATTTGTTGTGATAGCAATCAAAGTACTTAACTAACACTAATTTATTAAATGCAATCCATCGAATATAGTTTAACTTAACTAAAAGTATTTATAAAATAAATTAGTTACAATTATTTAAAAACAAAACACATATGTTTGAAGTTTATTAAGTTTTAGCTCAATAAAATACTTTGTGTTTGCAATGAGAAATATATACATAGTAATCTTGTAAAACTACTATAGTAAAGTTTAGTTAAATTTAATTATTTCATATGTACTTACATGACATTATGTTAAGGTGGTCAATTTTATAAAAAGCGTTTTAAAGAAAAAAGATAATTGGGCGTTTTTTTTTCATAATTTTTGAAAATGTGTTGAAATTTTGCGTAATGGTTCGTGAATGGGCTTCCACGAAAGTGTGATCTCGAACCTATGGAATATTTTGTATTAAGATCTACCGGTTAGGCCAGACCAAAAACTGGAAATACAGTCTGACGGGACATGCACAAATTCTGAACAAATACACGGGCAATAATGTATGCACGGACTATACTACTCCCCGGCTAGATTTCACAAGACCATTTACCATGTGATTGCCCAGCAGGAACGAATGGTATGGAGATCAACCAACATCCATTGGATCAACCATACCTAAAGGGTTTTCCAATAAGAGGTGTTATTTTAGTATTCAAAGAAAAATGTCATTTTTTGAGATAAATGATCGGATGTTTATTTCATAATAAAGAGGAAGGTATGCTGTTAATAATGAAAAACAACATCAGACAAATCTCCACCACGAGCACGCTTACAGGACCATATCCTTTTCATGAAATTTTCCATAACCAAATCGCAAAGTGGCTGCCCTATGTCCTCGATAGCCTCACGAATTTTATCTTTGAGGTCTTGAATCGACGCTGGGCTGTTGGCGACGTTGTTGATGATCAGCCGGCTTGAGTTCTTGTGTTAACTGAACTTTATAAGCCTTAAGACCCAAGTCTTTATGCAAAATACGGTGTAATGACGTTTATGGAATGCCCGATTCCAAAGAACGACGAGGAATGGACAAACCTGGGTTTTCTTTAACACTTTGAGCTACAGCAGCAATATTCTCAGTTGTTCTTGAGCCACGTGCCCGGGTTTTATTCTTCACATCACTAACTTGTCCCAACAGCTCGAATTTTTCCACCAATTTCTGTATTGTGGTCCGACAAGGTGCTTCACGACGACCAAAAAATGCTTTAGTTTTGCGAACTGTGACTGCAAGATTTTCTCCATTTTTGTGGATTTTAATAATTTCAATGCATTGTTGAAGCGTGCATCGTTCCATTTTTAGTAATGGCGTAGTTTCTACTTGTCAAATGTCAAAGAATAAAAGCTTCAAAAGTGTCAGCTACCGAAATAGCGGGCCATTCACAGTAACACCTCTCGCTCTCATTAGAAAACCCTTTATATACACGGATGGAACAGAGATGGAAATTGGTGTTGGCGCGGGTTTTTACTCGGAACGTCTCGGACTGGATCAGGCTTTCAATCAGGCTTTCTGATTACAGCAGCGTATTCCAAGCGGATGTACTGGCAGTGACAACAGCTGCTAAATAGGTTGCAATGATAGCTATTCCTCATGCAGATATTAGGTACCTTTTTCATTAACAGGGGCAATAAAAGCAATCTCTGCCGTTGGGTTAAAATCAAAGCTTGTAAGTCGCTGTTGCGAAGAGCGACCTCCCGGTCAAAGAGGTGTGTCTGGAAATGAAAAAGCTGATGAGCTGGCAAGAAAATAGTCCTCTTTTGAACGAAACCAGGCCGACACCACAGCAATGATTCCTATCTGTAATCTCAGACAAACGATTGGGAACAGAATACTAATGGTGAGGATGACAAATGAAAGATGGAGCAAGCTTGACTCCTTTGGCCAATCTACAATAAACAGAAAACTGAAAAGATCTTACAATTGAACAGGAAATCATTGTCCTCGATCGTGGGTATTATCACCGGACACAACATGTTAAAATACCATACCAGGAAGATGGAAATCAGTACGGATGACCTGTGCAGAGGATGCGGTGATGAAGAGGTGCATGAGGACACCCAACATTTTCTTTGTCACTGCCCAGCGCTTTGACACATAAGAAATAAAATTGTTGGTAGTTTCTTCTTCGAGGATTTATAAGAACTTTCAGACAGGTCCAATAAGGACCTACTTAAATTAGTAAATAAAACGGGTTGGTTTAACAATCCGTAAAGGTTTTTTTTATAGGTATCCAGTTTGTGGGGTCATACACTTCTAAAGCATCACAACGGATCTACATTGAACTAAGTGTGGCACGTACAGGTGCCACAGTATATTTTTGAAAGTAAAAATTCGCCGAGTTATTGTCCAGCTATTCGATAGAGTGATCAAAAATGTTACTTCATTCGCGGCTTCAGTGTCATTCATAATCAATATGCCATCTGTCATCATGTTTCTGCACTAATGGTGGAAAATTTTCTTTTCAGTAAAGCCGTTGAGTTAATTTTTAAATTTTGATTTGTTTATGCTCGGCTTCGTATCCGTTACAGGAGTACCTTTGCTACGCGTTGGATAGGATGAAAGAAAATGTTCCCCAAGCAAACTGAATACCCCTTTTTCGAGTTCGAAATCAATCGGATGAAAAATAAGAATTTTTCAATACAAACATTGACTCTCCTTTTCCCCCGTTTGGAGTTCGAATTTTTACAAATCGCTCCTAAGTGCTCACATTTGCCATAAAAATAAGTTTGTTTCAAAATATCAGTTTACTAGCTCTAACTATTTGGACTGAGCGTTGATCACCAATCAGTTAGGGTACATTTTTTTATAGATAAGATATAGACATTTTCCTTCTGATACAATTGGTCAAAAAATAGGTAAAACAGTTTTTTATCTGCGCAGTAATAAATCGCATTTTTGAAAATTGTCGAAAAAACTCAATGGCGGTATATTAGAACAAAACCTAAGTTAACTTTCAGTATCTTCCTGTCGTTTTAATACATAAAAAAGGGAGAATAATCTGCTAAAAAGTAAGGATAATGGAATAATTTCAATACTGCTAAATAAAAAATCTATTTTTAATACGAAACTAACCTGAAATTATCACATATTGATTCCAACACTGACTGGGTGTTGTATGAAGAGGGTAGTCGCGCAATGGCATCAACTTGACGTTGCCCAGTCTTTGGAATTGTCTCACATTATATCAATTGTGCTTATTTGACCACCCTGTGCACAAACCACAGACCGCCAACTCCGCCCACAAACGGGACTTTGGAAATAAATTGCAACAACTTAATTGGACAAGGGTACGATGGTGCTTCCGCTATGAGGGATAGTTTTAAAGGTGTTGTACGGGAATTTTACCCAGAAGCATTGTACATTCATTGCAGTGCACATTCATTAAACCTCGCTTTAGGACATTCTTGTCAAATTCAGCCTATACGTAATATGATTGGCATTGTAAAATCGGTTGGAAATTTTTTGAAACTATCCGCAAAACGAACACACTTGTTGCAGGAAAACATTAAAAAAAATTATCCGGAAACTAAATGGAAGAATTTAACGGCTATGTGTGAAACGGGTGCCTATTGTTTTGTTTTTTTTACTTCGCATTTTGTTGTTTCGCTTTTCTTACAATTATTTCTGTTTACTTCGTAATACCGTAGTTTGTTTTTGTTTTACTTCGTTTTTCAATCACTTCGCCCTACAATAATTTCGCATTTCTTTCTTTCTCTTTTTACTCGTTTTGCATTTTCGTTAAAAGTGCATTGAGTTATTTAGGTCAATGTTATCTCGCTAAAGGTTTATTTCGCATTTTATTTTTTTTAGAATCTATTGTTTTGGCGTGTGGTTTTCTTTTCGAAATTCGTTTTCGTAGTTTTTGGCGGTAAAATTAGGAAACACCATAATATAAACTTTGCATACACCCAACCTTGCACCTACTCCAAATCCTACAGTGACCACAGGCAGGGGGGCAGCATGGTCCCCCATACGTATCTTACTGTTTACGCGTGAATTTGAACGCCCTTGGGCATTTTACATAAAAAAAACCAAACAAATGATGGCAAATAATTATTGAAATCGAAATAAACAAAAACCGAAATAATCGAAAAACTAAACAATAAAAGGCGAAATGAGCTTAAAACGAACTAAGTATAAGACTAAATTATTTTTTTTCGAAACAAATATAAACCAAATAATTAAAAAACATATTAATAAAAATGCTGAAACAACAAAATGCGAAACGACTAAAACGAAACAACACAAAAACGAGATAAAAATGACGAAACAAACCATACCCGTGTGAAACTCGATGGGTTCAAAATCATGACGGCTTATTAAGGTTCAAAGAAATTTTTAAAGGCATAGTGAATACCTTGGATGTGTTGAGTATTGATAAGGATTCTGAGACCTCATCTAAAGCTTCCTGTTTTTTAAAATCAGTTTTGGCCAGTGATTTTTTGATAAGCTTGTGCTGCTTAAATGTTTTGTTTTCGTACACACTACCATTGTGTAAAATTTTGCAATCCGCTTCTTGTGACCTAGTGTCAGCTCTGGACCACGTAAAGCTTGTTTTAAATACGTTTCAAAAAATTCGAAAAGATGTTAGTTCAGAATTTAAAGATATTTTTGAGACTGCACAAGGCCTTTTAAGTATTGTGGATGAAACGGAAACCTTGAAAATTCCACGAACAGTATCGAAGCAGCAGCATAGGGCCAATGTAAACGCGTCTGATCCTGAAAACTTTTATAGGATAGTTATTATGATTCCCCTTTTGGACGACTTCATAACTCAGCTCCAAACGAGTTCGAGGACCATAAGAGCGTTCTATCATCGTTATATATTTTGATCCCTTCAATTCTTGGAAAAAGCGAAACAAAATTTAACGAAGAAAATTTTTCAATTTTATAAAAGGCTGAGTTTCTACTGTGGAAGACAAAATGTCATGAACATGAACAACCCGAGGCACTGCGTTCGCAGAACGCCATAACAGCTTTAGGAGACTGCAGTAAGATTTTTTTTCCCAACATACATCGACTTTTAAAAATGTTGGCAACCTTACCAACTTTTTTATTAAACTACCGGTGAAAATCGAATTACTGGTTTAGCCTAAATGTCAATTCATCGGGAGATAGAAATAAATACTGACGAAGTAATTGATGTATTTGCAGCAAAGAAGGCCAGGCGATTAAATTTAGTTTTATAAAATAATACTTTAGTTTGTTTTGTTGAATATAGCTACTTTTTTTTAACTATTCCTACCTACTTTTGTTATAAATACTAGTTAAAAAAAAATGAAATTTGAAATTTAAGATTATTTTATTTTCCTCAATCGCTTCCAACCTTTAAAATAAAAAGTTATTTTTTAAAGATCATATCCCCCCCGAAATATTTGTCTGGCTACGGCCTTGATTGTGTTTGGCCCACGTTAAGTGAGTGGTAGAAATAATTTAAATTTACAAACTTTATTTTAATCACAATTATTTTCAGATTTAAAATGTATATATTTTAGACTATCGAAGGTGGCTTAAGGCAATTTGGAGATAAAGATTTGTCTTCCCTTTGTCTAATATCATTAAATACACACATATTCTTTAACACTACACAGTCCTCCGCAAAATTATAGAAAATAAAAATGTATCATTTCGACGACAAACGGCGTCACAAAACGTCTCACGCAATACAGACGATCGTTGTCGAAAAATACATTTTGACATTTCAGACGAAATTTGTTGATCGCTCCCGCGAGAAAAGTCGTTTATTTTTTGTCGCCAATACACGTGTTTTTTTTTAGAGTCGTGGACGACAACGACAATTATATCGTAAATAATAGACGTGGACTTCATTTTGGAGCATGTAGTTGTGAAAATAAGAAAAACATTAAATTCTGTGCTAGGAATGAATGAATCAAATATTGTTAAGTGCGAGTGTATGTGTACACATTTTTTTCGACATAACAACATTTGAAATCAGCTTGTTAGCAGTGCCTTTCTTTTGCTTTCAGCTGGCGCTCTATTATGTATATTTAGTCCGTGTTCCTGTTGTAGCCACCGGGAACTGTCACCATTCGGCGGACGAAGACAATGGGCCTTACCAATAAACAATCACTAAACTCGAGTTTTACTAATTTCGAAACTAACTTTAGTCTCGACTTTTAATTTTGCCCTACCAATAACCAATTTAATCGAAGGGTTTACTAAACACGACTTTAGTACAAATTCTAGTACAATTGATGTCAAATCTTGTACGAATTTGGCAAAATTTTCAGATTTATTCGAGCTAAATCAGCTTTTCATTTTTTTTTTTTTGCTGAAATGCAATTATTTCACACAATTTCTTGTTAGGTATAAGGAGTCAGGACGCAAATATAAATACATCATCGGAAATAAATTGAGCAGAGATTTCTGGTCGCATAATGAAATGTAAAAAACACATTTTTGGCTTGGGTAAACATTTTCACATAATTTAATGTATCCTATCAGGCCAAAATGATGAAAAATGTTCCGATGGTACCTAATCATAATCACAGTCACCTTACAGAACAGATCGAACGAAATAAAAGAAACTATTAGGCTTGCTTGACAAATATTTGTCAATTTATTTAAGGAAAATAAAAATTCACTATTTCCCAGGCCACTGCTAAATTTATTTTATATAAAACAATCACATCAAATTAAATCATAATTTTATTAAAGAATTTTAAATGAAAAATAAAAATTATTCGGCTGGAAAACTGACATTCCACCTTTGAATGACACTACTACGATGACACTTATACTTAAACTATGAGTTAGACACGACTTTCTCAGGATCGAAAGTTAGAGTCGACATTAGGGTTAACTGGAGGATAAAGTGGTTATTGGTACGCAATATTTTTTAGTTTCGACTTTTGCATTAAAGTCGAGACTAAATTTGATTGTTGGTAAGGCACAATAGAAATACAATATTCAGCTGTAATTGACTGGAAACGTACTACGGATGTATTCACTAAATCGAATCAACAGTGTCGCTAACATTTAGGATAGCAAAAAAATTAATGTCATTAGCTATGGTCACTTGTCAGCAACACTCGTCAGCGTGATGAAAAATAAATCGCGGCGAATTTCTTTCTTCTTATGTCGATTTCCATTGGGCTTTTACCGTTTTGCTTTCAGATCTCGGATTTTTCCTGCCCAATGGAACATGAAATGAAATTACTTTTTGTTTGCATTTATGTTGGTGTGTTATTTGACAGTCAGCTATTTTTTTTATTGCAATTTGTGTTTACAAATGTCTCTTGTTTTGGTATTGGTGAAGGTATGTGTGAATCTCGCCCTCGAATCGAGATTCGCAAAAGTGATCTGAATCTTTAAAAAAGTGTTTTTTTTTTTGCCCAATGGAAAATGAATTTGACAGACAGCTGATTTCTAGAGCAGAAAAACTGGTCTGAATCTGAAAAAAGTGTTTTTTCTTGCCCAATGGATCGACATTAATCAATTGGCATTATTCAAATTAAACTGTCATCAAACTTTTGAGATCAATTAAATCATTTCAAAATCGTGCTATTTAATGTTGAATTCGATTGGCAATCTGATATTTTTTAAGATTTCTCTAGATTTCGTCTGGCCAATCGAACAAAAAGAAGTATACTGCGCTGTTCTTTGTTGGTGTTGGTGGTGTGCCTGCCAAAAGTTGTTTACCTTTTTTGTTGTGAAGATTTTTTTTTCATCATAATGTAAGTGTATTGGTAAATCTCGAGCGTCTCTGAGAAAAAATCTAGATTCGCAAAAGTGCTCTCGACTCTGAAAAAGATTGCTTTTTTTTGTACCAAACGAACGAAAAAAGTGATCTCGGGAAAGAAAAAGTGTTTTTTTCTGGCGAATCGAAATTAACATAAAATGAAGACTAAATTGATTGCATACATTTTGGCTGTTGTACTTTAAAAACTATTGATTGGTTTGATTGCATACATTTTAGCATCTTCGTAAAAGTTTCAGTCATCAAAGTCGAATATAGAAAAAAATCTACGTATCTTTCTTGAAGCTAATGTCGTTTTCGGTTGGTCTTCCAGAACCGTCTGGAAGAACTCTCCGCGATTCTGAATTCGAATCCAGAAGCAAATTTCGCTTCTTTTCAGGAGAAGAACTGTCAGTTTAGTGCCAATGGAACGCTTACAGAAGCGTTCGGATTGCTTCCGTATTGCTTCCCGGCACATTTTTTTACGTCGATGAATTTTTGAAGGACGTTATTTTCAACGAACAGCTGTTTGTTTGTTTGTGACACTTATATCCACAGCGCACTCTATGTCAAAATGTAGCTTGGATTTTAGCTCATGTTTGGAGAGAAAAATCGAAGAGCAGCTAAAATTTAGTTTCGCTCGAGCAGCGTACTAAGCTTAACAAACACACACAACAGAAAAGAAACAACACTATATATCAAATTCAGCTTGAGAAATTGTTCCGACCTATTAATGGGCGCGCAAAATTTTGACAGATATTGAAGTATACAATCTGAAATGAAAATTTGATTTTTTAGCTGAAGCAGAGTGCGTAAAATGCACTTAACAAAGTGAAACAAAATTAATCGGTAATGAAAACTGGCTTCTTGCTTTGTTTTTTACTATTAGCATCCTCAACTGTATACAGTTTCACTTTTAGTCCTTTACTTTCTATATTAACCGTTTATTTGTTTGTACAGTTTTCGTTTGCTTATGTTAATTCGTTAAAGTCGTTGTATATCTACATGTGTATTAATCGCTAACACAAAGTCTTTTATTTACCCTACTAACTTAATGTAAACCAATTCTATATTTGTATAAACAAATAATTGAAGCTTACCATTCAATGGTAAAGTGAATATATCTTGCTATAGAGCATGGATGGTATAAAAAGAGAATCATACACAGCGACAGCGAATTTCTGTCTCTCATAAGTCATAACTTTGCCTTAATATTGGAATACTCTCAGAGTGAAATCTTCTTTTGCCGTTCTGTATGTTGCGTTGCGTTGCTTTTAAACGTTCGTGGTCGAATTTTGAAAATTGGGCGATGCTAATAATATTTAAAATAGATAAATAATGTATTTTGTAGCAGAGTTTGAACTTTGGATGGGTCTAGCAGGAATTTTTGTCAGAAGTCAAGTGCCCTGAACTAATGTATTTGCAATAAGAAAGGTGTGATCTAAATTTTAAAACAAATAAAACTTAAGTGCTTACATCATTTATTCCAAATTTACATTTTGTATATATATATAAATTGACTTGACCTCGAAAGAACTTAGCGACATCTAATTCTAAACCGTCTCGGATAAGGTAAGGTTAAGTAATTTCTTAAAAAATGAAAATTGTTCCTCACTTCTTTTTTTCTTGTATGCGCGGTGCCATGCCCCTTTTTCCAATCTCCAAGGGAACGCTTCCGGGCCAATAACTAAGATTGTAAGTTTCAACTCAATCGATTCGGCGGTTTTTGAGATACAAGATTTCGATTGTTTTTTTTTATATGGACGGTGCCACGTCCCTTTGTGCAATTTTGACCAAATAAAGCCTATATGGTACCCATTGTGAAGTCATACCTTTTCCAAAAAGACCATACCAATCGAGTTAGTAGTTCTTACGTGATAGTGGAACAAAAAAAAAGCTACAATTTTATTATAATGTATATCAGATTATAGTTTTTCCCATTGAACAAAAAACGCATTTTTAAAATGTATTTATTATTATGCTGTCATATATCACAATGCACTTAATTTGTAATTACAACACCTCCACGCTTACAGTTGTCTCATTTGATCTCACCAGTCATCTGCGCATTTGAAGGATATAGCCTTGCTTAAACCATCTTACAGTCTTAAGAAACATTAAAAAAAAGTTTCATTGAAATCTGTTCAGTAGTTTTCGAGCTTTGAGGTAACAAAGAAAATCGTACAGTTATATAATGTGTTTTTTTTTTTTTTGAAATACTTCTCCCGGGAAAGGCAAACCTATAACGCTTCATCAGCGCCCCGAGATGCTTGCAGATGTATGTTAGTTCTGCACTTAAATTGCTGCAAATTGTAGTCTTCTAGGAATATATCCCCAGGAAGCGAGTTCCAAAGTTTGCTTGTCCTGTAACAGAAGGAGTTTTGGAAAGATGATGTCCTCGCGGTTGTCAAGTGTACTGTATGGTCATGAGCATTAGCAGCCTGTCTTGTGGGGCGCCCAAAAGTTGCATTTCGAGGGATAATATCCTTGAGTTCCTCGGAACATCTACCATGGAAGTACCTATAGAACAAGCATAGGTCAGCGACTTGTCTTCTGTGCACCAACGGTTGCAGATTCGATGTGAGTGTAGGGTCTCCAATAAGTCGAACTGCTCGTCTCTGTATGCCGTCAAGTAGGTTAAGTGAATGTTTTGGGGCCGAGCTCCATATATGGGAGCAATATTCCAGGCCTGGTCTAACATGTGATTTGTAGAGAAGGAGAAGTTGCTTGGGGCTAAAGTACTTCTTTGCTCTAAATAGATAGCTCAACTTAGCGGACGCCGATTTTGCGATATAGGATATGTGGTCCTGCCATGTGATTCCTGAATTGACTGTGACTCCTAGAAGGTGCATTGAGTCCTTGGGATGGATTGGATGGTCATCCATTTGGATCTGAGGAACTGTTGATGCATTTTTCCTAGAAAATGTTGTGAGCTGTGTCTTCTTTGCATTAAATACAACCAAGTTGTCTTTTCCCCACTTCAGGATTTTGTCCAGATCACCATTTAGAGAACTAATTTGTTCACATCTCTGACTGTGTGATGTAGCCGGATTCACAGGCCCACTGTTCGAGATAGAGGATATAAGAGTGCTGTCATCAGCAAAGCTGTAGAATTATTATTTGTCGATCCAAGCAAATCGTTGATGTGGAGAAGAAATAGAGTTGGGAAAAGAATAGATCCTTGGGGCACACCTGCTTTTATAGCAAACGAATTAGATGATTCACCATCTATCACAACTTGGATCGATCTTCCCATATTTTAATATGGATATAGGTGTTAGTTAAAGTTTAGTAAAACTGAAGCATTTTATCAGGTCCGACAAGGTTATGTTCTTCAACGAATTTGAGTCCAATCCGAAAGTTGAATGCGTCCCAGTTGTGCACCTTTTTTTTAATTTGTGTGAGTAAAATACCATAATACTAAAATAACCATACATTTAGGACCAACTATATTCCACCTAATTATGATTTCCATTTGATTTATACAAACTTCTGTTCCACCCTTGGCGAAAAAATGGGTTGGTCGCTTTTATCGCACCTTATACCATTCTGCGATTCTTGATTTGAATAGAAAGTCCAAACTAGTTGCCATGCTCCCCTAGCCTGGGTTAAATATACCCACAAATTTGTGACTACTTGCTAATATAAAGACAAAACTCTTGTACACAAACGCACAATACAATCCCACAACAAAATCTTTCCTACGCCACAGCCCATCATTGTCGTCATACCAAAAATTTCAAATACCCAGCAATGAATGCGAAACCGGCTTTTATGTTTACATGCTGCCTGTCGATTTTTTTTCTATTTTCAAATATCAAAACAATTTAAATTGTATTAAAAGCCATTGGAGTTAACCTAAAGCTATCCCTATCTGTCTGGTGAAGGCATACGCCTCCACTGCACACAACACAAACAAAAGTCAAAATCAATGCTTGACACTAAATTTTATAAATAGACTTTTTAGCAAGAAGCTCTTCTAAAAAAAAATAAACAAAAATATTTAAATGAGAAAATGTACCGAAACCTGTTTATCTGAATTGTCATCTTGGTGTAATTCACTAGAAAGTGGTCCACTCTGCCGTAGCCGTTATGTGGTTTTTCCATGAGTAATGCGCGTTGCGCTTCCATTGTATTGCCGGGAGACCCCATCCCATCAATCCCATTATCCATAATCCGTCTCTTCATACACCCCCAAAGGCCCAGAGTTGTTCAAGCATGTCCATTTCTTGTAAACCGCTCTTGATTATATTTTGCCATGCGAACCAAAAGTGCTAGTATTAGTAGCATAAAGCATCTGCAAATACATAGATACTTTAACACATTGTAGTGTAGTTGTATAGACAGTGTTTGGGACTTGGGTCGATTGGGGAATGCAAATGAATTCAGTTCTGAGTTTTCCGGCAATTCGAACGGACGTTATAGCGGTCCTCTAAATATTTAATTCGAATTACGATAAAGTATCTTAAATCTCTGTTGAGTTCTTTGTTTACGTTTTTGTTGTTTTCTCAATAAAATAAAATATTTAACGACGCTGTGCAGTGTGCAATTTCAGAAAAAAAAAAAAAGAACAAGTAAAATTATCGCCATTTTTAAGAAGAACGATTCTGCGAATTACGAGTTCAAAAAGTGCCATCGGTTTTATTTTAATTAATTATCCTCTTTTGTGCCGGTACTTTAAACAATGACTGACAATCACGTAGCAGTGGAGATGGATAATTTGCCAAACGGACAATCAAATCGGGTAAGACTTAATTTTTATGTAACGATACCGCACTATGACACACATTCTTAGTCATCCGGTTTTGGTCCATGTTTGATTCAAGACAGTATAAAGAAAGACCATTGAACTTGTGTGAATTCCCCCCCAAATAGATGAGGTAAACAGAAAACCTGTTATAGTTTGTCGAAATTAACATCAGAATGCGAAATAGTTAATCGACAGTGGAGTGTATAGCTACTTTCTTATAGGGTGAAGTTTTCAGATAATAATTTTCAAAGGACTGTTCTAAGTTCTAAAACAAGGAATTCGAAGAATTGCAATTAAATTGTAATTACAAGATAATTGCAGCAGATTTTGCAAATAATTGCCGATAGTGCACTAGAATTGGAAAGTAAAACACGACAGATACATTTTTATGCCGTGACAAACGCTCCTTTTGTTTGCAATTCAAATGGCTATCGAGTTTAGCATTTAATTCGCATGGCATTCGCAGCATCTATCTACATTATGAAATGGAATGGATTAAGATGCATTTATTATACACGCGTGTTTGCTCACCGATTGTATACAAATTCTATCTATTTCGATGACGACTGATGGGACTGCTGATTTTGATTATTAAACTAAGCAAGCATTATCGTCGATCCGATCGTCGGTCGTGATTATGTTTGTATAAATGTATCTATACCTATTAGCATTTTAGATTCCATGACTTCCTTTCGTGAATTCCTGTAACATGAAGTGTTATGACCCCCAACAACTGAATCTAAGTTTTAATGCAAAATGCTTGCAATGACTATATTAGGAATTTTGAAGAATAAATACATCGCCTTGGTAAAAAATATATTCGTACTTGCAGTAATTGTTGTTCGCGGTGTGGTTCTATAATTCCAGCTTGAACCTTATCTTAGGCTTCGCTACAGTACGGGGTGAGCCTTATCAGTGAGTTAAAATTGCTTGAAATGGTCACTTATATTAATGTGCTGACGTGCAGAACCACAATTAATTTTATTGCACACCACAAATACAACTTAATTGCGATAGCATGTTGACTAAGAAGTTAAAATTATTCTAAGGCTAGGGTAGAGATAGTCAAATCGTGTTCCCCTCTTAGGAAAGAAAGTCTATATGGCAAAATGTTAGTCTTGTAGTTTTAAAACCTTTACTTTACAGCTTGATCCTAACATAAAGGCCTATTGAACTTGTGTTTTTAACCTGTCAAACTTAGCCCGCCTTCAAAGCCCTGGAATATTTTGTTCCATTTTTACAAGAAGGACCCTTATTTCGTAGCACAAAGCATATAGCCAGATTGTTACAAAGTGAACAAGTGAATTTTGATGACGTTTACACAATCTTATGAACGGTTCAACGTTTATTTGAACCACTTAAGATCATCATCATTTTCAATATTCCATCCATTACAAGAGTCGCCGTTGTATGATGCACAAGTGAAAACCTTCATAACTCCTGATGACCATTCCGATACCGACTCCAAGCTACCAGTGGCAATCGTGACTTTGTCGAACTTGATCCATCCGTCTAAGCCTGATCCTACCGAGAGAAGGCCTTTCACTTTATATCGCAGTCCATTTTCTTATGACAAAAATCACAAAAGTCTTCATCAGATCTGTGTGCGAGAGATCATAGAATTTTGTATGATTGGGTCTTCGAGGAAGAGGAAGCTAATGTCTTTTCCAAGAACATTAAAAGGTACACTTTCTCTCAATGTGAATTCCCAAAAAAAGCGCCCCATTTGGGGTAGTTTGAATCCACAAGTGATTCATGAAATGCTATCACATTCATCAAAAGTGACTGTGTGGTGTGAATTTTTGGCTGGTGGCGTGGTCGGACATAATTCTTTATAAAAAAAGATTAAAGACGCGAGAAGAAGGAGGAGGTTAACTTGAGAAACATATGGTTTTAATAGGAAGACGCAAAATAGGAAGATACTGGTCGTGAAAAAAATACTTTGTTGCTTAGACTTCAACGGTTGCTAAATGCAAGATTTAACGACTTCAATTGGTGTAGGTAAAATACTTAATCAGGCGATTAACGCCTAGTGACTTCTTATTCGGGATCAACCATGACCTGCAGAATATATGCATATTAAGTTAGGTGAAATCACTCTCTAATTCTGCAGGCTACCTAAGTTGGGGTCTTGCACTGCTCCGTTTTTCTTAATGGGTCAATTGGAATGACGCGTGGTTGCGCTTACGATCCACGTGACCCAGCCTTAGCCATCTTAGTCATTGTATTTCAAACTATTTGACCACCACTCTATAGTCATATAGCCTTTGAGACAGTTATAATCCAAACTTGACACCTAGAAGAGTTTGACAGCAACATTGGGTTCTTACTTGCTTAATTAGATGGCGCTACAGTCTTGGTGGACCTGGGCCTCAACCACTACTCTTCAGTTATAGTTCGATTTTTAGCTTACTGCCTCCAGTTGCGCCCTCCAAGTTGGTAGATGTCCCTTTTCACTTGGGTGCCTACTACGGCAAGGTCTTCCTCTACATCGCCACTCTTGGCTGGAGTCAAAATCCTTTGGGTTGGAGCGCTAATGTACATTCGCTCCATGATACAAATACTACAGATAGCGCAATGGTGATGTTCAGTTTCTTTCGTTCTGCGCACCTACGTCATTTGAGCGCAGAATGCATTTTGACAGGTAGAGATAATGCTGATAGTATTAGGAAGTGAAGTTTTGTTTTCATTTGTTTTGTGTTAATTATGAATGGATTTGCAGAAAATGCTTAATTTGTTTTATTCGTAATCATGCGATAAATATTTTGTTAAAGTTTTGTTATGATTCAAGAAGTGTATCAGCCTTATTATGAAAACGAAACAACATGATATTTTCTTCATTTTATATGCAGATTACAAACTCAAAACTCTTGCAGTTTTTGGGTTTAATGGGAGTTCGAGAATGAGTGCAGTTTTGGTTTTAGTACAGCACAGTTTTTTGCTTTGAGAAGCTATGAAAGCTGGTGTCCAATGGTTTTTTTTCTGCACTGGTATCACACTTACTCACACAGCACAAACAACCATTTCAATTAATGTTTATATTTAATTATTTTTTTAATATTATTGGAGCAATTAAAGCAAGCGACTATTAAAATCAACCCAAACCGAACGAACTACACAAATTCTACGCCCAAATTACGTCACGTTCAAAATGGAGAACATGCGCAATGCGTAATCTATAGTAATTGAATCATGCATTCGCTCTACATATTGCTGACGACAGATTCGCACGTCACTGACCAGCTCGATGTCGTCGTACAGCTCGTAGAGTTCGCTGTTAAATCTCTTCTTCTAAATCCCGTCAACGCAAATGGTATCGAAAATCAATTTAATAATTTTTCGTCCAAAACGACCGAAGCTATGATCATCCGTCTTAGCCATTGTCCACGCTTCTGTGCCATATTGCAGTAATGCGATGATAAGGTTCTCATACTTATAGTTTCCTTATTGTTTCTTCACAAGGCCTTATTACTGTTGCCTTTTTATGCCATGGCTGTCAAGAGTTATTTTTCGACAGAGCCGAGGTAGATAATGTTCCTATAACTAGCCCGAAGTTAAAGCTGTCTATTATGATGTTATACCCGATTCGTCGATGTTATATGTCCCATTCCCATTTTTTGCCGCTTCTGTCCCAACATAGTACGGCTGACAGCATCTCTTATGCGATGTTAAGGAGACTAATGCCTCTATAGTTGGCAGAGTTTATAGCGTTTCTTTCTTGTGGAACGGATGCTCTCCAAATCGTTTCCCGTAATAGTTCGGACGATAGGCCATCTGGTTCAGATGTCTTGTTGTTTGTTGAATTGACTTTCATTGTCCAAATTAAATGGTTCGTTCTGTCTGACGGGGAAATTTTCATCGTTTTCGTCGTTTAACAGTCTGCAGAAGTGGTCTTTCCATATCCTTAACACTGAGTGCAACTCAACTACAAGGTTTTCTTGCACATCTCAACATGTCTCTGTTTGGGCCTTGTATTATTATTAACGCGTCATTTTTACCTTTTGGTAAAACTTCCGAACATTGCTCCAGAAGTAGGATTTTTCTATTTCCTCGATTGCGAAATTTTCATTTCTGTATCTCTAGATTGCAAGAATATCTATACCCTCGTGCCTTTGCTGGATATTGAACGAACGTTTATCAAGGTCGAACCAAAGGCAATTATCTATGCACTGACGGGCCTTTCGAATTGAGATATCAATTTGTTGTTTTAGTAAAACAGTTGCTTACCAACAGGTTCGAAGATTCGTCAATTGGAGTACATCACAACGTGGTGTGATCTCGCCTCTTCTTTGGAACTTTCTTTGTGATGGATGAGCTACTTTTCATCATCATCATCATCATTTCCAATGGTCCGCTTGTCCATTAAGTGGGTCGCGGGTGTAGGTTGCTCAAGTGAACCCTCCATAGCTCTCGATCCTCCGCCATTGACTCTAAATCATCAAGGGCAATCCCCACTACTTTTAATACTGGAAATTGAATGGATAAATAAATGAAGCATGTGGATCTGCACAAAAAAACCTTGGATGCCAATTTTAATTTCACCATCCACATATACATATTGGCTCTATGTATCCCTATCCGTCATCATGTCTGTATTTACGTGTTCATCTTGTAGACTGCGGCACTGCGTCTTCATTCCTCTTCTTCTTTATGGACATTTTTTTTGTCGAGTTAGGAAACACTTCACTGGAGCCCTTAGACGCACCTGGTCCATTGTACTACCAGGAAGCAAATCCAGTATTACCCATTTTACTTGAATTTCTTCGACTTTCGAAGAAAGTCGAGAATGCACTTCAGCGATGAGGAGCATACAATATCAGCATTCACCAGATCAGCGCCAAAAATCTGCCACCTGATCCGAGCAAAGGCAGGACAATAACAAAAGAAATATTCTGAAGTATTGTCGCCCTCTCCACAAGCGTTGCAGACAGTGGTATCACTTAAGCCTAGCACACTAAGATGCTTAGCAAAAGCGAAGTGCCCCGTAGGAACACCAATAAGTTTTCTGCAGTCATTTCTACTGAGAACGCAGGAATGCCGCAGACTTCCTACTGACTTTCGGGAGCATGCAATTAGTCTGCCAGCTTCCTGTAGAGCCTTACCATACACAATTGCGTTCGTTTGAGACCCAATCGTCAATGGGTCGCCCGGACCGAGGACGCAGGAAGACCCAGCATAGGTGCTGGTCCCGTGAAATTATCCTCTGAGCCTTGCTTAGCAATCTCATCGGATATCTCATTTCCAGTAGTCCCAGTGTGACCTGGGACCCAGACAATAGTCAAAGAGTTCAGCCTTGCGACCGAGTTCAAAGAACTTTTTAAGAACGGATTACAAGGTTGAGCAAGGCTTTAAGCGAAGCTTGGCTGTCGCTACAGATGCAGATACTCCGACCGCGCCACCTATTCCTAACAATATATTTGTCAGCCATCAGGATAGCATATATCTCCGCTTGAAAAACAGAGGCATACTGGCCTAACGAGTAGTAAAGTTTAATGTTGTCGATTTCCACGAAGACACCAGCACCGGACCCTTGACTTGTTTTGGAGCCATCCGTGAAAATACGACTACATCCCAAACCAGGCTCAGACTCTGGCTGAAGCCAGTCCTGAACGCAAGGAAAGTCGACTCTAAATTTGCACAACAGCCGAAGTTCCGGTGTCATTGCATCAGACCGCATATCCATGGAACTAGGTTCGTAGGATAAGTGTCGTGCAAGGTCATCGAAACTCCAGTGTGGATTAAACCAAAAACCACGCCGCCGAAGACGGTATAGATTGCTTTGATAGTAACACCCATGATATAGTTATCAAGGGGAGGTAAATCAAGCAGAACATCTATAGCAGAGCCCGGCGTACTCGGGAAAGCACCCGTGCAGCCAAGACAAACAGTTCTTTGGAGTTTTGTGCAGAAGACAGTCAGATATTTTCGCGAAAGCCCTCTCCACCATACAACTTACCTATAGGCCAGAAAAGGCCTTATCATAGCCGTATAGATACAAAGAACCTTTTTGGGTGATAAACCCCACTGCCAGAAAACTGAGAGCGCCTTGGATGTCTTCGACTTGACATACTTTGCCCAAAGAAGTTTCTTATCCAGGATCGCTTCCAGATATTTCGCTTCATCGGAGATCTGGATAGTCACGCCTTTTAGCTTTGGCTGAGTCAGAACTGTCAAAACCCTCCAACTCGTAAAGAGAACAACCTCAGTTTTCAAAGGATTGACCGAACGCCCCTTCCTAAGTGCACTATTTATCGATCATATCTAGAGCCATCTGCACGTTGGCACAGACAGTCTCTAAACATGATCCGACAGAAAATATGACAACATCATTCGCGGATGCCTGAGCATAGACATTTGAATCGTTTAGGGTATCCAACAGAGAGCCAACTTCCATGTACCATAACAGGGGAGACAGAACACCACCTTGTGGGCAGCCTTTGTTTATCCCTGTCCTAACATGGCGTCCACAGTCCGCATCTACCACCAAAGTTCTATTCATCAGCATTACCCTGATCCACAATACCAATGTCTCATCTACCCCGTGTTGTCTAGCAGAGTTACACGTGCAGTCAAAAGTATAGCACTGTCGAAAGCGTCCTCTTTATGGACTTGGTGCGCGCCATATTTACTTATTTATTGTTATCTAAATTTACAGAATTGACAAACAGCTTTGGAAAGCATACAAAAATCCATAATCAAGAAATTGATCCTCCACCTGCTCCAAGTGGTGGTGATTCAAAACACTGACAGTGAAGTACAACCTGTAAAGCTGATCACTGTCTACAAAACTAACTCTTTAAAAACTGTTTAAAGCAATCAAAATTTCTGGATATTTTCAGAACAATGCTAATAAAATTGTCTTGTCAACTCAGTAATTTATTATGAGAAATAAGCTCTGACACAATAGCCGGCAGAATTAAATTTTGATGCTCCGCGATAATTTAATTTACATATTCTATTGTATACAGAATTCATTTTAAGTTTATCTTCATTATTTTCTTCTTAAGTTATGTAATCTGTGAAGCACATGTTGTTTTAGAAAATATATTTCTCCAAATATTTATTTTTTTCCTTAAAATTATTTTACTTGTAAATATTTACAAAATATTTATAGACCTTTAAGATAAATGTTAATGACTTTTACAAATGTGTGCTTATACCTACCTATACCATTCACAATTCGTAAATTAAAATATATGTATACAAATACAGTATACATACTAGTAGAAGGAAACAATAAGAAACGGCTCATGATGGAACGATTTGCGGAACCGAAAGAAACCCATTTCGTTCGAGGTCCTTCCCCTGGGTTTATGTGACAAATTGTCTACCATTTTATTGTAGAAAACTGGAAACCATAGTGCGGTGCCGAAGCGCATATCTATACTCGAATGCTAAAAAAAAAATCCCCAAGGTCATTTAGTTCTACATACATTGTACCTGTGCAACGAACGTTTAAATTCATTTCCCTAGATATAAATTTAATTTCTTTCTAAAGAATTAAATTATATTAGATAAGTATAGTTGAATTAGTCATGTACCTATCCATCAAGTTTTATATATTATTAAAAGCCAGACTAAATGTTTAATGCTTCTTTCTTTTCACTTTCAGTCAAGAGATGTATCGCCAACTAAATCGCCAGTGACTGGACCTCGTAAAAGAATCGACAGAGGAGGTAATTAATAAACAACTAACGTACTACAAATTATATAAATTTATTTAATGAGTGAATAATTGAACTGAAATGAAGCCGAATAGGGCGTGAAATTTATATTTGTACAGGCTCTGTAGAAAGTCACGCATCATTTTAAATAAATCGTAATACAAGTAAATCCATTGTGTACCTTAACTACACTTAAAATCTTCTCTCTGAGTATTAACAAAAAAATGTAATACTGGGCCTTATTACAAAAAAAAAATGTGCACGTAACTTTCTCGTTTATTGCGAATCTCGCAGAATCTCAGAGTCATTTCAGCAAATTTTACGTTTAAAATCATACCCACTCAAGGTGTATTTAAAACCGTAAATATACATATGTACTACATAAACATAAACCTACGTATTAACTAGAACACTTTATTACTTTCAAATTTCACCCCGAACTGACACTTGAAGGAGGCAAGTAGGCGATGAATTTCAAATTATATTGCTATGTACTGAAGTTTTGGACTTTACAAAAATATACCGTGTGTGAATACAGATCGGGATATGGGTAGTCATTTTTGAGAAATATTCATAAAACGGCAATATTCGAGTTTTCTGAGAAAAACTAAGTACGTGGTCATGTTTAGAATGCTTATGTTGTCTTAAATATGTATTTTAATCAAAATCGTTAGAGCGGTTTTTTGTAAAATTATGCTGACAAATTTTACAATTTGGATTCGAAAAGCACTGTTAGAAAACTGTTTAGCTGAAAACTGAGTACGACATATTCTTCAGGATATAAACATTACCTAGCAGATATATTTTCATTCAAATCGAAAATGGCGTTTTCGAGATATGAGCAGTTTTTAAAGTACCGGTTTTAGCGATTGGGAAGGACGCATTCATGGTTCAAAAAACACTGTTTTGCAACTGTTTAGCTCAAAACTGAGCCAGTTGTATTACTATGGATTTAAACATTACCTGAAAGTAACATTTTTATCAAAATCGAAAATGACGTTTTTGAGATATGAGCAGTTTTTTTTTAAATACTATTATAAGGGATTTGGGTGGATATCAAAGGACTCAGTCTTTTTAGGGAAAAACTGAGTTTGCTATTAAGTTAAGAATGACAAAAGTACCTTAAAACTTGTTTTTTTTTAAATTTTTTTTTAAAG
This sequence comes from Cheilosia soror, assembly GCA_949372485.1. Classification (NCBI taxonomy): domain Eukaryota; kingdom Metazoa; phylum Arthropoda; class Insecta; order Diptera; family Syrphidae; genus Cheilosia; species Cheilosia soror. Next base: position 37,907,278 of record OX443561.1, read on the forward strand.
TTTTCGAGAAAAAGCCAATTTTCAAAACTGCCGTTGCTGGACTTTTTAGCGAAAAACTGAGTATGCAGTCATGTTAAACATGCCTACACTAACTCAACGAACAATTTTGGTTCAAATCGTTAGAGCCGTTTTCGAAAAAATCTTAATTGTTTAATATTTCGTTAAATGTTTATAAACACTGTTTTGCAACTGTTTAGCTCAAAACTGAGCAAATAATATTACTATGGATTTAAGCATTACCTGAAAGTAAAATTTTTATCATAATCGAAAGTGGCGTTTTTGAGATATGCGCGGTTTTTTAAAGTACTATTATTAGGGATTTGGGTGGATATCAAAGGACTCAGTCTTTTTAGGGAAAAACTGAGTTTGCTATCAAGTTAAGAACGACAATAGTACCTTAAAAATAAGTTCTTTTTTAAATCGTCTTTACCGTTTTCGAGAAAAAGCCAATTTTCAAAACTGCCGTTGCTGGACTTTTTAGCGAAAAACTGGGTACGCAGTCACGTGAACCATGCTTACATTAACTCAACTATCAATTTTGGTTCAAATCGTTAGAGCCGTTTTCGAAAAAATCAAAATTTAGGCATATTTCGTCATATTTCGTAAAATTTTTATATGGGAGGTACGGTTAATATTAGGGCTAGAATAAAAAAAAAAAAAGTCCCGAGCGGGAAGCCTACAAACTCTAAATACGAAGTTTGAAGCAAATCCGTCCAAGCGTTTAGATTCCCCAGGGGTGGGATAGACAGACATATACGGACGGACAGAATTGCGAGACACACTTTTTTGAGGTCCCCTATCATCGTAATATCAGAATTGATCAAAATCTCGAGTTCGAAATTTTGTACGAAAACAATATCTTTCTACTAGGTACGTATACGAGAAAGTTAATATTTTCAACTCAATTATCTTAAAGGTCACAATAAATAATTTTATATAAAAATTGTCCCCATTATGAGTTAGAAGAAAGGTGTTTAGGTTTCCCACCAGTTCTCCCAATTATATGCTCTACCTGAAGATGGGAATTGCTCCCCTTTTCCTGGATACTCTAAAGCTTCATTTTGATTATGTAGTGCGAGTCATGCAGATGAAACAAGAAAGGATTCAAAGTCAGTGCTGCAGTACGGGGGAAAATGCGTTGAAGAATGGAACGCCCGATTGCGGTTTTGAACTAAAAGTCGCACCAAATGAGCATCCAATCGCACAATTATCACCGCCTATATTAAAGCAAATTGAATCATCAGTTATGAGACAAAATTAATTTTCTGGACAATATTTCAACGGATAAGCTGAGCATTCTGAACACTACCTTCCAAATAAGAGGGGAACTGTTTAATTTGAATTTTATATCACACTAGCTGAACCCCCGCCAGCTTTGCCAGGCCTTTTGTTGCATTTTTAATTTTTTTTTATTTTATTTTCTTTTATTTATTTTCGGGCGACAATGTTTTAATTTTTTTGTGTTGGAGGTGCCACGCCCCTTTATCCAACTTTGACAAATCTTCACAGAAGCACTCTAGGGCCAATACCTAAGATTATCTGTAAGTTTGATCTCAATCGCTTCTGTGGTTATCGAAATATACGATTTTGAATGTTTTTTTTTTAATGGGCGGTGCCACGCCCCTTTATCCGATTTTGACCTATCTTCACAGGAACACTCCACGACCAATACCTTTGATTATCTGTAAGTTTGATCTCAATCGATTCTGTGGTTTTTGAAATATACGATTTTGAATGTTTTTTTTTTAATGGGCGGTGCCACGCCCATTTGTCCGATTTTGAATTTGTTTAGCCTATTATCCAATCATCGTAATTACAGACATTTAAAAAAAAAATCAACAAAATCGGTTGAAAATTACGGGCGACAGAGGGAAACAGTTTTTTCCACTTTGTTTTATATATATAGAGATTGCCCGGATCTCCCAATTTTGTGTTGCCTTTGCAACCTCAGAGAACGAGAAGATGTGTTCCACTTTATTGCGATTCGCCATATATTAAAAGAGTTCCGAAAAAAGTTCTATACATAGACTAAGTATCTATTTAAATGAATTATTTTTGTTTCTGAAATAAAGTCATTATGAACTTCACTTAACTTAACAAATTAGCTGATGGTAGCGTAGCTGTTGAATCCTTAGCTAAAGTTTCTCTTACAATATTGCGCAACTATTGTATCGTAAGTAATTGTCAAAATTTGATTCCCATCACTTAAAGAACCCTGGAAAGGAAATAACACCCAAAATGACGAACAATGACACCGTAGGCCTAGCTCCTCACAACCATTCGCTGTGTGAATTTTTTTTTTTTTTTGAGACGAATAGAAGGGACCTACGATTTTATGCCGTGTCCAAACGGCTGAATTGAGAAGCTTTTCCCAGCACAGTTTTACTCTCGGATGTTTGTCAGACGTTCGCGAAAGATGGCGCAGCGGAAATAACCTTAAGATGTTGTATTTTTCTGGGAATCGAACCTGGGACCCCTCGCACAGTATAGTCCAGCACACTAAACACTGAGCCACTGCACCCAACGCAGTTTTTGGAGTTGAGGGTATATACGCATTTTCTCAACAGCATTTATGCTTTTGTAAATGTTTGGCGGTGGCTAGCTGACTAGAATTCTTTCATTCTGACCATCTTAGCCTAAATTACACGTCTTGAAATTTCGGAACTTGCATCAATCAGTTGAAGATTTTCTACTGTCCTCACCGAACTGATCGTGGTCTATCAACTTGAAGAAATCACTGACTGCATCTTGTTGCCGCTAACATACCGCCGACGGTTTATCGCAGAGACGCAGACTGACTAGGGACCTGTCTGATATTGGGCTCATTGAGTCAATCTATCTATATACATTACATAAATGGATATAGCTATGCACCTATCTTTATATCTGTATGTATTAGACCCTGAAACCACAAAACCGATTGAGCTCAAACTTATAGGCCGATAGTCTAATAATGTTCTTGTTAAGTTTGGTCTAAATCGGACAAAGCTTGCGCCTCCGCTCACATGTAATAATACCACCCAGTAATTTATACAGATCCGATGAGTGTCATGATAGCACTGCCAAGAGAATTCTTGAAATCGGCAGAGTATAGTTTCAAAAATAGCCGCCCTTAGACCTCTTCCGCCTCACCTTGAGTGGTTAACCCATAGTGATGACATTACAACGCTTAAAGAACTTTTAAAATCGACATATTCCTCCCCCACCTAAAGGAGAGTACCACCATTTGTTTATATAAAACTTTTCAATGATCGGTTATACGGTTTTCATGGCAGCAGGTCCTCGGATGTAATTTCAGCAAAGAGTAGAAGTAATATTTCCAAATCTCGCTACCTCTCGGTGGATCAACCATCAACGTTGGAAAACTCCACCTGGTATCCGTATTCTTCTTGGACAACGATCTGAACGATTCAACCATAGTATGATTATATCAGCTTAAGTTATTGTCAAACATTGAGGAAACACCACTTAATATCTGTCAAAGTTTAGCGTCATCTTCATTGGCCTAAATGGCATTAATCACAATATATGGCTCCCTAATTAATGTTAAACTTATCAGAAAAAAAAGTCAAGGCGTCACTTTTGTAGCAAAGCATGTACAAAGTCATACTGCTACTAAATACTTCACAAATTTTTTTTTTCAGTTTCTGAAATAGATGAGGATGGCACAGATGATAGACCTGATGAATACTTACCACATGGTGTTGATGATGGGCTCTTGAATGGTGATGGTATCACCAACACACACCGTCCAGGCACATCAAGTGATGATCCCACACTACACGCAAATGGTAGTATACCACGACGTAGAGCAAATCACCCATTCCCTGGGTTTGAATCTCCTGGAACCGTTATGATCGATGGTATTGAAACACAAATACCTGACGTCAATGCATACCAACACAAGAAAACTTTGGCACAGGGTATGATGGATCTAGCCCTCCTTTCGGCAAATGCGAATCAACTGAGATACGTTTTAGAATCGTACAGAAGACATCCGTACTTTTATCCAAGCGTGATTTTCATTTCGATTAGCATTATTTTTCAAGTAACTACATTTTTTATATTTAAAGTAATAATTATGTATAGCTTTTGCTTTTTTTTTTTCTTTAAGGTTGCAGTTGGAATTGGACTTATTTTGACCAGTAGATACGACATTAAGGATCCAAAGGAAATTTGCAAGGCAAATAAAATAAGCAACTTGACTATCATAGGAATATTTATCATCACAGTTGTCAACGTGTTTATATCTTCATTTGGAGTGGCGGATGCACCCGATGGAGTGTAAGCGGAAGATCTTTACCGCTTTTAGCCATTTAGCGTGTAACTAAAATTTTTGTGATGACCCATCGAACAAACTTCTGCATTTTTGTGATCGGAGTTTTTAGTTTTTTTTAGTAATATACTCATTTCGTACTCCCTTTACAGTGATCATTTTAGATTGTAACGAAAATTTGTAAATATTTTAATAACACATTCATACAAACGTGTTTATATATTTTGGCTAAATAAAACAAATAATTTTTATTGTATTAAATTTAGGAAAGAAGTAATTTTTTATTCAGTATATGTTAGGACCAAATATCTATACAGAGAAAGTGGGTTATAGTATCATCCACCACCTCATTCCCATCCATATAGTATGTAGTTACTACAAAATTAATTTGAAAATACGCCAAGCCATGTTCCATGCTTGTGTAGAAGACAGTATCGAGTAATGACACCTATTGTAGCATTTATATCAAGCTTTCCCCAAATCTGTTTTGGCGCTGGAAATTTTGTACCCCTTGTATTGATGTCTCAGGCGGACGTCTTATTGTCTTCTAAGATAAAATAAATATTCTTTTATCTCTGTTAGATGCAATAGAGATGGAAATAGAGACTACGATTACGATGTAATATTTTGGAGAAAACACCTCTACCACCATCTCCGATAAGAAGTGAATCGATTCTTCATTCAAAAATACATCCCTCTCGAAGAACAATCTAGTAGGAATGGTGGCTTAGAAGTGTAGAAGACAGTATCGCTGTCAGCGTAGTCTCACACTTGGGAAGTGTCTGCAAGTATTCAGGATATCGACGTGGCTTTACTGGTCCACTATGAGATTGCTTTAAACGACTGCAAAGTGTACTGTTTCCGTACTACAAATATCAAAGGCACATATTATTATTATATTATTAGACATAGACTGTCAGATGAAACAGAATCTCAAGTGCAGCGGATGGAATAGTCTCAAGTAATTCACTGATGCACACGCAAACGGTTCTTCCTTCATACATTGCTCAAGTTATCACGATTTACTGTTTTATCGGAGGTTAGACTGTCAGACAACCACATCGAATGTAAGTAAAATTTCCATACATAGGTATTATGCATGGGCTTTGACGTGTGACTATAAGCGGGCAAAATTGCATGAAGTTTTTTTCTTTTTAAGCATATTTTTTGTGTGATTTTAAGCGAGTTGTGATATTAAGCGCTGTGCTAATAAAAGGTTTTATGCCAGTACAAATTGTATAAAAAAGTCAACTGGCTTCGCATTAGTCTGACATTAAACGGGTTGTGCTATTAAGCTATATGACATTATCCGGATTCGACTGTTATTATAACTGAGACGAGGGTACATTCAAAACTCTAGTCATCTTAACTCGATAGCTTTGTCTGTATTCGTTTTACTCTGAACGTAAGAACTAGATTGGTTGGAAACATTACTTTTGCTACACCATTCACCACAATCGAAATATCAACTTAGTAAGTACTCTGTCAAAAATGTTTGACTTGATATATTTATGTATTGTAAGCAAAGATGTAAACGCATCAATTCACCTACCTGTCAGACTTGGTAAACTAGAGTTTTCAACGTCTTTAATGACACGAGGTCATAGGTATTATTATTCCTTATGGATTTTTTGCAAGAGAAAATGCTACAATAGATTTATAAGATTTCAGTTGTATAATAGGCTTGCATCTTAAAACGCTATAAAATAAAGCCCGAGTATTAAGCTTTAATAGAAAATGTACTGACATATTTTCTGGCAGATGTCGCCCCAAGTTAGAGTTCAAATTCGGGTAGTGAGCAAAAAATGAATCATCTCGATAAGTATTCATATACCTGTCCTATATGAATAGAAGCGACTCCTATTATATACGAATCCTTATGACATGTACATTTTTTGACCGATTTAGGTTATCAACTAGCGCTGAGTTAGGTTACTTTGATGGAGTCTCACGTTCAATTACTGGAAAAACGTAGCCACATCTCGTGAATGTCTGGCAAACATCATGAGACAGCTTCTCAATTCAGCCGTTTGAATTTGGCATAATAAATCACTCCCATAAACAAATGTTGTTGAAGCAATACAAATTTTACACGTACCTATTTAGTTTGTTTTTAACAGATCGCTCCTTCTCTTGCATTAGTTTTTGCGGCTTCATCGTAAAAGTATGCAATACAATTCATTGAATTCAATTTACAGTTAAGGCCACAATTTATTGCAACATAATTACCTATTTGTTAACCGTAAGTTTCGAAACACACAAAGTTGACTAACTAGACATAGGGCCGGTTTGTTCATCTTTGGTTAACTCTAATCAATGGTTATTCCAGCTGATAATCTGTTTGTTCAGTCAAATTTTAACCAGAGAATCCATGATTTGGTTAGTTAATGACAGAAATCGATAACCAGGCGATTTTGGTCGATTAACGACATTAACCAATGAAATTCTGGAATTTTGTTTCTTCATTGTTCAGGCTTCAGGTCGATTCGTTCGGACGCTATCGTGCTTTCAACAGACAGATAGACGGACAGACAGACAGACAGACGGAAATGGCTAAACCGATTCAGAATGTGATCCTGATTCAGAATATTATATACTTTATAGGGTCTCCGGTGAATCCTTCTTGGCGTTACAAACGTAAAAACAAAGTGAATATACCTTTCTGTGGAGGCCATAACAAACATGCATAACGCCCGCGCTGTGTAAATCACACTACACCATAAGAGTAGTCATAGTGTGTGAATTATAAAAAAAAAATATGATAGCTGAAATAAATTTGAATTTAATTTAATAGAAAAGAAACCAGCGGGCGGAGCCGCGGGCGTTGCTAGTTTTCAATAACTGGCAGATGAATACAATGCAAGACAGTGTGGAAAAAATTGCATGCATTGCTGCGGTTGTGATAATTTTAACTATTGATTAAGGGCCACTTGCACCAAACTCATTTGACAGCAGTATTTATTCTTTTTTTCACTGTTTAGCTCTATTCTGCTGATTAGGTAAAAATTGTGTTGCACATGTACACTTATTTATCTATCCGTGGATAAATTCATAAAATATTTATCCAGTCTCGAAAGGCTGGATAGTCGTGCCCAAACGTCAAATAGTAAAAGAAAGTGTCAAGTACTTGGTAGTGTGAAAAATAAAATCAACACAAAGAATGGATATTAGTTTAATTTCCCACGATTGTGGTTTTATAAATATGTAGCTACTTTTATAACCGTGGAATATTCGATAGAAAAAAAATAACATTTCGATGCGAATAAAATGCGGCGATATGATAGGAGTGCATGAATCGAATCGACAGCATGTCGTATAATCCATAGGGTTACTCGCATGCGATAGCTCAACTCAGACCAAAATACCTACTTTAGATTTTCAGAAACAACAGCAGAACAATAGGTAGAAAAAGTTGCAACAAATTTCTATAGCGTGGCATGGATGGTTCGGATACCTAGTGCCAGACTGCTAGTACATATAGATGCAGCATGTCAACTAGATTTGTGTGGACTAGGCTTACAAATGAATTGATGAGTAGAAGAACAGTACATGTACAAAATATCACTTTTGAGAAAAACAGAAAAAACTATTTCACAGAAAAACTATTTATTTTTCTGTATAATAATGTATGAGGGATTTGAAGTATCCCTGTTCCCCAATATGTTCATGAAGGAATAATTCACAAAATTCTATACTGACAGGAAATATTTAGACAAGAAGTCCTTGTACTTGTACTGTTCTTCGACTCAATTACAAAAAAAATACACATTTAGATTTTTTATATTATTTTAGTATAATGAATTATAATTTAAAACATTTTATTGAGTAATACTATTATTCTGCAGCATCATTAGTAGATTTCCGAGATATTATTTGAAATTAAAACTCCAACATCTCTCCAGAGGAATATTGCATTACCTTCTCTATGACGACAATCTTTTTTTCATTTATATGAAGTGGTTCTTTATATAATCTTGTAGTTAGTAATTGTAAACTAACATTTGGCCTCAGTAGTTTAAAAGTATGTGACGTGAAGCCTCCTACAAGTTCGGTTGCTGTAACATACAACGGTATAGGCACGTGATTTGTACTATTCTTCCACACAATCAGCGAACAACGTGCCTATTTTTGTAAACATTCGGCTTTTAAATGGACTGTTATTTTGCTGGTTGGCAGGTTTACATACGTAGAGCATTTTGGCTATTTCAGGCTAAAAATCAATTTTTTGGCGCTTGTACTGTTCTTCCACTCACCAATTCAAATATATTAGGTATCTTGCGTTGTCAATAATAACCAAGTTGTTAAGTAAACAAGTAAAAATGGTAATCATCGGCCTAGCCGATGATTTGATACCCTCCACTGCATACAAGTCATGCAAAATGTTGCCATGTGAGAAGTACGTACACAACACATGTGCTTAATATTGGCTTTGTCTAGGAGGTACCAAAACTACTCGACCGATATATATAATTTTCAATATGTATGTACCAATAAGAGGAAGTCATCTCACAAAATTTCATTCGCCTAAGTCACTAGGTCCATTAGTTTAGACGCTATCGTGTTTTCAACAGACCGACGGACATATATACTTTATGGCGTTTCCGGTGACTCCTTCTTGGTGTTACAAATGCAATGGCAAAGTAAATATACCTTCCTGTAAAAGGGTATAAAAATAATTGTGAATTTTTCATTTACATATGGCGTATTTTTTGGGAAGTGAGTAGGTATAACAAAACCAAAAGTGAGTATAACAATTTTGCATGTAAAACCAAAAGTGAGTATAACAAAACCAAAAGTGAGTAGATATAAAAGTTTTGCATGTAAAAGTAAAAGTGAGCTAGCTATAGATTCTCGAAAAAATTCGCCTATAGTTACATTGGGAACTGGCACACGTCTTGTTACTAATGTCACCCAATGTGACGTAACAAATTTTTCTCTGTAGTTGCGCTGTTGCGTCCATTTATTATTGCATACAATATACCATATAACTGTACTCATATATAGCCGCATTAATAATAACCCATTGGTTAAACCCAAATTCTTATTTATAAACATTTTTAGAAGATAGCTAAGCTTTCGTAACTTTTACATAACTAACGTGGTAGGTGTGTTAGCGATTTGTTAGCTTTGCAAAACATGTTTCCCGCGCAAAATGACAAATGGTGTTTCGCGTTTAATTTCGTTTGATTGATATGAATGTGGTAAAAGGGTGATAAATAATTGAATAAGTTTGCAAAAATTGTGGAGCAAAATGGCTCACCCTTTTTGAAAATTTGAATATGCTAGACGAAAAAAAAAAACCAAAAAATCCTATGAGAATATTTATATATAAAACATTCAAAAATAAATATAGATTTTCAAAACGAAATATAATTGCATTAGTAAGAGTAAGAAAATTCTAATTGCATTAGAAGAAGAAGATGGCAGCAGCAAAGAAGGACGCATTCCTGTCAGTTTTCAATACAATTTGGAGAAGCGTTGCCATCATAAACCTACGATAAAAGGAAACACGTCAATTAGTTAATGCATGGGTTATATTTCTTTATAAATAAGAAAATTCAGTGTGTCAGTGAGTTAAATTTTTAACTACCAGTTACGTAACAAGTGAGTTAGAGAATGGCTTGAGATCTATTATTAATACGGCTGATAGTATTTATAGGTTTTAAAATGAAAAGTAACACAGGGAGATGTGTCGCTTTGCCCTGCTTTATTTGTGAATATTAAAAAATACTAGAAAATTAGAATTCAAAAACAAGCCAGGAATGTTACTAAAAACAAAACGAAGAGCAAATGCTCAGATGACTACCCTTATGTAGGTATGTCAGACCCAAATAGAAAAATACATTTTCAAACAGCTTGGGAATGTCTCAATCCTACAATTATGTAGGTACTATGAAAACTATTCAAACCGCAGAAATGTTGTCCTCTTTCCGGAAAAGAAATTAGCCAATGCTTGCAGCGAAACTACATACAATGCTGCCGAATCCAGGGGTGATATTCTGTTAAAAACAACGAAAACCACATCATATTTCAGAAAAGAAATCATGAGAAAGCGAGAACTTGCTTCATGAAAATATTTTTTTTTCTACCTCTTCCCAAATGCTTCAAAAGCAGTGTAGATTAATTTGGATACACATTTTTGGGGAAATTTTTACCGTTTGAGGAACTTTTAAAAAAGTATCTATTCACTTACGTCTATGTATGTATCTATCCAAGTAAGATGAACGTACAAATCTTAATATGCTTCCTAATGAGACACTGTAGACTCAGGGAACACCTGAAGGAAAACAGGCGTAGATATAAGACGAAAGTCTCTGCAGAGTCTGCTATAGTTGAGACCATTTATTTGATGTGACGAAGAGGAACATTTTGTTACAATTTTTGTAAAATAATAAAAACTCTGTCGAACAACAGACAAATCGTTTACATTTATATTATGGCCATACCAATTTTATTAAAACATTTATAAATTTGTTAATATTATTAAAACGAAACAAAACTTTCTGAGAAAAAAAAAACAATAATAAATTAACATTTCACAATGTGTTTTACATTTTTGCTCTTAGTTTTGCTGATAGATTTGAATTGATGTGTTTGTTACTTGCATGTGAACCGTGATTTTAAGTTAAAATAAATCAATAACATTTCTCTTAAATATTTTAACTTCCCATACAATAGTGCCGAATGAAGCAATATGTAGAAACCACATTCAAAAACATCGAAAAACTGAAAAACAGGTAGTTTTTTTTTGTAATAGATTTGTATAAATTCTTCTCTGACTAATATCTATTAATATCTAAAAACTAATATCACAATACAATCGGATTCCATGTCAATAATGATAACCAATCTTAGCGAAACTGGCAAACTTTTACGCCCCTGGATCTTGGTGTCCTACTTCTCATCGGGATTTTCTAATAATTCAAAGTCACAAACCAATGAGAAATGATCGGAAGGATATTGATAGCTCGGTGTACGATTCTTGCCGATCTCGTCATCTTGTGGAAACTCGAGGCAGTTGTTAACCTAAAGAAAAAATTAGGTATACAAATTTTCATGAAAATAGAATTTCAAAAAACTCACTTTAAGGTGATCCTTTGAATAAAAGACATAATCGATGGTGTGACAAACTTCACCATCTTCGCGGATCTTCCATGTCGTGTAGGGTGGTTCACGGTTGGCCGATAACTCGGCATAGCTTTCAACTGCTTCTTCGTCGGTTTTTTTCACAGCCAATTCCAGTTCATCCATTTCCTTCTTGATGTCAGCATACGCGCTGGATAGGTTCAAACCATCGCTGCTAAGGATCGTAGAATAAACCGGTTCAATGGGTTCGGCATTAAAGTCGCCACACATCAAAATAGGACGATTATCGGCGAAATTCTTTACAAAGCGTATAAGATCTTTTCCCTGCTCGTTGCGCAGCTTGGACAGCAACGAACCATGGCGAGCTTTCAGATGTGTCGTACAGACGCAGATTTCCTTTCCGGTGGCTTTAACTTCTAGAATTGCGGCTATTGCGACTTGATTGCTTTGAACACGCCATACCTCAAGGATATGGGTTTCAAAATTCTTTAAGTCGAATTTGTCACGTTTGTAGAAAATGGCACAACCATCGGGACCGTTGTTCTCTTCAATGTAGAGACATGGCGAATCGGGCTTCGGGAAGAATATACCGGCGTAGTTCTGGGAACCCAGAACGTTTTCGAGGAACTTATAGTGGTCCACTTCCTGCAATGATAATAATTAGATTGAGAACATTTTTAGAGTGCACAGAATTTAGAAGGTATGCAATTGCCTAAATAGGAAATTGTTGAGGACAACCAGAATCGCAGGAGACTTGGCAGTCTTCAGGTCAACGATCCGTCAACCAATTTGATCACCCTGCGATGGTTGGGATACACTTTTCGGTCCCGAGCGGCCAATACAGATTCGGACTACAATATTTGGCAGTAGCTAAAGTACGCATACGGAAACCCATCACGCGACAACACCGAACGATCTCGCTAGAGACCCTCTGGACTTTTGCTGAGCCTTATTTAACCTATCAGCAAGTTAATCGTGAGCACAAACTGGACAGGGTTAGTGGGTACACTGCCAAAAAAAACGTTCCACAGAGGTCATGATTCTGTTTCGAATGTGACCAACACCTATAAAAATAATAAACCACTCATCGGCAATATTGGAACTGCCATTTTGATTTTCTGTTAGCGCTAGTCGTCACGTCAAACTAGCAAATCTAATGTCGTTTTTGGTCGTTCGTCCAGATTCATTCGGAAGAACTGTCCGAATCGGGATGTCAATCGAACAAGCAAACAGATTTTATTTGAATTTGAAGTCTATGTGTCGTTGGATTTGTGAAATTCATCCACAATTGCATCATCATCATCATGACGAGGAAGATAGTGAAGAAGATAAAATTGAATTACAAAACTCCAACGGAATATTAATATTAATATTTTAATATTATTTTTTTAAATAATTACTCTTATCTGATGTGACACCAAAAAGAATACATTAAACGATTTTGACGTTTATAGTGTATGAATGGAATGTATTAGTCTTCTGGTTTCGATTCTGAATTCAAATCCAGTTGAATTGCTTCCGGACGATTCTGGATGAGCAATCGAAAACGACATTAGTCTTTCATTGATTTATTGTTTCATATTGTTTTGATAAAAATGTTGGCAAAGTTTGACAGGAATTTAGCAGAATAAAGAGAAATCACAACAACAAACCTGTTTTGGATGAAAAAATATTGCTCAACAATGAAAATGCGTTGTTCTTTCGTATAGCGCTCCATTTTTACTAACCCGGAACTGTCACATTTTTATCTTTATTTTCGTTGGCATCACTGTACTATTAAATGGCGCAAAATTAAAATTTTGCGTGAATTATGGGACAAAAATGTTGTGTTCCCGCTATTTGCTTGGTGTATCGAATCATTAATTGTCTTGGCTAAATAAAAGAGAAAAATAGAATCTCGGCCGATGACATACACCAGACATATACCACATTATGGTTACACGTCATTTCGTAATTGGAGTTTGGCATTATTTTGACCATCGTTCCAGTGATGGGAGCAGTACAGCTGTCTTTAAACTATAATTGATGTAAATTCCCCAATCTATTACAATTTGCTGTAGTTGTCTAGCTAGCGGTCTATGGAACGCGGTCAATTTTAAGTTGAGTCTATCTGTTAAGTAAATTGACAGAACATGCGTAAGAAAGAATTAAGTAAAAATTGGATTGTAAGTCTTTCTTACTTATACCCTTGTACGTATGCTTTCATTTTAAACCAGCTGGGTGTATTAACTTTTGACAATGACCTTCAACGATTCGTTAAGTGTTTCAATTTGCGTATCATTTCAAAATTTGAACAAAATATCTATATCCTGCCCCACAATAATACTTATAATGAAACAGAAAATATTCTAAAAACCAAACCTCCCCCAGACATTTTTGTTAAAATAAGTTCCAATTAATTTACAATTCCAATTCAAATATTTATTTCATACCTGCAGGCAGACAACATCTGGATTATTCTGTAGTATCTCCTGTACGATTAGGAATTTCCTGTGATCCCATGTCAAAGCCTCCTCAGGACACCGCACAAATCCGTCATTATTCTGTCCCAAGGCTGCAATATAAAAATACCAAATTCAAAATTCCAATCCAATGCGCATTTTCTCTGACACTAATTTGCCATTCAAATTGTCTGATCACTTACTTTGCGATAGAATGTTCCACTGTAGCAAACGAATATGATTCGGAGCCGTCATCGGAGCACTACAAACTGAAAACATAGAACAAATTTCATGAAATATTCATTGTAAGCACATCTCAATTACCTTTGGAGACAGAATTCAGCTTGAGAAATCGCAATCCTTCGGAAATCTCATTTGAAACCAATGATGGTGCATTGGACGGTTTTAGGAAGTATCTCGTCAGTAATTGCGGTTGATTCTCGCCACGCAAATGTTTTATATGCTGCAGCAGGTCACTGGTACTCAAACCTTTTGGCAATTCAAGGCTGTCATCCTGAGAGTCAACATTATTGATTTTCGGTGCCGAATTAAATGATCCCATCCTGAAAGTAGAACACAATGTAAGTGACTGGTGTCAAGTGGTATAGGCCGCTTTTCATTCTATTCTATGAATCATAGCGACAGAGTCAAATTCAAACAAACATCGAAACGTCACGTCGCATTCACCGAAAAAATAAGCTTTTCAAACCAAACAGAGACGTCATCGAATTTCAAAACTGACAAACGAAAACAGAACTGTATAAAAAAAATGCAAGGTCTAACGAAGTAGGAGGGTGAATCACAGCCCAAACCATTCTCAGTGACAGTCATAATGTCACCATCATCACCATCCCCAACTTTAAAACGTCACTCACAACAGAGCACACATACTCGCATATTATACTCACAGAGCGGGAAGCCTCCAGATAATATTGCGCAATGCTAAATATTTGATAACATCAATCGTGTGAATTCCGACGATGTAGACTTTAGCAATAACCTTATCAGCTGGGCGTTTACTTTTACCCTTGCTAATATCGTTGTTGCCAGAGGACTGTGTATACTCTGCAATACTAACGTGAAAGAGAAGTCTATATAGTTGACCTTGACAGTTAGTTGTAGTATAATATATTTCAAACGATATTGATGACTACCTACCACATTGTGACAGACAACAGAGATTAGCAGTGTTTTAGTATCTTGTCTTAAGAAAAAAAAACAATCCTGAACCGAGAGAAGCGCTAGAGCATGCGACAAATTGCATAATTATCAAATAAGCGTGCGAAAATGTGAATCGAATTTGCAAACGAAATCGCGTTACGAATAAATTAGTATTTAGTAAGTTTGCAAAACGTATGTACAGTAGTGGAAGCTTTTAAAGCACATTTCGGGGTATTAATACGCCTAATGTCAAAACAGGGTGCTACAAAGATTTGGAAAAATTCGTGGCTTCTATACTGACATCAAACCTAATACGAACATGCGGTTCAACAACTTTGTAAGTACGACAAAAATATATGAAAAACAGTAAAGGCTATTGTCGTTTTCCATTGGACAAAAAGGAGCGTCCGGGAGCGTCCGGAATCGAGAAAATCACTTCTGAAACCGTTCCATTGGCGCAAAAAATACTCTTCTGTTGATTCTGAGGAGAGAATTTCGCTTCTCGATTTCAAGTCAGAATCCACTCAAGAAGCACTAACACAAGTGTATTTAATGTATTTTATACAAGCCAGCTGGCAGCAGCCATACAATAATTTTTGACGTTTCACCAATACGTGAGTGCAGTCGCCCAGAAGCAGTTTTCTTGTTCCATTGGATTTCCGAATGAGTGAATCCCCGAGTGAAACCAATGGAAAACGACATATGATTAGACAGCATGACTAGTTGTCATACCATTTTTGACAGTTCTCGCTGCCAAAATTGTATCACAAAGTTTAAAGAAAAATACCATGTTTCCACTGAGGAGATTTAGCAACAAATACAAAACTTAACACAATGACAATTCTCAAAGGAATGAATCAGGGATCAAATAATGTCATCGCAACCAATGAGCAGTGCACAAAATAATCTCGAAATTCAGCTTACAAATTGCTCACATTCTGTGAATTGTTATTTTCCGCAAATGTTGCAGAAGATTTGTGTTTTGTTCAAATGATTAAAACAGTTTAAATAATGAATGGAAAGTGTAAATAGTCGAAAGAGCAAGTTGCACAGTGACGAATAAGTTCGCTTAAAGGTTTCATAACTTATGTCAACGACATTAAATTGATTGGCATTAATTTGACAGTCTCCAGTTGTCGCTACCTACCTACTACCTTATACATACACATTACACAACAATAATATTGTGCTTACTTCAACTTTAACTTGTTTATTTAACATTTAAGTGCGAGTGTTGAACACAAAGAAGATATCAACAATAATGTTCTGTCTGATTTGGCTGGCTTAATGAGCCTCAGAAGAAGTACATACGGCAGATGAACTCACTCGATTGAATCAACGATGTCGCCAATAGTCAGGATGACAGATACATTACGAGTTACGTTATAGCTATTCCGACAAATTTTAAACTGAGGTTAATGAGAATTTTTCAGGACTAGTGCTAGTGCTAAAACACCCGATGAACCAATTATGAGGCAATGGCAGCTCTCACTCAAAGTGGGTTATTGGCACCGGAATATCCGTCCTGCTGTCCAAGAATAAAGAAATGTCAACCAGCCTCGGGTAATGATAGATTCTCTATTGACGACACTACTAGTCTGCACATGGAATGTTCGGAAACCGAATAATTTTCGAATTTAAGGAGCCATACTTTTTTATGGCTGCATACAATTGCACAAAATTTATAAAATTGCGCTAATGACATGTCTTACCATTTAGAATGGTTATACCTCCGATGTGAAAATAGACCCCATCTGATGTACGACTTTTTTATGTTCTCCAGAACTTCAGGAATATCCACTTAAAGGATTATACATCGTAATTGGGACATTCTGTTTAAGTGTAGGTATAAAACCATGTCTAGTTACGGCATTCCTGCCAAACTCGTTAGGTCGTGTTAAGAGACGATGGAGAGCACTCGCTGCTCCATTATTCTCAAAATCAAATTAAAGCGACACGCTGTCATTTTAGTTCTTCAACATCATATACTTAAAATAATTTTGCTCCACTCATAGGACAACACACAAGGACGAACTTTTAAAAGTCATTATCTACCTTTGCTCTGTTAATAGGACATCTCATCAGACATCAAAAAAACAGTTCATACTTAAGGAGATCCAGTAAAAGACCTTGTTCATCCCAGTCTAGATTTACAGCGCTGAAGCAGATGGAGATATCCTCGGTCGCTTTGAGAAAAATATTCTTCGTAAAATGGTAGATCCCGTTTGTTCGTTTTAAAGGAGGGAATTTAAGGACGAACTATGAGAGCTGTACAGTACAGAGGCATCGATCTAGTCAATAATTTGCGTAAAAATAGTTTATAGACATGAGTAGAGCGAATGCAGATACCATTGCCCGAAAAAATTAGATTTTGTATAAAATAATACTTTAAAAAACGAAGGAAACGAATTTATAAGTATGTAAAGCAATAAAAGCAAAAATATAATTAACCAATCTATTTTTAAGGTTTAGCCTTTTTTCGTTTTGCTTTTTAGTGCAAAATCAAATCAAACATCAAATTAAACTAAGGGTTGGCCATCTAGTGGTTTCTTTTTAAGTCATAGGTTATTTTGACACTGACAGCTGTTTTCCGCTCGAAATCTTGACAGAAAGTCAGTATCATACCTCCGCGGAATGAAATGAAATATTGAAAACTTATTTCCAAAGTGAGTGCTGTGTAGCCACAACAGTGAGCTTTTTGAAAAGAAGTTTTGGCCGAAATAAAGCACAGCACCTTCTGTACGCAAGTTTGTGCAAAAAGTTCGTAAGACTGGTATACTAGTGGACATGGACAACACTCATGGTCGCCGTCGTCGTACGGTGTGCTGCTGTAGCCGAGGGTGTGAGACTCAATTCACGAACATCAATTCGCCATCGATCTCAACAGCTCAACATTTTATGCACTAGCCTGAGGAGAATTCTGCACAAAGATCTCTGATTATTCGCGTACAAGGTCCAATTGACTCGGCAATTGAAGGCGCACGAGGCACGACCATCCGCTTCGTTATCGCTTCGCAGTTATGACTTTAGAGCAGCATGAATTGGACAACGATTTTGGGCGAAAAATCATCACGAGGCGCATATTCATCTCGGCAGCTACCTTAACAAACAAAATTACCGCATCTGGTGCTCGGAAAATCCGCGCGTTAATGTCGAGAAGCCAATGCATCCACAGAGAGTGGTGCGGATTGTGGAGTGGTGTCACCATTGGACCATTTTTCTTCGAAAATGAGGCTGGGAATAAAGTGAATGTTTGGCGTTACAGAGCCATGTTAACCGACTTTTTTCTTATTGAAATTGAAGACAAAGATTTGCACGACCTCTGGGTGATGCAGGATGGCGCGCCATGCCACACAGCCCATGCCACAATCGATCTTTTGCGCACCAAATTCCCAAATCGCGTTATCAGCCATCTTGACGATGTCAGTTGGATGCCTCGGAGCTGCGATTTGACCCTTTTGGACTTTTTTTTGTGGGGAACCCTGAAGGACCGATGTTATGCCAACAATTCGAAAACGATTCGAGCACTTAAGACCAATATCATCCAAAGAATCAGTGAGCTACAGCCCGAAACCAACAACAAGGTCTTCGAAAATTGGAGGGACAGAATGCGCCACTGCTAAGTCAACGGAGGCAGCCACTTGAACAACGTTGTGTTCCATAATTAATGTAAATGTTTGCTTTTACTAATATAGCCATAATGCATGGAAAAAATTTAATTATGTTAATTTTATTGCATTTTTAAAAAGAAACTTGTATTTGGCCCACTTACACGCCATGCATATGATCATGTACATTTTGAATTTGAATGTGTGAAAATTATATTTTTAGAACGCAAAATAAAACTACCCCTAAACGCTACTGCAGTCGATATAGGTAGCAATTTTATTAGATTTTTGGTCGAATAAGATTTTTTTTCAGTATATTATATCTCGCCCTCTAGAGGGACCAGAAAGATGTTAGCTCAAAATACTCGGTGAAGTATTGCCTAACAGTTAAAAGCATTTCTTGAGTTAACCTACATGGATTTATGAGTATAATGGCAAGTTGAGCTTGAGCGTTGTAAGGTCGAAAAGTTTGAACCCCCTTTTGTTAACCCTTATAGGGCGAATTTAAAAAAAAAACGATGAACTAGGCAAAGTTTCAAGTTAATAAGGCTAATGGTTCATGTGTTATGAATAAGCATCCCTTAAAGGCGACAAAAATTCCTTCTAAATATTGCATTGTCTTCATAACCGAACCAACATTCAACGTTCTTAGTTTAAAGAAAGTGGTTTAAATTAGGCTTGCACGATTTGAGCATCAGGTAACAAACATCACATCATGTTAAGTAAACGCCTTTAAAAAGAACTAGTATGGTTTCAGTATACAACGGCTAACGCTAAAGTGTCTTAATAGATGTTTTTGCTCCCGTAAAAGCACAGCACATGTTGCGTATACTTCCCTTTCAACCTAACCTTACCTATAAGTGGGAACAATACTCCAGCCTGAATTAAGCGAATATGACAAATGTGCTTTCAAAAGCAGATGGTTGATAAGCTCATTTCGGTTTTCACAAACTGGGCTATAAAAACCTGGTCTAATCATGTTTAAAAAAATTCCATAATTAACTTCTCTCACCGAAATACATTCTAACAGATAAGCTTAAAACAAAATCCCGCGCACAAGGCTGTTTTTTTTTAATGTTTTTAAATTTGTTTTCAACTTTGACGGCAGCGAATTTATTTGCGTTAAGGATTTCAAATGATAACAGCCTTATAGGGGTCTAAGCTTTATAAGGGGCTGCCAAATCAATCATCAAAACAACTCGGTTGTTATATCAGATAACGTTTATCTCCAGACTTTTAAAGAACGTTATCTAAATTTGATATACGTCTATGTGCACGCAACCTTTGGAAAACACATCATTCGTATAGCTTCCTGATAATCTTGACGGTCTATTAAAGCTCAAACCGGTTAAACTCGGAAACACACTCCAAAAACCAAATGAAATCTACTTTTACCTGGTTAGCATGACTTTTTGCAGATACGACTTTCGATCATTTTTACATGGCACCTTTTGATTCTGCTTCATTTTAAGATTTCTTTCCATTTTCGGGTAAGTTTTTTTTTCCTTCTTCTGTTCCTTGCGGTGAGTTCTAAAAATTTTTTTTTTTATTTTGTATTATTTATTGAAAACCCGAAAACGAGTCTAACAAGCGATCGTTAAAATAATTATAAAACAAACAAAAAAAAAAAGGAACGAAAAATCACAACTTCACCTTCACAACCGATACAGAGTGCGGTTTTTATGAAACTGAACCCTCAGAAAGTTTGTGATCTTAGAACCAGGTAATTTGTGTGTACGCCTTGAAGTATCACACGTGCAATCACACTGCGGTTCCGAATGTTACAGAATAAGATTTGTTTATGATTTAACATATATTGTCTGTGTTCTGTGGACCGACAACAATAAAGAAAAAGAAAACAATCGACCAACCCTATTAACATTCTTTTTTGTTAATAAAGTCGCTAAACTATATGAAGGCTTCGCCAGGCCAAGTCGGCCGCAGGCAGGAGAACACAGTTCAGCGCTGAATAAATGCAAAAATGTGGTATCTTATCGGTCTTAGATGCTTGACAATGGCATTTGAATGGTTTATATATTTCATTCTCATTCAAATGTATTGTTGGGGGTATTCTTCTCGCGCAGCGTATGTACGAGTATAATGAACGACAATAACAAAATGCAAAATGGGAATTTATTAACGAGATATGCATGCATACGATTTATGACGACGCGACGCCGCCGCCGGCTGCGGATACTATGGACCTCAGTCAATTGGTATCTATGTTGTGAGGAATTGTTTATGAAAAGTTGTTTATCCGATATCGTAGTTGAATGAAATGCATAATATGCACTGAGGGCTGTAGGTTAATTCCAAAGATACTATCAAACGTTTCGACTAAAATTGCATAAGTCGTCAAAGCTGGTGAAAGTGTTAAAGGCAGATACCTACTTAATTATCCACAGCAATTATTGAGAATCAAAAGTAGTGGTGCTATACCTTTTATATTGGTTATCAGACATCGTTCTTCGTGAAAAAGCTTTTCACTACTGGAACACTCAGGTGCAACTGGTACATTGAAGTATCAGGAAAGAAATCCAGTATTACCCAATTTAAGGGACTTTCTCCGAATTCAGAGAAAGCCGAGAATGATCTTCAGCTTATAGTATTAGCACTGAAGATCCGAGCAAATGCAGGACAATAACGGAGGAAATGATTCGTCGCTCTCTCCACAAGCGTCGTCGCAGACAGTGGTGCCGCTTAAGGCTAGCACGCTAAATGCCATAAGTTTTACAGTCTTGGCTGAGAGATAGGAGAAATGCCACAGATTTCTTACAGGCGTTCGGGAGCGTGCCTTTAGTCTTGCTACATACTGGAGAGCCGTGCTATACATAATTGTGATCGGGGGAGGCCCAAGTACCGAGAAATAATCCTCTGAGTCTTGCTTAGCTATCTCAATGGAGATCTCATTTCCCACTTCCCAAAGACTTCTTGCACACCAAGCCTATTCTGGGACGGGTTACATGGTTGAGCTGCTAGCCGCTTAATGTGCATCATTTAGGGAGAGTGATAGGGCAAAAATAGAACCCACATCCAGTCAGTAAAGAACCAGTTCCATCACCCAGTATAGAAGAAGTTGGCTTAGCTATAAAAAAGCTTAAGAACAACAAAGCCGCAGGCTCTGATGGTTTACCAGCGGAGCTCTTTAAATACGGTGGTGATGTTTTGGTAGGGAGCATGTACCAAATCATCAACTAAGTATGGTTGGAAGAAATGGCCCAACGGCTGGACCAACAGCTATGTCTTGCAAGAACTATCGATGCATATTTCTGCTTAATATTCTGTAACACACTAATCGGCACGTAGCAGTGTGACCTCCGGCCCAACAGATCGGCTATAGACCAAATTTTCAGATTGAGGCAAATCACATTGAGGCAAATCCTGGAAAATACCAACGAATTTCAAGTCGTGACTAACATCGACTTCAAAGCCGCGCATTTATCGTCCGGAGCTCTATATGGCGATGGCCAAATTCGGAATTCCGGCAAAACTGATTCAGCTGTGTCGCAAGACACTGGAAAACATGCGCTGCAACGTGCAGTTTGGAAGTACATAGAGCTACTCCGAACTATTTCAAACATTCACCGGATTTCGGCAAGGAGACGCGCTATCATGCGACTTCTTCAATCACAACACGTGTCAACACGAAATGCACTAACTTCAACATAGTCCAGCTGCTGGGCTATGCGGACGATATTCACATCATCGGTCGCTCCCAGCGTGCGGTGATAGAAGCGTTCACGGCGATTGAAGAACAGGCGAAATCCATTGGCCTTGAAGTAAATGAGGACAAGACTAAGTACATGCTATGAACAAACAAACTAGCATATGTCTACCGCTTAAGACAAAACGTCAATATTGATAGCAACAACTTCGAGGTAGTTAAGGAGTTCACCTACCTCGGAGTAAACGTAAACTCCACAAATGACACCCTAGTTGAGATCCGGAGAAAAATTACCCTCGGAAACCGCTGCTACTTCGGTTTGGCAAAACAATCGGTTTCAAAACTCCTAAATCGAAGGACGAAAAGTATACTCTACTAAACCCTTATCCTGCCAGCAGTTCTACTTTATGGCATCAAATGCTGGACTATAAGTAAGAAGAGAAAGCTGATACTTCGAAAGAAAAATACTTTGGTGGATTTTTGGTCCTGTGTGCGAGGAGGGCGAATGGAGGAGAAGATACAACCGTGAACTTTATGAGCTGTCAAAGATGTGGGTGTAGTCCAAAAAGCCAAAACACGTCAACTACATTGGCTCGGCTACATCGGCTACATCGAGCAGTTACTGTCAATAGTATAAGAATTGACAACATTGTTCTTGAAACATAAAGAAACACACAGCGAAAAAAATCCAAAAATGTTGAGAATGAGGCATATTTGTTTTCTAGGATTCATTTATTGTTTTGCTAAATATTTATCCCAGACTCACTTCCGGAAAAACAAGGTAGTATGTATATACATTATACTAGTATCTGAGGCAAAGAAAAGATATGCTTTCATCCAGTGACTCCGCTTTAATTTGTTTGTTTCTGGGTAAACAAGAACATTTTTTAATGCAGCGCAATAAACTAATCAATACAGAAAAAAAATCATCTCGATGACCTATGAACAGACAGGTTGAACTAGATGAACTAAGCATAGTAAAGTAATACATTAATTTAAAAAATAAAAATATTTATATATCAGAGGAATCCCCTACAAAAAGTATCTACACAATTAATTATGGGAATAATATTTCTGTTTTCTTAATTTTCAAGTGATTCCCATACAAATCTAGAGCTATGATTCACGTACAGGGGAATTTCTAAATGAAATAAATAAAATAATTGTCTTAACGACTTCTCTTTTAATTGAGATTAATAAGTTTGTTCGACGTGGTCAACGCTACCTAGTGCGCACTCAGTGCCCATTAAGAAGCATTTTCGTGGCTGGCAAAAACTCAAAGAAATCCCAGAAATTTAATTTTATGTCGAATACGAAAATGTAACCCTGAGACCTGTCAGTTAAAAAATTTAGTAATATATAGGTATAACACTTGCAATAATATTAAATTTATTTAATTAATGACTTAAATGTTGGAAAACACATTTGTAGTAGCATTTACAAGTGTACAGCACAAATCAATATTTCACAAAAATAATAAATGACAGCTACGATTGACAGCAAAATCCAGCATTGAACTCTTGCCCAGAGTGAATACCTATATAGAATCAGCTAAAGCACCCCAGTGCTCATCGCCAACTCGAACACAGGTTTTTACTCGGGTTTTTATTTTCAGTGGGAACTCGAACGCGTTAGGGCAGTGAACACTAGTGCGTCCTATATAGGGTTCACATCAAACAAACCTATGTACGCCCCGGCCCTTTGTTCAATTTGAATCAGTCTTCACAGCAACACTCCCGGGCCAATACCTAACTAAGATTGTCTGTAAATTTGAGCTTATTCGGTTCGGTATCGTTGGCTTTCGAGATATACACGATTTTGAATGCATTTTATGTGTGAGATGTGCAACGCCATTTTTACCGCTTACTCGGGCAACTTTTCCATTTATTTTTCCGTATAAATCTCATTCGACTATTACGAACATTTGAAAAAAAAAAATTAACCAAATCGGTCCAGCCGTTCTTAAGTGATGCGATGACCAACGAACATTATTTAATTTGTATTTCTATAGAAGATTAACTCTGACATCAATGTCATACATGCATAACAATATAATGCGCAATTATCCACGGCGCTTTTGCTTTCCATGATCCATGGGTCCTTAGAAAGTGACAAAAGTAGGTAGAGCCCAGGCGAACAATCGGAAACCATGCAATGATGAAGTTCACTGGCGACCAACACTCCAAAGTAAAAATGAAGGGCGGGGGAGGACGATCTATTGATCCGGTTTTACATGTAAAACAAAAACAAATTCAGTCACGTGGAACTCCCCTACGGCCCCAGCACGTGCAGAACATCAATCCCTTAATGGGCGATTGCATGAGAAGAATGAGGTTCGAGAAAGAACGAATAAGAAAATGTCGAAAAAAAACACTTCTTGATTGACCAATGATCACTGATCAAAGAGAAGATAGTATTCAATCTGCCAGACTAAAAAAAACTGAGAAGTTTCGTTTCGGAGAAAGCGATAACTGACTAATTGGTTCATTGGGTCTGACAATTTTTAAAACGAACCCTCTGGTATCGTCGCCCTAACAAATGCATCGTACGATAATTTTATAAAACAAGTGTTATCATGCCCGGCCAATTCTTTCACACCCTCCACCTCCACTGCGTGCAACATTCTAGACACAAGAGCTATCACTTTTAGCACTTGAAAACCTGCAGATTGACTCTAGTTGAAATCACTAGAACTTGGATGCTGCAAACTGAGAAGGTCAGTGCAATGCGGCACTCTTCAGGTTGGAGTACTTTCACCGCAGCTGTGGCTGCTAACAGTAAATGAAATACTTGTAACACTGGAGAAAAAACGGCGGAAAGTTATAGCCTATACAGACGATATCGCGATTTTATTCACTGGGAAATACCTCCCAACATCACGAGACTTAATGGAATCACCTGGTCAAATGGGCTAACAAATGTGGCCTGGATACCTATAAACCCGAGTAAAACAGTAAAAACGAATTCCACAAATCGATCCACCTAAATTAAAGGGAATACACCTCAGCCTTTCTGACAGCGCCAAATACTTATGTCTTGTTCTGGATAGAAAACTGAGCTGGAAACTAAACCTGCATGAACGAATTGAGATGACCGCTACTGTATGGATTTTGGGTCTCAGATGGGTCATCAGTCCGAAAATAATGCACTGGTCATCATAATGGTGGCCAGCACTAGACAAAATGGCTAGTGCTCTGCGGACAACACCAACCGCAGCTTTTTAAACCAGCAGTGAAAATTATGTACGAGACTAGTATTCCCGACCGAAAGCAATGGGAAGGGGATACGGTTATAAACGAAAATACGGTCGAATTATACACAGATGGGTCTAAGAAGGATGACGGAGTAGGAGCCGAATTAAAGGAGAAGACTCATTGGAAATTGTCAGATGTCATTGTTTATGGAAGCCGACAATAGCTTACAATTTTTTCGTTGACAAACAGTTTAACCGGCGGTATAGACGCGAAATCGAAGTTTACTTTTATACACGATGGAAAATAATACAAAAAACTGGGCATAGGATAAGTCGCCAACATAAAACAATAAAAATAGTTTTAAAAAATCCTATAGAAAGAAATACCAGAGTGAATGGTCGCACGATAGCGATAGCATACTTAAATTGATCCAGGAAATCGGAACTTTGGAGTAGAATCCCTCCTACTGACGACGGGCCACTCAATCCTTTGTCCAATCACGACGTAGTTTTTGAGGCAATTCATCATCCTCGCTGTCTTCCAACACGTAGGCGGTTAAGGCAAGTGCAATATTTTGATCCAATCCAATCCAATCCGTACTACAAAAAACAACCCACAAGACTTTGAATTTATCTGACAGACAATAGATCGACCAATTTTTTACATTCAATTATCTGCCGACCCGTGTGAACACATTACTATTATTATTATTATTATTATTATTATTATTATTATTATTATTATTATTTACAGTAAAAATAAATTACAATTTAACTTAGTATTTTTACAGCACTAGCTACATAGGCCTTCGGCTAACGTGTGAACACACAATCACAAACCACATAGAACTAGACCGTCGACTCCTCCCACATAACGGACTTTGCCTGTATTGGTGCTGTACAAAATCAAAGGAGCGCCATTAACGCACGCATACTTGAAAAATCCTAGGCCCATGGTATAGCATGAAAAATCATTGCCGCCATTGATTTTGACACTTCACACGTATTCACAGACAGGGGAATTCATTCCGGGGTGAATCGGGTAGTGCACGGAAGTTCTATGTGGTTTGTGCACACAATTTTCAACCTTACAACGTTTTCAGGAAAGTCATTATCAGACCATTGTAAGACATCCATCTGACAATGAAATTGTAAGACTTTGGGACAAAATCTTACAACAGTTTAAACGCGCAATTTTGTATTGTAAGATAGTTGTCTACTGTAAGCTCATTGTCAGAGCATTGACAGATCTGACAATCGTGTGTACTTAGCTTAACATTGGTTTTGTATGGGAGGTACCAGAACCACTCTACCGGTATAACCCATTTTCAATTCTAACTTGCTGACCTCACGACTTCTCAAAAAATATGCTTTCACCAAGGTCTATTCGTTTGCGGACGCTATCATGTTTTCAACAGACAGACAGACGGACATAGCTAAATCGATTTAGAATTTGATCCTGATTCAATGATTCACCGGGTCTCCGGTGACTCCTTCTTGGCGTTACAAATGTAATGAAAAAGTTAATATGCCTATTGACCCGGCCGGCGCCGGTGTACGCAGCCGAGTCATCATTTCGCATTGTTTAATAAATTTTGTAAGAAATTGCACTCTCTTACAATATCATGGTGGAAATTCGTTATATTGTTGCACATCTCTATTTAATTACAAAATCAGTCTTCTTGATTTGAATTAAAAAGAATATTTGAAATATTATATAGGTAGCAAGTCCATGGGGCGTTTTATATACATAGATCTACACAAATTTTTTGTGTAAACAGAAGAGGATGACTCAGACGTAACACATCAACACATTAACATGTTATCAACGCTATCTAACCAATAAAAACTTACAATACGACCTTGAAATTTCAGCCCAATAAAAAAACTTAGTTTATCTTGGATAATGTTTTTCCAAGAAATTCTTCACCAAAGTTGAACTAACTTTTCAAGAAGTAAAGAACTCTATTGTAATATTGATTAAAATCAGCTCATATGGTCTCACAGTTAAGAACAAAGCGCTGTTTACAAGTATACACCCTCTAGACAGGAACATACTCACAGTAGTCATAATGAAAACAAATGCGAGTTTGCTTATCTTGAACAAACAAAAAAAAAACAGTAAAACAAATAATAGAAAGTAACAGATAACAGCATGAGCAATGCTGAGGTTCACGTACTCATTGTACAACAATAAGTGGGCTATAGAGAAAACCGCCTTAGAAACAAGATTTACATCGGAAATTGAAAAATGGAGGGCATCTCTATAAAACTGCAATTGTGGTTGGCTTTATCAATATTTCGTTGACATCTGTCAATGTCAAGAAATGATTTGAAGAAACAGTGAAAAGTTAAATGTAAGAAATTACAAACAAAACGCGGCAAGTCAACGAACTGTCATTGGTAACGTCATTCGATGCCATGAAAAAATTATCAAACAGCCACTACGTCCAGACAACGCTGTCGTCATGAAATGAACTAACCCGATTGCTGATTACTTACACTTGGATTAGGTTGCGGTTTTAATCTATTTAGGTCAGCTAATAAACAAAATGAATAACAACTACATAGGTATAGTCGTTTGTAATTATATTAATATGCTTGATGATGGCCCACATAGCCCACATAGTAACTACATGACATGAGGGTGCAATGAGAGTAATATTTTATGAATATTGTAGATAAATTAATTACCTTGGAATAGGAATCACAACGCGACGTGTAAACGTCCTGGATGATACAATTAATCGCGATGATTTAAGTAAGAACTCCATTTTGTTTAATTTGTTTCTTGTTTTTTTTTTGTTTTAAAACTATTCAAAACTTTGGCAAATATTTACAAACGAAAAAGATACAGGGGCTAAAAAGCGGTTTATTTCGACAACAAATTTGTATTTCATTAGAGGTTAATTAAATTTTAACCGAAAAGTTCTTATCGTAATCGAGAGAATCATAATATCGAATAGTCGTTTGTACGGCACACAATCCTCACAACCCTATAACAAAACAAAAATGGGAAACAAAAATTTAAGTAATTAGTTGGGAAGATTTTAAAATAAATTATTTACTTTTGTATTTCGTTATTTTTAGTGAAGTGGTTAACGTAACGATGGTTAGGAATTTTACGAAATTATTCGCTAGCGTTGTACTATCTAATAATCTCATAATGGTAACATTTTTTACACAAAATTGTTATAAGTTGCGTTTTTATGAAACCTCCCCAGACAGTAGTTGCCAGTTAAGACACATTTCACATGCTAATTAAAACAACAACCTGCTGGCAACTGCTGGCAACAACTCTTGATTTTCTCCCCAGTTGGAGAGCTGCTGGCTGACAGCTGGCTTTATTCAATTCACAATGAACAAACAGGTGGCGCTGAAAGCAACAAGTGGCTTAGAATTTCCGTAAAATTTGCTAAAATCATAATGGCGTTCTTATCTCATGCACACAACATTCCAGAGAAAAATGTCAGAATGTAGCAAATATTTCCACAAAATGCATAATTTTATACTAAAACTCTGCTGGCTGGCTTCATCTTGCTGGCAATTGTCCAAATGAACAGTTGGCTGGCAAGGTTTCAAAAAAACATGCCTATTAAGTAGGGTGGGTGATAATAACCATTGCCATCCCTGGAGCTGCATTTAGAACGAGTACCTATACTTGTATCCCGTATGGCTGACGATGTGACTGGCTGTAACAATCAAAATCAATCAATTCATCTCCTTCCATCGAACGACACCGTTTTGACAAAAGGGGTCTCTGTCTATTGTCATAGACTCAATATGCCGTCGATTGTAAGAAGGAAAGGGCGCATCTCAATTTTAGTAGTTTTGAGATATATGAATTTTACTTTTTCAAATTAAATGGTTTTGAAGTTTTTAAAAAACAGATTTCTTGACAAAAACATTTTTTCCTGTGCATAAGGAACGAGCAACTAGAAAAAAAAATAGAACGGTTGGCAACTCGGGTTACAGATCAGTTACGGACACAGCGGTGACTTGACTCCGTACACAAGGAAACTCATCAGTCATAACCAATCAAAATCTCTTGTACGTTCAGTGCCGTCATTTTTTTCAACCTCCCCCACCAGCAACCGGTTGGTTTATTGTTCGCTCATCTTCGGCAAACTAGAAACTGAAATCAACAAGCAACCCGACATGCAAATCAACAGACGACTGGTTACAAACTGGTTTTTGTGAATCGCAAACGAGTTTTCAACCAGTAGCGTCGTGTGCGTCGCGTCGGTGGTCCCATTTGATTACACAGGGTATAGTATAACTCAAAGCAAACTAGTAGCCAATTCGCATCGCTGATCAGTTTTTTTTTTCCAGTTGCTCAGTGTGCATTGGGCCTAAGTTTCAGTAATTTTGATGATTACATTGAGTTAATGGACTTGCCAGACTTTTTTTCTTAGTATAAGCACCTAAAAAATGGCTTGAAACTTGAATGAAATTGAATTGTTAAAATTAGTTGACAAAGTTTTTTAATAAGTATAAAAATGTATTTCATTGAGTTAGATTAGGTTATGGACTAATGGAATTAGGTGATGACTGATGCAGTTAACTTAATTGGTTAAAATTTATAAAGTTACGTTTGTCTTTAGGGAAGGACGGAGAGTGGACGTAACACTTCGCTCCTGCCTATTGCCATTCCCAAAGAGAGAGACTGGTGCGTTGCAGAAACGGGTGATTGAATCAATCCACTTTGCTGCTTGACACCTAGAGTCAGTGTTACGGATTGTCTTCTAAAAAAACGAAAGGTAACAACTGTAGCAATCTGCCCATTTTTAATTTCCTTTGACAAACACGTCTGCACATAAGAGAGAGAATGATGGTGCGGAGCAGAAAAGCTTGATTGAAGTAATCCACCCTACTGCTTGGTACTAAAAAGTGGGTCACTGTTTGCCTTCGGGGAAAAAGAAGGAGCGTAACCGAAACAGTCTAACTCCCCGCATATTGCTCCTGCCTTGACGGAAGGTTCAAAGTCGCAAAATGAAGCCGACTGATGTAGTCAGCTCCTCAAGGTGGCAGTTAGTCTCCGGGGAAGGCGAAGAAGTGACCAAAGCAGTCAAAACTTTCGTTATTAGCCTCTGACAGTCCCTTGTAGGGAGGGTGGCTGGTACAGATCAAAGAAGGGTATTTGGAGTAGTATATACTCTAAAGATTGAGGGCAAAAGGGTGACAGTTTCTCTTCGGTTTTCGAGTCGGTTTTTACCTAAATCTGAAACGTTCCTATATTCAATTTAGTGAAAACGAAAGTTGAAAATCCCTTCAAATCGTAAGATCCTATCCATACATACCTCTTCGTACACAGCTCTTGCACATGATAGTTATATGTAGCAAAAAAGACACATTAACCAAAAAAAAATCAGCAATAAAGTCACATAAGCAGAAATTTTTACGAATGGGCCTTTTTAACACAGTAAATGACAGATAAGCCGTTATTACTTAGCAATAGAGCTAAACATGGTAGATGTGCCAACGTTTTTATTTCACTTGGTTTGGCGAACTGATTCTATTTCTTCGACCTTGCTATAGCTTTAATAGCTATAATAAATAGCCACTTGGCTATCCACGAAAGTGGGTTGTACTTCCCGTACCCAGTCATTTACTCCTCCATCGCATTTTACCTAAATGGAAACGTGACCAGAAGGTTTCAATGACCACAGTCCAGAGGGTTAGCATTACCTTCATTTCTGCGGTGGATGTGGTCCGCAAGGATTGAGTTATTGCCTATGTGTGGGCCATCTAGTGGTTTCTTTTTAAATCAAAGGTTATTTTGACACTGACAGCTGTTTCACGTTCGAAATCTTGACAGCAAGTCAGTATTCTACCTCCGCGGAACGAAATGAGTTGCTTCACGCTTGAACAACGTTGGGAAATATTGAAAACTTATTTCCAAAGAGAGTGCTGTGTAGCCAAAACAGTGCGTTTTTTGAAAAGAAGTTTTGGCCCAAATGAAACACCCACCGCGCCTGCTGTACGCAAGTTTGTGAGCATTTTCATATCGGCGGATAAGTTAATAAACAAAATTGCCGCATCTGGGGCTCGGAAAACCCGCACATTATTGTCGAGAAGCCAATGCATCCACAGACAGTGACAGTTTGGTGCGGATTGTGGAGTGGTGGCATCATTGGACACCATTTTTCTTTGAGAATGAGGCTGGGAACAACATTTCGGTCATTGGTGGGCGTTACAGAGTCATGTTAACCGAATTTTTTTTTTTGGTACTGAAATTGAAGACATTTCAATCCGCCAAATCCGCTTGGGAAAGTACTCAAATATACCTACTAATGCACCTAATAACTTTGAGATAGCAAATTTAAGTAGTAGGAAAAGAAAGACAGTTATTCCCCTCGAAGGGGCTCAGTCTAATTTTCATCTGTGAAAAAATATCATGGAAATTTACCGCAACAATCATTATGCTTATCGGATATGAACTAGAACTACCAGTAAGTATTAGCGGTAGCCATTTTTACGTTGCTATAAGTGCGCATAGTAACCTAAGCAAAATAGCCCAAAAGACGAATCCAATTGCCCATAGACGTAGGTTTCTCGCAACGTTACTATGGAAATTTATATTGAGCTTCGCAAATGCAAATCTCTTGAGATCGTCTCACGATAATAGTGGAAACACACGCGTAGCAATAGTACTCTTATCTCATCGGTTATTTAGTACCTAAATCCTGTTAAACAATTTAATTGCCTGCTCATGCATTCACCTATCCCTATCAGTGTACACGAGCGGCTATTGCTCGCCTAACCCCTTTTAGTCTTATCGACGCAACAAAAGTGAATCAAAAATCACTATACGATAACAAACAGATTAGCCCAAGTTCAATATTTATTTTCAATACAAACTTATATCTCTACCCACACAAACGCTTCTTACAACAAACTTATCTTCTAAGATTCAAACAGTCTAATTAGTCACTTGAAACGAAACGCCTACTCAGCTACTTTGCACCCAAAGTAGGTACTCCAAGACGCTCTAGTACCTCGATCTGACGTCAATGTGTCTGCCATGGCGCACACAGAACGCCGCCGCCGCGCCGCATGCCAAGAATACAACTTATTCGTATAAATTATGTTGAGACAGCCAGTATGAGAGAGAGACACTCAAGTGTAACCAGATCCAGTTTGTCCAGATCTGACACTGAAGTGGGGCTCTCTGTTCGCTACATGCATTCGAATAAAAAAAAAAAAAAAACTACATTTACCTCACAAGATACAACAGCAGGTCCCGTGGTGGCTCATATTCACTTCCGGTTTCGATTTTAGAACCACCGCCAGCCAGACGACGTTCATTCTCCTCATACTCTAGATCCATTTCGACTTTCCGAGCGGCAAGGCGTCGTTTGACCGCCGGCGAGGTCATTGCTGAGGTTTTCGCCAGTGCTTCCGCAATGGAGAACTTTTCGCGAAAATCCTTCAGCATTGCACTTTCTTGGGGCGTAATTAACGATGACGATGGTGATGTTGCATTCTTGTCAATTATACTCGAGACAATCTCGATCAATTCAGGGACATCTTCTTGTTGGTGGTCGGCGGAAGCGCTTTCATCGTCGTCCAGGCTCAGCATATCGGTGAGAAATTTTTTTCTCTGAATTTCAATTCTCGATGATGGGCGCAGCAGGGACCGCGATTCCTCCATCGAAGGACACTTTGTGGATGGGATTGGTGGCTTTTCACAGCACTCTGGAGTGCACAGTTTATCACAAAGTTGTTTTAACGGACTGTCATCACTGGCGGACGAATTTCTACACGTCAAGCAGGGAGCTATTATTTCGTAATCATCGGTCGGGGAGCTCCTTGGACTTTCATTCACCTCGTGAACTTTGAAGAACATCGGTGGGCGTTCAAGTTCCGGCGACAGGCCATCCTTTGACAAACTCGTGTAATCCCTTACCGTCGATGGCGGTGGAAAGTTCAAAAGCAACGATGTAACCGGCATTGATTTGCCTATCGAAGGACGTCGCTTATGTCCGTGAATGCTGGACGAAGAATGCTCACCAAATGAACTCTGATGGGACTGCATACTGACAAAGTAACGAACTATTTTTTTATACCACGAAATGCTAACTATCTCCCACCCTAATGCCAAAGTCGTCGATCATATAATAATTATTTTATGCACGAATTCACTTGCTAATGGTAGAGACAAACAAACGAAATGACCACAAAAATTAGCACCACTGCACAAGCATCCTTTCGAAAAGATTCAATATTCGAAAAAAATAAATTAATTCGCGCGTAGATACACAAAGGAACACAAAAGATACACGCGACGCGACGATAGTCAATGGAAGGAAAAATTAAAAAAAAAATTTTAGCAGCGCGAGAATGTTAAACGCGATTGCACGTTTAGAACATTAAACTAGTAATCCGAGAGACGATGGAAATTCTTTATTTATATGGTCCAAGTCGAGGCTATCGGCATTCTACGCGTCGTCGATATACGTGCGAATAAAAAAAAAGCACAATCATCTGCGGCTACAACAGGGAGGCAATTAGTAGTGAATTAACAACAAAAACAGTGAACAAGTGAACGTACTACGCGAACCAGTGATCCTCTGCGTTATACAGAAAATCATCGCGATATGATGTATCTGAACGAAAAAAAAAAACCAATAATTGTATATCCACAAAGAATAGAGAAATAATCCCCACCAGGCCTCCACCTTCTCGCTGATCAATTGTTAATAAACAATATGAGGTGAATACGAATTAATTTGTTTATATCTATACAATGCTTTATGTGCACGTCTCGCACTTAAGAGATACAACACGAAATTGCGATAATATATTGGATACGCGAACCTGTCGCTGTCCCTGTCACCTCATCAGGCATAGGCAAGTAGGTACTTGAGTGTGGGCATTACCTACTCGAAATAGGGGAAAAACGGATTGAAGAGGATTAAATGTCAAAATGAATTTAACGTTCAACAAACTTTTACACATGTCATGCAGAGATATGTCACGTTGACTAATGATAGATAATTGCTTACCGTATACTGTGTTATCTGTATCTCCTTTTCCTGACTCCTTATCTTTTTTTATCTCACTATCATTTTAGGAGCCATATTTTGTGTATTCGGACAAATAATAACTAGGGCAAGGTAGCCCCAAGGTTGTTAGTACTTCTCAGCCTATATTGCCCTGCTAACTTAAAAACTGCCGAAACGAAAATATTTGACTAGCTGAGGGAATATCTATACATCTACGCCAGGTATTTAAACTTATTTACGTCGTACTACAACTTTTGGCAACCGCAAGGGTTTATTTGAAATTTGGATACACGTTGCCTTGTAATATTGCAAATCGGTGGTGGTATAGTTTGTCCAAGGCTGAGGTAAGCTCGTCGCATCCAGGGTTGCCCCCAAAGAAACACCAAACTTTGGGTCGATGTACATACTTAATAGAACTTTCGGATACCTACTTAAATAACCTTAACAATGTTTTCCTATTTCTAATGGAATGCTACCAATATCTTGAATTAGACCCTGTTAAACGGAGCAACTGAAACGCTACCAATAGCTTGCATTAGATTCTGTCAAACAGAGCAAGCGGAACGCTAGCATTAATTGCGTTGGGCCCTATTAAACAGAGCAACTGGAACGCGTTCAATACCTTGCATTTGCTTGGATTGACAAATAATAATATATACAGCTTTGCTGATGGCAGCACTCTTATATCCTCCATCTCGAACAGTGGGCCTGTGAAATCGGCTACATTACACAGTCAGAGATGTGAACAAATTAGTTCTCTAAATGATGATCTGGACAAAATCTTGAAGTGGGGAAATGACAACTTGGTTGTATTTAATGCAAACAAGACACAGCTCACAACATTTTCTAGGAAAAATGCATCATCAGTTCCTCAGATCCAAATGGATGATCATCCAATCCATCCCAAGGACTCAATGCACCTTCTAGGAGTCACAGTCAATTCAGGAATCACATGGCAGGACCACATATCCTATAACGCAAGATCGGCGTCCGCTAAGTTGAGCTACCTAGAGCAAAGAGGTACTATAGCCCCAAGCAACTTCTACTTCTTTACAAATCACAGGTTAGACCAGGCCTGAAATATTGTTCCCATATATGTAGCTTGGCCCCAAAACATTCACTCAACATACTTGACAGCATACAGAGATGAGCAGTTCGACTTATTGGAGATCCTACATTCACATCGAATCTACAACCGTTGGTGCACAAGACATGTGGCTGACCTTTGCTTGTTCTATAGGTACTTCCATGGTAGATGTTCCGAGGAACTCAAAGACATTATCCCTCGAAATGCGACTTTTGGGCGCCCCACAAGACAGGCAGCTAATGCTCATGACCACTTGACAACATTAATTTTCCAAAATTCCTTCTGTTACAGGACAAACAAACTTTGGAACTCGCTTCCTGTAGATATATTTCCATCAGAAGACTACAATTGCAGCTATTTAAGTGCAGAACAAACATACATCTGCGAGCATCTCGGGGCGCTGATGAAGCGTTATAAAATCCCCTTTCCCGGGAGAAGTATTAAAAAAAAAAATTAGACCTTGTTAAACGGAGCAACTGAAACGCTACCAAACCAATAGCTTACATTATAGATTATGTCAAGCAGAGCAACTGGAACAAATAACTATGTGCGTTACCAACCACGATTTACGGCCAGACACCAGACTCTCACAAAAAATCTTAGCCACCAAAAATGTGCAGCAGGGGTCTATTAACTGACGCATTAGCTTCTGTTCCCAAAAACTATCCCGCAAGATATTTTGCAACAGAAAGGCAGTTTGACTTCTATCATCGAATGCAAAAACTTGTGGACTCCCTGGGGAATTTGAATCAGGCAAATCGGGCTAATCGCATTTCGTTCGCCTGCAAATTCATCTGAGAATCCAAGGCGATTCATGTATCGTTCGAAATGGTTGACGTCGTCACGAATGTAAGTCTAAGAATCGGGAGAGGATGGCATTTTTCATGCAATAATAAAATAAGGAATCGATAGACTACACTCCTTGTCGCTCTCTAAAGATCCAGCTTTGAATATTGATACTCACGGCTAACAAAAAATTTGCTTCAGATGCAATATCATTCAGAAGAATAAGACTGACGTCCTACTTTCTAAAAGTCTTTTCCATGACTTGGACCATTCATTCATTCATCATCATCATCATCATCATCATTTTCAATGGTCCGATTATCCATTAAGTGGGTCGCGGGTGTAGGTTGCTCAAGCGGACCCTCCATAGCTCTCGATCCTCCGCCATCGACTCTAAATCATCAAGGGCAATCCCCATACGGGTAGAGGAGAGATTATGAATTTGATCTAACCATCTCATCCTGGGTCTACCTAGAGGACGCCTGCCCGATGGTACGGATTCCATAGCACGTCGTGGAATCCTGGTCGGGGACATGCGTTTAACATGACCAAACCACCGAAGCATGGATCGCTCCGTCCGGAGAAGTAGCTGCTCGACATTGAGTTCCTTTGACACCAAGTTCAGTCCTCCTGATATCAGAATGACCAAGCTGTCTCAAAATCGATCCAGCCTGACCAATCCTACAGGAAAACTCGGCATTGCTCCTTCCATCACTCGTGAATAAGACCCCGAGATACTTAAACTTCTCCACCTGTTTCAATGGGACTCCACTAACATGCAGTGTGCATTGAACAGGCGTTCTAGAGACGACCATCACTTCAGATTTGTTCACATTTACCTTCATCTCAGCTTCAACACAAACGGCTACAAACCGATCTAGTGCGCGCTGAAGTTCAGTCTGAGAGGACCCAAGGATAACCAAGGATCACAATCACAACTGAATTTATTACTGATCACTGCTCTCCCAACTATCATCTTAAAAATATCGGTTATAGCTCGACTAAAGCTGCAGACTCTGCGTAGAAGATCAAGAAACAGCGGGACACAATGCACAGAGGTTTACTGTAGGTTCAATAAGAAGGTACATTCAATAGCTTGATGTTTGATTAAACGCATGATGTGACCAAATCAATCACCAGCTTTTGTAGTGACTCCGGGACGGGAGTACAGAAGACCTGCTCTGATGGTTGCAGTGCAAATTAAAAAAAAAAGGCCAGCAGTCGTAAAAGTCATACCTGATCACTTTAAAGTAAGATATGAAAGAGATCATATAATTATACGTCACTCGCAAACTTTTTAACTTTGTAAATTGTTGTGCAAGGATTAAGCTTCTAAAAAATCCACGGTTGAAATAATAGTTAAAACCCTTTTCAACGAGTTGAGCGATAAAATACTTTCTGGATGACATATTTAAAGAAGAAATGTCTTCTTGTAGTTCAGTTCAGTTGTCTCGGATACATAATGACTCAGAAATAAATGGATTGAAGTACTCAGTAATAAAAATCAACTGTCAAATCATTACAACATATGCTAGATGAACCCTTTCTGATCCGGATAAGGCAATAAGAAAAAAGCGTGTGACTAATTCAAATCGGTTACTATCGTGTAACGAATTTCAAATCTGACAGTGAATTGAATTTGAATAATCATTCCGCCTTTATGACTGACTAACGATGTACGTGCATTGAATTTCAATCACTTAAATATGTCTTTGCGATCTAACCGCCAAATCGTGTTCCCGGAAGAAGATTAGCGAAACACGTACCGGCATAGACTTACTTAAGAATTAAGAAAAGACACGTTTTCGCTAACAAAGTTATTAAATTTTCGTATTTACCGGTTTAGACAGCAGACTTACTGGCTACTAGCGGGTAATTTAAAGTTATGTCAATCATGACAGATTTAATAATTTTATTGACCTGTCGCTTAACTGTGAAGTTGCCAACATCAAATCCATCAATCATTTTAGAGATTGTATTGCTGTACTCTTCGTCAAGAATTATTTAATTTTTTTTCCAATACCTGTTGTCGACCAATAATAATATTTTTAGCTTTATTCAATCCAAGAAATCCATCAGAGTCTCTGTTAATTCGGGAATAACATGGCGGTCGCAAGATCACGTTCCTCAAAATTAAGTTATCCAATTCCAAAGTTCTTCTTCTAAATAAAAACAAGTAAAAGTGTTATCATCGGCCTGGCCGATGCTTTGATACCCTCCACTGTATTTACTGGTGCAGGTACACGCATGTGTCTAATATTGGTTTTGTAAAAGAGGTACCAGAACTACTTTACCGACATAGCCTATTTTCAATATTAACCTGACGACGGTAAAAAGAAGTCTTCTTACAAAATTTCATTCGCTTTCGTCGATTCGTTTGGACGCTATCGTGTTTTCAACAGACAGACAGACAGACAGACGGACAGACAGATGGACATGGCTAAATCGATTCAGAATGTGATCCTGATTCAGAATATTTAAACTTTAAAGGGTCTCCGGTGATTCCTTCTTGGCGTTACAAATGTAATGATAAATGACAAAGTGAATATACCTTCCTGTGGAGGGTATAAAAAGAGCTGTTCTCATCTGCGACGCCATCTTGTTGGTGTAGGTATTGGACTTGCTTTTTTAAGGTTAACCTGATGTGGAGCAATCAGCATGACTTTCTGGTTACATAAATGTAGCCTTAAATCTAATGGTCTGGTTGCCATAACGGCATATTCCACAGTCTTTCGGTGAGTTATCAAGTCAGCCTCCATCTTGTGGTCAGCCGACATATTTCAGCAAATTTTTGATTCTTTCAACTACTTCATCTATGGCAGATTCTATCTCGTGAATGTTTTTGACAGTAACCACGACAATATCGTCAGCAAAGTCGATCACCTTTACTCCTTGTACCATCGTTAGGCACAAAAGAGATCCGAAAACCAATCCTTGTAGTACCTAATCCCGCTGTAACATTACAGCACAACTGCAACTGTTACATGACATGAAACATGTATACATTTTGCTAGCTCAAACCTTTCGAAACTTCGGATACTTTCGAAAAGTATGCCCATATTCGAATTCATAGACACTTGTCTGTGGTATATCCTATAGCGAAATTTATTTTGAGGCGAAACAAATCTAAACCTGGAAATGATTTCAACGTCATTATATCATAAATGTTTGGCATTCCAACGTCTCAGTTCTTTAAGAACTTTCAGGCCCTTCATAAGCTTTGTCTACAGTGTCAAAGTTCTAAAGCACAGGTACACATCGATCAATACAGTGTACAAGGGTCGAAAGAACACACCCTTCATCCATCATTTCTACTAAGCACATACATATTTACTTGCGGACACGTAGCACCACTTAAATGATCTTTAGTTTCATAAGCGCAGTCAATTCTTTCGCAAATGAGACGATATTTGCCATCTGTCAAATGTCAGAATTTCTTAAGCAAATAGCACACTTTAAAGAGCAGCAATAAGCTGCTTGTTTTGAAGCCCTTAGCTTCAAATGTTTATATTTTCCTTTCCAATTTGAAAATGGAATGCTACCTACCTACCGAACGTCAATGTCAAGTAAACAGATCTACACGAATAACTATTCCCTAATGTGATGATCTGTAAAATACCTATTCACTTTAAATCATTTGCCCACGTGACATAAGCAAATGTGAAAAACTGAAAAGTATAGAGATATTGTTGAAAACATTTGCCAATAGTAAATAAGATTGTTTACAAAATAGCAACCACCCACTACAACATGTCAAATGTCAGCAAAATGGCACACATTCGTATGGAATTGCCAACTCAAGAAGAATTATGTCATATCATTGTGTTTTCATTTGTTTAAGTGCCCACAGACAACCTGTGACATTTGTCAAGTTGTAATCAAAATCTTGCATAATTTTAATTTTAATTGCTTCATCTAAGCACAATAATTATAATGTATAGTTACACAAGAAAATAAAAAAATATACCTAGAAAGTGGCGGGAGTGTTAAGTGTACCCCATCAAAACTGAAGAGTATACGCAGTTGAGATGTATTTGTATTGCTTTGCTGTCCAGTTCACTGATATAGCGGTAGGGATTGTTTGGTAAGTAAACCAGCAACAATACAAAATTCATTAATTATTTGTATTCGTTTTCAAGTTCAGGGTCTCGTGATTTTTTTTTTGTTTTGTATTGAAGTAGATAAATGATGCTAATGAAAAAATAAATATTATGAATTGGCTGAAAATAAAGAATTGTTTTTTTTTTATTATTTTGTTTAAGTAAATGACGCATTTGCAGGTAAGGTTCGAGGTGACGAAGCGCCTACATTCATTAAACAGCTTAATATTTTAACTAACAGTCACATGTGGTTTTGCTCACGTTTTTTGTTATTCGCTAAATGCTGCCGACATTATTCTGGAGGTAATAATATTCGCGTTTTATTATAACTACACTTACACTACTTATGCATATGGATTATCTCATAAAATTAAAACGATAAAAAAAAATGATTTTGCAAGTTTGACAACCGGTGATTAACTTTTGACATACGAAGTAAATTTTATTTTAGCTGCAATTGATGTACGCATTCTATTCCATTTAATAATCACTTTATTTGTGTAGTTTAGTTTTTATTTGACAGCCAGCATGGTTTTAGTAGTTCATCTAACAACATATCATCTACCATTAATCATTGAGTCCTCTTTTGATGTAGAACAGAAGTCACCAGACAATCGATATTTGATGACATCTTGCGCACCGCTTCTTCTCTTTATTTGCATTTCAATGACGTTCCATTTCGTGTTTTTTATCTTGTTTTATTGAACTAATACATTTTTCTTCCTTTTTTTTTGCTACTGAAGTAATAAATGAAAATACAACCAATACTTGTAAAAATTGATTTTAAAAAGAAAATCGAAATCGAAAATTGTGCAATAATCCTTGAAAGTCTGGCAATGCCTATGGTAGCAACAATTTGCACTTGGCTGCTGCTTTGACAGCTAAAATGTAATAGATTCCAACTAAGCCTCGGCATAGCATTGAAAGTATTGTTGGTTAGCAGTTTTTTAATCAATTAAAAGACTTAAAATGGCGACTACTCCATTAACCAATATGTTAAATATTGCATTTTTGTTTTTTTTTTTTTTTTCATTTTTGTATTACATATATCAAACACAGAATCTTTTCACGTACCTACTGCTTAAAAACCAATACCACGCACATTGACTAGACGTGGTAGGAAGTCGTCATCCTTGCGTATACGTCAACATAAAAGAATTATTACCATTTGGCGTAATAAAACATTTCCTCTTGGGTATTAACTGCTTAATTTATGCAATGATATAGAGAAATATGTATAAATGTGTACATGCAACGTTTTCAGGTTTGCTAACAGGTGTGGTACACTTTTATAAGACAACAAACTCGTATACTTGCCGGTACAAAAAAAAAGTCGTGCCTCCGAAAGCCCGCGAATTTAACATGTTTGGAATCAATAAATTGTTTAATTAAATTGATTGGTAATTTTAAACACGATTTTGGCTTATCTTTTGGTGTAGGTGGTGTTTTTGTTAAATAAATTTTTTTTTTTTTGGGAAAAGAATTTAAACAATTTATTATTGGCCTTTAACAGCCAATTGGCAAGTTTCGCGCTTCAATGTACTGGTTTCGAGAAGGTGAGTCTCCCAAGTGAATTCACACCTTGAAAGCCTTTTTCTTCTTTCTGATGGCTTCTTGAACAACCACGCAGTTCTTTTCTCACCACCAGCCGCCACACCGAGCCGCTTCACTCCGCAAACATGTACTACAGGGGCAATGACTGCTGTTGGAAACTACTGCCATTCTTCCTCTACATTTAATGGAACATTTGGAATTTGTTCAAACCTTTCAGATACCTGCCGTGCAAAATTTCTCTCGTATCTCATAGTTCCATGTCGAGGAATCCACACCCACGTTTGCATTGAAATCACCCATCAGGATTTAAGAATCCATATCTGCAACCATTTCAAGGGCTGCATCAACTTAGAGATCGCATTAGAAATACCAGAATACGTGAGGAACTCAATGTCGAGCAGCTAATTCTCCTGACGGAGCGGTCCATGCTTCCGTGGTTTGGTCATGTTATACGCCTGTCCCCAACTAGGATCCCACGACGTGCTATGGAATCCGTACCATCGGGCAGGCGTCCTCTAGGTAGACCTAGGATGAGATGGTTAGATCAAGTCCGTAATCTCTCCTTTACCCGTATGGGTATTGCCCTTGATGATTTAGAGTCGATGGCGGAGAATCGAGAACTATAGAGGGTCCACTTGAGCAACTCTATGAACAAGTAAGCTACAGAGTTGTTGCCATTATGTCACTCGTATGTGTTTGCACTTCCTTCGGTTTAAAAGTGTTCATCAATTCAAAACCGGTGGTGGCTTAGTGGTCAGTGTGGTAGACCGGGTCGATCACCGAAAAAAACACAAATCACATCACAAATTAAATCCGAAGTAGCTAACGCTATTTGATGTAGAGAAGAATGGACCAACTCAATCTTTGTCGTGATAAATCACTGAGGCCATCACAGCTGTTTGGCAATTTAATCAACTTGATGGAACGCAAGTTGAAGGACATCTGCAGTAGTGCAGTTACTTAAAGCAACAATTGACAAAGAACAGAAACTGAAAAAGAACAGAAAGCTTTTTCGTGCTGTAGTAAATTGTGATGGTTCTGTTACCTACCTATACGTAGCTCGCTCAGCTATACAAAACTGAAACAGATCTAGAAAAACATGACTGCCGTCTATTTTGTCAAACGCTAGTTGTCGAATTTGCAAGACGCGATGCTTTTGTGTGTACCCAAGTCGTTCATGAAAATGAAAGTCATGCTCATGATCGTGTGTCCACGCACACTTCAAAAAAAATAGCAAGCAGATGACTCACCCTTTTATCAGGCGCAAAATGTTCATACATTTAACGCGTTTGTGTTAATTTTCCTTGACCTATACCTCCAATTGATTGAGAGTTTCTAAGAATCTAACATCAGACTTCATCTATCTATCGCTTAGTATAGTAGTCCAACATACAAATTTATTATTTGATTTACTATTTAACTAAATGAATTTCATTTAACACAATCATAGATTGTGTCTATCTTGATTATTAATTTGAAAC
This sequence comes from Cheilosia soror, assembly GCA_949372485.1. NCBI lineage: Eukaryota > Metazoa > Arthropoda > Insecta > Diptera > Syrphidae > Cheilosia > Cheilosia soror. The sequence continues at coordinate 37,950,723 of OX443561.1, forward strand.
TTAATTTAGATGTCAACAACGTTATCATAAATGCGTACAGTTTTCATAGTTTGTATAATAATCTCGTAGCTAATTGCGTATACATTTGCGTATACACGACAAGGCAATGACCTTTCGTGGCGAAAACTGGCAGACAGATTACAGGTAAATTATATTTTATTTTACTTAATTCAAAAGAAGCAAATTACATCTTTTTATTTGCTTTAAAAGTTCTTGCAAACCAGCATGACATTTTCGCAAAGAAATATCAGGATTCAAACCATACTAATGCCGTTTTCGGTTGGTCTTCCAGAACCGTCCAGAAGAACTCTCAAATTTCTCTTCTTTTCAGAAGAAGAACTAGTCAGTTGAGTGCCAATCGAACGCTTTCAGGAGCGTTCGGATTGCTTCTGTACGGTTCTGGACGACCAATCGAAAACGATCGTCAATTTGGGAGAACCTTTAAGTCACTACACATTTCGTTAAGTCAATAACATAATTGTAACAGTGTAAACACAAATAAATACAAAATTATTAAAAAAAAAAATATTTATGTTATATCTATAGCTCAATAAATTATATATTCAGCAAATCTTATCTAAAATTCGATTTTACGATATCCTACAAGATATGAGGCTATAAATAAGTATGCCATAGATAGAATTCGATAGCAGAAGGTTGCTAAAACTTAAGTAAGTATATAATGTACCAACATATGCAAATAATTGATAAAAAGACTCACAATAGACATAGCATAAGTGTATCTTCTCGCTAACTAATTGCACAACAAAGCCAATAATAGCGGGCGCCACTGTACCAGCAAGGTGTGTTCCGCAATTACATGTGTACATATACACCCAGTCCGACTCACAAACACAACTAAAAGGTCTGTCAATAGTGTCAATTTGTCATTGAACTTAACTGTACAAAAAAGCACACACAAAAACGCAAAAGACAAAAATAACGAGACACACGAGTCGAGTTATACACTTAATTATAAAAAAAAGTCACTTGTCGTTCGCACAACAAACAGTTAGAACGTGCCAGTTGTAGTAAAAAAAAAAGTCAAGATTTAATGTATCTAGATAAAATGGGTTTTGATTAATTCATTAAAACGTAATTATTTACGATTCTATTTCGAATTTTAGTTCCGCTTAACGTGATCACACTTCCGAAGTTGAGACAAAAAAACGGCGCAAGCTTGAAAACCTAGCGGCGACTGTCAGTTGGCTCGATGCCTGCAATCAACCTGTCATTGAGTCTAAAAATAAAAATAAAACCATTTGACGCGCCTATTATACAGCTGATGATGGGGGTGATCTATACTACAATAGTATACGACGAAGTGCAGGAATAGGTGGTTGCGGGGCGGTATATAATAGAACGGTCAAGTTTACTATAGCCTCTGTCTAGTCTCTGGGCAGGCGGAAGATTTGGTAAATATAAGATTGTATTCTAGGTTAACGATTGTGAACAGGTGTCGGTTTAGTCATAGTCTTTGGCGGGTGTAAATTATTTTACAATCAAGGATGATTATGTTTACAGAAACATACACATTTATTTGAATGCAATTTTTTGTTAAGTTTGCACTTTTAATCGTAAAAAGACGAGCGAAATCGTTTTAAGGTGTAGCTATAGCAATATTCATGTCATTTGAAAAAGATGAGAGCTGTATTCTGCTTGAGGTTAGGTGTATGGAACGTGTTTTTTTTTTTTATAATTTCGCATGAATTTAAAGAAACTGCATTTGCTCGCTCTACCTTGCAATCCAACAGTGCCTCCAAACATATTCCACTAATTATTCATTGTGAACTTCCGATCTTTTAAAACAAATAGGTAACGAATAAAAAAACAATATTTTAATTTTTAAAAATTTTATTTCAACTGAGCGATACAAGGCTCATAAGGCGCACCATAAAATAGAAATATAACAAATGTGTCCTTATTTTGTAAGGCGTCATTTCACGTACCCAGGGTTTTTGTTACCTATTGTTAAAAAATCACAACTATTGTTATAGGCAACGTTATTTTATTATTGTCAGGATTTCAATCGCCAAATTAAATCGAAACTCGCAAAATTTTAAGGATTTCAGTCTCCAAATTCTTCTTAAAATCGAATCGAAACTCGCTAAATTTTAATGATTTCAGTCGGCAAATTCACCGATGCCGACCGTCCTTTTTAAAATCGAATCAAAACTCGCTAAATTTTAAGGATTTCAGTCGGAAAATTCACCGATGCCGACCGCCCTTTTGTATACTGAATCAAAACTCCCTACATTTTAAGGATTTCAGTCGGGAAATTCACCGATGCCGACCGTCCTTTTTAATATCGAATCAAAACTCGCTAAATTTTAAGGATTTCAGTCGGCAAATTCACCGATGCCGACCGTCCTTTTTATTTTGCATCGAAACTTGCTAAATTTTAAGGATTTTAGTCAGAAAACTCACCGATGCCGACCGCCCTTGTTAAAATCGAATCGAAAGTCGCTAAATTTTAAGCATTTCGGTCACCAAATTCACCGATGCCGACCGTCCTTTTTATTTTGCATCGAAACTTGCTAAATTTTAAGGATTTTAGTCAGAAAACTCACCGATGCCGACCGCCCTTGTTAAAATCGAATCGAAACTCGCTAAATTTTAAGGATTTTATTTTGCAAATTCACCGATGTCGACAACCCTTTTTATATTAAATCGAAACTCGCTAAATTTTAAGGATTCCAGTCGGCAAATTAACCAATGCCGACCACCCCTTTTATATTGAATCGAAACTCGCTAAATTTTAAGTATTTCAGTCGGCAAATTCACCGATGCCGATCGTCCTTTATAAAATCGAATCGAAACTCGCTAAATTTTAAGGATTTTAGTCAGAAAATTCACCTATGCCGACACATCTTTTTATATTGAATCGGAACTTGCTAAATTTTAAGGATTTCAGTCGACATTAAAATATTAAAAATGTAACAATAAAGAAATTAGGATATAAATTCTTTGAGTATGACAAAATATGCAGCAATTAATTAAATTTGTTCGAGCATATTGAAAACAATGAATCTAAAAAAGTAGGTACATAGTTGACTTCTTCTAAACTAATTCCTTTACCAGCTTTTTACAAAATCAATAAACACACTCGGTAGGTAGGTAACTGAACCTGACCCGGTGCGAAAAGCTCTTAATTCTCGTAGAGCTAATAATGGGGCGTAAAATCATTTGTAGTAATAAGATAGCCGTTCAGTTGATTTATTGAAAAACGAGCTCATAATTATTAACCCCATGCAGTGATTACCAATGCATCACTGCATCTACATACAAAACAATGTATATAAGATAATGTAAGTAAATAAAAATCCGAGTATAGAAGGGAGTTATTGCGATTGCACTCCAAACCAACTAGAACAGGTTAATATGACTGCACCAAATGACTTTTAGCTGGAAAAAATTAAACCAAACTAGTACCAATTTATTGGCAATCAATGTTTCATTATATATGTTTCCGTATCGACCAAACCAGATTTTGTCAGTTTAAGCATTTCTTGTAGGTATTCTAGAAGAATTCCGAATTTTTGACAGAACATTTCGATGAATTTGACAACTATTTTATTACATTCGGTAATTAGATATCAAACAATTCAATAAAAACAGTTGTTATCGACCGAATTAACAAACGTCACTCGGTCCATTTCTATAACTTATCGAGTCACGTATTTCTTTCAACAAATAACCAAAAATTGTCATGTCTTTCTTTAACCATTGTAGACTTTTGTCAGTCTAAAAGTCTAGTCTAGAAGGTACTGTAAGAAAAACATTGTGAAATGTCAACAGGAGGGGTTGTTTTTTGTTATTCTCTTATTGCAATAACTGTATTGCGTGTGTACGCGCGATAAGAGTCTGTGTCGGTGCAAAGTCTTTTTGCCGGTTTATATTCTCCAAATCACCGGTTATAACCACTTCACTAAATACGAATATATTTATTTAAATGATACTCTTACTAGTTGAATATTTTTACTCACCATTCTTACAACATGATAGTCGTTAAAAACATAATCAAAAAAATCAGATATTTGAAGGTCTGTATCCGTTTTAGGTTGTTTTTAAAACAATGTACTAAATGTTGATAAAATTATTGTTTTCGGAAAATATACACCCACTATAACACAAATACCCTTAGAAAAGAACAAGTATAACTTTTCTAAGGCTGTTTTTTTTTATATGGATCACTTCACTTCAGTCGACGCGTGTTATTTAATTTTTTTATAATTCATTTTATTTTTCGCAAATTGTTTGCAATCGCCAACGACTAACAGCAACCGAATTGAACTAAACCCTAGACACTACATTTTCTTAAATTTATAATAATTTCGATTTGGCAGATAAGACTCGCGCAGACTGTTTTCCACGTTATCAGTAATAAGAGAGTTAGCTACAAAGAGAAATAAATAAAACACAACATAACATATGGCAAGAGAAAAATAAAAAAAGAAACAAAAAAAAAAAACAATCTGCGAATCGGTTGGTTTAGTATATTGTGGCAACATACGATAAGAAAGTGCATTTATTTTTTTATAAACATAAGGTATTATATATACCTACCTACAGGCGAGGAGAAAAGTAAATACATTTTCACAGCAAGTAAAATGTTTATAACAAACACATTTGATTGTTTAAATTATTCACAGAATTTGATTTGTTTAAGTCTATGATAAATGTAAAATTCTGAGAGCACTGCCCCATCAGTGATTTTTATTATTACATTTTTAAAAAGAAACTTCCTACGATGAAACGAAAAGCCGACAGGTTTGTGATTCGTTGGGCAGTAATTTCAAACTCCGGTGAAACGAAAAAGCGACTGGATGATGGCTTGTTGGCCAGTAGTTTCCGAACTCAGGGGCCAGATCGCGTAAAATAAAAACGATCGAACGACATGTGGATTTTTCTGTTTATAAATGCATAAAAAGTGGTTTATTCGCATTTCATCAATTCGTTCGTTCGCTCCCATGTGAATGGTCCTTAAGGGTAAGTTATTTGGAAAGTAAAATATCGAACTCCACATTACGACTACGAGTAAAACTAGTACAACCCAATACTTTTGAATCTTGTTAACTGAAATTCTATTATTTTTCTGTATTTTAAACGCCTATGTAGCAGACGTAACAAATTGTAGTAAATAAGACGTGTAGTTTACTTAATTTACTACGCGTAGTTAATGATGTAGAAAATGTAGTGTAGTTTATGGCCAACCCTGGTCACAAGACTTGCCCTCTGATTCGGGTATGTAAAAATCTTGGTAGGTGGCGTGGAAATCAATTTACCGAGTCACACTCACAATACATGAACTGCTAGTGAAATGTCAGTTTCATACAAACCTGCGAGGAAAAATCAAGCAAACATAAGCACTAGCCCTTTTGGTTCAGTGCGGCGAAAGTATGAAAGAGGTTTGAACCTCTGCTCGAAATTGCTATTTTTTACATAGAACACAGTGCCATCCATTTTAAAAACATTGCAACTGCGCAAAAAAACTCAAACAAAATAAGACGAATTGCTCGATGACATTTGAGTGTTTTTGTTTGTTTTGTCGTAGTTTTATTTCGTGGGGTTTTGAAGTCATCGATGACGCATATATTTATGACCAGACCAGTTACATGACTGTTTGCTGAATTTGGTATCAAATCTATAGCATAGACCCAACCAGCCTTCACGAGTTCTTACCCTTCGCGAATGGATCGTTTTATGCCGCTAAAATATTCTGCAATATCACAGATGGTTATCGACAAAGTCTGAGATAAATCTCGGTTAGTTGGGTCCGCCATTGGTATTTGGGATAATGCTACCCAATAAATTGAATATTTACAATAATTTAAAGAAACAGTTAAAAAAAAAATCTAATCCAAAAAATAAAATTGTCTTACACTAAAACAACACTTGTATGAACCCGGGGCTATTTTATTTTTCATGGTTTGAGCCCCGGCGGGGGACATCAATACTCTGTCACCGACCATAAGAGAAACGAATAATATCAGAGTTTCTCCACCACAACACCAAAAAAAGAGGTTTCTGCTTGGTAGTACAATGGACCGAGATTCGTCTGAGTGCTCAAAGATTTGGAATCCCCTTTAAAAAAAAAAACATATAAGCACTAGCTCCTTTGGTGCACGGTGTAGAGAATCGAAAACACTCAAATGTCATCGAGCAATTCGTGGGGTTTTGTTTGAGTGCTGATGCTGGCTGAGTATGCCATGCCATCTGTTTCTTTCATTTATCCTCACAGGTTTGTATGAAACTGACATCAATGCTTACAACAGTGCAAAAATTGGTACAAAATAGTGTTGAGACGATTAGTATCTAGATGCCTGACAGTTTCATTGTCAGATGGGAATGGGATCATTATTTGTCAAATATCTGTGTGGATACGCTGTGGCGTTCATTTATTAGGACAGCTAAATCATAACAATTTTTAAATTAAGTTAACAAGTAGGAATCGTTATGGAAATTCGAAATGTCAACTGAGCATTCAGGAAATTGACCCTGGCAATGACAATTCAAAAAATTGAAATGTTGTAATCAATCTAAAGGAGACCACCCGAAAGAGAGGCAAGTGCTGTCAGGCTTCTGTCAGGCCTGCTTAACTAGAAATCCAAAGGTCCGCAATATCTGTCCTTATTTTGAGATTTTTGAAGATGTCACTTGTGAAATAGGAAATTGACTGCGTTCTTCCAAAATATTCATAATGGATGGATAAAATATTCATATGGATAGAGGTGGATATTGTCGAATTGAACTTCGGCGTTAGGCAATAACTGGAGGGAGTTTGTATACTGCCAAAAAATCCTTCAATATATTCAATTTCGTACATACTCAAAATCTGACAGTAACTACAAGCAGGGAAGTTGCAGGGGAGCAGTAGGTATGCCTCCATACCTATTAAACTGCGAATTATTATTTTTGGACTTTATTTCCATCTTTTTGTTTATTTTTGAGTGCTATGCATTTTTTGGGCGTTATTTCTAAATCGATTTGGGCGCTATTTCCTTGGGCGTTATTTCCTAACGCCTTGAACTTCGACTTCAATTCTACAATAATTTAAATCTGCAGTATTCTCATATCCAGAATTTAGCATTTGCTATTTGTTATGCCTATTTGCTATTAACAAAACTTATGTGGTATAATTTATACAAATGAATAGGTCTATAAAACCTACTTCCGCAGTCCTAAAACCAAAACAATATAAATGCAGTTGATTCATAAATGATTACAAAAGCCAACTACCAGATCAGAGGCGTGGATCATGACGCCCATGCAAAGAATAAAAATCACCAAGCTTAAATAATTAAGCTCGCACTCGCCCCGATAACCATTTGGCATTGTTGTAGCCTCAAAGTTCTTTTGGCAGTCTTATCTCGATTGACGCCTGGGTCATGACTTAAAACGACTGTTATTTTGTTTTAATCGAATTGTATTATTAGTTTGACCTATAGAGTCCAAAAAGGTGGTCAACTTAATTTTGAGAAACCTAATGTAAGTAAACAGATGTTCAAATCGATTCTGTTATTTGACGGTACGATTTGTTGGGTCATTTCAAATATGCAATTAATAAATACAACGAACAGTTCTTGTTTAAGAAGTGACATCACATACATAAATATACGTTATTATATTTAGTTATTTATTCTATAATCTATATATAAAAATGAAGATTCCGACTGACTGATTATCAACGCCCAGCCTAAACCATTTGCTCTAGAAAGCTGAAATTTTGCACAGAGGTTTCTTTTATGATGTAGCACTAAGGAAGGATTTTTTGAAATTCAACCCCTAAAGGGGTAGAAGGGGGAGTCAAAGCTTGTATGGGAAGATTTTTATTTTTCATCCATTGTTTATGTACACTCTATGAGAAATAAAGAAAACTAATTTCTCCCATTTTGGAAATTCAACTCTTAAAGGGGTAAAAAGGGGAATCAAAGCTTGTATGGGAAAATTACAAGCAATACGCAATTAATTATTGCAATAAAACTGTTTTTCTGTGAAAATTAAGTTAATTATACTAAAATGTTTTTTGAGTATTTTTTACGTCAAGAACGTCAAAACAGTGTGGATCTGGATATATTTAGGTACTAAAGTCATTTGGTCTGGCCCTGAACTACCCCTGAAATCACTGGCTCTAAATAACACTTTTGAGTAAGCAGTGAAAATTAAATTAACGTTGTAAGAGGCCGTTGTATTTACTGGCTGTGCTCGAGGTGAATCAGTGTATATCCCGCGTATACCACTTATACCGTCGGAGTACCCATTCGAGTTTAAAAGGCTGCGGTTCCCCTTTAAGGTCTGTTTGGCAATGACGATTAACAAGTCTGAGGGCCAATCACTGAAAATAGCAGGAACTGCTTGAGAGTGAGCTCACCTAGCAGCTTGGTCATGTTAGCATCTGAAGACAAAACCTCTAACGTAGTTTATGTAAAGAGGTTCTTTAAATATAAACTGAAAAATAAGTACATAGTCTTAACAGTTATGAATAGTGTTAATAGAGTTATTTAATCTATTTATTATTATAAAAAGTTGTAATATAGATGTATGAATTGTTTAAATACCATTTTTTAGTCTTTTATCGGTTTGGCCAAGTCCATCTACCAGACAGACAATTCAAATTTTATTTTTTTAGTATTTATATCTGTCGCTGTTGAGTCTGCTTATCGGGAACTAACTGACTGTGAAGGAATCTCTGTGGACCAAATACGGAGCACAGCATACGCTGTATTCTTGCTCTATTCTGTTAATATACACGCGTTCAGTTTATTAGCGATCCAGCAGTTTTATGACGAATCGACAAAGTGTGTCGCTGCTCTTCCGCGCTTTGTTGCACATTCACTTGCCCTTGCAATACTGATCAAATGGGCTAACAAATACGTACTGGATATAATCCCGGATTAAATAGATCAAGTTTTATTAACAAGAAAACAAAATAAGCTACATCTTTCTACTCAATAATATCCAACGACTGTTTGTGAATACAGTTATGGACCGAAACACTCTTGACATATACATAGACGGAAGTCGGTATAGGAGGCCGCATTTTCTTAGTTCCATCCTCTCTTCTAAACCAATATTTTAAACTATACTAAATAACTGTTGATATTTTTCATAGAAACTACCGCTGAACTGGTAAATGTGAGATCGCTATCGAAATCGAACTTCGTTATCTACACCGATGCATGGTCAGGCAGCCAATCAAATCAGCAAGTCAGATTTAAAATGTTCATGCACAGTTGTAAATCTAATGAGATCTCGCATGGAACCACCTTAAAATTATCCTGAGTTCATACCCAGAAGTAGAAGAACTCTCCTGAAGACGGCACTAAAGTAGAACCCTCTACTGCTTGAGGTGAGTCCCATATGGCAATAGAAACGGCAAAGGTCTCATCAGTATCCCTGCATCAGGGTAATGGGCGATGAAGTAATGTTGACAGTTGTAACCATGCAAAACAAACAGGACAAGGAGCTTGCTAAATGTCAGTAGAGTATCGGAACTCTTGTCGCAGTACTAACAGGTCACTGTGTACTAAAGGAAGACATGCCGCCAGTCTAGGAAACACCTTTCCACTTGCTATGTAACGACTCGGCTCTATCCTTGATTAGAAAGCAAACTCTAGGATAGTAATTCTTTGAGGAACTTTCAGATATTGCTGACATTAAGAAAATTAGGAAATTCCTTTAAAATGATTAAAATATTAGCGGACATAACCGAATCTGCACAATGAACCTAATTTAGTCTAAGGTAAGTGAATTATTATATTATAAGCAGAAAGCTGATTGATAGCTGAAAAAAATTAAGAAATTGTTGGCTCCCTTTTCAATTGATGACGAATTTTTTAAGTAAAGCCTGGAACGCTGCTGTTGCGGAACGAAATACCCCATACAAAAGTGACACAACGAAACCATGAACGAAAAACTTCGCTTTCAAAATACAAATTCATGCTGTTGTCTAATGGCAATGGCACTTGTGTAGCAGCTGATGGAATTCTCCACAAACTATTTTCCGCCGTCTTTTAGCAGACGTTTCGCTGTGCAATTGGAGACCCCCGGGAAATTTCGTTTCGCAACAGCAGCGTACTAGGCTTTAAGGCAGAGAAGTCAGAAAAGCATTTTAGTTATAAACAGTAAACACTCTCAAAAGGTTTCACCAAAATCTGTCTACTGTTCATTAGTCTTTATATCAACTACGAACAACGACATAAAACCACTTAACAGTTTTATTATTAAAGGACAATTTGTATCTTTTTATCGACAATTACTTCGGCGACACGAATAAAACACGTAACCTACAATAACCTAATCTAGGGGATCTCTTCAGTTGCTTCATAACAGAATCGAATCAAGATAAGTGCATTACATTTATGCGACCAGCTACAAGGAACGTCTATCAATGTTCATTATAGTAAACATACCCTAAGCCAAACATTATAAAGCATACTGACTAAAAGCAGCTGCAATAACTTAACACAGGAAAAATCTCACCAAAACTGACTTCTATATCAGTTTCCAGTTTCGCAATCTCATTTTCTGAGAACTACAATATAAAAGCGACGGCTAAGTGAAGTGCTGAATGGTTGGAAAATAATATTGTGGTCTGTCATTGAAACAGCAATAGAAATACTTTGTTTACTCTTACTAGTCAGGCGGTAATCCAGAAGGTAGCTTTCTAAAATTGCAAAAATCTGGTTTGTGTTTCAATCATCTCAGTTTTCCAGATCATGTTAGAAAATCCCCAAACAAAACTGAGATTTGTGTATACGAAGGTACCTACCTACATAACAACTGAACAAATTAAGTACGACCTTGTATTTTGAGATTAAAAAATTGCTAATTATTATCGAAAATAGGGGTAACCTTGGCCGACATTTCTGCTTATAAAAGTAAATGAAGTCTTTGTTAGTCGAATGTACTTATAAGATACTTGAAGTTGAAAGTAAAACACACACTAACACGTGCGTATTTAGGGGTGAATTTCATTTCACTTTTCAATGGGCAAGTTCGGATGAATAGTTTAGTAAGTTTAATCACATGCGTCGCAACGTGACTTTGCAAAACTACGCTACGATTACGGACTGCAATCGTCAAGAACCAATACCAACCAGAAATCGGTAAAAAGAAGTCCTCTCACAAAATTTCATTCGCCTAGGTCGATTCGTTTGGACGCTATCGTGTTTTCAACAGTCAAATGTACAGACGGACATGGTTGAATCGATTCAGAATTCGATCCTGATTCAGAATATAATACTTTATAGGGTCTCCGGGTACTCCTTTTTGGCGTTACAAATGTAATGACAAAATGAATATACCTTCTTGTGGAACTTATGAACACTAAGCAATTTTTTTTTAATTGGCTTATTTTAAGATGTACTGTAAAATAATTTTTCTGCGGAAACTTTATTTTCAATATTTTTTTTACTTTTAAAGTTTTAAATTTTCACAGAAAAGTGCATGTATTTTTATTGACTGAAAATATTTTTCCTACTGCTAAATACCCCAGAGTAAATATAATTAAACTTTAGCTCAAGGCGCCTGATCAGTGTTACCGATGGGCGACATAAGTCGCCAAATGGCGACTTTTCTACTGTCGGGACGTGTGGCGACCACATTTCGAAATAAGCGTTTTTGGGACCCCTTTCACAAATACAGGCGACATTGGGACGCATTTTCAAAGCTTCAATTTATTTCTCAAATAACACCCAAACATTTTAAAGTATACATAAGCATTTGCGTGTGTTGTCTGCTTTAATAAATCTTCGCATGTTTGTTGAATAGTTTTAATAATAAACGGAATAAAATAACTTACAGCGCAACACGTCAACACAATGCCAGCAAAGTCTTACCTATTTGCTTCTATACTTATGGGTGGGCTTTTTATTACATACTAAATGACCCGGTGAAGTTCGTACCACCTAAAAATTATTTATTTGTAACTCTTTTTAAGCGATTATGAGTCCCAATCAACCTTCCAACTCCACAGTTTAAGTTTCGTTTGGTGATTAAATGAAACTCGTTCGTATAATTCAAATGAATTCAATGTCTTTTATTTATCTACATATAAAAATTTAGATTAATTTATCTACCAAATTTCAAAAGCTAAAACTATAGTGTTTTAAATTACTTTTATGGGTCGTGCCATTCCACCTTATTCCAATTTTTATGGACAATGCACATCAATGTTAACAATCTTATACAACTTTTGAAATGCATATTTTTTTTGTATGGGAGGTGCCACGCCTTTTTTATCCAATTTTTATGAAATCTCACCGAAACACCTTCAGGCCAATAGTAAAGATTTTCTCAATATGTGAGCTCAATCCACTCGGTGGTTTTTGAGATATACGATGTCGAAAGATTTTCTTAAAATTTGTGCTCGATCTATTTTGTGGTTTTCGAGATATAAGATTTATAAGAATTTTTTGTATGTCCAATTTTGACCAAACTTCACAGACACTCCTTTAAGTCAATAACAAAGAGTCTCCCAAAATTTGAGTTCATGGTTCATGGTGGTTTTCGAGTTTTGCTATTATTGGTGGTGTATATTCCTATACAAAATGGAAATTTAAATTTTTTATTGTTTGGGACGCATTTTTGGGCTCGGGCGACCTTTTTTGGAGACATTTTGAAATTATCCGTCGGTAACGCTGCGCCTGATGCCAGACAGTTGTTGACATACCCTTAGCGGGGCGGCTAAGCCCTGCAAAAAAAAGGGGTTAAAATGCTGTTCGCGAAAGAAGCAAGTCACCCACCCAAACTTTAAATACACCAGACTTTCTTACATACGCCTATCTGACAGTTTTTCTTATAGACCTATTTAGCTATGTTAATCGAATGAGTCATATAAACATGGTTTGATTAAAGCACAAGGTATCCCTCTGCTATGTTCCGGGACATGAAGGCATTCCGGGCAGTGAGAAAGCGGACAAATTAGCAAGACAAGGTTCAACAGCTCTTTCAAGCTGATCCCTCTGTGAATTTCCCGCCTTTCACACTCAAGACTCCAGTATAATCATTTTTGGACATTATGCCGTACGTTTACGATCTAACTTTTATATTTATAAAGAGTTTTTAATGAAAATAGGATTACGTTACGTTGATTACGTAGTCGTGTCCCGAACATCGGCAAACGTCAGTTCAGTACAAAATCTGTCAAAATGAACGTTCGAATAGCCACTTCATAATTTTTTTGTTTCGCATTTGATAGTTTTGCATTTTAAATCAGATAAAAGTAATTAATTCTAAAAATAATATTGAAATGGATATTCCGGTGGAGTTTTGTAATTCAATTTTATTTTCTTCATCATCTTCCTCGTCATCAAGTAGTGATAATGATGCTGCAAATGCGCTTGAATTTCACAAATACAGCGACACATTGACTTCAAACTCAAATAAGATCTTTTTGCTTGTTCGATTGGCATCCCGAATCGGAGGTTTCGTCCGGACGGTTTTGGACGACCAATCGACAATGACACAAATCTAACCCTCATGCTTTGGAATTATATTTGACAGACCCAAACCACCTGACAGAAAATACGATCTTTCGGTACTATTGCACAATCCACAGTCAAATATCGTGTCAATTTTTTTTACATGCTGACGTTCTAAACCAAAAGTTGTGCGCAGATAACTGACAGAACCAAATCATCTGGCTGAAAATACGTTAATTTTTGACGGTAGCATGTCAAAAATTGACACGACTTTTAACATGCTGTAAAAGAGGTTTTTCTTTCTATTAGCAACTATGCCGAAATGATTGAAATTCTCGCTTTTTTCAAAATCTGATATGATTGCACTTTGTTGACGTACAATACAACATTTTAAATTACACATTTTTTTTTTAACTACACATAGACATTGTTCCATTGTCGAATATCCGCTTGAAAGAAAAATGTTCAGTATTCGCCCCCGAGTCCCAGGGTTACTACAGATATTTACAACATCATTCTGATCTGAAATTTTCAAAAATACAAGAGGAATTAAAATTTAATTTATGCACACTTTATATGAATACAGCAAGAATGTTCTTTCATCATAAAGTCATTGACTTCCATAGGGCACATTGTTTAAATTCAATCGGCACGTAGTGGCACGTCAGTGCCACCCCTTGCGTTGTTATTATTGATTTAATGTTATGTCTTCCAAAGACCAAACTGATATACAACATACTATTACTCTTGATCTTGATTATTCTTGAGTGAACTGTTCTCCCAATTAAATAAATTACTTTTTTTATACCTAATCTTTACATTGATTTTCATAGCAAGTCATGCTCATGGTCATTCATACGATATACGATTATACGAATACGATGTCATATAAAAGAGAGATTTCAATTTAAGAGTATTTCCGTCAATTTAATTGTTGTTTGTATACTTAAGAGAACACGACAAATAGTGAAAATGATTAGAAAAGAAAGCTCTTTCTCCTGTCACTCATCGTCACCTCACCGTCACCATCACCAGCCCCACATTATGTATAGAGAAAAATAAATAACCTTCCGATGTTAATTTCTTGTAAATAACATTAAATAATTCCAATTCGAGCGTATTAAAGTCCACTTCAAATGAGTTGTCATCATCCGTGAGATGACCAACACATATCCCACCAAATATTGAATGACAATTTCTGTATTTATGTAGATATGTACATACTTACAACATCCAGAATAGCTTAACGCAAATCAAATACGTGAAAACAATGAATTGAAACATTTTTCTGTCAAGATTTCGTAATAAAATTCGTAATAAAATCCACTCGGGTGTTTGTCAAAGTTCGGCAAAAATGTTTTATTTACAAAATCAGTCGCGTAACACGATAAATAAATGAAAAAAATTTCGCACGTGGACAGAAAAATACACTATACTAATACACTTCTCAGCTGATGGTTTTTAGAATTTTTGTTGTCTTGTCGCCCGTATTTTAGTTAAGTTTAGTTGTGGTTCCATTCATTTGGCGGTGTACATTGACATTGAGGAGTTGTGGACGGTCGCGCACTTCATTCTGTCAGAAAATATGTAGGTATTCTCTTTACCGAGCTTAATGGGTGAGGATTTGAGGAACTCTTTGTGGGGCCAAAATAAAAAAGCTTTCCGAAATTAATAGAATTAAAATATACCTAATGTTGCGTGTTATTGGGAGGACATATTCGACAGCCGAAAAGTATGCTTATTTAATTAATTTTAGCGTAAATGGGGCAGTGACGAAGTAGAGTGACAGACTCACTGGAGAACGAGTGCGATAGGCGCCAAAAATTGATAACGTTTTTTTGTAGACGGGTTAAATACAATTTTTTTTTACTACGGGAGGGGGGTCTATCTCGCTTCGTTTAGACGGGAGGGGTAATTTAAAAATAAAACTTAAATTGAAAATAAAATATTAAAAAAACAATGGCAACACCAACAATAAAGGACTTGATGATTTTTGAAAGCCACGACTCTGTTCTTTTATATCATTTTTTAAATCAAGTTATTTCTATTTAAAGTTTTTGAATAAAATGCTTTCAACCTTGAAATTTAAGGAAAAAAATTCTAATTTAGAAAATATAAAATAGATATACCTACCTTACCTACATAATTTGTTTGTAATTTTTACTGCCTTAACCAATTCTTAATCGAAAACTGAAAACGAGATTGATTTATGTTTCTAATTTTTAAGAAAATGGAAAATTACTTTTATTATGTCGCTCCGCTTAGAGTACGAATTGTTAAGGACCATTCACATGGGAGCGAACGAACGAATTGATGAAATGCGAACAAACCACTTTTTATGCATTTATAAACAGAAAATTGGACATTTTACTACTCCAAGATGAGGATAATTAATTATTCCATCAAAATTTATTAAGAAAACAAGTTTATTAACAGTTTAAATAATGAAATTTCGAAATCCAAATTTTTTGCCGCGAACGAAAACACCCTGTCGCGAATTGTCAGTCTATTCACAATCCACATCATTTAAATCGCGTTCCACAAAGTAGCGAATAAAAAATTTGTTCGAACTTAACCTTATTTCAAGAGGAGGATATCTTGAAATAATAAAATGTGGAATTTTCTGTTTATAAATGCATAAAAAGTGGTTTATTCGCATTTCATCAATTCGTTCGTTCGCTCCCATGTGAATGGTCCTTTACTTTTGCACATTGAAATGTGCAACCCCCCTATTTGGGGTCACTGTTGGACGTACATAGCATGTAGAAAGCCACATACGTATGTCGCTCTGACGTCAACAGAGAGTGCCACATATCGCACGCAATCATATGAGTAGGTACCATATTTGAGTGTCACAAAAAAAGCTATTACACGGCATGTAGCCATTGGGACCATATGCTACGTAAAAATGACGTCAGTGCCACATACGTGTGTAGCTTTCTACATGCCGAGTACTACGGCCTTAACTAGTCAGCCACGAAAAGTAATGACACCTAAATGTAGGTACGCCAAGTTCTTATGTGGTTTTCCATTGGGCAAAAAAATCAATTTTTTTTTTTGATCCGGTTCACTTTTTGCAGATCTCGATATTTTTGGAGATTTACACATACATTATGTACTCTTACTAATACCAATACAATACATCTGTTTTACGTCATTTAGAATTTATTTTTCAAAAGGAAATTACAAAAACCCACTTAAGAAGCAATTATTCAGAACAAAAACGTAATTAATGCACATGGAATTAATTTTGGAGCAACTTCTTTCATCATCGTCATATTATTCGTCTTCCTCGTCATCTGTGGATTTCGATTCTTCGTCGATATGATTATTCATATGAAGTTCGTGTGTTTCCACCGACAAACGAAAACAATTTGCACAGCCGATGTAGGTACTGTCAAATAACACAATACATAATACATTTACAAAACCAGATCAATCTGCTTTCATGTTCCATTTGCCACGAAAAATCTGAGATCTGAAATAAAGATCTGATGTGCCCAATGGAAAATCACATTAGTTTAAAGGTTCAATGCTAAAAAAAAAACTTGACAACCATCCGAGAGTATATGTTGCTGTTCTGAAAATGCATCTCGTCTCAATTCAGTCTTTCGGACTTATGTAGGATAAAATTCCATATTTGTTATCCTTTTGATAGCAGCCAATGTGAAATATTCACCCCTATCGTGGAATTCGACAGGGGGAATTGTGCACGGAAAATAATATTTTGGTATCCGCAAACTAACCGTGTGGGTAATGTGAATGAGTTTTACAGTATCGTTAAAAACGTTCAAATCGAATTTTCCCCGAACAAAATGACATATCTCGCCCGCATCAAAATCATTGCGGATTTCATTTCTTACTTGCTGCAAGCCGTGAAATTGTTTTTAAAAAAATTTTCATTCCAAACAGCTGCTTTATTAAGTCGAACATTTGTAATAAATCTGTGCATATTGAAATTTATTAAAATCAAAAAATAATCTTTCTAAGAACACATTTAAGCCGTTCCATGAAATCATTCACTGCTCCTCTTAACCTGTCTCGTATTATTTTTTGAGGACTCCACTTATTTCGTTTTTCCTCTTATGCTTCCCCTTCCATCCATTATCTATTATTCACCCCTATTTCCGTTGGCGTTTGTCGTAAACGACACGTATTTCACTTCGTTTTTTTAAATGAATGGAAGTGATGGTGAACTTGAACACATAGGAAATGAAAAAAAAAATGTTAACAAAAGTTTAAAAAAATCTGAACACCGTTTTACAACGACACGAAACGTGAGTCGTATACGACAAACGCCAACGGGAATAGGGGTGATTATATTAAACACTTTATTTATTATTTAAATCACTTTTAAAACAAACTTTTTTCGCATGCCTTCGACGAATGCAGCTACATTAGGTCTGTTTCTTTAATTATGTAGTAAAAAAGGAAAATACCTACTGTAAAAATGACAGTGGGATGAAGTCTCTCTCAAAGAGAAAAACTTACGAAAACGTTAGAAAACGCTTTTGTAGTAACTATTAAAAATGAAAGATGCATTTTGTTTTCCCATAAATTGTATATGAATATAAATCCAAGTATACCTATGTGGAAGAGTTTTTACTGACTGAACTACATGCACTCGAGAAGAGAAAAAAAGCTACATTATTTTTCCGCTTTCTGATACAATTTTCATACCAATTTAATTCTCATATCGCAGGAAATCGAAAGACATACGCAAAATAATCGTTACACGCATTTCAAATCAAATTTTCAAATCATCTGTGAATTTGCAGGCGACTGACATGACAGTTGTCTCAATTATTCTTACTTAAAGAAAATTGTTAAGTAAAAACTAATAAGATGCTCAATGGGGGGAGGGGGTGGTAATCTTGCTCTCTCGAAGCCTATCTCTTTTACGAATTTTTCAGGTTAAGGAACGACATTGAGTAAAAATGTGTAACAATTAGTAAAAATTTGTAAGATTTGAAAGCAAAGGAACAGACCTACAGATTTGTATTGACAAATGAAAAACAGCCGTTTGACACCGAAAATAAATTTCCCAAAAACATGTCGATAAGGAGAAGTTTCCGGCGGATTCCACGATAGCAGTGGAAAGCGAAAGTGAGGTGAAGTGAAACTCAATTCCGACAGATTCCACGACAGGGGTATATATTTGGGCCTTACCAATAGTCATTTTTAATCTTCAACTTAAATATTTTGACGGTCACAATAGATACTTTTATATGGAAATTTTCACCATTGTGGCTTCATAAAAGTTAGCCAAAGACACTAAAAATGATTATTAGTACCTGCCGCGGAAAGAAACAAAGCAATCATCGGCGCCATTCGACACACTACTGAGAATGTCACCATTTATCAAAATGATAAATTATTTTGCATACAATGCTGCCAATTTCATTTGTCAAAATTAAAATCATTTTATTACTTGTATAAACAATTTATTATTTTAATATACAATAATTTTGTAAACAAAATAGTATTTTAATTAATACATACAAAAAGATTTATAAGCCACATTTAACAATGGGACACAAATGTACGTAAAGCTCTTTCTTATAGTGTTTATTACTTAAATTTACAATGTAATAAATAATATTTAAGTCATGAGTAATATCTACGAATTAATTATTTTTTATATTTTATTATATGCTCTGCATTTGAATAGATAGTTAATTACTTAAGGGCACACTATTGAAAAGGCAAACTTTGATATTACATATTTCGTGATAGTAACTATTGTAACAACGTAAGAGGAATTTTCATAAAAATGCATTCATTATTGTTTTTTTTTTTTTTAATTATACTTTGGCCTAAAAAGACTAGAAACTAGAATTTAGTTTTTTTCAGCATTTGTGCACCTCTAGGTCGTGTATTTATTCGATCTATCTGTGTGATTAGATAAGTGATGTCCTTAAAACTTAATAAACAATAATTGTGCTGTACGGAAGTAAATATCAATAGAAGACAATAAAGTTGAAAAATATTTCTGCGTTTTAATTTACAGCATTCCTGGTCTGTCAGATTCCCGATTGCCCTGTTTCTCAAAGAACATGGCATCCTTAAAATAAAAAAAAATATGTCATCAACATGTTCGTAATTATGTTCTATTCGTAGGATTGCCAAATCATATTTATACATATACGCAAAACATATATTTAGACAGGCATCTGATACTTACAATTAGGAATGTCGCACCGAGAAGAACAGCCTTCATTCTAACATCCAGGTCCATTGGGAAGGTTATGCCAAAGAAATCAGCATCTGTGAATATTTCTCTAGCCAGACCCGACCATTGTTTTGAGATTTTGCCCACTTGTTCGCCAGTCAATGAGACTACCTATAATGTAAAATCAAAATTAAACCAAATAAGACATAAAATGTCGCAGGTATCATCACACCTTAAACTCCACATCACCGCAGAGAGAAAATGTACAAAATGGACCCTCTATTCGTAGAACAATATCACCCACTGAATTCTTTATCGTAAACGATGGACTACATATTGACCATTCTTGCTCAATAGTTCCTATGAGATTGCCTGGTGGTGCAGAGACTTCCATCGTTTGTAAACAGCAAGGGAAACAACAGCTATCACATCTTAGTGGACGATTCAAGTGTAAGACTTCATTTTTGTAATTATCAAAGATTCGCATATCGAACGGACGCATGGGACCGCACATGTTACGTGTACAACAATCGGTATCCTCGGCGGCAAAGTACACTTTTTGGCCTAAACTATTTTTAATTGAGAATTTATTGTTGGTCTCAAAGCCGATCATTGCTTCGAGCAATTCGACTTTCTGCTTAACTAAGAGCTGGTCGACAGTCATAAGGTACTCCAAGCCGCGTGGACAATTCGGATCTCCAGGTGGTATACTCATCCAATCGCCTTACAAAAAAAAATAGATTTTAAGTTAGTTGTTTATTTATATGGGGTCAGTGTCTAAAACATGTGAATA
Source organism: Cheilosia soror (assembly GCA_949372485.1). Taxonomy (NCBI): domain Eukaryota; kingdom Metazoa; phylum Arthropoda; class Insecta; order Diptera; family Syrphidae; genus Cheilosia; species Cheilosia soror. Next base: position 37,971,112 of record OX443561.1, read on the forward strand.
GATCTGAAAAAATTTAAGGTGACGTTTTCAGGCCGCCGTAACTGGAAACAACACAAACCCATACTTCATAGCGACTCTCATGTATGTACACAGATGGATCGAAAACATATGGCAGAGACGGGGCTGCAGTTAATACAAAATCATACATCTGGACAAGCATGCACATAACGTAGCTCCGTATACATAGAAGGCAGTAACCTTTCTTCGCCTGATTAAACTATATTTGTTAAAAATCGATCAGCTCTAAAATCGATCCCCATTAGGTATCATTCGGTCAAACTCTTGCTTTGGCAAGCATGAGTTCGGAATTGAACATCAGTGAAGCGGACACTTTCATTCACATTCATACTGCCACCGATTCAAAATTTGTATAGTATAATCGGCGACACAGAAGAGAAAAGGAGGCCAACTCATTCTATGGGAGGACTGTGCCATGTCTCGTAGTAAACAAAATTGAAGCAAAGAACCTTTGGCACTAAACCCTTTTACCCTTTATCTGCTTCATGTCATATCATGTCTCTACATCTCTACATATCTCTTCATTATAATAAAATTGTAGATTTTAAAAGGCTTGTTCCACTATCACATACGAACTACTAACCTAATTTTGACTTAGCTTCATTAAACTTGCCATTATATTTATAAATCTCAATCAATACAAAAAAAGCGTTTAACTGTTTATAGGTAATTCTTCCCCAAGTATTTTGAGCTATCATTTATCTTTCAACTCCATCCAGGAGCTGAGAAACAGTAAGGCCCTTATTATGATTGTCGATCAACGATCGTAACGACAATAATTGTCGATTGCGGCGATTGATTTTAGCTATTCGTACGCACAAAATTGTTTCACTTCCAAGAGAAAGCATCGATCAGACATTTGTAATCGACTACCAGAGACTGTCAAATCGACAAATATCAATCGCAATCGGCATTCACAGTTGTCGATCAATCGATTCAGTGTTTTATTTCCTCTTCAACATTCTAGCAAAGCTCAAGCAAAGGAAAACGTCAAAAAAAATTGCCTATAGCAGGGATTCCCTAACTGTGCGCCCTGGGCGACGCGACGGTGTTATCCAGGAAGTTTTTCAGAGTGAGCTCACCAAATAATTCACAGACAAAGAGTGCGATAATGTATAGAACGAACGCAGAAACAACAAAAGTCCCAGTATAACAAACATCGTAAGGATGTTCGCATAAATATTTACCGCACAAACTTTTAAAGGTTTATACCTTTATCGTTTTATAATTCCGCAAACATAGGCTCTACAAGTTTCTTATGTTTCTGTAACTCCCCCTCCACATCACCACCACACAATGACAAAGACATACCTACTTCTATTTCGTATAAAAATAAAACAATTGATATACAAATCATTTTTTTATCTTTGCATTTAGCTGATGACAATCATGTCAGATTTGCACTCGACACATGTGTCTTTCGTTCATTGTAAACGCGGACGTTTAAGGTCAAATCGACCCACATTTCTCAATTGAATCAAATTGAATTATATAGAGAGCATCATTCAAAGGCCAAGTTCTTTTTGTCAAGCCGAAAGACACACAGAAACCCATTCCTTGACACTGTAAGATTAATGGATCTATTTTGAGGTTAATTGTACCAGCTTATCACAGTGTTGAACGACTATCTGGTATATTGTTAGGCCATTTATGACAATCAACAATAAAGTTAAGATTACCAAACCACAACAATAGAGGCGACGATAACTTTTGAATGATATGTGATGTACATTTCAAATTTCAACTGGTATACCTTTTCTCTTCGTCCGTTAGAAACACTTCGTATCCCTTTCGTTTCGAGGACTTATTCAAACGCAACGACCTTCGAAATTTCTTTCCCAGCGACTTGGCATCCACAAACGAGGGAGTAAAAGAGGGCAGCTTTGTCCTTCGCAGATTGGTGTACTTCTCACAAAGGTGACTCCAGAAAACATGAAATACATTTATTCTTGTTGCTTCATCTGGATGATCGTTATGTAGTTCGTATGTTGAATTGTAATTAATTACTGCACTCATTCTAGATGCAACCGGCAACACAGTAGTTTCACTTTAGTGGATATAAACGTTCTCTCGGTGAGATCTTTTTCCCGACTGGCGCGGATACCTGCCAACCACGATCAACAAAACAATAACTAAAAAATTGTATCAGTTAAACATCTGTAATCACAACAACAAGACCAAGTAAGAAGTATATTTTCCACATTTCGTGTTTGTTTAGTTAAGAATGATAAGAGCCGCGACAAAGACAGAGATATCTTTATGGGTTTGAATTTCTTAGTCGCGTATCTGAAGCTAGACCGCATTTAGATACTTGATCGCGTTCATTTGTAACCGTGGGCGGGGGAATATTTGTTAGGCAACGTCGAGGATGTCAATTACAAAACGACAGTCGTAGTCGGTTGGTACTCGCTAATCGAATTGATTGAATGCAATTAAATGTGCATTCCACTCATATTTATAGCGAACCGAGGCTTTGTACTGAGATTCTTTTCCGTCTGGGCCCTGGGGTCAGAGGGCACGTTAAGGCTTATCACAGAGATACCAGTGTGTAAATTACTGAAGATCTCCACGTTCCTTTTATTTGTTGTTGCAGTTATTCCTTAATTAAAAGAGCATGTAGGCTACAATTGAAACAAACAAGAATTGTACGGGTATTTACACATTATTCGGAAATCTGTGTCACTTTACTAGAGATTACCGGGAGGATTATTGACTTTGGGCAGTGCATTTATTGGGGTAAATGTACCTAACGATTGGAAACATTGGAGATGATAATACAATTTAATTGTTTTCTAGCACAAATTGTTTACCAAAACAAATGATCGCCCGTCAAATAGTGGGATAGGTTTGTTATCAAGCTTATGTCGAATATAAAGGTGATTGTCATTATTTAATACGACTCGATACGACTCCTATTTTGCTTTTAAAGGGAATTACAGACCAAGAAACACCTTTTTGGTGTAGTGGTGGAGAAACTTTGATATTATTCGTTTCTCCTTATGGTCGTTGGCAGAGTATTGCTGTCCCCCGCCGGGGATCGAACTAACGACTCTCAGGTCACAAGCAATTACTCTAACCACTACACCGGCGCCACCGCAATCCTATACCACAGTGCGATGGTACCATAAAGATCTTAGACCCCGTGTCAGGTAAAGACCTCAAGAGAAGGTATTCTGCACAAGATCGCAACAAGTTTTCATCTTCACCAGGCGTTTTGAATGAATCGACTGAATTAATGGCCCATTATATCTTGCCTTCGTGAAATTTATCTTCTGCCCTCATCCAGACCAGTCTGGTTGGTTAATTGATCCATCTCTGAAGAGGATTATCAGGAGAGATTGATGTTGTGGTGGAATATGGGAAGTGGGTTTTGGTTAAAAACTGTAGCTCCCGTAAGCGGTTTTTTGATAAGCATTCATTCGTATGAATCAAGGAGATCTTAGTATAACTTTTTTCATGATTGCCTTTTAACTCTTTTAATTTTCCATTTCGTTAAAAAGTTTTTTAGTAGATAACTCGGCGGGTTTATTATTCCACCATCGAGTGGAGTGATTGCCTGATTTTTCTCCCTTTGCAGGCCTGATGATGAACAGATTGTATGGCTATTTCCCCCTCCACATAAGATAAGGTGCGTTGTCCCTCTAAGTTAAAATCAAAGACTCTTCGGGCCGGAGCGCTAGTGTCTATTCGCTCTATGTGCCCCAACAATCTTTCATGACTGATAGGTGATTTCATCAGTTCGATGTCGCTGTGCAGCTCATGTAGTTAGTCTTTGAATCTCGCCCTCCAAAGCCAATCAATGCAAAGGGGACAGACGATTTTACGAATAAACTTTCTCTCGAAGCGACCGGGGATGTCTACATCTGCTTCAGATGGAGTCCAAGCTACAGCAACATAAAGAAGGACTAGGTTATATCACAGAGCTTCTCCTTGCCCAAGCACTTTTCTGACATCAAAGATCTCGGTGAGATTGTTTCCTACCTTTATGGAGCAGCAATCGTTCTCCATCGTCATTCTGCACAATCTGACAAGTTTGACAGGGATGCCAAAACTTTAAATGCTGTCATATGCGGCCTAAAAATCGATAAATAGATGGTGAGTATCAATTTGGATACTCTTCGCCAGGATCTGCCGTAGTGTGAATATTTGGTCGGTTGTGGACTTACCGGGCCTAAAACCACACTGGCAGGGAACAATCAGTTCGTTGACGAACGGTTTCAGGCGTTCACACAATATAGCAGATAGGATCTTATGCACGATGCTGAGGAGACTAATGCCTTAATCTATAGTTGGGGCAGTATACAGGGTCTTCTTTCTTCTGGAACGGGTAATCCATTCTGAGGTTTCATTCATCAGAAATACTTTTTTTGTTCTCTCCATTAAGTCATGTCCGCTCTCTTACAAAGCTCGGCTGGCAGGTCATCTGGTCCAGCAGCCTTGTTTGATTTGAGTTTAGATATTTGTATCCTCACGTCATTTTCGTCGGGTGGACGGGGAAATCTTGGCTTTCATCGTCCAGAATGGTCTATTCTACCTAAATTTGAGCCATCTTCGCCATTTAACAGTCTGTAGAATTGTTTTTTTTTTGCATATCCTGAACACCGATTGTGACTCTACTACAAGGGTTCCCTTGTCATCTATAAAGATCTTAGTTAGGGTCTTGTTGCCTTGACACGTTCTTCTAACCTTTGGTAAAAACGAAAATTGTTCTCCATCTCTATTTCCTCGATCGCGTGCTCTTTCTTTTTCCTGAGTGGGGAAGCGAGGAGTAACAACGATTCTCGCTAGTTGGGATTGATCCTGACAATTTCTGTTGGGAAATTTTGTCGAATTTCAGTCTATGAATCTTTCTTTTCCCCCTGAGAAGCCAATCCATTTTCTTCTCTTTTGCTCATAGAACCTACGAGTCGCTTTCGTTTTTTTTTTTTTTTTTTCTGTAGCGCCTCTTTGTATGAAAATGGTCTTGCTGGGTGTGCTAGAGGGCACTCATCTCATCTTCATCAAACAAGGTTTTCGTGTGGGTGGTCGGGTGAAACCTAACACATCAGTTGGCGAGTGGCTAATGAATTCTTCAATAACAATGACCTTCGGCACTTAATGCTGGCTGCATGAAGCTTCATTGAGGGATACGTGATCGGCAAAGGTTTTGGCAGTTTGTTGCCATTGTAGCCGTTGAGAGTCAAATTTCCTCGCAGTATTTCTCTACTTTGGCTACAAAAAGGTTATGTTCCGAGGGTCTGTATGTTTCCGATCATAGAGCTATGCCAATCGTTCAAATTTAATGATCAAATCGTTCAATCGTTGAATCAATCATTCAATGATAGATACTGCTCCATTAAATTTCAATACAATCAGAAATCCCAATCATGAGGTTACGCCCTGCTGCAAAGTCAATAAGGGTAGCTAGTTCTTAACAATCTTAAAAACTCTCTAATACAGAGACTAGTCACGAATCTTGATCTTTTCCAAAGGTACTTCCATGGATGTTAATTACTTTAACCTTATATGTTATTTCTAACCTGTGCCTGGAACTCCTGGTGGTGGCATTGGTCCAGTTGGCTGTGTTACTATGGGTTGTGGTCCATATGCATCGTAGCCTGGTTGATAACCACCATACGGTGGCTGTTGTCCATATGCTTGTGGTGGTTGAGCCTGTCCAGCATACGGAGGCTGACCTCCAGCATAAGGAGGCTGACCTCCAGCATAAGGTGGCTGACCTCCAACATATGGCGGTTGACCTCCGGCGTAAGGAGGTTGTCCTCCAGCATAAGGTGGTTGTCCTCCAGCGTAAGGTGGTTGTCCTCCAGCGTAAGGTGGCTGTCCTTGACCGTATGGTGGCATTTGGGGAACAGGAGAGTATCCGCCTTGTTCAGGTTTAAATCCCTAAAATAAATAAAAGTACCAATTAGTTCAGTTTTTCAGGTTTTCGGCAAGTTACTTTTTGTTGTCGGACATTGTACACATTCAGGTACTGTATCGCCCAAGATTGATTGAACAAACAGACATCCCAGACCCACCTCAAGCTATTTAAATAGACGAACTCCGCAACTGATGCATGTTTCACCTCAATAGGTTAACTTTATGAAAGTCGGTGACGAGGTCCCCAATCTGCCTATAAGAGATGGTACCCCAACGACTATTAAATTGGAAACGACAACGTCAACGTAAAGCTAGGGCGATGGTTACTAGTTTCGTCCATAGTGGTATATTAAACCGAGGAATTTTAACCTCATAAACAACAGTCTTTGTTTCAAAGCAAATAAACCGATTTTTTTTACACACAATTATATGACTAATCCGCTGCTGAGGAGCATTTATGTGGACCAAACCTATAGAAAAGTAGTAATTTTTAAACTACAGACTGCAGGGGCATATTTTTGTTTTCTAAAAAGTAAGTAGGTACCTACCAGTTATGTTGTCATGTTCTCCAAGAGTACCCACTGCAAACATTTGTATGGAACTTCCTCTTAAAACTTCGTTATCGGAACTTGGTACTTATGAATAATGATCCTTATCTCTTATTTATTATATACCAACTGTAATGACTAATAAATCGAAACACAATGCATTTCCTAGAGTTTGCACTCATGTTAATTAATTTTTCCCTACACGCTAAACCTGTTAGCAGACTATCAATATAATATATCTTAAGGTACACGCCCACTTTAATAAATCGTAATTAGATTAGAAGATTTGTGGGCTACCTAACGATTTCATCTTTCATCATCATCATTCTTCAAAAGGGAAACATTCGCCAAAACGCTGACGTCATTATTTTTTTTCGATTTGTACGACTATTGAAACACTAACTTAGCCGGGTCATTATTTTTATGTATACAGGCAACAAATATGTAGTTTCTTGGAATTCTGCCTCAATATATACCCACACCACATACTTAACGAACAAGTGTATTTCAATTTCATAACTCACAGGCACTATTGTGACGATATCGTCGTATTTATAAAGCAGGAGGATGTAGATATGTACATGTACAATATAGACATGAGATAAGGTTATATTTACAAAAAAAATATATTACTTACAAAATTACTGGGATTACGATTATCATCGGATGGCGGTGCATTTGGATGCGGCATTGGATATCCAGCTCCAAATCCTTGTGGAACATAGCCACCTTGTTGGACATTATTCATAGGCATCGACATTTTTTCGTTCACTCTGCCAAAATTCAAAAATGAGACCAAAATTCCAATTAAGGCAAGCAGCAATGGGAATAATGGGGGATTGGATGGGATTCGAATGCGATAGATAAAAACAAAATTGTTAATAATTGTGGTCGAAAACAATATAGATGTAGTTGATAATCAATATTTTGTTTATATTTTTTAACAATTTACCTGTGTCTGGTAAACAATGTTGTGAACTTTGTTTATTTATTATTTATTTAAAAAAAAATGTTAAGTACTTGTGCGTAACTGTGGGCGATGAAAAACTGAGTGCATAAAAATGAAGAAAGTCGTTGTTGACGTTTCTCTGAACTATTTGTTGACAGAATCAGAGACGAATTTGCAAAGATATCTTTTGGTTGAATTTTTTTACTGGGTATGTTCAATGACAGAATGCCCTGCGGCACTACAGGGTGCCCTAGGAATTTTCAATTGACAGTAGGAGTTCTTTTATTCATTCATTCATTTTCAATGGTCCGCTTGTCCATTAAGTGGGTCGCGGGAGTAGGTTGCTCAAGTGGACCCTCCACAGCTCTCGATCCTCCGTAGAGTTCTTTTAATAGGCCGTATTTCAATTGCGTTAAAAAATTATCTTCTGTTAAAAATGAGACTACTCTACAAAATAGGTAAGTTAAGGACCATTCAAATGAGAGCGAACGTATGAATTAATGAAATGCAAACAACCAACTTTTGATGAATTTCTGAACGGAAAATTGAATAAGTATTTTAGGTACCTACTATTCTAAGAGTACGAAAATTAATTATCCCATTAAAATGAGTGAGCGCAGTAGTTAGTGTGTTGGACTACTGCTCGAGGGATCCCAGGTTCGATCCCCGCAAAAACACAAATTACATCTTAAGGTTTTTTCTACTGCGCCACCTCTCGCGAACGTCTGACAAACATCCGAGAGTATGACTTTCCTGAAAAAGCTTCTCAATTCAGCAGTTCGGAATCTGATACCAGAAAATCGAGAGCTATGGAGGGTCCTATGAAGCAGAGCATAGCTTTCGATAGTATTCATATTTTTAAGTGACCCTTTATAAACTGTAATGTAGGCCTATAGGAGATTTTTGGAGGGGATAGGACGTTGGAAATTTGAAAATGACAGGATGATGGATGCGGATGGGATATTGGAATTAAGAAGAGGAAAAGGAAATAGAAAGGGAGAGAGATAGCTGAGTGCGAGGGACGTGGCATGCTTGCGATGCTCGGCATAACTCGCCGGAAATGGGGCGGTTCTTGCCCCCACACTCAACCGGACCTATACTACAAAAACATAAATCATGCCAAAAAAAAATACTTACTTATTAAGCGGACGGACATCCACCACACTGTAGGGCGCTGCTGATGGTAATGCAGCGATTGCCTTGCCCTCCCGACCTTGAAGTTCGTTGGCGGATTTTCCGAACTTCCCCGATGATGTGGATGCTGCTGACGCCTCAGACCATCCCTGCCGAATGGGTTTTAGACCACCCTACCGCACCCCCTGAAAAATTGCCTTAGCAAGTCATCGTGATCTTTTGATCACAAACAAAAAAATTCGCGTTGAATCAAACACATTCAGGTTTCATACATATGGCGTGGATGAACGATTTTATTGTAGGTATTCATTTATATTCTTAACAAAAATAATATGAAAAAAAAAAGAGAATCTTTACTAAAAAAAACTATACAAGAGAAAATAAACTACAATTATAACAAACAAAAATGAAACTAAAAAGAAAAACTAGGTGTAATTATCACCTCCCTTAACGCTATTGGCAACCCTACCAGCATTCAGCTGCCACAAAAATACTCTAAATTAGTACCCTATATTCCTACCTAGATAGAGCTCTGTATAGGTATGTGGGTTACGTTTGCGAAAATTCGCATAAAAAAATTTGAAAACAGGGTGGGGAAAAACACAACCTATTACAAACAAATTAATAAATATTAAGAAAATTAACAAAAAAAATGCACGCCAAAACCAAAAAAAATAAATTAACAAAGAAAAACTTAAAACTAACAAAATGAAACACGAAAATCGTTGGGTACTATTGTACCAACAAAAAGTACTAAATTTGCTTTTAGGTGCCGGGGCAAATGGCCGTTTAATATAATCGAATATATATAAATCTGTATATATATATGTATGTATATATGTGAGTGCACATGCAATTGTTAAGTTGGGAGTTAATAACTTATATCTTTATGTTTTTTTTTTTTTTTGTTTTTTTAAATGCCACTAAAAAAATTCAAATTATAATTTTTTTTTCTCGTTGCCGTATTATACGGGTGGTAATAATCGGTGCTCAAGGTCACCTTTACTACTTTACTCGGCGAGGTCTTCTTTCGCTGGCTCTCATATGGGGTTTTTATTTTTGTGTGGTGATTTAAATTTTGATACGTTGTGTGTGAATATAATCTACCTCCAACTTTTTTTTTTACAGTCGATAGTCTGGAATAAAATCCACCTCCTACTCTTTTAGTATGGCGGCCCCGACTTTTAATTCTGAGTGTCGGTGACCGCCAAATTAAATTTCTTCAGCTTTTCGCAGCCGCCTAATAAAACACCACGAATTAATATAAAAAAAACTACAATCTAGGCACTACCACTTACCCCGATGTTTTAAAAATTGTATTTTGATGATTATTCTATATATTCTTCTTGCACTGCCTTTTTACTTTTATAAGGACTTTATAATAGTACTGCACTAACTATTTTACTTGCACCTTGTATGTGTGCCTATTATGGTCACTGTACGAATAAATTTTCAAATTTCGTCGTTGCAGTGGGTGGTGTAATATGCTGCAACAATGCCCCCATACCAGTTAAATTTTTTGCAGTGTTCCCGCTATTGAGAGCACATTAAATATCATATTATTGTTTTCCCTTTCTTTTTTGTTCGATTGGGAACACTATGTACAGACTAAATTTTTCTTAGTGAGGACAACAACCATATACCAACAGGGAACAAATATGTAGGTACGGGGAACAAATGTGCAACAAACAGATCGACAATTGACATTAGGTACGATGACATTTAACACCCAAAACACATTTTACGCTTGGCAGGGTAAGTTCAAAGTTGACTGCATTTCATTTTATTTTCGATTTTTATTTTAGGTATTCTTTCCTTCTTTCAGGTGACCATAACAAAACTCCGGACATAGAGGACGTCTACGGACAAAATGGATGGTGGAAAAGGGCACCTGGAGACAAAAAAAATGCGACATCAAACGTGGTGAAGAACCCACTATAAACAAGCCGGGCAATACTCGAGTTTGTGCATGCAGGTAAGTTTTTGTTTTCTAACCTCTTCTTTGTTGCATTTGCATTTGAGTACCTACAATAACTATTCTATACATTCCAGGAACACTATAGCACCACTCGACCTACATCGCTTCGTAGAATGAAACAGAAGGACAACTCGGTACTAAAACATAAACAAGGATATTTTTCGCTAGCATAGGAATCGGTCTGAATGTGCAATTCATCTACAGGTAGCTATTCGCTGGGGATACTTTATTGCTGTTTACTGCTGTTTCCGTGTGTACACATATACTTAATACCTATATACATAGCAACGATACTATACTTGATTCTTAATTGCATGCGTAAAGAAAAGGATCCTGTGGCTAAATTGTATTTTGTTTTGTTTTGTTTTCAGAGATGTTGTTCATTTGGTGTTGTTGACGCTGTGGATATATACTATATACTCTCAGAAAGTGAGTGCCTGATTTATCTCTTCAATTCAATTGGATAATTGGTTTTGCATTTGTACTTTCAGATGTTTATGACATTGGCTACTAAGATTGCAGTTTGGATATCGGACATGTGAGGGATTATCAAAAAGTTGTTGTGTTTTCCCTACTGTGACGCAATTGTGGAAAACCGTGAGTTGCCTTTTCTTGCATGCGAATATAAATATCTAATTAAATATCAATATATAAATAAATAAATTAACATAGAATAAATAAATAAATGAATAAATAGTAAACAAATACGTACATGCATGGATTAATAAATAAATATCTTAAACTAGTGAATAAATAGGGTAAATAGGGCTATGAATAAATATAAATAAATCTGAATAAATAACATAGAAAACAATGAGATATAAATAAATAATCAACAATCCATACGGTTATAAATAAATAAATAAATAAATAAATCTCTACTATCAATAAATAAATAATCTGCTATAGAAATAAATAAATAAATAAATAATCTCCTATACCTATAAATAAATAAATACTCTACTATATAAATAAATAAATACTGTACTATATAAATAAATAATTAAGACTATCAATGAATAAATAAATAACATAGAATAAATAAATAAATAACATTATAATATAGGAAAAGCATACGTATGATAACTAAGCTAACAGATGTGCACACGGAATATCACAGATGAATAAGATTAGGTGTTTCGGTATATCACAAAAAAAAAAACTATAGCTTCAGGTACCTAAGGTTATTGCTTTAAATCTTTAGCGTGGAAGACTCCGATTTTCTTTCCCGTCAGATTCTCTAGTTCATACATATTGTTTCCGATCATTTTTACTACACGACACTTTACGTATTTGGGACAAAGTTTAGTTGACAGGTATTTAGACGAATCGCTGAGGATAAAATTTCGGCGGTATACCTCTTGTCCTGGGACAAAACGCACATTTCTTGTTCGTACGTTATACGTTTTTGCCGATTTCTCATTCGCTTTCAATATTTGCTCTTTGATTTTGTCCCTTACACACTGTAATCTGGTTTGTCTGGAGAGGGTAACTAACTCGCTGTCATCCACCGCATTTAATCGCTTTGCCAGTTCATAGCAACTGCCGTGTGTCATCATATTGGTTCCAAAGAGTGCAAAGTATGGTGATACACCTGTGGAAGCATGAGTGGAACTGCGCAAGGCACAAGCGATGTCACTGAGGTGGAGATCCCATTCTCGTTGGTCGTTTTTGAGATACGTGCGGATAGCAGCCAGTAAAGTTCTATTCACCCTCTCCGACGCATTGGACTGAGGTGAATAATTAGCAGTTTTGAAGTGCCGAATGCCATATTTTTCCAGCAATGTTTGGAAGTCTTTGGAAACAAATTGTTTGCCGTTATCGGAATGTATTATTTGTGGCACTCCAAACACATTGAATACTTCATTTATGAGAAATTTTATTACGCTGGTGGAGTTTGCGTATTTCAGAGCTTTGAATAAAACAAATTTGGACAAATGGTCAAGGACTACAAAAACGAAAGCATTACCGGACTTAGTTCTTGGATACGGACCCAAGAAATCAATATAAATTTTTTGAAAAGGACGATCGGAACAATAACTGGTACTTATAGGTGGACGAGAAATCTGACTAGATGACTTGCATTGCTTACAGGTAACACATTGAGACACATACTTTTTGATCTGGACAGTCATGTTTGGCCAATAAAAATATTGCCGAATACGTTGCAGGGTTTTGCCTATCCCACCGTGAGCTGCCTGAGGAGGATTATGTGCGCCGGAGATTATTTCTTCGGTTAAACCAGATGGTATCCAAAGCTGCCACCTGTGTTCAACCAAGGAATCATCTCCCAAAGGTGGTAATGCGCGTTTATAGACATAATTGTCGACTATCTTTAAATCCGGCAATTCATCGGGATGGCTTTTGATTGTCTCTATCAGACTCTTATATTCATCTGAGCTGAACTCTTCCGAATTAAGGTCGATTATTGGTGCTAGATCTTCAATAGTTAGACTGTCGACGTAGACGCGAGAAAGAGTGTCTGGTACAACATTCAGTGAGCCCTTTCTGTGCTCTATGTCGAAGTTGAAGGCTTGTAGCTTTAAGCTCCACCGCGCCAATCTGCCGTTCAGGTCTTTTAGGCTCATTAGCCAACGCAAGCTAGAATGGTCGGTGATGACTGTGAAAGCCATTCCTTCGACATAGGGCCTGAATTTTTGTACTGCCATAACCGCTGCCATACACTCCTTCTCCGTCACGCTATAGTTTTTCTGGCAACTGTTAAGCTTCTGCGAAAAGTACGATATCGGGGATTCTTCATCGCTGTCGTTCTTCTGGAAGAGCACTGCACCTATCCCAGACTCTGAGGCATCGCACTGAATGAAGAATCGCTTCGAAAAGTCTGGGTGTGTAAGTACCGGCGCAGTTGTTAAAGCCGTTTTAAGACCTTCGAACGCTTTCTTTGCTTCTTCAGTCATCTCAAATTTTTCTTTTCTCTTTTTCAGAGTGTCGGTGATGGGAGCAGTCAAGCTGGAGAAATCCTTTATAAATCTCCTGTACCACCCTGCTAGACCAAGCAGTCTGCGGACCTGTCTCGGGGTTTTTGGGACCGGAAATTCCGTGATCGCAGCAACCTTCGAGGGATCTGTTTTGAGCATCCCACCACCAACTATGAACCCCAAATACTTCAATTCCTTGAAGCAGAATTTAGATTTGTTCAAGTTGATGGTGAGATTCGCTTTACGCAAACACTGAGCGACTTCGTCCAACAGGGCAACATGGGTTTGAAAGTCCGGAGCTACAATGAGCAGGTCGTCCAAATACACAAAGACTCGGTCCTTTAGCCGTGTTGGGATAACCTTGTCCATAAGACGGCACATCCTCTGAGCAGCATTACACAGCCCAAAGGGCATGACTGTGAAATGGTACAAGGGTCTCCCCGGCACCGTAAACGCAGTTTTCTCTCTACTCTGCTTATCCAGCGGTATTTGCCAAAAAGCATCTTTTAGGTCGACACTACTAATGTAGTAGGTGTCCTGTAGCCGGCTGAGAAGTCCATCGATGTGGGGAAGAGGATATGCGTCCTTTTTCGTAAGGGCATTGACTTTTCGTGAGTCTAAGCAAAGACGATTCTTGCCTGGCTTACGAATCAGAACAACAGGTGAGCACCATGCACTTTCACTCTCCTCCACAACGCCGAGACTTATCATCCGGTCTACTTCCTCATAAAGAAGGGCTTGTACCGCTGGAGAAACAGGGTAGTGACGCTGCTTTACTGGGGCCGCATCTCCCGTATCGATAACGTGCTCCTCGAGCTCCGTCCTCCCAAGTCCATGCTGAGTATAGCAAAGGAATTTACGCTGGACTGCCTCCAACTCGGACTGCTGTTGAAAAGAAAGGTGGTGAGTATTTGAGTCACTTTCTATATTTGAAATTGAAATCGTGCTTATCACATTAGGTGCTAACTGAAACGCTTTCCAGAAGTCGACTCCTAAATAAATCTCCTGGTCTAAATTTGGTACGAGATAAAACGTTATATTCTTTTTGGTGCCTTTATACACAACTGGAGCTATGATCCTCCCAATGATGGATTGGTTTGCACCATCTGCAGTTCTTACACCGGATCTATATGAGTGTACAGGTAAGTTTAATGAATTTACAAATTCGTTGCAATTTTTGCCTATGATGCTGATGCTGGCCCCGCTATCAAGCAGACCAAGTACTTCTTTATCAGCGATTTGTATTTTCGCGTACGGTCTTGGGTCAGCAACAGTATCTAAAATTGTTGACGCTATGCTTCTCCTAATCTCTTTTCTAATCTTATACCTATTTCTTGTTTTTCTAATTCTATTTGAAACTATCCCATTACCTTTAAATATCCTATCTCTAGTAGTATAATAATCTCTTATTCTAATATGAAGTGGCTTAATCGCTACTCTTTTTCTAACATTTCCTAAATCTAAATCCTTATCCCTAGCTAGTATCTTAATTGGTTTATTTTCCAAAAGTGGACTACGACTACTCTCAGAATCGGTTTGAGTTTCGTTGTTGCATTTTGTTGTATTTAGGGGGTCTGAGTCGAACGCGACTCCCCCTTCTGCATCGCGTTCTTCGCCCTGTTTTCCGGGTTGCATCGGCCGCACTTCGGTGTTATAACACCCTCCTGTCCGCATTTGTAACAGAAGATGTTACGCACTGACGAGGGACAGTCGAAGAACGTGTGACCCTCTGCTTTGCAATTCCAGCAACTCAACGTTTTTGGCACTGCAAAGTGTACCTTTGGTCGAGCACCGGTATACTGCATTGCAGCAACGTGGTCTTGCACACCCTCTTCCTCTTCTTCGTGGTACTCAATTTCATGCACCGCATATCTACCTGTCCCTGGAGGTCTTTGGTGTTTGGGTGCCTCCCCTATAGGAAATGCATTTTCCGCTTCCTTACATGCATTCCTCAACTGGTCTAATGTAAACAAAGTCATTGGGAAAACTAGCCTGCCTATTTTTTGATTTAAGTTTCTTTTTAAAATTCGTATCAGCTCTAGCTCTGGTATCTGCACCCTGAGCTGAGATTTTAGCTTTGATATCGACGCGAAGTAGTTGTCGCACGACTCCCAGGCACCTTGCCTACGATCCATTAGGTCTCGCATAATTTCAAAGTCAGACTTTGAATTTCTGAACTGACGCATCAGCGCATCGCGCAGTGTCAGCCAATCCGGACGATAATTGGATCGTTGAAATTCCCAATACCACTCGTAGGCGGCACCTGAGAGCAGTAGATGGAAATCGCGTAAAATCTCCGCCCAGGTGCAGTTATATTGCGACTGCAATGTCTCTAGGCGAAAAATGAAGTCCTCCACGGTGAGCATGTCCGGTTTTCCTTCAAATACTAATCCCCATCTGTCTACTCTTACTGGACTACGATTTCTTGAAGTGGAATACGATGGATTAGGATGCGGACTGTACTGCTGTCTACCGGGAGTGCTTCTGTTTTGTCTATGTTGTTGTTGTTGATAACTATGTTGTCGACGTTCATTTTCTTGCTGGTTAGCTTGGTTTTGTCGAGGCTGGAATTGGTTGTCGGGGACAAATGCTTCTCGATCCAAGTTGGCTCTCCAATTCTGCACTGGCTGCTGTTGTGGAGGCTGAATTGGATTTCGAACCACTGGTGGATTCAGAGCTGACGTGGGAATCGTTCCTACTTGGGGGGCTGACTGGGTAACTAAATTGATTTCCCTCATAAAATCTAGGAAACTGTTCCTCATATCAGTTCTTAGGCTTTCTGATATTTCATCCCTAAGCGTGTCCTTATAGGATGAAAACGCATTAACTAATGCTAGGTTGATATAGCTTTTCAGATCGGGTGGTACTACACTGCTCCTTTCTTGTATATCGTTAATATTGTTATCTATATGTTGATTATTGTTATTTAATGTTTGTTTACTTGTATTTACAGGGTTGTGTCTAATCGTTTGGTCGATTGACTGCTGGCTGTCGTTTTGGGCTGCTAGTGAAGCTGCACCTAACTCACTAAACTCGCTGTAAGCCGGAGCTGCAACAGAATCGCTTGAGCTACTAAACCGACTCTCTGGCAGAGTGACGTTCGACGCACGCGAAATGGGTCTATTACGTGATGTGGTCACCACTTGTGGCTGATGTTCTGCCAAATTAGTTGTGGCACTTGGCGCACCAGGCAACATATAAGATGTATCTTGTGCTGGAGGCCATCTTGTACTTACTGGAGGCGTACGCGGAATATTCGCCATTGTGGAAAAGTTATTATTTTCAGTCAATAACCTACTCTGAGAACGGGTAAGAATTCTGTTGTTATCAGATACTATATTTGTTAATTTATCTATTCTTTTATTTGTAGATGAACTCATATCCTGGGAAAACTATTGCAGCACTACACCAAAGTATCGACGAAATAACGACCACGGAATACGAGAAAAATGTTAACGAAATGTGTAAATATAGTACGGAATGGGACAAAAAAAACGAAAGGTAAGTAGTAGTGAATTAGATAAATGTTTGTACTAATAGATATTTTCAACTAATTGTATTTGTTGAAATATATTTATATATAGGGTATGTAAATATATCTATAAGAATAAATAAATAAATAGTGTATAAATAAATAAATAAATAATAATGAAAGGGTTGATTTTTATTTGGATATATGTATATGTGAATATTGTATTCTTCTAAAGTATGTATGTATTGTGTTATATATTGTTTTAGGGTTTGTGTCATATAATTGCGGGGGTGTTTCGGGCGTCTGTCATCGGCGGCTTATTTGTTGGCGAAAGCATAATGGTCTGATCTTTCAGCAACATCCTGGATAATTGGACTGCAGACGGACGATTTATCACGGTCCCTCAGTGTGGCGGAATACTAAACATATAGGTACAAGGACAAACAACGTTACAGGCCTTCCTGCTTCCGCAATTCCATTCTAGCCTTCAAGGCTTTTGATGGAAGACTTGAAGCAATTCAATCTATAACCACTAAAGAAGAAGAATAACAAAAGACGGACTAGTGCTACATGACTTGACAACACTACATCAGACAAGGTCACTAGTTCCATATAATCACAAAACGATACGATATGAAAATGAAATTTGAAATTTTATGATAGGAAATTGAAATTGTTAACATTGAAAAGGTGGATAGAAGGAGAAAACTAGGACTGACAAAGTGCCAATTGTTGTCGCTGTCAACATCGAACGTTCTCGTCGCAATTCGAGATGGCATTCTAAAGAGCTATCCACTCGAAGACTTACGAGATTTCGATGTTGACAGTAAGAACAATTGTGGACAAATACAACATAAAGGACAGAAGACTAGGACAAACGAACGTTGGGCGCCATTTGTAATGTAGGCCTATAGGAGATTTTTGGAGGGGATAGGACGTTGGAAATTTGAAAATGACAGGATGATGGATGCGGATGGGATATTGGAATTAAGAAGAGGAAAAGGAAATAGAAAGGGAGAGAGATAGCTGAGTGCGAGGGACGTGGCATGCTTGCGATGCTCGGCATAACTCGCCGGAAATGGGGCGGTTCTTGCCCCCACACTCAACCGGACCTATACTACAAAAACATAAATCATGCCAAAAAAAAATACTTACTTATTAAGCGGACGGACATCCACCACACTGTAGGGCGCTGCTGATGGTAATGCAGCGATTGCCTTGCCCTCCCGACCTTGAAGTTCGTTGGCGGATTTTCCGAACTTCCCCGATGATGTGGATGCTGCTGACGCCTCAGACCATCCCTGCCGAATGGGTTTTAGACCACCCTACCGCACCCCCTGAAAAATTGCCTTAGCAAGTCATCGTGATCTTTTGATCACAAACAAAAAAATTCGCGTTGAATCAAACACATTCAGGTTTCATACATATGGCGTGGATGAACGATTTTATTGTAGGTATTCATTTATATTCTTAACAAAAATAATATGAAAAAAAAAAGAGAATCTTTACTAAAAAAAACTATACAAGAGAAAATAAACTACAATTATAACAAACAAAAATGAAACTAAAAAGAAAAACTAGGTGTAATTATCACCTCCCTTAACGCTATTGGCAACCCTACCAGCATTCAGCTGCCACAAAAATACTCTAAATTAGTACCCTATATTCCTACCTAGATAGAGCTCTGTATAGGTATGTGGGTTACGTTTGCGAAAATTCGCATAAAAAAATTTGAAAACAGGGTGGGGAAAAACACAACCTATTACAAACAAATTAATAAATATTAAGAAAATTAACAAAAAAAATGCACGCCAAAACCAAAAAAAATAAATTAACAAAGAAAAACTTAAAACTAACAAAATGAAACACGAAAATCGTTGGGTACTATTGTACCAACAAAAAGTACTAAATTTGCTTTTAGGTGCCGGGGCAAATGGCCGTTTAATATAATCGAATATATATAAATCTGTATATATATATGTATGTATATATGTGAGTGCACATGCAATTGTTAAGTTGGGAGTTAATAACTTATATCTTTATGTTTTTTTTTTTTTTTGTTTTTTTAAATGCCACTAAAAAAATTCAAATTATAATTTTTTTTTCTCGTTGCCGTATTATACGGGTGGTAATAATCGGTGCTCAAGGTCACCTTTACTACTTTACTCGGCGAGGTCTTCTTTCGCTGGCTCTCATATGGGGTTTTTATTTTTGTGTGGTGATTTAAATTTTGATACGTTGTGTGTGAATATAATCTACCTCCAACTTTTTTTTTTACAGTCGATAGTCTGGAATAAAATCCACCTCCTACTCTTTTAGTATGGCGGCCCCGACTTTTAATTCTGAGTGTCGGTGACCGCCAAATTAAATTTCTTCAGCTTTTCGCAGCCGCCTAATAAAACACCACGAATTAATATAAAAAAAACTACAATCTAGGCACTACCACTTACCCCGATGTTTTAAAAATTGTATTTTGATGATTATTCTATATATTCTTCTTGCACTGCCTTTTTACTTTTATAAGGACTTTATAATAGTACTGCACTAACTATTTTACTTGCACCTTGTATGTGTGCCTATTATGGTCACTGTACGAATAAATTTTCAAATTTCGTCGTTGCAGTGGGTGGTGTAATATGCTGCAACAATGCCCCCATACCAGTTAAATTTTTTGCAGTGTTCCCGCTATTGAGAGCACATTAAATATCATATTATTGTTTTCCCTTTCTTTTTTGTTCGATTGGGAACACTATGTACAGACTAAATTTTTCTTAGTGAGGACAACAACCATATACCAACAGGGAACAAATATGTAGGTACGGGGAACAAATGTGCAACAAACAGATCGACAATTGACATTAGGTACGATGACATTTAACACCCAAAACACATTTTACGCTTGGCAGGGTAAGTTCAAAGTTGACTGCATTTCATTTTATTTTCGATTTTTATTTTAGGTATTCTTTCCTTCTTTCAGGTGACCATAACAAAACACAAATTTTATTTTAAGATTTTTTCCTTCGCTATACCTCTTCAAAACGCCTGATAAACAGCGGGAGACTAACTAGGCCTGCGAAACGTTCTCAATTCCACCTTTCGGATTCCGTATTAAAGTATCGGTTGCCATTCGTCCCAAAAAGTAAAAAGACCCTGCCCTCTCTTGATACTTCCTCCTCCTCTTTTTCTATCTCATCGTCGTCGCGGTCCTTTGCTTGTTGTCAACTATGCAAGTTCTAGCTCCCTCATTCATCCTTTAAAGGCACCAGTGGCAAAGAAGAGGAACAGAAACAGAATACCCAACAGAATTAGAATTAGGAACAGAACATTTTTTTCAGCAACAGAATTTAGCGACAGAAAAATGAATGTTTGACAGCTGTTTCATTGTATCTGTTGCTACCATCGACAGAAATGCCAATTTATCGCGGGAGAGAGTATTTTTTGCATTTTTCTGCATCTGTCGTCTGACTGCCTTAACAAAAAATCCTTCTGTTCTGTTTCAGTTTCTGTTGCTCTTTCCGTTCTTTGTCACTTGGTGGCTAACCTCACCAACCCAAAGGCTTAATTGAGAAGCCTTTTTGCCTATTTCTCCTTTCAAATAAAACGTACCAACGTTCGCCATGTATGTTCCTAGTTTTGTTAGCTAGAAAGCACTAGGTATATGCGAATTTCTTGGTTTGCCGAGAAGTTTAATCTTTGTAAATGATACATTTGAACTTGCATACAGTACCAAAACGATACCGTCTATCGATGAGGTAGGTACCTGCACAACAAAATTGTTACTTTTACCGATTCATTACATTTCCACCTTCAGACATTATTTTGAAGCAAATTTCATTTCTTACTGTACTCATATAAACAAACCGACGTCAATTTTGACGTTTTGTTTCGCAGCGCCACACAGTCAACCCAAATAAAAACATTTCGAGTTCATTAAATTTTATTTTCAACTATTTTAACCACCAAAATGGATATGGAGGAAGAGACATTCACACTTGAAATGGATTCAGAGTTACGCTTTGAAATCGAAGAAAAGAATGCCAAAGTGTATGTCCAGGTAAGTGTTTGACAACTTTGCCAAAAACGATTGCACAACAAACCACTTTTGCAGCTAAAAACTGGGTTCGCGGAAATGTTTGGCACCGAATTAGTAAAAAAGAAGTCCTACGAGTTTATTACTGGTGCAAAAGTGGCAATATTCACATATCAAGGCTGTGTCATTGGAATCCGAGGCAAAACAGACGTTCGTTACACATCCAAGGAGACACCAATGGTACAATACCTCAATTGTCATGCTGCTCTGGAACAAATGCGTGCCAAAGCCGAAGAAAATGATACTCGAGGTCCGATTGCAATGGTTGTGGGGCCAACGGATGTCGGCAAAAGTACACTTTGTCGGATATTTCTCAATTACGCTGTGCGACTGGGCCGGCGACCTCTATACGCCGACGTTGATGTTGGTCAGGGAGGAATCGCTTTGCCAGGTACCATTGCAACAGTACTGATCGAAAGACCAGCCAGCATAGAGGATGGATTCTCACAAACAGCGCCGTTGGTGTATCATTTTGGTCACAAAAGCCCTGGCGAGAATAAAACTCTGTACAAGACAATTGTCTCGAAAATGGCCGAAGTGACTTTGGAATCAATGGTCGTGAACAAGCGCAGTAAGTATTCCTATCAGATGAAAAATTTGTTCATATAAAATACTCATTCCTTGCAGCTAAGAGCTCGGGAATGATCATCAACACATGTGGCTGGGTGAAAGGGGATGGCTATCGACACCTGTTGCATACTGCTCAGGCATTCGAAGTGGGAGCCATATTCGTACTTGACCAGGAGCGGCTCTACAACGAACTGCTTCGCGATATACCTTCCTTTGTGAAAGTTGTGCTCCTGCCAAAGAGCGGAGGTGTAGTGGAGCGCAGTAAAGCACTGCGAAACGAAGCGAGAGATCTGCGTGTGAAAGACTACTTCTATGGATTCCGGACGCCCTTGTACCCGTTCTCATTCGAAGTCAAATGGAGTGACATAAAAATTTACAAAATTGGAGCACCTGCTCTTCCAGACTCGTGTATGCCAATCGGCATGAAAGCAGAAGACAATCTAACGAAACTTGTGGCTGTCCAGCCCGGTCCTTCGCTGTTGCATCACCTGCTGTCGGTAAGCTTTGCCGAAACCGCTGATGACGACGTCATCTCGACCAACGTTGTTGGATTTGTCTGCGTGTAAGTTTGAGGAAATCATTCGGTGAACTATTACTTCAAGTCGTAGCTTTCTTTACAGAACTGATGTGGATACAGAGCGACAAACGCTTACAACCTTATCGCCGCAACCTCGACCTCTGCCGTACACCTTGCTGATTCTGTCCGAAATACAGTTTATGGATAGTCACTGATGTGTACATAGAATAAATGAGTAAATAAATTATTTTTCTAAGACGACAACATATGCCTTGATTGGCAATCTTCGTTTCTTTTGCTGGGAGTGGTTCAGGCAACGCGGCACCTCGGATCATATTTTTTGTATTGCGTTTCATACGATACGATACCTCTCTTGAGTATCATTTAATAAAACAATACACGTACATATATTTTAATTTTATTTTGAATAACAACATAAAAATTACAATTTGATCACAAAGAACGGACAGGAACATCTATAAGGCCTCAAGTTAGACTGACGAAGAAGTCACAATTTTCACAGAATGCATTCAAATTTGCTTGATTTCCGCTCAAGTTTTGTTCAATGAAAAAGTTTAGAAACTGGTCGCACTTTGTTTCATGCTGGCCAATGGCGTTTTGCACAGCCATATTTAGCATTTGAAGAGTTCCACTGTAATTGAAACTAAAACATCGAATTAGAATACGAAACCTACCGCTGGGGAAAATTAACTTACGAAACTCCACATTGACAGACCATTTGTTGAGTCATAGACTTTTGTTCAAGGGCAGCTTTTTGGCATACTGGACAAAAGACAACATCGGTGTCAAACCCTTCAATCAGATACTCATCTTCCTCTTCCAATTGCTGCACGTACCACATGTTCATCTCTCCGATCAACTCTTTGTATATATGTTGTTGAAGATCAAGATCGGATTCCAAGTCTGCTAGTTCTTGGCGAAGAATTTTGCTGACTAGGGTCTAGGATAAAAATACGCTACTTGAATAAAAGGGATAAGGATTTTGTGATTAACTTACGTTATTTCCGACTTGCCCTATATTACGGGCCCCATCAAAGTTGGCACGGCGAGATTCTCGAACACGAACTCTGCATTGCTGAGTTTGCAGTTTGTTATGAATTGACCAAGCAAATAAGTTCGAAAATTGCACTTACCTCGCGTAGCAAATCACGCAGTTTAGGGGAACCAAATTTGCACTGCCTGGCTGCATTTCGCGAGAGAAGTTTCTGTTCGACACTGGTGCGATAGACTGGACTGGGTGGACACTCCAAAGACGACATTTTCAGAATCGGGATAACATACAAATTTGATTTAAGAAAAGTTTAATCAGAAACTGTTTGACAACAAATTTCCATGAAGAGCGGGCTATTGGCTGTCAATAATCAGCTGATATCTAGTACATTTTTCTTACCGGAAGTAGTAGATCGAAAAGATTGAATCAATTCGGAAATATGAGATTTTCCTAAAGGTGAGTGGTTTGATTGTTGCCGCTACACTACTTCTTGGTATTTTAATTAAATAGGTTATTAATGTAAATGTAAATAGATAGTTTAGTTCCTAAGTATGTATATAAACAACGAAGACACCACAGTCTGAAACAACAAATACATAGCTCATGAGCAAGAGCTAAAGCAAAACAAAAAACACTTGCCATGTGGCATATAATAGTTAAGCGAAAACGAAAGAGACGGCCATACGATAAAGCCTCCATTATAAGCAAACGTCAAATGTAAGAATAGAATAAGAATTACTCATTGTAAAAAAAGACAAACAAAAAGACTCAATAAAATTCAATTCAATTCAAATTAAATAGGTTATAAACGAAAGGGAATTATATGATACTAGCTGCACTCGCCCGGCTTTGCCCGTGCACAGGAATTGTACTGCTTAGGTCTTCGATAATAGGCGTATTTTTTTGAGATTCTACAGCTAGCTCACTTTTGGTTTTACATGCAAAATTCTTACACTCACTTTTGGTTTTGTTATACTCACTTCCTAAAAAAATACGCCAAATATTGTTCTTTCGTAAAATGCGAGATCGATTTTGCTGGCATTTTCTTTCTGCCTAAACCTGAAATACAGCAATACGAAAAAACACAAAAAGACCCTAGTCAAAAGAGGGCTTCTCGGCACAAATTAAGCACCATCCGCATCCGCAAGATAAAGATTTTGACATGGTTCGTCCGTTTCTAGAGGCGCCAGTGAAACTGGACTCAACTGACGCTGAAGAGGCAGACAAAATAGAGAAATACTCGAAAAGAAGCCAACAATGCAGTGTATGCGGATTGAAAATGCAAAAGTTATTACACTTGCGATAGAACGAGGCGAGAAAATTATTTTTTAGGTCAGAATGTATTTTAGAATAAGAAAATTGAATAGAGAAATTGCTGATAATGCAATTAAAAGAAAAAGAAAATACAAAAAAATTACAAATTGAAACCACAATGTTTTATTTTTCATAATAAAAAAGAAACCGATTCTTGGTAGGTAGGTAGGAATACCAAGGCGGTATCCCAATCATGATGGTTCCACCTTAAGGATCAGTGCAGAATTGTAAACACTCTGAACACCCCCTACGTCAATTTTATGTTTATGTTGCTTGTTTATATTTGTGAATTTTAAGTGCTCGCCGTCCTGTTCCCTTTTTTGTACTTAAAATTAAAATTTCCAATTAAATAAATATACGAAAATGAGTAATATATATATTCAGGAGCCACCCACGTCGGGAAAAGTAAGTTGTAACGTTTGCTATTACCCACGTGAAGTTAAAATCATCCAAACTTCTTCATAGGTTCTTCTAAAAACATCTGTGGGTGATATCGATATAGAACTCTGGACCAGAGAGTGCCCAAAAGCATGCCGGAACTTTATACAACTGTGCATGGAAGGTTACTACGATGGTACAATATTTCATCGTGTCGTCAAAGGATTTATTGTGCAAGGTATGTTATTTACCCAGCAACTTGCAATCGTTTCTTAAGAGTTCGCAAATTAGGTGGGGACCCAAATGGTGACGGCACTGGTGGTGAATCCATCTACGGTGCACCATTCAAAGACGAGTTCCATTCACGACTACGTTATATCCGCCGTGGACTTGTCGGAATGGCTAACTCTGGTGCCGATGACAATGCATCGCAATTTTTCTTTACGATGGCGCCAACTCCAGAGTTGCAGAATAAAAATACGCTCTTTGCAAAGGTAGCTGGTGATACAGTATTCAATATGCTCAAGCTAGAGGATGGACTTGTAGATCAGAATGAACGACCATTGTATCCACATAAAATTATCAAAACTGAAATTTTACACAATCCCTTTGAAGACATTGTTCCACGCACCATCCAGAAGGAGTCGAAGAAGGAGAAACGCAAGAAGAAGGAAAAAGGAGTCAAGTAAGTGAAATCGGAATGTAGACGAGTCAAATCTAATTTTAATCGCACAGGAACTTTGGACTTTTGTCGTTCGGGGAGGAAGCCGAGGTAGATGAAGTGCAAAGCAGCACATACGCCCAGAAAAATGCTGGCAAAGCCAAGTCCCTGCATGATGTCGTGGACGACCCCAAACTCAGTAGGGATGTCGCCCGAGTTGAACGTGGCAACACCCCTTCTGATATTGAAGACGACTTTAATGCCGACAATGAAGACCACAACGAAACAGCTCAAGAGAAGCTCGAACGAATCAAGAGCAAGCTACAAATCAAAACTGACAAGCGATCGCAAAAAGAAAAAGCCCCCGTTGAAGATTCCGACTCGGAGGAAGATGTCTTAATGACAGTGGATCGTGAACGCAAAGCCCAGCAGGACAAAAAGAAATTAGAAATCCGCCAGGAGATCTTGACACTAAAAAAGCAGTATAAGACAGACAAGAAAGCCAAAGACGAGTTGTTGGAGAAGAAAATCGAACAAGAGACCGTCCCAAAACCAGAATCCTCCAATGAAATGGTCAAGGACTACATTGAGGAGAAGGAAAAATACACCAGCTTGAACCAGAAACTACCGAAAAAGGGTCCAACGAGGTAAGGCTTTCTCAGTATTTCCCGCATTTGAAACTAATCTCCTTTCTCCTAGGGAGCAGTTTACTCTGAATTTGCTCAAGAAGTTCCGCACCAAACTCGAAGTTCTTAAACAAAACACCGACTACGAAGACACCATGGAATCCCTCAACGAAGCAAATGTGGAGAAGGAAATCCAAGGTGACGACTGGCTGGCGCACACTCTGCGTTTCGAACAAACAGCTCCAGTGTTGGCAAAAGATGCCTCCACAAAATCTGACGACTGGTACGATGCCTACGATCCCAGAAATCCGCTAAACAAGCGTAAACGAGGAGAAGATCACCATCGCAGTCACTCATCAACGTCAAAGAAGACGCGTTAGTTTATTTAGAAAAAAATTTATTAAAAATACAAAAGGCGCTCAGTTATTCCTCTCAAAGTACTTCTTCTTTTCTTTTGGGTTTGGGACGATCTGAAAAGAAAACAATGATATTTATCCACGATTTTTACGAACAAGTAGGTCTGAGCTCACCGTATCACTGCCTGGTTTCCAGCCAGCGGGACACACTTCTCCATGGGTGTCTGTGTACTGGAATGCCTGCACTAAGCGCAGAGTTTCGTCGACTGATCGGCCAACTGGCAAGTCATTCATGGTTATCTGTCGAAGTACACCGTGTTGATCGATGATGAAAAGACCACGTAGCGTGTGACCCAAATCGTCGAGGTAGACACCATAGTCCTTGGAAATGCGATGAGTCAGATCGCTGAGCAGGGGAATTTTGATTGCGCCCAAACCACCCTCCTTGCGGGGCGTATTAATCCAAGCCAAGTGGGTGAAGTGCGAGTCGACGCTGCATGCAATCACTTCTGTGTTGATTTTGCGGAACTCCTCGATGCGATCGGAGAAGGCGAGAATTTCCGTAGGACATACGAAGGTGCTGTTAAAGGAATATTTTATTAATCAGTGAGATCAATAACATGGAGTACAAGCAGTGATATCATTCCAGCTTGAGACCGGAATAACCCAACTGAACCGAAGGAGACTTTTCTGACAGTTATTAGCCTAAAGCCTATCGAATGTGTATTTTTATCGTTGAATGCTAAGCCGGTCTCACTCAAAGTACAAAGTCTACATCTGCATGAGGAATTTGGTCTTCCTCAGCGAAGAACGCACATTACACTTATTACATAAATTGTATCAACTTACAAATCCAATGGGTAGAATAAAAGGACAACATATTTGCCCACAAAGCTGGATAGAGCTAGATTTGTAATCTCCCCATTGACTACAGCAGTTGCTTCGAATATAGGTGCAGGTTTTGAAACTATAAAATAAGACTATTAAGTAACAACTGCTTTATTTACTCGAACATGAGAAACTTACTGACTGCCTTTGTATACTGCAATTGATGTTCAGCTTTTGGTGCGCCAGCTGGATAAACTGAGCCACCAGCAAATGAATAGCACGAATCATCCTCGGTCAGAGATGCGCTGATATAAGGCAGGAGAACAACAATCCCAATGAGGGTAAAGATTTTCACAACTTCCAACATTGTGTTGTGTTATTATATTTTTTATTTTCTTGAGAAACCTTTTGGATTGAAACAAAAATAAATGAATACTTCGTAAAAGCCGGCATTCGAAAGCCACGCAGTCAATTTCCTTACCGCCCACTGATAAAGTTTTCAACGCACCCTATCAATCTGTTTGCTACAGTCTATCGGCTTTTTGTGATAAAACTTATTAAAGAACAAAATTGTCTACGTACGAATTTAATCTATTGAACCTATTTAGCATTCGATTAATAATGAAGGCGTCATGGGAAAGGAAAGTATGTACTTGAAGTAAGAAGCAAAACAGTGATAAAAAGACAACAAGTCGTATAGGAGTTGTTGCTATCGCGTTGCATTCACAGGGCGTTGTCGTAAAAATGGAGAAAACTTCAACAGTATTCACGGCACAACTTAAACGAACCTTTATGGTAATAGATTTTTTTATTTGTGCCAAATAAAAATTTATAGGTCCTATTACGACAGTAGGTGCACAGGCCTGAGTAAAATCGAAATTTCCACCATGATAGTGTCAGAAAATTATCCGAGGCTAATTATTTAGCCCAATTGACACATGGCGTTAATTTTTATTTCTAGATCGTGAATGAACTTTTCCGAATCTGTAACAAAAACATGTTTTATTGGCAATCAATCTCAGTGAATTAAAGTAAAGTAGAATCTTCAGAACGCAATTACAACAACTACATAGAGTCTCGAAAGAGTCAGAGTCAGCAGTGAGTAGTTGTTGTATAATTGCGTCTTCAAAATTCTACTTTACTTTACTTCACTGAGATAGATTGCCAATAAAACATATGCATACCTACTGTAAGTTTGTAAGTGTCGCATCTAGGGCAATTTTATTTATTAAGCCTGGACCATGTTCAAAGATGATTAATTATAACTAAGCCGTCTGGAAATTTCAATAGTAAATTCTAATTTCACATAAGAAACTGGACTAATCGGAACATGCACTGTCCATTGGCATACTAAACATGGACTTGGACTGGCTAGTGAAATGTCAGTTTCATACAAACCTGCGAAGAAAAATGAAGCAAACATAAGCACTAGACCTTTTGGTTCAGTGCTGCGAAAGTATGAAACCACCATTGCTATATTGCAAGCAAAAATAACGACTTAATCAAATTATTTCGAACGTTCTATAACAGATGGCACACTCAGCACTCAAACAAAATCCGCGAATTGTCCGATGACATTTGAGTGTTTTCGTTTCTCCCCGCCGTGAACCAAAAGAGCTAGTGCTTCTATTTGCTTCAAGTTGGCTGCTAGCAGTCCATGTGTAGTATATCAAAGGAACTGCAAATCTATTGATATTCCAAATTTATCTACAACAGCCAGATATATTCCGTCAAAAGTACGCCCTAGTCCATTCTTCATTAAGAAAATGAACGGAACTTTAATCCCTCCCTAGATCCTATGCTGAAGACACACTTTCCTGTTTGGAGCTGGGCTAGGCATCCTACCTGCAAGAAAAAATAAGTTCTTATTGAAATTTGACAGTGGCATTGTGGGCATTTTTAATTAACCAATAATTTCACTTTTGTCATAGGAATTATTATTTTCGTCGATGTTTCCGAATTTTGGAACTTTTTTTTTACTGAAATTGTGTCTGCGGTGTCGTCCCATTATTGAAATTGTGCTTGTAAAGTATTCTGGCATACTACATACAGTATATACATGTTTTTTTGGTCAGATAATGTGGTCATTTACTAGCGAACTATGCATGTAGCTTATCACCTGTGTTACCTATAGTAAAATGCTGAGCTATTACGTGATATCACCAACTGATGGCTCATACGTTGGTAAAACAAACATTTATATTACATAGAATTAATTTTTTTTTTAATTGTAACGTTTTATAAGTTTCATAACAGAAACACTTTATCCAAAATTACATACATCTAAATTTGTGAAATTTATTTTAAATCTAGTACGTGATTCATAAAACTAGTACAATCAAGGAACATAGAAACAAACAAAATTCTACCAACATTTCACAATAAAAAAAAAAAAACCGATAAAACTTGACAACTCGATTTCGAAAAAAGTCCAGTCATAAAGACATCGAATGCGAAACGGTATAGTCGAAGTCGGGCGACAGTTGTTAATTTGTTCCTGCTTTGGGTGTGTTTTTTTTGAAGCAAGGAATTCTTATTTCTATTGTTTGTTCAATCTAATTTTTCCCCAATGATCGCGTCAAGTGTTATCCAAAACAAAGTGCTCTAAGTGAAAACTAACGAAACGTGAATTTTCTCACCAAATGCAAGTGTAATCGAGCGAAATTCCAGTGAAAATGTTTCGTCCAATAGGTGGTGTACTTGTGCTAACAACATTTCTTGTGATTGCCATACGGAATGTCAACGCAGGTAAATTGAGTAATTTCTTGATAAAATAAATCAAAATAAAGACAAATTGTTTTTATGTTTATATTCCATGTCCATAAAAGTTTAAGAAATAGGCCTAGGGCTAGCAAGTATGTTTCAATTTTCAACTCTGACTCGCAGGTCAAAGAAACAAAATTTTTGTGGAGTTTGGGCGTGTACGGCTTGTTTGGATCGCTAGGTTAAAGAGTGGGGAACAACGCTACGGCAACGATCGACGTAACATCACCACTGGGGGGAATTAATTATCACAATCACACAATCGGTTTATACAGTGGATCTTGACTCTTCTCTTGTTGCTTTTGCCTGGCTTGTACTATACTGTAGGTATGATTCACGTTTTTGGATGGAGTTTGTTTTCAATTATAATCAACAGACGACGTCATAGCTTAGGCATTTTAGGATTCCCTCTTCTTTTCTATTTCCCATCAAATTATAATATTGACCGATTAATTTGATGAGGACACCTGCCAGGCGGTGTTTTACAGTTTTACGTGAAAACAGAGGGAATTCCTTTTCACCTCTTGCCGGTACGTATAATGCAAGGGATGAAATGAAATCGCTTCTGCTATTTTCTACTGAGCATGCGAATATCTGCGCCGCTGAGGGGATTTTTTTTGGCTGGCTCTTGAAAAGGGGTCCATGTGAAATGAGTTTCGAAATAAGAAACACGTGATGCAGTGTTTTCGTTTGCTTTCTGCATTAAAACCTCATTCTTACTACGTTATGTAGGTTGGTATATAATATACCTACTTGAACAATGCAAGCGAAAAAAAAGGATAAAGCAATCTTGTAACTTTTGAGCAAGAGTTGCGTAGCATGGAAACTTAATTTTATGTCGTGTTTAATAAAGGTAGAAGAAAGAAAGGATAGTAATTGTGTCTAGCCTGAAACATTTCACTGAATTTGTTATATTTGCCTGTCGTCTGTTCCCGAAGCAAATCAATAAAATATAGGTACGAGTAGGTAGGTAGTGAATAATTAGTGTGACGTGTGCTTGTGAGCTTCTTTTTTTTACACAACCAAATAAAAGTAAAATAAAGGCGAATTGTACTTATATGCCAGAGCAGGTACCTAAGTGTACACACTTAGTTGAGTTGTAATTGTAGAGATCTTTGAAAATGTTGTCAATACTGCCCCTAGAATTGACTTGCAAGTTTCACACAATTTTCTCAAGTACATAGTAATTATGTAGGTATGATGTTAAAGAAGTCACATGACAGCTCATCACCTTGCCCCGATCATGTTTTGCACATCACAGGTCTAGCTGAGATTCCTTGGACCTTTAATGGTGCATGTCAGATAACCGACAGTCTATGGGCTGACAAGAATGACTTTTCTGACAATATTCCCAGACAAAATTGTAAGTTCAGACGGTTGTAAGACATTTGGGTCATAGTTTTAATGTCAGATTTGACTATATTGTAAGATATGCCTGAACTTAGCTATACCATCATATTTTCTTCTGTCCATGGGATCAAGAATGCGTATCAGGCTTCACTCGCGAGAGGGTGATATTTGCTTGTAAAAGTTGATGGCCTTGATGAACTATAGTTTGACTACACGCGATCCGAATGTCGTCATTTTTCCATTTTATCGGGTACCTGGTCGTATTTCATCATAATCCGAGACGATCAGTTAATTCGTTACCAAATTTTCTTTATGTGGTTGGGTAGGCACAACCCCGAACCTTGGGAGTCCTGCACTTCCTTTGACTCTAGGACATACCAGCTTGATTATTCCAGTGTCAGTATCGCGAAACTGGGGTGTGCGAGCTTCTGCTGTCCCAATAGTGTTCATCCGCTACCCTGACTAGTCCTCATCTTCACTGAGTTCAGCTCGAAATACATCGGAGTAGCCCACGTTGACACCGTTGATTCACTCCAGTAAAATTATACGCTGTGCGTCCTCATTGTCAGCACAAAAATGGTTAAAATGTGTACCTACCTACTTCGCAAGTTCGTACTTTTCACATTCGCTATGAAGCACGTTCTCGCCTATCTATTGTGTCTGTATGGCCAGACAAATCGAATATAATATTGAACCGCAATTGTGCTAAAACGTCACGCAAAATTTCCTCAGAAGGATAGACATTTGCGAGAGATGCCGAGGTGGACATTTATCAAATGTTGATGCTTACTAATTTTAAATGGAAGCTGTTAACAACCAATTTTTTAATTAAAACATTTTATATAATAGTTAAAATTAGTATACCTAAGGTCATAGGTATTTTAAGACCCGAGTTACCTCCTTTTGTTGTTCCCTATACTCCAAGTCTGTCGCATTCTCGTTCCTCTTCCATTTCCACTCTGCCCGTGCTGTCTCACCACATAGACTACCCAGATTTGTCGGTGTTCGGTGTGTCCCTGTCCCTATCTCTGAAGCTAGCCTAGAAAATGTGCAGGACGCTGTTATTTTGATTCCAACTTGAAAATCAAAGCGGCGAATAGTTTGTCTAAAGTTTTGAGATAGGATATCGCTCTGTAATTTCCTGAATTATTATAGTCTGCTATTTTTATGAAGTGAAATGTTATTTCCTTTTTAATACTTTGTGGTGAGTGATCGATTAAAGAGCTTTTGCAAATTCAATAGATAGAACATTATTTTTAAAATTCGAAAGGGATTCCATCTTCTCCTGACTTTTTGTTATTATTTTATTAATCACTTGTGGTACTAATTAATTACATATTTGGAATCCTGAATTATTATGGTTTGTGGATGCCGCTTACTAAGTAAGTAAAAACAAGAAAATACAAAATAAACTCTAGGTTACTTGCATATTAAATTTCTAAGTGAGAACTTGAACTCCAACAATAATTAATTAACAAGCTATCAGCTTTCATATCTGGTAGGCTTGGTTATTGCTAACGCTATTTAAAGCGAACAAAATATCCGGTCTGGAACTCTGTGATATCTTTACTCAAAAGGTAAAGTGGCTTAAGTCGATTTTTCACATTTTTCAGGAGAGCAGTTTTAAACTTTAAAAAATTATTCTAATAAAACTGTTTTGAGTAGAAGGCTGCAATTTTTTTCGTATATCACTCTAGAGATACCCTTTTGGAATCTTATTCAATTTTTTGAAAATCTGTTCGGATTTTAAATTTATTAACAAAAAACTGACTTAAGCCGTTTTGACTTTTATCTAAATCTTATTTAAATCGTCTTAAGTCACTTAAGCCGTTTTTGCGCTTTTGTTTCTATGGTTTACCGTTGACTTATGTGTACATAAACCACTTTTCCTGAAATTAAATGTTAACATAAATCGTGGCTTAGTTCTCTCTTCTTTATTTATTAGCTCAACGAATTCAATATTTTTATGTAGTAGGTAATATGGTACATAGTTTTTTTTTGGTAGGTAGATAATATAGTTATATCTATAATGTAGGTCCCTTCTATTAGTCCCAAAAAAAGAAACTCACACAAACGAATGGTTGCGAGAAGATATGCCTAGGGTGTTTACACGCCTGTTGTGCCACCTATTTATTTATTTATTTATAATAATTTTTAATTAATAATAATTTTATAAATAGATATAAGATACTGACAAAATAATGCTTCTTCCTAAAAAAAACTTCTCAGCTTCTTCGGGTAAATCAGGATGAAAACCTGTCTTATATTATGTGCAAAGGTTCCTGTAGAAGACGTGAATATGCTCATCGATCAAAGGAAGTAGATTTATCACTTTTTTGCTTCACTTATTTTATTTGGTCCATCGTAAAGCAACTCAAGACAATCTTTATATACTTGGTTGCAACTTCGCTTTTGAATATTAATATTTTTAAAGGTTCTTTGTCATCCAACAAATCCTTGTAATAAATAATTTTGAAAATCGGAGCCGTCTTATTTATCCAATTAGGTAATCTTATTATTTTCGTCATTGACATTAGGAAACATAAATTAGTTTTTTTAAGTTGACCCATTTGCACGGGAGGAATTTGCACGGCAGATACCTTCGAGGTTTGAACAAATTCCATTGAATGTAGAGGAAGAATGGCAGTTGTTTTCAACAGCAGTCATTGCCTCTGCAGGACATGTTTGTGAAGCGAAGCGGCTCGGTGTGGCGGCTATTGGTGAGAAAAGAACCGCGTGGTTTAAAACGCCCGGAGTTCAAGAAGCCATCAGAGA
Source organism: Cheilosia soror (assembly GCA_949372485.1). Classification (NCBI taxonomy): domain Eukaryota; kingdom Metazoa; phylum Arthropoda; class Insecta; order Diptera; family Syrphidae; genus Cheilosia; species Cheilosia soror. The sequence continues at coordinate 38,005,249 of OX443561.1, forward strand.
GAAGAAAAAGGCTTTCAAGGTGTGGATTCACTTGGGAGACTTACCTTCTCTAAACCGGTACATTGTGGCGCGAAGAACTTGCAAATTGGCTGTTAAAGCAGCCAAAGAACAAAGAAGGAGTTCGGCGAGAAATTAGACCGTGATCACAGATCTGAAAGCAAGGTGTTCTGGCAGACCATCCGACGTCTTAGAGGAAGGAAGTGGAACATTATTGAAGGAGTCAAATCCAAAGATGGTACACTTCTTTCTAATGAGGAGGACATCTTGCGCAGATGGGGCGAGCACTTTTCCGAATTGCTCAATCTAATCCAGGGCATTGAGGATTGCTGTGCCACTAACATGCGCGTCCGGGTTCCCAAATATTAAATATCATCATTCTGATATTCCCTCGGATATCCCATAACTATCTGCATGCGATACGCAAGCATGCGATAAGCAAGCCTGCGATACGCAAACATGAATATTCGTGTGAATATACACAGCCAGCAGAATCGACATCGTGTGAAAATAGATAATACGATGCGCCTGTTGGTTTATGAAAAATCGGAACTGCATTGGCTTCCTTTCGTTTTTGTACAGGTGAATCTGAATTGAACAGCACTAGAACGAACATCTTGGTTTGTTATTCCAACATCTTGGCATTTATTACAACAGGATGACAGAACCATCGCCTTAAGCAGGGCGGAAAATAGTCCCACGGTAGAAGAAGTCACTTTTGCGATCAAATCGCTAAAAGCTGGCAAATCTGTCGGAGTGGATGAAATCCGGCCGGAAATTCTGAAAGCCTTAGGTGAAGAGGGATAGTTAAATGGCTCTCTCGTGTCATTAATGTGGCCTGGGAATGTGGCGAAACTCCCAGCGATTGGCAGATTGGGGTGATTGTGCCCCTTTTCAAGAAAGGGGATAAAAGAGATTGCTCCAATTTTTAGTTTTTTTTTATAATTAACAATATCACTATCCCTCGCACAGTAATCCAGCACACTAACCACTGCGCTACTACGCCCACATCACCTTCATAAGCTTTGAGTAAATATTGAATTGAAAAAATAACTTTCTCTCTTTTCTTTGACTAGACCGTCTCGGAAACTTTCGCAACTCAAATGATCTTATAAATAATATTGGGGCTTAAATCGACTTAAGCCGTTTTTTATTTTTTTTAATTTTTATACGGAATATAATTTTTACACAGAGTAAAAGGACTTATTCATACTTAACACTATGTTGGTTTAGAAAAGCAGTTTGGTAAAATGGCTTATGTCCACTAAGCTCATATTCAAAAACAGATATAACCCATATTAATATTTTTTTGATTTGGAATACTGGCTTATGTCGATGTAATTAAAATAAAACGGAATATGTTAGTTTGGAAAAATGGCTTAAGTCATTTTTATTAAAATTTTGTTACGGAAAAACGGATTAAGTCGAAATAAAATGTAATTTTATATAAAAATGTATTTTGGAAAAGTGGCCTAATTCAACTTAGTTCTCTTTTCCTTTTCAAGAAATTGTGTTTCAAAAAATAACAAAAACGGCTTAAGTAGACTTAAGACATAAATGTCAGACACTGCAATAATATTTGAGAGTTAAGGCGTTATTCCAAATGCAATGTTTTCAGTTTCATTGAGTTAAGTCATTGTAACAGAAGAAAAAACTGTTTTGTAAGATAGGTAGAAACGAGGTGATTACACCAAACTGTAGCTAATTTTTTTCTCATTTCAAATATTTAAAAAAAATGTTTTTGGCTTAAGTCGACCTAAGCCACTTTACCTTTTGAGTAAAGATATAAACAAAAGGCTTCCAACAGCTTCGCAATTTGTCACATTTGTCATTTGCTTTGACTTTTTAGCTAACTTCTGACCAGGATTCATACGAATTTTTAACATCTCTTCAATGTATTGTAGTTCGTCTTCGGTGATTCTTTCCACTTTATGTAAAACTTGCATATCCAAAAAATGTTTTGCCTTACCTATTTCTTTCATGTGAAAATTCTGCATTCCTTTAAGGTAGCTTTCATTTTCTTGTTATTGCTCAACAGGATCTAATCGTCGACGTAGAGCTCTGAAATGTGCACACATATCTTGTACGCTTACTGCAATAAATTTCTTTCTTCCATTTAATTCTGTTGTTTTCGTACAAAATTTCGAACTCAAGATTTTAATCAATTCTGATACGTATTACAATGATAGGTGAACTCAAAAAAGTGGGTCTCGAAATTCTGTCCGTCTGTATGTCTGTCTGTCGCATAGCTTTGAAATCTAAACGCTTGGACGGATTTGTTTCAAACTTCGTTTTAGAGTTTGTGGGCTAGGAGGCGGTTTTTTTTTTCATTCTTGCCCTAATACTAACGGTACTTGCCATATACAAATTTTAACAATTTAGATTTCTTCGAAAACGCCTCGTAACGATTTGAACCAAAATTGATAGTTAAGTTAATGTAGGCATGCTAAACATGACTGCATACAAAGTTATTTGTTAAAAAGTCCAATAACGGAAGTTTTCAAAATTGGCTTTTTATCGAAAAAGGCGATTTTAACAAAAACTTATTTTTAAGATACTATCGGCATTCTTAACTTGATAGCGAACTTAATTTTTCTCTAAAAAAAAACTGTGTCCTTTGATATCCACCCGAAATCCCTAATAATAGTACTTTTCGATGTAACTGGCAGGTAATGCTTAATAGTAATAGACCTTTGCTCAGTTTTGAGCTAAACAGTTGCAAAACAGTGTTTTTTGAACCATGAATGCGTCCTTCGATTTCCACCCCAATTGCTAAAAATGGTATGTTCTTTAAAAACTGCTCATATCTCGAAAACACCATTTTCTATTTGGATGAGAATGTAACTGCTAGGTAATGTTTATATCCTGAAAAATACGTCGTACTCAGTTTCCAGTTAAACAGTTTAGTAATAGTGCCTTTCGAAACCAAAGTTGTAACATTTGTTAGCATAATTTTACAAAAAAACCCTCTAACGATTTTGATCAAAATACATATTTGAGACAATATAAGCATTCTAAACATGATCACGTACATAGTTTTTCTCAGAAAATTCGAATATTGCCGTTTTATGAATATTTCTCAAAAATGACTACCCAAATCCCCTTTACAAAAATATACCGATATATTTTAGTAAAGGCCAAAACTTCAGGCCAAAACTTCTCCTTCAAGTGTCAGTTCGGGGGCAAATTTGAAAGCAATAAAGTGTTGTACTTAATACGTATGTTTATGTAGGATGTATTAACTAGCTTTTGCCCGCGGCTTCGCTCGCGCAGTCCTCAGGATTTGGTACACAGATATTCCCTCACAGTCAGTTAGTTCGCTCTTTTATATTTATATTTATATATCTCGCAGAAAACCTACCTAAGGAGAAGGTAGTATCTCTGAAAAATGTGTTTAATGCCCTATTGGAGAAAACAGTTTAAAGATTATATGATCAATATTTTTGTTAGTGAAGCGCTGGCATCTCAATACAGATCATACTATAGCAGATTGAGTGATAATCTATGGGACAAAACATACTGCTTTGCTGGCAAATACAGCGATATGATAAGCACCATCTTTAGAATAGGGGGAGCTTTTACCTCTTCATTATATTCCATACCTCCCAGATCTTATTACACTCTTGCAGCCAGAAAGATGCACCACTTTCTAGCAGTATGACCCCATTCATACAGAATTCCGCTTGAATATCTTTGGAGTACGTACGCTGGAGTTAGATGAAGCGATAAGCATATTCAACGGCGCAAGAGTTTTTGGGACGCATTACAAAGTTTAAAATTGATACGACGAACGGTTCGTGACTTAAGAAAAGGGCCACAAACTAAGTTTGAAGTCGATCGGATGAAAAATAAACTTTGACCCCCCTTTTACCCCTTTAAGGGGGGTACTCCTTTAGGAGTCGAATTTCAAAAAATCCTTCCTTAGTGCTTGTATACATCATAAAAAAATCTCTGTGAAAAGTTTCAGCTTTCTAGAGCAAATGGTTTAGTCTGGGCGTTGATCATCTGTCAGTCGGAATCTTCATTTTTATATAAAGGGTCCGCCATCTAACGTTTTTTTTTTCAACTATTGCTTATTTCGCGAATGGTAACACTTAGCTCATGTCTGATTTGACAGCATGATACAAATACTACAGATAGCGCAATGGTGATGTTCACTTTCTTTCGTTCTGCGCACCTACGTCATTTGAGCGCAGAATGCATTTTGACAGATAGACATAATGGTGAGAGTATTAGAAAGTGAAGTTTTGTTTTCATTTATTTTGTGTTAGTTATGAATGGATTCGCTCAAAATGCTTAATTTGTTTTATTCGTAATCATGCTATAAATATGTTGTTAAAGTTTTGTTATGATTCAAGAAGTGTATCAGTCTTATTATGGAAACGAAACAAGATGATATTTTTTTCATTTTGTATGCAAAATAGTTTTAAGTCATGGTGGCCATTGACGGCATTTCCTCTTTTAGGAATTTCCTCTTTTAGGAAATGCAGATTACAAACTCAAAACTCTTGCAGTCTTTGGGTTTAATGGGAGTTCGAGAATGAGTGCAGTTTTGGGTTTAGTACAGCACAGTTTTTTGCTTTGAGAAGCTATGAAAGCTGGCGTTCAATGTTTTTTTTTCTGTATTGGTATCACACTCAAACACAGAACAAACACCCATTTCAATATTCAATATTCAGCTCCGTATGTTCGTTATCTTGTGAAAAAAGTGAAAGAAACTGGCATCCTCATCGATAAACCAAAGCGTGAAAAGCCAAAAACAGTGCGTACACCCAAGAAAATTGCTTTGGTGCGGATTTTGGTCCAGAGGCAGAGGAGTGGCCGTTACAGTCAATGGCGATCGTTATCGGGCCATGTTGAACGAATTTTTGTTCACAGAAATTAAAGAGGAGGATATTGGCAACATTTGGTTTTAACAGGACGGCGCTACGTGCCACACAGCCGAAGCTACACTTGATGTTTTGCGCCCTGTTTTTGAAGATCGCATTATTAGCCGCAGAGCTGATGTCGTTTGGCCACCGCGGAGCTGCGATTTGACACCGTTGGACTATTATTTGTGGGGAGCCGTAAAAGATAAGTGTTACGCCGAAATGCCAGAGACAATTGACGCTTTAAAGGACAATATTCGTGAAGCCATTGGTGAAATACAGCTGCACACAATCGATAATGTGCTTAAAAATTGGACCGATCGTGTAGGCCAGCCGAGGCAGCCATTTCAATGAAATTATTTTCCATTATTAACCGAAAGGATTGTACTTTCAAATAAAAAAAGAAATTTGAGAAAATATTCAGTAGTTTTTTTTATAGCATTTTCAAAAAAAAAAGAAAAGTTGTTTGGCGGACCCTTTAGATTTATTAATTAACTACACCTTGAGTGGGCTGGGTATGATTTTATTCAGATTCTGCGAGATTCGCAATAAACGAGAAAGTTTCGTGCGACCCAGTCGTGCACATTTTTTATATCCTAAAGTTTCAGTGTATAACGAATATTTTTTTGTTCTTGTTCTATAAAAACAGTCTTCATGCAGTCTTTGAAACACTTTCTTTGCTTTATTCATTTCGATTTCTAAACTGCGATAATTTTGGTACAGCTTAAATAAAAAAAGAAACAGGCAATAAAAACCAGGAAGAAGATTTAAAACTAAATCTTTGTGTATTAAAAAAATTTGTTAACTAAAAACAGGAAAAATGTGGGCCCCTAATTTTGGGACCACTGGGCTATAGAAAACTGACCATAGGGGGTGTGCTATTCAAGTGGTGCGGAGTGTATTTAAAAACAAAAAAATTGCAAATCGGTGCAATAGGTCGTAATATTTTTTCGAAAATATAATTAATTATTGTGCCATTCAGTGTTATAGTCACATGAAATAACCCAAGTCCGACACCTCCGTGACTTTTTACTGCCCTTAGACCTGTTTCCAACGACATTTCGCCCTTATTTTTATTTAAACTATAATTAACCATACATGTCTTGGAGTGAGTCTTACAGAAATCCTTTCTGCCTTTGTGCAGATGCAGATACACTTAAATTGATTGTGCTTAATCCCAAGTACATTATAAGCAAACACGTAATACATATTAGGGCGTATGGCGATTCATAAATTCTATCGTTATCCTAAATAACAATACCAACTCTTCGAATGTACAGCCACTTAATTTGACTCGGGCATGACGTCTAAATGTCTAATTCAATTATCTTAGACGCATACCGCCTAACATGGAATTAGCCCCAATAATATTCTTTTAATGCATTTAACTGCGTGTACCCCGGAAAGTGAAACAATTCACTTAAATGCAACGAACATAGTATGCGAATTATAAAGTAAAGTAATATGCATTTATTAAGCGTCCCGTGGCGAGCAGACATCAGAGCCTGTTTCACTTTTCACCCTCTTTTCACCGAGTCTGTCATAAAAACTATCGAACAAATATTCGCCACAAGTAAAAGTCAACGACACAGGCTAGCAAAATAATGACAAACTGACATAACGAGATATTCGAATTCGGCATTTTTAGGGTGACTCCTCTCCGTTATCACAATAGTGACAGTGTGTACTGAATATTTATGTATTGCAGTAACTATGGCGTAGCAGATTTTCTTCTGTTTACTGTTGCTAAATAAAAATAAAATCGATTTTCTCATGTGGGTCAAAGAATTCTGTCCACCATACAAGTACGAGTGCGAGTACTTCAATGGAACGTAGTAAATAGGAAAACTAATCTGCACGAAGATCTTTATTCTTTTGCAGACAGCAGCGCAGCGTCGGATATTAATTAAGGACCGCTAATTAGGTTGACTGTGCGGTTATAGGGGCCACCTTATACGCAGACGACAACAAGAGAATTGCCATCAAGTTGTTTGGCTTGAACTTGTGTGTAGTTTTTTCTTAAGTGAATTTCAAGTGAATTGTCAGTTTGATCAACTGCGAATGCAATTAGTGTAATACGAGTAAGACGGTTGGTGATACATAGATGAGTCATTTCTCGTCGTTTCTAAAGGTAGATCTAATGAGCTCTCTGTCAATTGTTGCAGATTTATTCTCAACATCTTCGATGAATCGATTTGATTTCACTGGGAAATGTGGTGAGACATTTGTTTGGCATCTGCAGCTTTATCTTACTATAAATGCAGGAAACGTAGATATGGTGTTTTTCTTTTGTTCATTTCCCCTTTTGGTACCTAGCCACACATACATTATCGGATTGGATATTGTATATGAATAGGAAGAAGTCTTATTGGCATCTCTTCTTCCGACAGGAGTAGTAGATACATATTTTGAAAAAAAAAGTCTTTAGTTTTTGACACGCGGAATGAAGGCGATATGACAATAGCATCAGCCTTATATACATATTCCTTCGCGCCCTTATGGACGTGATTCTAGCAAAAACCTGTTTGTAGAAACTGGGGACGTTCAAGTATCTAGTTTAGTAAGTCTGACAGCTGACTGACTTGATGTTTCTGAGTTCTTATTGGCTGGGATTCGTCACGTGAGCAGCTTTCTCTGTTGACGTTTATGGAGGGGTAGCCGACGAATTTCGTGACTGAGTACCAAGTTGACATTTCTATATCTCATCGCCGGAGAATTTGACATCTCAAATTTGCCTTGAGAGAGCGCAAAGCTAGTGGATATACCTAACCAAAACAAACAAAACCAAACAAATCTAAAAATGATAATAAAAGTGACGATTTGTGGAGTGGAATACTCTTTAGATGCTCCCCCGTCAAGATCTGACGTTCACGACCAATTAAGTTAGTTTTTGCGTTCAGGTTACACTGCAGTCCAGACAAATCTAGTCGACTTAAGTCAACTGATAATAAAATATCAGTAATATCATAAGTATGACGTTGAAATCGTCCTCAGTAACTTTAACAGCAGAATGCGGAGTATAATCGGAAAGTGTAGCCCACACGACACCACGTCTGGAAACGGGCTTAGCTTAATTGACTTTGACTTTCTGTTTCCGGCACCCGGAATGTGGCTGTGATCAGATCATTAAACCGTCAATTAAATTGATCATTTTGTAATCAACGTAGACAGCGTTACCGATGAACAATTTGAAAATGTCTCCAAAAAAGGTCGCCTGATTAAAAAAATGCGTCCCACCCAATTTAACAAAAAAAAAAACAGCTTTCAGGTTTAAATATCTACAGTTTATTAATAAAAAAAATGAAAGAGAATTTACATGATTCTTCTTTTGTTTTGTTGATCTTGAATCTTGGGTGGTTTAACGAATTTGAAAAAACCCAAATGAAAAGCCGGAAAATCGAAATTTCCATTTTGTATGGAAATATACACCACCAGTGATCACAAAGCTCAAAAACCCGCCGAACCGATTGAACTTAAATTTTGGGAGAACATTTGTTAATTGACCCAAAGAAGTTTCTGTTAAGTTTGGTCAAAATTGGATAAAGGGACGACCTAGCACCTCCCATACAAAAAATTCTTAAAAATCTTATATCTCGAAAACCACAGCATATCTTGAGCTCAAACATTAAGAAAATCTTTGTTATTAGCTCGAAGCTGTTTCTGTGAGATTTGGCAAAAATTGGATGAAGAAGAGTGACACCTCCCATACAAAAAAAAAATGCATTTCGAAAGTTGTAAGATTGTTAACATTGATGTGCATTGTCCATACAAATTGAAGTAGGGTGGAATGCCACGACCAATACAAGTAATTTAAAACACTATAGTTTTATCTTTGAAATTTGGTAAATTGACCTCAATATTTATATGCAAATAAAAAACATTGGATTCATTTGAATTAAACGAACGAGTTTCATTTAAACCCCAAACATAAAGGTTTTTTCCACTACGCCACCTCTCGCGAACTTCTGACAAACATCCGAGAGTACATATAACTGTCCTGAAAAAATTTCTCAATTCAGCCGTTCGGACTCGGCATAAAATTTTATGTAGGTCCCTTCTATTCGCCCCAAAAACAGAAACTCACACAAACGAATGGTTGCAAGAAGCTAGGCCCAGGGTGTCGTTACGCCTGTTGCGCCAACTATTTATTTATTTATTTACTACAACTATTCAACAAACATGCGAAGAATTATTAAAGCAGAAAACACACGCAAATATCTATGTACCTACGTACATATTTATTTTTTTTAATTTTTGGGTGTTCTTGAGAAATAAATTTAAGCTTTGAAAATGCGTCCCAATGTCGCCTCTATTTTTGAAAAGGGTCCAAAAAATGTTTATTTCGAATTGTGGTAGCCACGCGTCCCTACAGTAGAAAAGTCAGTGCAGGGAAATAAGTCCCCGGGAACTAAATCCACTGAGGGACTCAGTTCCCACCTATTGGAAAATAATAACTATGTCAACATCACGAAAGTGGTTTTATTTCCCACTAGGTGGGGACTAAGTCCCTCAGTGGACTTAGTTCGCGGGAACTTATTTCCCTGCGACAGAAAAGTCTACTAGCAAAAGATAAGGGAAGAAAATAGGCTTCTCTAGATAGAAAAAATAGAAGGTGTTACTCCAGAAGCAATGTTTAGAAGTCTTAACCAAAAGTAAGGGAACATTGTCAAGGCATCAAGAGCAAGGAAAACTCGTAAAACACACGCATTCACGATTAAGGTTATGGAAAAAACTCTTTTGCAAAATGTTAAACGGCGATGACGACCGAAATTCCTGTATCAGGGAGAACGAGCCAAGATTTCCGTCCACCCAAGTATGAATAGCAATACCTAAACTCAAGTCCAACAGGGCTGCTGGACCAACCGAATTATATAAAGCAGCGGGAGAGTGCATACACCAACTCATCTCCAAGATTTGGTCGGAACAAAGTATGTCTAATTGATGGAAAATCGTCGTTTCTAATCTATACTATAGGCCACCTACAGAGGCATTAGCCTCCTTAACTGATGGTTTTAGTCCCGGTAAGTTCACAACACACGCTGCTTTATTATTTACTTAATTACTAAGGCGGTCCGTGGTCCTAAACCAACACGCCTCTATAGTTATCCCCATCTTGAGCTAACCGGCTCCAATTGCGAATTCAGAGTTGGTTGAGGTCCCCTTCCACTTGTGCGTGCCACCTAAGGCGAGGTCTTCCTCTACAGTTGGCTATTAAATCTCCTCCTCCAAAGCCTGTCAACGCACTCGGGGCGGAAAATTACTTGAAGAATTTTGCGTTCGAAACGACTAATAGATCATAGATCAGGACTGGGATGACGAGGTCTAGAGTCTCCTTAGTCTTAGTCGATCAGCAATCGTCACGACAATTGTCGATTGCGTCGATTGATTTTAGCTATTCATACGCACAATATTTTTTTACTTCCAAGAGAAAGCAGTTGTCAGTTGTCCCTCAACGATCAATTTTCGACACTGACTCACATCACAACAGGGGCCGTAGTGTTTCTTGACAAGGCCTTACTAGTCTTAGGCCAAAGAAACCGACAGCGATTGGAAAGTGTAACTTCTTTTAAATAATGCTTAGTGTCAATGTCAGAGCCGAGGTAGACAAAGTCCCTAACCACCTTAAAGCTCTATGATCGTGACATTCTGTTCGATTGGTCGATGTGTGTCCCTTCTTCTTGACAGCATGTATATTGTTTTGGCCTCATTAACCACTAAACCCATTTTTGCATTTGCTAATACTTGCAAACGCACAAGTGACAGCTCGCTGTGTTCTGCCAATGATGTCAATGTCGTCAGCTTAATTTTTTTACATACACGGGGGGAAATCTCCGCCCAATAGTCCATAGACATTTGAACAAGGCCGATATGGCCAATTGGGAGCATATAGGTAGCCGCGCGGCTATCTAGTCTGTCTTCTAAGATAGAATTAAAATGACAGCACTTTTTTTTATCAATTGAAAAGCCGTCTTATTGGAAAACCCCTTTAAAAGTTATACAATCCTAATAAACAGAATTTCTATAGATAGCTGCACATCCTAAATCACTTGTATCTCTCTTCAGTACCTACCCAACCCAGTGTGTGACAACACAAAACAAACGATTCAATCCTATATTGAACTAATTGATTGCTAAACAACATTCTGGCTCCTTTATTTTGTAATGTCAATCACAAAATTAGCGATAGGAAAGGTATCCCATGTGCCTCTGTGTATATGTATCCACGACTCCTACGAGTATAATAAATCGCCTTCCCCTACTCAGGTCGTGTCCACCACCCATTAAAGTGAATAACCTCATTTCTGTATTGATTTTCCCGCAATAGCGTGCAGAAAACAAACAACAATCGCCTTTAGTTGGATGGCAGAGCAACATGCCAACAACGCCTCCGCGCCGCTCCTTATTTGCCCTCTTTTGAAAATGTTATGCGAAAATCCGCCTGTTAGGTAGTTACGAAATCACATCAGGAACGCGAAAGGACGCTTTCTCAATTCGACTCGTCGTCAAACAAATCGATTTGACTAACGAATCCTTAATCCTTAGTACCTTAATCGAAAGAATGTTATAGAATTGATTATTTTAATGAGACAACAGCCACCTACAGCTCGCGAATCCTTTATGGAGCAGGCATTGCAGGAAGCAAAGGGAGTAAATGTGCACTTATTTGTAACCCCAGACAAAGAGCACATTTTTATTTTATGCATATTTACATATACGCATGTATATACATGTGTACGTGCATTTTCCGGCCGTCTTACTGGAAGGAGTCACTTGAATGGCTGACTGACTGGCTGAAGGGTTGATTCGCTGCGGCATGAAGATGGGGTGAGCAAGCATGAATGCCAGCCGTCCTTTGGGACTCAGGGTGGTGACGGTATTACATTATGCCTCCACTGCTCTTATATTCAAACACCAGGAGTATGTGCAATACAAAAGCAATAAACGACTGCGATAACAATTCCTGAGAAGTCCACACTTTTAATCCGACGCGACGGATAGCTGCAGTACAACACAAACCCCACCATCTATTATACCCATTCGAGAATTTTCATTTCAATGTGACCGTGACGTCTGGTGAGCGGTGTTAAATGTTCTTCTCTTAGTTTGCAAATGAGAAAGAAGTGTTTTTGAGTAATTTTGAACAACAATACGGCTGTGACTTTTGAGTGATGTTTGCAAAAGGGAACACACGAACATTGTAGGTTCCTATACCAATTATGCAATTGTTAGTCTGGAAATTAGCTCAAACAAGCAGATGCGAACCATGCCTTAAAGTTCTTTGACATTACAGGTGTTCCCGCACCACAGCAATTTTAGGGAATTTCGAATGGAATAGGCTAAGTTTTCTGTCAATAAGCGACTTTTTGTCTTTAAACTGTCATACATTTTTAGTAATCTTTGTCCAGAAGAAGACCTTCATAGGCTCAGCACTGGAGCATCTTCAGTTATCTCCTCATCTTAGATGGTGAAGGCTATACATTTATATTGAGCGGTAAAGGGCTATTCACATGAGAGCGAGCGAACGAATTACTAAAATGCGAACAAACCATTTTTGATGCATTTATGAACAGAAAATTTTACATTTTACTATTCCAAGAGGAGGATAATTAACTGTTCCATCAAAATATACTAAGAAAATAAGTTTAAAAATAGTCTTAATAACGAAATTTCGAATTCCAAACTTTTTGCCGCGAACGAATACACCCTGGCGCGAATTGTCAGTCTATTCACAATCCACATCATTTAAATCGCGTTCCACAAGGTAGCGAATAAAAAATTCGTTCGAACTTAACCTTATTCCAAGAGGAGGATATCTTGGATTAATATTAATGTGGTTTATTCCCATTTCATCAATTCGTTCGTTCGCTCCCATGTGAATGGTCCTTAACCATTAGTTTCGCATTGATTAGCAGGCAAGGCATGAACCCATTTTACTAGAATGTCATTCATATAATTAGCCTATAATCGGTCTAAGTGATTTCTCATTGAGAGACGCTTTAACTATCTTAAGGTGTCACTTCAGCAACTCAACAGTTTGTTTGGCAATCCAATTTTTGACAGCCCGAATAGTTTTTCTTTATTTTGCGTCATTGTGTACGATGGAAATTTCAGCTCTATATTGATATATTCTGAATCTGAACTTCTGCGCAAAATCATTAATCACATTGTCAGCAAATTGTTTACATTGTGCAGTCTTGGTCGAATCAAATGCCTTCAAATACTGCCATTAACTGCCATTAACTGCCATTACTGCCATTAAATGGAGTTGGAGTCCATCGCAATATAAAAATTAAATATGTACATGTATACACACAAAACAGTTGTCTTCACGTAAAATTATGGTTGCCGAATTCGCCGAGCGAAGAACTGTCATTTATGATCAAAATTTCTAAAATTTTAAAGCTTTGCTTAAGCTTAACCCGTATTTCTTAGCATGAAAACTCAAAGCAACCCATAAATTCATGTCGAACATGAAAATATAACCCTGGCACCTGTCACTTTAAAAATTTACCAACATATCGATTTATTACTTGTGATCGCATTAAATTGATTTCAGTTTCTAGTTTGTCGAAGATGAGCGAAAAACAAACCAACCTGTTGCTGGTGGGGGAGGTTGAAAAACATGACGACACTGAACGAACTAAAAATTTTGATTGGTGATGAGTTTCCTCGTGTGTGGAGTCAAGTCATCGCTACACTACGTCCGTAACTGGTCTGTAACCCGAGTTGCCAACCGGTTTAGTTTTTTTTTCAGTTGCTCAGTGTGCATTGGGCCTAGTAGTGGAAACTACGAACATAGGGCGGTTAATATCCTTCCTTCTCTTATGAGTTTTTCGTGATCAAAATGTACGGTCGAAGGATTTTTAATCCGTTCCTTGAGTACATGATTTAAAGTTCAAAATATGGCGAACATTGGCTTTTTTGGCGCTAAGTTTGAGTTGTTATTTGAATTAAACGAATGTAATAGATTTACTTTAAGATGCAATTTCCAATACACTGCGGTTAGGTAGATCCTAGATCCTATCCTTGGGCATTTGTCTCTATTTATAATATAAATAGTTTGATCACATGACAAATTTTTTTTTGACTTTGATAAAGTATCAGTCCAATCAAGTACTATCTGAAAACTCGGTTGACATTTCGAATTTCAAATAGACCTTGGAATCGGTCCTCGTTGTTAACTAAATTGTAAATTAGGGTTGTGTATTTTTGAAATCAATGAAGAACTCACACAATATAAATGTAATAGATTTTACATTTCGTGACAGTTGTATTACTTTTTTTTAATTTAGTGTGTTCCGAAGAAATTATAAATAAAAAAAAATAGTGAATGATGAGAGTTCGCATCATCGTCGAATGAACGTGCAAACAAAAACTATTTAAAGATAGTTAACCAAAGCATTGTATGCAAACAGGACGATTGCATTATTTAATAAATTGTCCGTCATAAAATGACAATCATCAAATTCACAATTTATATTATACGTTTACGAAATCGGCTGCATAGTTCCTTTCCGAAGAATTTACTAAAAACTTTTGGAATGCACTGCAGTCCCGCGTGGATTTTATATAGGAATTCCTGTCCAAGACATATGGATACCAGCCACGAATACCAAGCGATTTTGATGGCGTCTAACTAACATGCAACATTGTGAAGAGAAATGCTTATTCCCTCGATGGTATTCATATCCTATTATACATGTGCAAAAAGTAAAACTTATAGCAAACCCCACATGCAGAATTAGACTACATGAGCTTAGAGAGTTCCTTTGCCTGCCCTCCTGCCCCCTTCGCTCTACTCTAGTTCAAAGAGAACGGTTATGTTTCTTCTCAAAGGCGAGCGGGTTATATGGAATAACGACGCTGTTGCAAGAATACGTAGGGTTCCTTCTGCAAGACGTGTCTATATCTTAACCGCACATAATCGTGAACCCCCTCGGTGCAGCAGTATGTTGGGAAAACAAAACCCAAACCCAAACCCATTGCGGATTCCTTTTCATTTTTTTGTGTTTTAGTTTTCCCAGTGAATGCACTTCCATGGCAAATCCGACTGCTAGAATATTTCTAAGCTCATTAAGTCGTTTTTTTGTTTGTTTGGCTTGGCTTCAAAAGGGGGAGTATGACATGCTGTTGGAGATCTTATTCCAAACGCATACACAACACTAGAAACATATAATTCGACCGTTTGTGTGCAGTTCCACATAAATATTAACATGGTTTTCACTTGCTCTCGACGACCCAGATATACAGTTTCGTTTTCCGCTTGTTTTGATTTTCTAATTTTTTGTTGTTCAAAGTAAATTTTACTAGAACTTAATTTTGTAATTTTCTTTTCTTCATTATAGATGCGTATAGTGATTATTTTTCGGATTATGAATGCAACGCGCCGCTGCTCGAAAAGGCGGTTTTAACAGCAACATCCTCGCTACAGGACAGAGGTCCTAAAAAAGCAAGACTGAATGGTGAGTTTTTTGTTTTTTTTTTTGTTTGTGTGATTTATTAAAGTTCTTTTTTTCGATTAAGTGTGCTTGTTTTGTTTGAAGTAGATTGATGAATGCTTGTTGGAATGTTTGCGTATTGTATGCTGTTGTTAAATGAGTTTTTTTTTTATTTTAATTATTTAGTTAATTTTGTAGCAAATGCGATAATGTGATTTTAAGAAGTGATGTTCCTTGATGTGTTTTTTTAATTTATTACAAACCAAATATAAATAGATGGATACAGGTTTTACAATATCAACAGATATTTTTATTCCGACAAACATTCGACATTGTCCTTGTAATGGACACATTCAAAATTCTAGTCGGCTTTAGAAACGTGACTGACTAGACTGCCATTTGGTTGTCATTTTGGACATCCACTTATTCATGATTTTGATTTTACAAATAAATGTTGATTAAGTTTCGATGCAAATAGTTTGTTATCAAAAACTGTATTAAAAGTAAAAAATAAATATCACTATCACAAGACGCTATTCAAATTGTTGAAATCAATTCAAAAAAATGTTTGACTGAGTACCTACTAAGTTGACAGTTAGATTGTGTGTCTGACGCAGAAAACGTGACCTTGCCGACCAATCTACTTATTACGTTCAGATTGAATTGAATCCAGATAACTCGACTTAAAAACCTATATGCGGCCATTAATACAATAATACAGGACACCATGTCAATTTGACATGAACGAACCAACATACACAATCGACTGTCAAGTACCGTGTTCGTCTAGAACATACAATTGTAATCCTGCGAATTGTCCCTTTTTTTTTTTTAATGATTTCTGTCTCGACAGATTAGATTAGCTGTAGTGTGTATGAAAACGGTCCTCTGCTAATGCATTCCTGTGGTGCCCGTGCCATCAATTAAACAAGTACATCGATTCCAATCACTCCGTGGGTATGTGTAATGTGCTCTTAACGATTCTATATTTAGCGTCTCCGCAATAGCTTTGCGCTTTTCTAATTCACTTTTCTATTGTTCCACACAAGGCTATCTGTTAAAATGAACTTTCCGAATTATCCTGTTGATTATAGTCTCGGTTCTGAAGAATAATAAACAATGCAATTCACATCCTCGAAAATAAATCACTTGAATGTATCACCCCGTCATGAAACTGATACCGATGACGATGTATATTAATGCCGTTGATGAGCTATAAACTTTTCTTATCTTCACCTATTGCTATAGTGAATGCATAAATATTTGTTTTAGCCAAGTGAAGGCAACAACACATCTCACCGCAAGTTCATAATTTATATTTAATGCGAACAATGGCATATGGTGTGAAAGATGATGTTGTTCCTCTCAATGGGAAATTTGAACTCTATCGACAGGCGCGTGTTTTTTTTTTCAAGTAATAAATTGAAAAATTGTACTTTATATCGAGTGAAAATATTTTTCATTTTCCACTTGATTTTGTTTGTGAATATGGGGTGTGATTTGTCTTAAAGATAATTTTGGACTGCTCGAAGGTCGTGACTTTTAGTAACTGTGGCGAAAATAATTTTCAATCGGGGGGTGAGAAAAGAAGATTGAGTAAACAACATGTTATGGACGAAACGAGATTAAACTGTCCTGATTCATGAAAAAGGTTTTTTTTTTTGTTTCAATTTGCATGAAAGTGTAGAACGCTTCCTTTGGTTTTAGGTGTATGAGCTTCTTTTTCAACAGCGCCCGAGATGTGTGCAGGTGTTAGTTATTCACTTCCATTGGTGTGAGTTGTAAATATGTCCCCATCCCCAGGAAATCAGATCTAAATTTGACTTGCGCCAGCAAATCACACTATTCGCATTTCGATTGGTTCAACCCACGTGAAAGAACAAAATGTGAACATCTAGATGAAGCTTATGGGAATTGGTAAACTATTGTAAATTTAGCGCGGTGGTTCTAGTGTTAAAGACGAATATTTTGCATATTAAAATATGCAGTCAGTTTTATTGTTTAAATGTAAATTTTTTAGAGTTCTCACTTTAAAAATATAGCAATAAAAAGACTAATCACTTGCAATAACAATAAACTGATTTAATAAATGATTTTAATGTTGAAAACACATTTGTGGTTACATTTAAGTGTGCACCACAATTCAATTGTTTACAAAAATAAGATTTTACCCAAATGGCGGGAAAATCCAGCACTGAACTCTTGCTTTGACTGAATACCTAGGGTCACAGATTTTCATTTTCAGTGCAAACTCAGTGGTATATCGAACTCGCTAGGGGTAACCCAATGCACACTAGTGCAACCTATAGTCCACTCCACGTCAAACAAATCTTATCCAAGATATGGAATTCGTTGTGTCCGTTGCGGCAACGTATTCAACTGACAGATGGATAGAATGAATACCCACGACGCATTATGTCGAATGCAAAGTAGGTTTACTTTTTACTTTTGTGTCCATTGAATGCGTTGACAGTTTTCACAAATTAAGAGTAACCATTTTAATTGGTCGAAATGGTGAATTTCAAATTAGTGAAATTATCATGGTTATTGATTAAATTGCAACTGCACATTTATCGAAATTTAGAAACGCCGCCAATGACATTTCAATTAGCGTGACTACACAATCATTTCCATTACGTCAAATCCAGCGATACAGGTTGATTTTGAGTGACAAGATAAAAGAAAGATAGATTGTAAAGAAAATGCACCGAAAATCCACTTTAAAATATTATTTTCGCATTTGTATGAGGATTCGTTTTTACGCCACTGAGCTGTCGATAAAAATCATCATTTAGTATTTGCGCCCACTTCGACTTTAAAAGACTAGTACCTACACCAAATGAAATGTTCTAGTGGTCTCTATACCGACAGCGAAACGTCTGCGAAAAAAACAGCGACATTATTTGTGCAGAATTCCACCAGTTGCTTCGAAAAAACGCAGGTAAAAAGTTTTTATTTATTATTTTCTGAATGCAAATTATGTCATATTTTTGCTCACAAGAAACACTTTAAATAATCCATTAACTCTAAGTTTGTCATTAATTTAAGCTATCAGTCATCGAAATCTTTTGGGTTTTATCCCTTTTCCTTTATAAAGATGTTAAAATTTGCATCTAATCCATCTAAAATAATTTTATTTAAAAACTAATGGGTAGCTCGCAAAAATACTTGGTGTACCTACAAATAAATCTATTCCGCTCTCCGCCATCAATAAAATCTACTACAATTTCCGCGCATAGACTTGGCAGCATTTCAATTTTCGCTTATGTCATTCCACACTGACAGCATTAGCAAAACTGTCATTCGAAGTAAATAAATTAGCGTAAAGAAAACTCTCGCAATTAAATTTGAAACATTTTCTATTAAAAATGAGTGCAAAATCATCATGTTTTCGTTGGGCAGTCGATCTAACCAACTTCACACCTTCTCTTGGACAACTCACAACTGCCTGCTGGTGTATTCAACCCGAAGAAAGAATACGACTCATGAAATTCCATTTCATCGATGATTTCCTTTCATCTCTCGTCGGACGGCTGCTAATGAGGAAATTTGTCAGCGAAGCTACATCCATTCCGTATAGTGAAATTCATTTTGAGCGTGATGTTCGAGGGAAACCTTATCTTAAGAATCCCCACCCAGATACACATCGAATCAGTTTTAACGTTTCTCATCACGGCGGTATGGTTGTTCTAGCCGGTGTTCTAGTTGACCAACAACCACCGGCTGACTTTGGAGTGGGAATTGATGTGATGAAAGTGGAGTACACTGGTGGTAAACAACTATCGGAATTCTTTCGTTTAATGAGCAAAACATTTTCCGACATAGAGTGGCGCTACATTAACCGCGCCCATCATACAGATAATGACAAACTGAAAGCGTTCATAAGGCATTGGTGCTTGAAGGAGAGCTATGTGAAGAACATTGGTGTTGGTATTTCAGTGGATTTGCAGAAAATAAGTTTCACAATTCATTCAGATGAGCTAACGAATGATAAAGCTGTTACTTGCACTACATTACGTGTGAATGATTCACCTGCTGAAGGGTGTACCTTCGAGGAGCATATGTTGGATGTGGACTATTGTTCAGCGATCGCATTTAAGAATTGTACTCCTGATGTGGTTAACAGGTTTTCTTTTCTTAAATTCGATGAGTTGTTGGTGGAAGGAGACGCAGTTGTAACTGCGGAGATGGAGGCGTACTGTCAAAGTGTTTTGCAAAAGGAACGCAAGCAAGTGAGGTCATAGAAGCAGATTCTATTTTAAGTTAAACGATTTTGTACAATAAAGATAATTTTTAAACCAACAGCCAAGCCTCTTCATGTTAAGTTGCAGTGACATGCAATGCGACTTACCCTCTCCTATGTGAGTGTTTATTTTCACAGAAGTACCAATGACATAGACGATTGGGATAATTGCTCTTATCTACCCTCATCTATTACTATCTTCAAGTAGTGGAATTGCTTTGTCCTAATTTCCGAATCGGATAACATAAGACTTGATGGGAATTTTATTGCTGCGCTGCCCTGTACCTAGTCCTTTGCGGGTGCGGTCTTATATGATTCTGGCTGTGTGTATGTGTCTGTCGGTGGTATAATTTAGTCCATTAAAATATCAACTGTGTCTGCCAGGATTATAAATGTTTGTTCGCCAGGATTATCAATAGGGAATCAATTTGAAAGAATTTCCTTTTTTTTTTATTGTCTGCCTTGCATGGCTGGCGAGTCGTCGTACCAGGACGTACAAATTACTACATGGCGGCAGGGAACGAGTTGGGATGGTGCTTGGGTATATTTTTAGTACATTTTTATGATATGATTTGAGCTGTTAGGCAGGACAATAGACATGAAGGGTCGACGGTCTATTTATGGATGTGTAAGCTTTTACACTGATCTATAGATTGGAGAGTTATGTATGGCAGTTGCAGTTGAAATATTTTTAGCGAATGAAGTAGACTTAGGTAGTTATGTAAATTAGAGGGATTTGTAAAAAGTTTTCTGCTGCATTGAGTTTTGCTGGTTGCATTGTGTACAAAGAGTTACCAAACAGCCACAGCGCTCATAATGCTGTCAAGGTCCGAATTAAGTCATCTTTACAAAGAGCATGAACGCCAGTCCTGAAGTGAATTAGAATATAAATTCTAGATTATTCATAAAAGTGAGAAAGGTATCGGGAGTAAAATATTTTAAGGAAACACGGTTCTAGTTTCAGTTTAAATCCTTTTATTGCTTACATAATTTTATTTTTGGTTCGATACAAAATTTCCAAGTGGGTCTAATTCACTGACAGCTTACTTTTCAACTAGCAGAATCCATAGACGCACGATTCACTTTATTGAAAGTGAAAAGTGATGCCCTCATTATACGGATACAAAAGCGAGGCTGGGCCGAAATCTTTCTGCTGTATGCCAAACTCATCAGTAAAAACAACCATTAAGGCTTGCGGAAAGTAAAGTCTGTGTCTCTCCTTTTGGAATTTTAAGCAGGACAGGCTAAGCGAGATAGAAAGACTTCCCAAAATAAGTCAAAGAAATCCCTTATACCAAAAGGCGATTGGGTTTCCTTACAATGGACCTATAACTCTGGTCTATGTGTGTTTTTCTTGATTGGAAGAGAGGATAGAACTCCCCAACCCGACCCGTTTTCGTTCCTCACAGATCAGAGCTCAAGAGGGCCATTATTAAGGGCAAACAGCAGGAGTGGTAGGATGGAGGATCGATGCCGTGAGATCAGCTGTAACCCTTGGGGAGTAGATACAAGATCGTAATGCTAAAGCAGGGCGCCCAGATGTGCCCTGTTCTCAGCCAAGAAAAAATCGAACTCATAGTGAATACACTTTAACCAAACGTTCATCGAAAAAAGCGGATCTTTGCTGCAAAAACATTACAAGGCCCGCTCATGGAGTCGGTTATCTAAACATGCTGCCAAATATGTACAAGATCTGCCTTCTAGAACAAGTCTCCCCACGAGTTGGATCAGCACACAGTCCTACGGACACCGAGAATGCTCTTGGGGGGAAATTATCAAACCAAGTCTCATACAAGATAATTGTACTAGAGACACTAGGATTTCAGCAGTTAACGTGACAACGACGAAGCGGTGCATGCTTAATGAATGAATTAAAGTGGCAACGTGTCTCCAACAAGGCACTATAGTGACTAGACGTGTGAAATGGCCTGAAATGAAAATGGAACTCAACTAGATAGGAAAACATGCAAAACACGCTCGAGTACAACTTCGATACTAACGAGTGTTACGGATGTTAAAGAACTAAAGTATTGCGAGCTGTTATATGTGTCATCACAGAAGGCAGTCGACAAAAAGAAATTCTATGACCTAATCCCTACAACATGGAGATGTCCCAAGACAATGGAAGAACATGGACTAGGTTGGCCGTGGGTGACAGAAAAAACAGAGAAACTAGCATATTGACTGCGATTGTGGTTGTTTTTCAAGATCCACCAGCAATGAAACAATGAAGTATGTAGTGATGGCTCTAACTTTCTGGTACAATACAAGGTCTGCATCGGAACGGCCAGCCAAAGCTCTTACACATCATATCCTTTGCAAACACATCGTCGTCGTCGTCGTCCGAAAGCCATAAATCTACGTGTTTACCTTTGAAAAACAACATTAGGGGTAGCTAGGCGTTGCTATGACTATAAAGTCATAAATCATCCAACAAGTCATAAACCATCCTGGTTCATAATTTAATTCATTATAACGTTTTTTTCAATTTTGTACATTGCACGTTTGTTTGGATAAATGACACGTGTCAGACACTCGCCTTCATAACACTAATTAAGACAGCGGCACTCAGAGGTTCCACATACAGCAGACTACCAATACTGAAAACATCTTGAAAACTATCCAAGTTTTCTTGTTTATTCCAACAGATACACAACACAGTGCACGGAGTGAGATATGTACATTATATGAAACTAGCACACGTTTATTTATAATTCGGATAATTACTCATCTCCGATGAAAGCTGAGAACGAACATTATTGCTTCTCGCAGTCGACCATAAAATTGCGCCGATTAACTGAAGAGTTGCAGCTTGCATTTTCGGCTAAAAGGGACCACGAAGCACTTTCTCAGAACGGAAATAAAGCGGAACCACCAGGGATCCATGGAAATATGTTTTAATTGGTATTGTTTCATGATCGCACACTACAAACGTATGTGTGGTTCCATTTATCGAATGGGTAAAATTATTGCTTTTCAATGTCACACCTGCCATCAGGAACCATGCAATTGTATCCCATGGCGCATAATCGCTTAAAACCTCCTTATGCTTTTTAAGGGTACATTTCTGTGAAATTCTAAACCAAAGAAATAAATAAAAAAAAAACTACACAATAATTTCGGTCTCTATTAAAACAGAATTCACGCTTCAACAGTCCTCTGTGTTTTTGGGACTGCGTTCTGCAGATCGTTTTTGTGTCCTGCGCACACAGATGAATGGAATTATTTTCTCCCTTAGTTGTAATCCGTCAGTTTTGTTTTGGCTAGGGAACCTATGCACTTAAGATCGATTGTGGATTGCTGTTGATTTAGGGTTCCCTTACACACGCTGCTATATCGGCCATTTAATTTTGACACCCCTCCTTGCGATAACATCTTTGTTTGGTTAACACTAGGGGAGGGTTGGCTTTGGTACGAGGGGCGCACAATATCCATCAATCAGTTGGAAAACGATTTAAAACCAGAGGTCGGGGACATGTAATTGTTATGGGTAACCTAGTGAATGAAAGTGCCAATAAATGGAAATTGTTGCGATTCAAAATGTACGGTTGTTATCCTTTTTGTTGAAACGCGATGTATATGAGTGTGCGGGGTGGATTTTAATGGACTACTTGAATTGCTGAAGGCCGTCATAGATAATTTTGCCCGATGACAATACAAATATGCGGGGGCGGAGACGGAAGATTGAGGAATTTGTTTGCACACTTATTGTCCATTAGAGGGAGAGTGGATGCATTTGTTCCACTTGATGGTGACAATTGTTCGGCACGCTTCCTAGATTTGTTCCGATTTGTGTGATATGCATTGAGCGGGTTTATTTTTGAATTTTATTGTTCTATTGTTGTTGTTTGTCAATTGCAGTCAATTTTGAATTCGCATGCGAGAGATGCAATAATGGACGGCCCAATAAACGTATCAAGATGGAGAGTGATTGGTGTGTCCCGACTAGGACCCGCGTTTTGTTTTAATTATTATAATACATCATCTATCTAATCCTCATATTCCAAAAACTGATATTAGGTGACGTTCTGCATTTGGAAAACGCGCCAATGATGTCAAAATCAATTGTGCCCAACTTTCGCACAATTTTCGAAAGTAAGATGTGGAAAAAGTCACATGACATCGCATCACCTTGTCTAAAATATTAGTTTGTTACGGCGGGATTGTTTCCGACCTTAATTGAGGACAGCAAGCATTCTCCAAATGTGATTCTGCAGAACTTGAGAAGTTTGGCGGAGATGCCAATACTAGACATGACTGATTATAAACGAAGCTGAAGCTCCATTCACTAGGTAAACTTCCTTACGACCAAGTTTTGCAGATAAGTTGCTGCATGCTCCTTAGCAAGACATCCCCCGCTGTTTTAAACAGCTCGACCTCGACTGCTATATCTACTCCAGCAGCCTTGTTGGACTTAGGATCATCCACTGCGGGTTTGTTGGCTGTTTCCACCGTTTAACAGGCAGCATCCGTACTTTGGCTACTACCAAGTAGTGGTTCGAGTTTATATTGGCCCCACGGAACGTTCGCACATTCAAGACACTGGAGGGATGCCGGGGGTCTATCGAAACGTCATCAATTTGATTGATAGTTACTTCATCTGGAGACCCCATTCTCCCCTTGTGTATATTGAGTTATGGGAATCATAGGCTGGTGACGATAACGATTCAGTCGATTAGCCTGAGTCTGTTACCGGAGATGTTGTCGTTCCGACTGTAGAGCTAAATATGGTCTCCTTTTCGAGGATCGGACATTTTACATGCAGATAGTTGATCTTATTTCGTGTTCCATAGATCGTCAACTTTATAGAAACTTTTCACGTTATCAATCTATAGTAGACCAATCAAAATTCAGACGTACGACGCACGCACGGCTGCCTGCTGTCAGACAGGAAACTAAAGTTTGAACGGCCCTAATGTCAAATGAGCGAACGACTAAAGGGGGTATTGTGATTCCGGCATAATATAAATAATTCTATAAGTGCGTTTAGCCCATCGGATTTGGTGATAACTGACAGTTCATAAGAGAAGCCATATGCTTTTTATTATCACGTAAAGTGAGCTTAAGACCATTTTTAGAGCTTATCATTTTATTTATCGCTTCGGCAGGGATATTTTCTCTCCTCTGTGCCTTAGAAATTTGAGAAAAAACGATTTAAAATAACAGCAGTAGAAAAACTAGTAACAAACTTCTGGGAGCTTATTCCCAAATGCGCGGCGGATCGCTTTTCATGGCGGATTGGTATTTTTATATTTCCAAAAGCGATTCGATCCATTTAAAGCGATAGCTATTGTGAGGATTGCTGGAAATAAATCCGCCAGCAATCCATCACCTGAATAGCTATCGCTTTTGACAGCTTTTGGAAATACAAAAATATCAATCCGCGGTGAAAAGCGATCCGCCGCGCATTTTGGAATAAGCCCCCTGCATATCGATAACATAATATAAGTCGTATTCGGCAAAGGGTGTTGCTATTCGCACGTTGTTCGGGACACGGGTACGTAACGAAATATCAAAGTTTATATTGCGTCAAGTTGGGGTATGTGGCTCGCTACGTTCGCCGCAAATGCTCTAAACTCCAGTATAATCATTTTCGGACATTATGCCATACGTTTATGATCCAACTTTTATATTTATAAAGAGTTTTTATTGAAAATAGGATTACGTTACGTTGATTACGTATTCGTGTCCCGAACATCGGTAAACGTCAGTTCAGTACAAAATCTGTCAAAATGAACGTGCGAATAGACACTCCGTTCGGCAAAATAATGACAACTGGAATGGGTTTGATTGCCATTAAAAGAAAATCTGACGCGACGCGTTTTGATTTCAACATCCTTTCCTGCAAATAAATTGGTTATGCTTATTCAAATCGCATTATCGTGTATTGCAAAGTGTGAATGTAGTCTTTTACTTTATATTTCTTTATTTCTTATATAATTTATTTATTTGTTTTCCCTTTAATTTCCAAATCATTGCTCCTTGTTCCATAAAATGTACAAATCGCAAAAAAAAAAAAAAAAATATAAATATAAATAAATAAAATAAAGCTGGAACATCATGGTCTGCCCGCCATTCTGATTTCGATCAGAAACTAATCGTTGACTTGGGTGACATTAAGAACGTCACACATATCGCTCTGCAAGGTCGACCGCATAGCAATGAATATGTCACCGAATATTCCATAAGCTATGGAATCACTGATTTGGAGTTTGCAGACTACAAGGAGCCAGGAGGCAATGTTAAGGTAAGCACAATTAGGATCTCCCTCCTTGCATATGGAAACGGGTTTCGTCAATTCACAAAACTCACAAAACTACACAAATGCATTCTGGCTGTCATTGTTGTGTCACAGCATCATCATCAGCTGTTATCCTACATTATCCATTTGTTGTATGTGACTGTTGTTTTCCTTTGTTTATTGTATGAGATTAACAGCAAAAGGTGCGCATGGGATTCTGTGTCTATTCATCCTTAACCTAATCATCACTCCCCTCTCTACATATTGCATTCTCTTAAATATTCATCTTTTGTGTAAGTTTCTCCCTCTTCATTGGCATTTGTAATTGGCATGTGGTATTGGTATTGGTATGGTATGACGATAATGATTTAGCACGCCGACAGATCCTGTCATCTTGTTACGTTTTATTAAAACTTTTCCGTTTGTTTTGTATTTTGATTTATATTTTTAATTAATTTCCGGTGTTTGGCTGCTGGCTGCTTGTTACGGGTGAATGGTTAATTTATGTAGCATTTAGAATATTTAACCGGGATCTATCGATGAATTTGATTTTACGAAAATCTATTCATTTGTCATTGGCATCACTTTTAAAACTATTCACCGATAGATCCCAGACACATTTATACAACTTATAACAAATGATTAACCAACTTTCCATTCCCGCTAATCCTCTTCTCTCTCAAATAAAAAAAAAATAACTCTTATGGTGCTCTGAAACTTAACTAACACAAACAAATAAAAAAAAAAGGTGAATCTGCATGGACGCCGATAGAAAATACTTACAATCATTTTCTAACAATCGATTTGGGTGAGAAGCGAATGACTCGAAAGGTCGCCACAATGGGTCGGCCGAGGACAAGCGAATTCGTCACCGAGTACATTGTCCAGTACTCGGACGATGGTGAATATTGGCGATCCTATGTTAGTCCTATGAGTGAACCGCAGGTAAATTCTTAAGTCTTCAATAATAATTTGTGTGTTTTCGTCCTTTATGATTTTACAAACGATTTAGATGATGTTTTTGTTTCGTTTTTGTTTTTGTCATCTTTCTAAGTGTTTTTGAATTGTTTTCCAATTGATGTGTCCATTAAGCTGATAGTTTTATTATTATTTAAGCTTCTTGAATGCATTGCAATGATGTAGATCGAATGACAAGGTTAGTTTTATGTTTATCCGTCTCCTGGTCCTTGGATTAGATACGAATCCGTTATGCAAACCCGTGCGTAATGTTGCTAAAATAGCCAATTAGAGTTGTCAACTGCGAGCTTGTTTAGGCGTGAATCGTTGAATACCGTTGATTTCAGGAAAATGATTTTCACCAGCAAAATATGTGTCCGCCTTTCTCTATTTATAGTGCACAGGAGGAGGGTTCCAAATGCACGGGGAATCGTATTGAAAACGATCCTTCAATTTCGACCGTCTTCGCTTTTGGTCATTCTCAAAAGCGAACTGTTACATATTTCCAGGGGCCACATTCCGTAAAATGAAAACGATCGAACGATATCGTTTCGACAATAGCAGTCTCTGTCTATTGCCACAGATATGATAGAGACAGGTTTAGTGAAAACGATATCGTTCGATCGTTTTCATTTTACGGAATCTGGGCCCAGCGCTTTTCAGTTTTTTTTCCATTCTGTCTTCCAATTTTCCAAAAGTTTAGACAGCCTTTTTCCCGTCATAATAATTTAGTTTATTTTTTATTCGCCAGCAATCCGCCGCAGCAATTCGTCACTTAACTTTCACTTTTGGATACACAAAAATACAAATCCGCCATGAATAGTGATCCGCCACGCTTTTGGAAATAGGCCCCCATGTTCGATTTTTCGAACTGACATTGGCGACATTATTATCCATCTAAAATAATGACTAAGTCTAAGCTACGATTACACGGCCATTTTTTCCAGTCATTTAAATGTCGTTCTGTGTGATTTGGCCATTTTTGGGATAACATTTTCGGCGACATTTAAATGACTGGGGAAATGTCGGATCAAATGGCATGTATTTAGTGCCATTTAAATGGCGGAAAAAAAATTGCCGTGTGATCGTTCTTCAATGACGCCTAGGACAAATGACTAAACTTTTTGGCTGTTGCGTCATTTAAATGGTATCCCAACGGAAAATTCTAAATGACTCGTAAATGTCCGTCATTTGATTTTGGGACACAAATGACGATGATAATCATTTCGTGTGATCGCCATTTTTCCAATGACGAATCGTAGCATAAATGTCGCTTTAATGCGACATTTTTTCCTGACGTCACAGCGCCATTTAAATGACTTTATTCTGACTTTCACACTGTATAATGATTATTTTTTTCAACTTGAAATTGAACTCAGTTTTCGAATCTCTACTCCAAATGATTACCTACTATTTTTGACTTTCAATTTTCCATTACACTCCTAATGGCCCAAACACAATAGGATTTCTTTGGAGTAATCCAGCTTACACCACATTTACCAAATCCAATTACACGTAAATTGTGTAGGGTGGGCCAAATAAAAGTTTCTTTTTAAAAATGTAATAAAATGAACAAAATTTATTCTTTTCCATGTATTCTGGCTTTATTAGTAAGAGCAAACATTCCCATTAATTATGAAACACAACGTCGTTCAAGCAGCTGCTTTGGCTGGCTTCGCTCATTCTGTCACTCCAATTTACTAAAACCTTGTTGATGGTTTCGGGCTGTAGCTCACGGATTGCTTGGATTATATTGGTCTCAAGTGCTTGAATCGTTTCCAGATTGTTGGCATAACATTGGTCCTTCACGGTTCCCCACAAAAAAAAGTCTAAAGGACTCAAATCGCAGCTTCGAGGCGGCCAATTGACATCGCCAAGACGGTTGATAACACGGTTTGGGAATTTGGTGCGTAAAGGATCGATTGTGGCATGGCGCGCCATCGTGCATGAACCAGAGGTCACCCAAATCCATATCATCAATTTCAGTAAAAAAAAGTCGGTTAACATGGCTCTGTAACGCCCACCGTTGACAAAAACGTTGTTTCCAGCCTCATTTTCGAATGGTCCAATGATGCTACCACAATCCACAGCCACATTGACCCTAAGGCCCGAAACACGCATGCGATTTCAATCGCAAAAAATGAAACACACACATTTCAATGTGAATGCGCGAACATAATTATGGATTTTGAAATCGCATGTGTGTTTCGGGCCTTAAGAGTTTCTGGGACAGTAGTGCACGTATTTTAGTTCGGATCATAGCTGGCTTGTTAAGGTAATCTTGGGATATCTTCAAGGAAGATTTCTTCATTGCATTCCGATTCGGAAGATGAATCAAAGAATTTGTCTTTACTCAAAAGCATACTTGCGATATTCTGCCATGTCCTCGCATGTCTAACAAAGTCATCGTCGTCCATCCATTAAAAGAAAATCTATGCTCCCGAGTCTGTATCTAGTTGATTCTTCTTTTGTACTTTTAAAGTAATTGGCTCAAAATCAAATCTTATTCCACCGAGTAAAAGACCACCACAACAAGTGCACATCTGTAAAGTCTCTTTTGCTCTTTCAACTTCACGACATTCCAGTTATAAGCTAGTGAGCTATGTCTGATGACTTGGAAAATTTCATCCATGAAAATGGGTTTGGCTGGGATCCATGTAGTTAATTGCAACAACCTCGAGCTTCCAACCAGTCAAACGCCCTCTTATTTGCTTATAGCAAGTTTCTAGATATCAGAGATCATCACAATCGATAAGTTTCACTTGGTCTCGGTGGCATCAGCCAACGCAAGGAATCGAGGTAATCCACGGTTATCCCTCATGCTGATGCTATACCTGCTATTGTTCACAGCCACAAACCAGTAAGAATAGACCGTCGACTCCTCCCACATAACGGACTTTGCCTACAAGCTGCCGGCGAGACCAGGATTTTTCATGTATTGGTGCTGTACAAAATCAAAGGGGCGACATTAACGCACGCATACTTGAAAAATCCTGGTCGCATGGTATTGCATAGAAAAACACTGCCGCCATTAATTTTGACATTTACACGTATTCACAGACAGGGAAATTCTTTCCGGGGGGAATCGGGTAGGTGTACGGGAAGTCGGCGGTCTATTCTTACTGGTTTGTGGTTCACAGCGATCAAGATTTTGAATTCGAAGACATCACCCCTTAAAGATGTGACATTGGATGCCATTTGTTATATGTTAATTTCGATTCGCCAGAAAAAAGCACTTTTTCTTTCCCGAGATCACTTTTTTCGTTCGTTTGGTACAAAAAAAAAATCAATCTTTTTCAGAGTCGAGAGCACTTTTGCGAATCTAGATTTTTTCTCAGAGTCGCTCGAGATTTACCAATACACTTACATATGATTTGACATTTGTTTGTTTACGTTTTATGGAAGTCGGTCGAAAAAGTTAGAGCTACTGAAAAACCATACTAAAATAAATAATTTAAACCAACATTTGATAAATATGGAACAAATAATAGAGGTGTAAATTTCATCTTCATCATGTGGGACATCTTCATCGTCGTCGTCGTCCTCTTCGGATAATACTGGCTCGTCTTCGTCATACGAGCAATTTATGCAGTTGCAGTATTTGTTATTTGTAAGGGAGAAAAAGCATCGCGAATGCAATTTTGTGGAAGACGTGGTGAACATATATTCAGAAAATTTATTATGAGATTTCTGTTATAGTTATTTGAAAATGTAAAACTTGCAATTTGCAACCACTCTACGAAAAAAAAAATCTTCACAACAAAAAAGGTAAACAACTTTTGGCAGGCACACCACCAACACCAACAAAGAACAGCTCAGATAATTTTTTTTGTTCGATTGGCCACACGAAATCTAAAGAAATCTAAAAAAAATCTCAGATTGCCAATCGAAATTAGCAATAGTTTCCCCAATGACCTCCGTCGTAAATCCACTGCTATTCTTTGTTGGATCAGTCACAATCTTACATCTTTTCGCTCTTCTATCGATCTCCGGAATATCTTCAAAGTTCTTTAAAATGACATTTTGTTAGGA
The DNA here is from genome assembly GCA_949372485.1 of Cheilosia soror. Classification (NCBI taxonomy): domain Eukaryota; kingdom Metazoa; phylum Arthropoda; class Insecta; order Diptera; family Syrphidae; genus Cheilosia; species Cheilosia soror. Next base: position 38,036,026 of record OX443561.1, read on the forward strand.
AGTGTGGTTCTGCGTTCCACTGCGAGATGCTTTTGTGTGTACTTCGGTACAAAGAATCATTTGATTTCATTCTTGTTGTGCTGATGATGAGAGAAAATCGGTTGCCAGCCACTGCAATATCTGCGTCATTATGCCGTTTTTGTTCATTATTTACTTTGAATCCACAGGGATGGCGATGGATCCAATATGGTGCCTAGTCCTATGTGATGAACTCACACCCTATTCAACCTAACCTAACCTACTCTTAATCCATTGATTCGGTACTTACTTACTTACTAACTTACTTACTTAAGGTGGCGTTACAGTCCGGGGTGGACCAGGGCTTCAACCAACAAGCGTCTCCAGCCAGCACGATCTTTGGCCAACTTCTTCTCCAGTTCGCTTTTCTGTCAGGATTTCTCTTTTGACCGTAAGAACACAATGTTCGATAGAAACTCGCTATCCGGAACATGTTCTTCTGTCACTCAGGTCACAGGAAAGGTGTTACTTATATGAAATAGGTGTAGGCATAAACTGTAGGAAAATGCCGTATGTACTGTGAGGGATATGCTTAGGTTTTTTTTGCCTTTAAGTAGTTTCGCAAAATAACACACAACAACTTACTAACTTCCCCCAAACTTTGAGAGGGCATCTCCCACTTAACAAAGTCGAAACTAATCCAACTAACAGAAGCGGTGAACAGTTTATTAAACGCTCCTTCTTTAAATAATAGCTTTTGGTGTTTTATTTAACTATTAACAATCAACACTGTCACATCTTTACTTTCTTACTACTGTCTGCATTTCATGACAAACTTTTTAACTAATATCTTCTTGCACAAAAACAAAAAAGATGTTCAAAGGCAACACCGATGGCAATGGAGTGCATTTCAATGTTTTCGAAGTTCCTATTATTGCACAATGGGTTCGGATTAATCCCACCAGATGGCATGACAGAATATCCATGCGTGTGGAGCTTTACGGTTGTGACTATCGTGAGTATAGAGACAATCATTTTCTTTGACATAACAAATACTAATGTCTTCTCGTTGCAGTCGCTGAAAATCTCTACTTTAATGGAACGAGTTTGGTAAAATATGACTTGCTCCGTGAACCGATTGCGTCGACACGAGAATCGATTCGTTTTCGCTTCAAGACCGCTCAAGCGAACGGAATATTGCTATACTCTCGCGGAACGCAAGGTGATTACCTTGCCCTGCAGCTGAAGGATAATAAAATGGTGCTGAACATTGATTTGGGATCGAAGATCATGACCTCGCTGTCCGTTGGAAGTCTGCTGGATGATAATGTATGGCATGACGTGGTCTTGTCCAGAAATCGTCGAGACATAATATTCTCTGTCGATCGAGTGATAGTGAAGGGACGAGTAAAGGGCGAGTACAGTCGATTGAATCTTAATCGGAATGTAAGTTGGTTTATGAGGCGAAGGGATCTAATTGGTTGCTCATGTGGTATCTATCTTTGCAGCTGTACCTGGGTGGCGTGCCGAATGTTCAAGAGGGCATGATAGTAACGCAGAATTTCAGTGGTTGCATGGAGAATCTTTTCCTGAATTCATCAAATTTCATCCGTGAAATGAAGGATAACTATGAATACGGCGAAGCATTCCGCTACACATTAGTGAACACGATCTACGCCTGTCCATCACCACCAATCTACCCCGTGACATTCTTGACACGGACATCGTATGCACGTCTTAAGGGCTACGAAGCACAGAAACAGCTGAATGTGTCGTTCTATTTCCGCACGTACGAGGACAGAGGAATTATGCTTTACCATGAGTTTGGGTCGGGGGGCTTTGTTAAGGTCTTCCTGGAGTTCGGCAAGGTCAAAATCGACCTAAAGCTGGGCGAGAAGCCAAGGATAATTTTGGACAACTACGAAGAGCGGTTTAATGATGGCAAGTGGCACTCCCTGGTGCTGACAATTGGAAAAAATAAGCTGGTGCTGGACATTGATCAGCGTCCGATGACGACAACGAAGAACATTCAGATATCCACTGGCCGCGTCTATAATATTGCTGGTGGATTCGATAAAAATGGTTTCGTGGGGTGTATGCGGCTGATATTGGTTGACGGCAACTACAAACTGCCGAAAGATTGGGTGCAAGGCGAAGAGGTTTGCTGCGACAATGAGGTTGTGGTGGATGCTTGTCAAATGATTGATCGTTGCAATCCGAATCCTTGTCGACACAGTGCGACATGCAATCAGAATTCCATGGAGTTCTTCTGTGACTGCAGTCAGACGGGCTATGCCGGAGCTGTTTGCCATACATGTAATTGAAGGACAACCGAGGGGTTGTGGCATTTGATTTTTAATTGATTTTATATTTTTTTTTGCAGCAAAATATCCCCTCTCCTGCCTGGCATTGAAGAACGTTCAAAGTGTCCAACAGAAGGCGAACATCTTTATTGATGTCGATGGAAGTGGTCCACTCAAACCGTTTCCAGTTGTCTGCGAGTTCCTTAGTAAGTTGTTTCACCCCCCCAATGACAAGTAGTTCCACTAAAAACATTTACTTTCAGCTGACGGACGGATTATAACAACACTCGGTCACAGCCAGGAGCACACAACAACTGTCGATGGCTTCCAAGAGCCAGGCTCATTCGAACAGACCATCATGTACGAAGCGGATTTGATGCAGATCGAAGCGCTCTTAAATCGTTCGCACACCTGCTGGCAACGATTAAGTTACTCATGCCGATCTGCCAGACTGTTGAATTCGCCTAGCGAATCAAATGCCTTCCGTCCGTTCTCATGGTGGGTTTCGAGACACAATCAGCCCATGGACTACTGGGCTGGCGCATTGCCTGGATCACGCAAATGCGAGTGTGGAATTCTTGGCAAGTGCGTAGATCCAACGAAGTGGTGCAATTGTGACGCCGAGAAAATGGAATGGATGGAGGACGGCGGAGATATTCGTGAGAAGGAATATCTGCCCGTGCGTGCGGTACGATTTGGTGATACAGGAACACCATTGGACGAGAAACAAGGGCGATATACTTTAGGCCCCTTGCGCTGTGAGGGTGATGATTTGTTTAGTAATGTGGTTACCTTCCGTATAGCCGATGCCACGATTAATCTGCCGCCATTTGACATGGGACATTCGGGAGATATATACCTGGAATTTAAGACAACTAGCGAGAACTCGGTGCTGTTCCATGCCATCGGGCCAACGGACTATATTAAGCTGAGTATAATCGGAGGAACCAAACTGCAATTCCAGTATCAGGCTGGCAGTGGACCGCTGGGTGTTAATGTGGAGACGAGCTACCATTTGAATGACAATCAATGGCATACCGTCAGTGTGGAGAGAAATCGGTAAGTTGTTTACTTTAGTTTACAGCTATCAAACCAAATTGGTGGACAATTTGTTTTATATTGTTGGGCTAGAGTCGTCGTTCATTGGCGTGGGGTTTTTTTTTCTTCGTTGCCAATTGGTGGGGGTCTGCCGCGCCGATCATAAAGCTAGCAATGTTTTGTGCCTTCCTAGTACAGTTCTGTGTTGAGACTGGGTTGTTGCGTAAGTTGGTCTATGTCTTGTTGGAAATTTGCTATGCAACCTCGTATGCTGCGAGCTGGTTTGGATACCGTTGGTAAAACGTGGTTGGACTCTTGTGGTACGTGACGGACCAGTAACATCATGGAGCATGGTGTTTTGCTTTTTTATTGGGAACATCTTTCTTTCGGTGTGAAGGTGGTCTTCGTTGGTTATGTTATGATGATGATTCGCATGGCTATGTTATGGCAAGTTTAGAGTTTTTTTTTGCTGCAGCGTAGATGAGTACAAACAAGTCGCTTTGTGTGTGGCGAGGAGTATTTCTTTGTCTTTACTCCATGAATTGCTGGCGAGGGGTTTGATAATGTTGTGACAGATTGAACACAAGCATACTTGGAAGATTGGACTGTTGCTGTGACATTCTGGTGGTGGTGTATTGGCCCCATCGGCCTTGAACTGAGTTTTCCGTTCCGTGTGACTTATTAATGCCGAGCAATTACAGAAGTGGCGCGATTCCAAGCACTCGTTGCATTTAACTGAACTAAATAATCGTTGGTTGTGGCAGGCTGAAATAGTTCGGTTACGAGTTGCTGCTTTGCGTAGAACCAATCGTTGCGGTTCACTTTTTCTTTGCATACCCGCATCTCTCTTGTAACAATCTCCAGAACGTGATTAAAGAAGTCATAAGATTGCGCATCTAATTGCCGAAATCCGGTGCAAGTTGCGAATAGTTGGAAAGAGCTCCTTGGAATTGGCACAGCATCCCGAGCTCCTTACAATGAATACCATTTGGGTTTGAAGTCGATAAAAATGTGGTGGGTTTCGACTTGAAATATAATGAGCTTGGAGATTTGACGCCCTTGTTTTGTGCTGTATCGTTGTGGTACACAACTCTAGCTCTAACTCGGATAAATGGATTCATGATATACAACCAACTCAAGTCCATATGCAATAGGTTCCACCTGTTTCTTTCCATTCGCTTATGTTTCTTTTACTGTTTTTTTTTTACAGCAAAGAAGCTCGCTTAGTAGTTGATGGTTCATTGAAAGCCGAAGTTCGCGAGCCACCGGGTCCAGTTCGTGCGCTACATCTTACATCCGACCTTGTTATCGGTGCTACAACAGAATATCGCGACGGATATGTGGGATGTATTCGAGCGCTCCTACTCAACGGCAAAATGGTCGATTTGAAATCTTATGCCATCCGAGGTATATATGGTATTAGTCCAGACTGTGTTGGTCGCTGTGAATCAAGTCCATGTCTTAACAATGGTACCTGCTTCGAGAGGTATGACGGATATTCATGTGACTGCCGTTGGAGTGCCTTCAAGGGTCCGATTTGCGCCGACGGTAAGTAAACAGTAAATTTATTATATTATTTATTATATTTATATTATTATTATATTCTTCCTTTAGAAATCGGTGTGAATCTGCGTTCCGCTTCGATCATTCGTTACGAATTCGAAGGCTCGTTCCGGTCGACAATTGCCGAAAACATTCGTGTCGGTTTCACCACAACAAATCCCAAAGGTTTCCTGCTCGGTTTCTCCTCCAATTTAACCGGAGAATATCTGACGATACAGATTTCTAATTCTGGTGAGGTTCTAACGATTTTACTTATACCTGTGGAATGTAATTGTATTTTGTTTGCAGGTCACTTACGTTGCGTCTTCGATTTTGGCTTTGAACGGCAAGAGATCATATTCCCGAAAAAACATTTCGGTTTGGGTCAAAATCACGATGTAAGGTTCTCGCGAAGGAACAGCGGATCGACTGTTGTCCTTCAAGTGGACAATTACGAACCAGTCGAATATAACTTTGACATCAAGGCGTCTGCAGATGCGCAATTCAACAATATTCAATACATGTACATTGGCAAGAATGAATCGATGACAGATGGTTTCATTGGTTGCGTGTCGAGAGTTCAGTTTGACGATATTTATCCACTTAAGCTTATGTTCCAACAGAATCCACCACAAAATGTCAAGTCGTTGGGAAGTAAGTATAGATGGGGGAAAAGGTGAATGGAAATTAATATTGTAATGCTTGCAGCTCAACTTACTGAGGACTTTTGCGGTGTGGAACCTGTTACTCATCCACCTATTGAGGTTGAAACCAGACCTCCACCTTTGGTCGACGAGGAGAAACTGAGAAAGGCATACAATGAAGTGAATTCAGCGCTATTGGGCAGTAAGTTTAAGTCTGAGAATTTTACCTAAAGAATGTGGATTGTATTAAGTTTTTATTTTTACCTAGGTCTCCTTGCCATTCTGTTTATACTGATCATTATTATGGTTGTCTTGATTGGACGCTATCTGCACCGACATAAGGGAGACTATCTCACGCACGAAGACAAGGGCGCTGACAATGCTGACGATCCAGACGAAGCTGTTGTACAATCCAGAACCGGACATCAAGTAACAAAACGAAAAGAATGGTTCATTTAAGTTGGAGCGAGAAACAAAGGAGATGGCAGCAAAGAGAGCGAGAGAGAGTGTATTTTCGTTTTTGTTTTCCCGTGAATTTTTTGTTTATTTTTTTAGTTTTATTTAGTTCGAACGATTAGTCTTAGATAGGTCAACGAAACGGTGTTATAGAGATGCTTTGAATCGTCCTTTCTAAATTTTGTATTTGGATGTTCCGAGAACACTGCCGGTCGATGCCCAAAAGCCTTCAATTATACGTTACAGAGTTTCCTTGCACAAAACAGAGTGTTCGCCATGTAGAACGTATTCGTGTCGTCTCTGTAAGTAAATTATGAAATAGAACAATGGGGCGTACTATAAGCTTCTTGTTTTTCACATTTGTATCTCACAGCAGTGCGTCTCATCGAATTTGAGTCGCAATGTTGAGAGCTTTCCGTCCAAATGCACTAAAAAAGAACCTTTTTCTACCTTACATCCATTTATTACATTTACTGCAGCATATTCTTTATCAAACTCATATCAATTCTTACTCCTGGCAACCTGGTAAAATGAGCTAAAAAAATGAATAAAATCCTTTACTGTTTGCACACAAATTCCTTTCTCTTTCACACATTAACGACCGCAGACAAAGCGTATTTTTATTTGTACAAAACCTAACTTAAGTTGACAAGCTATTTTTAAAACTACAAAATTCAATAACAAAACGTTAACGATATTATTTCATCCCGTCCATTTTTGTACTTTAAGTTACGTATATGTTTTTATTCGTAATTATTTTTTTTATATTATTTTACTCTCTATTTATTAATACAAAAAAACATCGTAATCGGAGGCAACCAATTTGAAATAAATCCCGAAAGCTTTTGTATGTTTGCCAATTTTTTTTGTACATAATATTAATAAAGAAAAACGTATATAAAAACAAAATGAAATACAATTTCATTGCTTGCATTTATAAACAAAACAAAAACTAAAATCAAATATTTTCTAAATAAAGAGGCAAATGTACAAACAAATAAACAACAAACTTTGCTTTTTGGAAGCTTCCGTAAACAACTTTTTGTAATCTCCGTCTCAAAACGTCTTTCGTTTGTTTTTGAAATGTTTGTGAACTTTTTTTTTAAAGAAATTACCATTGAAATGGCCATTATTTGTGTGTTTTTCGTGGTAATTTACATTCCATTATGATTAATATATAAAAACAAAGAAGGAACGATTTATGTAGAAATTATTTGTTACAAGTATGTTTTTTTTTTTCGTACAGAATATATTATATAAAAATTAAAGAAATTAATGTAAACACAAGAGAGAACTAAGAATAACGATAATAATTATAAAATAAAACGAATAAAAAAAGAAAATTTAATAAATTGAATTTTAAACTTAAGATAATTACAAATTGTTTTCGTTTTATGAACTAAAAATATGTGGCGCAAACAGGCGGGTGACACCCAAGGCCTAGCTCCTCGCAACCATTCGTTTTGTGTGAGTTTCTATTTTTGGGACGAATGGAAGGGACCTACAATTTTATGCCGAGTCCGAACGGCTGAATTGAGAAGCTTTTTTCATGACAGCCATACTCTCGGATGTTTGTCAGACGTTCGCGAGAGGTGGCGCAGTAGAAAAAACTTTTTAAGATGTAATTTGTGTTTTTCCGGGGATCGAACCTGGGATCCCTCGCACAGTAGTCCAGCACACTAACCACTGCGCTACTGCGCCCATGTTTTATGAACTTGGGAAGATTTTTCAAGAAGCTTTCTGTTTATTTTTTACTCTTTATTTATTGAGTGGAGAGGCTACACTGGACAAAAATACCATCGGCAGGAGTATGGAAAGGGGGGCATAAATTGAACCACAAAACTCGATAAGTGAACAAACAAAAGTGTAACTGAGAATTTTAACATTGAACACATTTCTGCTTTGATTTGTTGACCGGAAAGTTCTTTTCAACCGACGAAGAACCTCCAGACATATTGGTCCCTAGCTAGCTCCCTTCATTAAGGCCCAATGCACACGGAGCAACTGAAAAAAAAAAAAAACTGATCAGCGATGCGAATTAGCAACTAGTTTGCTTAAGAGTTATACCTAATCAAATGGGACGAGGCATACGACGCTACTGATTAAAAACTCGTTTGCGATTCACAAAAAAAAGTTTGTAACCAGTCGTCTGTTGATTTGCATGTCGGGTTGCCCTTTAATTTCTGTTTCTAGTTTGTCAAAGATGAGCGAACAACAGACCAACCTGTTGCTGGTGGGGGAGGTTGAAAAACATGACGACACTGAACGAACTAAAGATTTTAATTAGTGATGATGATGACTGATGAGTTTCGTCGTGTGTGGAGTCAAGTCATCGCTCAGTCCGTAACTGATCTGTAACCCGAGTTGCCAACCGGTTTAGTTTTTTTTCAATTGCTCAATGTGCATTGGGCCTTACGCATACCAAGTTGGTTAAGCTCGATCTTCCAATTTATTTATTTGTTACATACAGTTATTATTGTAGAGAGCAGGGGCCTGTAACACAAAACTACAAGTCTACAGGTCTATAGTTACTTGTAGGTCCCTATTAGTTACACAAGTGTAGATTATTTCTGTACCACAAAAAAAAAACATTACAGTTGTATGCATGTATGTATGTAATAGAGACATTAGCACAGGCCTCGGCCCTCATTGAAGCTAAGCTCTGGGCCTACGGGTATCGTAGAATAGCGCCAATACAAATGGACAAACTAAACCCGTAAATAAGCTGATTGAATAATTACAGAGACGTAAATATTCAAGGTTCTTACATATAACCATATTTATCAGGAACATAGGATGTGGAGGTCCCATTTGTTGCAAATCTTGAAATTACTTCGATCGAGTTCTAAATTTCTTCCGTATAGTTTCTTCGTCAGCTCGTTATGACTTTAGCGAGTTAAGGGGGCATATTTTTGTATAATTCCATAATTTGGGAACTTCTTGAATCTTGACGCTGAGTTTCATGTCTTTCTTGAAGAAGTGTTCTTCCTCATTATTCTTGTAGATTATTTCCACTACCGGAGAGAAGTCTCCAATTGTCAATAACACCAACCAGACAATTTACATTTTCAAAAAAAAAAAAAAAAAAAAAAAATAGAAAATTAAATTTTTATGTCTTATTTATTTGACATGAAAAACCCGGATCACAAAAAAAACATTACAGTTGTACGAAATAAAAATTTCCCTCGACTTGTAGACTCTCTGTACAAGTGTTCATATAAGCAAGCGAAAGCATTAAATTGAATAAAGACGCTGTTGAAAAAAAAATTACCGTGCTTGTAAAAATCCAAGAAAATAAAAAAATGTTATTTACTGCATTTTTCGATGTCAAAAGAAATAATAAGCAAAACATGTGAGGGAGTATTTAGTTTCGGCCAAATCCTAAATATTGTTCTGCAAAATAATGGGTGGATTGTACGTACATGCGAAACATTTCTTGTTTTTGGGAGAATTGTCGAAAAACTGCAGTTGTAGAAAGGGTGACATTTCGAAATAAATGCAGTATATATACCAAAATATGGTTCGTCTTCTTTCTATCAAGGCATAAAGTAACAAATTCCAAAGGATAGCTACGATGCCCCTTTGTCCGTTTTTGACCAATCTTCACAGGCCCACTCCACGGCCAATACCTAAGATTAGTTTGAGCTCAATCGATTTGGTGGTTTTCGAGCTGTAAGATTTTGAATGATTTTTTGTATGGGCGGTGCCACACCCCTTTGTCCAATTTTGAAATTTTCTTTCGGAAAAACCTTCTGCCAATTACGAACAACCGAAAAAAAATTTGAGCCAAATCGGCCCAGCAGTTCTCAATTGCTGAATTACTACACATACAATTCATACCATTTTATATGTATAGAATTGACATTTAAAACAATTTTTCGGTTAAAAGAATAAATGCAATCACGATGAACAAATTTATTGAAATAATCCATTAAAAAGATTTAATATTTATGCCTAATTAAAGCCCCTACAAGTCTTGCTTCACATGTAAGATTTCATCTACTAGTCTACAAGTTAGATTTATTTATTTTTTCTATACACTTGTAGCTCTGAGTTACGGAAACAGGATAATCACGAAATTTCCCACTTGTATTATTGGCCCGCTACACTCTTGTAGAAGTGCCAGTCGACTAGTAGTTTCATAATTTTCATAATTCATAATTTATTTATTCGTATAGACTTATACAATAAGATACAATATCTTCTTAGATAGCATAAGCTTAATTCATATCTTTAAATAATATTTTTAAATAATGTGTTATAAAGATTACAGAAATAGAAAAAGAAGCTAACAATATTGTAGATTATAATTATTTGAATCCAATAAACAAAAGAAAGATAAACAATGAGAAAAGGATAAAGGAAATAATTAATAAGAAAAAAAGGGGATAGATAAATAATAAAATAACAATCATCATCACATTAATGTCTCCAAGTACTCCTTGAGCTTCCTTCCGAAAAGTGCTGTACAGCTAATCATCCTTAGATGTCGAGGAAGAGCGTTCCATAGACGTATCGCATTTATAAAAAATTGGCGCTCGGATACTAAAGATGCGTAATGCATTGGCACAATGTTCAAAGATCTAAGAGAACGCGACAGGCATATCTTATTAAAAATGTAAGGCGGCTGACGTGATTGCAATCAGTGATACCAGACTTTGGAAGCAGGTTATCCCACAGTTATGCCAAAAAAATCCCTTTTATCCCTTGCCAAAATTAAAAAAATCCCACATTTATCCCACGAAATAATAAATAAAAAAAAACATGCATTTCATTAAATTCAGTCTTTTTTATTAGGAACAAAAAATACATGTTGCATTAACTATGCAAGTTAACAAAAATAAATATAATTAATATACGTTTACACATTTTTAAAGCCTTAAAAAAAGGAATATAAAACTGCATTCGGCATTAAAATAAAAATAATATTCAACATAAGAATTCCGAATTATTTAAAAATGTCTTGTATGCAAAAAAAACTTTATCTCGACCTTAAGCCTCATTATTCTCGATTTTTCATACAAAAATGACACAGAAATTTGATTTGAGACTAAGATAAAGCTTTTTGCATACCTCTCAATGTTTACAAAATAAATAAATTTATTATTTTAAAAATAGTACTCATCAAATTAATTATAAATATTTTTGGAATTGTGGAGAGAGAAATGCTCTTGCTTCACAACTAAATTGAAGCAAGTAATACCTTTTGATTGAAATGAGGACCTCAACAAACAAATTGAATTTATCATTTCAACGATGGCTGTCTTATAAAAACTAAGAGAGTTTTTCTTAACCTCCGATGTACCATCAGCATCTAACTCTGTCAAGGAGTCTTGACATTCTTGGCCCAAAAATATACTACATATCTAAATCATCCATAAAATAAATGTTGGGATCTCTCAAAATTTTAAGTTGGACATACCTTGGGAGTTCAAAAAAGTCTGCTTGAACAAACAAGCGACACATTTTCAAAACCAATATCTTGCTCTCTTGCACAATGCACTGGACTAAAACTTTTCTGTTTTGAAAAAGTGAGTTGACCTGATTAAATTAAACAAGTACATGCTTTAAGAAATAACAATAAGTTTTATATATTTGTTCGTCTTACAGCCGATTTCTTCACAAAGTACTAGCGCTAGTACCGGTATTAGACCAAAAGTTGATACTCAAATAGGCATCAAGTCATTTCTACACGAAGTACTAAGCTGAATTTGGTACCGAGTATTAGTTAGTACTCGGTATTAGCTGGACCCTTAAAATCGGCAGTCTAACGTCCTTAGTACCTGAATTAGATCGATTTCATTACTTCAGCTATTGTCTATTTTTGTGAAAAATCAAATACATCGTAGGTTTAAGTCTAATGAAGTTGATTAGAAAATGGATTTCATTTTTGATAGGGATAATTGGTTCAATAATTTCAATGACGACATTGAGAATGTGAATGGTGAAGAAGGGGTTGCAACTCGTTGATCTGAGCGCCGCATCTACCATATTATGCTACAATGGAATACAGTAAATACTTAGGACGATGTGGATTTTTTCGGCAATTTCAGTTGTCCAGAGTAACGTTTTTTTACGTTCGAACGTGGACGAATTGCAGTACGCTTAACATATTTTATATACTTTCAGTTTTAGTCGGTAATCGTTTTTATTCACGATTTTACCAGTAATCCTTAGATATTGCCTGAGCAGCAATTGCTGATCAGATCACTCTACGATTCATGGCAAGTGGATCGATGTAAATAGTGGTTGCCGACGTCATTCGCGTACCAGCCGCTAGTGTATGTCGCACACTGACAAAAGTATGATGTATGGCCTTCACACACCATTTGGACAAATTTATTCAAATGCCAGCAACATTGGAAAAACAGAAGGTCCGCTGCAGCATTTTATCGCTTTGCATAGTCTCCACGGACAATCGGTGCCCCCTACCGCACTCATGTTAAATTGCAAACACCGAATTGGTGAGTTCAGTTCCATATGTGCAATAATAGAAAAAAAAAACAACCAATCATATACGCTGTCATATGACATTTCGTGGTAGATACCCCTATACACACATATTTTATGGCAGGAAAGCAACAACAATATAAAAAAATACATACTTGCTCTTGAATAAAAATCAGTCTTACTGCAAAATGTTTGAATCCCAACCCAATGAGCATAAATGAGCATAAAATGTCACCGTTATGACATTTCATACTCAAAAATGGGTACTAGACCAGTTTTTAGACGTATTAGTCGTTAGTACGGTTGATAAATTTAGCTCCGGTACTAACGATGTGAAGAAATACACAAGTACCAACTTTTCGTTGATACTGAGTATCAGAGCTAGTACCAGGTCTAGCTAGACCGGGTACTAATACTCATGTGAAGAAATCGGCCGTTAATGAAACTAGCAAATTATGAACAAAAATTGACCAAAGAGGAAAATCCCTTTTTTTTCTATTATGAGGTGAAAAATCCCTTTGGCCCTTTTAGCTTATTTTAGGTGAGAAAATCCCGCAAAAAGGGATAAATCCCCCGATCTGGGATCACTGATTGCAATATATTGTTTAGCAATGTTCTTAGTTTGAAAAGATTTCCAAGAGTAACGCCATATATAGATTTGGAGAATTGCGAAATGTGGTCATACCTTCTCACTCCATAGATATACCTTGCTATGCTGTTGTAAGCAACATTCAGTTTACGGTTGTGCACAGAATCACAATTGTGAAAAAGTTCACAACCGTAAAGCAAAAGCGGGATGAGTAATGTTTTGGCTAGTACCATTCTTGTTTTTAAAGGTGTAATTCTATGGCTTGTCCACAGCACATTTCGTGTTACAGAAATGTGATACACTTGTATAAATTCACTTGTACTACAAGTACTTGTAGTATTGTGTTACAGGCCCCAGGATGTGAACTTGTCATACGCGGCAAAAAGTCTTCAGCTATCAACACGGTAGTGAACGTCCTCTTTCCAAAGAGGAAACAGATTATGCTACCAAATATTGTTTCTATGAGCTCCCCCACAACACAATGTGAGCAATGTCCAAAGTATGTACTACATTCGCACACGCTGATTTAAACACCAGGGGCTTATTCCAAAATGCGCGGCGGATCGCTTTTCATGTAGGATTGGTATTTTTGTACATATTTTCAAAAGCGATAGCTATTTAGGTGACGGATTGCTGGCGGATTTATTACCGATAAAAAATAAACTAAATTCTTGTGACGGGAAAAAGCTGTCAAACTTTTGGGAAAATAAATGGAAAATTGGAAGTCTAATTGAAAAAAAACAACTGGAAAGCACAGTTCACATTTGAATTTAAGAATAAGCAAAAGCGAAGACGATCGAAATCGAAGTATCGCTTTCAATACGATCCGTCGCGCATTTGGGAATAGCCCCCCTGGATTTGGCATCCAAACTCGTTAGTTAGGTTGTACAAAATGGACGATGGAGAACACTAACTGTTCCATCAAAGTCGGAAACAGTCTCACGGAGAGCTTTGATGTCAGGTTTTGTTTAGGTTTTGGATTTAGACAAAATGCGCTGTAATGTAACTTCTTCATAATCATTCAAGAATTGTTCGAAACGGACCAACAATACAAGGCCGTCCAATAATTTGCAGACGCCGATGAATAGATAGAATAAGGCGTGCTGTCACTATAGTGAGATTGCTATTATAGAAACGGAAACGGCTAAAAAGAGTTTAGCGGGTGCCAACATCGTCTGTAACAACTGACAGCTATAACTTTGAGGTAGTTAGGAGACTTTGCCTATCTCGGCTTTGCTATACATTTTGACAATAACATATCAGCTGAAATTAAACGAAGAATGATACTTGCCAATCGCTGTTTCCTTAGGTTGAGGGAAGGGAATGAGAAGGCAGTAGTAGAGCCCTATCTAGAACAATTGAGGACATTCTGTGTAAGACCTTGATTATCCAAGTCCATGTTAATATATCTATGCTTGAACTCTATCTGATGCGGATGATGATATCCTCGGCAGCTTCAAGAGAAAGATTTTTTGTAAGATGTTCGCCCCATTTGCGCTGACAGGCATTGGAGGCGGAAACTCAACAACGAACTAAAGCTTACAGGTACATCGATCCTAGTCAAGCAGGGCTAACCCCAAAAGTTATATAAGTAAATTCTTTAAACTGCAACATTGGACTTTAAAATGTCTAAATAGTCTTCTAGAGAAACTTACCTATATACTATTAGCAAACAATTCCATGGCATTCAACATTTTTGAAATAAGACACAAATGCGTTTTGTTTTTATATTTTCAAAGGTTGATTTTTATTTTTTTTTTACTAAAAATAAGGTGTAAATAATTATCAAAAATTCTGTACGTATCCCTTTGTTGTTTTTTTTTTTTTGTTTTAATTATTTTTCGGTTTTTCATTTAGTAATTAATACAAAAATCAGTAAACTATAATATCGTATTGTCATTATTAATTTTTCCTTTTCACTTTGTGACACTATAAACAAAAAATAAAGAAATATTAAATAAAATATATTCCATGCAGCTAATTAAAAAATCGACCTCACTAATAATTATGTAGTTTTGGGCAATTTTTATTATAGATACGGAAGCTTCAATAAAAATGGTATTATTGATTAAATTGAATGTCATTGTTTTTGCCAATAAACTTATATTTTTAATTGATAACAGCAGTAATTGTAAAAAAAAATAGTATACAATTTAAATTGTACAGAACGTCTACATTCGTTTAAAACATTTATTTCGTTTCTAGTTTTCGAGTACTGAAGGTTGTCAAGTTTATTTTGTGAATATATATTGAGAAATGCCTCAAAATGCATATGTTAAAATAATCACTTCAAGGATCAAGGGGTCTGATTTAGGGATCTGCATGGTATAATGGATGGTATAATAAATTTGCGTATTACTGAAAGGAATCATAAAACTCGTATTGAGAATGGATTATGTACTTCCAGAAAAGAGGAATGCTGAAATAGTGATTTTCACGGATGTATCCATGATGGATGGCGGAACGGTGGCCGGTATAACTATTCAGAAGAGATGGAAATAGCCCGTCACATTAGCCTCGGGAAATACACTTCAGTATACCAGGCTGAGATGATTGCTTAGTTGTATGCGTTGGACTAGTTGCTTGAGAGTCAGGTGGAAGGAAGAAATATCCTTATAGCACAGGTCAGGTAAGTGACACTGACTTGAGCACGACGACACATAGGAATCGACGGCAGCGAAAAGGCGACTCCCTTGCAACTGACTCAACTGAAAAGCTGTTGGGACCAGAACCATTCTCTTCAATTGGTAGAGAAATGGTATAACAGCTGAGTGACATATGGATCACGACAGAACACTTAAGAAGGTGGTCAACCGTGGAACACTGTAGGCAGGCTAAAATGGCAATAAAATGGCCGACCTGCTCCACTCAAAGAAGGGTTCTAAGCATGAGTCGAGGTAATTTCGGGTATCATTTAAGGAAGATTGTCCTTAGAGAGGATGATACTTGTAAACTAAGCATGGAGGAATCTGAGACAGCGGCACATATACTGTGTCAATGTTCAACTATGGCTGGCAGAAGAATGAGACTCTTGGGACAACATTAACATTAAACAACTTCGATCCACAATACTACTCTGCGCCGCTTTAAAATTATATTTATTTTTCCCAACAATATTTTAAAATGTATAGCAGGATCAGGGTGTAATTGGAGGTCCAAAGTTAAAAATTGTTTAGGATACTGTTTTTTATAATTTCAGCGCACTTTAATCTATTCTAATAGAATGTAGGTTAAGTAAGATTAGAGGGCAGCCCACTATGTTGGCGAAGCCATTCAATTCTCTCGGGAAGCCACAAGAACCTGGGATGGGAATTATCCTTCACAGAAAGCTATCATGGAACCCACGAATATAACATTTCGTGAACAGGGCCACCAAATCCATATCGATCTGGCGTCGAGTCTGCGGTGGGCTTAGACCCCGGATGATATATTGGCTATACTCGCTTAATGTTAGAATACCTATGCTTTGCAGTGGTCTGGTGGATAAAGACTGACATTGACCACAGTCAAAAAGCTAGAACGGATCGAAAGTATAGTTGGAAACTGTATGACTGGCTATCTTCGTTTCACCCCGACTACTGCACTGAATGTCATCCTAAGTCTAACACCTATTCAAATACACATTCATGGAGGCAAGACAAGACCCCCTTCAAGAGAGGACTGGGAAAAATCCAAACAAAATACGACATGATCTAGACTGGTACAAAGTCGGATCTAAGATGGAGTCAGTGACTGGATCTGGCATTTATGGAGCATCGCCTCAAGCGAACTATTCAGTCAGCTTTGGTAAAAACTTCTCCATATTCCAAGCTGAAGTCACTTGGTGCCTGGTGGTCACTTGGTCAATTAAGAAAAATCGAGGTGCAAGTTCACTTCCTGACAGGGGAAAACAGAATTGTCTTCCCAAGTGGAATATATACGGAGAATTGACTGTCAGAATTCAAAAACTATTCAAACAATCACTTAAAAGGAGTCTGATGATGAATTAGTGGTGTAGTTCGAAATAGCTATCATTCCTACCAAAGTGACTGTGTCTACGAGTTGTTGTTAATGTAATTCTCTCAAACAATAATTCAGAGACTGAAGTCCTTTCAATTATTTATTGCCCTAAAATAAGGTCAAAACACGTGGTAAACGCAAAAATACTTTTATCTTCTCAGACAGTCAAGCAGGTTTCAAAGCTTTTTACTGATCTTTCATAAAAGCTGGTCCTGGAAAATACATGGCCATCTACGAACTTGCAAAGAAAATCCTAGTCATTCTTCACTGGATTCCAGTCCACAGGGGCTTTGCTAACACCGAAACAGTTGATTCACTGGCTCACTCGGACCTGAATCATTCTGTGTTGTCAGTATAAAAAAAATTCAGGAACTACATCAATAGCTTGGCTCAAACTGAATCCAATTAAATCTGGCTCAAAGTACCTGCGCAATACGGCACCAGAAAATTCTTTCCAAAATTCTCCCCCCAGAAATTCCTACTGTCTCATTCATCTGGACAAAACTAACCTGAGAATCCTGACAGGTATAATTAGTGGCCTCATGAAAAAACATCTCCACCGAATGGGCGGCGCACCGGGCCCTACATGCATTCCATACTCTGTCTCGTGAGTGACGAATCCTCTCTTCACATAGCACATACTCATGGTTCATGGACTTGTCCGGCTCTCTTTCGTTTTAGAAAGAATATCCTTGGCGAGCAAATTGTTACTTCAGCAATCTAATTCAGGCCACAAGGTTTTTGAAACCCTCTATTTCACGGTGTCCAAGTACATACTCAATTTTTTTTAAAGTTCCTTGCCCAATTAGATGACACTGCAATCTAAAAGGATCTATTGTATCAAATAGCGATAGAGTTAATCCAAGAGACGGATGACCTCCCTAGTGAAAGCCAATAGATCCTTAGTGGCGGAGTTCCTAAGCTCTGCTGGGTAAACGTATCTTCTTGTATTCTTAACTAATGTATAGTGCCGGGCAATCACAGAGAATGTGCTCGGAGGATTCGTCATCCTCAAGACAATTTTCTTCATTAGCTTGACAATTTTCTTTTGAGAGTAAGGTTTAATTAATCTTTTGAATTGTCTTAAGCCCGGAACATTTTCCCAATGGTTTAGACGAAGTTGTTGTTCCCAATCGTTAATTAGACCTAAAGCAGTAGCTCAATTGATTCTGCAGTAAGGATCTGGTCCATAGAACTCGGATTCAGATCCAACACTAACTAGTTGGCCCGTCGATTCGTTGCCCGCAATACCTTGATGGTCAGGTACCCATCAAGGGCACTTTCAGCACAGCCTGACTACCAAGCCCCATTTTTCTCCATTTGTTCCCTTTCTAATGAAGAGAGCATTGTCAGGCTTACTCTTTACTGAGCTTAAATTAAGGGCTGAATAATTTCGATTACCCCTGTTTTGCTAAGTTCTGTAAATATCGTCTATGACGAAACTCAGATAGGGTTAAGATAACCCCTCCTTGGGAAAGTGACTACAGTAGACAAGTTTCGCAGCTATATCAATGTCGTTATAAGTGTCAAAATAAATGTGGAATCAGTCGAATTAACTAAAGAGATTTATAAAATAGGTATTTTTCGAAAGCAAGTTTTTTAAAAAAAATAATTTATATCTGACAGACAATTTAATAAAATTTTAGAAGATTAGTGAAGGATGGAAATTACGTTGAAATAAAACTGGAATTTCATTTGCGACGATTGTCTCATATATTATTAGTTAGGCCGAATGAACAAAAATATGCTAATATAATAATTGTAAAAATGGAGAAATTCTTTAAACACTATTTTATATGATTTATACCCTAAAAAATTACAATTAACAATAATGCTTATTTTTTGTGTGTTGAATTAATGTTTACTTCTAAATATATATATATATCTATTTATGTATATATGTATGCACTATATGTGTTTTGTATTTGTGTTTAAATCTTGTAAGTGGAAGTCTTTTCATAATGGTCACACTAGGTGTACAGTTAATAGGTTAAAAATTATAAACATCAAGTTTATTTGAAAAAGGATAATTAGGTTTGTTCATTGACTGTTGCCTTTAACTTGAAACGCCCCAAAACACACTATATTCACTTGCCGTCACCAAGGTTTGTAAGGGCTCTGCGAAATAAGGCCCCAAAAATTTTATACAGGAAACAACAACAATGAGTTTTAATAAAATTTGGGGTGTTATTTCCTTTTTTTGTGGGCCTTATTTCCTTATGAAAATTGGGATCTTATTTCATTATGGAAAAAGGCTTCAAAAGAAGAAATGAAATAAAACCCCAAACGAAGAGAGAAAACGTATGGGGAGCATGTTGCCCCCCTCTAACCCCCCTGCTTGGTTTAACTGTCAGATTTGGGGCCTTATTTAAATTTTTTTAGGGGCCTTATTTCATCGCAGTGTGGCTTTATTTCATATTTGAGAATTTGAGATTGGGGTCTTCGTTATGAAATAACACCCCAAATTTGGGGTCTTATTTCATTTTCTCTTTTGGGGCCTTATTTCCTGCAGCCGTTTGTAAGGATGAGCGGTACGCTAGAAAACTCTTTCATTTGAAAACCCAATCCTCCACAAAAAAATGCGAAGTTCTTTCAGGAAGAACAGGAAGTTGTATTTCTTACTTTGTTAAAATTTGATATAGAAATAAGTCTGAAAAATGTTGTATCTGAAAATCGTGAGTAGAGAGATTTTTTTACTACCGTTCTGTAATTAAAGTAAAGAATTGCGAAAATTGTGTTTATACTTTTACGAAAAGTCACATAAGCGTATAAAGTGGCCTTTTAACAGATTCAACAGACATTTACAAATTAATGTCAATCATATTGTCAGCAATTGACAATTGGGAAAACGAGTAATAATACTTTAAGACCGAGTGTCAATTGGGCTAAATAATTTTTCTCGGATAATTTTCTGACACTTGTGAAAGATAAGTCCACCAAACTCCAATCTAAAAACCGAGATTTGTCGAATTTTACGCTATTAATAAATTGAAATTCAGTTTTTTATTTTCTCTTTAACATTCTAGCAAAACTCAAGCAAAAGAAAACGTCAAAAAATTAGCCTTATTATCTTACTCCCGGAGCAGGAAAATGTTTTGATAGTTGAAAATTCGTTTTCCACCACGAAAGGTCAGAAAATTATCGGAGGATAATTACTTAGCCCAATTGATACACGGCCTAGCCTAAGGTGCGTAACGTCAAAAAATTAGCCTTATTATCTTACTCCCGGAGCAGGAAAATGTTTTGATAGTTGAAAATTCGTTTTCCACCACGAAAGGTCAGAAAATTATCCGAGGATAATTATTTAGCCCAATTGACACAAGGCCTAGCCTAAGGTGCGTATTTTGACAGTTTGTTGAGGTTTTCGAGCAAATCCGAGGTTAAACGTCTCTGAACAAACCGGTTATGTACTAGAATTTAGGGAAAATGAGAATGGATTCGCTTTCGCTGCAGTAGTGCGGTGTCAAAATTCAAAGCATACAACACGATGCTCTTGGGACACGACGCGCGTCAAGAGTTAAAAATTGGCGAACATGGAAACTGCCGAATGTGCTTCCATTGTTGCTTTTGGGGTATTTAATTTTGACATCTCACGTAGGACTCCATTCTGGTACAAAAGTTAAGTTCCGCTATAATCTGTGTATTGGAATTTTAGTTATTTTTTGATATTTTCTTCGATTTGCTTGGATTTATGTGAATGCTTTTCTTTTAGTGAATTCTATTAAATTTAGTTAAGCGGAAATATTCTAACTGCTCCACAACGAAAATAAATTCCTCGGATACAGAAGAATACTACGCTGACAACCTCACAGACATGGATCGGTTTTTTGGAAACTTAAGACTCTCCTCGTCAGGAAGGATAATTTCTATAGGTATTTATCGGGGACATCGCAATAGAGAATAGTGTTTCAATCAGAATATATCAAGTTTCAATAGCAAGTTAGGAAGCGACATCAATATTCTTAAACACGAGATGTGAGTGGCATGGGAACTTCCACAACACGAAGCGTCCTAGACATTGAGTGTATGCTGCCTAAGAATAACAATAGCCACAAGATCAGCCGGCAGGTAATAAACATCCAATCGATCACATTGCCAGCAACCGATCAAAATTGCTCAGATCTGAAAGTAAGCCAACAATTGAGAAGCAACTTGGCTAAAAAGCTGTAACAATCCAATAAAAACTTAAAAATATCTTCAAAACTTGGGCATGTACCTATGACAGATACCTGGAGACGGACGATCTTCCAATATCGTGTGGAAAAGAAGGAAATGCATCAGCGTAGTGTTAGACGGAATCAATGAAGGTAAAGATTGCGGACACCAGTAACACTATCTCCAATGAAAGTTTCATCAGAAAACTGGCCAAGAATCTTTAATCATTACTAGATACACGAAGGAGAAATGGCAATGAATTGAACACACTCTACGACCGGCGTCTAGTTGATGGAAATCGTTGCCTCGCGCTGATTTGTTTCAGTACCCACATTCGTTTGAGCCGATCTACTCTGAGTCGCTTGCTTTGGAACACAGTCGCTTATTCACAATAAGATGCAGTCCCACCTTTAAATACCACAGAAAACCTTTCAGCAGAAAAACATTCACATATCACCCAAAGCAATTTCGCCTTAATTTGTCTTCGAAATTGAAGTTCTTCCAAATTAGTTACCAATTATCTACTACCATACTTAAATGCTAATTCTATTTACTACCACACCGTTTATGGAAGAGTTACACTACATTCATTGCGTTAAAGTTTTTTTTGCTTTCAGATATGTCTACACTCTATGAATTCTTTTACAAAACAAACAAATCGTGTAGCCTCTTTAGGCAAACCATCACATATACATTTTGTAAAGAAGTCTAAATAAAACCATCTATCTTTTGATATGTAATTCTAAACTAACAAAAACAAAAAAATTCGGAATTTGTCGTCAGACTATTTTATATCCTTAGGGAATTCAATAACTCTCCTTTAAAACGACGACAAATCCCTTAACAATCATCCATTCTAATAATTTTTTTTTTCACTTTCCACATCTCCATTCAACTGGAAGCTACAACACGTTCAAACAGCAAACAAATAAACCGAAAGGACATCAACGAGACTCTATATTTATAAACTTACATCACACTCTTTTGGGGCGATCCGCAAAATGTACATCCACCCAGATCGTCCAATCTAGCGCTATAAATGGAGTGGTGCTGTCATTGTCATTTCATCCCATCACAGAATCGAACACACAGCAAACAGGGCAAACACAAAAAACATCATAGCTACAATGTCCTTGTGAAGGCTCCGATCCCGATAGAATGGTCGTGTAGTGTATGACTCTTTGCGAATTTGTTGGAACAACCATAGTGGTATCACTAGCTGCAGGATGTCGGGAATCATAAATCCAATGTCGCGTACCACTTGATGGGCATATCCTTCGCCTCGAATCACATTCATAATGAATTGGTCGAAACTGCTGGCGGCTATATGCAGCAGAGCGATTCCAACGATGCAGAAGACCTTTTTCGATGTGACAGCATTGTTGGTGCTGGCCAAGTGCATCACCATCACAGTTGATATCAGTTCAGTTATCTGAAATTTAAATGAGAGAAAGGATATTATGGGAAAAGGACTATAGTCGCGGTATTATGTTATATGCCAGAGGAGAATAATGGAAACTGAAAGTGGTTTCTTTTATTATTTAAAAAAAATATATTGAGACTGGAGAGCGGTGGTGTCAAAACTGCGGATTGTAGTGTGCGGAGTGGTTGCTTATAGTTGAATGGGTATCGTGTAGGTGAGCCGCGATTAACGTTCGACTGAAACATAGATTCAACTGTAGCGTGTTGAATGTGATTAAACTTCGCTCTGTAATTGTATTTTAAGTGAATATTCACTTTGAAGATGGGGACTGTGAGGAAATACATCTAGGGACGTTAATTACTGCCAACAAAGTGCGCATTGGGTGGATGCAGCCTTTGATTTACCCTTAAGCCAACTAGGCCCAGGCCTAGGCCATAACGACTGAGTTAAAGCAGTTCAACTGAATTAACATGAGGATTCGTTTAATGTCTGTAAAATACAAATATACATATTTCCCAGGAGGAGGAGGCCCATTGTGATACCACAGGATCTAATGATCTCAAAACTACCCGTTGAACCAACAGGAACTGAGAATGAAGCGTTGGAGGCAACTTATGCTTGCATTAGCAAGTTCGCTGAGATTGTCGAATAAGTATTCTCCGAGACATAGTTTTCTACGAGCTGAGAGCGCTGGGCATATTATCTCTTCCTCTCCTCCTCGTCCATGCAGCTTCTACAGAAATCATTGGAATGGGGGCCCAGTCCGATAATGTGTCTCCCAGTGTCCAGTGATAACACCTACCAGTGTGCTTATATTAAATCTTTTTAGTGCTACAAGATTGTTTCGTGATGGAGCACGTGGTGCAATTGGACCACCTTCCATTAGTGGCACTTATCGCATTTTGTTTATTTAAAAGTTTACACGTAGTGAGAGGTGTGGGTCATCGTTCTCGATTTGAAATAATGATCGGTATTGAATATGTTATTTCAATTTATTTTTACTTCAAAAATTGTAGGTTAAAAGTTAAATTTCAATTACAAGTTAATTTTTAAACATATGGTTAACTAGCAACGCCCGCGGCTCCGCCCGCTGGTTTCTTTTCTATTAAATTAAATTCAAATTTATTTCAGCTATCAATGCACGTTTGTTATACCTTTCACAGGAAGGTATATTCACTTTGTCATTACGTTTGTAACGCCAAGAAGGATTCACCGGAGACCCTACAAAATATATATACATATTCTGAATCAGGATCACACTCTAAATCGATTTAGCCATGTCCGTCTGTCTGTCTGTTGAAAGCACGATAGCGTCCAAACGAATCGACTTAGGAGAATGAAATTTTATGAGAGGACTTGTTTTTACCGTAGCCAAGTTGGTATTAAAAAATTGTCTATGTCGGTCAAGTAGTTCCGGTACCTCCCATACAAAACCAATATTAGACACATGCGTGTATCTGTACCAGTACATAGAGTGGAGGGTATCAAAGCATCGGCCAGGCCAATGGTAACACTTTTACTTGTTTATATTTTATCTTCTTTTTAAGCTCACAAAATATTTTATCGCTATGCCTTTTCATAAACTATACCTAGGTACATGTTATTTATTTAATGGGCGCAAGTAGCTATAAACAAATTACGCCTACAGCTCACACGTGAACATTCAATATATAGCTGTCCATGTGAAAGACGTGGCTACCAGAGGTCATCTCTGGCAATGGCCGAGTAGTTCCGAAGATAGCCCCTATACCCCCGTTTCCCCTTCCCCCCATCCACACCCTAACTAACCTATACTGATCCGGAGGATGTAGCCGGTACAATCTTGAAAGAATTTTTAAAATCGACCAAATAGTTCCGGAGTTAGTCCCTACCACCCCTTCACCCTTCCTCCGTCCACAACTTAGTCCTTACGTAACCTGTACTGATCCGAAAGTCCTAAGTCAACAGACATAAGATTTCACATAAATAAAAACTCGTCACAGGTATGATGTAATTATTTATACTACGCGATCATATCGTTACACTTTCCATAGCTGCAGATCTCAAATTCATATATGTAGATATGTATCTATCACTTACGCACCACAAACCTCTTATATGTACGTAGACGTACATATATACAATATACATGTTTAGTTTGTTTAATGCATATCCATTGCCTATATCAAATTCAACTACGCCATACATGAGTATGTACGTACAATGTGCATTCTGAATGCCAGTCGAGCAAGTAATCATATTCTATTTTGGGAACGCAATATAAAACTACCCCTAAGCACAACTTCAATCGAGAAATCATTTTTTTCGCACTTGGCCAAATAAGATCTATATTCAATTTATTATATCTCACCCTCTGGATGGGCCAGAGAGATGAATTTTAGCTCAAAATACTCGGTGAAGCATTGGCTAACAAATAAAATCATTTCTTGAAATGACATACGTAGATTTGTGAGTATAATGGCAAGTTGAGCGTAGTTAGGTCGAAATAGAAAAGTAGGGTGCAAACGTTTTTCAACCCTTATAGGTCGAATTTTGAAAAACGATGAATGAGGCATGTAATTATTTTTATTTATCTATCAACACACAAACTTTCAAGTTCATACGGCTAACGGTTCGTGAGACCCCTCTTATTCCCCGCGACGCCTTTACTCCTGAGCAATTCTCACCCACCCTACGGACTAAGTTGGCCACACATCTATAAATCAGAAAAAGAATCATGACAATCGGACGAATGGTTCTCGAGTTATGGAGAAACGAACAGACGGACGTTGCATTTTATAAGTAGTATGGATGGTTACTCGTGACACGTGTCGTTGCAATGACAGCCAACAGAAAAGAGAGAGTATGCCTTCGTTACCACTGCATTTTTATATTACAAGTGACAGATTAGCTTAACTATTAAAATACGATCAAAGGCAAAATGGCTACTTCAATTATTGAATTGTTACAGCTTATTGCATATCGTAAATTGCTAGAAAATTACGTAGAAATGAACATGTCATAAAAAGCAAGATTTAAATTTAAATATGTGGTATATAGTTATCATTATGTCACCACAGAGGCATATATAGAGATTCTCCTTTTCCGGTAGAATCGACAAAGTTGTGTCATGCCTAGTGGGTCGGCACTAGAGTTGGGCAATTTAGTTCATTTGAGTGATCGATCAATTTAGTTCAAATCACGCTACTGAACTAGTTCGCTCATTTTAGTTCAATTTAGTTCACGGGGTTGTTGGATGCAAAATAAAGTACCCAAAGAAGCCCTGTGGTAAGAGGTCGCCGACGCGGTTCACATTCAAAAGCCACCTCGACAAATACAGAAACAAAGTTGGGTCAAGCTGCGCCAATGAAACAGTATCGATTTCTTGGGCACTCATTCCGTAAGTCAATAATCGCATGACGATACCGTTTCGACGATAGCCTTGCCGTAACATTGAAAATTGCTATCGTCTCCACGACATCGTTTCTTCGATCCAACATTTGCTTCTTGTAGCTCAATAATCGACAGAGCACTATCGTCCAGACGATAGAGTTTGCACAATTTTAAACTTTTTACAGCAATATTTTAAAGCGAGCAATTGAATTCAGATTTTTTTACGATTTAAATTACATAATAACTCATTGTTATTTGTCAAGTGTCATTTATGACAATAACGATGACGTCTAGTCATTTTTTCAACCACTGTTTGTGAGCTCCTGAATGGCACCGAAAGTTGTCAAACTTTGTTCAAAATAAACGATGGTGGTAGAGTTACGTGAAGCAAATAAAAGATGATCTCGTGCACTACTATCGCTTGGACGACTGTCGTCTTAAATTTTATGGAATGAGTACCCTTGATGCTCGCGTATACTGGCATCTTGATGTGTGGATTGTGGAGTCATCAAAGCTAGAATTCCTTCGAATTGTGTTGAGTCAATTCACAAAAAATTGTGATAAAGTTCCATCTTCTCAGCTTTGAATTTGGAGTAGATTCCTTCCTGCTGACAACGGGCCACCCGCACTCCTTCGTCCAAACACTACGTCGTGTTTATGTCAATTCATCATCCTCGCAGTCTTCTAACACGTAGAGTGAAAATAGTCGCAAGTGCAATATTTTGTTCCATTATCGCCGTACTGCAAAAACCAAGGACCATACATTTTAATTTGTCTGACAATGTCTGACAACGGCTGAACCAACTTTTCATATTCAAATATCTGACAACCGTGTGAACACACAATTTTCAACCTGACAACGTTATCAGAATGTTGGCTATTTTAGGCTTATTGTCAGTCATTGTCAGAGGATTGACAGATTTGACAATCGTGTGTGCTTAGCTTTAGTTTATTCCGTTTGTATGAAAAGCATTGCGCGGTACTAATAATCATTTTTAGTGTCCAAGATCAATTTTACGAAGTCAAGAAAATTTCCATATAAAATTACCTATTGTGACCGTCAAAATATAATTTAATATAGTAATTTGAAGGTTAAAAATGATTATTGGTAAGGCCAATTGAAAATAATAACCGTGAACTAAATGAACTAGTTCATTGAACTAGTTCGTTCGTGAACTACACAAGCCTAGTCGGCACCCATATAAGGTGAATTTTGAATTGTTCTGCCATCTCGCTAAGAGATAAGCGGAAATTGAGGGCGGTTTTGGGCTTAAAGATGACCGAATCCAAGGACTTAATTACGGCTTGACTATCGGTAAAAACTATGATATCCTTTGCGGATATTGCATTATACCGTAGCCACGATAGGACCTCCTTAATCGCCAAGATTTCCGCCTGGAACACGCTACAGTGATTGGGAAGACGGAATGAGATCGTAAAATTTAAATTTTGGGAGAAAACCCCCTCTATACTCCTGTTTTGGTTATTTTTTATTTATATAAAAGTAGACGGATCTTCTGTGAGACACTATATCACGCCGCAGTCAGTCGTGGATGGTATGCAGGTTTCAAAATTCTTAGACGAGTGACCAGTTTCTTCATCGCTTAAAACATGTGGGGTGGTTGTAAGGCATTATATACAATAATAAAAGTGATCAGGGCTTGCGATGCCTCAATCATAAAAAGAAGATCCATTGTATAACAGTTTACGAGTAGGTAGTACAAAAAAAAATCACGCAAAATTGCTCAGCACCATCTATAGCTAGGGCATCGAGATCAGACAGATGACAAAAGTATGCATGGTAATATGTATGATGTCATCGAGAAAGAGCTCTTGTCATTTTCGCCTCGGACAACATTTTAAGATTGACAGATAACTTTGAATGAGTTTAAAGGTTCTTTTTTTTTTAGAGCTTCACTATTACCTCGAAAAAATATATCGACGCAAATCAAGGAAGTGGTAGTGATTAAATGACAAGGTCCCGAAAATGAACAAGCTCTCATTTTAAGTTCTGAAATCCTGGAAAATCACAAGTTTTCCTTTCGGAAGTCCTAGGAATTGGCAGGTCTGTATTTCGGAAGTCATCTAACCCGCTGTCTAACCCGAAAAATTTACCAGACTAGAGCTGCTCTACGAGCAAAAGAGACATATACTATACCATTATAAAGACTTAAGCAAGGCGCGTACTTAAGTGGTGAGCAAATGGCGTGGTAGTGGCGTGGTGACCAAGTGGCAGGTGGTATAGCAATGGTGAACATTTGGCGTGGCAATGAAATGGCGGCGAATTAGTCTAAAAGTGATTTAGCTGATTCATCCGTTCTTAAAATTGTATCCCATATTGAATTCTTTGACGTCTCGTATGTTTTTAGTTTCCGGGTAAACCAAAATACGCAAGTGCAATGCCAAAATCCACGTAGTCACCAGCCTCTAAAATATGATACCTACGCTTCTGCAAGGGATATTCCTCTGCGTCACAACCCGCTTGCCACTCGAAAATTAAACTTGTTTGACATAAGTGGCACCAGACTTGCATCACGTCACCTGCAAAATGCCACGTTGCCCAAACTCCGCTTTGATGTGCTCGTATACGTTTGGCCAATGCCACACCACTTCGGTGCGCTTGCCTAACATTCTGCTGTTAGGCAGAACGAAACATGCGAATTAGACGACGAACTTCCACCCACCTCATCGAAATGAAGTTGGGATAGCAATATCCAAGCTAAAGACCAACAAAAAACTGCTGGGCCTATCGGTACCGCCGAACTTTTTAGAGCGGCAGGAGATGACTTCGTATAGGGTATAAAGGACATGCTGCAACTGCAACTCATTTGAAAGTTTCGATCAGATGAACATATGTTTAATATATAAATGGAATTTCATCATTGTTTGAACGGTCAACAAGAAAGAAGAGTTGCATTCGTACGAAATCCTAAGAGTTCAAATTGATGCTCATTGTTCATGGATATCAATGGCTGCAGTTTTCTTTTTTTCTGCCCAATATCGACGATTAGAAAAATTGCTCAAACTACAAAACACAAATTTGACAATGGAGCGTATTTGTTCCTTATTTGATACTAACTGGACCGCTCGCACAAAATTATGTTTGGTTCATTTAAAATTACACTTTGAGTGTTTCATTGAAATCTGTCCAGTAGTTTTCGCGCTTTTAGGAGAAAAAGAAAATTCCTCCCTCTCCTAGATCTTGCTACTTATTTGTAATACTGCAAATATTCCAATCCAAGCAACTTCCTACCCCAAACCTACACTTGGTGTATTTTTTTGGGAAGTGAGTATAACAAAACCAAAAGTGAGTATACAAGTTTTGCATGTAAAAGGAAAAGTGGGCTAGCTATAGATTCTCAAAAAAATACGCATACTGTTGCCATACCACATATCAGAATGCAGTACGCACCCTATCCCCATCCTGCATTGGACATACGATCATAATAGACATACCTACAACTGACCATAGCACTTACTGCGAAAACAAATCAACCCTTTTCGAATGTGTAGTATGCAGTCTTGTTTTTGTTTGTATTGTCGCAGGATCGCAAAATTATAAACATCCATTTGTATCAAGGTATATAATGTACATATTTTCACTTCAAAAAATACATTTTGGCTAAAAACTGTTCCTAAGGACGTGGCTATAAACGACATAGCCTATAGCAGTCTCACAGTCTTAAGCAACATTTAAAAAAAAGTTTCATTGAAATCTGTCCAGTAGATTTCGAGTTTTTAGGTGACAACGAAAATTCCTACAGTTTTATTAAATGTATAGATTTGGACAACTATTCCCCTGATCAGTTGTTGAAGACGAGGCTCTCCCTTTATTAATGTCCCCCTAAGTAAAGCAGTAAATTGTCTCCCACAAGCAACCATTCCAATCGATTTAACAAACAAAAGCAGTGGGATTAAGTTTGACACGCAAATCAATGCACATACAGTAAAGGACTATTCACATGAAAGCGAACAACAACCTAGGAATGAACGAATATTCTCAGTTTCTGACAGTCCATTCACAAGAATAATTTTCTTGATCGACATAGCTCACGAATTTCAGCCATCAATGTCTACTCAAAATTTCCAATTTGAAGCTAATATAAGTTCGAACGAATGTTTAATTCGCTCGTTTGTAGAACGCGTTTTAATGTTGTGATCGCGAATAAACTTTGACAGTTCGCGAAAAGGATGTTTTCGTTCGCCGCAAAAAGTTTGGAATTTTAAATTTCTTTGTTAAACTTGTATTCTTGATACATTTTGATGGGGTAATTAATTATCCTACTCTTGGAATAGTAAAATGTGTAATGTTTTCTGTTCATAAATGCATCAGAAATGATTTCTTTGCATTTCATCTATTCGTTCGTTCGTTCTCATGTGAATGGTTCTTAAAAGTCTACAAACCATTAATACAACCTTTTAAGACCGAACTATCAGAATCTTTAATCGACTGAATTATAACACTCCCTAAAATTATAACTACAGCCATTCCCACCCACTTACCGTGAAAAACAATTGATGATTCCACTGGTGATAGTAGTCATCGTTGTAGTAGTTTATATACGCCCACCATGCATAATAATGCGAGAATATCGACAACGAGAACAGCAACACCATCGAGTATCGCACTCGATTCTGTATAATCAAAACAATCAGCTGTTTGATGCATTCGTACAGTCCGATCACAGCCAAGACTGTCAGAATCCACATTTTCATAGAATTTTGCGTCGCATTAAAGTACATGTGCTTGTACGAGGCAATGCCCGACTCGTAGGGTCCCTTGAACACAGTATCCCAACAGGAGCACGAACAAAACCGCTTATCCACAAATCGAGCATAGTTCTGCCAAAAATACCACAACACTGCA
Organism: Cheilosia soror; assembly: GCA_949372485.1. Lineage (NCBI taxonomy): Eukaryota > Metazoa > Arthropoda > Insecta > Diptera > Syrphidae > Cheilosia > Cheilosia soror. Next base: position 38,066,822 of record OX443561.1, read on the forward strand.
ATGTGAGCGGGCGGTATCAGAGCTGGTGCCAAGCTGCCGCAGGCCGCTGGCAACCACTGTGTGTTGAACATTTTAAGTTCCGCTGCAAGGGGAAACTAATTGACATTGACATATTGGAATGCAATTGTGAATTGAGAAGACTTACCTGTTGAAGAGGCGCTATTAACTGCAAGCCAATCTATTCAGCAATATGAGTGTTCTTCACATTCTAACTGTCAGAACTTTTCCAACGATATTCGGCTGTGATGATGTTCGACTGCTGGTGCCCTGTGTGTGGAGTGAAATAAATGGTAAACTGTTGAAAATCGCTGGAGAATACTTGAAAGCTTTTGACACAATCTGATAGAATAAATGACAAATTGGCAGCTTATAGGAATATAGAAGCAATTTTCTCTGAAACAAAAAAAAGAGAATTCAATTGGCCTAGCAACGATAGGGGTGGTAAATATCGGCCCTGATGGGTGGCGTTCTGATTTTATGGAATCGATAAAGTGAAACAATGTTCTATCGGAATGGTACCTTCGATATGTGGTATTTCTTATATGAATTGCAAAGTTTTCCATATCCTTGTCTGGAATTTTGATTTTTGTCTAACGCACCCTTCTGTTTGGGGGTTATCTACATTTTGTGTGTTTGCTCAATCGAAGATTGCAGGGGTGCTTATTTAAAGGACACGCAAAAATTTAATTTTTGTCTTTGTTTGTACACATTTTAGTGGTACATAACATATTTCCCAATTTCTGGGTGTCAACAAGTCATCTGTGTAAGCAATAAACATAAGGACTTTTGATACCTGTATATTTATTGTATTGTATATTGTAGCGCAGTGGTTAGTGTGCTGGACTATTATGTGAGGGATCCCAGGTTCGATCCCCGGAAAAACACAAATTTTAAAGTTTTTTCTACTGCGCCACCTCTCGCGAACGTCTGACAAACATCCGACAGTATGACTGTCATGAAAAAGCTTCTCAATTCAGCCGTTCGGACGCGGCATAAAATTGTAGGTTCTTTCCATTCGTCCCAAAAATAGAAACTCATACAAAACGAATGGTTGCGAGAAGCTAGGCCTTGCGGGTGTCTACCCGCCTGTTGCGCCACCAAATTTTTTTTTTTAATGCTTAGTGTTTGCAACAGACTGCTCTTATCTCGAAAATAGATCCTCTTCAGAAGTGATTTTGACGTTCTAAACAAAAAACACAGCTCTAAAAATTTCGATAAAATTTGACAAAACCAAAAATGCCAAAAAGGTCCTAAAAAAATCTCCCAAAGAAAAAATGTCATTGTCAAAAATACAAAAAACAAAAATCCTTCAAGAAAAGAAAGAAACCCAGAAACTTAAAATCGAAACCCACCAGGCCACCACCTTTTCATATCGATTTTAAGGCCGTCTCTATGACAGCATTTATAGGGACGAGCTAACAGAGCGATATCTACTATCTAGTCCTGGCATCCCTGGCCAAACTCGTCCGTTTGTGAAGGATGGCGATGGAGAATGGCGATGACAGCGATGCGCTGTCATGTGAGTTCCTCAACAAAGTTCTTGAAAGAATAGTGCTAAAGTCCAACTCCAAGGTAAGATACATTACCTTTTAAAATTCCTTCCATTTACGCACGTACGCCAACGACATCGACGCAATTGGCAGAACGCAACGTGATATCGCTGGCGTGTTCTTGGGTTTTGAGACGGAGGGGGAGATAATTGGCTTGGAAGTAAGGACTTTGAGGTAGTTAGGCACTCTACCTACCTAGTCTCTGCTATATAAACTCAGACAATGACACTGGCGCTGAGATTAAACGAAGAATAAATCTTGCCAATCGTTGTCTCTTTGGGCTCAGAAAGGCAACTAGATAGCAAAATCCTATCTCGAACAACTAAAGTAACCCTTTTAATACCCTAATCATATCAGTCCTTCTCCATTGCATAGAAGCCTGGACTCTATCAAAAGCGGTTAAAGTTACCACTGGTTGTTTCGACTAATTTTCAGTCCCGTCTGGATTGACGGTGAATGGAGGAGGAGATACAATGACGACAGAAACCCATATCAGTACAACAACAAAGAAAAATAAATGTTTGTTCGAATCATAGGGGCAGGTTGCCGGTAACGGTAGCTACACCACTATCTTGCTTGACTTGACTTGCTTCATGTTGCAGGCATTTCATACCAGGTATTGTATTGCTTATCCATTATACTAGATATAATAAATAAATAGGTGGCGCTACAGGCGGGTAGACGCCCTAGGCCTAGCTTCTCGCAACCATTCGTTTGTGGGAGTTTCTATTTTTGGGACGAATGCAGGGGACCTACAATTTTATGCCGATTCCGAACGGCTGAATTGAGAAGCTTTTTCAGGACAGTCATACTCTCGGATGTTTGTCAGACGTTCGCGACAGGTGGCGCAGTAGAAAAAACTTTAAGATGTAATTTGTGTTTTTCCGGCTATCGAACCTGGGATCCCTCGCACAGTAGTCCAACACACTAACCACTGCGGTACTGCTCCACGATTATACTGGATATACTCTGGTTAATATGTAGTTAAACCATTTTTTCGATTTTGTCTTTTAGATATGAGGTTTATTCGTGAGGTGTTTTAATGCATTCAATTCATTATCAGTGCAACAAAGTGATCATAAGTGCGTTGCAGTGATATTGTGATAAATTAATAGTGATTACTGGGACAACTGGATGCATACTCAAGCATGTTTTTTGAATATACATACATACCTACAAAAATGTATTTTACACAAAAGTAAGCAATTTGAGCCCTATTATTTATGGCATATGTGCATATTTCAGTATAAATGCATATTTTCTGTAATTTATTTTTAAGTTAAAAAAGTTTGAGCCTTCTGGTGAACTCTTTAAAATACGCGCCTACTATCTTACCTCTTGGTGGTGTGGAAAAGGTAGATTTAATTTGACTTAAATTTAGTTTAATGTTTGGACATATTTGTGTTCATGAAATCTTAACAGAGAGTTGGTAACCCTACTGATATTTGTGAGAGAATTATGCCAATTTATAATGCTGACTACGTCAACCATGTGAGAGCTTTGAAATGAAGATAGCTTATTGAAATCTGTAGTAGTAAGGGTAAAAGGCAAACATTCTATCTTCCCTGTACTGAAAATATAAATTGGATAGAGCACAGAGCCATCTAGACTACGGAAACGAATTAAACTCGATGTGAGCCATATTCTACATCCGTATATTTCTCTTGTTTGTGTAGGCTTAGCAAAATAATTTCATACAGTGAATAATTGGAGTAGCCGTTTGTGCAGATAGTTAAAAATGGATATCAGGGGCGTGGCGAGGGTTCGAGTCGTGGGAGGCGATGCCAGATTACAAGATATATCTTTTTTTTCAAGATTTTTAAGCTTCAAAATATGTGCAAGACTTTTTACCTTAAATTCATCAAATTTCAAGATTTTTTATATTGAACTATAATTTCTCTGTCTAACAATTTAAAATAGCATTTTCTATGAAAGAAATTGTTTTTTTATTCCTTATTATTGTCAGTGAAAAAAAAAAACTCATGCACGACTTCTGTTATGCACTGGAAACTATTTGTGGCATATGACAAATTGGCTCAAGGAAGTTACAAATAAGAATGATCCTAAATAGCTATGTGGCTTATTGTATCATCTAATTGCAGACTTAAAGGTATACACAAAAATTGTGGAAGAAGTCACTTGTATAGCAGGACCAAGGCAATTGCGATTGTTAAAAATATGCACATGTGCACCTCCGTTGGTAAAAAGACCTAAGTGCACAAATATTGATAGGTATCTTAGCCGGCTCTCATACTGAGGCAATAATCAATAAGCAACTGGCATGGCAATAGGAAACACGCAATATTATCGCTCAGAATTATTTTACTTTCAATGAAATTAGAGGTCTTACATCAAAGGAACTCAATATCGGTCGAACGAAAAATTTTGCTGATTGCAACATGTTGTACATAATTTGTAAAGAAAAATATATATTCTTTCTTAGTAGCAATGTTTGTCATTAGTGAGACGTCCCTAGACATTTGCGCATATAAGTACTACGTTTTATTAATGACTAGCAACGCCCGCGGCTCCGCCCGCGGCTCCGCCCGCTGGTTTCTTTTCTATTAAACTAAATTCAAGCTTTTTAAGCTTACAAAATATTTGATCGCTATACCTTTTCATAAATTATACCTACATGTTATTTATTTAATGGGCGCAAGTAGCTATAAACAAATTACGCCTACAGCTCAGACGCGAAAATTCAATATATAGCTGTCCATGTGAAAGACGTGGCTGTCGGAGGTCAACTCTGTCAATGGCCGAGTAGTTCCGAAGATAGCCCCTATACCCCCGTTTCCCCTTCCCCATACACACCCTAACTAACCTATACTGATCCGGAGGATGTTGCCGGTACAATCTTGAAAGAATTTTTAAAATCGGCCAAATAGTTCCAGAGTTAGTCCCTACCACCCCTTTACCCTTCCTCTGTTACCAACTTAGTCCTTACGTAACCTGTACTGATCCGAAAGTCCTAAGTCAGTGGACATACGATTTCACATAACTAAAAACTCGTCACAGGTATGATCTAATTATTTATACTACGCGATCATATTGTTACACTTTCCATAGCTGCAGATCTCAAATACATATATGTAGATATGTATCTATCAATTACGCACCACAAACCTCTTATATGTACGTAGATGTACATTATATACATATTTAGTTTGTTTTATGCATATCCATTGCCTACATCAAATTCAACTACGCAATACATGAGTATGTCGTACAATGTGCATTCTGAATGCCAGTCGAGGGAGTAATCATATTCTATTTTGGGAACGCAATATAAAACTACCCCTAAGCACAACTGCAATCGAGAAAACATTTTTTTCGCACTTGGTCAAATAAGATCTATATTCAATTTATTATATCTCACCCTCTGGATGGACCAGAGAGAGGAATTTTAGCTCAAAATACTCGATGAAGTATTGGCTAACAAATAAAAGCATTTCTTGAAATGACATACGTAGATTTATGAGTTTAATGGCAAGTTGAGTGTAGTAAGGTCGAAATAGAAAAGTAGGGTGGAAACGTTTTTTAACCCTTATAGGACGAATTTTGAAAAACTATGTATGAGGAATGTAATTATTTTGACTTATCAATCAACATACAAACTTTCAAGTTCATACGGCTAACGGTTCGTGAGACCCCTCTTATTCCCCGCGACCCCTTCACTCCTGACCAATTCTCACCCACCCTACGGACTAAGTTGAGCACACATCTATAAATCAGAAAAAGAATCATGAAAATCGGACGAATGGTTCTTGAGTTATGGAGAAACGAAAAGACGGACGTTGCATTTTATAAGTAGTATGGATTGAAAAATATGTGTATGGGAGTGGGAGGTACCAAAACTAGTCGACCGATGTAGTCCATTTTCAATACCAATGACTCGACGACGGTAAAAAAAAGCCATCTTACAAAATTTCTTGCTTTGACTATTTTTAAGGATATTCAATTTCATGTTTCCTATTATGTATTTGGAAAACTACCATAACAAAGTCTTATGTCAACGGAAAATTTTATAAAATTAAATAAAACGTTAAAAACATAACATGTAAACAGTTCTTCCGAAACTTGTAAACGGAGTGCCTTTTGACACTTGTACTTAACTAAACAATTTTTTTTCCGTTTTAGTTGGTTTTTTCTATATTTTGGAAAAATCTTGAAAAAAATATATTTTATTTTGGAAAACAAGATTTTCAACTTTTTCATCTGGGAACACGACTCGTGGGGGGTGATTTTTATTGAAATGCCGACTTATTTTAGGAACTTGCCCACTGTATAAAAAATCATTAAAATTGGCCCAGCTTCTTCGAGCAGTCTTCGAGATATGTATAAGGTTTTGAATTTAAATTTTTAATTTTAAAAGTTGAATTGAGTTGAGATTGTTTCCTTTTTTTCATAATGCAACCGGATTTGCAGTACAATGTCACTGAGTGAGAAAAAGAAAAGGTTACTACAGTGCATGATGGAATAAGTATAAGGTGGTCTCGTCGCGTCGGCAGCCGAATCATTCGTTTTTTGGTCCCTTAACGTTCAGTGAGCGTTTGCTTGTTGAAGCGAAAGGTTGTGTGCGGACGAATTTGTTTGCAAAACGTCAACCCTTGTGCAAAAAAAAATTGCAGTTTCAAACCAATTCCACTCCACTTAAAGGTTAATCAACACACTCATGAACATACTCTCTCTGCACACATTATTGTCGTTTCACTTACACTTACTACTCTGAACCCTTTCACACGCACTTATTACTAGTAGATATAGTTAAGGGACTACTTTTTGCCGACGAGACCACCTTATACTTATTCCATCATGCTATAGTGTATCGTAAGGACTATTCACATGAGAGACACCAACTATCTACGAAAGAACGAATATTCGCGAGTTTTGCCAGTTCCCGAATTTCAGCCATGAGTTTCTATTAGCAATTTCTAATTTGAGATTAAGTTCGAATGAATGCTTTATTCGCTAGTTAGTGGAACGCGGCTTAATGATGTGGATAAACTTTGTCAATCCTTACCAAGAGTGTTTTCGTTCGCCGCGAAAAGTTTGGAATTCGAAATTTTAACTGCAAATTAAAAATGCCGATTTGTTTTTTTTAAGTTTCTTAAGATAATAAATGTAGCCTTCTTGATTTGCAGACTCTTAAAAAGCGTGGGGGTGTCGCACCCCCCACACCCGCCTCTCGCTACGCCCCTGATGGATATATTTTGCAAAATAAATTTGGCCAATTTCGAAGGACCCCCCATTTTTAAAACGCTTCCTAATCGTTCACAAAAATGTTCCGAATTCAGTTTGTTCACTGAACGTTCTACATCGTTTAAAAACACTCCTTGGTAGCTTTAAAATAGGCTTCTTATACATATTCACTTAATAAAATCATAAACCAAATTATCTGCCAATAAATTTATCCTGCCCGATTATATTCACCCCATGCTCATTTGGCAAGCAAGCAAATAATTTGCAAAATTGTCGCTGCCGGCGGAAAACAGATAAACCACCCCAACAATGTGTTGTCCTTTGGCTATACTCGTAGATACAAAAAAAAAAAAACCTTCACTGACGTGGGTGTTAAATTGAATCAAAACCGTTTCCTCTTTAGGACGTGCTTTAATGTAGTTTTCACTTCCTTCCGCTTCATTTAAGTTATTCAAAGCTATTAAGGAGGAGCTTGTACGCCATGCAACTGCACAGATACCAACAGGGAACAACAAGAGAGTGCCACTGAAATTAATTATTCTCTTGTGTGTAGGCCTTTAGTCAGGCAATTGCCTTTAAGCGTGATTTAAAGGAGTGGTATCTGCTATCACAAATGCACTGGCTAACTACTCACATTTCAATGTTGGTCACGCGATGGTAAGTACAAATTAGTTGGTCAATGTCAGGACAGTCAAAGGAGTGTGGCGAGAAGTGAATATTTCATGTAGGGCAAACCCATTGACACAAATGTGAGTTTTAGGGGTTAAAGTGGCTACAACAATACATATACCACAGTATTAAAACGGAATATGTAATTCAGAGTATTTCTACAGGAAACTATTTTACACTTAACACGAGGGGACTCCTTTAACACCTAATACTGTATACAGGCAGACAGTAATCGAAGCAAATTACACGCCCTAATGTTGTGATTTTCCAAATCAACACTGCTCCTTCTAATCAAACAGCTATCCAATTGAACAGCTATCCAATTGAACTCTAATCGATTGCGTCATTACGAACCACTTTACTTTTGAGTAGCATTACCATTCCGAATCGTTCTCTATATTTAGTTTGACGAGCCCAATTGTTTTTGTTCAAAAATAATTTATTTACACAACTGTATTGTTGGGAAGAATATTTTTTTTTTTTTTTTGGCAAAAGGATTTAGAATTACGACGGCCTCGGTCGATTGGGTAATCTCACATTCTCACAGCGCCAGCGAGTGTAATTGAAATGAACTCTTCTGCGCGTATCGGTTGCTGCGGTAATTTCATTTTATTTGCACAATTACCCATCTGTGCTAAAAATAAACGTTTGTTCAACTCTGCGAGGAAAATGAATTAAATATACACGCATACACAACCACATTCCATTGTAATTATAGAAATAGGGGAAATATTTTATTTTATTATAAGCATAAACGGTTGAATAATAATTTACATCGGCGGATGTTGGCCGCGATCACTTGGTAGCTAAGCTACATACATATATGGAGGACGAACATTTTATAGAGGGTCTCATCCAGTTTGAAATAGTAGCTGGATTTGAATCGGATTGTGTGTTCATTGAGCTTTGGTACTATCCTATAGACAGATGATGTGTCTAGCTTCAGTCAGTACATCAGCTCCTAGTCTGAGATGATTGAGAAACCTGAGATTTGGTCAAGACAAGGATCTTGTGTTAAAATTACTCTCCGATTGTATTAAAGTACGGCGAATCAAGTGACAAGCTCGTCAAGAATCCGATGACTCCATCTTGGCGCTACAAATGTAATGGCAAAGTCAATATACCTTTCTGTGGAGTATATAAAAAACAAGTTGGACACCTTCGACGTGGAAGCAATTAATTTACGTAGAATTTAAAGTAGAACCTCAGTACTGACCATACCATCAGACACCAAGGTAGAACAGACCATAAATAAAGCAACAATACCATGCTATGGCTCAATGATAAAAGAGAAGTCATAAATCACTTTTAGAGCAACGGCTGCTTCAAGTGAACTAGAAAGCAATTGCTGGGTAACACGAAGATCATACCACATGCTTGGCTTATATTGTATCAGAGTTGAAGATATGTGTATAATGTGGCCATACCATCGATGAATGTACCGCATTGTCCGGAGAAGTACCTCCTGGATATTGAGTACCTTACATATTCCGGTGTTCTTTATACAATCTCTGGGAGTCAAGGCAAACGAAGAATTCTTATTTCGGCAGTTCGTATTTAGGATTTTATTCGATCGTTTACCCGACTCGTACCTATAGCACATCATGCTATACAGATGGATCAAAAATGGACACTGGGGTAGGGTCAGGTGTCTTCTCTGAATCGCTGGGTATATCAAAATCGATACGCTTCCCCGACCATAGCAGCGTCTTCTAAGCAAAGGTACTGGCAGTGACATCATCAGCCCGTAAGTCTGTGGTAAGGGCAATACCACCTGATAGAGGTATTACCTTCTTTATCGACAGCCAGGCAGCAATAACAGCCATAACTGCACCAGAAATAAAATCGAAGCTTGTGAAGTGCCGTCGCGAAGAACTCAAGGCTCTTGGTACACAGCACAAGGTATCGCTCTGCTGGGTTCGGGGACATGAATAAGACATTCCAGGTAATGAGAAAGCAGACGAATTAGCAAGACAAGGTTCGATAGCTGTTTCAGAACAAGCTGATCCCTCTGTGAACGCCTTGCACACTCAAGCTTGAAGCAGGGAGGAAAGCCACAAGTGAGGCGAACGTAAGATGGGCCACCTTAAACACTTGTAATACCCACAAGAATGCTATGGACGTCCTTCAACGAAACCAAAACAAAAACAAAGATAATGCGGAAGGATAGGAAATCCCTGTCCACCCTCGTAGGTATCAAAATGGGCTTAACATAGGAAGAACTTTGCAGAGGCTGCGGTGATGAGGGAGCTCTTGAGGATACAACCCACTTCCTATGTCACTGCCCAGGTCTCCAACACACCAGGTATAAATTACTAGGGAGTCACTTCTTCAATGACCTAGCCAAGCTTTTCAGCACATCAATGGACAAGATAATGAACTTCGTCAAATCAACGAGATGGTTTGTATGTAGCAGCACAGTAAGTAATTTGAATACAGGGTTATAATGGGTAAGGGACAACCTCTTTCCCCCGCGGGCATCACAATTGGTCAGTAATGACCTGAGTGTGGAACGGAGAAATTCCCGCCAACCCACAAACTTAACCTAACCTATACCGTCTCCAAGTCTACAGAATGTGTGGGCAGGTGTTGCATAATCTCAAGCCTGCTTATTCCCCAACCTTGACTCGACGTATTTCCAAAAGTAACACTATCACCTGAGTTGCAGACTTGCAAATGGCAATTTCTATGGCCGCATTCTCTTCTCAGGCCACTTTAATGATATAAGAGAGCTATTTAACTGCCTCTTCACATAAGATCTTTAGCATTTCTTCTATCCACTGCGGCAGACTTGCCCATTGTTAGCGATTTGATCGCAAATGTTACCTGCTCTACCGTGCAACTTTTTTTTTGCCCTGCTCAAAAACCAATGGGTCTGTCATTCAATGCCCTGTTCTCGATTGAGCAACTCATAGAAGAGCTTCCTCGATTTGCAAAAGATGGCTGGCCTTATCGGAAAAAAGTGCACATATTCTTTGGACTTAACTTCTTCAATGATATTCCACGATTCCTTTCTTTAAATTTGATAGAAAATACAGCTTTCTAATAGCTTACATTTTTTATTAATTTATATAGTATAGGTATACAGATTGAGGTTATGTATGGAATAGCACATCGGATAAAAGGCCGCCACGGCTTTGCTGGTAAGTACGTTATCTTTTATTGAAATTTTCAATGACCGCTTTGTATAAATGTGGCTAAATTTTATTAATACACCTCCCAATTTCCTCTTTCAAGGCGTTGGTGGTTTGTTTGCATAGACATTTTGTCTTCAAAAAACCCCCCAAAGAAAATAATTGGCCTGAAATCGCAAGATTTGGATGACCAATTCTGATCGCAAAAACGGCCGAGGACACGATTAGGAAATGACTCATGCAATAATTGCATTGTTTCTCTGGCTCTATGGCATATGGCACCGTCTTGTTGAAACCACATGTTGGTCACATCCAAATCTTCTAACTTCTAATTTAAGCACAAAAAACTGGGTTATTTCTGTCACGATAATGAAAACCATTAATTGTTACTGCCTATCCAACCGCATTTTCGAAGAAGAATGGTCCGATAATGCCTCCAGCCCGAATTCCGCACCAAACAGTCGCGCGTTGTGGATACATTTGTTTCTTAACAATTACTCGTGGGTTTTCTGTATCTGACAATTCTGACGATTAACGAAGCCATCAAGATAAAAATGAGCTTTATCACTGAAGATGATTTTATTCGAAAAATCAGCATCCACTTGTTGTTTTTCCAAAATCCATTCAACGAACTCTCTTTCAAGCATAAAGTTTCAAGTCTTTCGTAAGAATTCGCTGTAGAGAGCTTGTCGAAATGTCCAATTCTTGACTACGGTGCCGAATTGATGTTCCTGTCAGCAAAACTCTCGCCCGCGAATTGCTTCGATGTTTTCTGTTGAACGACTTGTGACAGAACATCCAGAATGTTTAAGATCACTAATTGATCCAGTCCCCCTGAATTTTTCAATTATTCTCTTCATTATATGCGAAGAATACCTACCAGATCGTTGATTTAATTTTCCCTTGCACATTCAAAGTCATTATAATCAATCAATGGAGAATGCATTCTTTGGTCTTATGTTTATCTACATTTTCCTCTCACTCCAACATTCATTTGTAAAACATCCCCCACACACGATCAATAAATGACACAATGGTTTTAAATCACTATGACGGCAGGCGTCCCCTAGGTAGACCCAGGATGAGATGGTTAGATCAAATTCATAATCTCTCCTCTACCCGTATGGGGATTGCCCTTGATGATTTGGAGTCGATGGCGGAGGATCGAGTGCTATGGAGGGTCCACTTGAGCAACCTACACCCGCGACCCACTTAATGGATAAGGGGGATATTGAAAATGAATGAAAATGAAAATGAATGAATGAATGAATGAATGAATGATGACGGCCATATTTTGTTCGAAAATTGCGGACTCTAGGTACTGACTGACAATCCTTCATTATTTTTAAAATATTGCTCAACAATGAGAATGCGTTGTTATTTCGTATAGCGCTCCATTTTTACTAACCCCGAACTGTCAGCTGTCACATTAGTTCTCTTTTTTCTCGTTGGCATTACTGTACTATTAAGCAAATTCAAATTTTCGTGAATTCTGGGAAACCCTTTATAAGACCGGATGGTCTACATTGCTTATAGATTTGTGATCACAGTCAAACTTTTTGCTAAACTCCTTCCAAGATTGTTTTTTAACTGCAGTAATAGGCAATTTGCAAGTTCCTCCTAGGTACCGATTTCGACATGCTAAGTCCCCAAGTGAATCAAGAGAACAAATTAGATCAGTTCTATGTGAGGGCATTGTTCTCTATTACATTAAACATATTCCGGCATACATGGCGTATGCGTACTTTTTTTTTAAAGGCGTATTTTAATAGAGTACGTTCCGTTCATGCTGTTTGTTTGAACCGACAGATTGAAAAAAAAAAAAATTAAAGGGCATGTGTGCCCTTTTATTGAATTTCGCCGGCTGTATTGGACAGATTTTTTTTAATGACTGGGTGTTGTAGGGTAAGACTCAACTTGGCGATGTCCAGCTTTCGCAACTATCTGATATGCCTCTATTGTGATTGTTTTATGCACTGTATGATGAATTGACTTGGTGAGTGAGTCTAACAATAGCCAATCAGAGGAAGAATGTACCGTGTATGGATTCACTGGATTGACTGAACGATGTTATCTATACTGTCGATACCTTACATGAGCTACTCTGATATATTTAATAGTTGGGGTGCTAAAAGAGAGCTAGTGGAGGATGAAGACTTAATGAGCCGACGCTAATTCTCACATCCCGACTGATAAAAATTAATTCTGAAAATGACATCACATCAGAAATCAAGCGAAGAATTACACTTGCCAACCGCTGTTACTTTGGCCTAAGAAGGCAATTGATTAGTAAGGTCTTGTCGAGAAACACCAAGGAGACTCTATATAAGACCCTCATCATCCCAGTCCTGCTTTATGGCGCAGAATCATGGACGTTGTCAAAAGCGGATGAAGATCTCCTTGGGCGCTTCGAATGCAAAATTCTTCGAGTGATTTTCGGTCCCGTTTGCGTTGACAGGCTTTGGAGGAGGAGATTTAACAGCGAACTCTACGAGCTGTACAGCGACATCGACTTGGTCAGAAAAGTACGTATCAGTCGACTAAGATGGCTAGGACATGTAGAGCGAATGGACACCAACGCTCCGGCCCGAAGAGTCTTCGATTCCAACCCGGAGGGACAACGCAGTAGAGGAAGACCATGCCTTAGGTGGCGCGCACGAGTGGAAGGGGACCTCAACCAACTTGGAGTGCGCAACTGGAGGCAGTTAGCCAAAGATCGTGCTAACTGGAGAGGCATGTACCCCGGACTGTAGCGCCATCTAAGTAAGTAAGACTGACACAAACGCCTCTTTCGTTCAAAAGCTCTTTGCTGAACGAGCTTGGTACTCGACGTTGGAATTTGTAAAGGGTGATTTTTTTTGCTGTTTGGTTTTTCAGCTTGATTTTTTTGACAGTTCAAGAGTCATCCGTGACACGTGTCAAAGTAGAAAATGTACAGTTAGCATTGCCATTTCACAATGAATAGATTTACGCCCGAAAAACGTTGGCAAATTATTAAATTTTATTACCGAAAATCGTGCTCAGTAAAAAATGTGTTTATCCCTTAGTTTGGTCCATTTTATGGTCGTTGTAATCGTCAATGGTTCCGACTTTTTCTTGCTCAAAATAGAAGAGCTGGGTTTGGTCGAAATGTGGTTTCAACAGGCCGGCGTGACATACAACACAGCACGCGAATCCATGGACATTTTGTGAAGCGAATTTGGTGAGCAAGTCATCTCACGTTTTGGACCTGTGATTTGGGCGCCTAGATATTGCGATTTCACGCCGATGGGACTATTTTTTGTGGGGATATGTTAAGTTTCTATACGGATAAGACAGCAACTATTGCCGCTTTGGAAGGCAACATAACTCGTGTTACTTGTGAGATACCAGTCGATATGTTGGAAAAAGTATTTTAAAAATTTAACATTCCGGATGGACCACTTGAGGCGTAGTCGCGGTCAACATTTACACGAAATAATATTCAAAAAGTAATTGGAAAGAATTGATTTATCGACCTTAATTAAAATTTCACTTAATTTTGCAAAATTTTCGTTGTTTTTTTTTTGCAATTTTAAAAAGCAGACGCTTAAAATATCGCCCATTATTTTGGGGTAAATTCTCTACCATGAAAACAAAAAATTGTTACGAAGAAGGGACACGTCTCGGATATGGATGATCTAAATGTTGATGGCACTAGAAAATGAAATAAGGGCAACGAGATGCAGATCTAGTTATGGAATAGTCCTTATAAAGGAGGCGCGTAACGAATTTCGCGGTAAAGACCTTGGAACTTCACAAAGCCTATCATGTCCATCACAGAATCCGTCGTATCTACTCGGAATTTTGTTACGAACCCCGAAAAAACTATCACAGAAACCGTCGTAGTAGACTTTTAACCGGTATATGGCAACCGGTATATGGAGCAGGGTCGTCAATGTCTGTTTAGATGTGGGGGGTACTGATCTTAAGCGATGGGGATTAGTGTTCAAAGAGATCTGATGAGGACAATCTATGTTCCCAGATAAAAGCTGATGAACAAAAACTATATCAGCGATATCTCGACGAAATTTAAGAGCTTGTAAATTAAGTAGCTTTAAGCGATTCTCATAGGGAGGTAGATTGTATGGGTCATCCCAGCCGAGCCCACGTAAGGCAAGCCGGATGAACCTACACTGGACAGCTTTGATTCTTATAATATGCACTTGATGGTAAGGTGACCAAACTATGCTGGCATATTCGAGAAGTGGTCTTACGAACGTCATCTAAAGGGATTTAGTGACGTAGGGGTCAGAAAACTCCTTTAAACAACGCTTAATGAAGCCGAGGGTAAGCTGTAGCTCTGCTAATAGCGTTGTCGATGTGGGGGCGGAAATTAAGTTGGATGTTGCAGATAATGCCCAGTTTGCGAATTGAGGAAACAGGGGAGACAAGCTCGTTGTTAAAGTAGATCTTTCAGGTAGTGGATGACATTTGCGAGAGAATGTTATAGCTTGACATTTTTTCACATTAAACTCTAAGTGATTTTGTTGACACCAAGTTAAGAAGTGGTTCAGGTCCACTTGTAGTACGAGGAAGTCAGCAGGGCAAGATATCTGCTTATAGAATCTCATATCATCTGCGTAAATCTCTAGGTCAGATTGTGAAATAACGCGCACTACATCGTTTATTGTCAAATTGAAGATCAAAGGTCCTAGATGACTTCCACGATATGACTGGGTTAGAGACGGAAAGTCTGAAGAGGACACTATACCTTTGATCTTCTACTTCTAGATAGGACTTTATCCAGGAAATATACCGCGGTGGAAAACCGGTTGCTTTTAGTTTAAGGAGTATGACTTTATGCGAGATTTTATCAAACGCTTCGCTGAAATCAGTAGCCACGATATCCGCTTCCTTACCATTTTCCAAGGCGCATGTGTTTGATACAAATTCCGTGAGGTTTGTGGTTGTGGATCTACCCTTCAAAAACCCTTCTCTACTACTGACGACAGACTAGTTACCTTTTCAGGTAGCCTGCAAGATTGCACTCAGATCATGCCCCATAGAGACGACGATGACAATTTGGAAGTATTTGTGAGGATGTATAACCTCGCACCGAATATGACGACGCATCAGAGTTTTTGTACTCGCTGCAGATTAATCATGCAGAATGTTGCTTTAATTGTTAGCTTTGCAATGACAGTTATCAATCAATATATTCTGAGTTTTAAGTAGAAGCAATGATATGCTGTGGTATTAAATTCTTTCGAGTTTGGCGACAGTAAGTCGTCCTCAAGAAGGTGACCAATAAAAGAGCAGTCCCTCTGCGTGTCCGGCATCGAAACCTATTCTACTAGTGATGGACCTGTAAAGGTAGTAGGATTATTTAATGTCCAGGACTTGGATTTTGACTTTAGATCGATAGACTTTAGACCGATAGATGAGATCGGATGGTCTATCTTCCTTAACATCGAATATATGGGCCGTGAGGACAATCCGAGAGAAACTTAAATTAATTACAACTCAAAAGCAAGTGTTAGAGGGCATGTTAATAACGACTCCTCCAATTATAAGTTTAGAACAACGGGGTTACCAGCCATGAGAATTTCACATACCAACCACTGAACTACTGCACCCTATCCTGGCCGAAGATTAATCCGGGTGCTTATAAGCGTCCGTGGAATCAGAAAAATACATCTTTAAAGGCCGTATAGGCTTTTTGCTTATTTCGGAGCTGTTTAACATACTTCTATGCTGAGTAGCTTCAGGAAATTCTGAGACCGACCGACGTGTAGTGTTCCATTGGTATGCCAACTAGGTATCGGTTGTAATTTAGAACATCCCCATGACTCTCCATCAATTTAGAACAGAAACTGAATTATTAGAGATACCCATTGAATTTAAAGTAAAATTAGAATTTCTATTGCGCGATAAGGATATTCAAGTGCAAACATTGCTTCTACATCCATGTTGTTAGTATATATGCTCACATAGAAAGACTCGCATGCTTTTTAGAACACCGGCACCCGAATGCACAGGAATTGTGTGTAAGTATCATCCCCTAATTCCATTTACATTCACCCTACATAGGTACACATTTATCTCAATGGCTGTGCCATACACAAACACAAGACACGGGGGAGTGAAAATAAGACGTGTAATGAGCACAATAACAATAATCATGATCACAGCAAAACAATCACACCAAAATATAAAAACAAACAAAATCATAAGTGCTACGTTGACGTCTGAATAGAGAGTGCATTTTGGCATTTGCCAGCGTGAAACGTGCAGAACAAATGCATAACAACCATGCCTCCCTTTGCCGACTACCTCGTATACATGTACAAAAATCTACATGTGTATTGATGCTCTGTATAATCAAACAAAAGGGCGCACACTCTCGCAAAGTGAGGCAGTCTCATAAGACTTTTGCGACTAACCACCCCCACCACCCCATAGAGACGACGATGACAAGCCCTTGATGGTTACAATTATCCCACTCAGGCAGGGGTTCCGAGAGGGTGAATGCGATTTTTTCCTACCCCCCGTCATCTGATTTATCTAAGTTGGATAATGACTCGCAAGCACTTGCAAACAAAATTTTGACGGGTGGATGCAAGTAAACGCATCAAATTTGCGTTACATACACACAGGTGCGAGTCCTTACTGACAGATGTATCCAAATTTTCCCTCTGCTCTGAGAGTAGGTAGCCTTTTTCGTTATGGTGTATCCACTTTTCAGATGTCAAATTCAATTTTCACCAATAAAATAGCTCACAAAACAAAATGAGACTGTGTCCCCAATTAACACATAAAAGAAGAAAATTAATAAATCCCCGCACAGTATTCGATTTCTAACTTGCTGCGAGGTTAGATAGATTTTCCGTGAATTTTCTTTTCAGCGTCGCACGGTGGATGATGGAGGAGGCGTCCTCCTTAAGTTGGCACTTTCTAATCGGTGGATGATGGAAAAAAAATTAATATAAACCGTCGCGGTCTCGGCTTCGCTTCTTTAGTACATCTTATCGATGTTGGGAAAATGTATGCACTGCTCAGGGAAGGTTGGCAAAAGTGGCCGACACCGTCGGAAAATTTTATCAATACTGATGTGCAGGTGTGTGGATATATTTTCGCTGGCATTTGAGAGAATATTCTCTCAAATCGTGATTGTATGGGTTTTGTTTATGCGCGAAGTAGAGAGTTTTACGGCGCCGAATACCATATGATTGGATATGTGCTGAGTTGGTGATGATATGATGATGATGATGATGATGATATAAACATGTATCTGACTGCTTGTCTGGGGTATGCTGTATATTTAAACAACTTGCTGCGAGGGTATTTCCCAATGGAGAACAAGACTCTTGGATACCAAATGGCATGGAGCAGGAGCACTGAATGCGGCATGTGCGGCATTAGTGTGCAATTTTATTGGCACCTGTTGGGAAATTTATTCGGAAAAGCTTTCGCCCTAAGAGTCATGCGCGGCAAATGGCCGATTGAAAGCTTTTGAGACTCGAAATAGCCGTTAAAATTTGAACATACCTAGTCGGCATAAGTATGTTGGCGAAATAAAAATTGTGCATTTTTGAATTTAACTTTTAAATTACTTTATAAAGAATTCTTGTTTATTTTTTCCTTTTTATATAGTATGTATTATTAATGCAAACTTAATAATAAACATAAAAATATTTGTTCATAGACACTTACAGCCGATTTCTTTACAGAGTACTAGAATATGTATCAAGTCATTTCTTCACGAAGTACTAAGCTAAGTACTTAGCTAGACCCTCAAAATCGGCAGTCTAACGTCGTTAGTACCTACCTGAATTAGATCGATTCTTGATTTTTTTTTTTTGTAAAAAAAGGAGAAAATGGATTTTATATTTGATAGGGATAATTGGTACAACAATTTCATTGATGACATTGAGAACGAGAATGGTGAAGAAGGGGTGGCAATTCGTCGATCTAAGCGCCGTGCCGCATCTATCATATTATGCTACAATGGAATATTGGATTCCCATCAGGGCGTCGGTCGTGACGCACAGTAAGGGAACCCAAGTGCTATCCCATTCTGGATACCCTTATACACATATATTTTACAACAGGAAAGCAACAAAAATAAGTACTAAAAAAATACTTGCTCTTATGAATAAAAATCAGTCGTCTTGCAAAATTGTTGACGCCCAATGAGCATAAAAATGTCACCGTTATGACATTATTCATAGTCAAAAATGGGTCTAGTACCCAGCAGTTTTAGACGTAGTCGTTAGTACGGTTGATAAATTTAGCTCCGGTACCAGCGATGTGAAGAAATACACAAGTACTAACTTTTCGTTGGTACTGAGTATCAGAGCTAGTACCAGGTCTAGCTAGACTGGTTACTGGTTACCTCCCCGAAGGCTAACCGCCAACTGAAAGAGCTGACTACATCGACCAACCTTATCTTGAGGCAGCAGACGGGGGTTAGGCTGTTAGGGACACCCCTCGCCTTTTCACAGAAGACAAAATCGCAACCTCTCTTTTTCGGTATCAAGCAGTAGGACAAAGTCCTTCAATCTTTTCTGCTTAGCACTAGTCTCTGTCATGTGGAATGGTCTTCAAAAGGAAATAAAAGGGACGCAAACTTCTACGGTTACGCCCATCCTTTTTCAACAGACAATCCATTCACCGACTTTTGATCAAGCAGCAAAGTAGACTGGTTCAATCACCCACCTCTGCCACGCACCAGTTTCCCTCCTTAGTGATGGCCGCATCAGAGGCAATAGGTAGGGGGCAGACTAAGCCAAAAGATGTAAGCTTATGTAAGATTTGACTGCCTCAGTTACCACCAAAAACTTCTCAACGAGGTAGAACACCTAAATTCGTAGAATTCCCGCTATAATGCTCGCCACATAGAATCTTTCTGGCCACTCCCCCCAACCCCCTCTTGTGGTATCACAATAGACCACTTAATTATGGTCTAAGAGTATCACCTTTTCAGGACAGCCACATTACCTAACCTAACCTAACATATAACCTCCTTTGGCTTCAATAACTTTTTGAATTCGTTTCGGTCCTGAATCCAATAAAATTTAAAAAATCTCTGGAGATATCTCTTTCCAAAGTAAAGTGCGAACTCAGAAGTTGTCTCCTCTCTGGTTTTATTTAATAAAACTGTTCTTTTACGTTTCAGAAGAGACCAGACATTTTCTATAAGTGGTAACACCAACGTCCAACATCCTTTCCAAAGTTAGTTTTCATCCGGGATTTGTGGCACGAAGCATTATCATATTGCAGGATAAGTGATTCCCCAATAAGCTTATTTTCGGAAGGAAAGACATTATCATTTAGGGTACTAAAATATAGACTTTGCTTCATCGAGCCGGTGATAGGAACCAAGTCACCCAAGTTACGCAACACATCCTCAGAACATGACAGAGCTTCCACCATGGCTCACTTTTTGACAAACGGGACGTTTTTTGCCTTACTACCCTTGGCAATCTTACAAAAAAATTGTTTTTCGATGTTATACATTATACTCAAAGAGCTTTCATTTGTCCATAGAACGTTTTTTCACTTGTTTGCCTTTGATATGTTTGGCACGTCCTTAGCTTTGATTGTTTTAAAATTTGCTTCCTTTAAACGTCGTCGAACTGTGTGCTCACTAATTGGATTTTTGGCCGTCAAATTCGATCGATCTGCAGCAGATTGAGGCTTCACAAAAATATATTTCACAAAAATATATATATAAAAGACCGTAGGACACGGTCTTCAGTGGACGTTGTTTTGTGCTTAGCACCTGATCTCGCTAAGTTTCTTATGTTATTATGCTTTTAGTGCACAGTTTGACGCGACACATTAAACTCATTTGCAATGTTTTTTATTGCCGTTCCAGCGTTAAACTTTGCTGCCATTAAGGATCTGATAACCAAACTCAAATCAGCTAAATATACAATACACTAAAAAGTAAAAACGCATTTACCCAAAGATTCCGTCAAAATACTAATCCACCCAAAAATTCATTGAAAAGAAAAAGGTTTCGTCAAAATACTAGTATATGGTGGACGCAGTGGCTCAGTGGTAGAGTGCTGGACTACTGTGCGAGGGATTCCACGTTTGATTCCCGGAAAACGCAAATTACCTTTTTCCACTGCGCCACCATCTGACAAAACATCCGATAGAATAACTGTACTGAAAAAGCTTCTCAAGTAAGCCGTTCGGAATCGGCATAAAATTGTAAGACCCTTCCATTCGTCCCAAAAATAATAACTCACACAAACGAACGATTGAGAGAAGCTAGACCTGTTGCGACAACTATTTTTTTTTTGACTAGTGTATGAGCAGAAAAAAGAAAACAATTCCAAAACGATATTTTGACACAATTTCCACTTTTTTAGATGTTGGCAAAAATGGGTGTTACATACGTACAAACGGATTATTTGTGCCTTGTGAGGCATTACTTAGTGGTCGGTATATAAAGCCTTAGCTCACTCTATTATTATACGAACCTTTTATGTTGCTGAGTATGCGCACCGCCATATTTGTTCATATTTTTAGAAAAAGTTTCTACCACTTTCATGCATTCACGTTAAGGGTACTCTTCTCTGGTATTCGTCAGAAAACCGAACTGATCCACAGTTTTCCTGTTTTTGGCGTTTTCCGCTCGTATGGTTAGGCCGGCCGCCTCGTGATAATTGATATAGTCGCAATCAGAAAAATTGGTATGCGTAAGGCAGCGCCGGATTTACATTTTTTGGGCCCTACCCCTTTACGACAAATGGTGCCCTATTCTTTTATTTATTATCTGGTAAATATTATTATCTATTGACAATGGACTTTACGAATAATCAGTTTTAATCATCAACTTAAATATTTTGACGGCCGCAATAGATAATTTTAAATGAAAATATTCACCATTGTGAATGCCTGGACACTAAAAATTATTTTATTAGTATCGCGTAAGGGTAAAGGCGCACGAAATGATGTCCTACCCAAATATTACTTTTCACATTTTCCTATACACATTTTGAATATGCAGGGTGTTTTGAAGTTCAATCTCAATACTTTGGGAAATGATTCGTGGGTATAATATAAGAAAAATAGTTCTACAGTTAGTGCCTATCTCCAATGTGAATATAATTTGCTAAGAATTTAAGAAAAGGCTTACTTTGGTGTAGGCACCTTGACCCAAGATAACCCAAAGAGTTCAGCAGTGTATAAACTAGTGACGAATATCTCACATATTCTTCTTTACCACCAATGGATCCCCGTAAATTTGCAAACCGTTTTCGAATTCGCTTAAAATTTCTATAGATGTTCGCATTTTCTTCTTTTTTGATTCCCTGACGATTCCTAGATTAACATCCGCATCTAAGCCAAGCATTTTACACGATACGTGAGGTGTCGCTTGGGATTCTCAGATGAACTCGCCGGCGAACACAATCTTCTTCCGGGAAATTCGAAGCGAACGAAATGCAAACTGTAGCATTTTTATAGATATATCTAGATAGATTTAAAAAAAATATATTCAGAAATTGTGGTAGATCCAGGACATTGCGGCAGAAGTTACACACATAGGCGCATAGTCGCATAGTTTATGTAGGTATATTTATAAAAAAAAACGAAAACTGCAAACAAGGAACAGCAAACTATTATGAATGCCTAAGACATTAATCTGTCTTTAAATATTTAAAAGAATTTGGTGAAGGTTTGTTTTAACCCATGTGTCAATTAAATCTTTTTACACCTTCCCGTCAACCATAGGTCTGGCCAGACCTGCACACATTTTGCATAAAAATAAAAGTGACAAAACAGAAAATATAAAAGAACTTATTTCCTTTTTAAAACCCTCGATTTTTATCCCACGGATTCTTCATTCGTTCTTCTATATGCCAGTGTTACCAACGACATGACCTACGGATTACCAAACCACAGAACATTCGTGTTGACTCTATCATGGAATTTCAAGAAGCTGTGGCCATTCTTTCTTAGTTGACCGAAGGTTTAAGTGATGAAGAAGAATTGGAAGGATCGTCATGTACATTCAATTTCAATTGTTGCGTTTGTTTTGTAGTTTTCGTGGTGCCCCATCTGCCGTGATGCCCTAGGCCTGGGCCTAGTTGGCCTAAGGGTAAATCCAAGGCTGGCGTAAGGTGAATATAGCTGTGAGAATCACATTTTTGTTATATTTTCTTGTGACAGCAAATCACCTTAGCCGATTCCACCCCTATACCTTTAAGATAATTTCCTGTTAACTCGGAGACTGCGTCGGCATAGTCGCTATCGTAGAACCGAATATAGGTTTATCATAATTATTGAAGACTTCCTATACATAAAATTATGACCCCATACAATGTGTCAAATAGACCAAATTAATACATATTTTGATACATCAATTTTGAATGTATCACGTATTCATCCATTCATTCATCCATTTTCAATGGCCCGCTTGGCTTATCCATTAAGTGGGTCGCGTCTGTAGTGTAGGTTGCTCAAGTGGACTCTCCATAGCTCTCGAACATCCGCCATCGATGCCAAATCGTCAAGGGCAATCCCCATACGTGTAGAGGAGAGATTATGAACTTAATCTAACCATCTCAACCTGGGTCTACCTAGAGGACGCCTGCCCGATGGTACGGATTCCATAGCACGTCGTGGGATCCTGGTTGGGGACATGCGTTTAACATGACCAAACCACCGAAGCATGGACCGCTCCGTCCGGAGAAGTAGCTGCTGGACATTGAGTTCCTCACGTATTCTGGTATTTCTAATGCGATCTCTGCGGGTCACACGCACACCAGCAATACAATGGATAAATCTCATTTCGGCAGTTGGTATCCGCGATTTTATTCTTTTGGTCATTACCCAAACTTCATGACCATAGGTAAGTGTTAGAAAGAGTTTAAGCACGTAATTGTTTCAAAATCCCAACGAGCTCGGATTGCTTCCAGACATCGGAACTACACTACCCAGCAGCGTTTGCACTCCCATAGTACATGGAAGGTCGAGATTATTCGTGCTTGTTCGTACGTATTTGCAAGAATGAAAATCGTAGGCAAATGCCTGCAATGTGCAGCTGGCCTTATGGTGGCTGTTTGCATTCCGTCTTCCATCATAGGATTTTCTAACCTCCTTGATCAATGCGACTTTGAATTCGGAATTCATTTGATCTATTGAAGTGATACATAATCTTCTCTTATGTTGGCACTTCGTCTACATCATTGCATTCTAGTAAATCGACCAAACGTTTTCTTCTAACACTTCCTTATTCAGTAAAACTGAACGGTCTTCCGCTTGCAGTTTTACGTATTCGACTTAAATTCATCCGTGCGTTCTTAAGTGCAGGATCCACTGCTTCTCTTCAGTGTTGAATAAATCATTCACATGTCCACAGCCTTTTATAGACTGTAAGTTAGTATGACTAGTTAAAGTTCTCGCTGCTGATTGTCCGTACACGATTGTCAGACAGTGCACAATAAATTGGACTGAAGCTTTAAGGGGTATTTAATTTGGGATTAAAATTGCCAAATATGAGTGTCGGAAAGGAATTACCATGGTTAAGGCCAATCCGCCTGCTGCGATTTTTAAGAAAAGAGCTGAGAAATAAGAAATAAAACTAGCTTGGTAACTTTTCACAAATTTATAATCACATTTATTATCCTTAACAATTAATATAGCTTATTTCTAAAATTCTTAGACCATTTTAAATATTATTATGAAAATATTTGCATTCGCATAAAATATAGATTTTAACTTAACTTACTATTTACTATTGATATGACAATACAAATGTCGATGCACTATTAGAATTCGCATCTGTTTTCACTAAATTTTCTAATTAAACAATTTACATCTAAATTTTACCCTTTTTCCACAAAAGATTTACGTATTTTTAGATTTTTTTTTTATTTACTTAAACACATAGATAAATATTTTTATTTCATATCTGTATATAATTTCTGTGTATAAACTTCATTCACTTGTCTGTATATACTCAAAAGCTGTGACAATCTTAAATACTTTTACAAAACATTTCACACTTATCATAACTAGCTTAATTTCTATTCTTAATAAGCTACTTCTTGAGATTGGTTTTCGGGCCTTATCACATACCGATTCCTGACCTGTTTTCTATTTTAGTAACCTTGTTTTTTTTTTCTTTTTACACTTTAAGTTTATAAATGGTTTGTCAACATTATACAAAATAAATGAAAGACTATTAATGATGATGTGTAGAAAAGTTTATTCGTTAGTTTAGTAATGTTACTTGAGTCTTCTAAGAAATAAGGATGAACAAGAGGAGGATAAAAGTTGATTAAGGAAGTTAACGTTTTTACAGTATCACAATAGGAGCAATGAGATGAAGTTATTCAAATTTCGTATAAGTCCTCAAATAGAACTTCTACTGCGTCAATTATTGAGGTGTTAGATTAAAGAAGAACAAATATTTTGTGAGCTAAACTTTAATGCTATGAAGTACTTGCTAAAAAGTTTTTAAAAAAAGGATAAACTTGATTAACTCAACTTTGTTGATGAATATTTTGACTTGATCTTCAGTTCGAGAATTGCCAACAACATTTTTTGTTATGGCATTGTCATTTCTCATTGCCATTCTTATAATTGCCTTGACTTCTAAAAAATCCAAAATCGTGTGACCTGGCACTTGTTTACGTTAGTTAATTGCGCGAATTCATAAAGCAACAAAGTTACAAATTTGTACAATCCCAGTGAGACCGACTGTCTCTTTTTAAATACTTCTCCCGGGAAAGGCGAACATATAACGCTTCATCAGCACCCCCGAGATGCTTGCAGATGTATGTTAGTTCTGTATTTAAATTGTTGAATTAATTAATGCATACTTATTTGGGGTCTGGGGGAAGAGTAATAAAAAAAACATTTTCTAGGCACCAGGATCCCAAAACGAATTTCTACAAAAATGATACGAATGAAATTATATGAATGAAAAAAATTAGCCGAAGCTGAAATCATTTCAAGATAGTCAAGCCTCTACGACGTGTCCGACAGCACGAAGTGGAATCAAATGTTAATAAGAATTTCGACGAAAATCCTAGGTTGATGAATAGTACAGGCATGTACCTACAAGCTGCAAAACAGCTGACATGCAATACAGCGCAGCGCAAAACGATGGACGCGGCCAGTGAGCTCTAAGAGCCAAAGTGGAGAGAAGAACAGCCTTCCAAAAAAATCGCCCGATCGACGAAATACGTAGGTGTTACTCTAGGAACAATATTCGCCTGCTTTAGGCGAAAGTCATTGTTACTGCTCGCCTTTACCTCATTTATGTAACCATTTACATTATTCCCAATGTCTGAAATTGTACAGGAGAGATGAAGGGAGAAGAATACCCGACCAAGTTATGTACTCAACATCAAATTCTTTAAGGTTTGTGGTGATTTTGCAGCACTAGTCGATCATCGTTTGCCCGATCCACCCTCTAAACTGCGCCAACTATAGAGGCATCAGTCTGCTCAACATCGCCTATAAGATCATACTTGTCAGATTACACAGAATGACGATGGAGAACGCACGCTGCTCCATAAGCCCCCGGTGCACACATGTGTCATTTTAACGCGCGACTCCGCAGCGTCACCGCTTTTGCGTCTTAGCGGCAAAATGACGCATGCGTGCACTGCTCAATAACAAACAATGCTCTGAAAGCGAACTCGCGGGAACCTGCGAGTTTTTTTACCCGCAAGAATGACGCGCGATGTCGCATCGTCATCGCAGCGTCACCGCACGTGTGTGTGTGTGCACCACTCAATTTATTTGTGAGTACTGCAAGACGCTGCTGCGGCACCGCGCGTCAAAATGACGTATGTGTGCACCGGGGCTTATTAATGTTAAAAAATGATTTAGACAAAGTGATTCGCTGTCATGCGTGACTTTTTGAACATCATACGTACTTGAGAAAATTGTGCGGAACTCGCAAGCTAGCACCAGGAGCACAATTTTGCAAATGTCTGTGCAACTACTTACATACGCCAACGACATTGACATAATTGGTAGAACGCAGCGAGCTGTCACTGTTGCGTGGAGAATGAAGGCAAAACAAAAAAAATGCTGTCAACAAGAAGGGACATACAACATCGACGACAGAAGGGAACTAGTAAGTTCTTGTCAAGAAACACTAAAGAGACTCTATATAAGACCCTCATCATCCCAGTCCTGCTCGATGGCGCAGAAGGAAGCATCGACTTTAACAAAGGAAGATGCAACAGAGACCTATCAAAATAGACAATGGAAGGTTGTAGTGAAATCACAGTTGAGGATATAGAAAACCTATTTCGTTTAGAAAGTGAAGACAGAACGAAACTTTAAAACTGAACAATGAATTCCAGATAAATAAAGTTAGGATAGTAATGTCTAAAGTCCTGTCAATGTAAAATCCTTGACACTTATCTCAGTATTAAGAAGATATTTTAGAAAAGTTTGCAAAAACTCCTAAGGGCTGGGTATTACAGGTACCACTGTATGGGAGCCATGGTCACGTCTCCAACCGACTACACAACGCCCAAATTAAACTTCACAAATGGCTTCCATGTCGGTTTCCCAAAAAGGGCTCAGTGGAAGAGGGACACGGTCATATACGCCGACGGATCTAAGATGAGCTGTGGTGTGGGGGCCAGTCTGGATTTATTTGGAATCACCGAAAATATCAATTTCAGTCCGCTTGCCGGATTTTACCAGCGTTTTTCAGGCGGAATTGCTGGCCATCCGAGAAGCTTGCACGCAACTAGGGCATAACACAGCGCATAAACAAAGCATTGCTATCCTCATAGATAGCCAAGCCCACAAACCAGAGAGAATAGACCACCAGCTTCGGCCAAAAATGAGAGTTTCATAGAGCCAGTTTCAAAAAGTTACTGCGTGGTTAAGTATGCGTGCAATGTTAAAGTAAACGGAGGGTGAATTTGGTCACGCATACACTGGCACATAGTAACATTTACAGTTATTCGGTGGTAACTTTGAAAAAATTCAAATAATTCAAATAAATTGGCCGTTATTGGGACGTGTTAAGCAAATTGTGTGTTCGGTGTGGTGAAATTATTACCAACATTAAAAAGCATACAAATATAAATGGGTAGTTACTGTAATAATGGAATTCCTTGACATTATTACGAAAAAAATATTAGTTTAAGCTGCAAAGCCAAAATGGATGATAAAAAAATCATCAAACATGATTTTTTAGTTTTGCTGATATAAATTTATACCTTTTTCTATATTTTCTAGTCTACTGAGTTTTGGAATAAATAATTTAAAAAAGGAGAGAAAATGTGATGAATTTATTTTAACCAACAAATATATTGGTCATCCGAATTTAAGAAAAAATACGTTCTGCGAATTTCAGGAAATATTTTTTAATACAATTCAAATTTTTAAAACTGCCTGTATGTTTTCGTATTAGTTAATTCGCTAATTTTCCACTATTATATTTGAATGTCAAAACTACATAGAATCAAAATAGTAAAAAACGCGAATGTTATTAAAAATTTATGGATTATTAAATTATGTTATACATAATTTCATTGTAAAAAACAAAAGAATACCTACACAAAAAGCAAAACTATGATAACATAACAAAACAAATAAGATAATTACGTGTTTTAAATTAAAATATTACGTTTCGCTTTAGTTTACGCGTTACTATGGAAACGAAATTTTTTTCTTGGAAAAATCAAAAATGCTACTTTTTCATTAAAATTTAACAGCGGCGTTTATAAGCTACGCTTAGTGCATATGCTGTTTTAAAACACGTTTTTTTTAGCAGGTTTTGTATAAAAATGACAAGCAATCCATGTTTTAAGTGACAAATGTTGATTTTTAATTTTTGAACAACCAATTATTCTTTGTAAAACATAATTCAAAATCTATTCATCATATTCTCCTTATAAAATAAAACAATAAACATGCATATTTATATATACCTAACCAAAAGAGTTTTCGTTAACTTTTATAATTATTTATTCGAAAATATTAATTACAATTTATCTAATAACAGACGCAATCATCAAAAATAATTTTATTTTCTTGAAAATATAAGAAGAAAAAAAGCTCAAAATGTTTATCAACAAAATTGCAAAGAATCCCGTTTAGGCTGCAGTTATAGCTATCAGTAAAATGCATCCGTAAAAAAAATGGTTCGCTTTTTTGGAGCACTTAAACCTAATCGTTGAACTCAATCTTGGTCTTAAAATGTTGCTTTTGAATTATAAAACTAATTCGTAAAAAAAAATTAAGCAATTGATCTTTAAATTTTCTAAAAAAAGAATTTCTTTATTTTTCCGTACGAAACACTTTTTTTGTTCAACTTCTCAACCAGTTTCATAAAGTATTCCACTGAATTCCTATGATATGCTGTGGTTAAATGTTTCAGTTTTGTTCTATTTCGTGTTTTTACGGATGCATTTTACTGATAGCTATAACTGCAGCCTTAGCTGATTTCATCATGCTTGCAATTTAGTTTTACAGCTTAAAATAATATATTTTTTTTTGTAATAAAGTCATAAAATACAAATCATATCATTAAATACAGTTATTACGCAAATATATTATTATGCTTTTTAATAAAACATAAGTTGGCAATTAATTCACCACACCATACACACCATTTGCTTAACACGTCCCAATAGTGGTCAATTATTTGAATTATTTGAATTATTTCAAAGCCATCTCAGATTCAATTTTCTTATTTCATCTTTGTTTGCTTATTCACACGTATTCACAGATAGAAAAAGAGGCGGAGCTACTTATTTCAAAACTGGCTCTATGAAACTCTCATTTTTGGCCGAAGCTGGTGGTCTATTCTCTCTGGTTTGTGGCCAAGCCGCCATCAAAGCCATCGATTCGGCTACCATATCCTCCAAACTGGTGCAGGAGTGCCGGAACGAGATTGCCTGTCTGAGCGAGCGTTTCAGGGTCGTACTTCTCTGGATTCCAGGGCACAACAGGCAATGAGCGCGCAGATGAGCTGGCCAGGATGCACTACACTTATCGCTCTCAACGAGGGTCCACTTTCCGCCAGGAGCGGTTAAGGGACAAACCCGCCCAGATATCGCCAGAATCACGGCAATAACCACAGGGCATTGGCCAATTCGAGAACATGCGACCATAGAACCCTCATTGCCTCTCTCATACTTCCTCTGCAAATGTCTAGCTCTAGTAAGAGCCAGACTGCGCGCACTAACCAACCATTCTTTGATGACCTTAGCGACATCTCGGACAAAGGGATACAGGATCTTATCCGTTTTCTCAATTCCACAGGTTTGTTATAGGTACCGACCGGACCACATCCTTAACAATCAACAAAAAATAGGTCACACGAATCGTGGTAACAAAACGGCACATCCTAGAGTGCGAATTGGGTTCAAGGTGAACCACCACTGCTACCTACCTACCTGGGAGCTGCTAGGCCATTGCAATGGATTCGCATTTAGCGTAGATCAACACATTTCCAAGATTTGCTCGAAAATGTAGGTACACCAGGAAGGAAGTAGGTACATCAGATATGTGAAAACTCAACATTCATTGCCAAATCTACAAGATAGGTTTGCCAACAAACTGATTGGCTCCTACTCCCTCCTACCAGTTCGAGTTTAAGCCCAAAAGCAAAAAAAATATTTACAGTACGAATGATCCTGGAGAAACCCCAAGAATTCTACATCAATACTCAAAAATGTCTTTCGATTTGAAGGACGCATTTATAGAGCTAAGATTTACAAAGGTTTTTCTAGTTTTGGCATAGGTTAGATACTACCTGTCCTACTCGTAAAACTCGTTATGTTGCGCAATGTGAATGATCGCTGAAACATTGAGTTCGAAAACAGTCTAAAGACCTTTGATAACTAAAAATGATATAATGCGCTTTCACATGACTTTTTAAAAATTGTATTTTCTAGAGCCTGCGCAACTACTTACGTAACATTAATATTATTAGAAGAACTTAGCGAGCTGTCACTGGTACGTTCAGCAAATATTCTGGTGGCTCTATTTTAGACCTTCACCATTCCAGTCCTGGGGGGTTATTCTCAAATGCGCGGCGGATCGCATTTACGAAGGCCGATTTTGTTTTCGATTTTAAACCAACGCAAAGTTCCGATCCAAAGACTTTTCGATTTTATCCCGGAACGGAGTAGGTATAGCTATAGACCTCTCCAATATTTGAAGGGACCTTAACTTACTTCGCTTGCTTAATCAAAGTCATTTATTCAAAAAAACTGGAGGGGCTTATTGGTTAAAGCTGAGGTCTTCTCCGGACTGAAGATTTACCTAAGACAAGATGCGCACCGAAGTGGTGTGGCAGTGGAGTGACGGTGGAGTCGTAGGCAAGTGGCAGGTGGCATAGGAGTGGCGTGGCGATGGAAAGCGCACTGAATTGGCAAACAACGTGTAGTTCCACTGATTTATCAGTTCTTCAAATGTCGTCCTACGTTAGTTTTTGGTCGTCTCGCATGTTTTTAGTTTCTGGGTAAACAAAACTATGCGGTTGCAATGCCGAAATCCACGTCTTCTGAAGACATATTCTTCTACAAATCCGTGTCGCCGCCAGCCGCTTGCCACTCGAAAATTAATCTTGTTAGAGACTTGCCTTAAGATTTTGAAGTACCGCTAAGCAGAGAGACAGAATTACAATATTTTTGTATCAATTGTGAAATTGATCTCCATTGGGACCAGTTCTCGAGTTCTGAACTCAGTCAATAAACAAGAATGGCAAGACAAAAATGAGTCGAGGCCAGCTCAAATTTAAAAATTTGTGATGACTATCGTACACTCTACCACTATTCAATTCAAAAATATGTTTATAATTAAGTATTTTGATTAGATAAGCCAGGCCCTGAGCAAAAACAAATCCTCTCGGCGATAGTATTTGAACCAAAGATTCGTCTTGAGGTATGATTCACAGTCACTTGTCAGTATAAGCATTGAATTTTGAATGAATGTCGCTAGCCACAAGGCCGGCTGAAAAATAAATTGAAACTAAGACATCACCTTGAAACAGTGACTAGCACAGACTCACAGAGGGATCATGAAATTAGAGAAAATAAATAAACTCTCACAAATGTATGTCTATGTGATAAGTGATTTTACATAAAAGCATAGCAATTAATTCGTCCTTTGAATATTTGTATGAAGCAAAAAAAAAAAAAAAAACAAGTTTGCTTCCTGTAAAAAGGCAATTTCCTATAAAATTATCCTGATCCCCCTTTTACTTCGTTTAAATAGCGCCTAATTAAATATATTCCCCCTTTCCATTTTAGTTATTTCTAGTTTAAAAAAAAAAGAACTAAATACCTACGAGAAAATATTAAAATTTACTCTGATCCAACTCAGCGATAATGTCTATCTGGCAATTCCCCTCGAGCACTATCTTCGCTGAGTCTTCGTTGATTTTCTTCAAACTACTATTACGGTTCAACTCCACATCCCTGACCACTCGATGTTTCCTGCTCGATGAGCATCTGGTGGGAAAAGACGACCGACAAGTTGACGTCCTTTGCATGTACTGCTCGCCAAAGAACATCCTTCGAAATTCCATGCGAAATCTCGGATGAATTACCGCATAGATATAGGGATCAATGCACGCTGAAGTCTTGCAGAAAATCGCTGGAATCATTGAGCCTAACGGTGTTAACATGTCTTCATTGCCACTAATACCAAGCAGTGCCACCACCGAATACGGTGTCCAGGCAAAGAACCACAGTCCAATGACACCAATCACAATGGCTGCCAATTTTACTTCAGTTTTATTCCGATCCTTGTTTGATTGGATGCTGTCCGCAGTCGACACCACTCGCAGGATATAAAAGTAACAATACGAAATGATGCCGAACGGTATACACCATGCCCCGACAAAGAAGATGAACATGAATATTCGTGCGGGAATTGCCTTGGATAAATAATCAAAACTGCAGGTAGTGAGAAATCCTTCGGGAACGTACACACTGAGACCGATGTCCAACGATGGTATCACTGCAAAGGAAAAGCTATATATCCATATGAAGCATAGCATGATGCGGGACCGAAGCTTTGTTGTCGACCGAAGTGGATCCAGTGGGTATACAACCACATTGTAACGGTCGACAGCGATAGCTGTTAGTGTAATTATGGAAACAGTGCCAGTGAGTCCACCGATGAACCCATAGAGTCGACAGCCTGGAAAGGAATTGTTTTTAAGTGGACTGTGGAGCATGGGGTTCTTTATAGCTTACCAATGTCACCCAGAGCTGGTCCCAATTTAAAGCTGTTGTATATGGCGATGGGACACTTGGCCAACATAAAGAAATCGCTTACCGCTAGGTTGATCACAAGAGTGTTGGCATGAGTGCGTAGCGATTTGCATCTGTAATGAAAATGGAAATAAAGTCGATTTAGGGAAGGACAACAGAGAAGGGCTGATATGCATATATGGAACGTTTACTTTGATAGTCGTATGATTTGGAAGTTACTTCCAGGCTTTGGCGAATGTAGTAGAATTTAGGATAGAATTATTGTAACTTACATTTTTTTTCAATCAGTCTCATCCAAATGGATGCGACCTGGCCTGAACAAATTGCAATATCACATTTTCTTTAAGTGTGAAAATTGCATAAATACCCCTCTGCTATTATGCATAAAAAATGAGTGACCTCTCTATTTTCCTACAAAATAACATTAGTGAAACGTAACGGTATACATATAAGCATATGTTACCCTTCCACCTTATAGAGATACAGGAATCTCAAGTTGAGATGTTGATGTAGGTAATTTGGGTAATGTTGGAATTTAGAATTTTTGTGAAAGTCTACTTTTTTTTACTTTTTTCCTTGGTATCAAAAAAATTCTAATAGTGAATGTAAAAATTTGTTCAAAAATCTCTTCGCTAATATTTTTTATGATTTTTTGAAAATTGCTAAAAATGACTATTAAAGTCACTTTTTCCTCCTTTTCATACAAAATTTTTCGGAGATCATCCCATTCAAAAAATCATAAAAAATATTAGCGAAGGGATTTTTTAAAAATTTTTTTGCAGTCACTATAAGAATTGTTTGAAGAAACTTTTTGCATCAAAACAATTTTTTTTGATACCGAGTAAAAAAGTAAAAAAAAGAGACTATCACAAAAATTTTAAATTTTCAACGGGTACTTAATGGGTTAAGGAAAATTTTGTATCATTCAAACGGAATTTAAATGACCTTTCTATTAATGCCAACATTTACATGAAGTAAGTTCAAATTATGAGCAGAATTAACTTTAGTTTTGTCAAAATACTTATGCCGACCACTGATTAGAGACTTAGGAAAAATGTATTGAGAATTTTGAATTTGTAAGCCATTATTGTTCTGAAGCTGATATATATATTACTAGCTGACCCGTGCTCGAAAGAGAGATATGGTAGATGGACTAGAAGAGCATTACATTTACTGTTGTGTCGATATTTTCTCCTCGAACCTTGAAAATTTATGGTGGGGTTACGCAAACTTCTCACCAGGCTGTACCGATATCCGCAGCTGGTTTCCAAGGTAAAGAGTCTCTAGTCGATAGAATAATGTAGGTAATGTAAGTCGGCAAATCAGATCCGCAACTTCGGGATAAGGATTGGCTCTGATTGATTGAGATAGACGGGCTTGAATTGGAAGCAATAACATGGTTTATGTACTCGTTCTGGGTAAATAAACATTTACGAATTTTGTTCCCCGGAACCGAACGGTTATTGACACAATGTGATTTCTGCCCAGTGCTCTGAATGTCAAAGTGAAGAAATTCAAGTAAGCGCGGGTAAACGGCGGGAGTAACTATGACTCTCTTGTTGACACTCGAACTGTGCGGACGTGTTTCGCAGTGCTCCGCGTAGATGAGAGTTTAGTCTATTTAAAACTCGGCTAATAGCAAAACGGGTTAATTATTCGTATTGCCCCGCGAATTGTCCACCATCGGCGAAAAATTTCGTGAAAATCCGTCAAAGGATTAAAAAGTTATTGGCGGATAAAATCGCGAAGTGGAACAATAAAATAGCCATACTACGCCATTAGTGAAAAACCCACGCTACGTGCTAAAGCGCCATCCGGTTTGCAGTGCCCAACCTTCAGAGCTCGTTATTTATTTTCGAGCACAACAATACGCCATAGGAAAGAAATACGAGTAAAACGGCGAACTCCGTAGGTTGGTGTACAAGATCAACCACATAGCACATACACAACCCTGGCTGATTTAGACACTAATTACCATTGCATACCTGTAGGAGGACACCACCAGGCATAGTTAATAGTGCACTAAAAATAGTGCCAACTCCAAAACATATACAGTAGAAAACCCAAACAGTTCAACCTGCCTGAGAGAGAGAAGCTTCTGAGGAAGTATAATCGGCGATGCCAAACTATAATTTAAGAAACAGGTAAGCCAGCATTCCAGCTATGCCAGCATTGCCCGAAACAGAACAATCTGGACCGCGCCTCGCACACATCTGCGAAGGATGTGGAAAGGAATTTCGCACGAAGAAAGGGAAACTTCAGCACCAACGGAGATACTGCAGAGGACCACCATCGGAGAACGACAACAGATGTACTGCATGCAATCGCCAGTTTAACACCTACGCTGGCCTCAGGCAACACACCCGCCTAGCAATATAACACTGAAATGGAAGTAGCAGCAGGAACGAGAAGCAGACGATTTTGGACAGAAGACGAACAGAATGAGCTGGCAAAAGCAGAGGCAGAGCTTGACTCCAACGATCCTACTGCAATCTTGGATCATTTGGCCACTATTTCCTCCAGAACAAGGGACGCTATCAAAAAAAGGCGCCAAAGGCGTTCCTTTGAAGGACGAGTCCAACGATTCCGACAGAACCTGGCTGTCGTGACCACCGAACATCATGAATCGAGCAGCTCTGAGTACGACAACACCACTGAGGATACTCTATCAGCAAATCTGCTCACTCAGATCAGAAGCTTAGAGGAACTTGACTCACGCGATGAAACCCTACGAAGCTCCCTATTATCCACTAACGTGTCCAGCGGAAGAGCGTTGGACGAATGGACACGGAATCTTGTGGATAAGTATGGTAGAGCAAGAGCTCAGCAACACCGCCACACCACCAATACAACGCGTCTCACTGCCACAACCTCTTCAAGACGAAAAAGACAGATCGAATTCCGCATCGCCCAAAGGAAATACGCAGAAGGCCCTTAGCCAGTCGAATATTCTCTGGCAACGGTTGGTCTGAGAATACTGACCTGCCTAGTGCGACTGCAGTCCAAAGCCACTACGAAGATGCGTTAGCGACCCCATCGATTGAAGACAATGCAACTATCGTCGAGAAACTGCCACAGCCGATCACCATCTCCAGGCCTATCACGATAGAGAAAATCAAATCTGCCATACAGACTAGCAAATCTAACAGCCCAGGCCCTGACGGGATCACACTAAAAAAGCTGCACCGCATACCACCGCAAAAGCTAGCGCTACTATTCAACGCTATGCTCTTCTTAAAGCACACACCGGACATCCTAAAGAAAAACAGAACGTTGTTCCCAAAAACCGGAACGCCCACCACCCTCTACATACTCACCGACGAAAAGCGAGACCTCTGTTCATAATTTCATCGGATATACAAAAAGCATTTGACACTGTCTCCCACCACAGTATCAGCAGGGCCCTAGACAGAGCGAATATGGACTCCAAGTTTAAGAAGTATGCACTGAACAACCTAAGGAACGGGACAACCAACATCAACACCAGCTCTACGCCAGTGCAGATAACCTTGATCCGTGGAGTCAAACAAGGGGATCCAATCTCTCTCCTTTTATTCAACATACTGCTGGATGAGCTGATCTGTCAACTGGACCAATTTTCGGGGATAGAAGTCGGACCTAACAGGAGGCTAAGATGTCTCGCCTATGCTGACGACCTCCTCCTCTTCGCCCAAAATCAAGAGGATGGACAACGAATGCTGGAAAAAAAGAAAGAATTCTTCGACCATCGAGGAGTGGGAATAAATGCCAAAAAAAGCAAGGTCTTTAACCTCAAAATAGTCCCTAGCCTAAGAAAGCTATTCGCCGACACAACACCAATCCCACTTAACGACTCCAGCATTCCCGCTCTAGGAGTAGAAGAACATCTGAAATACCTGGGAAGCACTTTCTCACCTCTTGGCAGTCAGGAGTGTAGTTCTGAAAACCTCTTTCAGGAACTACAAAGGTTAAAGAGGGCCCCTCTAAAGCCACAACAAAAGCTGCCACTTTTCAGATATTATCTACTCCCTAGATATATTCCGTATTACCAAAGACATACAGTGACCAGGAAAACATTAAAGGAAGTCGACCGTAAGATAAGACATTTTATAAGATCGGTGCTACACCTTCATCAACATTGACATAACTCGTTTTTATATTGCCCAGTCTGACACGGAGGACTTGGAGTATTTGAATTTGGCCCCAGAATACCAGCCATCATTAACAACCGGCTTAGACGTCTGGAAGAAGCCGATGACCTATTCGCGGACATCACACGGCTAGGCCAAACATGAATTGAGCGTATCAAAACCATGATCCCCATTGATCAAGACTCCTAGATAGCACACCACGAATACCATGCGAGAAGCCTGGAAGCCTCGCACTCCGGGAATGGAATTGCTCAGGCACCAAATCTCAAAGCCTCCAGCAATTTCATATATAACACCTCATTATACTGGACCGGAAAGGACTACATAAAAGCAATCCACCTTCGCTTTAACTTGCTTTCAACGGTGGGAATACCATCCAACCCTCCCGTAGCACGAAGATGCCGAGCCCAATGTAATAAAGTTGAAAGTTTATCGCATGTACTGCAAGGCTTCCCCTAACCCACTGGCAAAGGATAAACACTAAACGGGCACAATTTCGTGCAAAAGCGACTGGTGACCGCAGCCAGATGGCACGGCTGGCAAGCAGAAATCGAGCCACGAATCCGTGGCGATGACGGCCTGCTGAAGAAACCTGATGTGATCTTTCACAAAAACAACGGGATAATTGTGTGCGATGTGGGGATACATTGGGAAGGACCCGATTACCCAGCCCAACAATACATACAAAAGGCCGCCATATACAGCACCCCAGCCTTCATTAGGAAAATGCAGCAAAAACATCCGCAGAAATCGATATACATTCTACCTCTCATCCTTGGCGCACGAGGCATATGGTGTGCCCAAAAAAAATTCATCAGCGACCACCTAAACCTCACACATTCGGACATCCAAGACCTAATAACCAACACCATAAGAGGAAGCTGGATGATCCACTCCCACTTCATGAGGAATATCTGGCGTGGCGACAGCGCTTAAACTAGAATGGTACGACTGCCCAGCAACTCAGCCTCAGCCGACATTAAATGATCTTTTTATTTACTGCATTGTAAAATCTTTTTATTTAAGAAGAATTGTTAACAATTTTAAAAAGTGAATAAAAAGCAAACTTACTAGCCAAATGCCTCGTCATCTAATTAGTGACGCGCATGAATGGATTAACGAGATTCCTACTGTCCCTATCTACTAACGGGCTTGGAATAATGTTCCGAAGTTTTACCAAAATTTAAAAAGAACGTGTCACGACTCACGGGAACAAGGCCCGAACAGAGACATGTAGAGACGAACAAGAAAACCTTGTAGTAGAGTCACAGTCGGTGCTGAGGATATGGAAAAACCATTTCTGCAGACTGCTAAATGGCGAAGACGACACAAATTCCGCTGTCAGGCAGAATGAACCATTCAACCTGGGCGATGAAAGCCAAGACTTCCGTCCACCTGACGAAAATGAGGTAAGGATAGCAATATCCAAGCTGAAGTCCAACAAAGCTGCAGGACCGGACGGTTTATCGGCCGAGCTTTTTAAGGCAGCGGGGGATGACTTGGTAGAGAGCATACACCAACTCGTTTCTAAAATCTGGTCAGAGGAAAGTATGCCTGATGAATGGAGCCTCAGCATTGTTTGCCCGATCCATAAGAAAGGAGACCCTCTAAACTGCGCCAACTATAGAGGCATCAGTCTCCTTAACATCGCTTACAAAATTCTGTCTGCCGTACTGTGTGAACGCCTGAAACCATTTGTCAACGAACTGATTGGACCCTATCAGTGCGGTTTTAGGCCCGGTAAGTCCACATGTCCACATGTGGACACATGCGGTTAACCGACCAAATATTCACACTACGGCAGATCCTGGAGAAAACCCAAGAAGTCCAAATCGATACTCATCACCTATTTATCGATTTTAAAGCCGCATATGACAGCATTTATAGAGACGAGCTATACAGAGCCATGTCTAGTTTTGGCATCCCTGCCAAACTTGTCAGGTTGTGCAGAATGCCGATGGAGAACGCTCGCTGCTCCGTAAAGGTCGGAAACAGTCTCACCGAGACCTTTGATGTCAAAAAAGGATTTAGACAAGGTGATGCGCTGTCATGTGACTTTTTCAACATCATTCTTGAGAAAATTGTGCGAAACTCGCAAGCCAACACCAGGGGCACAATTTTCCAAAAGTCTGTGCAACTACTTGCATACGCTGACGACATCGACATCATTGGCAGAACACAGCGAGCTGTCACTGGTGCGTTTGCAAGTATCAGTACAGAGGCGGCAAAAATGGGTTTAGTGGTGAATGAGGGCAAAACGAAATATATGCTGTCAACAAGAAGGGACACACAACATCGACGAATCGGACAGAACGTCACTATAGACAGCTATTACTTTGAGGTAGTTCGGGACTTTGTCTACCTCGGCTCCGCTACTAATTCTGAAAATGACATCACATCAGAAATCAAGCGAAGAATTACACTTACCAACCGCTGTTACTTTGGCATAAGAAGGCAATTGATTAGTAAGGCCTTGTCGAGAAACACCAAGGAGACTCTATATAAGACCCTCACCATCCCAGTCCTGCTTTACGGCGCAGAATCATGGACGTTGTCAAAAGCGGATGAAGCGCTTCGAACGCAAAATTCTTCGAGTGATTTTCGGTCCCGTTTGCGTTGACGGGCTTTGGAGGAGGAGATTTAACAGCGAACTCTACGAGCTGTACAGCGACATCGACCTGGTCAGAAAAGTACGTATCAGTCGACTATTCCAACCCGGAGGGACAACGCAGTAGATGAAGACCTCGCCTTAGGTGGCGCGCACAAGTGGAAGGGACCCTCAACCAACTCGGAGTGCGCAACTGGAGGCAGTTAGCCAAAGATCGTGCTAACTGGAGAGGCGTGTTGGTTGAGGCCCAGGTCCACCCCGGACTGTAGCGCCATCTAAGTAAGTAAGTAAGTACATTTTTCTTCATAAATCTAATTAGATATTTGTATAGATACTATCTAATACGTTTTCATCCTTTTTAATTTTGAGTGCAATTATAACAAAAGATGAATAGTTACAGGTCCATTTGCTTGCTTTACTAAAGCTTTATGAAATCATGAAAATGTTTTTTTTTATTTTAGAAATACCTAGTGGTGTGTATGCTTCACAGACATTTTATGGGTCACGTATCAATTTACACGTTATACATCCATTTTCATCAATAAAGTACATTTTTGCTAGAAGAGTCAAAAATGGATTGATGCCAAATCTTGATTGTATTCTTCTGGAGGTGTGTATATATATTTTTTGAAATTAGCGCAGAACATCCTCGTTTCTTTTTGTATAAAATTATATATATGTATACGTAGTAGTCACTTAGGCACCTACATGTCCCATAGGATGGCTAATTTCTTATTTCGGAATTATTGGAACGAGTTTTACTCTTATAATACATTGATGCTTTCAGATGAAGGAATGTATACATAATTGAATTTAAGGCATCATTCCCTACAGACGTTATTTCTATTATTTCCATCATTTGGTGCGAGGATGAGGATATACTGAAAGTAGGTTTATAACCTAATTTCAGATTATGCGACGGAGGACTGTGTGCACTTAGATTTGACTCAGCAGATCGAAAGAGTTCACGGAACTGCCTTATCGTAGGGTGGGTGAGATGAGGCGATGATGGCATCATTTGATATGCGACAACTTGTGGAGTACTGTAAGCTTTGCAAGAATCTACAGAATCCACATCCTCTTTACTCCTATATAAAATGCAACGTCTGTCTGTTGGTCCATCCATAACTCGAGAACAATTTACCAGATTTTCATGATTTTTTCTCTGATTTGTAGATTTCTTGCCCATTGCAGTTTGTGAGTGATCTTACAGATAAATATATGTTATGTTGGAAGAGGTTAGGTTAGGTTAGGCGGTAGAGGACTAAAGGTGTCTATTTCTGAAGCTACTAGGCCGATTTTAAAAAAGATTAATTAAGAATATTATTACAAGTCTAAACACCAAGGTAACGTTTGTTCTTTGGAGTGCCCACGCAATTTGAGAAAAGCAAGGTTCAGTTCGGTCTGAGCTTTAATGCTACACGCATCGAATATAGCGAATTTCTTAACCGACTGTCTCTTTCGTGTGTTTCCAAAATTTATAAACGCGCGAGATCGCCAAATACCGAGGACAATCTATTGACCTAATGAAATCTCCAAGTGTCGCCGATTTCTCCATAAAAAGAATATCCATTGGCATAAAAATTATGTGCGAAAGTATGGATTCCTATAAATGTGTCCTGGACAAACTAAAAGGTGAAAATTTACAATATTTCACTCATGATTTGAGAAGCGAAAAAGCTTTTAAAGTCGTTTTGTTTGGATTAGGTGCATACGACACAACCAAATAAAAAAATGAACTTCTGAGACGCGGTCTTAAGTGTAAAGAAATTAAAATGGTTACTAAGAAGTACGAAAAATATACTGACACTTTTTATATAGTTTCTCCAGAAAGTGGCACAATAAAACTCATTGACTTAGTCGGCTCTCACACTGAGGCAACATGCAATAGGCAACTGGCAATAGGAAACACGCAAAATTATCGCTCACAATTATTTTACATTGAATTAAATTAGAGGTCTCACATCAAAGCAACTAAATATCGCTTAAACGAAAAATGTTGCTGATTGTTTATTGGCAGTTGCTATAGTAACTAAGTTGCTTATTGCTTGTTGCCTCAGTGCTCAGTGTGAGAGCCGCCTTAAAAAAAAAATGTTCGGTCTATATTTCACACTCAAATCAAGTGGAATTTTCATAGTCACCAAAAGAATAGAGTAACACAATGCCGGAACTGCCAAATGTTTGGTCATGGCGAGAAAACTTGTCATATAAGGACATATTGTTCAATCTGCGCTGATATCACAAAACTGCCGACTGCACCAGTTCCAACAATGTCAAATGCGCGAACTGCCATGGTAATCACAAATCAACCGACAGCGCATGCGCTAGCAGATGTACGTACATGGAAATGAGACAAAAAACGGCAGCCAAAGCTCTTCGCCCTGTACCTGTACCACGCCATAACAACAACAATAGTCGCAGCATCAATATCCCATTGCAATCAATGAACGATTTTCCATCTCTGCCAACACGCACCGCTACGAAGCATGTAACAAATTATAGCAACACCCCTCGCCCAAAAGCATGGGAGTACACCACTTCAGTATCAGCTCAATACCACCTATAATAGACAACAACAATGCTTCCACGGGATGCACCAGCATTAATGGAGAGTTGTTCCCAATGGAAGAATTAAATCTAAATGTACTCGTAATGGAGATGATTACCAAGCTAAGTACTTGAAAATCCAAACTAGATCAATTTAATGCTATCGCACAATTAGCGACTAAGTTTTTATATAATAATGTTAAGTAATCTAAATGGTAGTAATATTAATATTATAACATGGAATGCCAGAGGTATTCGTAACAAACATGTAGAATTCATAAAAAATTCGAATCTCAACGACGGAATCTAAATGTTATCGGGTAGATAGAAAAGACAGAAGAGGTGGGGGTGTTGCAATTCTGATTAGGAGATCAATACAGCATGAGCTTTTGCCTTGCGTGCAAACGCGATGAGCAAACTCATGGGGAAATATTTTGTCCGATCTATCTGTTATGTTGGCTATGTCCATCTTGTTTCCTCCTAGTCCTACTTATGTCCCAGCTAGTTCCTCATTAGAGCAAACTCATGGGGAAATATTTTGTCCGATCTATCTGTTATGTTGGCTATGTCCATCTTGTTTCCTCCTAGTCCTACTTATGTCCCAGCTAGTTCCCGTGGAAATCCGTCCGTTTTAGATCTATTTATTACAAATGTCCCTGGTCTAATGTCTCAACCAATTTCATTAAACGAGCTAAGTTCTGACCATAATCCTGTTATTTCTCAAATTCGTTGGTCGGGTTTGGAAAAAGTGCACTATTTTTATGACCTAAAAAACGCAAACTGGGCTCGTTTTCGTATGGAGGTAAGAAGACAGCTTCGAACCATTCCTACGACCCTTGAAACAATTACAAACAAACAATCCGTTAACTCCATTGTTCAGCAATTTACAGAGCACGTCCTTAGTTCGGCTAATAATAGTATTCCAAAAGTTGCAAAAAAAATCTATTGCGTTAAAATTCCAGCTCAAACTTTGGAACTAATTAGAATTAGGAATATGCATAGAAGAAACTGGCAAAGATTTCGCCAACCTGCTTCTCGCATTCAAGTAGCTCAATTAAATAAAATAATAAATAAACAAATTCAAGATAATAGAAATAAGGAATGGAATAATAAGCTTAGCACACTTGATAAAGCTACCAAGCCCT
This sequence comes from Cheilosia soror, assembly GCA_949372485.1. Taxonomy (NCBI): domain Eukaryota; kingdom Metazoa; phylum Arthropoda; class Insecta; order Diptera; family Syrphidae; genus Cheilosia; species Cheilosia soror. The sequence goes on from OX443561.1 coordinate 38,109,997, forward strand.
TCTGGAATATAGTGAAAATTGTTAAAAATAAATCCAAGGAATTACCTTGCATTAGAAGTGGTACAGAAACCTTCTTTACTGATACGGAAAAGGCGAAGGGGTTAGCTCTAAACTTCGCGCAAAATCACGTTGTCGCTCAAAATTTAGGAGATTCAAGTACAAAAATCCTCGTTGAACACGCTCTTCATGCCTTTAATTTAGCTATTTACGAAACTCCACCAAATGAATTCATAACGGAATCAGACATAGAATATTTCGTATTAAACAATTTGCTTATTAAAAAAACAGGCGGAATCGATTACATCAAAAATATTTATCTTAAAAAGTTTCCTAAAGAAGGGATAGCTTTCCCTACCTTTATCATCAATGCATGCTTAAAAATGCAATATTTTCCTGATAAATGGAAAGTAGCAAAGGTTATTCCCATTCCAAAAGCAGGGAAGCCTCCCGATAAAACCGAAAGCTACAGACCAATAAGTTTATTAAGTGCTTTAAGCCAAATCTACGAAAAAGTCGTAAAAGAAAAAATTGTTCAAATCATTGAAGAAAACCAAATCTATCCAAACGAACAGTTCGGATTTAGGCGAAATCACGGGAGATCACATCAAGTTCTTAGTTCTAACCGTGCAATAGGTAGATCAACAGGCATGATTCTACTCGACATCGAAAAAGCATTTGATTCAGTGTGGCATAATGGGCTTACGTACAAAATGATAAATCTAAACTTTCCTCTATTTCTTTGTAAAATTGTCCAAAGTTTTGTTTCGAATCGTTCTTTTCATGCTGGCGTACCCCAAGGCTCGCTTCTTGGACCTGTTCCGTTCGATTTTCCGACTCTCCCAGAATGCGAAGCAGCCATATATGCTGATGACACTGCAATACTTTCATCGCATGAATTCGGTCTCAATATTGAGACGAATTTAAAAAATGCGACTGAAATATTGCAAGAATACTACACAAAGTGGAGAATAAAGCTTAACGCCGAAAAGATCCAAGCAATCTTTTTTACACGAAAAAGAAAACCTTGCTTCATCCCGGCTAACCAGCTTATTATTAACGGACACCCTATTAGATGGGAGCCTTCTGTTAAATATCTCGGAATACATCTTGACACAAAACTGACTGGCATAAAATTGTAGGTCCCTTCCATTCGTCCCAAAAATAAAAACGTACACAAACGAAAGGTTGTGCGAAGCTAGGGTCTAGGGTGTTCACACGCCAGTTGCGCAAACTATCTATTTATTTATTTTTATTTTTTAGGCTTTTTTTTGCGATTTTTTACCTTGCCCGGAGGGTCTTCCTGCTATATTTCTTAAAAAGATTGCCTTCAATCTTTTCATTCCTATATCATTTCTCGTTCGGCTATCCTTTTCTCAAGGCGAATTACCGTAAATATAGGAATCTTCCTTCACCGATACACAAAAGGCATAAACATAACTAATTACCGACTCATAACCAAACTACCTAATATTTTCAATCTCTTTGAAAATGTTTTTTTACCCTTAGTTTTCAGTACAAGTCTCCCATTTCCCCTTACCAACACGGCTTTTTAAAAGGTAGATCAAGTACGACTTATGGGCGCAGTTTCTCAGTGGGTAGTTTGCTGGACTATTGGCTATTTCTTAGGTTCGATTCCCAGGAAAACTCAAATTACCTACATATTTTTTCAAAAATGTCTGAAAAAAATCTGAGAGTATAACTGTCCAAAGAGCTTCTTAATTTCAGCCTTGAAAAAATGGTAAAGAAGTCGAACTACCTACCTACTTTCAGTAAAGCTTTTAATAAGGTATCCCAGCACTCCGTACGTCCGCAGTAATCTATAGGTCACCCTCTATTTACAAGCACAACCTGATAACCAGCTGGGAGGTTGTGACAGTTATCCGCAGACGCAATGAGATATAAAGTTCTATACCCCCCGCGGTGTGAGGCTATGAACTTTGTTATAGAGTTAAAGTTGGCCCACGCGCTGCCGGTAAAAATTCTTAGAAAACTTAAAAGAAGACATTAACAATTTGAGAATGCCTAAAGAACTTTTTTAACTCGCGCACCTTGGAGCTAATTTATTGGTACAGCACAGTGAAATGTTTGCTAAGTGAATTTGAATGTACCAAGGTATGCGTGCGGTTACCACACTATTAAAGGAATAAGTGAGTTAGCGAGTTATAGGCGATATCGATTTCTTAATTCATTCAATTCCGCATGCTGTATAATGTTTAAGACTAGAGTAATGTCGATTTCCATTGGGGAAAAAAAAGCACTTTTTTTAAGATTCAGAGCAGTTTTTCTTCTTTAGAAATCAGCTGTCTGTCAAAATCAATTTCCATTGGGGAAAAAAAAGCGCTTTTTTAAAGATTCAGATCACTTTTGCGAATCTCGATTCGAGAGAGAGATTCGCACATACTTTCACCAATACCAAAACAAATGACATTTGTCAAACTTTGAGGTTAAAGTTATTGTTACCTATTGTGGAATAAATTTGAAAATTTGAAAATTGAAAATGAATATTATTGTGGACGAATGGCCGACATAGCACGTGAGATGTTTAACAAATTTGGTGTACTTCTCAGTCCCATTCAAGTGGAGAGTCGCTACAAATGCATTACAAAGCGCACAAAAAAGGCAATTGACAACAACAACACCAGTGGGGCAGTGCTCGAAAAGACGGTATACGACGACGATATTTCTGATATCGTGCAGCAGGACGACTCCATAAGTATCGACACCGGATTGTCGCAGGGTCAATTGTATACCAAGTCAGATGCTTTGCCTCGGAAGCCGGCAAAAACTTCCGCCCCGTCAACATCTTCTGAAGATCCGTCGTCACCGTCAACGACACAGACAACGTGTGAGAGCTCCCAACAGTCTCAACAAGAAGACGATGCTATGGACATAACTATAACTTGTACACCAAGAAGACAAAAAACCACCCAACAACTGTTCGAGATGTATCTCATGCAGAGAGCAGCGGACAGCAGAGAAAAAGCCAGACTAAATGCTGAAAAGAAAAAAGAAAAAAAAGAGCACCGGGAAAGGGAGTCGCTTCTAAAGCAACAGAGGCATGAACAAAAAATGAAGCTTCTGGAGCAATTGATACAAAAAAGGCAAAATCCTGAAAATAAAAAATAGCCAGTTACTAAAAAATATATATTTTTTTATTTTTATAGACTTTCAGCTACATTGTTTCGCTTAAGTTGCCCCTTATGCAGCAAAATTGATTCAACCAAGTCTTCTTCACTTTCAGCTTCAGTACTTTCGCCTTGTCCATCTGTATCATCAGCGTTAATAGCTTCGTTGACATCTAACCACAGATCGCCTTCCTCCAAGCATAAGTTATGCAACACGCAGCACCCGAGTACAAACTTTGACATTCGCAACACAGTAAAAAAATCCAACCGGATTAGCTGCCTAAACCTTTGCTTTAGCAAACCAAAGCAGTTCTCAATTTTTACTCTGGTTTGGCAATGTTTTTTGTTGAATTTTTTTTGCTGGTCACTTAGGTCACCATAGTCGCGATATGGAGTAAGTAAATACTGCCTTAATGGGTATGCAGCATCACCCAGAAGGTGATACCTCTCTCCGCAAATTCTTGGAATGTCCTTCCATATGTGCGACATTTTAAATACGCGAGAATCGTGAATTTTGCTGGTAGCTCCAACAAAAACATCAAGGAACTTCTTATCCGCATCACATATACCTTGCAAGGTAATAGAAAGTAGTCCGTGGCGGTTAACATATGTTGATCGTATTTTATGGGCTGGATTACGTATGTATATATAACAGCCATCAATGCAACCCAAGACGTTATTTAATCCTGCAATCTGTAATAATAATTCATATATTATTAGAATAAATATATATTATATATTAGTTAGGGTACTTTACTTTTGCAAATTCTCTACTTATTTTTTCTTTTTGGGCAATCGTTGATGGCATTTTAATGTGCTGGGTCGAAATGTCGAACAAAAAATCGAGAAACGCCGTCTGAAACCTGTATGCGCTCAAAATTGTTACGTTGAACAGATTTGCAACTTCCCGGTACGTATTCTTGTTTCCAGCAAACCTTTGAAATGAAGAAATTGTTTTATTTGAGATAAATTGTTATTGTTTTATAATACAATACCATAGAAATGATAGACATTGAGTTTGAGCGCTAGCGGCCTTCTTTCCTCCGCAATTAGCTCTTCGTCTATAGTGCCTGGAGTTTGCAAACTGCTCAGTTATTGTTGTTGCTGTTGTGCGGGACACTCTAAAATGTCGACGAAACTGTAATGAAAACATATTATTATTTACTTTACAATAGTATAAATACAAATACCACCCACCTCCTCGTCTGTATAATTTGCGACCACATCTTCAATAAAATTTTGAACTGAATGTCTTCCAGTTTTCCAAAATAATAATTTTTGCAACTCGAACAAATCTTCTTCTGTGCTGGTACTAGATGATGATGATGAAGAAGACGACGATGATGACGAAGAACATAATAATAATGCAATTTCCTTATCCATTTTTCTTTAGAATGAAACACTAGTAACTTTATAACAATTCAATTGTATAAACTCAAATTGGAATTTAAAAACAGCTGACTGTCAAATAACACACCAACACAAATGCAAAAAAAAATTGATCTCATTTCATGTTCCATTGGGCAGGAAAAATCTGAGATCTGAGAGCAAAACGGTAAAAGACCAATGGAAATCGACATAAGTTTTACGAAAACGAGATTTTCCCTTGAGATGTACCAGTCAAATGTACGTCATCAAAGCCGAATATACATCATGGATTTTGATATTAAGGTAATAGAGCCAAAAGGGGTGAGTGATGGGTGAGCGTCACAATTTAGGTACCGGATTGATGAAGTGACAAATAAATAAATTAAATAAAAATAAGGGGTCATCTAAATACAATACAAAAACAATCTCTCACCTGATAAACATATATATGACCAGGGCATTGCCAAAACATCCAATCGACGATATTGTTATATAAATGACTGCCATGATGTAATAGGCCCTCGGACTCGGTGGATCAAATTGCAGCCAAAAAGAGTTAATCCTTGCAATGTATTCCGCATCGTATTCACCTTGAAAATTTCCCAGTGCCGGATAGTCTTTAATTCTGAAATGAAGAACAATACAAAAAAACTGTATAGTTGCATCCAAGAGATACAAAACAATACCACTGAGAGTAGAAATAAAAATACATTCACTAATTTCATTAAATCGCATCCGACAGATACAAAACGACATCGATAGTGGTCGACAATGAGTAAATGTTTTATGAACCATCTCTTAGTTTGATTGAAACGTAAAAAAGGAAATTAAATGACCATGAAGGTGAAGGAAGAAGGACTAATATTGTAAATAGGAATTAATGAAATAAAAGGAGACAAATAATGAAATTTCATCCCGAAATCTACACTTAGCGTCAAAGATACTCACCGTAGAGTGTGGTTTGTAATGTTCAAGGACATGTACCAGTCGCCGGTGGTAAGGGCGGTCGTGACTGTCGTCTCCTCCATCGTCAACACTGTCACTGATGATAATGATGTTGTGGTAGATTCCATGGTGTCGGTCATACTAGGATGTACAACATTGATTGCCGCTGTCGTCATTAGGGTATGTTCCAGTTCCAGGTCCAACAACTGTAGTGCGGTCAATGGTGTTGTCGTTGATTTCACTTTTTCATCCATTTGCTTTGTGGCGATTTTACTCGATAGAGTTATATAGTTCGGTAGTTACTAGTGCGGTTTGTCGTCACTTTGTCGAACTGGGATCGTTGCTGAATAGGAAATAGATGTATGCATCCTTCTAGATGTAGTAGAAGAGTAATAGCCACCGAGAATAGAAATAATTGATTAATGAAGAGTGAAATTTATCCATTGAAAGGAGTATTTTAGTTTGGGGATAAGGATGCGAGACTTATGTGATTTCATTTATGAGAATATTTTATTTTTTTTTTCGATTTTTGGGTGCTGGTAGGTACGAGTGATTTCCTTTTTTTTAAGAAAGATTTTAAGTTTGATAAGATTATGGATGAAATCCGATGAAATGTAGAGACATTCGGTACAATTTTATGTTTAAAATCCGGTGGATGCTACTGCAATAATAAGTCCTTGGGCTTGAGGGCATGGATGTTTTTCATTTTTCCGATGTTGCGTATAATAAATTTTGTCTTGGATGTAGTACTAATGGAAGTCGTTTTATTAAGGATCGTGTAGAATTGTAGATTACCTAGGTACTGTTAGAGACTTTGCTTAATTTTTAAATGCTTGTACTTGAAACAATTTTTTTTGTCGAGTCAGGGAACACTCCACTATATCACTCCAATGCATATATAGTCCATTGTTTTACGATACCATAAGCCAAATGCAGTATTACCAATTTTACAGGCATTTTTTCGACTTTCGGAGAAAGCAGAGAATGCACTTCAGCACTCACCACATCAGCGCCAAAGATCTGCCCGCTGATCCGAGCAACGGCAGGACAATAACAAAGAAAATGATCCGAAGTATAGTCTCCCTCTTCACAAGCGTCGCAGACAGTGGTAACACTTAAGCCTAGCACACACTAAGATGTTAAACAAAACCAAAGCCAATAACAATAAGTTGTCTACAGTCTTTTCTGCTGAGAGACAACAGGAATGCCGTTGTCTTACTGACTTTCGGAAGCATGCGTTTAGTCTGCCCGCATCCTGGAGAGCCTACACAATTGTGTTCGTTAGGGACCCAGTCGTCAATGGAGACCCTGACCGAGGACGCGGGAAAACTATCGTCCAACGTTGGAAAATATTGAAAACTTATTTCCAAAGTGAGTGAGTGCTGTGTAGACCAAACAGTGCGTTTTTTGAAAAGAAATTTTGGCCGAAATAAAGCACCTACCGCGCCTGCTATACGCAAGTTTGTGCAAAAAGTTCGTGAAACTAGTATGCTAGTGGACAACACCCATGATCTTCGTCGGCGTACGGTGCGCACAGAGAGAGAATGTGGCTGCGGATTGTGGAGTGGTGGCATCATTGGACCATTTTTCTTCGAAAATGAGCCTGGGAACAACGTTTCGGTCATTGGTGGGCATTTCAGAGCCATGTTAAAAGACTTTTTTTACTGAAATTAAAGACATGGATTTGGACGACCTCTGGTGATTTACTAGAAATTCGCACATTGGATAGTGCGCGCATTTCGATTCTTGAGGGCTTTTGTTTGATGATAGACTTTATGAAGGTGTCTATTTTTGACCTAGACTCTTCACTTGAAGTTTCAGCTTTCGGTTGTTCACCAACGAATAGTCTTCCATGTTTGAGTGCTATGAGAAGGCACCACTAATGGAGAACCTCTGAATCAAGAACTTTAACTTAATGTTCCAGATCACAACAGAAAAAAGGGAAGTTCTATTTGAAGATCAACTCGGACCATTAAACCTGGCTTTTGTTGGGGGTGCGAATTTCCGATATCAATATAAGATAAAGAAATTCGCACCTGGTGCGATATTTGCACCGGTGCGAATTTCGGGTAAACCCGTCTGGTTCATGCAAGATGGCGCGCCATGTCACACAGCCCATGGCACAATCGATCTTTTGCGCACCAAATTCCCAAATCGCGTTATCAACCGTCTTGGCGATGTCAATTGGCTGCCTCGAAGCTGCGATTTGACTCCTTTAGACTTTTTTTTTGGTGGAGAACCGTGAATCACCGATATTATGCCAACAATCAATCTGGAAACGATTCAAGCACTTAAGGCCAATATCATCCAAGCAGTCCGTGAGCTACAGCCCAAAACCGACAACAAGGTCTTGGAAAACTGAAGTGACAGAATGCGCTACTGCGAAGCCGGCCAAGGCACCCACTTGAACGACGTTGTTTTCCATAATTAATGGGATTATTTCCTCTTACTAATAAAGATATAAAGCATGGAAACATTTTAATTTTGTAAATTTTATTGCATTTTTAAAAAGAAACTTGTATATTTGGCTCACCCTTTATATTCGGCCGCCATTAGGATAGCGTAGATCTTCGCTTGAAAAACAGACGCATGCTTGGCCTAACGAGTAGTAAAGTGTAGTACTTTCGATCTCTATGAAGACTCCAGCACAAGACCCTTGACAAGTTTTGGAGCCATCCGCGTAAAATTTGAAACATTAACGTGCATTGTCCGAAAAAAGCACTTTGTGGGATTGGAAAATGGGGCTTGGTGCGCTGTATCTTGACATTCTTTTGTACACATCTGGAGACGCTATAACGACTGACCTAATTTGGAGTGGAGAAAGCAATTTTTCTAGCTCAAGCCTTAGCACCGGAAAGTGCTGAACGAAGCTATTTTAGGCAGCGAGAAATGACTTGTTGCAAATTTGTTCCAAGATTTGCTTTATGGAGGGAAACTCAGTATCGTTAGTCCGATCTGCGACAAAGAGTGGATCCTTTTCGCCAGCTAAAGGGATATCAGGCATCCTTAGCAGAGCATTCTAGATATTTTTTGCCTAAAATCATTTTTTAACGACCTGATTGGGTTAGACTACTGAGGTCTTAGACACGCATCAAGTCCAGAACTGATGTAGTAAAGTTGTTATGATGTTCATTTATGAAGAAAAATGGGGTCAGCGAAAGAAACAAATGACATGTGTATCGCAAAAAACTTAGTGGCTGATAACTTTTTCCGTAAGTTAGTTTATCAGATACTTTGACGATGAAACAGGAAAAAAATATCAGCAGCTATACGAAACTTAATCCGGAACCTTTGAAACTGATCCTAAAAAAGGGTGATTTGATTTTTTTGCTGTTTGGTTTTTCAGTCTGATTTTTTGACAGTTCGTGATCGTGACATGTGTCAAAAAATGCTGAGTATCAGTTAGAATTGCCATTTCACCATGGATAGACCTACGCCCGAACAACGTTTGCAAATTATTGAATTTTGTTACCAAAAAACGTGCTCAGTAAAAAAGTGTTGAGAGTACTTCGTCCATTTTATGGTCGTCGTAATCGTCTACGTTAATAATTAAATTTGCCATTTATGGTCTTCTGAGCAACCAGAAGCATTGCTAGGACTGCCAATGCATCGACAAAAAAGTTCCGTTTGGTGTGTTTTATGAGCCGGTGGCATCATTAGGCCGTATTTCTTCGAAGATGATGATGGCAACAACGTCAATGGTGCTCGCTATCGTTCGATGATTTCCGACTTTTTTTGTTGCCCAAAATGAAAGAGCTGGGTTTGGTCGACATGTGTTTTCTCGTCTGTACGGATACACCAGCAACTATTGCCGCCTTGGAAGACAACATTTTAAGACTTAGCTGGTGAAGACGCCAACGCCATACGGCCGAAAGATCTAAAATATAATGCGAACGTTTTGGCTCCAGTCGGCGCAGTAGCGCAGTAGTTAGTTTGCTGGACTACTGTGCGAGGGATCCCAGGTTCGGTCCCCGAAAAAACACATATTACATCTTAAAGTTTTTTCTACTGCGCCACCTCTCGCGAACGTCTGACAAACATTCGAGAGTATGACTGTCATGAATAAGCTTCTCAATTCAGCCGTTCGGACTCGGCATAAAATTGAAGGTCCCTCCCATTCGTCCAAAAAATAGAAACTCACACAAAACGAATGGTTGCGTTGCGAGAAGCTAGGCCGAGGGTGTCTACCCGCCTGTTGCGCCACATATTTATTTATTTATTTATTTTGGCTCCAGTAGTAGGAAAACTTTTTAATATGGGATTTGAGCAATCAACCGTCCCTGAAGGTAATAAAACATCAATTACCCGTCCTGGAAAAAGTAGGCGTAAGAGGATCGTTATTTTCATGGTTCAAAAGTTATTTAAAAAATAGAAGATTCCGAGTTAAAATCAAAAATAGCGTAAGTGTATAGAAAAGTTGTCAAACTATGGAGTGCTGCAAGGTTCAAAGCTGTGTCCTCTATGCTTATGCGGACGATCCGGCAATGTGGCTAATCACAATTACTTTGAAGTTGCGGAAAAAATTATACAAAAATAATTGAATGCAGTCTCGTCATTAACGCCAAAAAAAAAACCAAAGTCATGCTCATGCACATCCGTCCAATAAATATTCTTAAGCAGAAAATAGAAATAAAAATACACAACTCGGAATGTCTGCACAAGGTTCAAAACTACGGACTACTTCAAGACGATTGCGAATGCTCGACCATACTTAAAAACGTATCAACGTACAGATGCTTGGGAGTTATGGTGGACTATAACTTTAAATGGAGTTATCACAGGCTGACGAAAACTCTTTGGCAATACGCCTTCACCGAATTGTAACTTTTGCCACATCCATGAACGAGAATATTTCTCCAATTTTACTTACACTTATTGCTCCCGGATGAGAAACATCTGTTCACTGGTGGAGAATCAAAACACCGCAGTTAATTATTTTAAAGCTAAGCACTTCTTGCACACAATTCCATGGCAGAACTTTAAGCTAATAAGCAGAGAAATGGATATTTATATAAATCTGTAAGGATTTTCAAAGTGTCATCTCATTCAAAACATACTCATAGTCATAAGTGATAATGAGATACAAAACTTTTCACGAATCTCCATCCGCCGTCGATAAATATGTTCAAATAGTGTTTAGACATTGACAACTTTATCACTCAGTGAACAGAGACTAGCCACCCCTTTAAGCAGAGTGGTGCAAGTTGTCTCAATTAATTCTTTCGTCAATCCCATCATAATTGGATAAGTTAAATCTGTTGGGAAACCCTCAAAGTTATATTGATCCCTGTCGCCTTAAGTTGAGGGATTCTCATGTGGCCAAAACTTTCCCTCTTACTTACTTTTTCTTGAATGGCCAAAAAGTATTTTTTTTTTTTACATTCAATTTGACTCAATACAGACTCTTGACAAATTTTGTGGTTAAAATTAATATTGTCCTTTTCCATTCAGACTAATATAATCATCTAATGGACATTCATAGCTATCGTTGAATGGGCTATTTAAAGAGTAAAGAGAAGCCAAACAAATATTTTATAAATCACCCGCCTCTCCTCATTGGGGATGGGTAGGATCATGCGAGTTTATAGGTTTATTCAAGTCGAACAAAAACCTGGAATCATGATAAAGCGCTTTTTTCAGCTGTCACTTTTAAAAATCTGCAGGACGCTACCAACTATTTCCACACTTGAGACTACTTCTTTTGTGTTCGTCGAACGGCTTCTGTTGGAATTGGAAACCTAAGGTAAAAGATGTACTTGCGCGGTTTCGTAACCAGAATTAGGAACTAGACCGGCCAGTGGAGTAATTTTCTCCCATAAAGAGGATGTGAACAAACTGCTTGAAGAAGGCACTGCACTGGTTTTGGTTATGTTATGGTTGAAGATAAAGCCATCATCATCAGGACTATCTACAAAATGCTTTCAAACTATCATCTTACTTACTTTATTTTACTTTTGATAGCGCTACAGTCCGGGGCGGGCCTGAGCCTCAACCAACATGCCTCTCCAGCCAGCTCGATCCAACGCTAGCTGCCTCCAGTTGCACACGCCATGTTGTTTGAGGTCCCCTTCCAACTGCGCGCGCCACCTTAGGTAAGGTCATCCTCTACCTCGTTGTCCCACTGGAGTAGAGTTGAGGATTCCCCGGGTCGGAGCATTTGATGTCCATACGATCTATATGTCCCAGCAATCTTAGTCGATTAATTCTAATCCGCTTGACTAGATCTATATCGCTGTACAGCCCGTACAGTTCTTCATTGTACCTTCTCTTCCAGACTCCTGAGATACAAACTGGACCATAGATCACACGGAGAACTTTTCGCTCGAAACAGCTATGTGTGTTTTTATCCGCCCTTGATAGAGTGCATGCTTCTGCGCTATATAGCAGGACGGGATGATAAGGGTCTTATACAACGTCTGCTTAGTTGCTCGGGAGAGGGCTTTGCTACTCAATTGCCTGAATTCTTCGCTTGATCTCAGCGCTGATGTCATTGCTGGAGTTGACCGCAGAGCCTAGGTAGAAAAAGTCTTTCACTACCTCAAAATTATAGCTGTCCATTGTCACGTTCTGTCCAAGGCGCCGATGTTGAAAGTCCTTTCTTGTGGACAGCATACCTATATTTCGTTTTGCTTCCATTCACCGCTAGTCTCATTTTTGTCGCTTCTTACTCAATACTTACTCACAAATGTACCACTGACAGTTCGCCGAGTTCTACCGATTATGTCAATGTCATCGGCGTATGCGAGTAATTGCACAGACTTTTGAAAGATTGTACCTCCGGGGTTGGCTTGTGAGTTTCTTTCAAGTATGATGTTAAAGAAATCACATGTCAGCGCGTCACCTTGTCTAAGACCTTTTCTGACATCAAACGGTTCGGTGGTGTTTTTACCGACCCTAACAGCGCACCGAGAGTTCTCCAGCATCATCCTGCACAAACGGACGAGTTTAGCGGGTGTGAAAATCTGGTCTACGGTGGACTTTCCAGACCTGAAACCGCACTGGCTCAACTTGGGTTGTTTAAATTCTAATCAGGGTACGATACTGGGGATATTGCATCTATATCTAATCTATATCTAACTACCTAGAGTTTCAATTGAACTTCTAGCGCACTTTGAATCTAGAAAGCCTAAACCTAAACCTAGTCAGACATACTTTACTCCGATAGTATATTGTTCGAAATATCTTCTCAGCCCAACTGCTATCTGAAAGGTAATTCCCAAGTAATAATTTAGTTGTCAAAAGGGTTGAGGCCAAAGGACATAGGGAACTTTTTTTCTTATTTTCATAATAACTTCAACAGATCTTATGGAAACGTAGTTGGCGCACTTTAGCGTGAAGCTATTTACCTCCCTTTAGACTTTCCGCCGCAGGCTCTAATGAAAGCAATAACTGCTCATGAAATGCTGTCGAAGCCCAGCGAAGCAATTTTCCATTCTTTGTGTCTAGGGACCCCGCAGAGACCTTGAGCTCCTTGCGATGGTATATAGGTACAATACACTTTATACCAATGATATAAACATTGAACTTACTACGCCGTTGACAACTAATGAAGCCATAAAATATGACATCTTTTGATATCTGCAAGTCGCCTGAGGGTGATGGGATATATTAAGCCACAAAAGGTATAGAGCAAATGTCTTCAACACTGAAAATAATCTTTACTACATATACTGTCTTAGCACTCGACTATAATAGTATATTACGACCTCTTGGTGGTTGCTGATATTGCTATTCAGATCAAAGATCGATAGATATGAATACATTCTAAGAATTCTGTTTCGACTTTACGCTCTATGATGTAGATAGCCTTCATGGGATTGCCATGGACCTCCTTATTTTCAGCAAACGTGCTAAGTGAATCTAGATTTTTTTAATCCTGCGAATCCTGTCCTCTTTTGCTGCCCTGTCATTTCAAGTGGCGAATTAGCCATTTATTCATTCATTTGCTATGGCCCGCTTATCCATTAAGTAGGTCGCGGGTATAGGTTGCTCAAGTGAACCCTTCATAGCTCTCAGTCTTAATTCTCCGCCATCGACTCTAAATCATCAAGGGTACTCTGCATAGAAGAAAGATTATGGACTTGATCGCACTATCTCATCTTAGGTCTACTTACCTTCATGCCTGTCAGTCAGAGAGAACTCAAGGATCATCCAAGGATCCATCATACTCCTGTAATACACTCTAGAAATCTAGAGTTTACCTCGAGGAGCTCGGTCGTATGCTTTTCCCGAAATCTATGAAGAGTGCGTAAACAGCATTTTTTTTTTAATAAAAAGGGAGTTCAAAATCCTGGAGCACTCAGACCAATCCCGGTCCATTTTATTACCAAGCGAAACTCTTTTTGGTGTAGTGATGCAGAAACTCGGATATTATTCGTTTCTCTTTATGGTCAGTGGCAGAGTATTGCTGTCCCCCGCCGGGGTCAAACCAACGCCGGCCGCTCGAGTCACTTCACAATCAATGACTCTAACATTACACCATGGCCACTGGCAACAGCCGTAGCATACTGCCAAGATTTCTCAAGTACCATTCTGAGAGTGAATAACTGGTCTGTTATACTTTTGCCTGGACGAAAACCGCATCACTGCTCATCTCCTAATCGTGACTGCACCAAAGCTCTGCAAAGCGTTTCCAGCACCTTGGCAAAGGCTCTTGTAATTGGAGCAATCTCTTTTATCTCCTTTCTTGAAATGGGGCACAATCACCCCAATCTTTTAATCGCTAGAAGTTTCGCCGCATTTCCAGGCCACTTTAATAACACGAGAGATCAATTTAACTCCCTCCTCAACTAAGACCTTGAGCATTTCTGGCCGGATTCCATCCTCTAAGGCAGATTTGCCAGCTTTTAGCGATTTGATCACTACCGTGGAATATTTTCCGACCTGCTTCAGGCTCTGTCATCCTCCACAATGGATTAGATTGAGCAATTCAGAAAAGTGCTCGGTCCATCTGTCGTCCTCATTGGAAGAAGTGTACCATCTTTGGATTTGACTCCTTCAATAATGTTCCACTTCCTTCCTCTAAGATGGCGAATAGTCTGCCACCTTTCAAGATTGTTCTTTGGCTGATTTAACAGCCAATTTGCAAGTTCTTCGCGCCTCAATACACCGGTTACAAGAAGGTAAATCCAAGTGAATCCACATCTTGAAGGAAGGCCGTTTTCTTTTCTCTGATGTCTTCTTCTTCTCCGGGCGTTTTAAGCCTCGCAGTTCTTTTCTCACCACCAGCCGCCACACCGACTCGCTTCACTCCGCAAACAGGTACTGGAGACGCAATGCCTGTTGTTTATTCCTCCTCTACATTAGAATTTGTTTAAACTTTTCAGATATCTATCTGCCGTATAAGTTCCTTTCGTATCTCATCGTTTTTTAGTAGTTCTGTAGCCCTTCCCACCGTATGCGTGCAACGATCCTTAATTTACGCTTTGCTAGGATAGGTATTTGAGCGTTAAGATACAATTTGCACAACACCAGTGGACTATTTCACCCACTTACAAATTTGTATGCACAAGTATTTTTCCACAAAATCTGTAGAAAAATTACAAATTTGCCTTTAAAATAAATTTGCTAAAACCGAATGTGTACCTTTTTCTAAAAATATTGTGAGAAAATACTTGTAAATACAATTTTATAAATTGTTGAAAAATAGGCCACAGGTGGTGATCAGTTCAGTCCCTCAGACGTCAGCATTCAAGTCACCCATCAGGATAAAAGAATCCATATCTGCAACTTTTTTAAGTGCTGCATCGGCTTCATCTAAGAACAGCTGAGTACCCCGACTCCAGATTCGGTAAAATCACTATTACTTTGCAATATTCGAATCTTTACTTGAAAATAATTTATAAATATTTAAAAATTTAAATTAAATGCCCCACAGGATTCTTTTATGTATTTTTAAATTAATTTTCCGCCACGTCGTTCGTTTAATTTGCTGCCATTCGCCTTAGTCATAAGTAGGAATTCATTTATAAATTAAGTACTGCAATACCACAAGAGTCGCAATGTTAGTTCTTCAGAGGGTGGGTGACTGCTGGCACCGAAATGTGCCATAATTAAATTGGTTCCACATGGCCGGATAAGTTTCCAAAGTTTTCCCCGAAAGCGCATACATTTGGTTTTGTGAATTTAAAAATTCGCCATAAGGCGAGCTGATTATACATGTATGTATATGTATATCATCTACATCCATTCATATCCACATTCGTCATTCAGGGATAGCTTCTGTCAGTAAGTTAATCAAAGTCGATGTCTAATGGACTACCTTTTAACAACCGGCTTCATCAACATCATTGGGAATACCATTATTCACTTCGCATTCATAGAAGTTAAGTGAATTGATTTCCTTGCAACTCTGTCGCTGCTATAGTCCTCGTATTTAACTGCACAAATGTAAATGAAGGACTAAGGATTAAGACTATTTTCAGTTTAACAACAACAAAAGCCATAGGCAATAGTACAATATAGCAATATAGCGCCACTTCGTCTTTTCCCAAAGGGGTATATATGGCGTCATAGGAAAGCATGAGTTACAACACCATTTCCACAGAATTACATCCGAAAACGATGATATTGTGACTCAAATGAATCTCTTTTGGAGCGCGATACAAAGACCTCTTAGACGATTATACAATTATAGTCTCTTCAGTTAATTTTATAATTGGGTTAAGCTCTTGCTTAAGCTAATTAGCCAACAAGTTTTGAATGAGAAAATATAATGCCCTACGAATCCTTTGTTTTTGTGTTCACAAAATGCTTGCTTCACATAGCACCTCATGGAAATAATATGCAAGTGGTCTTTGAAATAAAGTCTCTAAAATATTTTTCACAATGAAAAGTCCTTACGCGTAATTAGGGTGACATTTGGCAGTACTGCCGTAGGCTAAGAACGAAATGTGTATAATGTACTTCAACGGTCCTTAGAAACTTGAAAAGATTTCTTTTTTAACAACTGCTTCCTTACTTTTTACTTGATTTAGTTACTTTAAGACAATTATTTTCTTTTCTTGGAATAGCCTTATAGCGTCAATATCAATTATGCAGTTATTACGATGTATAGTCTATAGGGGACGCCTGCCTGATGGCACGGATTCCATAGCACGTAGTGAAATTCTTGTCGGGGACATGCGTTTAACATGACAAAACCACCGAAACATGGACCGCTCCATCCAGAGAAGTAGCTGCACGACATTGAGTTCCTCACATGTTCTAGTGTTTCTAATGCGATCTGTGCGGGTCACACCAGCACGACAAAGGAGGAATCTCATTTTGGGAGCTTGTATCCGCGATCTTATTCTTTCGGTCATTACCCAAACCTCATGGCCATAGGTAAGAGTTGGAACAAACACCGAATTAAAGACTGACAACTTAGCTTTGACACCAAGTTCAGTCCTCCTAATAACAGAATGACCAAGCTGTCTCAAAATTGACCCAGCCTGACCAATCCTACAGGAAAACCCGGCATTGCTCCTTCCATCACTCGTGAATAAGACCCCGAGATACTTAAACTTCTCCACCTGTTTCAATGGGACTTCACTGACATGCAGAGTGCACCATCACTTCAGATTTGTTCACGTTTGCTTTCATCTCAGCTTCAACACAAACGGCTACAATCCGATTGAGTGCGCGCTAAAGTTCAGTTTGAGAAGATCCAAGAATGACCAAGTCATCAGCGAAGAACAAATGAATTATCCTCAGATCTCCCAATTCGAAACGTTCCTCGCCAAGACTGCGCTGAGGAGAAAAGACGCACCCTTAACGAAGTCATAATTACTAAAAATTATGTTAAGCAACTTTTTTACGTACGATCAACAAAATTTGTAATAAAAGTCATTTTTTGTCACACAAAAATGGTCAAACAAAATTAAGTGAGAATAATAAACTAACGTACCTACGAGCAATGGTTAACAGTTAATTTTCGAATATGAAAAAAAGCTTAACATTGATAAATTGATCTCCACAAAACGTATTCAAAACGTGATTACGCGGAAATAGTAATATGCAAACGGGTTATGCCATGGAAACGCTCCATTGGCAAGATAGGAGTACCAACGCCGATAACCGAATCGTCGAACACCACCATTTAGGTGGGTTGTGGCCAGTGTTGTCACATGGGATTTCAAAAATGTGGTAGATTGGAAGGAAAAAAGAGTGATAGATTTAAGAAATGGGTGGTAGATTTGAAGTTTATATGAACCATTACAATTAGTCACAGAAAAATCAGCAAATATGTAGGCATAGGTAATGTGCGATCCCAGCAATCACTGGTCGGATAAGCTCTCCTAGAACTCCCATTAGCTGGTATTAATAAAACCATCTGTCCTATTCTTCTGGACTCTTTCTGGGTAAGCGGAAAACAACTCCAGCGCGTCCCTAAAAAAGTCGGTTCTTCTTCTCCCACCAATTATCGACCCATAGCACTTACGTCCGTTCTTTTCTAAAGTCTTAGAAACGCTCACAAATCGTCAGCTTATGAAATATCTTGAATCACGGAAACTTCTCAATGACCGGCAGTACGGTTTTCATGGCAACAGATCCACTGATGATTTGATGACTTATCTCACCGGAAAGCGGAAACAATCTCTCCACTACTCTGGTGAAATAAAGATTGTTGCGCTTGATATTTCAAAAGCATTTGACAGAGTTTGACACCAGCTCTTTTGTCAAAAATGCGTGCTTATGGGATCGATGCGACTTTTATTCAATGGATTAGAAACTACATTTCTGGCCGCTCAATTCAAGTTGTTTTGGATGGTTTCACGTCTGAAACTCACCATATAAATGCTGGTGTTCCTCAAGGCTCTGTTTTGTCTCCGACTCTCTTTCTCATTTTCATAAATGATCTTTTGTCTGCAACTTCTAATCCAATTTTTTCCTTCGCTGATGACAGCAGACTTACCTTCTCATATTCATTCCAGGACTCACCTTGATAGTATTATAAAAAAGGTTTAGCCAATAGGGTGGAGTTTAATGCTTCCAAAACGTTTCGCGTGCTGTGGAAAGTGGAAGTTCGGCCTTCAGTCAGGTCCGCCGACTAGCTGTGCAGTTGAAACCTCCCAAAACCAGAATTCACATAACTCCACACACAGATTAATAGATTACACCCTTTCCATTTAGCACCGGTGCAGGATTTACTACCAAGAGCTGCGCAAAGGAGGAATTTTTCCAGTGGCTATTGCGCAAACCAGGCAGAAGACGGACACTTCCTCAAGAATATTCTGTGGACTGACGAAGCGCAATTCACTGGAGATATGGTTACAATAGTTTGCACCATTGGTTTAGTTTGCGATGTTCTTTCAACAAGATGGGGCACCCTGTCACAGTAGCAGCGGGGTAACTCCATACCTCAACCATACTTTTAACGAAAAGTGGACTGGTCGATATGGCCCCAATCCTTCTCCGCCCAGATTTCCTGACCTTAACATCCGTGGATCTTTTATTCTGGGGTGCTATGAAAAAAACCTTATTTTTGAAAAAAATCGAGTCTTTTTTAACTAATTTTGTCTGACAAAATATGGCTTTTATTACAACTTTTGTTGATCGTACGTAAAAAAGTTGCTTACCATAATTTTTAGTAAATTTCTCAAGGATACAATTTTGAGAAAAAGGCATTTTAAGAAAAAATGTTACCAACAAATTTTTAAAATTTTGAGTTTAAGGAGCCATAACTTTTTTGTAGCTGCACAGATGTACATGAAGTGCTTAGGACTTGTATGCGCTATTAAATTGTCTTTTCAAAATGTACAAAATGTTTTTTGTACCTCTAATAGTTTAGAAGTTATCGTGTTTTAAGTGGTAAAACCTCCAAATTAGAGGTCACCTACTTTGATGGACTATAACTGCAAATACGATGACAATAGCCATAACATTTTTTGTTTGGAAGAACTTCAGGAATCTTCCCTTAAAGGATTATACTTCTTAACTGGGACACCCTCTATACATTACCTACTTTTTAAAGCAATCCCATGCAGGTTGCAAGAGAACTTAGATATAAATGGAGATAAATTAACTCGAGTCTTTTATGGTAATTTCCCCCAACAGTAGCTTACTCGTACTCTTGCGACTTATGCGGGACACCCATAAATTTACTTAACCTTTAGTTGCTTCCACTCATGTTGTCGCAATGTTGCTGATTATCTTCTCACAAGAGTTCATAAAGGATGAACTAAAATCAAACATACAAACACAGAAGCACGTGAGTATCTCCTCCTATGCAGGCATCGTCTTTTGTTTTCTTAGAAAATATGTTGCTGAATAGTTTGCAAAGACGAAAATAAAAAAAATAAAAAGAAATAATATATAAAACAATGGACGTATCATTATACAGGAACCACCTACAAGTATGCTGTATTTTCAAGCAGAAATTCAGAGGACAAAAACGAATTCCTTAGCAAAATAGATCCTTTCAAGAGAATATTATTCTGCATTTTTTAGTTTGCATTATTTCCGTGACTGTTATTTCAGTGTTATCAGTGATTGCTCTATCCGTAGTAAGCTTGTCTTTATAACCACGACGTAAAGGCGTGCCTCGCAATGCACTTTAGAAACTGATTAATTGTCTTCCTACATTGACAAACTGTTTTCTACTAATCGGCTTGCAATCGTTGCGTTGATTGAAGTTCGGTAGTTAATTAATTGGAAAATTGCGCCAATATCTGCAGAGTATGGAAATTGTCGAGTATACCACCTGACCTCACTTTGATGATGTGCGTATAGACTTCCTGAAACTGTTTGTATTGTTCTGCCACCTACCGATGGCTTAATTATATCGAGTGCATGTTCAGATTACAGATAATCAAGGAGTTGACAATGACAGAGACAATCATAAAAGAAAGCCTATGGGAGTGCGGTAGTAACTTTGGAAGGAACACATCTCCAGAGTCCAGATCCAGCCTTTTAAGTGGCAGATACAGTCATCAATAAACAGTCAGGCAGAATAGTCCGTTCAAAGTGGGTGCTGATTGCTGAAAATTCCTTCCACCCGCATCAAAACTAAATAAGGATAACAATATTCAAATGAAGCCGTCACGTTCTAGGACAAGCGATATAAGATCAAATCTCTATACACGGACTCATGTCGCTTTGTGAAAGTGACATAAGGCATTACAACAAGTGGATAACATTGAGATGGCCGCCTTACCTATTATAGTGCTGTCTATAAATTCTGTGTAATCAATTACTTACTGTCTGGCTACAATGCCAACCATCTTGAGGATTTTATGAAGTTCGTTATAGTGTCTATTGATTCGATGGAGATCCCGTTTAGGTCTCAGAATTATGGTCTCAAATACCTCTCATTACACAGCCTATCTTCCTTTGTCAAGCGCGTTTTCGTCATGTGGTATCGGAGTGTATATGGTACCTCGTTATAATTTTTACGAGGGTGGAAGGGGATTTTCTATCCATCTGTTTGAGTCTCTCGGTTCTGGCATCATTGATAGACGGCCATATCGTTCTTGTGGCACCACAAGTTTCTAGAACGGCTCATCTCTTATTGCTTTTCACCCTGCTTCAAGCTTTCATGTCCCAGGAAGAGACCCATCAGAGCGATACCTTGCGCTTTGATTTTATTTGTAGTGCAGTTATTGCTTTTATAGCTTTCTGGCTGTCGATAAAGAAGGTACCACCTTCTGGTGGTATTGTCCCTACCACAGATTCACGGACTAGCCACTGCCAGGAAATCCACGGGCTGATTTTCTGGCGAAAACCGGAGCAATTGAGGGCATTAGACCACCAATAGCCGTCGCCAAGAGAATTATTCTCGAGGATATCAAAAATAGAGCAGATCAGAGATGGTTGAATATAGTAGGGCACAGGGTCTCAAAGGCTCTGTGGCCTAAGCTAGATAGGAAAAAATCCTTAGAATTACTAAAGCTCAGCAGATCAAGGCTAAGAATGGCAATAAGGATACTCTCCGGGCACTGTCTTCTAAGGAAGCACGCTATGAGATTAGGTCTAACAGATACAGACATGTGCAGGTATTGCGAAGACTTACAGGCCACAGAGGATATTACTCATCTCCTCTGTGAATGTCAAGCTATTGCTCGGTACCAGGAGGAAATACCTTGGTAGGTACTTCTTCGACAATTTGGATGAGGTTGGCCTCGCGAACAAAATTGAGGCAATTTTCAGGTTCTGTAGGGAAATTAATTGTTTGGGCGGAGTGGTTTAGGTTATTTGACCGCTAAGGTTCCCCCGGGATGGCGATGGGTCCAATATGGTGCCTAATCCTATGTGATGAACTCACACCCTATTCAACGTAACCTAACCTAACCTAAAGATAACGCCTACCGCAGTGTCCATTTGTAAATATGGCAATAGATTTCTATTGCGCATTAGGTATGTATGAGTCCATACCTTTCAGTTCTTTCCTACTGGGATATAATAGGTCTTAAGGCACTATTACTCGTCACTAAGGCAAGTCAGCATCTTTCAACAATTTTAATGATGTAGACACAATTTTTGACATGCTAACGTCGATATGAAGTTTGATTCTGTCCTAAAGCAGTGGGCAGACAAAATCTATCGTCATATTGACGTCATTATGTAATAGTAGCTTTATATCAAAAATTAGTTGGTCTTATAGTCCAGTGACAGGAACATTGATAGGATATACCCATATATTTCTTTAAGATTGTTTTTTTTTTTAAATATTTACTAATCGATTCTACAAATGTGCCTAGAGGAAGCTGGGTAAGGATAGCCTCAAGTAGAGCCTATCATACAAGACTGCAATACCATAGGTCAGTGTAGGTCTTACTATAGCCGTGTACATAATTACTTATTTACTTAGAAGCCGCTACAGTCCGAGGTGGACCTGAACCTCAATCAATACGCCTCTCCAGTTAGCCCGATTTTTGGCTTACGGCCTCCAGTTGTGTCTTATGCACGCCACTTAAGGCGAAGTCTTAATGTACTGCGTTGTCCCTCCGGGTTGGAATCGAAGACTCTTCGGGCCGGAGCGTTGGTGTCTATTCGTTCTTACATTTCCTAGCCTTCTTAAACAACTGTTGCGTACATTTTTGATAAGGTCGATGTCGTTTTACAGTTCGTAGAGTTTGCTGTTAAATCTCCTCCTCTAAAGCCTGTCAATGGGACCGAAAATCTCTCGAAGAATTTTACCTTCGAAACGACCAAGAAGATCTTCATCCGCCTTTGTTAACGTCCATGTTTCTGTGCCATAGAGCAAAACTGGGATGATGAGTGTCTTGTATAGTCTCCTTAGTGTTTATTGACAAGGCTTAAAAAAAAACAGTGGTTGGCAAGTGTAACTTTTCTTTTGAATTCTTCTACGTTGTCATTATCATAGTTTATAGCGGAACCGAGGTAGACAAAGTCCTTAACCACCTCAAATTTGTCTACCTGTGTGTACCTTCTGCCTTATTGTCTAGATGCAGCGTATAATTTTAGGAGATAATCTCCAGGCTTCCCAAAGATTCTTCCGCTAAAGTAAAAGGTTTTATTGTCTTACTCTGATCTCAAGTACAAGTGCCAGGTATATCTTCCGCTTTTAGAGATTCTGAGGGTTGACCGTTAGGCCGCAGTTCTTCGGTGCAGCTGTTGTAGATGGTGAGGAATTTACCTGGAGCATGCACAAGGCCATCAACGCAAGCCGTGTTCGTCTATAATCTGTCTTTATTCTGCTGACAATTCAGTTGGCAAGGGTAGGTACTGTCAATGTGTAGCCTGCTTAGCGTTATGCATAGCACATACGGCATAGGTATTGATTGACATTATTGATGGTTTCTTTAATATTTTAGAATGCCGCTAAAGTGTAGTCTTTATTTTTCAGAAAAGACATTAGTCTTTTTTCGGAGTTTCTGTGTAGTGTAGGCGTTTTATGCGAATATATCTTCCGGTTCCGGTCGAAGCTTGCAATGCGAATGTGTATGTCGGTTAGTCTCTCTTAAGTTTTTAGAATGAAGGAAGTGAGGCCTATTGGCTTGAAGTTTTTAGCGTTCACTTCTGCCCATGTTCTTGGTATATACCAGGAGTTCCCTGTGCGTCGCGACTCCCTGGGGCGTCGTGGCTTTTTCCTAAGGGCGTCGCAAGACTGCAGGCGTAGGTGGCCTGCACGCGACGTTCCATCACTTTTGAGGTCGCTTTGAAATGACATTTCTATTATTATTGTTTCACAGCTGTAAGACTCCGAACAAAGGACATTAAGATAGTCTTTTGGAATGCCAAGAGCGAGGTCGAAGCGAAATCCAAATCCACATTTGAAAAAGATTGGGAACCCCTGGTATATATGTTTCATTGTTGTAGTAAGATGCAACAACTTAAGTGCATATTGGGCGGTGGTTAGGCAGCGATTGCTAGGCGATGGTTAGGCGATCCACAATATTAAGGAAAGACATAACACTAACTATATCTATCGCCATGGACGACAGATGGTTTTGTAAAATGTCATAAATGTGAAATTTCAGTCTCGATATGAATAACCTTCACAATTACGATTGTTGCCTGAATTTGGTTTAGATATTTGGGAAGATGCACATTTTGTCATAGGGACCAGGAGCTGAATCCTGTCAAGCGAATACGTGCCGACAATTGTTCACCCCTCCACTATACAAAGCAAATAAACAAACCAAACACTATAGTCGCTCACAATCAAATATACACATCCAGATCCAACTGCGAGAATTGCTGGAATCCTTTGGAAAAGCACACAATTTTTTTTTGGCAGCTGAGAGAAATCCCCACTGCATGGGAAGCGCAAGGGAATATTATAGAGTGCATCTCCGTGGAAACAGATTTCCCTTGTACCTATACCAAAATAAAGTGCAGCTTGAGATCCTCTTTGTACAATTCAATTGGACAAGATACAGTTTGACAGCTCTCTTTGATTATTCACTGTTCACGTCGATTAGCAAAATCCTTATCGACGAATAATTGTCACGAAGGAATGGCACATGTGCGGCATATATGCAACTTCAATCACAAGCTTTTTCTTTATTAGGCTTTGTCATGTAGACCCACGTCCTTAGACAAAAATGTAAGGAATTCCATCAGCAGCAATGGTGCTGTACGGATTTTGGCAGTCGCATCAATTGGTTAAGTTGAGCTAAAAAGTTTTTACTGGTAATAAACTTTGGTAATGATGCAGAGTTAAGTAAAGTTAATGCAAAGTCAATGTCAGAACTTAAGATAAATCTAGCGAAGTTCTATTGATTGGATTATTCAAATTACACTCATTACTATCGTTTGTCACGTTCATTTGTATTAGGTTGAAATGCTCTCTAGTAATTCCACTGCAAGGGTTATAACTTTTGATAGTAGATGCCCAAGGGATGCAGTCAGCTGACTCAGCAACGTTGCTGCAACATTGTTAACAAGTACTTGCTGCGATTTACTAAGGGTGGTTAGGTTATTGTGTCAGGGAATAGAGATTTTAAGCCGCTCCCCGAGATGCTTGCAGATGTATGTTTCTTCTGCACTTAAATTGCTGCAAATTGTAGTCTTTTGGAAATTTATCCCCAGGAAGCTAGTTCCAAAGTTTGCTTGTCCTGTAACAGAAAGAGTTTTTGATGTCCTCGCGGTTTTCAAGTGTACTGTATGTACACGAGCATTAGCAGCCTCTCTTGTGGGGTGCCCAAAAGATGCATTTCGAGGGATAATGTCTTTGAGCTCCTCGGAACATCTACCATGGAAGTACCTATAGAGCAAGCACATGTCAGCGACTTGTCTTCTGTGCACCAGCGGTTGTAGATTCTATGTGAGTGTAGGTGTAGGGTCTCCGGGTAAGCTGAACTGCTCGTCTTTGTATGCTGTCAAGTAGGTTAAGTAAATGTTTTGGGGCCGAGCTCCATATACGGGAACAATATTCCAGGCTTGGTCTAACCTGCGCTTCGAAGAGTAGGAAAAGTAGATTGAGGCTAAAAAACCCCTTTGCTCTAAATAGGTAGCTTAACTTAGCGGACGCCTATCTTTGTGATATAGTGGTCCTGCCATGTGATTTCTGAATTGACAGTGACTCCTAGAAGGTGCATTGAGTCCTTGGGATTGATTTGATGGTCATCCATTTGAATATAAGGAACTTTTGATGCATTTTTCTTAGAAAATGTTGTGAGCAGTGTCTTGTTTGAATTAAATACAACCATGTTGTCTTTTCCCCACTTCAAGATTTTGTCCAGATCATCATTTAGAGAACTAATTTGTTCACATCTCTGACTGTGTGATGTAGACGCATTCACAGGCCCACTGTTCGTGGGATATAAGTGTGCTGTCATCAGCACTGTATATATATTGTTACTAGCGGCCCCGGCGGACTTAGTCCCAGCCAAAAATACAACAAAACTATTGCAAGACAATGTAATTCTAACAATGCCACTTCAACTTTCATAATCCAGCAGATGGTCCAATGATGCCACCACTCCACAATCCGCATCAAACATTCTCGTCTGTGTTGACGGGGACCATGAATGTTGTCCACTAGCATTCCAGTCTCATGAACTTTTTGCATAAACTTGCGTACAGCAGCCGCGGTGGGTGCTTTATTTCGGCCAAAACTTCTTTTCAAAAAAACGCTCTGTTTGGGCTACACAGCACTCACTTTGGATATACGTTTTCATTATTTCCCAACGTTGTTCAAGCGTAAAGCGATTCATTTCGTTCCGCGGAGGTATGATACTGACTTTCTGTGAAGATTTCGATCGGGAAACAGCTGTCAGTATCAAATAAACGGGTGCCTATTAATTCGCGGTTTTCATTTTGCAAACTATTCACCCCTATTCCCGTTGGCGTTTGTCGTAAACGCCTAATATTTCATTTCGGTTTTAAATCAATGTTTGTAACTTTTTTGATCAAGCGATTTGAAAATACAGTGAACACATAGAAAAAGAAGCAAAATTGTTAACAAAAGTTCGAAAAAAAATCTGAATATCGTTTTTATAACGACACGACAAATGAGTCGTGAACGACAAACGCCAACGGGAATAAGGGTGATTATCTCGCGTCGGTTTAAATATATTTCCACTATTTCGCAGAAGTTATGTGGTAAACTGTCATTTCGCATTGAGTTCATCTCGCTGTAAGATTAACTCGCATTACTTCTTTAGCATTACTATGCTTTGCTATATTCTTTCAACTGGCTTTTTTGTTTTTGCCTTTGCTTATCTTGCATACCGTTATTTCGCCCCATGCTATTTAGCCGCTCAGCATTTATGCATTTTTTGTCACTTTCATTGGTTTTACATGCAGTCTTCTTGTAATTGCCTGCAGGAGCGGTTTAAAGCGCGTTTGATAAAATATACTGGCAAACAATGGATGATACCCAAATTGCAAAAAAAGTGTACCCCATTGGCCATTAGGGGTAAAGACAAAATAAATGTTGAAGGTTTTTCTTATGACTTTGAGAAAATTGCCAAAGATGAAAATTACAAATGGAGTTGTGAACAGCGAAAGCATAAAGATTATAAGTGTAAAGTGCATTTAATAACTAAAAAAATAATAACTTGAATATTATATAATCTTTAATTGGTGAACATAACCATGAACCCTCTGCTTTACGGAAGCCCATGGCAGAAGTACTTACAAAAATTAAAAAGTGCGCTAAAATAAGTGTGGAAAAAAGTGGCAAAATATTTCAAGACGCAATTGCAACATGTAGCTCTGAAGTAAATGCTAATCTCCCTTCAAAGACATCCCTACAACAACTCATTAAGCGTGAGAGGAAGAAGGTAACGGACTTGATGACTGAGCCAACATCTATAGACTTCACAATTCCAGATGAGGAATCTTTTTATTGTAGATGACATAAAACTTGATAGGGATAGAATTATAATAATGACAACTGAAAATAATTAAAAATATTTGGAAAAAAGTAAGTTTTGGATGATAGTGATGGCACATTTAAAATTGTTCCCTCTTTGTTTTATCAACTATATACTATACATTCTGATGTCGATGAAAGTTTAAAGGCATACTATTTAAAAGTCTCACTACAAAAGACACAAGGAGTTAATTTAAGCCCAAAACTATGTATAACGGACTTTGAAAAACCTGCTATAAATAGTGTTCGCCATTCTTATGATGACTGTGTCCCAAAAGGCTGTAGCTTTCATCTATTTCAATCTATTTACCGATATGTCCAAAAATCCGGCTTACAAAGAAAGTATGGCTCTGACCCTGCATTTTCATTGAAAATTCGGCAGATAGGCGCACTTTCTTTTTTGTCTCCAGATCGTATTTCTTTGGCCTTTAGTAAACTAAAGGAAGAAATGCCTGCTGAGTGCTGAGGCAAAAATTACGTCGACGAAAAAAATGGAAAACCACCAATTTATCCACCTTCATTTTGGAGTATATTTTATCAGTTTAACTTGAAAATGATAACTACACAAATCGTTTCACCGACATATAAATTCTATTGTTAGTAGTGCAAATGTTGGTTTCTTTAAGTTAATTTTTGAATTGAAAAGGGAAACAAAAAACGTCGACGTTGCTATTGATAGAATATTTAGAGGAACTTCTATACCAAAAAAAAAAGAAAATTTTTAGATAAAGACGCATGTGTGGCCAAACTTGGCAGCATTTTTGCGTTTTGTTGTGTTTCAAAACTATTGGCAACACTGCTGTATAATAGATCTCATTTTGACATAAGATTTTCTTTCATTTTTTCTTGCGCTTTCTTTGTCACCCGCATCTTGGGAATACATTTTTAAGATCGAAAAGGAAACTTTAAAAGCGGAGAGGTATCGTAAATTAAAGAAAAACCTAATCCAAAAGAAAACGTAAGATCAGTCACAAATTATTAAAAACAATTGTAAAATTATACTTGAATTATTGAATTGTGAATTATATATATTGTATTTTAGGAAAATTTAGCCGCTTATTAAAAAATAAAGGGCTGCAATTTTAAAGCTGGAAACGAGGTCTTTTAATTTGGAATAAGTTGCTACTGGATAGCAACAGCAAGAATAAGAATTATTTTAGAAAAAGGAAAATGTTATTCGGAAATGGGTCTGTTAAAGGCACTGGCTTCTAACATAATACTACTTTAGATTGTTACCGATACTTTTTTGTTTTGTTATTTTATGAAATATGTAAATAATAATGAATTTAACTTTTTTTTTAATTTTTAAATATTTATTATGTTATTATGAAGCTATGTCGAAAAGGTTTTTTTTTGTGAATTCCATTTTCCCTTGTATTTCTGTTTATTTTTATGTCAATAAAATTGTTATATCAAAAACTTTGGTAATTTTTCTTTTTAAAGCAACATGGTACATTGGTTTTGCTACGAAAGGGAACGCAAAATAAAACAATGCGAAAATAAATAAATCAAAGTAAGTTATAGCGAAATAACAAATGCGAAATATCTTATGGCGAAATAATTACAATGCTAAATGAAATTTTGCTAAATAAAAACTGCGAAATAACAAAATGCGAGTTGTTGGCAAGCAAAAACCGCGAGTTATACCATACCCCAAAATAACCTATGATTTAAAAAGAAACCCACCCGTTATTATCTTTGAAAACACTGGAGGAATCTCCTACAGATCTCCTACATTACCATTTAGAGAACATAACAACTATACCCGGCACAGTATCTAATTTAGAAGCAGCTATATTATATGCTCAACTATAATTCGATACAAAATACCAATGAAGACAAAAACTATACGTTCTGATGCAACTTTGGTTACTTTGAAAATATCTGCTTCCAAAATTGCTTTAAATAAGTCATTTCAATGCGAACCTATAATATTTACTGGACTATATGATTTTCTTGTTCTATTTCATTAAACTAATATTCAAGACATCCCTTATTTGATTACCAAATGCGTTCTTTAAGCTGCAAAATGAAGACAAACTTTCTTAAAAAAAAAAAAAACGTCACACAACTTCAAAGGCACCACACGCTAGTCATATGCCCTCATATCGAGGGGTGTTTAACCGAAAACCCAAACATATTTCTACCCCAATAGTAAATAAGAACTTTTCGAAAAGGTAATCCGTAAAACTCGGCGAAAATAAATTACCAATCTTCTCGGATAATGGTGAAAGAAATCACATATTTTTCAACTCAAAAGTCTGTGACTGACGTCTAATAGCCTCTCTGCCACAATAAAGAATGCCTTTGGGAAACAAACCGTCATAACCGATCAAATGAAGACCAACAATGCACATGAGTGTATTGTATAGTACTAAGGTATTCTTTGACGAATATTAAATACCTTTAGCGTCCATATATCCTTGAATCCTCTTGTAGATCCTATTTCACTTTGTTAATCCATCACATAACAACACTCAGTTTCTGCTTGGAATCTTAAACAGATGAGACACAAACTCAATTCACATCTCAGAAAACCACTGTGCAAAGGATATTCTCATTAAGGGTTCACAACAAAAAAAAAATCACATCTTCATCCTTATAGCCTCGAATAAATTTAGATAACTTTTTAAATATAAATACGCGGCGAACGACTTCAGCCATGGGGCGATTGCATCCTCGCAGGATGCGAACCAAAACTCAACTGGATCCATTTGATGAACGACTGTAGTATATTAATCTGCGCCAAAGCAGCAGGCAGTCGTACCCGTAGTACGTAACTATGCATCTAGGATGCTGTCTGTGCATGTGCCGGAGACGGTGTTCATTGGAGCAATGAATTGGAGAGCAATGGGATATGGCATGTGGTGTGGACCCAAGCAAGTGTGGATGTTGTAAAACATAGATTCATCCAACTTGTGTGTGAGAGAGATTTGCGTCTATGAATGAAACTGACACGAGATGTGGTGATGACGAGGGTTTTTGTCAGACGAAATTTCTATGGTAAATGACAATACCTGAAGAATTTTTTCTCCGTTTCAATTATATCATTTTTAAATGTAAATATGTTGAAGTATTTCACATTTAGGAATTGACAACGTATTTAGATTACGCATACGCCCCGTATCACTAGCCATTTAATTCTCTGGTGAAATAAGGCGAACGACGGGATACGAAATGCGTCTCTTGTGTTATGTGTAGTATATTTGTGGATGTAGTTAAGAATAGATAGATGTTCGTGTTAGTTGCACGTGATATCTTTAAAGAGCACTATACCTACAATACCTTTAGGGTGGTACTTAAGGGCAATAACCTCGTCAATAAGAAGCACACAAACAGACAAGTGGTTGGGTATGTCTGAATGTCCTGCAAGCAGGTGACTTTTATTGAATTGGTTTTAGTAGTTATATAAAGATGAAACGTGATGGGCTAGCATATTCAAAAAACCATGGCACGTATGGGTGCCTTTTTGGAACTCGTAATTAAAAAATAATAGATATTGTCCGTTTGTATATTCAGATTATTTAGAGCGGTTCACATAATGATGTGATATTTTTCTGGTGACGACCCATGCAAATGAAATAAGGATATTCGTAGTAGACTTAGATTGTAGATTGTAGGGAGGAGGTGGTAAATCAAATCCCAGATCACTGCGGCCACAAGTGGGCCTATTGTGAGGTCCTCCATTTATAGCTCATCCATGATGCCGCAGTTTGTTATAAAGGCGGCTAGCTCTTGTGTGTGCTGTCAGCTCAGCTATGTCCGCTGCTTCGAGGTAGAATTTACCTAGATAACGTTGACGTGTTTTGGTTAAACAGTTGCAGTCACATAGCATGTGTTCCGCTGTTTCTGCGTCCTCGTTGCATAATCTGCAAGTGCTGTCTTTTGTAGTAGTTGTTTCGTTTTTTTATGGGAACTGCTTGGCATGAAGGTTTTGGCTTGCCTGTTTCCTTCGGTGGTCCTCCAGAAATGGAGCTTCTTTTTGTTCAGCCAAGTTTTCTCACTGCTTTTTATAGTGTTGATTGGTAGCCCGCAGAATGGTAATGGCATCATGAATTCGGATGCGGATTCTTTTCTGGCTAATTCGTCTGCTTTTTCGTTGCCTTCATATCCACCCAGATAAGTTGAACATTTTTTGTGGTGGCCAGTATTTACAGGACTTGGAGGCAGTCTCAGACCAGTTTTGATGTTATTTCAAAGGCGTCTATTGCAAGTAGAGCTGCCTTGCTATCAGAGAGAATATAAATGTACTTATTTGTTATACTTATAACCCTGTTTAGATTCTCTCGAATGCAGAGTTCTATTGCATGTATTTCGGCCTGAAATACGGAACTGCTTATGTCTGTACTAACGAATAGGGACGTTTTAGTGCACGGACCGTATACTCCGGCTCCAACCCCTTCGTCTGTTTTGGATCCATCTGTATACCATACAAGTGAACTGTTGACAAATGTTGATTTGTTCTGTTCCCAGTTTAGACGGTCTGGGAATGTAACCTTAAAGTTGTATCGGAAGTTATGGCATAATAGACATTTGTCTGTCAAATGCATTCCAAGCAGTTCATCCTGTCTGAATTCTTGTGTGGATTATTTTGGAATTTGATTCATCATCTGTGATGAGCGTATAGGCGTTACCCATTGATTCTTTCATGAGTTTTAGATGAAGTGGTGGGATGTTTAGGATAACCTCAAGCGCAGCTGTTGGTGCAGTTTTCATTGCTCCAGTTGCATAGACACATGCTAGTCTGTGTATATTTTATTGAGTTTATCATGTGCTGACCTCTGCGTTGCTTTATACCACCACACGGCGGCTGCATACGTGATGATAGGTCTTGTTATTGCCGTATACATCCAAAGTGTCATTTTGGGATTAAGTCCCCAGTTTTTACCGAGTAGACTTTTACTGGTCCATAAGAATAACCTGGTTTTGTCAATAGTTTTGGTAAGGTGAGATTTCCATGTGAGTTTTTCGTCTAGTGTAATTCCTAGATATTTAACTTCCGTTGAGAACTCTGTTATTTCGCCGAAGAGTGTAGCATTTCTCAGTCTTTCTCGCTTTCTTCTCTTGGTGAATGCAACTATGGTGCTTTTTTTGGGATTGACTTTGAGGCCAACCTTTGTACACCATTCAGCAACTAGGTTTAGAGCCCTCTGGAGGCAATTTGAGATTGTGTCTTCGAATTTGTCTCTGATTCGGTTAGCTATGCCGTCTGCATATCCTTGGACACAAAAATCGTCATTGCTGAGAATCGTCAGTATTTTATTTACTGCAGTAGTAGACTTAACTCATATTGATCATATTGCCATCGACGAAAGTTATGCCTCCAGACGTCCGTACCAACATCAAATCTGATCAATACTTAGTAGCTGCCAGGGTGCGCTTGCGGATAAATCGTATAGAATGCCAACGACAAAATAGTATAAGAAAGTTCGACGTCGAAAGGCTGCGATCGCAGGAGTCTCCCAGAAGCTTTTCCGATCGCGTTTCCCTTAATCTCTCCAAAAGTTCAGCGACGCCAGGAAGTACCGAGGGTATACGATATAGAGATGTCACTCCAGATACGAAGCTCGAAAGTTTTACCAAAAGATAGAAAGAAAATGTCAAGACATTAAAGATCGAACCGGTGCAATGCCTACAAAGATGAAAAAGGGAACATTGAACTATAATCACATTCGATGCTAAGAATTTTGAAGGACCACTTCTGTATGAACCACACAATATTGATAACGATGTAATAAGAGCCATGTCTTAACTAAAGTCCAATACAGATGAAAGTGCTGCCGGCTTATCCACTAAGCATTTCAAAGCTGGAGAAGATGATTTGGTATGGAGCATACACTAACTCATCTCCAAAATTTGATTGGAATAATCTATGTTTGATAAAAATCTAAACATAATTTGTCCGATTTTGATGAAAGGAGATCCTTTGATCTTCGGTAACTACTGATAGGTTGACATAATGATCAGACTATAGAAGAACCAGGAAAGAAACAGGTTGGTTTGATACAGAGTCGTGTTTAGTTTCGGCATCCCCGTGCAGCATCCGTTTATGCAGGATGACGCTGAAAAATGTTAGCTATACTTTATAAGGTCAGTAAGAACACAACTGTCACTATCCCGATCTCTGATGAAGTCAAATATCTGGGAGTAATCCTCGATAGAAAACTTCTTTGGTCCAAGCTTGTTGAATCGAAAACCGGTAAAGCGCTATCAACTTTCTGGCAGTGCAAAGGCGCTTTTGGCATGACATGGGGCTTCGGCTTATCTCCTAAAACGGTCCTTTGGATTTATATGGCAATGCTAAGACCACTTCTCTCATATGCATCGGTTGTGTGGTGGAACAGGCTTTCGCGGAAACGTGTTACTGCCTCTCCACAGAACGGTTTGCCTTGGCTGCACAGGAGCCTTCCCTAGTACTCCGGGCTCTGCTCTGCCCCCCCCCCCCCCCAATTGATATTCTTATCATGGGGTGTACGCTGAAAACCATCTCTCGATGAAAGAGAGGTGGCTTTTGGTACCACGCGCACAGGAAATTTAAAGAACTTGTTCCCTGTCTTATGGATATGCCATCTGCACGCAATGACACCAAACATCCTACTGCGACAAAACTACCACGCAGGCATCGGAATGGCTTCGGCCAGACTCTGAGCCAGGGAAAGAATGCCATCGTATATTCACGGATGGCTCTAAGGCCGGACAGGGGTCTGGTTCTGGAGTCTTCGTGGAAAGTGAGAATATGAGACTACACTACCCCTTAGGCAACCATGCCTCTTTCTTCCAAGCGGAGATTTTCGCTAATCTTATGGCTATGCGCTATATTGTGACAAACAGGTGGATGGATAGAAGCATATGCGTTTACAGCGATAGCCAAGCTGTATTAAAAGCACTGCTTAACCCTCTTACCTCGTTCAAATTAGTGCTCGAACTCAAGCTTTCTTTGAACTTGGTCGGTAGGCTGAACACGGTCAAACTTGCTTGGGTCCCAGGTCACACTGGTATCCAGGGAAACGAGATCGCTGATGGGCTTGCCAGGTTGGGTTGAGAAGAAGATCTCTTAGGACCTTAACCAGCGTTGGGTCTGCCTGCATCCGTGGGTAGGTCATCCATTGATACTTGGGTTTCTCGTGAACACGAGTGTCGGTGGCGTGACTGTGCCGGGTGAAGACAGACCAAACGACCGCGTCCAGAAATCTGCAAAAGATCCGCGTCTTTTCTTCTGTCTCTCAGGAGAATCGACTGCAGACTGCTTGTGGGCGTCCTTTCAGGCCATCTTTTGCCAAACGCTTAACTGTATTGGGCTTGAGCGACACCACCATCTGTACTGCTTGTAGAGAGGACGACGCTACAGCAGAAAACTTGCTCTGTAGTTGTCCTGCCTTTGTTCGCATCAGGTGGCGGATCTTTGGGGCTGACGTGGTGAGTGCGGAACATCTAAGCTCTTCATCACTGAAGCTCCTTCTCATCTTTCTTAAAAAGACGGGATAACTAAGTACACTAAAGTAAGGTGTCTATTTGGCAGTACAATGGACCAGTAGTTGTGTCTGAGTCTGAGTGCTCCCGCGGATAGTAGCAACCTCCGACAAAAAAATAAAAAAAGAACACAACCGAGCCGTTCGATGTTAGAAAAGCCCTTAGACAAGGTGACGCGCTGTCATGTGATGTCTTTAATATAATATACTTGAAAGGAACTCACTCTTGCCAATCGCCGTTTGTTAGAGCTAGGAAGTCAAGTTCTCTCTCATAACTTCTATATAGGACACTATCGGCTGAACCCCTCTTGGGACGCTTTAAGAGCATGATTCTTCAGCTTATATTCACTTTACATTCTTTCCATTTAAACATCAAGATACTACAATGTGGCTGTCAGAGGCAGAGTGCAGTGCATGCTTAGGTTAGGTTAGGTTGAATAGGATGTGATTTCATCACGGTGGACTAGGCACCCAATTGGGCCCAACGCCATCCCTGAAGAACCTTAATGTCAAAAATCTAAACTAATTCGACCAAACAATTAATTTCCCTACAAAACAATTTTTTCAATTTTGATTTTGTTTGTGAGGTCCTCCAAATTGTCGAAGAAGCACCTTTCAATGTGTTTCCTCCTGTATCGAGGAATAGCTTGACATTCACAGAGGAGATATTTAATATCCTCTGGGCTCTGCAACATGTAATTCCTCGCAATACCTGCATGTGTCCGTATCTGTTAAACCTAATCTCATAGCGTGCTTCCTTAGAAGGCAGTGCGCGGAGAGTAGGTATCCCTATTGCTAAGCGTTAATAATTTTACAGATTTTTTCCGATCCAGCTTAGGCCACAGAGAGACCTTTGAGACCCTGTGACCTACTATATCCCACCATCTTTGGTCTGCCCTATTTTCAGAGCGAATGATTTGTATAAATGAAAATAGTCTGCCTCGAGTCACAGACTACTAAAGGCTTCAATGTCTCAGTCAGAGACTTTAATGGGACTAACCTAAAAGTAGTATAAAATACATGCTTCACAAAGATCCAAGAGATTAGAATTGGGGTATCATTCTTGCACAGTGTTTTACAATATTATCTGAATATTTACCTTCAACACTTTCATCCCACATTATGTCAGCTCAATTTTCCACTAAGCTTCGTATAGGTAATACCTCACTTGACTGCACTCTATTTCTATATTTCCTCATACTTTTTACACTCCACTCGTATTTCTAGAACCACTTGCGTATGCTATGCATTCCATCCGGCTTAGGCATACAACATAAAGTCCAATAAACACGATACCAATACAAAAAGTTTCAAATAGCTCCAATCTGATGAATTTCTCCAGCCGCTTGGAAAATTTCCTCCTCAGTTGGATGGACAGACAATGGGTTTTCATGGAATCCGTTCACCACCGACGACGTATGTCTGCAAAAGTAAATCGAAATCGAACTTTGAAAAGTTTGTTTGTCTATTTACCAAACAATAGAGCCCGCACGATTTATTGAATATTACCAAACACTTCAATGTGACCCAACAAGTTGTTAAACGATTTTCTATATTTTCTTCATGATATAAAAAAAAATGTACTGCACCGATGATGTAGTTGTACTACCAATCCATTTTTCTCTGAAGTAAAAATTTAATTTCTATTTATCTACTGTTTTCGAGTGGCAACAGTAATCCATGCGCCAATGCAAATGGATTGCATGCTGCGAGCTCAGTCGCAGGTCAGAATTGCAGCAGGAGCTACTGTCATGTTGGATTTTAAAGTGTTTCCTTTTTGTGTCCATTAAGTGATTTGTTGCAGCTGATGCTGCACTTTGACAGGTATTCAAAGTGTTTATTTATTTACTCGACTATAAGATATGTATGAAAATGAGCCTTGAAGTGAATGCCCATGTTCATCCAGGGTGAGATATTTTAATGTAGAACTTTATAGATTGAAACGTCCATAGAAACCATTCACGGTTTTAAGCCTTCTGCGTAGAGATGGTGAGACATCATATATAGACATCATTTACCCACTCGCCTTTGGAAGATACTGATGATGTCTTCTAGAGCCCTCTAATTCACGTGTACACGTGTTACACGTGTATTTACGTTTTCCGTGAATTAGCACGTGTCATTCGGTTCGCTTCTTAAATACACGTGTATCTATTTACACGTGTATTTATTTCACGGTTGGATATTCGATGAAATAAAATAAGAATATAATCATGGATATCTTATCAAATTAAATTTTTAAGAACATTAATGAGTAAAATATAAATTTTTTTCATGAGTAAAGCTACTAATACACGACATGCCAAACACGACATACGCTACGCATGCCACTTTGACGTCACGATAATTACTCGACATATTGTAGAATATGTCACGTTTTATATTGTGGCATGTGCGAAAAATATGCCGAGGACACGGCATGAACGTTTTGTCTCAAAGTTGGCATATTCGTATGCCGACAGTGATTGGCATGTGTTTTGCCGTACCGGAGATACATGTAATATGTTGTAATATGCAAGGTATTCAACAAAATTATTATTTAACTGAAATTAAACCATCAGTAAATGTCACGCACTTCCATCGCTATTGGCTATTTCGGAGAGCAAAAAATCGCCTCAATTCAAGATTTCTTAGACGTTTTTTAATCCATTGACATCACAGTCATCCTTTGACGGAATTTGTTACTTCCCCTTCAAGCAAGAGAGTCCGTTTTCGGTTCAAAAACGGAGTCAATGACATATGGAAGACCCCGCATACAGCTCCGCATACGGATCCGCGAAACTGCGTTTGCCGGCTCAAATTAGTATAGAAATTAGAATCACCGCGGACCCACTTTTGTATGTGTTGGTGAGAGAATGAGAGAGCGAGCTCGCCGCACTCAGTGAAAAATGAATCCAAAACGGATCCAAAAAAAATTAAAAAACGAGGCAAGCGCTGGCAGATGACAATCGAGTATCGAATAACTTTTTTCAGACGAAATACAAACAAGTTTGTTTACATTTGCATGCATTTTTTCCAAGAATTTATTAATTAAAATAACTATTTTCACAAAAAAAAAACGTTTGAGGTCTAGCATTCGGGAATTTTGTTTTTGCACATTCTGAAAATAAAAAGGGTGTTAACGCTGCAATACACTTTGCAGTTTCAACAAACCTTCTATTAGGGTGATACATCCATAATGCTGGATCTCATTATTATTGTTCTTTCCGTAGAAAGAACACTTCGACGCAACATCATCTGAAAAAATTGCCTTCAGGCTATGCTATAATAATCACTCGAATTCATGTTACCGTATTAAATTAATTCGTAGAGATTTAATCACGTGCCTGCCACCACGAACGTCAACGAAAGATTAATCACCGGCAGCGGCAGATGTTCACTCTTTCATTGCATCAAAAAAAGCAAAACAAAAATTCTCGCGACTCTCTTTCTGCTTGTTGTGTAGATACAGCGAATTTACAAATGTGTGCGTGGAACGCCTCATATTATGCGGATCCAAAAATGACGGGAAAAATTGGGTCAGCGATTTTGCTTGAAGGGTCATGGCTTTATAGAAAGAAGACGAACCATATTTTGGGATATATTCTGCATTTATTCCAAGATGTCACCAGAAAGCCCTAAAATATCAAAAATTTTAGTAATTTTTTTTCGCTTGGAAAAATTAAGATTTTAGGGCTTTCTGGTGACATCTTGAAATAAATGCAGGATATATCCCAAAATAGGGTTCGTCTTCTTTCTATCAAGCCAAAAAGTAACAAATTCCATCAAAGGATGGCTTAGATGTTAATGGATTTAAAAACGTCCAAGAAATTTTCATTTCAAATTTTTTTTCGACTTTTTTCTCGATTTTTTTTTTCCGAAATTTACATGACATTCTGAGTCGAACATATGGGTGACAGAAGCATGCCAACATATTTCAGCGTCAATAATTTGCCGAGTACCCGACATGCACCCCATGACATGACATATTCTGACGTCGAATTGACGTCAGTCTGGCATGCGATTGTTGTAATGCATCTCTGATTACCGTAAAAATAGTGAGCATTTTTTATGTTTGTCGTTCAATGTTATTGAAAATGCAATTTTAACTCTTTGATTAGTCACAGTCCGAGATTCTTTGTTGACTAAGAAGGTTGATTGAATTTACGGAATACAAAAGTGAATTCAAATGAAAGTGCCTTATTATAAATAATATTGAAGCCAAAATTGATTTCATAACCGGGTTTAAAAAATTACGTGTGGACTCTAGGTAAGTCCTTGCACACTATGCATTAGTGGTCGATTATTAAATTAAATGGTAAAAACAAGTTTTGGTGTTTTGGTTATTTAAAAAAAAAAAACGCATTTTTTCTTACGTCTCAAAATAATTTGGCCTTATGACGCTTTGCAAAAGTGACATAGAGCCAAATGTTAGAATTTGCCCTATGTCACGGCACTGCAAACTGCAACGTATGTACCAGTGAGCAAAAAGTCCACCAACATTTTAAGTGAAATTATTTCCCACATTGGTTGAGAAATAATTCCACACTGAAAAAGCGGACTTATTTCCCACTGCGGGTGGAGTAAATTCCAATGTGTAGCAGATTCCCGTTAACTTATTTCCCCGCACCATCTAATTCTGAACGTTCTGAGATGGGTTATCGGGTTCTCCAATAAGGACTTGACAACTTGAACATTCAAGATATTTCGAAAATTTTATTAGTGGTTTGAAGTAAAGGGCCTTACAATGACTTCGAATTCCATACATATATTTTTTGGTTGTATTTCAAGCCAAATGGGCAAGTTTTCAACTCCTTATTGAAAAACTCCTGTACTCCATTCTCGAGAAATAGAAATAGGAATGAATTATTTTATTGTAAAGCAGATTACTATTGAACTCGGGTAAGCCTTTGGTCAGCAATTCAAAATAATTTATCATAACTTATATTCAACTAGCGGACCCGGCGATCTTCGTCTCGCCCCAATTTAACACCAGAGTGATAATAAAACACAGATACTTTAAATTTCAATGTGGTTTATTTGAATGGAATCGAAATGAGGAAAGAGCGATATGATAAACAATGTTTTTCGATTTGTTTTCCAGCGCAAAAACAAACAACGAAGACGGTTTGCCAACACGCGAACAGGTAACATACAGTTGACCGTGCAAAAAACAGGGAAATTCGAGATTAATCCCACAGACTT
Source organism: Cheilosia soror (assembly GCA_949372485.1). Lineage (NCBI taxonomy): Eukaryota > Metazoa > Arthropoda > Insecta > Diptera > Syrphidae > Cheilosia > Cheilosia soror. The sequence goes on from OX443561.1 coordinate 38,149,854, forward strand.
CCAACGTTTGGCCTTGCGATTTATTGATTGTTATCGCAAAAGCCAATCGAACGGTGAACTGAAACCGCTTGAATTGGAATGAAAGATTAGTTGGATTAATCGGAATTGAATTTGCCTAATAGAAAATGACAATGCGAAAAGGACACTTGGCGCCATCTATTATTTATCTCGTTAACTTCTCCACCCAAAATGCACGCAAAACGTCTTTTGTCCCAATGAAATTCACAATTCTAAATTTTCCAAGCTTCACAACGAATTTTCCACATTTACATCGTCAAAAATCATCAATCATGCGATAAAATGCAAAAAAAAAAAACAAAAATCCAAATTTTTCGCTTTTTTCCGGAATTTTCCGAAGAAGAAGAAGAACCTTCTTCTAGCAATTACTATTATTATTATTATTATTCTTTATTCATCTACCGAGCTTAACTCTAACAGACTAGGATTAAGTATTATTTTAATTTCAGAACATATTCACCCCTATCGCGAATAATATTTCCCCGGGAATGTTTCCCATTCAGCAATTAGATTTACATTGCTGACAAGGGAAAAAATTCCATCGGAATTTATTCGCGATACCCCTAATTATTATTCAATATAGATAATTTAAATTTAGATCTATCATCACATAAATCTATTTCAGTGCAAACAGAATTAAAACATTTTATACATTTAGTTATTGGTTCGTTAAGACCATAATTATAAGAATGTCTAGGATTCAAAAAAAATGTGTTTCTTGTTCGAAGAATTCTTTCTGGTGCATACAAATTAAAATTTTTAAGTACATCGGGACATATTATACGATAAGAAAGGACATCATGAATAAACAGCATACAATGAACACTTCGCCTCTTTTCTAAGGTATCTAATCCCACTAAAGCACATCTTGTTTGATACGACGGCATTACATCAAGGTTCCATTTCATTTGCCTTATAAGAAATCTTGTAAAGGACTTTTGTACCCTTTCTAACCGAATTATAGAATTAGCATATATTGGGCACCAGACTATAGAGCAATATTCAAGGAAAGGCCGTACTAGAGACATATAGACTGACTTAAGAGCATATGGGTTCGAAAATTCAGCACATGTTCGCTTAAGAAATCCAAGCATCGAGTTTGCTTTGGCAACAACATAATCAATGTGAAATGAAAATGAGAGTTTCGTGTCAAAAATCACACCAAGATCCTTAATTTCTGTTTTTCGAGAAAGGCAGGTCCCAGAAATTGTATAGTGATTAAGTACAGGCATTAGTGTATGGTACACAGAAAAAGAATGACATTTATTTATGTTTAATGTAAGTCGATTAAGTTCACACCAATTAACTATTCTGTTTAATTCACTTTGGAGACTTTCGCAATCATAAATGTTTTTTACGCGCATAAAGATTTTTAGGTCATCGGCATACATTAAACAATCAGCACGATTGAGCAATGAAGGAATCTCATTAATAAAAATATTAAAGAGCAAAGGCCCTAAGTGGCTACCTTGGGGGACACCAGATAATACATCAATGAGTCTAGATTGAGAAGAACCAATTTTTACATACTGCTTTCTGTTCAATAGGTAACTCGAGATCCACTTCAGTAGTAGCGAATGAATGCCGAAAGATCTTAATTTTTTTATAAGAATGCTATGGCATACTGTGTCAAAAGCTTTGTTGAAATCAGTAAAAATTACATCAACTTGATATCCCGACTCCACGGAATCAAAAAGATATTTTGTAAACAGCGTTAAGTTGGTTAATGTGGATCTACCAGATACAAATCCATGCTGTTGCAATGATATTTGTTCTTTGATTGTGAAATAAAGTTTTTTTGTAACAATAGCTTCAAAAAGTTTCGGAATAGCTGAGAGCTTAGATATTCCACGATAATTTTCTACTTTTTTTCGGGATCCGGCTTTGAATATGGGAGTTATAAATGAATATTTCCATTCATCTAAAAACCCACCAGAAGCTAAAGATAAATTGAAAATTAACATTAAAGGAAAAGACAAGGATAAATTACATTGTTTAAGCACTACAAATGGAATATGATCAGGGCCAGGACTTTGGGAAGAGTTCATATGTCGTATGCCTTGCAAAACATCATCAATCGAAAGACAGAGTGATCCTATACATGCACTACAATCACTTATATCATTATCAAGTAACGGACTAAGATTAGTGTGATTGACATAAACTGATTCAAAAAACTTTGCAAATAGCTCACAAGTTGAATCCAAGCTACATGAGACAACACCATCGAATTCCATATTGTGCAGAGTACCGTTTAGCTTTCTTTTACTATTTAAAAATGTCCAAAAACCTTTAGGATTCTTTGAAATTTGAGATTCAGTGTTCATTACATATTGCTTATACAAAAATTTATTCAAAAATTCATATTCGCGGCGCAATTGGCAAAAACGTTTCTTGTTAAAATCAGACCCTGACTTTTTAAATAATTTAAACGCTTTGTTTTTAGCATTCTTCAAATTAACTAATCTTTGGTTATGCCAAGGTAATTTGAATGATTTTCTTTTTTTAATAATAGGCACGAACTGAGTAAACCCATAGTTTAAAATACTCAAAAATGTGTCATAAGTTTCTTTGAGTTGTAAACCAGAAAGAATACTCGACCAATCAACCGAGCCTAAATAAGTATTTAAAGCATTATAATTCGCTTTTGAAAAATTATAACTAGTTTCATAAGTATTTGAGTTTAAATCTATTGCAGAATGAGTACTGCATTGTAAATCTAGACATAAAGCAATGTGATGAGTAGAATTTCTCATTATAGGACATAAAACTTCTCTGACTGTACAATTTAAGTAATTATCCACATATATTAAATCAAGAATTCTATTTAATGAATTATGACAATAATTTTTTTGAAATATATCAAAAGCAAACATAGAATCAATAAACGTGAACTCACATTCCGTTTTCAAATTATATGGAATTAAACATTTATCTTCATTTGAATATGACCATTTGATATCACCTAAATTAAAATCGCCTAAAACGATAAGATGTTGATGTTCACTCAGCTGATTAGCGATGAAATCGATGTTGGCTAGATGACATTCGTACACATATAGCGGACTATTTGGGGGTATGTAGCTCGCAACAAAGAAAACTTCCTTTAGGTCAGCTGCTCCGCAACCAAGATCCACAGAAACGCATAGCTGTTCACTCTTAAAATCATCATATGGGAGAGTAATGGGATCAGCTGTGAGACTTGAACGCACAGCAATAAACACTCCCCCGCCACGCAGATGACCACTTTTTTCTGATCGGTCATGTCGATGAACGGTGTAATAGTCATCAAATATTTCTGCATTTGAGAAGTTGTCATTCAACCACGTCTCTGTGATGACAATAATATCATACTCATGTAGAGAAACAGCAAGAAAGACATCATTGATTTTGGTTCTCATTCCACCAGCATTTTGATAATAGACGGTAATAACATTTGTTGACGAAGAAAACAATAAAGAGGAATGAGTAGAATCCACCTCATTGTTTACATCTGCACATTGTCTCCTATCTCGTTTTTTGGAATGAAACGAAATTGTCTTACATGCACGTTCAAAGGCCAGTTATCAGCATTCATTGCATCATTGATAATACATGCAGGGACACCAAGGCGAAAATTAACAAATTTTAATGACGACAGATCAGTATCAGAGTAGAATGACAGGCGGTACGAGGAATGTTAACTCTATAACGGCGACGAAGAACAGAGGCCAGATTATGTGAAATGAAAACGATCGAACGACATCGTTTTGACAACTGTCTATTGCCACAGATATGATAGAGACAGGTTTAGTGAAAACGAACGCGTTTTTCTTTTCGTATTTTACAGAATCCCACCCCAGAATCCCGCTAATAGGCAGAACTTATCATTGAATATAGATGACTCTAGACAAAACTTCCCTTCATCTGATTAAACTGAAATAGAGACGCAATATCCAAGCTAAAGAGCAACAAAGCTGCTGGGTCTCACGGTCACGGTTTACATGCTAAACTTTTCAAAGCAGCTACAGATTTTCAAAACTTTGTCAGATGACCCTTGTTCATAGAATACCTGATGAATGGATGATTTGCCCAATCAACAAGAAAGGAAAGGAGACCCTTTCAGCTACGGCAAGTATGTACATATGTATAAATCTCGCATACAAGATCCTTTCTACCACATTGTGTGAACCCCTAAATCCTTTGTAAATATTATTTAAATGATCGAGTGTGGTTTTAGGCCAAAGTCGATTAAATTATTACACTTAGATAGATAGGATTTATACAAGGCGAAGTGCTGTTATTCGACTTTTTTTACAGCTTATATGATGGAATTGTCCGAAACTCACAGGCCAACCACAAAGCTGGTGTTGTCACGGAAGCAGCTAAAAAATAGGTTTAACGGCTAAAGGATATGCTTCCAACATCAATAAATCAGAAAGAACGTCATAATCGACAGCTATAACTTTCAGGTCGTAAGGGACTTCATTAACCTCGGCCGTGCTATAAACTCTGATAATAAAATGTCAGCACAAATTTAACAAAGGCTAAACTCTTGCTAACAGCTGTTTCTTTGAGCTGAAATATATAGTTGAGTACTAGAATTCTATCTCGAAAAACCAAAGAAATTTCCTTGATCATTTCAGTCCTTCATTTCGATGAAGCTTGGCCTCTATCTGAAGCTTGTGAAGATATATACTCCGTACCTCCGAGAGAATGATTCATTAATTCATTCTCAATGGCCCGCTTATCCATAAAGTGGGTCGCGGGTGTAGGTTGCTCAAATTGACCCTCTATAGCTCTCAATTCTTCGACTCTAATTCATCAAGGGCAATCCCCATACGGATAGTGGAGAGATTATGAACTTGATCTAACCATCTCATCTAGGGTCTACCTAGAGGACCGCCTGCCCGATGGTATGGATTTCATAGCACGTCGTGAAACCTTGGGTTGGGGACATGCGTTTAACATGACTAAACCACCGAATCATGGCTCGCTCCATCCGGAGAAGTAGCTGCTCGATATTGAGTGTCCTCACGTGTTCTAGTGTTTCTAATGCGATCTGTGCGGGTCACACCAGCAATACAAAGGAGGAATCTCATTTCGGCAGCTTGTATCCGCGATCTTATTTTTTTGGTCATTACCCAATCCTCATGACCATAGGTATAAGAGTTGGAACAAACACCCAATTAAAGACTGACAACTTAGCTTTGACACCAAATTCAGTCCTCCTGATAACAGAATGACCGAGCTGTCTCAAAATGTACCCAGCCTGACTAATCATACAGAAAAACTCAGCGCTGCTCCTTCCATCACTCATCAATAAGACCCCGCGATACTTAAACTTCTCCACCTGTTTCAATGGGACTCCAATAATGCAGAGAGCATTGAATAGGCGTTCTGGAGACGATCATGGACCATCACTTCAGATTTATACACGTTTATCTTCATCTCAGCTTCAGAACAAATATTTAGATTTTATGTAAAATTGTTAGTCCCATTTGTTTTGCCGAGCTTTAGAGAATGAGATTCAACGACGATTCAGCTACATCGACCTCTAGTCAAAAAATTGCGGATAAGTCGTCTAAGACAGCTGTATAGGATCTGTAGAGCGGATGGAAACAAATTTTCTGCCTCGTAGAGTCTTCGAGTCAAACCCAGAAGAACAACGCAGTAGAGCAAGACCTCGTCTTAAGTGGCTCGCACAAGTTTAGAAGGAGAGGCCGTATTTCTGGACGTTTTTCTCAAGCATTTGCAAATGTGTGTCCAACGCCTTAAGTACAAATTTAAACGAGTTATGTGTACCGCAAGAAAGCGCTACAAAGTTCTTGCATATCTCATATCAAATTTCAGTTCTCTGAATTAACTATAATGTACCTTTACCAATTCCATTGACCCAGACGAAATTATTTCTTGCAAAGGATATTCATTAAGGACAGAAAATGTTAAAAAAAAAAGAAGTATCCAGGACAACAGACGATTTTGGCAATTAAATTGGTGAACTAAAATACAATTCAATTATTTTCGATACCATGTCATGTCTTTCCTTTTTTGATATCCTACCCTGTCATACCTCATTAAAATGATTTGCAACTTAATATCACGTGCATTGATTTTTTGACGGGATATTGGCAATGGCAAGTCGTTGACATTCATTTTCCGCCCTCATGTACATTCGTAATGTGTGTACATTCCACAATATCATTGACTCTTTGCTTCTTCGGTGTCGATGTCCCTAAAGGATACAATCCATCCGCTGGATCTATACTGATTGTACAGTTGTTTTGTCAATATGATATGAGTTCAGTTCATCCATCTGAATAGGGGTTTAGACCGATAAATTGCAATGCGACTGCACAGCACATATGCAATCTGTGGCATTATTATGGGAATTTCAAGGAGTTAAAAGGACATCCAATATAGGTATAGGAAATGGTAACGCAAATACAGCACACGCTGATGTAATGGATGATAAGTGTTGATACACTCTGCATCAGTTTCAGCGAGATGGTATATACGGAATTTTATTCACATTCTCATAACTGTTGAATAATTCCCTGTGATACACAGCACATGTTTCAGTCTGTAAAAAATAGAGTTGCGAGTTCAGTAATTTATTCGAAACAGTAATTTGTTTCACCGTCATCATCACTGAATGTAGGCAATCCGTAATTTCGATTCAGTGCTTTTATTTTTCAGTGACAAGAAACTTACACCTCAATGGAAAATAACGAGTAGCCTTTCGTTGATATATGTAGTAGTATGAACGCAAAGCAAGTTTTTTGCAGTTTGTCAGCACTGTGACTGATGTTTGCATGTTTGATTTTCAGAGGGAGAATTAGGTTATTGATGTAAATTTACATACATGCCTATATCACTCGCATTTATCCCGCCCTCATGGTTTAATAGGGAGACCGGGCAAGGAAATACATAAGTTAAGTCTATAAAAAAGTGGGCGCGAATTTGGTAACACTCGTTATTATTATACGGTGATGTGCAAATTAATTGGAACATGCACATTTTTTACGATATTTTGTCCTTTTTAAAAAAAAAAACACTATAAATAATTTATGAAATCCTTTATTTTATTTATCATAAATAGAATCAAATTCATAAGAGAAGGATATGCTCACAAATATAAGGTAAAGTAAAAGGTCGGAGTAGAGGCATATCCTTATACAGGGTTTTTCAATAAGAGCGCTACAAAAGTTTTTTTTAAATAAAACAAAAACGGTTTTGGATATCAATGAAATTGTTTATTCCTGTGAAAGTACGTTCGATGCCATTATGTATGGAACTCGATTTCTTTTGCATGGCCACCAAGGGCACGCTTGCAGAAGTCCAGACGCTGATCCCAATTTTCGACGGTTTTCAAGCATAAATCGGCCGATACTGCTGCAATTTCACGTTCGATATTCGTACGAAGTTCATCAATCGTCGCTGGCTTGTTGGCATAGACCATAGACTTGACGTAGCCCCACAGGAAATAGTCTAACGGCGTCAAATCGCACGACCGAGGCGGCCAAGCGACTGGACCATTTCGTGAGATAAAACGTTCTCCAGACTTGGTTTCCAATAAATTGATTGTGACATTCGCTGTGTGGCTTGTGGCGCCGTCCTGTTGGAACCACATGTCCTCCAAGTCCATATCATCCAATTGGGGCCAAAAATATTCGGTTATCATTGAAGGTAGCGATGCCCATTCACAGTAACGTGCCGGTCTTGATCATCACGGAAGAAGTACGGCCCAATGACGCCGCCGGCCCATAGACCACACCAAACCGTAATTTTTTCGGGATGCAATGATGACTCATGGAGTACGTGTGGATTGCTGCCTGACCAATACCGCATATGTATGTATTTTGTTTATTGACGAAGCCATTCAGCCAGAAATGAGCATCATCATAAATTGGACGTAGCGCTCTTAACGTTGAGGCCACTGACGCCGAATTTCGGTAGTACGTTTTAATAATTTCGGCTCGTATATCTTTCCATCATGAAATGGCAAACCGTACTGAAGAGAAATGTCAAAAGAGCGGCAAGAAATTCGGCGTCGTTTGCTGTTCCTGTCGCTCTACTTTTGTAGCGTCCCTATTGAAAAACCCGTTATGTTTTTTCGAGGATGTTCTTCAAACTGGCTGAAGTAATGGCCAAACCACAACGGCGCTTTGCCGCTTGCGTGCGTTGACAGATAAAGTAGAACCAATGCTTTCATATGGTGCAAGCCAAAATGCGGCTTCAGGCTTCGGGTCGCGTTTAGATCGTAAATATCGTAAAGTTCAACGCGGCGCCCAAGTAGAGCAACTTACTATTTTCAGTGGCGTTGGACGGCTTTGACATTTCATTTTCGGTTTGGTTTGTTCGATTTGATAATATTTAAAGTGTTGTTAGAGCATAATAGGTACGCCGTTCATTGTTGGAGTTGCATGGATTCACTTACGCTTTTGATATTTCAATTGTGTCTGAAAATGCTCTATGTTTTATACAATTTATTAACAGTGATGCCATTCTGACCGGATTCCGGTCATATCTGACCGAAATCGATTTCCTTTGACCGGAGAAAATTTTGAAATCCGGTCTAACCGTTTTTTGACCGGAATAAAAATGTTTTTAACCGGAAAACGCTTTTTTGACTGGAAAAATAAAATTGCTCTATTAACTATAAATAAAGATATATTTATATAATTTGAATAAAACTTAGCCTTACATTACGAACACACTCTCATGTTCAAACAAAAACCAATTTACTGCGAATAATGGGATATTTACAACATGACGCATGGAATTCTGCTCCGGGAGCATTATCTTATAGGCTAATTTTTGGACGTTTTCTTTTGCTAGAATGTTGAAACTAAACAATGAATTTTAATTAATTAAAGTGTGAAATTCGATAAATCTCAGATTGGAGTTTGGTGAACTACTCTTTTCAAGTGTCAGAAAATTATCCCAGAATACTTATTTAGCCCAATTGACACACAACACACTGCCTTAGTGTATGCATATGGCCATACACGTCTTCTCATGACTTTCATTTCCATTCATGACTTGGCTACATACAAAAACGAGGCGTCATTGCAATGAAATAAAAATTGACAGGTAAAAGAATATTGAAATCGGAAACACAAACAAATTTTATAGTAAAGCCGACGCTCGTTTTTGACGCCCTCACTCTATGAATGCAAATATCAAATGCAGATTTATATCCAAAGCACAATGGTATCTACGAAAATCTTTATCTATCTTTATCTTTATCTATCTTTATGCCCTGCCCAGGCCATGCCAGAATTATTTCACTCAAAATCTACCTGCCTCGCTGGACATTGGAAGACGTTGTATGGTCATGCACTAAATGTGTATTTCAGGACTTAAAAAACACGTCTTATAAAATTAAAAATTAGTTTCAGTAAATTTTAAACAAACGAAATAAAAAACAAGTTTACAAACTCAAAATTCTCATATTATAAAAACGTTTTCTCAACATGGATAATGTTTATAATGTAAAAAAATGGCTAATGATAGTTAACTTTTGTTTTATATTTTTAGTAATACATATTATGTTACCATAATCTATTTTTGACCGGGTTTCAGGTCAAAAACTCTGATTTTGACTTTTGACCGGATTTTTTAACCGGATTTAGAAAATAAAAATCCGGTCATACGGTCAGATTTGACCGTATTCACTTTTTTTTAGTGCCAACACTGTTTATTAACGAAATAAACATTTTTGTTTAGAATATTTATAGTTTCTTTTTGTAGGCGAGGGTATATCTAATTTCCTGAGATGTGCAAATGATAGGTATTAGATTATTACTTCTTGTACCCACCCACGTTTGGTCGTGCCAATAAATTGCATTGCTTAGATATATATTTTATTGTCTATCGGTACAATGCACATGAATATGCGTAACTTTGCCCGACTTTGACCCAAATTCAAGGGAATTCTCCGTCCAATATCGCAGATTCCCTGTAAATTTGTCAATCGTCCGGTTATTAACATAAACCAAACAGAACTTTCAATCTCTCAACGCGCCAACGCTCTGAAGCGGCATTTAGTTTTGGAAAACGGTCGCTTGTGCGCGTTGATTGCTATTATTCATCTTCTTCTGGTGCCTGTTCTTGGAAGTAATGATCGCCTAATGTTTTTGCAATGTTTCGAGCACGACACAAGCGACGATTGTCTTTGGAATATGTATTTTCTAATTTTACGCGACACATACGGGTGGGCCATCTAGTGGCTTCTCTTTAAATCGTAGGTTATTTTAACACTGATAGTTTTTCCTACTCGAAATCTTGACAGAAAATCAGTATCATACCTCCGCGGAACGAAAGCTTTACGCTTGAACAACTTTGGGAAGTGTGAGACTCAATTCACGAACATTAACTCGCCATCGATCTCAACAGTTCAACATTTCACGCATTATAACCTGAGGAGAATTCTGCATAAAGATCTCGGATTATTATTTGCTTACAAGGTCCAATTGACTCATTAATTGAAGGCGCACGACCATCCGCTTCGTTATCGCTTCGCAGTTTGAGCCTTAGAGCAGCTTAAATTGAACAAAGATTTTGGGCGAAAAATTATCTTTTCTGACGAGGCGCATTTTCGTCTCGGCAGCAACAAACAGAATTGTCGAATCCGGGGCCCGGAAAACCCGCACGTTTATTAAAAAGTTTACAAAAAATCGTTGATTCATTTTAATTAGCTGTGAAACAAGCTATGAAACGTTTGTGCCGACTTGACTTCTATTTTAGTAACTCAATTTCGCTCTTGTTAACACATATACAAACAAAATTAATTAAGTTACTTGATAAATACTAATCCATGGTTGACATCATAAAATAATTAACATAAACAAACGATCAACCTCAAAACATAGGAAAATAACCAATTAGTGACAGGCAGTACCGCGGGCCGTTATAAAATTCATGAAAAACTGAATATATGTTGCTCATGGTGAAAAGATGACATTTCGTAAACAAAAAAGCTTGAAAGAATAGTAAAAACGTTAGCACTATGAGGGAGAGCTATCCTGCCAGCAGTTTTTCTGAACTCGCTGAATGTTGCAAAAGGCGTGTCTGTTTCAACAACCCGACGATTGGAAGTTGTTTTGGAGGTGTTTTCGTCGAAAACTACTTTTAATTTTGAAAACTAGAATGTGTCTTCGAAAAATTCTGTTTTCGAGTGTTTTTTCGAAGACCCAATTTTCGGTGAAAGTGTGGATAATTCTAGACGGTTTTATCTCTCGCTGGGAGAGCTTTTCCCATACTTTCTTAGGCTTGGCTTGACTGGAATAAATAACAAACTGTTTGAACATAAAATACTCAAAATATTTGGACTGTGACACCTAGATCCCATAATCGACATTTCAAAACGAAAAAAAAAATACCTTGTTCTACTAGGTTATGTTTAGAAAAACAAACTATCATCAGTTTGTAACTGACTAAATTGCTGAGAAGCTATATATTTGCACTTAACGTCAACTGCAGTTTTTTTTGTCGTAAACCCTATTTCCACCTAGGCTAACGCTAAGTTCTACAATTTTATGCAAAGCCATCCAAAGAATACATCCGTATCTTAAAACAGAGCACGGATAGTGTTATTGTTTATCTTAAAAGTCCTGTACAATAACTGAGTATAACATCATCTAATCTCGTATCCTTGGTAGGAAAATGTACTTTCCTAACACATGCACGCATCATGCATATTATAATACGGTATTCCAAAGGTACGAGCATCACTACATTTATTTTTGATTCAACTTTGTTTGTTTGATATTTTTATCACATAGCTTTCAGAGGAATGTGTGCATGTAAACTGTGACAAATCGAAGGACTATACAACACTAGTGTATGTAACTGAGCAACTGACTTTGCCATTCATACGCTCTAAACTGTTATGTGCATTTGTTTGGTTTTATTGTTAAAACACAAAAACGTTGTAAAGGAAGTTAGATGTGAAAGGAGATTATTTTGGTAAATCATTCGTCGGCAGCTTAAATCTTACAAGCCTATTAAGAAGTTAAATGGTAAATTGGTTCGTTAGAGTCATTAACAAAGCAGTTAATGAAATACATTTTCGACTACAAATTGCTAGTCAAGCTATTAAGTTAAGTTTAAGCTAAGTTAATGGTACTTTATTAAATCGTGAGTATTGCATTATTTACATACAAATTGTACATTTAAACATGGCCTGTGGCCTATTTCACCAAATTACAATTATAATTACAAATTTGTATTTGTTGATTACATTTTCAAATATGTTAACTGATTTTCTGTTTCACGAACTACAAACTTAATTCCAACAAATTTGTTATAAAGAGAAAAAAATGAAGGGAAATTGTATTTGTTTTTTACAAATAGAAAAACAAACCGTTTCACCGTATATTTTTCAGACTTGTAAACAACAACTGTTTTTCATAATTTTGTAATTCTTCTAACAATCTTACTGATAACATCAAAGAACAAAATTAACAGAAACAACAATTTTATCGGTTGTATTCGCGATATGAAAAGTGTTGGAAAAATGGTGGGCGCAGTGGTTAGTGTGCTGGACTACTGTGCGAAGAGTCCCAGCCCCAGGTTCGATCCCCGGAAAACCACAAATTACATCTTACTGCGTCACCTCTCGCAAACGCCTGACAAACGTCTGAGAGTATACCTATTGTCCTAAAAAATCATCTCAATTCAGCTGTTCGGACTCGGCATAAAATGGTGGGTCTCTTCCATTAGTCCCAAAAATAAAACTCTTAAAAACGTATGGTTGTGAAAAGCTAGTGTATATACGGCTGTTGCGCCAACTATTTATTTACATATTTAAAATATTTTATTTCGGCACATTTTCTAACCTGTTAGAAATTGATGTAAGTATGTTCAGTTCATATCGGTGTCAGTGAAAAGTTTATTTTCAGACTGATTTGCAATCCGACGTCCAATTTGTCTTAAGGACTCCTGTGGAGAGCGACCAACTACCTACGAACTAACGAATATTCGCGAGTTTTGACGGTTCGCTCACATAAACACTTTTCATGGTGGCGGCAGTTCACAAATTTCAGCCTTCAGTTCCCACCAGAAATTTATCTAGCCGTTTAAAAATGTGGATTGCGAATAAACTTTGACAATTCGCGCCGCCGATGGTGTTTCCATTCGCGGCATAAAGTTTGGAATTCCAAATTTCGTAAACTATTTTTTAAACTTTTTTTCTTAATACATTTTGGTGGGATAATTAATTATCTTCCTTTATAGCAAAATGTGCAACTTCCTGTTCATAAATGCATCAAAAGTGATTTTTTCGCATTTAATCAATGTGTTCGTTCGCTCTCATCTGAATGGTCCTTTATTTCATCTGGCTTAACACGTTCTAACTGAAACTTTTCATTGAAAACAAAAGAATCTGAAATTTCGTAGTTTTTTCTTCATCTATTTAGCACAAACTTATATCACTATCGGTGCTTCTATGCCTTCGACGTTCCTTCCTTTGAAAAATAACAAATTGTTACTAAATCGACACACGATCTTTATATTGTAAGAAATTTTCAGTAATTGAACAAATTTGTAAAATTTCTTGATTTGGTGAAACACAAACTTGAAAAAAATATGAATTGTAACATATTTGTACTTGTAAGCAACAAACAAATTTAACTTTTGGTGAAACGGAAAAAATGAAATTTCTACAAATTTCCCTTTGTAAACAACAGAAAGAATCGACTTTTGAACAAATTTGTTAAAAAAATGCCTGTAAACAACAATTTGTAAGTTGGTGAAATAGGCCACTGGCCGTCTGCCGAGATTTTGTCAACAGATTTAACAATCGATGAAAAACGCGCGTACTTGTAGGGTTAAAAATGTTGTCCGCTGTAGAAAAACCTTCTCTAAATCCTGTCTGAAACTGGCTCAACTTGTTGTTCTCGTTTACCCATTTTGCTAGCCTCCCTAGTCTAGCTATTCTTCGGGTATAGTAAACTTATGGAAATGAGGCTAGGGCAACATTTCTTTTTTGCGTAAACTAGATTTTTCGATAGCTTTTAATAGGGTCCTCAATGGAATTCTGTTTTGGAAACTAAAAGTATGATTCGGACTTAGGACAGAGAAGTTTCCACAGGTGTAAATTTTGGGACTAATATTATCACTTACTACCTCAAAGTTATGGCTGTTGGTTGTGACGTTCTTTCCGATTTATTGATGTTGGATGTTCTTTCTTGTAGATAGCATATTCGTAGCCTTGCCCTCTTTGATCGCTAAACCAATTTTAGCCACTTCAATTTCTAAAATCCAAACGCACCAGTGGCAGCTATATATTTTCTAACAAATTTGTCACTATCAATGCTTTGTGTGTTGGCCTGTAAGTTTCGACAAATTCTTTCGTGTATGATGTTAAAGAAGTCGAATGACATCCCTTGTATAAATCCTCTATTGACATCAAAAAGTTTTGGTAAGGTCGTTATAGACCTTGATACACCAGTGGACATTCTTCATCGTCATTCTACAGACATGAAAGAATTTTGCTGGGATGTCAAAACCAGACACGGCTCTGACTCTGTATAACTCGACAAGTAAGTCCCGTGAGCCAGCAGTTTTGTTGGTTTTTTCATTAATTCCGTTTAATCAGATGGTATACGCTCTGTCTAATAGCGGGATTCTGGGGGCTTATTCCCAAATGCGCGGCGGATCGCTTTTCATGGCGGATTGGTATTTTTATATTTCCAAAAGCGATTCGATCCATTCAAAAGCGATAGCTATTGTGAGGATTGCTGGCAATAAATCCGCCAGCAATCCGTCACCTGAATATCGCTTTTGACAGCTTTTGGAAATACAAAAATATCAATCTGCCATGAAAAGCGATCCGCCGCGCATTTGGGAATAAGCCCCCTGATCTTAGTCGCCATTATAGATTCTGCAGAAATAAATTTTCCACATTCTCCATACCACCGCCTGCGATTCTACTGTTAGGTTTTTTGGCTTTTTAAGTTCCCTTTATCTTTTGGTTAAACTTCCGTACATTGTTCCAGAAGTAGACTCTCTCAAATTTGTTCAATCAGATCCGTTCTAGTATTCTTTATTTTACTTTCTAAGGAGCCCCAGTTCGCTGTGTTCGCTTTTTTGTCTTGTGATAAAATGTGTGTGGGTTAGCTATGTCTGAATAGCTAGACAGGGTCTAGAGAGGGCGAATATGACTTTAGCCTTTTAAGCGACCATGTTATACTTTACTTTAGCAGCCCGACTGCGAATGAAAAAAGAGCTTGTAAGTGGGTAGCATGTTTCGAGCTCATAAAGGGAAAACCTCGAAATAGTGGAAGTAATCCAACGATGACACTGGAAACATAATACAGATTAGTCCTAAATAACCCCTATATGGCTGATCTTCAACAGCGGTGTATAGGATTAGGACACGAATGTAATTAATTGAATAAGGACATGATATAATATGATTTTCAATTTAATAGAAACATTCAACTTTATTGAATTTCTTAATTGATTATTTTACAATTAACAAGAGTACTTCGCTTTACCAATCTGATCTGCTCGCTGCAGGGATGCTCGTCAAAGTGACCGAGAATATGCAAGCACACTTGTCGCATAGCGAACGTAGGCACAAAAGGGAATTGGTAAAAACCCCAAAAAATAGGTACCGGTGCAAGTGCGTGAGCATATTCATTGTAGGTAATTATGACCATAATGAATAACAATTAGCAACCATAAAGACTAATTAAGTAAATAGATTAAGTGCAGTGAGTAACAGAAGTGGTTAGCGAGAAAGATAATATAAAATCTGAATATAAACCAAGAAAATTATAGTATGAACAAATTGAACAATAATTGAAATACATTAACCAAAATTAATAATTAACAATTAAACGAATAAACAAGTAAACAAAAGAGTAATCTTGAACATAAAAACAAATATAGAATCTTGAACATCTTGGCCCCCCTGGAACGAAGTTTCAGGAAGTGGGAAGTACCGCCAGTTTCGTAATAGGCCGAATGAATGTACCTTGGGAAGTTCTTATTGTTGCGACTCGTACTAGGTTGTCTGCTCCATGTTTCACAGCTTCTACTCTTCCAAGAACCCATTGTGTTGGTGGTAGGTTGGGTTCCTTAAGAACTACAAGGTCGCCGAGTTTTCCATTTGGTTGTCGGTGCTGCCACTTATTGCGTTCTTGAAGGGTGGTTAGGTAATCAGAATGCCATCTTCGCCAAAACCCTTGGACCATATTCTGCAGCAAATTCCAATGGGACAATCGGTTGATTGGTATCGATTCGAGTGTTGGCTCCGGTATAGCTGTAAGTGGTTGACCTATAAGAAAATGGGCCGGGGTTAGTGGGTTCAAATCATCGTCAGATTGGCTACATAAAAGACGAGCATTTAATATGGCTTCGATTTGACTTAACACTGTTGCGAGTTCCTCAAATGTTAAGACCGTCTCCCCAATTACACGTCGTAAGTGGAACTTGACGGACTTTACGCCCGCTTCCCATATCCCACCAAAGTGGGGGGCGGAAGGTGGAGTGAAGTGCCACTCGATGCCTTCTCGTGCTAGTGCAGTGGATACAAGTTCGTTGTGATGCTGAGACGTCACCAATTTGTGCATATCGTTGAGACTTCGTCGCGCACCGTGGAAATTGGTACCATTATTACTATATAAATTGGCACATCTTCCTCTTCTGGAGACGAACCTTCGTAGGGCGGCGAGAAATGCATCTGAGGTCAGGTCACTTACCAGCTCTAGATGGAGAGCCTTTGTAGACACACATACAAATAGGGCGATGTATGCCTTTGTCAGCTTAGGATTTCTACCACGAGAAAAGCGTATCATGATAGGGCCGGCATAGTCCACCCCGGTGTTGATAAAGGGACCAGTTGGTTCAATCCGCACAGCTGGTAGATCACCCATTAGTTGGCTGCTTCGTACACGACGCTGCATGAAACATGTTTTGCATCGATGGATAACCTTGCGGATAATATTACGGCTGCCAAGTATCCAATATTGTTGCCGGATGATTGCAAACGTCTCAGATACACCTGTATGAAGATTGCTGACGTGGGTATCTGTCACTATAAGAGAGGATATGTTAGCGTCGTTAGAAATAATGATAGGATGTTTTAAATTATAAGATATATTTGCGTGTTTTATTCGGCCGCCAACCCGTAGAAGTCCATCCTTGTCAACGAATGCAGCATACCGCAACAGCTTAGATTTTTTGGGAAGTTGTTGATGTTTGATGAGATGTTGAATGTCTTCTCCGAACGATATGTTTTGAGTATGTTTTATTATTAATGTCCTAGCCGATAGAATTTCGCGAAGGGAAAGATGGGACACTTCACGATCTGACTTAGCTTTCTGACAATTACGCGCGAACCGAAGACAATAACCCACGACACGTTGGAGACGATACCACGATGAAAGTTTTTGAATTAAAAGGGTCAATAATTTGGTTTCGGAAGCAACGAACAACGAATGTCTTGGCACTTGTCTTTCTTCCCGTGTTACAAGTTCACACTCCGACGAACGCGATATATCGAATTTTGATACTGGCCAATCTTGTTGCGCTGAGACCAGCCAATTCGGACCGGTCCACCAAAGTTTATGTCCAACAAGATATGATGGTCGAATACCGCGCGACGCGCAGTCGGCAGGGTTATTTTCGGACGAAACATAACGCCATGAGCTACGTGGCACTAAGTCTAGAATTTGACCAGTGCGATTGGCAACGAAAGTAGCCCACCGTCGGGGAGGTGAAGATAACCAATGCAACACTATCTCGGAGTCACACCAAGCGAATATTTTTGAAATGTTTAGGGACATTGACGATTTTATGCGATGAATTAACCGAGCCAACAGAAGAGCACCGCACAGCTCAAGACGAGGAATCGAAACTGGTTTTAATGGGGCTACCTTTGTTTTGGCAGCTATGATGGTGATCTTATACTCGCCTGTTGCTGTTTTGCTCCGAGCATATACAACAGCAGAATAAGCTACCGATGAGGCGTCTGAGAACCCGTGTAACTCAACACTCTCCGACGACGAAATCACATGCCTGGGAACACGAACCTGTCCGAAAAATGGGAGCTCTGATCGATAACAGTCCCAAGTTTGAGCAACATTAGATGGGACAGGATCATCCCACCCTAATTTAAGCTGTGGAGTCCAGAGCTCTTGGAACATTATTTTAAACGAGACAACTGATGGTGCAAGTAGTCCAAGTGGGTCAAAAATTCGAGATATTTCTGAGAGCAGCGTTCGTCGAGTCGATAATGAGTTTGGAAGATTCGAATTAAGTTTGAAAAATAAGTCATCGCGAGCTGGGTCCCAGTACATTCCCAGGACCTTTACCGATTTATTAGATCCTTCCGTATCGATGCCTGAATATTCGCAATCTTCTTTTGGTAACCGCGAGAGAAGGGTCCAACAATTAGAGCTCCACTTTCGTAGACTTAATTTTGCCATGGATAACAAGGAAACTAACTCAGATTGAAGTTTTAAAAGAGTTTCAACTGAGTCAGTCCCTGTCATCACATCGTCCACATACACGTCGTTAAGCAAAACCTTTGAAGCGTTTGGATACTCAACACGATAGTCACAGGCGAGTTGGTTTAAAACTCGAACTGACAGAAACGGCGCACATGCTGTACCATATGTGACAGTACAGAGTCGAAAATGTTGGAGTTCATCGCTTGGACTTTCGCGCCATACGATGCGCTGAAAATCAGTGTGGGCTTCATCCACTAAAATCTGCCGAAACATTTTTACCACGTCGGCTGTAAAAACGTAGCGATATTGGCAAAATCTCAAACACACTCCAACTAGATCCCTCTGGATTGATGGTCCTATCATTAATGTGCTATTGAGCGAATTACCGAGAGAGTCCTTTGCGGAACCGTCAAAAACTACACGCAATTTTGTCGTAGAACTGTCTAGCTTAAATACTGCGTGGTGAGGGAGATAGAACTGATGACTCGAATTAGTATTTATTTCACTGAATGGAATACGTTTCATATGACCCAGTTCGTGGTACTCGCGCATGAAACCTGAGTACATCCGAAATAGATCTGGATGATTAGCAAAGCGACGTTCCATTGACCTCAATCGCGATACAGCCGATGTAAAGGTATCACCAAATGTTGGCAATGCATTTTTGAAGGGTAATTGCACACTATAACGCCCATCAGGAGCGCGTGAAAATGTTTATCGAAAGTGAGTTTCAGCAGGATCCTCACCAACCGAGTTGTCTAGAACTGGTGTTACTTCTTCTAACTCCCAAAACTGTTGTATGAGATTGTCTATGTCAATGTCTAATGTGGAGTGAAGCGAAGGTAACGATAGAGTTGTGTCTGACCGATCAGTTAAAAATTCCCCGGTTACCACCCAACCAAATGACGTTTCTTGGGCAATAGGTGTACCCTCTACACCTCTAATTTGGTTCCCCTTTAAAATGCTCCAGAGTTTATCTGCTCCTAGAAGAATGTCTATTTTACGAGATAGATTAAAGTCGGGATCAGCAAGATCCAAATTCTGAATATGTAGATATGATGACGCGTCGAAAGATTGATTGGGCAAATTCGAAGTGATTTTGGGTAGAATGTACGCGTCGACGAGAAGATTGGTTGAGTTAAACCGCGATTGCATGTGGATGGATACACGCCCTCTGGTATATCCTGCTTCTGTTGAAGACACCCCAACGATTGGGATTCGTGCATGGCTTCTGGTGAGACCGAGTCTTTGTGCAAATGATTCTGCAATCAAAGAATTTTGTGAACCAGAGTCCAGTAATACACGGCAATTTATAAGATTTCCTTGGATGTCCTTACCCTTAGCTGTTAGAGTTGGTAGGAGGGTTTGTCGATTATCGAAATGGTTTGGTTGCGAGTGATTACTAACAATAGCATTAGAACTTGGACTGGAGTTAATATCAGAAATAGGTGCAGGTTCGATAGGTTGCGTAGCGTGCTGCGAAAGCGATGCGCTTGGTTGCATATCTGCATGCACCAGCGAATGATGGCGAGATTTGCACGTGCGACACCTATATGACGACCTGCACTTGTTCGACGAATGTCCAGTTCGTAGGCAGTTAAAACAAAGAGAATTGTCTTTAACAAATACACGACGAAGAGCAGTGGTAAGCGAAATAAATTTTGGACACTGACTAAGTAAATGTTCCTCCTTGCACATTGGACATCGATGAAAAGAAGAACGAGTTTCAGCCACGTGGGCTCGAATCGAAGTTGGATTTTTACCGCGCGATTGTACCGACCGATTTAGAGATTGACATGCTTCTAATGCATTACATCGTAGCTGCAGAAAATCTAATAATTCCTGAATGGTGGAGTTATCACTAGTGCCTATTTCCTGCGCCCATGCCTCATTACTGTCCTGATCGAGTTTTAGAAGAACCAGATAGATTAACCACGGATCGCGAGTTGTTGCATTTAACGCGTTTAATGCTCGAATTGTTTCGTCTGCACCGTCAGAAATCTTTCGAAGCAATGCCACATTGCTTGTAGTCATTTTTGGAAGCGATAAAAAGTCTTGAATATGCGAGCTGACGATTAAACTAGACCGATCATAGCGCTTTTCTAAGCGTTCCCAAGCAACTATGTAATTTGCATCCGAGACGATTAAATGACTAACTAAATTTGCAGCGTCATCACGAAGAAATGATTTAAGGTACCGAAACTTCTGAGTAGCTGATAAATTTTGCTGACTGTCTATAGATCCAATGAAAAGATCTCTAAACCCTGGCCACTCTTTATAATTTCCAGAGAAACTAGGAATATGCAAGCTTGGTGAAGCTACCGATGGCGATTGAGAATTTTTCGCAAAAGTTTCTAGAAAAGATGCTTGTTGAGTTGCTAACTTTTCAGCGACCGAATCATTATTTTTTAACGCGGGATCCAAAGCCGCCAAACGCGCGCGAATCACTTTCAACATTGCACATTGAGCAGTAAAATATTAGGTTTTTAGTTTAGTGTTTCATCAAATTTTATCCGGCTCGAAGGACCACAAATTATGTATAGGATTAGGACACGAATGTAATTAATTGAATAAGGACATGATATAATATGATTTTCAATTTAATAGAAACATTCAACTTTATTGAATTTCTTAATTGATTATTTTACAATTAACAAGAGTACTTCGCTTTACCAATCTGATCTGCTCGCTGCAGGGATGCTCGTCAAAGTGACCGAGAATATGCAAGCACACTTGTCGCATAGCGAACGTAGGCACAAAAGGGAATTGGTAAAAACCCCAAAAAATAGGTACCGGTGCAAGTGCGTGAGCATATTCATTGTAGGTAATTATGACCATAATGAATAACAATTAGCAACCATAAAGACTAATTAAGTAAATAGATTAAGTGCAGTGAGTAACAGAAGTGGTTAGCGAGAAAGATAATATAAAATCTGAATATAAACCAAGAAAATTATAGTATGAACAAATTGAACAATAATTGAAATACATTAACCAAAATTAATAATTAACAATTAAACGAATAAACAAGTAAACAAAAGAGTAATCTTGAACATAAAAACAAATATAGAATCTTGAACAAGCGGTATTAATAAAAAAGCCTTATTCGCTCTTTAATCCATCTGATAGCTAGCAGACGAATAGTGGACTTGTTCGTTTGATAACTTTTATTATTTATAAATACATCTTATATCCATATTAGCTATCCACTCTTTATCATTAAACGCACGACAGCACTGCGTCCAAATTGTACTAAACATGGTTGTAAATCTGTCATATTCCATCAGCTGACACTATCATGCTCAGAGCATGTTATGTGCTTCCGCTTGCGATTTTTAGATTCTCTCTGAAATTCTCTTTCAGCTTTTAAATTTCTCGCGTCCAATCGAACTTTTTGTTGGTATACGTGTATTTGAAATTATGTGGATAGGTTAGCTCTGTGTGTGAGTAAGTTAACCACTCTCTATACGCCGAATTTGGTGAATTAAGTTATCCGCTCGTTAAACATGTCAGTGAAAGCTAAGATATGTTTATTAATAAGAAGTACGAGTTATCAGATGTGATAAGACTAATTCACCGCTATTTGGTATTTATTAATACGGGGGTAAGAGTTTAAGAATTAGGGCTAGTTTTAAATGATCCGGATAAAGTTTCGGATAGTAACGCTATCCACCAGATAAAAGTTTCTGATATTTTTGTTCTGTTTCATCAAAGTCTCTGATAAACTATCCGGTAGAAAAATTTATAAGGCACTAATTGTTTGACAGGACAGGAGCTTGCTCTTTCGGTCATTAATGAAAAAGAGATTAGATAAAATGCACCCCTGGCAAATTCCAACGTCCAGTGTGAAAAGTATTCAGTGAGCATGGATAAAGTTAACGAAATAGTGAAAATTCAGAAATCTTCATCGTCGAGGATTTCTCAAAATACCTAATTTAAAATACTATCTGTTCCTAATATTCAACAAATTCGTCGTCTAAGATTTCAAATAAATCCATCCATGATAGGACAATATTATGACTCTGAAACTAAATTTTTTTTAGCCACTTCAAATAAATATTTTGTTTATCTCCCGGATAGAGGCTTTAACAGTCACTTCAACAGGCTGATAGACTATCCGAGACTTTATATGTCAGACTTCACTATCCGAAACCTTTGAAACCGAAAGTTGAAGTTTATCCGACATATAAATTCCGGATAGGCTATCCGAGACTTTATCAGCTAGTCTTGAAACTGGCCCTTAAACTCGTTTATGTCGTTTAAATTAAAATTTCATTTTAAGTAACTACATTTTTTACGTCTACCTATATTGATGTTCACACATTTTTATACGGAAACCCAAATGCATTGTGAACCCACAAGATGCAAATACATTTTCTTATTGATTTCGCTTCGATAAATCTGAATAGATTTAGTCAAGCTGCTTTCGACTGAGTTGAATTTGGGAACATTTGGTAGAACGACAAACAACTCAAGTGCCATTATAAAGAATGTACTCGTTCGTATGGATGGATATATGAGCACATTTAAAGTGAGAAAAATCAAAGGAAATGTACCAAACAATTTTATAGCTCGAATGGGTACATTTTAAGAAGCCCATTTGGATCATCCAGAAAATATGAAAATGAATAGGGAAAAATCGGTTGTGATTCATGCAAACAATTAATTTAATTTTTCGAAAACAAAAAAAGCTTTGTCGCACTTACTTACTCTGTCGGCGCTACAGCCCGGGGTGCATCTAGTCCTCAACGAATATACCTCTCCAGTAAGAGCGGTCTTTGGCCATCATCTTCATCCGACACCATCTCTGTTTCAGCAGCCTGACTAGTCCTGAAAAATCCTCAGTAACTTCAGTTCAAAATAAATTAAAGTAAGGTATCTGTATCTGCCACCTTGACTGTTGACGACGCCGTTCTTTTTCTGAAGGGCTTATGTTAGACTTATTTCCCCTACGGGCATCGCATCACAATGGCCTGAGTGTTGCACGGGGAACTCCTCGCCAGCCCACAAACCTAACATAACCTAGACTTCTGAAAATCGATAAATTAGTCCTTTGGACTGAATATTTTTGTGTTGCTATATTTTCTCCGCGTTCAACACTCGTCCTTTAAACTTATCAAGTCGAGCCCGAATGAGCAAGGGCAGTACCTGGTGGCTAACGCGAGGAGGCGGTCACCTTGTCGTTGCGTCAAATTGACGTTGGTGCGCAGGCTTAAGTTGCAATGATTCAACAGGCTATACTGTCGGAGGCGGTAGTCGTCTGAAGGGTCACCCATGACAGACAGGCTGCTTTGAAGAGTAACGAACTAAGAACTGCCCAACCCCCCTAATTCCAGGGTGTTATGCGTCACCGTGCCCATTGGAAGGTTTGCAGCCAGGGGGTATATCGGCTGTATTCTAACGGCGCCTCCCTGATACCAGGCCGCCTCAGGGTGGAAGTAGTGGCCTTACCATGGTATGCGGGGCTCTGGCATGGTGGACGGTTTTTTCCCTAGCTACTCGTGGGACCACAATACAAAAGAAAATGAAACCAACAAAACAACAAAAAGAAACAACGTCTTCGGGAAGTACTTCCCAGACAGGACCAACCAAACAAACTGACAGAACTGGACAGACAACAAAAACGGACAAAGTCGAGAGGAAGATGAGGAGGATGCGAATCGTCAACGAACGGCGCTCTGACTCTTCTCTCTCTCTTACAGATGATACCGACGGTAGCGCGTCAAATGCTCCAGCAATGCTTCCTCCCAGGAAACACGTTAGGGCAAGCACAATAGCCTATAGAAAAAGAAGGAATGCATTCCTATGTCTTAGTCGACTTGAAGAAAAGGGCAAAGACAAATGGGATGACAAAGACAAAGCTTCCTATGAATGGGCAACGAAAGTGGTGGAGGAAAGTAAGAGTCGACCTATTAAGGGACCCTCCACAAGCAGCGAAGCAAAGAGGGATCTTGCATCCAAGAGACAGCGGTCTCACGATGACGCTCCCACTACCTCAAAGAAGAGTAAGGGCACCGATTCGGAACCCAAGCTCCTAACGGCGGAGGTTGTGAGAGATCATCTGATCATGGCGATCATTGACCGCGGCCATGAGGAGTGTAAGATCAGTCGTGAAAACTGGGAGAAGGTGGAGACGAAGATAAACCTTTATCTCCTCTCTCAGTGCAAGATCGACCCCTCCAAACCGATGCCGTCGTATAGGGATAGGGGCTGGCTTCATGGAGGCTATAGGCTGATTGCCTGCGACGACGAAAATGCAGTAACTTTTATAAAGGCTGCAGTCGCCGGCGCGGGTGATCTTTGGCAGGGCGCTAAGCTGGAGGCCGTGAAAAAGGATGAAATTCCGCTCAGGCCAAGAGCTCGCGCTTGGGTCCCTATGGTGCCAAGCGACCCAGCAGACATTCTGCTTCTGGAGCACTAGATAAAATAAGCTACCTCTCTCTACTAAATAGAATCCAAAGAGTGGCATGTGTCTGTGTGACCAGTGCCCTGCGGACAACTCCAACCGCGGCACTGTACTTGGTTTTTAAACATTTTATTCACATTCGATTCGACATACGACGCGTCGATCAGAGCAGAAAATAAGTAATTCTGAGACTTAATTGAAAGGAACAACAAAAAAAACAAGACACATTATACGGACGATAAATGTTTTTCGAAAAACATTCACAGAATTCCGAAACTGTATCATCTATATTTTCCATTTTATTTAAACATTTAAAGGGACAACACAACTCGTTCCATATAAAACACACGTAAATGCCAAATGTCAAAATGTTCATTTGGGCTCTGCTGACGTAGATGTGCAGAACAAGTCGAAAATGAAAACTACATTGCGCTATCTTGTCTTGTTGCACCATGGTTCGAGATATCCGTTTCGGAACAAAATAATTGAAGTATAGAACAACGCGGTATATCGCAATGCAGCGAAGTGTGCTACAAGTCATCGGAGAATTTTTCGGAAAGTGAATCGGAACGGATAAATATCTCGAATGGAATTTCTCCGATTTCGTCAAGATCTCAAGAATCGGAAAAAGATCCGTCCGAACGGATACCTCGATAGACTATAGGTGTCGAGGAAGAAAAAAAAAACGGTTCCTTTAAGTTTAATATTTATTCAATTTCAATTAATTAAATAAAATAACAAACATAACAAACTAAAAGAGTGTCCAGAACCTTCCTCTTTTCAATTCAAAAATTCACTCGGTACGTTAAACTTAAAAATGACATTTGACAGAGTTGATTATTGTCAGTTGTGTTCATGTTTTTTTTTTTTAAATACTTCTTCCGGGAAAGGCGAACCTATAACGCTTCATCAGCGCCCCGAGATGCTTGCAGATGTATTTTAGTTCTGCACTTAAATTGCTGCAAATTGTAGTCTTCTGAAAATATATCCCCAGGAAGCTAGTTCCAAAGTTTGCTTGTCCTGTAACAGAAGGAGTTTTGAAAAGTTGATGTCCTCGCGGTTGTCAAGTGTACTGTATGGTCATGAGCATTAGATGCTTGTCTTGTGGGGCGAGCAAAAGTTGCATTTCGAGGGATAATGTCCTTGAGTTCCACGGAACATCTACCATGGAAGTACCTCTACCTATAGAACAAGCAGAGGTCAGCGACATAAGTCCGCGCGATATATCTCCGCCGAAACTAAAAATCTCCGCGCGGAGATAAGTCGATCTTAGTTCGGCGGAGATATGTCGTTTTAAATGCGACATAACTCCGCCAGAAACAAGCGACATAATTCCGCTCGAAAAGTGTACCGGGCAGAGATATGTCGGCGGAGATATGTCGCTATGCCGAGTATAGGGTCTCCAATAAGTCGAACTGCTCGTCTCTATAGGTATGCTGTCAAGTAGGTTAAGTGAATGTTTTGGAGCCGAGTTCCATATTTGGGAACAATATTCCAGGTCTGGTCTAACCTGTGCTTTGTAGAGAAGGAGAAGTTGCTTTGGCCTAAAAAACTTCTTTGCTCTAAATAGGTAGCTCAACTTATCGGACGCCGATCTTGCGATACAGTGGTCCTGCCATGTGATTCCTGAATTGACTGTGACTCCTAGAAGGTGCATTGAGTCCTTGGGATGGTCATCCATTTGGATCTGAGGAACTGTTGATGCATTTTTCCTAGAAAATGTTGTGAGCTGTGTCTTGTTTGCATTGAATACAACCAAGTTGTCTTTTCTCCACTTCAAGATTTTGTCCAGATCATCATTTAGAGAACTAATTTTTTCACATCTCTGACTGTCTGATATAGGTCCACTGTTCGAGATGGATGATATAAGAGTGCTGTCATCAGCAAAGCTGTAGATATTATTATTTGTCGATCCAAGCAAATCGTTGATGTCGAGAAGAAATAGAGTTGGGGAAAGAATAGATCCTTGGGGCACTCCTGCATTTATAGCAAACGGATTAGATGGTACACCATCTACAACTTGGATCGATCTTCCCTGAAGAAAATTTTGCATCCTTCCGCAGAGTTTTTTTTTTAGTTTTTATTTTCATATCCGCTAATTCTCAAGCTGTACGGCTTCCAACACATGATTCGAACGTGTGTACATCCGAGCGTCAGTTACCTTTTTACAGTCTCGTCCACATTGAATCTGTCCTTATCCGGAGTTCTTGATTACTTCGCATTGGGTGGTTTTTAGTGTATATACCTATATTCCCAAGTATATATTTGTTATTATATTAACGTCAATTTGTTGAGTTGAGTTAGGAGATTACGACCGGAATAAGTAGAAAGGGAGACCATTTAAGAAGCTTGGCTGCACCATGCGCAACATAACTTTTGTAGGGACACTACATTGTAGTAGTTGCCCTTCTCTGAATGACCTGTAAAATCATGAAGAAGAACAAACAGGATATAAATCAATTTTTGATGTCCCAACGCAGTTCAGTATAGTCACCGTTGTCCTATGTAAAGCAACTTTGATGAGCCACAGTATAAATTCCTTCGGTCTTCGTATTTGCATGAAAAAGGTCAGCTAAAAATAAATCTCAAAACTGCAGTTGGATATACATAGTTGACTTATTTGTATTGATTTTCCTACCGTTAAATTTTTTTTGCAAGGATTAGTAATTGCTTCTTCGACTTTTTCAGCAGCTGAAAGCAGCAGGTGAATGTGGGAGTGAATTGCATAAAAAATGCACAACTACCCAGGGTATGTCTAAAATAAAAGGAGCACCATAACTTATGCAATTTAAATTGAGTAGTAAAACCATTATTACCTACTTCTGTAATGCTATGGGAATTTTACGCACACATGCTGGACGACTGCCTGTCATTATTCTTCCCACTAAAATTGATATTGGTTTTCTTTTGTGAATTAATTATACAAAAGGCCAAGAAGATTATTGCAACGCAATTGATGATTTTTTTTTATTAAATCAGCATAAATTAAGTGTATGTTCGATTTCGTTCGAATTGCAGACCAAAATTTACTTTGAGATGCTGCTGTAAGTTGTATTGTGCTGCGGCACGTGCTCTTTTGGACACTTTATAACCAATTAAGGCAAACTCATGTGACATCCCCGACCGCATGACTGCTGTTAGTTGACTGAAATTGTTCCACTATGGGTGCTGTGTTAAGATTGACTTTGATCACATTATGTAAGCCGACATGCGTGACCAATTTAATCGATAGTATAGGTACATCCGCTCATTGAAAATGAGAGCGATTTAGTTCAGTTTCCAATTGACGTCGAATGAATTTGAGCAGTTGGGCTCATTAGCCTTTTAAGTGAGTTGATAGATACATATTGAGATCGACGGTTAAATACGAAGTCATAAACATAAACGCCTTTATTTTTAAGACCGGGAAAGACTTTTGATCTCGTTATACATTTTTTTTTATCTGTAGCCAAGGTTGTTTTAAAACTTAAACAACTTGGTAGGAACTGAAATCAAGAGACCGCTTAAAGGGGAAGTAGATATCCATTTGTTTGGCCTTTAAGGTCTGCCAAAAATAAACTCTAAATATAGTTCTTTAAATATTTTGATTCGAGTAGCAGTTGTCGCTAAAGAATTTCAGCAGCATATCCGATTGTCATTAATTGTCTTTAATGTATTATCCGGTTGTTGGTTGGTTCAAAGATGGCCCCCGATGAAGTGCTACTTGTACCCAAGGGTGATGTTAAACTGTTTGACTATCTCGTTAAGTGGTATGCGGCAATTTGTCATTAGATTGGATGTGAGGGATGTGGTATTTGCCTGTGGTAAATATAGATTATGTTGGTAAGGTAGGGGTAAAGTACAAAAATACCTAATATGCTCCTAACAAGGTAGTAAAATGGGGGGCGAACCGACTTGGGTTGGACATAAACCCTCACAAATCAGAACTTCCACACATTTTGCCTGCGTCTATAAATGGCACAATCTTGAAATTCTCGAATGAAGCTATATACTTGCTTGGCTACTATTTTATACAGAAAGTTAAGGCTAAGGATGATTTCGGTAATTATAAATTTAGAAGGAATAATAAAACTTTACAAGCTGCAAATCCATACTACTTATAAAATGCAACGTCCGTCTGTTCGTTTCTCCATAACTCGAGAACCATTCGTCCGATTTTTATGATTCTTTTTCTGATTTATAGATGTGTGGCCAACTTAGTCCGTAGGGTGGGTGAGAATTGCTCAGGAGTTAAGGGGTCGCGGGGAATAAGGGGGGTCTCACGAACCGTTAGCCGTATGAAATTGAAAGTTTGTGTGTTGATAGATAAATCAAAAGAATTACATGCCTCATTCATCGTTTTTCAAAATTCGTCCCATAAGGGTTTAAAAACGTTTGCACCCTACTTTTCTATTTCGACCTTACTACGCTCAACTTGTCATTATACTCATAAATCTACGTATGTCATTTCAAGAAATGCTTTTATTTGTTAGCCAATACTTCACCGAGTATTTGGAGCTAAAATGCATCTTTCTGGTTCATCCAGAGGGTGAG
Source organism: Cheilosia soror (assembly GCA_949372485.1). Lineage (NCBI taxonomy): Eukaryota > Metazoa > Arthropoda > Insecta > Diptera > Syrphidae > Cheilosia > Cheilosia soror. The sequence goes on from OX443561.1 coordinate 38,179,257, forward strand.
ATATAATAAATTGAAAATAGATCTTATTTGGTCAAGTGCGAAAAAAATGATTTCTCGATTACAGTTGTGCTTAGGGGTAGTTTTATATTGCGTTCCCAAAATAGAATATGATTACTCGCACGACTGGCATTCAGAATGCACTGCACATTGTACGTACATACTCATGTATGGCGTAGTTGAATTTGATGTAGGCAATGGATATGCTTTCAACAAACTAAATATGTATATATGTACGTCTACGCACATATAAGAGGTTTGTGGTGCGTAAGTGATGGATACATATCTCTACATATATGTATTTGAGATCTGCAGCTATGGAAAGTGTAACGATATGATCGCCTAGTATAAAAAATTAGATCATACCTGTGCCGAGGTTTAATATATGTGAAATCTTATGTCCATTGACTTTGGACTTTCCGATCACTACAGGTTACGTAAGGACTAAGTTCGAGACGGGGGAGGGGTAAAGGGGGTGGTAGGGACTAACTCCGGAACTATTTGGTCGATTTTAAAAATTCTTTCAAGATTGTACCGGCTACATCCTCCGGATCAGTATAGGTTAGTTAGGGTGTGGATGGGGGAAGGGGAAACGGGGGTATAGGGGCTATCTTCGGAATTACTCGGCCATTGCCAGAGTTGACCTCCGACAGCCACGTCTTTCACATGGACAGCTATATATTGAATGTTCGCGTGTGAGCTGTAGGCGTAATTTGTTTATAGCTATACTTACGCCCATTAAATAAATAACATGTAGGTATAGTTTATGAAAAGGCATAGCGATCAAATATTTTGTAAGCTTAAAAAGAAGACAAAATATACACCCCAATCATGGAATCCGCCGGAGGGAATTGTTCGCGGAAAAGAATATTTTGGTATCGTCGAATCCGCAAATTGAACGGTTATTATGTCATATAGGTAGGTATATACATAATATTAACACATACTATTGGTAGGGTGTGGTTTTTTTTCCAGATTTCTGTTCACTTTTCGGATTCGACGATACCAAAATATTCTTTTCCGCGAACAATTCCCTCCGGCGGATTCCATGATTGGGGTGATAAACAAGTAAAAGCGTTACCATCGGCCTGGCCGATGCTTTGATACACTCCACTGTATGTACTGGTACAAGTACACGCATGTGTCTAATATGGGCTTTGTATGGGAGGTAATAGAACTACTTGACCGACATGGACCACTTTCAATAAAAACCTGAAGGCCATAAATATAAGACCTCCCATAAAATTTCAGTTGCCTAAGTCGATTCGTTCGGACGCTACTTGACCGACATAGCCCATTTTCTATACTGGCGACCTTAAAAAGAAGTCGTTTCACAAAATTTTTTTGGCCTATGTCAATTTGTTTGGACGCTATCGTGCTTTCAACAGACAGACAGACGGACATGGCTAAAGCGATTCAGAATGTGATCCTGATTGCTTTACATTATTGAACTGGTAATCAGTGCGTCGCGACATTTCCTAGCCGGCTTTGATTTGATTGTATTAGATTTAGCCGATTTTAGAATCGCTTTGTCAACGAAGATAGTTAAGTCCGACAAAGGAAGGTCTAATATATATTTTGCTGATTTTCTTATGCCATATGATTTTAAATTAGAGTAAACTCACTACACGCTTTTGATAATCTAAAAGATTACTATGCCTCGGAGTAAAAATCTGCCCCCGTATGCCTTTCTTCAGCTTTAAGACATCAGTGCAGATGTAGATCCCTTAGATCGTTATGTATACTATTATATATTGGATTTCGTTTGTCTCTGCTTAGCAAAAGGATTGGGATATTAAGGTTTAAGTTGCTGACCACTAGACTAGAGAGAAATGTTAAGCCTTATGATTGTTTGTCTTGTGTGGTTGCAAGGCCTATCTTCTCCAAAAGGCGTTCTTACATGCATAGCGACAACGTCAAATTTTAGTAACTCCACCCCAAAGATGTTATGATTGGACAAAGTCGAAGCTTATTATTCATGAAATGTCAGAGACTTCGATGAGCCACTAATTGGCATGTTAGTACTTTAGATGGGGCTCACAGTCCGTGGTAGATCACGGCCTCAACCAAAAAGCCCTTCCATTCAGTCCCTAGCTATATCTGCAATTGTGTTTTTTATACCCTCCACAGGAAGGTATATTCACTTTGCCATTACGTTTGTAACGCCAAGAAGGATTCACCGGAGACCCTATAAAGTATATATATTCTGAATCAGGATCACATTCTGAATCGATTTAGCCATGTCCGTCTGTCTGTCTGTCTGTCTGTTGAAAGCACGATAGCGTCCAAACGAATTGACCTGGGCGATTGAAATTTGGTGAGAGGACTTCTTTTTACCGTCGTCAGGTTGGTATTGAAAATGGGCTATCTCGGTCAAGTAGTTCTGGTACCTCCCATACAAAACCATTAGTAGACCCATGTGTCTCTCCGCCTGTTAATCACGATAGCGTCCAAACGAATCGACCTAGGCGACTGAAATTGAGTGACAGGTCTTATTTTTACGGTTGTCAGGTTGGTATTAAAAATGATCCATGTCGGTCAAGTAGTTCTGCTACCTCCCATACAAAGCCAATATTCGACTCATGTATCTCTCTGTCTGTTGAAAACACCTTAGCGTCCAAACGAATCGACTTAGGTGAATGAAATTTTATGAAAGGACTTTTTTTAACCGTCGTCAGGTTGGTATTGAAAATTATCTATGTCGGTAAAGTAGTTCTGCTACCTCCCATACAAAACTAATGTTAGACACATACTAACTCGCGTGGCAAACATTTTGCAGGACTTTTATTCAGTGGAGGGTATCAAAGCATCGGCCAGGCCGATGATAACACTTTTACTTGTTTTTTTTTTTTTTGACCAAGTCAACGTCGCTATATATCCCGTAAGGTTGGTCATTGAATCTCCTCCTCCATACTCCGTTGATACAAACTGGAACAAAAATCACTCGAGGAATCCTTCTCTCAAAACGTGCAAAGAGGTTTTCATCAGCTTTCGATAAGATCTATGCTTCTAAAGCATACAGAAGAACTGAGTATCATCTTGTATAATATTTCCTTGGTTATGTAAGATAGCGCTTTACTTCTTAGATGCCTTCTTAGCCCGAAGAAACGGCGATTGTCAAGAGGAGTGCTTGATTTCTACGCCGATGTCGATTTGCGACGTAATTGTAGAGACTAGTTAGACAAAGTCTTTAACTACTTTGAACTTATATGTGTCAATTATGGCATTTTGCCCGAGTCGCTGATGTGAGAATCCTTTTTCGGTGACAGCATATAAATCTTTTTACCCCCATTAACAGCCAGGCCCATTTCCGCCGCCTTCGTTTTAATACATGCATTTTGCAAACGCGTTACTTTAGTTCTACCGATAATGTCGACATCATCTGCATGTGCAATTAGCTGAATGGACTTTTGAAAAATTTTACCTATGATGTTGGCTTGCGAGTTCCGTACGTACAATTGCTTTAAGAATAATGTTAAAGAAGTTGCATGATAGCTCGCGTCAAATTGTCTTAAACCTTTTTCGACATCAAAGGATTCCGTGGTGTTCTTTCACACTTTGATGGAACATAGAGATTTCCCCATCGTCATCCGGCATTGACAGACTAGTTGGGCAGGGATGCCGAAATTTGACATGGCTTTATAAAATTCATCTCTACATACACTATCATAGGAGACCTGGAAATCGATAAAGAGAGCTGTGTATATCTACTTAGAATTCCTACGATTTTTCGAAGATCTGCAGGAGTGTGAAGATTTGGTCAGGTTATAAGCGAAAAGTTTTAGGCGTTCTCCCAGTATTATAGCCAACGGGATCTTATAAACAACATTCAGGAGGCTTATTCCTCTGTTATTGGCGCAGTACAGAGTAGCTCTCTTCTTGTGGATGGGGCTCACGATGCTGAAGTTCCATTCATCAGGCATGCTTTCACGCTTTTCCCAGAACCAAAATGGAAAGGTACCTACTTTAAATGAGTGCAGAAAAGTTAAAAACGGAAAGCTAAATTTTGCTAATTCTGATTCATAGGAAATACAACACCAAGGGATCCCAGCTTCGATCCCCGGAAAAACACAAATTACATCTTAAGGTTTTTTCTACTACGCTACCTCTTGCGAACGTCTGAAAAACATCCGAGAGTATGACTGTTCTGTAAAAGCTTCTCAATTCAGCCTTTCGGATTCGGCATAAAATTGTAGGTCCTTCCATTCATCCCAAAAATAGAAACTCACACAAACGAATAATTGCGAGACGCTAGGCCTAGGCTGTCTACCCGCCTGTTGCCTATTTATTTAATTATTATAATAAACAGAAAACTGTTCTTAGAAGCCAAGCAAGCTCGAAGGAGTGGTCTAAAATTTAACCGACAGAATGCAATTAGTCAAACGGTAGACTCCTTGCAGTAAAAATTGTTGTAAAATATTCAGTCCAAGGAAACTATATGACAGTGCATTTGACTTAATCATTAGCCTCTAGTTGAATCTTAAAACCATTTCAATACATGCCAAACTTACCGAATGAATTAAAATTCTAGTCAAATAAAACCATTTTACTTTCACTTTATGAAAGTCTCATAAAAATTGATCCGATTGATATTACCAAAATCTAAAATGCTACGTACTGATTCGCCCCCTTCTAATTTTTGCATCTTCTGACACACGATCTTTAGAGTAGATCATTTGAAATAAATTTCAAAGTGTGGATGTGGACCTTTCTTATTTTTAGCAAAGAAAGTCTCATTAAAAATACAAAACAGAAAAAAGCTCAAATTGTTATCACCAGTCAATAATGTCTCATCTAATTTAAAATTTCCCAAAAATATTCGTCTTGTAATACAATCAGATACAAATGTTTTTTCAGTACAGCGATAAAGGCGATATAAAGTATACACTGTTTTAATTATCGAAAAGAAGTAGTCTAACTAGTTTTAATTTCAGTGAATCAGATGAACAAAAACAAGCTGTCGAAGCTGTTGAAATTGTCGTATCAGTTTTTTGTAATATGTCGTATCAGTTAATTTTGCTTTGCTCCCTACACGTAGATTGGACTAGATCGGGGTTGTAGAACATAAGTGATTGATGAGTAGGTATAGTCTAGTCCAAAATGAGCTTCTCATATCCACTTCATTTGTCCCGATATTGTAAATTTGGTAAATCGGGCAACATTTTGTGCCGTATAGATTTGAGTGTTGCCGGGGAAAAGGAAGTGGAGTAGCAGTGGGTATTCGTATTACCATAGAAAATATGTATAAAGATATCTCTACGGTAATCGTAATAGAGTTTGGTAATGAAGGCTCTTAAGTTGACGCCATTGCCTGAACGGATACGCCAATTTTTATGTTCATTTGTAAACCCGGCAAGCAATTTATACCTAATCCATTTTTTTCAATTTAATGGTGTAGTTCTTTGGAGCAAGTCACTTACTTATGATCAGTTTCAGAAAAACAGTGAGAAACAGTGGTAAAAGCCAACTCATCCATGTTCAGTGATTGATCCCCAGCCATATTTAGAAGAAAATCTTCTGTCACTAGAAGGATAGTCATATACACCCAATAACAGCGATTCTATAGTTGTGGCTTTGGGTATAAGGTTACCACACCTATGAGAGTAGGTAGTTGCCTGATCTTAACTACATTCATATTGCTGAGCTTTGCTAATGCTAATTGCAACCGGGCCAAAGAATCCTCAGAACGATTTCTTGGCTATAATTTGCAAGCAAAAATTAATTTGTAGGCAATAATCCTAAAAGCATACCAGCATTTCGTATAAAATTATGCATTTGGTAGAAATATTAGATAAATTTTGACATTTTCCTCTGGAATGTTGTGTGCATGAGATAAGAACCCCATTATGGTTTAAGCAAATTGTACGGAAATTCTAAGCCACTTGTTGCTTTCAGCGCCACCTGTTTGTTCATTGTCAATTGAATTTAGCCAGCTGCCAGCCAGCAGCTCTCCGGCTGGGGAGAAAATCAAGAGTTGTTGCCAGCAGGCTGTTGTTTTAATTAGCATGTGAAATGTGCCTCACCTCCCAACTACTGGCAACTACTGGCTGGCGAGGTTTCATAAAAACACAACTATGCAGGCCATCGCCATATGTCACTTTTTTTTCGTTTCAACCACAATAACACAACACATCCCACGAATACCGCACAAACCACACCCTATTATAATATGATGTGTGCTTTCGATATAGACGTATTATATTGAAAACAATAATTTTTAGTTTTTATTGCATTTTAATAAATAATATCTACATATCTGGCTTTGATTTTAGTATAGCATAAGCCAGTATTAGAAGATATGTTGAATCAGCATACGTATGCTGAAAATTGTGTTCCAATCACATACAATGTACTTTCGTACATACAATGATGACAGAAATTTTTTTTTTTGCCAAAAACTGTTCCTAAGGACGTGGCTATAAACGACATAGCCTATAGCAGTCTCACAGTCTTAAGGAACATTTAAAAAAAAAGTTTCATCGAAATCTGTCCAGTAGTTTTTGAATTTTTAACGGCCAACGAAAATGCCTACAGTTTTATTATATTTCTTTGCTGGCAAATGCACTAATATGATGAGAACCATCTTTAGACTAAGAGGGAATTCTTACCCTCTACAACATACTGCGCAACGTATGCAATCAGAAAGATCCTCCACTTTCTAGCAGTATGACCCAATTCCTACAGAATTCCGGTTGAATATATTTGAAGTACGTACGTTGGAGTTAGATGAAGCTAAAAGCAACAACGGCGACAGAGGTTGGGACGCATTACAAAGTTTCAAGCCGTTACGACGAACGGTCCGTGAGTTAAGAAAAGGGCCTCTTAAAAGGATAATCGCCAATAATTTCGGCCCCCAGCAAAATTTCCAAAATCGGAAAGAATTTGATCAATTCTGATATTACGATGATAGGGGAACTCAAAAAAGTGTGTCTCGCAATTCTGTCCGTCCGTATGTCTGTCTGTCCCACCCCTGGGGAATCTAAACGCTTGGACGGATTTGCTTTAAACTTCGTATTTAGAGTTTTTGGGCTTCCCGCTCGGGATGTTTTTTTTTTTTTTATGCTAGCCCTAATAATAACGGTACCTCCCATATAAACATTTTACGAAATATTAAGAAATATGCCTAAATTAAGATTTTTTCGAAAACGGCTCTAACAATTTGAAACAAAATTGATAGTTGAGTTAATGTAGGCATGCTTAACATGACTGCATACACAGTTTTTCGCTAAAAAGTCCAGCAACGGCAGTCTTAAAAATTGTTTTTTTCTCGAAAACGGTAAAAACAATTTTTTAGGTACTATTGTCATTTATAACTTGATAGCAAACTCAGCTTTTTCCTAAAAAGACTGCGGCCTTTGATATCCACCCAAATCCCTAATAATAGTACTTTAAAAAACTGCTCATATCTATAAAACGCCATTTTCGATTATGATAAAAATGTTACTGTCAGGTAATGCTTAAGTCCATAGTAATAACATTTGCTCGGTTTTTAGCAAAACAGTTGAAAAACAGTGTTTTTTGAACCATGAATGTATCCTTCGATTTCCACCCCAATCGCTAAAAACCGTACTTTAAAAACTACACATATCTCGAAAACGTCATTTTCGATTTTGTTAAAAATTTAACTGCTAGGTAATGTTTATATCCTGAAAAATATGCCGTACTCAGTGTTCAGCTAAACAGTTTAATAACAGTGCTTTTCGAATCCAAATTGTAACATTTGTCAGCATAATTTTACAAAAAACCGCTCTGACGATTTTGATTAAAATACATATTTAAGACAACATAAGCATTCTAAACATGATCACGTACTTAGTTTTTCTCAGAAAACTCGAATATTACCGTCTCAAATATTACTACCCAAATCCCGACCATTGAGACCACTTTGGCACTTTTTTAACTTTTTTAAATAATAATCAAAAATGAGAATTCGAAATTCATCGCCTCCTTGCCTCCTTCAAGTGTTAGTTTGGGGTAATTTGAAAGTAAGTACATAGTAAAGTGTTGTAGTTAATACATACATAATGTCTATGTAGTATGTATTACGCGTTTAGTTAACAAGGGTTCAGTTACTAAACCTACGTAAGATGTACGCAAGTTGAAATAATTTTAAACGTAAAATTTTATGAAATGACTGTGATTCTGCGAGATTTGCAATAAACGAGAAAGTTTCGTGCGACCCAGTCGTGCACATTTTTTATAATAGAGTAAACAAACCGAATTTAAAGTCGAAAAATAAAAATGTTCCCACACAAACTTTGACCCCTCGTTAAAGGTTAAAGGTTTAACCCCCTTTAAGGGTTAAATTTTCCAAATCGGAGAAATTAGTTTTCTTTATTTCTCATAGAGATTACACAAACCGAATTTGAAGTCAATCGGATGAAAAATAAAAATTATCCCATCCAAATTTGACCCCCCTTGAATTTTAAAATATCCTAAGGGGAACATCTGTTTTTATAGGAACAAACTCAAGCTGCTTTTGTCGATACAGAATTTTGAAATACAGAATTGTGACCAGCTCCGTTTTTCAAACGGGGGCATTAAGACGTTTTCCCAACACAGCACTATTTTCAGATGTTGTTAGTGGGAAAATCTTAATATGGGATTTGTATTTTTTGGGGGTTAAACCTGAGACCCCTCCAATAGACTAACCAATGAGCTAAATTGAATGTTTTGGAGCAAAGCATCATATATAGAAGCTATATTCGAGGCCTGGTCGAATCTGTTTCGTTATGAAGTGTATATCTTTGTTGCTCTTGCTTGATGATTTACATAATTAGATACTGTCTGTGTAGATTGTTGGGACGACCTTTCCTGGGATCACTTTCTGGCATTCATTGTTGAACTAGGGTTTGCTCAAACCTGATGTTTTCGTGGCATAAACTTATCTTATCCCAAATAATACTCAACTAATTCTTAATTCCATTGGAGTCAGTTGATGAATTTATTTGTGTCTCGATTTAAGACTAGGATCAGGATGTAGGGCAGTTAATATTGACATTGTTGGATTTTAGTTCGCGATTGTCAATTGCTAGTTGAAGTCTGTCAGTCTCCGTGTTTTGTCTTTGAAGTTGTGGGTTATCTTGCTTGTTGTTTTTTGTCATCTGTATGTCATCTGTCTGTTCACATGTTGAATAGCCCGAATAGCCTTCCCGGAGATCCAAATGGAGTGACATCTCATTTTCTGTTCCATCAATGTTGCACTGTTCCATCTGACAAGCTCTGAAATGTAGTCTAGACTATTTCACGGAGCCCAAATTGAACGATGCGGTGTTATCATACAGGAAGACATGGAGATGGATTCCTGTCCCTGAATATCTTGGTTCAAGGAACAATATTTGCTTAAAAATTACTTTGCACTGTTAACTGTTTGACTCCATCACACACTAATACAAAAAGGCGCACTGCAATTTTTAAGCAATCACATAAAATTGATTATCATTAGCGAAAAGAAGTATCTATTGTCTAATAATCAGTGAATAGTCGCCATTCCATCTGTTACTCAACAAAATTTGTTGTGATTTATTTTGCAAATAAATTTCCCAAACAACTGACTTTTACGACACACTTTACAACAATCACCCTTTTAAATGATCTTTTTACAGCCATTCGTCATAATTTGTTGCTACTCTCCACCAGACACTGTTAAGCTTCCTCAACAAATGGTCTACCATTGTGTGTGCCTTGTGCAACTGCAAGTGCATTGGTTAAGCCCATAAATTTACTCTAAATTAAAAACAATCTCTGTCTGTCCACACAGTTCCGCAATTATGCGGAACACATTTTACATCTCCGTCGATTGCCATAAACAATTTCTGCAATCGCCAAATATAGAAAGCTCTTTCAGGTGTCTCCCCATTTTTCAAATGCCAAACAATGGATTGCATATATCCCAATATCCATAATAAAACAAATATGAAACTCATTAGTTAACATTAACAACCTCAAGGCAATTAACCCTGACCCCTGGACAGTCTATTAGCTAGCCCTTGCAAGCCTTTCCCATCGGAAAATAAAATTAATTTCAGTCTCGTATGAAAGTTAAATGAAAAGTATCTGAATCCATGGGAATTGGAAATATGTTCTATTAGCGCAGCATTACACAAAAGGTGGTCAAAAGAACCACACCACACCACGCCGTGTGGCATATTGCAGACGCATTATGAATTTAAATTGCCTCCCCTATAAAGTACCGTGCGGATGTAATTGGTTTCTGATAGAGTTTATCCAGTTTCATGTTCTAGTATCTATTGGCTTCGCATTTTCGCGATAAGTGTTTGAAAAGTTTTCCATACGAATCTACAAACGAAAACAATCTATCTGCCTATCTATTGTGTATGCCGTTTTCCCGCACTGTCATCTTATCCGACAGGCATAGGCTAGGCTAGGCACCAGGCAGTTCCAACAGCAACGTCGAGCTGTGAGTGACTATTAACAATTCTCGGGCAAGCAACTGTTGCCGTATACGCCGTGGTGTGCTGTGGCTGTGGCTGTGCTGTTCGGTGCGGTGCTCCCCATATCGGTAGTGCCTGTCCGGTCATTGGGGGTCTTTTCAAGCGAACTTTTGTCCATTCATTTATCCACTGGCAGCCGTACTGTCTTGGTCGTCGTAGAGTCGTCTTTTGTTTGTCGCAGCGGCTATATATGAACCGTCGGTTTATCTGATAAGTACTTGGGGTATCTGCAAATGTTTGCCTATATAGTATGTCCGATTTGAGTAAGACGTCTTCGGGTCATCACAGTGCAACATTTTGAAATTTACCAAAGAAAGTATCTGCAGAATCGAATTTTCATTTTTTGACGCACTGGCGCACTCTAGTCGAAGCTAAATCAGTGTTTTGTGGTTGTTTATTTTGTCAGTTATATTGTGATACTACCTACCACTTTAAGTGCAACCATTTGTTGCAAGTTAAGTTTTTCGTAAATATTTTTAAAGCCCATACATACATCAAAGAAAATGCTCTCTACACATCTGGAATCCGTGCTGAAGGCTCTCGTTGTGATACTCTGTTATGGTAAGTGGAGAGAAACCCCGAAATTAATTGAAAGTGATCAATGATCATAAATTGATATAGGTACCCATACCCAATTTATATTCAAGGCCCATTGGGGATAGAATTTCTTCGAACCATAAATTGCAAATGTTTGCTGAGTTGCCTACTTTATGATTGTGCGGCAATATTTATAAATTTAGATTTTTTTTTTATTTGTTTTCGGTTTTCATTGAGCAGAATTGCTTTTCGTCACCTTTTCACTTTTATTTTCCACAAGACCATACTGACTCACTTGCACTGTGTAGAGACAGCCAAGCAAATCTAATTGTTTGTAAATTTTTTTTGTTGGCTTAAAGAAAAGATTGCCAATTTCACAAGAGTGATGTAAAGATGTTGTAAGTTTATGGCCGAGCATTAGTCAGAGTCAGGGAATATGGTTTAAGGTGCTTGTATAGTCTGGAGTTTAGTTGTGTAGTTCAAACAATGTTTGACGGTTGTTTGTATCTTTTGCACAGTTTGTTATGGTTTTTTGTATCTGTGATTCTTTGTTCCATCTTAAGTTTGTTTTTGTTTTTTTTTTGCAACGAGATGGAGCGCAAAAAAGATTCCTGTATAACCACTTTTATAGAAGCGACAAAGAGGAACTCGTTCTTGTGCGTTTGGCTTCGAAGAAAGAAAGCCATTGTTATGTAAGAAGTTTTCTTTTTTATGCAGTTAAGTGGTGGATTTTGTATAGAATTCGAAAAAAATCGCAGATGCATACATGGTATTGCTGAGTGAAGATGGGTATAAGTACTTTAAAATGAATTGAGGATTTGTAGGTCATGCTACATCGCTGGAGTGGTGTTTAGGTTATATTTTACAACTAACTAAGAATGACGAAATTTTGCATAGTTAAGTTAATGGGCGAGGAGTTACATACTTATGCATACAAAATGGCCCAGCCAGTATTAAGGGAGGGTATTAGATACTAAGTAGTTCATGCTATGATATCCGAACAGTAAGAGGAAGACACACGTTTTGCAGATGACTGCTTTTACCGCCAACTTCAGTGAAATCATTTGTTTTAGCGCTACATCTGACATTGAAAGCCCTACTGGTATATATTTGATAACACAAATGCCGCAGCTATGTCAAAAAGCCATAAGGAACGCAGCGTCAGAAGTATTGGGCTTCTCACAATCACCTCCGAGGAACCCCTGGTTCGACTCCGAATGTGCTCAGGCAAACAACGTCAAAACGTAAGCATACAGGTTGTGGTTTCGGAAGAGAACTAGAGCGTCCCATAATCTCCACGTTGAGAGAAGGAAGGATGAGAAACGCTTGCTCAGGAGAAAGAAAAAAGATCATTAGAAACGTGAAAGAGGTGCGAAACTTCTATAGAAGAGTGAAAAAATCAACTTCGGGATTCACGAGCCCCCCTGGTCCCTGCAAAGATGGGGATGGAAACACTGTAGTGGATACGCAGTCGATGTTAGCCATCTGAAGAGACTATTTTAACCAGCTGTTGAATGTCAAGATCCCGCCAATCACCGACCTGTACCAGTCGATATAGATGACAACCAAGAGGTACACCCGCCCGACCAAAATGGCATCAAGGTAGCCATCAGCAGACTAAAAACGAACAAGGCAGCTGGAGCCGATGGTCTACAAGCGGAACTTTTTAAACACGCTGGAGATGAACTAGTCAGGAGTATACACCAGTCATCTGCAAAATATGGTCGGAGGAAAATATGCCCGACGATTGCAATCTTTAATTCGGTGTTTGTTCCAACTCTTACCTATGGTCATGAGGTTTGGGTAATGACCGAAAGAATAAGATCGCGAATACAAGCTGCCGAAATGAGATTTCTCCGTTGTATTGCCGGTGTGACCCGTAGAGATCGCATCAGAAATACATAGAAAATGAATGAATGAATGAATGAATGAATTGGAATCTCGGTACCATCTGCTCGATCCACAAAAAAGGAGATCGTCTACGCTGCACCAACTATAGAGGCTTATCTTTTAAACATCGCCTACAAGATCCTGTCGAGTGTATTCTGTGAACGACTTAAGGAAGCCGTTTGCTAACGATCTAATAGCTCCTTATCAATGCGGCTTCAGACCTGGAAAATCTACAACCGACCAAATCTTTACATTACGCCAGATCCTGGAGAAAACCCAAGAATTTAAAGCAGCCCACGACAGTGTAAATAGGGATGAACTATATCGTGCCATGTCCAGCTTTGGAATTCCTGCTAAACTGATACGACTTATCAGGATGACGTAGGAGCATGCTCACTGCTCCGTCAAAATTGGTAAAGATTATACCGAAACCTTCGACACCACCAAAGGGTTAAGACAAGGTGACGCACTGTTATGTAGCTGTTTCAACATTGTTCTTGAAAAGGTAATACGCAACACCCAGGTCATCAGTACATCAGGCACTATCTTTAATAAATCAACACAATTACTTGGGTTTGCTGACGACATTGATGTGATAGGAACAGGAACAAGGCCGTAACCGGTGCTTTCGCTACAATGGAGTCAGCATAAAGCAAAATGGGACTAACTATAAACGAGGACAAGACGAAGTATATATGCTTTCATCAACAAAAGTCAAATCGCACCACCGACTTGGTCAGAACGTTAATTGATAGGTATAACTTCGAGGTAGTCCGTGAATTTGTATACCTGGGCACTGCTGTATATGCGGAAAACAACATCAGCGCGGAAATCAAACGTAGAATAACTCTTGCTAATCGCTGTTTCTTTGGGCTAACTAAGCAATTGAGAAATAAAGCCCTTTTGAGAAATAAAGCCCTTAGTTCGCGAAGAACTAAAGAGACTCTATACAAAACACTCATCATCCCCGTCCTGCTATATGGTGCAGAAACATAGACCCTTACTCAGTCGGATGAAGGCTCCCTTGCTGTATTCGAGAGAATAGTCCTATACGAAAGATTTATGGTCCTATTTGTGTCGACCAAGAAAACAATATTTGTCGAAGAAGATACAACAACGAGCTATGCATGCGTGCTGTACAGCGACATGAGCCTAGTAAAAAAAAATCCGTATCCAGCGGTTAAGATGTCTGGTCCATGTAGAGCGAATGAACATCGGTGCTCCATCGCGTAATATACTAGAATTAATATTTGTCCTTAAGAATCTTCCAATATCAGTTCCTTAATAATGGGACAGGAACCAATGAAACGTATCGTGTCTTCAATTTCTTCAGTGCGGAAGGTTATCGCGATGTGGCATGCGGGATTCAATTTAGATTAGGTAGATTGGTTAATATTTTTAATTCTTATGTAATGTTCTACCTACAATAATATAAATGTCTGTGATATCATCTATTACTCTGAGATAATATACTTTCTTCTAAATCGAGCCTGATGTTGTATTTGGTAGCGATGCTTTCCCAGCCCTTTAAACGTTTTTTTTTGTTCTTATTGCTTCGGTACCAGCAGGGGCCAACGTAGGTAGCGGTTGGGGGGTTCAAAACATTCTCGAAATATCTGGTACTAAAAAATAAGGAGGGTCCATTTTATAAAAAAACAATACGGAGGCTTCATTTACTTTCTTCTGCTTCTGACCAAATCTTGGAGATGAATAATTGTTGTATGCTCAGGCTCAAATAGCTTGGTCCGCGGGCAGTCTATAGTCCAGTAGCCTTGTTGGACTTGAGTTTAAATAACGCTATTCTTACTGCAGTTTGGTCGTGTGTACGTGATCTTGGCTTTCATCGTCCAGATTGAATAGTTCGTTCTGCCTGATAGTGGAATTGTATAGGCGAGTTGCTTTCCTGCCGGCACTCACAATGCTTTCATTTGCGATGTGCATCTCTGATGGCCTCTTGGCATGGATACCACTCAACCACTGGTCTTTGGCACATGATGAAAGGGGTATAGGGCTTCTGGCGATTTGTTGCGATTACAGCATCTGTGATGCAGATTGTCATTAGATGGTCATTAACATTACTAAAGAGTCTTCGCTGAATTTAGCTCCAAGACAGTAAGACACTTGTCCTGGTCATCTTGACTATTGACGACACCGTTGCTTTAATCTAGGGAATATTTTCGCCGTACATCCTCCTTCTGAGGGAATCATGTTACTCTTCTGGTTATGAGACTCTATCAGCTAGTCAATTCCGACATTGCATTATAGTGTTATTCACCCTTATTCCCATTGGCGTTTGTCGTATACGACTCATGTGTCGTGTCGTTGTAAAAACGATATTCAGATTTTTTTCGAACTTTTTCTTACGATTTTGCTTCATTTTCTATGTGTTCACTGTAATTTCAAAAAGTTTTTCTTAAAAAAGTTACAAACACTGACTTAAAACCGAAATGAAATATTCGGCGTTTACGACAAACGCCAACGGGAATAGGGGTGATTACTCTTTTTCGCGTTTCTAAGTTTAACGAGGGATCCCAGGTTCGATCCCCGGAAAAACACAAATTACATCTTAAAGTTTTTTTTCTACTGCGCCACCTCTCGCGATCGTCTGACAAACATCCGAGAGTATGACTGTCATGAAAAAGCTTCTCAATTCAGCCGTTCGGACTCGGCATAAAATTGTAGGTCCCTTCCATTCGTCCCAAAAATAGAAACTCACACAAAACGAATGGTTGCGAGAAGCTAGGCCTTGGGTGTCACCCGCCTGTTGCGCCACCTATTTATTTTTTTTTTTTTTTTTAAGTTTAACAAGTCGCGTCCGGATGGCGTCGCCCGTAAATGCTATTCGAGTTCGTCACGACTGAGGGGACGTATTGAAGCAGGGTTTCAATATATGCGTCCAGACGAATAAGACCAGTAGCCGGTTTGTAAGCATAATTGATGTGTGCAGAGCTGCCACTCAGTGCCTGTCATCTCCAAACATATCCAACCATACCCATAAGCCTCATGGTCATCTACTTATGAGCCCACCTACCCCATCAAGACGGAACGTTTTTTTGAGTAGAGGCTGCTCAATTCAACAATTTGGTTTATTTTGAAGTTTTTTCTACTCAACAGAACGTAATTAAAACGCACCGATTCGTCATAAATACTTCGATATACATATTGAGGTTAAAAATTTCCGCCAAAAGTTGGCTTACATAATTGACATTTGTAATATACCTTACACTACTACAATAGTAATAAAATAACATATTTATGAAAATATAACATTTTTCCTAGAATGACAATATCATCTGCAAATTGCAAAGCTGTAATCCTAACTCTTTATACTCCATTCTAGCAGCTATAAAATCTGTTATGTCATCCAAAGGGAGGGGGAATAATAAAGGTCTTATAAGACAACCCTGTCCTAATCCAAAATTTCAAACGGGCCCGAAAGGTCGTTACCATTCTATATCATTGATTCATTCTTTATGTATACATTTTTAAGAGCTTTTAAAAAAGTTGAAAATAGCCTGATCAGTGACAGTTTATAAAACAGGCAATTTCTGTGTCAAATTGGGCTCTAAAATCGATTAAAAATGCGTAAAGCTTTTTGCCTTTATTTAAGTAGCCTTAAGCCAAACTTGTATAAGGTTAAACTTTTGGTCCGGTGTGGAAAAGCATTTTCTATAAATCCAGCCTGAGACTGGCTCACCTTGTTATTCTCATTTACCCATTTGTTAACATTTTTAACAAAGTGCATTCGAGAGGTCTAACTTTCCACCATTTTTTCGAGTAGGTAATTGAGGCTGTCTATCGGCCAGACTCGGCTGGGTTTGACTGTTAAGGGAGGTCAAATCATAGAAAACGCTGTCAACAAGATTCGACTTTTGGTGCCCACAACTTCGACTGTCGTCAGACAAAATAATAAAAAAAATATTCCTGACCGTGGGTAAATTTCCTTCCGTATCTATACTTGTAGACACAAGATATTTATTACGGCTCAAATAAATACAATAAAATCACATAATGTAAATTTAGTGTATAGCTATTTGCTTTAAAACCACAAGCAAATAAACAATTGTGTTGAAAAAGCAAAATCTTCCAGCTCTGGAAAGTTAATAATGATTCATTAACATGACTGTTAGTGAGGAAAAACAAAGTAGACTCCACCTCAAGGCCAAAAAATAAATTCGATGTGGATCAAACACCGGACATGAAAGAGCTCATTATCGACAATTTAAGAAGTATGCTAACGAAATTATTGTCACCTGACATCATTACATTTTGTGTTCATTTATTGAAATTGCGATTACATTCGATAATAGCCTTCATGTGACAATATTTGAAGATTGAAATTCATTTACAAACACTTCCAAATGATATATGGTATTTTCACTTTTGGTTTCAGATGAATAAACATAATTGCAACAAGTGTCAACCATCGAAAATTGAATGAGATACATTATAGAATTTTTTTTTCATTCATTCATTCATTCATTTTCAATGGCCCGCTTATCCATATAGTGGGACGCGGGTGTAGGTTGCTCAAGTGGACCCTCCATAGCTCTCAATTCTTCGACTCTAAATCATCAAGGGCAATCCCCATACGGGTAGAGGAGAGATTATGAATTTGATCTAACCATCTCATCCTGGGTCTACCTAGGGGACGCCTGCCCGATGGTACGGATTCCATAGCACGTCGCGGGATCCTGGTTGGGGACATGCGTTTTACATGACCAAACCACCGATGCATGGACCGCTCCGTCCGGAGAAGTAGCTGCTCGACATTGAGTTCCTCACGTATTCTAGTATTTCTAATGCGATCTCTACGGGTCACACCAGCAATACAACGGAGAAATCTCATTTCGGCAGCTTGTATTCGCGATCTTATTCTTTCGGTCATTACCCAAACCTCATGACCATAGGTAAGAGTTAGAACAAACACCGCTAAACAGGTGTAGCATACTCCCAAGCCTTCTGAAGTACCATTCTGAGAGTGAATAACTGGTCGGTTGTGCTTCTGCCGGGACGAAAGCCGCACTGCTCATCTCCTAATCGTGCCTCGACCACAGCTCTGCAACGCGTTTCCAGCACCTTGGCAAAGACTTTTCCGGGGAGACTTAAAAGTGATATACCCCTGTAATTGGAGCAATCCCTTCTATCCCCCTTCTTGAAAAGGGGCACAATCACCCCAATCTGCCAATCGCTGTGAGTTTCGCCGCATTCCCAGGCCACTTTAATGACACGAGCGAGCCATTTGACTCCCTCTTCACCTAAGGCCTTTAGCATTTCTGGCCGGATTTCATCCACTCCTGCAGATTTGCCAGCTTTTAGCGATTTGATCGCAAAAGTGACTTCCTCTACCGTGGGACTATTTTCCGCCCTGCTTAAGGCAATGGATGTGTCATCCTCAATGCCCTGGATTGGATTGAGCAATTCGGAAAAGTGCTCGCTCCATCTGCGCAAGATGTCCTCCTCATTAGAAAGAAGTGTACCATCTTTGGATTTGACTCCTTCGATAATGTTCGGAATTTTTTTTTTCGACGAAATGTGATCGATACTTGGTAGCTAAATTTGTAGCAGAACTACAACACTGATAATTATGTATAAAAAAAACTACAGCGATGTATTTTGACAATAGAACTCAATTTTGAAGCAAACAACAGTAAAACAGTTTAAATACTGGAGCCACTTATACTCATTGGAGAACCTTAAGGGCTATCAAAGCTTTGGAAACCTTAACTTCAAACCGATTTGTCATTCTTTCAAGATATCCGATGACATGACATTTGGAGATGCTGGTTGCGGGAGTGACAAATGTTACCGCCCGCTCGAGGACCAAAACTATAATATTAAGAGAAACATGGTGTCATATTCACCCCTAATCTAATCGTAATCACTATTAAACTTGTCATATGACTCATCCTAAAACCCAAAATTGAGCTCCAATACAAACAATGTCGATTCGTTTCGAAAGGGGATTTGCGATCGCAAATCGAGCGTGTATGTCATTTTGGCATTTTTAGTCGTAAAGAACCCCAATTGTAGTGACTTTAGAATAAGAATTATTAATTTTCAGTTAATTGATCGAAACTGTAGCGCTCATTAGGCTCTCTACTGTCTTCAACGCGAGCAGTACCTACTTTAGACAGTTCCCCACCAAGCTCCTTTGTAAAAATAAAATCTCCACTTGCCATATAGATTTTTGGAAATCTAGTTCTACAGAAATTTCCCGACTCTTAGCTACCTATACAATGACCGCGAATTCTGATATGTATTTTGATAAGTTTACAAAAACAGTTTTAACGACTATCGACTCGTGATTCGTCCATTGTATTGAGGAAATTACATTGGACACTGATCACTGAACACTGATGCGTTCAGCCAAATCGATAAAAATCCCCTCGCAATGTAAACAATTATTAGTCTTAGCAAGATCCTACCACATAGCTATGACGACTATAAACACCTCCAATGGTGGGTCATCATTTCTAAAATTCTAAAAAGCAGCATGAAAATGCGGATTTGGTGTGTCACGGTTACCAATGGGCTACGATGACAATTTCGATTGTATGGAAAAATCGTTGACGGTTTTTATATCAACGCGACGATGAAACTTCCAAATCGCCTTTGAATTTATAGTCTTGCTTAACTGTTAGCGAAAATAGTTATATTCGACTGAAGAAGGTGACGGTCTTCTATGTATCTTGCAGCTTTTCCCGTTGTTAAACTATACAACTAGACCCTGAGCTGAGTTGATGATTCTCCAGTTAAGCAAGTTTTCGATCCAGTTATTTAGTGGCAAATCCTCCAGAGCTTTTATTATTTATCCCGTTTTTATACGTTACTAAAAGTGACAATGTGACTTAAAGCTGTGCTCAGAGACTGAAGGGTTTGGGACTATCTTCATTTAAGTTGGGGGTGTTCAAAAGATACTCCTTAAAATTCTAGAAGGCATGACAATGTGACAAATAACTTTTGGTTTTCCGATCCACATATCGATCAGCTTATGACGAGAGTGGGAACTTTAATTTTGAAAGAATTTTTGGTCTTGAAAATAGTTAAATGGGAAATGATTTACCCTAGGCTCCGGCCACGCAATGAGCGACGAGTAGTTGAGCGACGAATCTGAGCGATTTGTTGGGAAAATGCGATCGTCAAGTGCGGTTCGTACGGAGTTGCCGCATCGTAAAATGACAGAATACAAATTTGCAACTACGAATTTAATGTTTTTAAATGAAAATTGTCCAAATCTAAATATGCCATCTATATATTAGTGTAGTTTTTAGCAATTCAGTAGCAAAAGAAAAGAATATAAGCGTTTAATGGACGAAATATTAACAACTTTATTTAAATTAAAAAATGAAATGGTTTTACAAAATCGAAATCAACTACGTTTTTCTTGCTTGTCTCGACACGAATAATAACTTAACATAAAATATGACATTCCAACAAGAAATCACTTCCAGTGACCACACCCAACTGGAAGTAGGAATAGTTTACCTTAAGTCTACTGTCACATTGCAGTCAAATACAATACACCACAAGCGTAGTTTGATGTTGTCTGGACTTTCTAAAAGTTGAATAAAACAAGAAAAAACCCACGAATGGCAGGGCCATTAAGAAGTAAATACAAAGAAACAGCTGTGTGCAAAATGTCATCAAACATCCAAATAAAACAGCAAGCAATGGATATAAATACAAACAAATAGCAAATGTAAAATGTCAAATAAGAGTCTGGACGAGGGATGAAACAATCGCTTTCCTCCATTCCTATTCAACGTACATCAATTACAGCTGGATTTATGTTTGTTTACTATTTGCTTCGTAGGTAGGTTGTAGGTATGTCGAAAAATAATCAGGACTGCCAAACTTGCAAAGTAATATTTTTTTATGATCTGGATCGTTTTATTATCAGAGGATGATCCATATGAATCATTAGCGATAATAAAACGCGGCTTTTGTTAAAACAAAAATGGACGCGGTAGGTGGCGCTACGATCAGGTTCCAGGAATTTTATTTTTGCTGGCTGGGTTAAATATAAAGCTGGCGGTGAATGGGCGCGTCTATATTGAACCCGGTTCCGTCTTTAACAAGATTTAACCAGCTTTTACCGGAATGAATTTTTAACAGCTTATAAAGGGCGTTTTTTTTTTAGAGGTATACAAATAAAAAATCGTGAAGTCCACTTTTCGACAACTTTATCGAGCAACTGGGGCCATATATCAGCAATAACACAGCGAATGTTGACTTCCAAATCTTCCAACGTTTCTGGGTTGTCGGCATAGACTATAGTGACTTCATAATATACTCCAGGAGAAATAAATCTAAAGGTGTGAGATCACAGGATCGTGGAGGTCAGTCCGTAGGTGCATTAGGCGAAATTATGCGCTCAGCAAATGTTTCCCGCAATAAATTGATGGTGTCGCGCTCGCTCACCTGTGGCATGTAGGGCCATTTTGTTGAAACCAAAGCTCTGTCACGTCAATGACATTTAATTGAGGAACGAAGAAGTCAGAAATTATGTTTATATAGCGCTCTCCATTGACGGATTCTCCTCAACACTTCGCTCCACAACTTCAATATCTCCTTATGTTCGCACTGTTTGTCGTCTTTGCGTGGATGCGTATTATCCACTACTAGAGTGTACGTGGTGCGAAAACGAGTCATCGTGTTCCGAATAACTCGCTCAGATGGACGATTGTGCCGACCGTAAAATGGACGTGGTGCACAGGATCGTGGACCGTGGTTTTCAAAATAAGTTTTTACAATTGCACGCTTTGTTCTGGTGTTTATGCTAAATTCCGATCTTGACAGCATTATAAAGTGGGATACAATCAACAGAGTGGAATTTAATGCTTCCAAAACATAATGCTGCCTTCTATCATTAAAGCGAAACCTGATCCCTCACCCATTATCCATGAATGGTATGTGTGTCAACGACAAACTCCGTTGGAATGATCACATTACAAAGTTGCCAACAACGCTGCGAAAAGTCTAGGTTTCTTAAATCGATGTAAGAAGTACTTTACCACCTTCAATATACAAGGCTTTTATTCGGCCTAAGCTTGAGTACAACGCTCATATCTGGTCAGGTGCACCAAAAACTTCATTGCACCTACTAGACAGAATCCAAAAGCGCGCGATAAAACTTATAGGCGATAGAAATATAGCGGAGTCTATTGACCTCTCGAACTTCGCAGAAATGTTTCTTGCCTTTCCTTATTTTATCAATATTTTCACCAACGATGCTCTGATGAAATAGCTAACTGCATTCCGCCCCTTCAATAATTCTTTCGCAACACCCGTCACACATCAGTTCACCCTTAAGCCTACATTCTTCCGTACTGTAAAATATAGAGATTCTTTTGTAAGTCGAACAACACGCATGTGGAATGCATTGCCTCACACGGTTTTCCCCTCTCACTACAATACAACCCACAATTGTTTAAAACCAATGTGCACCAGTACCTCTTCTCTATCCTCCTTATTAACCCTTCCACTCGTGCTGTGCATTTGCATTTTAAGCAAACAAAAACCTCTTGAGCTCTAGTGAATTATAAAAAAAATCTATTCATCATAAAATGGCAAAACTCACTACGCATAAATCAACTTTCAACTGTCAAATTGATAAACTGTAAACAGGGTTGTCACTTTAAAAAACAAACCTCTAAAAAAACACCCTTTACAGCTTTACTACACATAATATCGTCCTTCATTCATAAATTACATAAAATAAAATAATAGTTTAAAAAACTAAAAAACGCTTTTAGAAGTAGGTACCTACTGCACTAAAAGCAAAAAAATAAAAATTAACCAATCTATTTTTAAGGTTTATACTGGAAGGTGCTTAGTGTAAGCCATGTTTGTGTAGTTTACACTCAAATAATACAATACAGAACTACAAAAATGGCTTACACTAAGCCCCTTCCAGGATAAACCTTAAAAATAGATTGGTTAATTTTTATTTTTTTGCTTTTAGTGCAGTAGGTACCTACTTCTAAAAGCGTTTTTTAGTTTTTTAAACTATTATTTTATTTTTTGCTTTTTAGTGCAGTTTAATACCTATAATCTACCTACATAGGTACATACTTACAAAAGCTTTTTTTTACTATCAGTTTATTGTATTGTCATCAAAACTGAAACATCAGCATGCAAAATTTTGAAGTCCTAAGTCAATGGACATAATAGGTATGTATTCCTCATAAATGAAAATTCGCGACAGGTATGGTTTGATTGATATTACTACGCGTACCTACCTATACACTGTCCATAGCTGCAGATCTCAAATATAAGTATGTACGATTGTGCATGTGCATACCTACATATTTACGCATCACAAACTCCTATATACGTACATATGTACATAGTTTGTTTTATCCATATCCATATTCCATACATCAAATTCAACTACGCCATACATGATATGAGCATACATTCTGAATGCCCGCCACAGTGACAATTCTATTTTTAGAACGCAAATAAAACTACCCTTCCTAAGCACAACTGCAATCGAGATAGCAATTTTTTTCGCTTTTAGCCGAATAAGATCTATTTTCAATTTATTATATCTTGTCCTCTGGATGGACTAGAAAGATGAATGTTAGCTCAAAATACTCGGTAAAGTATTGCCTAACAATTAAAAGGATTTTTTGAGTTGACCTACACATATTTATGAGTATAATGGCAAGTTGAGCGTAGTAAGGTCGAAATAGAAAAGTTTGCACCCCCTTTTTTCAACCCTTATAGGACGAATCGGTACAAAGTATTAATTAGATATGTAATAGTTTGGACTTATCTATTGACATATAAAGTTTCAAGTTAATACGGCTAATGGATTATGCGTTATGAAAAAGCCTCCCTTAAAGGGGCAGGGGAAGTCAAAATCCAAAAATTCTTTCTAAATATTGCATTGTCTTCACAACCCAACCAGCATGGAAAATTTCAATGTTCTAAGTTCAGAGAAACTGGTTCAAATTTGACTTGCAAGATTTTGACACAACAAATTTTTCACGAAGTTAAGTAAAAGCCTTTAAAAATGTTTTGATGCTTGATAGGCCCGACAATGATTTCCATTCTAACACTCAGTTCAGTCAGCACAAGAGTAATTTCCATTTAATTCTGTAATGTTGAAGTATTTCGTTTATTTTAATGTCATTTAATGTGACAATCACTTAGCATCTCACAAAACGTATGTATCTCCAGCGTCAAGCATGTCTATACCAAAAAGCTAATAATAATCTGAAAATGCGCGTACCATATCATCCACTGCATTTTTTTTTCGCATGTTTCCGTTAATTGTTTATATCCGCCATGACATAGACCTTTTCTCGTAACAATATCAGGGTTAAACTCCGCATCTACTTCCTCTCAATGCAATAAAATGGCATCACTTGTTATATGAATTTTTTTTTTTAATTTGGATACTAAATACATCCTGCTACTTAAAAAATACAAAAAAAAAAAAAAAACAAACAATAGCAAAATGAAATAATATTCGAGTTAACTATCTAAATGCATTAATATTTAAGTAACAGACAATAAAATTAAATGCACTTCTTGCTCACCATGTCATGCAACACCAATTGGGTTGCAATTGCAATGCAATATGCAATGAGGAATGCGAATGCCAGATAATGATATTCACTTACTTAACATCAGAACTTGAGTTGTTAAATTTTTGTCGGTTTTTTATTTCTGCTGTATTTACTTTGTAAAATAAGACAAATTAAATATTTCATATATAGATATAAGCTGCCAGAAGCAATCATTATGCCGGCTGTCGGCTTAATTAGGTAGTGATAAAATAATTTCACAGAATAATTACAACTGGTATGGGAGATTGGTCATTCGAAAAGATAAATCTTTTCGTTTATCATGCAGAGGAAGTTGATGGGATATTTCTTGAATAATTGTTAAATAGCGTGGACTTTTGGTCTGTTGAATGACTAAAAAAGAATTCTATAGATTAAGTTGTGCTTTAACAAAAAAAACATGTGTCTGTTGGATATCTGCAATCAGTAGGAATTTCCTCATGAGTGGGAGCCACAAAAATACTTATAATAGATGGTGGCTAAATTCGGCATAATGATAAGCAATATGGAAAATTTGTTGCTTGGTAAATGTTTAATTTATCCCTTGGAAACGGCATACAATTGTAGGCCCCTTACAATTGCAATTCAAATATAAAAAGTTATCCAAACGAAATGGTTTTAAGGAGGTATTCTTAGAGCAAATATGGCAAAGTTAATAGAAGATGCTGAAGATATTTTCATAGGGTCATTTCCTATAGAGGCATTTGCTCCTTCTGGTTAGCACCTAGTCCTGCCATAAATTCTGTTACAAATATAAAGCGGCATATAGAAAAAAAAAAACAGTTAACATTTTGTGTTGATTTTTTTCTCATTTATTCATTCATTCATTCATTTTCAATATCCCGCTTATCCAATAAGTGAGTCGCGGGTGTAGGTTGCTCAAGTGGACCCTCCATAGCACTCGATCCTCGATCCGCCATCGACTCCAAATCATCAAGGGCAATCCCCATGCGGGTAGAGGAGAGATTATGAATTTGATCTAACCATCTCATCCTGGGTCTACCTAGGGGACGCCTGCCCGATGGTACGGATTCCATCGCACGTCTTGGGATCCTGGTCGGGGATATGCGTTTAATATGACCAAACCACCGAAGCATGGACCGCTCCGTCCGGAGAAGTAGCTCGACATTGAGTTCCTCACGTATTCTAGTATTTCTAATGCGATCTCTACGGGTCACACCGGCAATACAACGGAGAAATCTCATTTCGGCAGCTTGTTTTCGCGATCTTATTCTTTCGGTCATTACCCAAACCTCATGACCATAGGTAAGAGTTGGAACAAACAACGAATTAAAGACTGACAGCTTAGCTTTGACACCAAGTTCAGTCCTCCTGCTAACAGAATGACCAAGCTGTCTCAAAATCGATCCAGCCTGACCAATCCTACAGGAAAACTCAGCATTGCTCCTTCCATCACTCGTGAATAAAACCCCGAGATACTTAAACTTCTCCACCTGTTTCAATGGGGCTCCACTAACTTGCAGAGTGCATTGAACAAGCGTTCTGGAGACGACCATCACTTCAGATTTGTTCACATTTACCTTCATCTCAGCTTCAACACAAACGGCTACAAACCGATCGAGTGCGCGCTGAAGTTCAGTCTGAGAGGACCCAAGGGTGGCCAAGTCATCAGCGAAGAGCAAATGACTTATCCTCAGATCAACAAATTCGAAACGTTCTTCGCCAAGACTGCGCTGTAACATCCAGTCCATATAAGTAATGAAAAGGAGAGGAGACAAGACGCACCCCTGGCGAAGTCCAACGCCCACGGTGAAAGGTATTGATTTAACGCCGTTTACCCGAACACAGCTTTTACAGTTTGTGTAAAGAGATTGAATGGCTCTCAGTTATTAGACAATAATATTGAATAATAAAAAAAAATACATTATCCGAAATGGCCACCTTTTGGCTTAACACAAGCTCTTAAACGGGTTGGCCATTGGGCTATAGCGGCACGTACAAGTGTCCATGGACATCGTTGACGCTTCCACGGTCAACGAACTTTTTAAAAAATAAATAAATAAATAGGTGGCCCAACAGGCGGGTGACACCCAAGGCCTAGCTTCTCGCAACCATTCGTTTTGTGTGAGTTTCTATTTTTGGGACGAATGGAAGGGTCCTACAATTTTATGCCGAGTCCGAACGGCTGAATTGAGAAGCTTTTTCATGACAGTCATACTCTCTACTTGTCAGACGTTCGCGAGAGGTGGCGCAGTAGAAAAAACTTTAAGATGTAATTTGGGTTTTTCCGGGGATCGAACCTGGGATCCCTCGCACAGTAGTCCAGCACACTAACCACTGCGCTACTGCGCCCAACGAACTTTTTAGGCTCTCCAAATTTCTGTGGGGACTTTTGCAAGTCTTGCTCTCCAATTCTGACCACAAACTGTAATCCAATGGATTCAAATCCGGACTTCACGATGGCCAATCATCTGCGGCTATAAAAGCAGTAACATTGACCCTGAGTCACTCCTATGTGGTTTTGGCTTTATGCGCCGGAGCAAAGTCTTGTTGAAAGACACATCTTTCTCCATTAAATAGAGAATTTGTTAGCGGCTGTACAACACCCTCTAGCACATCTTCCTGGAAGAATTTTTCACCTGTTTTCACACCTTATTCACAGAAATGGAGAGATGTGACACCTTGGTGAAAGACCCCCACCAAACCATTACGGAAGCGGGAAGCCGGATGATGGCCACGCTGAACCCTTGGAATAACTTTTTTCGCTTCCTTTGATGACAAAGCATAAACTTTGTCATTTGGCTGTTATAAACTTTTTCCACGGTAAACATTTTTTCATCCGTAACAAGAATATTTTCGTGCCCATTATTCGCGTGCCACAGCAAGTCTCTTGCATCTCTCCAGCCTAATTTTTTTTTTAATTGAGGAGTTAAAAGATGACCTGTTGATCGACGATAGGCTTTCATATGAAGATCATCCCGAACCAGCCTAGACATCGATCTGGCGGATATGTTCAACTCCTTGGACATGATCTTCTGCTTTCGAAGGGGATTTCTTCGAATACGTTCATGCACAGCTTTTACTACCGCACTCGTACGTAACGTACAACACGCGAGCGGCTCTCGAGAAGCTCTCTACAGCGAATTCTCATAAAAGATTTGAAACTCCATGCGTATAAAGTTCAATTGACTCTAAAACTGAAGAGTACAGTAGGGTAGATCCGGTACAAGATCCGAATAAAAGCCAATATCAGGTGGAAAACACTAACCACCTGTGACATAATCACGGAAAATGTGCCCAGAGTACAAAAAAAGCAGGACCAACAAACTTCTGCGATATGACTGAATATCGCTGTAGATGGGTGGCGTCCTCATTGGTCACAACCTTCTAAGAAGCCATACAATGAAGCTAAATCTCAAGAATGACGACATTTGTAGAGGCTGCGGTGATGAAGAAGCCCACGAGGACACCCCTCACTTTCTCTGTCACTGCCCAAGTGCCCAGGATATCCAATTACTCTCTAACGTCTCAATATCTAATCTTTCTGAGGTTTCTGAGGACAACGAGTTGGGTAGACAACGTCGAGTAACCACGGGAAGGATAAAATAAAGCCAGTTCAACACGGCTAACCCCATCGAAGGGTATCGCAATGGGTCCACGAGGAACTAAGTGGGGTGAAGAAGAGGCTACTCAGTTTCACCGACCCGTTAACCTAACCTAACCTACCTACAGACAATGCAGCGCGAAGAGTGTTCGCTGAATGGATTTTAGAACAACAAGTGGACGCTGATTTTTCGAACAAAATCATCTAGCGGTGACGAGTAACGAGTTTGATGTGCATTTGTCAGCATCTCCTATTCTGAATTCGACTTCAATGTCAATACTTTGAAAAATGATATTTGGGTAGGTGCACTCTAAAAAAAATATGTAGTTCTACAATAAGGGTCTCTCTACAATTTGGAAATCATTTAGGTTTAAATTATAGCCATCAATAAACTGCAATAAACTGTCTTTGAAGTTTGGAAACAATTTGTTGCTTAATTATTGTTATTTCGTTATCAAACTCTTTAGAGATTGTTAGTTTTTTAGACCTGTTTCTAGACCCTAAAAAAACTCAAAGAACATCGGTTTTTACTCACTTTTGACACTATGAACGTTAAAATACGAAACAGAACAAATCTGAAACATTTTACGCTAGTGGAAGCATAGTAGCATTTTTGGGTGCAGTGGTAGATTTGAAAAATAAAAATATTAAATATTGTGGCAGAAGCAAGTTTTTGAAGTTTTTGTGGTGCCCCATCTGTCGTGATGCCCTAGGCCTGGGCATAGTTGGCCTAAGGGTAAATCCAAGGCTGCCCACGAGTAATTGTTGAGAAAAAAATGCATTAACAACGCATGACTGTTTGGTGCCGATTTTGGGCCGGAGCTATTATCGGACCATTCTACTTCGAAAATACGTCTTGTCAGGCAGTAACAATTAATGGTGTTCGTTATCGTGACATGATAACCCATTTTGTAGTGCCTAAATTACAAGATATGGATGTGACCAACATGTGGTTTCAACAAGACATTGCCACATGCCATATGCAGCCAGAGAAACAATTCAATTACTGCATGGGTCATTTCCTAATCGTGTAAACGTTTTTGGGATCAGAATTGGCCATCCAGAGCCATTGGACTTTTTTTTTTTTTTAATTTTTTGAAGTCAAAGGTCCACGACCACCAACGCCTTGAAAGAGAAAATTGGGAGGTGTATTAATGAAATTTAGCCACATTTATGTGAAACGGTAAAAATTTCAATAAAAGAGTACGTACTTGCCAGCAAAGTCGTGGCGGCCATTCCATACATAACCCCAATCTGTATACTATGAATCAATAAAAAATTTAAGCTCTGTATTTTCTATCAAAATGACATTCTGCGTAAATAATGGGACACCCTTTACTATAGGTAAATTTTTAAAATTTTTCTTAAAAGTTGTAATTACCTCCAAGGCAAATTTATTTTTTTTTTGTACAGTTTCTGTTAATAAAGCCTTTAAAAGAGGTGAAGACTGTCGCTATAGTCCGGTGTGAACCCGAGACTCAACCAATACACTCGTCCCTATAGTTAGCTTGGTTATTGACCAATTTCATCCAGTTGCGCACTCCAAGTTGGTTTAGGTGCTCTTCCACTTTTTCTTCCTCTACTGCATTTTCCACCTGGGTTTGATTCAAAAACTATTCGGGCCGGAGTGTTATTGTCCATTTGCCATCTTAGAAACTTAGATATATAAGTGTCGTTGGTACAGCTCGTATATAGTTCGTCGTTGAATCTCCTTCTCGAAAGCTCTTCAAAGCAAATGGGACTAACAATTTTACAAAAAGTTGTAACTGCGGATTGTGACGTTTTGTCCGTTTCGTCGATATTGGGTGTGCCCTTGACGCTTGACCGCTAAGTCTATTTTAGCCGCTGTTCTACAAATTATGTCAATATCGTAGGTGTATGCAAGTAACTAAGCAGACTTTTGAAAGATCATGCCTTGGCTGTTGGTCTTTGACTTTCGAATAATTCGTTCATGTAATGATGTTAAGAAGTCGCATGACAGCGCGTGTCACCTTGTCTATTTTAATGCAAAAGCGAACTTTCCCTTTCATCGTCATCCTATACAGATGAACGAGTTGTTAAGGTATGCCAAAGGCATGGCTTGGTAAAACTCACCTCTATTGTAGATGCTGTCATAGGCGGCCTTAAAATCAGTGCGAAAATAGTGTGTACCGATTTGGACTTTTTGGGATTTTTTCAGGATCTGTCGACTTCGGCCCAAAACCGCAGCGATAAAGGACAATCAGGTTATTTTTGAAGGGTTTTTGACGTTCACATAATACGGTAGATAGAACTACAAGCTGGTCTGGTCATCAATGGTTCAGCAAACAGCGGATAGAAATTCATCATTCGCAAGATCATGCATTTTAAAGAAAAGAATTTGATGCCAAACTCTGTCAAACGCTTTCGGAAAACATAAAGTTGAACAAGCCTCATTTTACCAGAATAAAGAAGATGTCAAGAAAGAATCCGTTTCCGTATGAAAATAGTCTTTAATGACATAAGTTTTTTTTTTTCATTAGAAACTTTTTCATAAGAAACTTCAAAAGCGGAATGGTTCAATCACACACTTCTGCCACGAACCAGTCTTCCTCCTTAGTGATGGTCTGTCAGAGGTAAGAAGCAGACTGTTATGGTCACCCTCCACCCTGACCCGAAGACTAAGCTGCAACACAGGAGCAGGAGGTGCAAACTGCCTTAGTCACCATCAAAACCTCTTAACGAGGTAAGACACCCAAATTCGCAAGTCGCAATAGAGTTCCCACTGTAATGTCCGGAACATAGATTTTTCCTGGCCACTCTCCTGGTCCTGCTTTTGGGCCTTGTAGAACAATGCAACACCACCTCAATTGACCACTTCCATTGAGCATAAGGTAACTTTAATTTACCTACTGCGAAGCACATGTGGTTTTGTTCAAATTGCAGGGTCGTTCATTCATTCGTTTTCACTGACAAATAGCCCAAGTCCCGTGTTTCATAGCACAATGGCTTCTTTTCACAAACAACTCTTTTGATGTAACAGTCTATTGTTCGAAATCAATTTTCCAACCTCGGCGCTATATACATAACAATAATTGTCAACACAAAATAGTGCCGCGAATTTATTTGTAACCCCCTTGTCATCATCATAATTCATTAGTTGTTACTGTCAAACTACCGTACCTTCAACAAAAATGAACTGCCAATTTTCAATGCGAATATAGACATAATTTTTCATAAGCTGCCAGCTAATTTAAGCCAGATACAGCAGCATCCCACATTCAATCGGAATAACCGTTTGCTATTGTCCAGCAGAAGCAGCACCTTCTTCTACCCCCATTTCAATTATCGCAAATAACGTACTCACGATAATTTGATAATCTATCAAGTATTATAGACGTCGTCGTCTACATTGTGCTGTACGCGGAAATTTACTACACGACAAGGTCAGATCGTCTCGAAAGTGTCACGGCACTTTAGACGAGGCGAGCCGTCTTAATTGGAAAAACAATTAATCTCATTCAAAACGGTTGTACGTTCAGTAGTCAGTCAGCTGGCCCGTCGAACACAAGACAAATTGCTGTCGTCATTAATTAGACCGTTTAGTTCAACAGTTTGCCTAAATAATTCATAAGCTAACGAAATATCCAAATCAAATAGATACAGATACTCGGATTATAATCGATGAGGTGAATCATTTCAATTAGTGGCGAGAGATCGAATCCTTGTAGCTGGCGGTACTGATGGGATAATGATGTCGGAAGCAAAGGGCATAGCAATCTTCGAATGCGAATCAGCATGTTCTCAAGTGGACCGGTGGCAATAGAATAACAATTGGATACAATTACACGACATACCTACAACCGATTCTGAGCTGGACCACACACAAGTTGAGATTTATCTTTTCTTAGAGAGGCCAGTTCTACTAAGCTGGTTGTGTTGATTGTATCTGCCTAGCAATTACGGCTTATATCTTATTTTCACTTTTGTCGCGAACGATACACAGTTTGCATTTTAATTCTAATAGATACGTGCGGTAAATGGGTTTCAATGAACAGATTTGGCTGTTGTGGATGTCCTCTTTACCTATTTTGTCATTTTGAGGTTCGGTTCGGCGATGAATTAAGTTCAAATTGGGTTGAGCTTTAATGGAAAGATTTCCTGAATAAGTTCTAATGGCGGCAACTGCCACTAGTTGGCTTTAATCCGAGAATAGGTCGTATACTGCATGTAGGTAGTACAATCAAACTCTGTTTGAATTAGGTACGTGAATTCACGCTAACTTGGCGTGTGAATTCTGTTACCTCAGATGTATGGGCGGAATTAGTTTTAATAAATTGCAGTTCATTTGTATTGGGTAAGGTGTGCGAAATAAGCCTGGGAAAGTATTATTCCGACAGAAATGTATAAACTCATTAAAATGGAGCTAGTACCGTCAAGTGCAAGTAATAGCGAGAACGGTGCACGATATAGTACTGAATATGGAATGTCTTATACTGATACTAATCATTTGTATTCACAGTTGCTAAATTACGTTTGGCTGGCTTAATGAAAAGTTGTTATTCTAAGCGGAGGTATGTATATGCACGATAGAGTTACATCATTTAACCTTGCTAACCTTCTTGCCATCAGCAATTTTGCTTTCTGATTTTGACAGCCTTTCGCTATGAAAAACGTGACATTTAGATTTATGGTCGTTTATAGTAAGGAAGGACCATAATTGTAGGGTTACAGCTTAAGCCACTGTGCGACTACGTCGATGTGCCCATAATAGGATAAGCCAAGTATTTTCAGGGTTAAATAGTCCTTAAGCGGATTTTCGTCCATAACTGCCTATACTCTTCCCTAGGCAAGCCAAATAATTTCTCAATTGACCTTAAATTTCGTAAAATTGAACATGGCTGTCACCAGGATATTAAACAGCAAAGCAAGTTGGTCATATTGGGATGGACAGCACAAGGCACTATTTCAATATTCTAGATTCTAGACCTGGGCCACAAAATTGTTTTTAATGAAGGACGTACATGTGGTAACATGGAAAACTGTAATAGCAGCAAACTACCAGCACATTTGGCATTAGCATATATATCACTCAACATTAGGCGTGTTTTTTGAACCTCGAGAGCCAGCAGTTCATTCCGATAATTGTCAGCAAGCTGAAGCCAGCCGAACTTGGTACACATGATTTCCTTTGTGCATAGACACACGATCACGGGAATGACATTCATTCCCAAAAACAAGGCGCCATTGCAATAAATAAAATTTGGACGTACAGGAATTCAACAGGAAGTCAACTTTGTACAGCGCACTTTGTGCCTTCCCATGAAGTCCAGCAAGACGGGTAGATTTTGAATGAGTAGAAAGATGAGGTAGATCGTAGATGGCACAGAAAATGCATCGAATATCAGAAAATTTTCTCAAATGAGTATGAAGGTTATAGCAGTCTCACAGTCTGAAGGAACATTTTTAAAAAAGTTTCATCGAAGTCTGTCCAGTAGTTTTCGAGTTTTTAACGGCCAAAAAAAATTCCTACAGTTTTATTATATGTATAGATTTCTTCGTGTTTTAAATTTCACTATTCCTTTCCCTGCCAAATTTTATTTCATTGCAATAGAGTAGTTGCTGCTTTCGCTTTTTCTCTTTTTATCTAACCTTAAACAGAGTTCGCTTCGGCATTTTGTGTCATTATTTTTGGCTGTGTTATTTGTACAGTTTTTAGTGCAGCAATATGTTTGCATTTTTCCTTATTTTATTACGTATATTTTTTAGTTATATTTTTATAAATTAAAAAATTTTGGATTTTTGTACACAATCTCTTTAAATTTAACCATTCAACTTTTGCAAAAACTTTTAACAAATACTAAATTTTAGTTCTGCAATCTTTTCAATTTGAATTTCGCACATTTCTATAAACTTTTTAACCAATATAATAGGCAAAACCTATCCCCCATATAAAATTTCGTTTGTTTTGAAAGTCTTTCATGGTAATGAAAGTCATGGCCATGACAGTGTGTCCATGCACTTTATGCATTGTTCTCCATTGGGAAAGTGTCAGTGAAATTTCGCAGTAACACCAACTGCTTTCTAAGACACTTGTTGCTTTCTGCGCCACCTGTTTGCGAATTTCTCGCCAGCTGCCGCCAGCCAGCAGCTTTCCTGCTGTGGCCATCAGGTTGTTGCTTTATTTAGCATGTCGCATGTGAAATGTGCCTCTACTGGCAACTACTGGTGGGCGAGATTTCAGAAAAATACGCCTATTGCTGGAATCTTTATAACTAACTTTGAATATATGTATAGCTCACATATTTCCCTGAGCAGGGTGAATATTAATACTCAACGCACGCAAAAAATGTGCTGGAATACCAGCTATTGAAGAAAATCAATTTACTTATCAGTCTGCAAATCCATGGTCACAAGATTGACGGACGATCGAGACTAACGAGGTTGCCCTTTGTTCCTTTCTATATATTGCAACGGTTTCGACAACACACCAACAGACAAAATAACGCTCAGGTGGATGCGAAGCAGCAGAATCATACCTGCATACAATGGTGGCCATAAGTATTTTGACAAAACTAAAGTTAATTCTGCTCATAATTTGAAACTTACTTCATGTAAATTTTGGCATCAATGGAAAGGTCATTTAAATTCCGTTTGAATGATACAAAACTTTCCTTAATCCATTAAGTACCCATATAAAAATTTTAGAATTTAGAATTTTTGTCAAGGTCTACTTTTTTGACTTTTTTTCCTCGGTATCATAAAAAATATTAGCGAAGAGATTTTTGAAAATTTTTTTTGCTGTCACTATTAGAATTGTATGAAGAAACTTTTTGCATCAAAACTTTTTTTTTTTTTTGACCGAGGAAAAAAGTAAAAAAAGTAGACTTTTACAAAAGTTCTAAATTTTCAATGGGTACTTAATGGGTTAAGGAAAGTTTTTGTCAAAATACTTATGGCCACCATTGTATTTGCCAACCTCAGGTTAACATCTGCAACAATTAAAGTTGTTAAATGAAGTCCTCAAGGAGGAGTACTTTCACCCATCCTATATGAGCAATAGATAGACTTCTTCTAGATAAACTTCTTGACGACCTAAACAACTGGGGTTGTTACAACCAAGGCTTAGCTGACGATCCAGACATCATCATTAGAGCCGGGCATGAAGCAACTCTATCGAGTCTCATTCAAAATTATTTATTGCAAGTATGGAAAGATGTCAACAAGAATGACCTAGTGTAAAACCCCTTAAAAACTCAGATGAGGAGAAATTTCAACCTTAATTTTATCAAAGAAATTAAAGTAACGCATAGCACTGGATCACAAATTACATAAATGTACTTAGAAACCCCACGTAGGATACCCTAAATAGGGCAATTACTTTCTTTATAAGCTTATACGAGAAAATTGCACAAAAATTGCGTTCTTCCAAAAGTAATTTATTAGACCTATGGTCACTTTGGTCATGTTTAACTATCATTACTTATTTTTCGCTAGTGTAGTGCAAAAAGGCAAATCTAACCTCAACTCAAAAAAAAACATTTTAAAAAGACAGCCGTGCGTTGGTGTCACGGCATTAAAGGAACTCCTCTCAAGCCTCATCCAATATCATTTTTGTATACTGGATACGACTTAAAAAGACTGTCGTAATCAAATTTCACTTCGAACTATGAGATCATATGAAAATCCGAAGATCAATAATTATTTAGCCAGAGACGAAATCTCAAAAGATCATCAAACATCAGTATACTATCGGACAGTTAGGGTGCGGTTAAAGTTCTTAAATCATGCAAAACTCAAACTCAAGACTCGTCTGGGTGTGTCATAAAACTGTATAAAGCAGCTTGCTGCCCATAGCAATGCCACTCGGCCTATGGGTTACAGATCACGAGGGATTTAAAACCATTGAAAAGGTTTAGTTCATCAGCCTTGCAAAGGCAAAAGTTTGAAGCCAAACGGTTAGGTATGGGTTAAGTATCTTAGCCACACACTTTCTGTACAGACGGAAGGAATTACGAGATCCACTTTTCTCAGTTTGAGGATCAACGTACAATATCATAATTAGGGCTAGGGCAAAATCCTCATACTTATGTCCTTCTCGTGGGCGCCTGCCTGAAAATGGCTAATCAGCTTGTCTGGTTAGTGTCAGCCAAGGGTCTCACTTGCATATCGGCTGTACGCTGTGATTCGTTGCAACGTACGACCGATGTGAAAGCGTGAACCATTAGATGAGGTGGGAGACAACCCTAAAGGTCGTCTGCTGATGCGACTCATGGCATTTGGGCTCTACTTAGATTCCCATGGGCAGCTTTCTGCAAAGCATTAACTGCAACGTGGGAGTTTGTGGGGAGTTCAAATCACTGTGTGCCGTATCGGTAGACGGCCCCTAAATCAAGGCCGAACCAAGGTGTCATACGACCCGTGCTGATGGTTAACCTGGCTGGGGGCCATAGCTCAGTCGTTAACGGAGTATCCAGATACCGGGCGCCCTCTGGATTATTTAGCCTTGTCTGCATAATGCGGGGCTCTGTGCAGATCGACTTTTCTTTCCCTAGCTACTCGTGGGAACAACATTTCATCCTCTAAAAATATAAAACAAAAAAAACAAACAACAATCCTGGCTGCCACCGGCGCCACCCCCATGCAACGCGTGGAAGAGCATCTGCAGGAACTCTGCATTGAAGATGCTGTCAGTGATTGCTCGATACTCTCGGACGAAATCACCGACAAACCCATCTCGACTGCTGTAGTGTGCAGCTACCCACGTCCCCCCACACCAACTCGGGCGGACCTCAAGAACAGGTCGCTTGGTCGAGAGACCAAGGCTGCTCTCCGTATTCTGGCCCGTCTTCACTCGAAGGCGGAAAAGGACTGGAGCGAGACAGACAGGGAGTCCTACTCATGGGCAACGCCCTGGGTATTGGACCATGAAAGGAACCGGGACTCCCTTCCCTCTACTTCAAAGGTCTCCATTCCGGCGAAATCTTCTGCCCCACCCATGGGCAAAAAGAGACCGCTCGTAAGGGACTACCAAACTCGGAAGAGTCGCCCCCTAGTCAACAGCTCATCGAGCGTTACAGGGGGTAGGCCCACAGCGGCGACTGGAACGGTGCCAAAAAGGCGCAGATCCCTGGATGAGGTGTCCAACGTTTCCAAGAAGGCCAAAAGCTCAAAGAGCCCCAAATCCTTCTTGGATGCGGTCAAGGACCACCTCATAGTCGCGGTAGTGGACTTCTCGGATGAGGAAGGTAGAATCTCTTACGACAGATGGGGGATCATCGAGAACCTACTGATGAACCGTCTCTGTGAGTACCTCCTCACCAACCAGCAGCCGCTCACATTTAAGGACGCAGGATGGCACCAGGGGTCAGTAAAACTGATCGCCTGTGATGACCAACGGTCGGCCGACTTCATCAAGGCAGCCATCGGTAGCCTGGGTGAAGTATGGCCAGGAGCCAAACTCGAGGTCGTGGATCGGAGTTCGATCCCCCACAGACCGAGAGCGAGGGTCTGGGTTCCACTCGAACCGCGTGATCCTGCTAAGGTGCTCACATTAATGAGCTTTCAAAATCCGGGTCTCCCAGTCAAAGACTGGAAGATCGTGGAAAACCCCAACGGTTCCAATGAGGAACTAAAAAGAACTGGCCGCTCCCTTGTCATCTCCATGTCAGCCGAATCTCTTCCTATGCTTCGGGATAGGAACTTCCTCATCAACTATGGCCTAAAGGAAGTTGAGATGAAGCTTTTTAAGAAAGATGACCTTCAAACCGCCGAAGCCAACCGGGCCGGCTCCACTGCGTCATCCTCGGCAGACACCGTCTCGCCAACAGAGGATCTCGACGCTACCATTGTGGAGAAATCTGGATCAGATAGCAATGCCGCTAAAACTGATTCAGATTAATCTCCATCATTCAAAATTAGCATCTGCTAACCTGCTGGTCCGCCTCATCGAGGACGGACTGGACATAGCCCTAATCCAGGAACCATGGCTGGTTAAAGACAACGTCACTGGACTTAGGGCTCCTGGCTATACCCCTTACTACGCGGAAGGTAAAGGTAAAATCAGAACTTGTATTCTCGCTAAAACATCGTTAAAATTAACTCTCATCCCCCAACATAGCACAGGCGACCTAGCAGCAGCGCAGCTAACTCCATCGAGCGGCAATCCGGTTTGGCTGGCGTCAAGTTATCTACCGTATGAGGAAGATGACCCGCCATCGGCTGGACTACAACGGGCTGTCCGAGAAGCGGAGAAAAAGAGGGCCGGATTTGTGTTAGGGTGTGATACTAATGCACACCACGATCTATGGGGCAGTACAGACACTAACCCTCGAGGTGAGTCTTTATTTCAATATTTAGTAGGAACTAATCTAGTAGTATGTAACAGAGGAAATAGTCCTACTTTTATTGTTAAAAACAGGCAGGAAGTAATTGACGTTACTCTCGCCTCCCAACATCTTTACCCAGCTATATCAGACTGGATAGTATCGGATAGTCCCTCATTTTCAGACCACCGGTACATATCCTTCACTCTAAATTGTAGCTTCACCCCCCAGAAATCAGTTTATCGCAACCGGCGAAAAACAGACTGGGTTAAACATAACTCCATTCTATCTGCGAATTTAGCTCACTGTAGACACTCGCCACCCGGCGACCAGAGAGAGCTCGACTCGCTTAACAACGTGCTCACTTCCGCCCTGAATGGGGCATTCAGTGGATCCTGTCCCCTCACCAAAATGAAGGAGGGCAAGAAACCACCGTGGTGGAATAAGCAACTAATTAAACTCCGCTGCGAGAGCAGAAAGGCATTCAACAAAGCCAAAACCTCGAAGCTTGACACGGACTGGGAGATCTACAAAGGTAGCCTAAGGCTTTTCAAAAAAGAAGTTCGAAAGGCACAACGTAGATCCTGGCGTAACTTCTGCGAGAACATTAACAGCGTTAACGAAGGCTCCAGATTACGTAAGGTCCTATCCAAAACGTCCACTGTACCGAGTGTACTAAAAAACCCCAGTGGCCAATGGGCAGAATCAGAGGAACAATCACTGGATCTGCTCATGGACACTCATTTTCCTGGCTGTACGCCCTTCACCGGTAATCCTGACTTCAGGAATAGTACCCCTTACCCGGCATCTCCAACCACATTAACCGTTTGTGAGGAGAAGCTAAGGTGGGCCGTCAATAGCTTTGAACCGTACAAGTCACCTGGACCTGATAACATCTTCCCGGCGCAACTACAGAACGCCTTTGACATTGTCAAAGACATTCTCAGGCACATTATTGCAGGTTGCATAACGCTGGGTTGTATCCCATCATCCTGGACTGCGGTTAAAGTTGTTTTCATTCCAAAAGCAGGTAAGACCTCTCACATACACCCCAAGGACTTCAGACCAATTAGTCTGTCTTCCTTCCTTCTTAAAACTCTCGAGAGGATCATCGACCTCCACATCAAGGACACTGTTGACCGATCACTGTTGTCAAGATCTCAACATGCATACCAAAAGGGCAAGTCAACAGAAACTGCTCTTCACTCGATTGTTGGTTCGATAGAGAGGTCCCTCTCACTCAAGGAATACACAATGGCTGTCTTTCTTGATATAGAGGGGGCCTTTAACAATATCAAAACACAATCGATCATCCAAGCCTTAAACAAGCTAAACATTGGCGAACAAATCTGCCGAGTAATCACCCACAT
Source organism: Cheilosia soror (assembly GCA_949372485.1). Taxonomy (NCBI): domain Eukaryota; kingdom Metazoa; phylum Arthropoda; class Insecta; order Diptera; family Syrphidae; genus Cheilosia; species Cheilosia soror. Next base: position 38,218,932 of record OX443561.1, read on the forward strand.
TCTAACAAAAAGGATGGTGAGGGCCACCTTTGGCAGCAGCGCTGTTGAAAAACTTGTGCACAGAGGCACTCCGCAAGGTGGAGTGCTTTCTCCATTGTTATGGAACATAGTTCTTAACGAACTTCTGATCTCGTTGGAGAGCTCAGGGTGCAAAGTTGTGGCCTACGCGGATGACGTCGCCTTACTTGCTTCTGGAAAGTACCCACAGACACTTTCCGACATCCTGCAACTCGGTTTGCGTAAATTAGTCTCCTGGACCGACAGTTGCGGTCTTAGCGTCAACCCGACGAAAACGGAATTAGTCTTATTCACAAGAAAGGTAAAGCTTCCCGCTGTCACTCCTCCAAATCTCAAAGGAACTCCACTCGAGTTCATTAGCAGCGCTAAATATCTGGGGCTGAGGCTGGACAGGAAGCTCTTATGGAGAGAAAATATTGCCGAACGCGCTAGGAAATCCCTAGTGGCTCTATACTCATGCAAAAGGGCTGTAGGCTCTCGATGGGGCCTTCAACCCAATATAATGCATTGGCTTTATACTGCGGTCATAAGACCGATAATTCTATACGGCATCGTTGTGTGGTGGCCGGCCTTGAACAAAAGTTCCAATCTAAAGGTCTTAGAGAAGATTCAGCGCTTGGCATGTATGTGCATCACGGGAGCACTGAGGACATCTCCAACCGCCGCTCTGCAAACCATGCTTAACCTACTTCCACTAGACATCGTCAGTAAAGAATATGCCACCAACGTGGCGATCAGATTAAGGGAAGGGAAACACTGGAGAGGGCAACCAATTGGACACGCCAGCATCCTTCTACAGACGATCCCCCTGCCCACAAATACCGACTATCTGCCTACGAAAATCAACTTCGAAAGAGGCTTCACCCACGAAATACCGGACAGAAACCAGTGGGATTCCCAAAATGTCCTACACAAATCACTGTCAATATTCACAGACGGTTCTAAGACACCAGAGGGAGTGGGCGCCGGGGTCTTTTCAGAGGAATTGAACCTGGGCCTCTCCTTCAGTCTTCCGATACACTGCAGTGTTTTTCAGGCCGAAATTACAGCTATTCGTCAAGCTACAGCGTGGCTGTCGATTAATTCGGTATCGCAAAGGGATATCGTTATATACATTGATAGCCAGGCTGCAATCAAATCCCTAATATCCAGCGAAATAAGATCCAAGGCGGTGGAAGATTGCCGCATATCTCTAAACGAGATAGCTGGACAGTACAACCTCACCCTCTGCTGGGTTCCAGGTCACTGTGACATCCCAGGGAACTGTGCAGCAGACGAACTAGCAAGGCGAGGCTCCTCAGGCGTGGAGAGCATAAGCCTGCGCAACGTGTATGCACCACTCTCCCACGCTAAACAAATAATTCATGCGGACGCAGTAATGAGTGCAGGCTTCAGATGGAAACATTTGGGATACTGCGATACTGCCAAGCTCACCTGGCCAGCTCTGGACGCAAAGCGATCCAAGGAGCTTCTTCGACTTAATAGATCTAGCATCTCGAAAGTTGTTAATGTGATCTCCGGGCACTGCGTATTAGGCAGACACGCCCAAAGGCTTGGTCTGCCATATAATGACCTCTGCAGAAGCTGTAGGGACGAGGAGGAGGACGAATCCGTCACTCACTTTCTTTGCAGCTGCCCTGCCCTGGCCAATCTAAGAAGGGCCTATTTAGGAAACTATTTTCTCAATGATCTCAGTGATGTAGGTAATATCAGCGCCGCTAACATTCTTGGCTTTATAACCGGCAGCAAATGGTTTACATGAGTAGCCAGTAATAGAAACAACTCCCCAAATCCCAGTGGTATGCACAATGGGCCGAATAACGGCCTACGTGTTTCTCTCATCGAGAGCCACTTTAAACTAAACTAAACTATATCATAATTAATTCTATTAGAAACCTTAAGTTCGAAATTTTGGATGAAAACTTTACGCCTTGCTTATAAAAATTTCTAGTCTTGACCCTAAATCTATAGAAGCTTACAATTGCGACATTTCTTTTAATAAATTCCTTAAATTTAGAATCGAAACTAAAAATATTAACTGTTAGGTATTTCTCTTTCCACTTGTATGGAAAGTTAAAAATTTATATTCAATTCAATAAGGCGAACTAATTTCAACAATGATCACGCTTGATATACAAATTTCTGATTACACAATTGTTTACATCTATCTCAAACGTCATAATTCCCTTAAACTGGTTTGACCAACAGCAATTAGATTAGTTTAAATCAATTTTAAAATGTAAATTAATCTTAATTGCTTCGATTATATCCGCCTACTAACCAGGTTAGGTACAATTAAACTGGCTTCTAATTATCTACTGGTTAGCGCCCTTTCAATTCTAGTTTAATAACTTCTGTAACTCAATTTAGAACTTGACAATGTGTTATTTTATATGGGCAAATAATTGATATTGTTATTCGCACTAGTAAATTGTGTGAATTATGTAAACTATGATCGTTAAGCGAACTCAAATGCATGTAATTTGAGTTCACTTAAGCTAAGTACGCAGCATGAGCGAAACTAAATTTTAGCTGCTAAATTTGTATCCAAACATTAGCTAAAACCCTAGCTACATTTTGACTAGCTATATTTTGACATGGAGTGCGTTATTGACATAAGTGCCGCAGAAAATAGATGTTCGTTGAAAATACGTTCCATCTCACTTGATTGCGAACAGTAGCTTTATCAAGCTGTTGCCATGTTTTAAAACAAATAAGAGGATACTTCGAGCTAAAATTTAAGTCGAGCAGCATATTAAGCTTTACAGATGAATTTGATTTTCTATTCCTAAATTAACGTAAAAGATATAAATTCAGAGAAAAAGCGAGAAAATAAATTTGTGCAAATTGGCAACACCGAAAATTCGAAATCCGCACGAACTCGAATCCTGCTGAATTGATGACAGGGCCCAGGGGACAATCTTTTCTTTACCTGTTATTTTTATTGTAGTTATTGTCGATGTTATTTTTATATTTTTGCCAAATATTTTTTACTTCATTGTTTACTTTTGGAAAATTTCATTAATACTACTGTCAGCTGAAAGACTCTATCTTTACTTTCTAGCTACTTACTTCAAAAGTATACACATTCTATCATCTATCGTAAGAATATAATTGAACATACCCTAGCTATTTGATTAGTGTATGTCAAAAATAAACCAACAATCACAAATCTCACTACCATCTTGATCTTGTAAATGTCAGAAACTGCCAACTTTAAGACACAAACACAATTAACCGGCCTTAACGTTCATAAATTTATGCAACTGGAAGCCAATTCAATAAGTCTGTGCTATATGACGCATTCCGTATTGGATTGCACGCTTTATTTAAAAGTTGCACCAGGTGCTATCTTTTATCAATAAATTAATAATGCAATTCAATTGGAACTGCGATATGCACCGCATTTTCCACAAACGAAATGTGTTGCATTTCTCAAGCGAATTTCCGATTGCAGTGCAATTTGCACACATCACTCGCATTTGAAATCGAAAAGAGTTTCAATGTCATCGAAACGTTTAGCGGCCAATTAAATTATGTAGGTACGTCTAGCGCTATCGCGTTGTGTAGTGATGCGAAACACTCTCCAGGGCACAAAAGCGATGACATTTCGCTAATTGATTGCTGCTTATTTTGTTTGCATTGGAAATTGGAATACAGTTTTGATGGTCAATGTATCTTTAAAATGTTATTCAATTATTGTGTAGGTCAGTTGTCAGTATATTTAGAATGTACAGTCAGGTACCTATTTGGTTTTTAAATGCAGTTCCAGTTGACATTTTAAAAAATTAAATTCTCAATCATAGTTATAATTTTGTAGGACATATTTTAATAGTCTACTCGTATATGACAATTCAATAATTTATTGTCAAAAATGTACAGTAGGTCTAGGTATACTAGCATGACTAGATTATATATTGAACGTCACTTTTAATGTCAACTGAGTATTCAGTCAAGAATTCTTTAGCGTCTTGCTTTCATTCCGATCTGGAAGAATTCTGACCAGGTGACGGTACTTCCAAGTTCTAACGTCCAAAAAATAAAAACTCAAAACCCCACTCACATTCACTTAAATTCCAGAAATCCCAAATATCTTTTGCGGTATAAGTGACAGAAGATACCAAAACGTCTTATGATGCCGCTGCGCATAAAAAGAACAGCGAGGCATCAGGAGTCAAGGAGGAGAAGAAAATCCTAGATAAAAAAAAGAGGCCGCCTAGGTTGTCTCTTAGGTTGTCTTTTGGAGGAGAACCAAACAACTGGAGGGCTATACTTTGGTATATTAATACACAAAATTAAAAACCTAATAAAATGATAGAAGAAATCATGCCCGAGGACTAGACGGACTATCAGGTCCATATCCATAAAATTATAAACTCCAAGCCAAGATTCATCACCTTTGCACCGACTTAATAGCCTAATTCGGTATTCCGGCAAAACTGATTCGCAGCTATGTCGTATAACGCTGGAAAAGATCAGGTGAAATTGGTTGATCTTGAAGTAAACGAGGACAATGCTAAATATGCGATATCAACAAACAGACATCTGCACTGTAGAACAAAACTTCACTATTGATAGAGGCATTTTTGAGGTTGTTTTTAGGTAGATTCCCTAAAATTTTAGGGAATAACCCTACAAAGTGTCTGCTAGCAAAATAAATGTGTTCAAAACTCGTCACCCAAAAAGTCGAAATGTGCGCTCAGCGAATCCCTTATTTTGCCAGTTCTGTTTTATACTCGGTTTTATATCACCGTCTCACCGATTACAGGACAATGAGTTGTACCTAAAGGTCATCTGAAACTGGGCTGAATGAACAAATTTGTCGACGCATTTCCATTCCAGTGTACGAGGAGTGCAAATCGAGGAGAATTATAAAGGGTGATTTTTTTGCTGTTTGGTTTTTCAGCTTAATTTTTTTGACAGTTCGCGCGTTATTTGTGACACGCGTTAAGTAGAAAATGCTCAGTTAGCATTGCCATTTGACCATGCCTAGACTTATGCCCGAACAACGTTTGCAAATTATTGAATTTTGTTACCAAAAATCGTGCTCAGTAAAAAAGTGTTTAGAGCACTTCGTCCATTTTATGGTCGTCGTAATCGTCTTACTGAGCAGGCTACGTTACTTAATCACAATTACCGTATATCGTCTGCTGAGTAACCAGAAGCATTGCAAGGGCTGCCAATGCATCCACGAAAAAGTACCGTTTGATGTTTTATGGGTCGGTGGCATCATTAACCCGTATTTCTTCAAAGATGATGATGCTAACAACGTTACGGTCAATGGTGCTCGTTCGTATGATTTCTAACTTTTTTTAGCCGAAAATGAAGATATAGGTTTGGGCGACACATGTTGTTTCAACAGGACGGCCCGACATGCCACATAGCACGCGAATCCATGGACATATTGCGAGGCGAGCAATTCATCTCACGCTTTGCACTGCCTGATCGTGCATTTTGACGCCGTTGTTATTTTTTTTTTTAATTTTAAAAACCAAAAATCACTCTTTATAATAACCGCGCGAACTAAAGGGTCCGCCATCTAAGGTTTTTTTTTCAACTAGTGTTTATTTCGCGAATGGTAACACTTAGCTCATGTCTGAATTGACAGATAATTAGTTTTATCCTTCCGCTGAACGAATATGGTTGTGTATACGCTTGAACAACGCTGGGAAATATTGCGACATTACTTTGAAAATCATGGTAATGTAGCAGAATGTGTGCGAAAATTGCGTACGGATTTTGGAAGAAGAGAAGCACCGTCAGCTCCGTATGTTCGTTATCTTGTGAAAAAAGTGAAAGAAACTGGCATCCTCATCGATAAACCAAAGCGTGAAAAGCCAAAAACAGTGCGTACACCCGAGAAAATTGCTGCTGTGGCAGATTTTGGTCCAGAGGCATAATTGGGCCATTTTTCTTCGAAAATGAGCAAGGAGTGGCCGTTACAGTCAATGGCGATCGTTATCTGGCCATGTTGAACGAATTTTTGTTCACAAAAATTGAAGAGGAGGGTATTGGCAACATTTGGTTTCAACAGGACGGCGCTACGTGCCACACAGCCGAAGCTACACTCGATGTTTTGCGCCCTGTTTTTAAAGATCGCATTATCAGCCGCAGAGCTGATGTCGTTTGGCCACCGCGGAGCTGCGATTTGACACCGTTGGACTATTATTTGTGGGGTGCCGTAAAAGATAAGTGTTACGCCGACATGCCAGAGACAATTGACGCTTTAAAGGACAATATTCGTGAAGCCATTGGTGAAATACAGCTGCACACAATCGATAATGTGCTTAAAAATTGGACCGATCGTGTAGGCTACTGCATGGCCAGCCGAGGCAGCCATTTGAATGAAATTATTTTCCATTATTAACCGGAAGGATTGTACTTTCAAATAAAAAAAGAAATTTGAGAAAATATTCAGTAGTTTTTTTTATAGCATTTTCAAAAAAAAAAAGTTATTTGGCGGACCCTTTATATGAGTGGTAGAAATATGTAGATGTAGTCCCAACAACGGAGAGCGAATTCACAATAATGCAAGAGGATCTTCTGCTAAAAGCATGCAGATTCCAGACGCAAGATAGGCCAAACCTCCGTTTCAAAGACCAACTCATCTCGGATCCCATTATGGTCTGGACAACTACTTAGACGCAACGTACCTGGAGTCAAAAAAGATTGAATCATGTTGCGTTATAGGCAAGGACTACTCACGGGGTGTGGAGCTCGTAACAACTAGTAATGTTGATAAGCAATGAAAATTAAGAGATTCTAGTTTGAAACTTTATCAGTGTCAGTGAAAAACAATTTTAAAACTTATTATAGTCACAGATAAATTACCTATATTTATGAACATAAGAGAGTTGAGACAAACAAAAAATATGTTACGTTCTTGCAGAGCAAAAGCCAATGACAGTTTTAGTTTTAATTTGCCAGCAATTGATGTCTGTATGTAAATAATGTAAATCACCGGTGCACTCCCATCAGCAAAGGAAAATAGAGAGCTTTGTTTTCACAATAAAAGCTAATTATTCATTTAAGTACAAACAATTACAAATAGCTTCGTTTTTTTATTTTTCGTATAGTTCCTGGACAGTGCAAAACTCACAAAAAAAAATATGTATAAATCACATCATCTTGTGGTAGGTAATGCATCTTTGAATAATAATAGCTCACATAACCGCTACTGAATAATAGCTCGGGAAAAAAATTCAATGTAATTACGGATTCTTGACACCTGTCAGCGGACAACCCGAACCCAGCACTGTGCATGACAATAAAAGTGATAATGTGGTCATAAGTGATAAATGACGTGAAACTATTGAAAAGTCAATGTAGTTGTGTACATTTTTATGAAACAGAAACTGAAGTCACCTAGTTAACCGCTTGACAATTATTATTGAATTGCATATGACTTGCAACAGGAAAGCGATTTAATCAATTAGATAAAATTTATAGACAAAGATGCAGAGAGCTAATATTATTTGCTAAATCTGCATTCCTGGGATAAAAATGTAATTATTCAATATACATGTGTGTGTAATACAAACAGAAGCTAGTTGACGACAAGTAATGACAAAATTGACTTCCATAAGACCATAAGATTGTCATAAAGTTCAACAAATTGACTCGGTCTTTATTGTGCATTCACCTTAACTGCCCACAGTCTATTTGTCGATGAGCCGAAAACGTGTATAGTTTGCATTTTTTTTATGACTGCGGCTAATTAAATGCTATCTACGAGTAACAAGATTCTTATTTTAATGAGTTTAAGATATTTCATCAGAAATAGACCGCCCCATATTATGAACACATTAAATACGTTTCAATAATTGAAGTGGAGAATTATTTTCCACCAACAATTACCGACTTTATTGCTAGTTGGCGGCTACTGTTGACAACCCGTTTACTGCGATCCTCATCCTCACACTATCTCATTAAAGTAATTAGTAGCTTTGCTAGTTTCGTGTCAAATCCACTTTGTCCAATCTGCAGGTTCGCTAGTTTACTACATCCTCAACGTTGAGATGGGCGGAAGATGAAATTATTGCGTACCAATCAGGGATGAAAAATGACGTACAATTGTATTTTTTTCGGTACAATTGATTTCTAAAAGTACGCAAGTACAATTCTCCAAAATTTAGTACACCCAGGCGAATATATTTTACTTAATAAAATACACAAACACAATATTACAATTCTTCAAAATTTTATACATTTTCTTCCTTGCCTACGCATCCGAAAATGCAATCGACTGAAAGATGAGTAGCTGCGTTTGCTGCCACTTGCTTGCAGTAAATGGCTGGTGGTAGCATGTGGAACAATATGTCCAAAGCCGCTGTTGGAGTGGTCCTAATTGCTTCACTGATGCAGACGCCTGTCGTTCTTTGAACACGACAAATGTAAGTGTAGTGAATATCATTTTCAACGGCGCGGTTCACCAGACGAACACGCCATATGTAAGTAAGTATAGGTCTAGGTCTAATGACGGATACATAGAGCCAATATGTAATTCGAGGCTGCAATAAATTTTTTGCAGCAGTAGCCGTGGTGGCTTTTTGAACCCTCTGCAGAATATTGGGTTTCCAGCTCAATTTGCTGTCTATAATACGACCTAAATACTTGGTCGTGTTTAAAGAGCCATTCAGTTTTGCGGGAAAAAAAGTTTGGAATTTTGAATTTCAGAAACTTATTTAGTCTTTTACCAGCTGTAAACCATTATGTCAAGCATTTCCGTTAATTCATGTCGCTATTGGAGCACTCATATTTACAAAAAATAAAATACAATTGGGCCCATTTAAATACAATTTGTGTTAAGTTTTAAATACAATTGAAAAAACTGATTTTTCATCCCTGGTACCAATATGTAGTTTATTCTAGTTGACAGTGCTGCCAATTTTGTGGAAAAATATTTTTTGTGATAATTAAAAAATCTTGAGAACTAAATTTCTTTTAAATAATTCTAAAAGGTTTTCGATACCATTTTTAAGGGCTCAAAAAGTAATCAGTTTGTCGCAATGACCATCACCAATCACCCGAATAACCATCAGAAAGCCGATGACTCATTTTTGAATTTTGACAATTTTAATTCAGAAGAGATACCGTATTGAGGAAGAAACCACTGTAGGTGTAGGGTACCACCCCAGAGAAAGAGCCCGTGATATGATTATGAATGCATGTACAGGAAAAGGGTGACATAGACATAATATGCACTTAAGAAAACGAGAGAAGAATATCGAGCTATGAAAAGGGAGGAAAAGAAAATCCTGCGTAGAAAGAAACGGGCTTTCGCGGCTTCTCAACTCAAGTAGATAGAAGAAGGGAGATATTTTATAAAATATCTGGAGGTTTTATAAAAAAGCCAAACAACTGGCTGCTGGCTATAAAACCGCAACGCAGGCTCTTCGAGACAGCGAAGGAGTCCCAGTCAGCGAAGCGGCGCAGGAAATAGGACATGTGTTTAAGCAGCATATCATGCGACTCCTTCAATCTCGTACTGGAACAGATAGTGCGCAGCGCAGGGCAGGTGTCAACACGAAAGGGGTGTGCGGACGATATTGACATCAACGGTCGCTCCCAGCGTGCCGTGATAAAAGCTTTCAAGGCGATTGAAGAACAGGCGAAATTCGTTGACCTTGAAGTACATGAGGACAAGACTAAGTACATGCTATCAACAAACAAACAAGCTTCTGTCCACCGACCGCCCAGGACAAAACGTCGCAACAATTTCGAGGTAGTTAAGGAGTTCACCTACTTTGGAGTAAACATTAACTCCACGAATGAAACCCTACTGGATATCCGGCGAAGAATTACTACTACTACTACTACTACTTCAGTTTGGCAAAACGATTGAGTTCAAAACTCCTAACTCGAACTCGAAGGACGAAATGTGTTCTCTACAAAACCCTTATCCTGCCAATTCTGCTTTATGGCGCCGAGTGCTGGACGGTAGCAATTAGGGAGAGCTCGCTGATACTGGGCTCCGTCGAAAGAATAATACTTCGGCGGATTTTTGGTCCTGTGTGCGAGGAGGATGAATGGAGAAGAAGATACAACTGCGAACTCTATAAGCTGCATCAAGATGTGTAGGTATGTAGTCCAAAAAGCCAAAACACTTCGACTAAATTGGCTCGGCCACATCGCACGAATGGACAACAATGCTCCAGCTAAGAGGGTCTTCGAATCCCAGTCCCCAGGTTCGAGAATACAAGAAAGACCGAACCTCCATCCAGAACCTTCCTCTTTAAAGCAAATCAACAAACCGAATCGTTAAGATGAGTTCATGTCAGTTATGTTCATCGATGCTTGTTCTCTTTGCCTGGCTAATCAATGTCGACAGACCGACAGCAATATTACGTTTTAAGTCGTTTGTTTCGAGCGTTCTCTACAATGTCGAAAGGAGTTAATAAAGGCATTTACAACTTTCTTTTCCACTTCTCAAGAGTCACGCTTTATACTTCTTGAGAGTATACTTAGTGCTCAAATCCTTACTACTTATTTGCCTTAATAGGCCAAAGAAACAGGGATTGATAACTTTAAAGCTACTAGATTAGATTAGATTAGATTAGATTCTTTATTTCATGAAATATATGTACAATAGTTTGTGTTTGAGACCATGAGCATGGCACAAGTAGCCGTCTGCCGGAAATGACATTTCATAGATATTAAAGAATTATTACAAAGAAGTTAAATTGAAAAAGGAAAATTGAAAAAAGAAAGAAATACTTATTTACAACACAAGATTTTCGGTTAAGCATAAAAGATAAATTCGTTAAATCTTTAACAATTAGTCTACAAAAAAAGAAAAAAAATATATTTATATAAAATAAAACAAAAAATAAATGCAATTTGTACAGCAGTATATAAGTATAAAACTAGAATAAAGGAATGGAATGGATCAGCGAGGGGTCTTAAACAATTTTGATGATTTGCAACATAAAGATTTATAATTTTGAAGTGATTTAAAACACAAAAAATTAGCAATTTTAAATGATTTGAAACATGAAGGAAAAATTTTGGATTATTTAAGCAATAACTTAAGCAAAACGGCAAAAATGGCTTGTAGCTTGGACTTTTAAAAGCTATTACGGTATGCCAGAGCATGGTTGCAGTATTTGTACAAAACAAGCCACCCCCTAGCTCCGTTTAGTATATCGTACAGGCCATTAACGGACAGATTGCTTTCTTGGAAGTATAGTCGACGAATCTCTTGTAAAATAGGGCATTCCGCGATGAAGTGGTGAATATTTTCAGGCACTCTCATATTGCATAGATTACACGTTTCCTCAAGATCTGTTCTGTGAGGGATGAAATTTAAATTTATTAATTCTACTCTCGCTCTAAAAATGGTGCTTATAACTTTCGATGAAAAATTTATATTGAAATAACTTTCGTGAGATAGCAAGTGATGGTTTAAGTTCCTATAGATTAACCTTGAAGCTGAGGAAGATGCTCTATTTAGATGCTGATCGTATAATTTGTCATCCACTTTAGCAATGATCATTTCAAAAAGCCTTTGCCAGTCGTTAACATTAGTTAAAGTAAAGGAGACATTCATTTCGTGAAATATCGCTAGCTGGTTCCAGTCCTTAAATGGAGAAGCATTGGTTTGTAGCAATCTTATTAGGATAGTCTTGGAAAGACTATTCCCGCTTCTCATTACCACTCTGGTTAGATAATCAGAATGAGCTTTCAAGTTTCGCACGTAGATGGGAGGCAAACCTGACTCCACATGAATAGCGTAGGTCGGGGTCGCATTTGGTAGCCGAAAAAGACGCTTGAAAAAGAATCTTTGGACTGCCTCAAATTCTTCGAGGGGGCTGAATCCAAAGGCCTGCACACCATAGCACATACAAGTATTAACTGTGGCGTTAAACACTTGATACTTCGAAGAAAGGTCAATGTTTTGATTGGCGAAGAACTTCGGCCACATCATGTTGAGTGCCAGTTTGGCTTCAATACTTTTTTCTCTGGCATGCTTGTTAAAGTTTAGATTGTACGCCAACAATACACCCAGGTACTTGAACTCACGAACTACCTCAATTTGTTCGTTGTTAAGTCGCCAAGTTCCTACCCCAGGACGTCTCCTCTGCCGGTTCTCAAATACCATGACCTTGGTTTTTGCGACGTTGATATGCAGATCCCAAGTTTTACAGTAAGTTTGCAATCTATTAATTTGCAGTTGTAAAGAAGAAGGATTTTCCGCCATTAACACCAGGTCATCAGCGTACATAAGTACTTTTATGTGATTGCCCCCAAAGTTAACGCCACCCGGAAGAATATCAGATATTGCATCAATGTACAACGCGAATAAAATTGGGCTTAATATGCAGCCCTGAGGGACGCCTGCAGATGTTTCAAACCATTCGGACAGGTTCGACCCATCCCACACAGCTGCGCTAGATGACGAAAGAAATTTGACATACAGCATTAAAAACTTTCTTGACAATCCAAGGGATGCCAGTTTATAAATTAAAGCTTGCCTGTTGACTGTATCAAACGCTGCTTTAAAATCTACAAAACACACAAAAAGTTTCTTTTTATTTTCAATATATTTTCTAGCGATGCTAGTCAGCGCGAAGATATGATCAACGGTGGAAAAACCAGCCCGAAAACCAGCTTGATACATGCTGAGGCGATTATTATCCTCTATCCACCTGGAAAGTCTATTGTATAAGATCGAAGCAAAAATCTTTCTTAGAGAGTTGAGAATAGAGATGCCTCTGTAGTTTTCTGGTCGACTTACATCACCTTTTTTGAAAATAGGAAAAATAAGCGCTTTGGTAAAGCTCGTTGGTACACAAGCGCTGTTGTATACTAAATTGAAAAAATCCACAATGTAAATCTCGAGTTGGTCTGTTCCGTTTTTAAAAAATTCGATTGGAATACCATCACACCCCGGGGCTTTGTTGTTTTTCATAGCCCGAAAGGAAGCTTTAAGCTCTCCTAAGGAAATCGGGCAGTCAAGTTCAGATACCATTGTGTTAGGTAATGCAAAGCTAAAACTGTGAAGACCCTCCTCCGCTGATAGCAGTGTTTTAAAATGAGCAGCTAACGTATCAGCTTCGACAGAAATCTTCACACTTCGAATGCGCCCTCCCAATTCCTGAACATTATTCCAGAATTCTTTTGAGTTTTTGGACTGTTGTAACCTAGTTGCAAGACTTTTGAGGTAACGAGCTTTTTTCTGATAGCACAACTGTTTAAATTCCTGATTGGCGCGCAGGTACAACATTTTGAAGGCAAGAGAGTTTGTTGCTCTGAAAAGTTTTAAGAACTTAAAAGAGAGTTTTCGTAGGTTGCTACATTCTCTATCGAACCATTTGCTTTTGGGAGTGAACGAAGAGGTGTTATTCACAGGAGGAGCCGAAGCGTGGATTAACCTTGTAATACTGTCACCAATCGTATCAATGTCGCTCTCAGGTTGTAGTGGGAGAGCATTACAATGGTGATTCAAAAGATTTTTGTAACGATAAACTCTACTTTCGACCCACTTAAGTTTGGGAAGACCAACTGGGATACACTGTCGGGTATTCTCAACGAGATGGAATTTAACATCTAGTGGTAAGTGCGCTGAAAAACTGGCTATGGGCACTTGCAGATCATCAACCACGTTCAACCAAACTCCCGAGATCGCACAAAGGTCTATGACCGATTGACCTTGGCCGCTAATAAACGTTAGTTCGCCGCTCACATCACTATTTGCTACCCCATTCAGCACATACAATCCGAAATCCATAAGTAATTCCGTCAGAAGCCTACCTTCCCTATTGAGGGTTTGATCTTTCGAATTTCTATTCGTACTAAATGAAGTAAGTAAACTATAAGCAGGAGAGTTTTGAAAATTACCAATTCGAGCATTAAAATCACCGATTATCATAATATTTTCCAAGGAAGAATCGTTAAGAAAGCCACGTAAATTGTCGAAATCGTTTTGCCAGTTATTGCAATTGAGGTAGACAGGTACAATATTTAATTTAAATTGACTGTTTAAAATTTCAACAACAAGCCTATCTCTCATACGTTTAATATCAACGAAATAGTTGTATTTAAATTTCACTCCACAAAGAATACCCCCGCTCGCTCTTCCATGTACATTTGACCTAATTGCTGGAATAAATTTTAAGTTAAAATCTTTAAAATATTTACGGAAATCATCTTCCTTTTTTTCTTCTAAAAAAGTCTCGATAAGTATTATTATATCAAAATTTAGGACATATTTAAAAAAATCTGGTTGCAAAAGTTTATTTTTTAGGCCAGAAATGTTATAGGAGAGTATTGATAAATTAATAGTGTTAATAATAATATTTTGACAGACGGCATTTTTTTCCTATTGTGTTTTCGACTTAAGAATATGCGACGATTCGCGGACAAGTGGCGTCAATTGAGAGAGCGATGGTGCTTGCTTATCAGCCGCAGTTAACTTCACTCCCTCGCTGCAGTCAAAATAATCACGTGAAATGTCACCAAACAAGTTGTTCACAAAATCCAGCTCCGCCGGAGAGTTGACAACCAGACCACGCGAGAACTTGTATACAAAAATTTTGTTGTTTATTTGCATTTTGTCGCCTTTAATTGTAATTTTTGCTTCGGGATTAATTTCAGTGAGTTTGTTTTTGATTTCGAATAGTGTCTGCCTTTTTTGCCGGTACAATAGTGTCTGCTCTCGGAAAATACTAATGCCAGTACCCTTGAGTTGATAAGCAACAGACATTATTTTTTCCACCTCATCTGGCGAGTGCAATTCTAAAAAGACAGTGCTCCTCTGTGCGTGAGTGTTTTTTATAATCCGTGCCTTTTTAAAGTGAATATCTTCACCTTCTTGTAACTTGAGAAGCCCACGGCAAGTTTGTTTGGCTACTTCAACTCCGTCGGTTTCCCTGTCTAGGGGAAGGTGTACCACCATACAGTTTTCATTAGTTTTCCGCGAGATAAGTTCAATTTGAGACTCTAGGAGCTCGCACCGCTCCGTCATGACATTTAGTTTTTGGCACAGTTGTGAGTTGGCCGTACGTAAAGCATTCAGCTCGGTAGTTAAAGATGCAAAATCGAGTTTAGTTGCCAAATCTTTTATTTGGTCTGCGATCGAGTCATTGAGGAGATTTTTAAATTCGGCTATCGACATATCTCCGACTGCCATCTTGTGTAGTGAATATGAGCTATGCTTCTTGTTAGTGTAATTAGGCTCTGGTGAAGTGTCAGTTATTGTTCTTTTGTTGCCGTTCATAGAGGAATCCCGTTTACTTTTAGCAAAAGTTGGATTTTGCAACTTTTTAGACTTAAAAAAATATTTCCTACCTTGGAAATGCAGGTGAAATTTTAGCACGATGCACGTACTACGTGTAAACAAGTTTTCTTTTAAATTTAACTACAGACTGTGCAGAAATTGAAAAACTAGTTAGGAGCTTACACTTTTATTACACTTCACAGTGACAGTTGAAACGTCAAAGCTACTATTCCACGCTGACGTCAATAGGACGTCGGATTTCATTCTAAAGTTGTGTGTAGACAACGATTTTTGACGCATTTGTAGCATAATCCTTTAGATAGAAGGTGTTTTTCTTTTTAGCTGCTTTAGCTAGAATATTTGGTCAATTTAACACTTACTGGGCCTAAAACCATACTGATAGGGGCCAATCAGTTCATTGACAAATGGTTTAAGTTTAAGGCGTTCCTATATTACGGCGATATGTGTACGATATTTTGGAGAATTTTTCTTAGCTAATGCAGTTTAGAGGGTCGCCTTTCTTGTGGATCGTGAAAATCATCTTAAGTTTGGCATTCATCAAGAAAACCTTATGTCGACGAAATCTTTGGAAAGAGCTGTTATGTTCTCAAACTAAATCTTTCGGGCAGCTTTTAATCGTTAGACGGAATATTCACATATCTCATGCAGTCCCATGCAGGCAGTAGGCTGATTACTCTAATAATGGATATCAATTAGGAGGAAGAGTTACAAGTTTCAGCTTGAATGTGATAGAAATGAACCTATTCCGACCTAAGTGAGGCGGCCAGGCGACCTTTAACCTAACTCTAGCTCCAGTGCAGATTTCCGCACCAAATGTGAGGTCGGAGTACGAATTCTTCTTAGATAAAGTTGATGTAGCATTAAAAAGGCTATATCCTGATGAGTGACTTCAATACTCACGTATGTACAGGTGGTATGTAGGTCTGTATTAAAAGGATGTTTTGTGATTTTTGCGACCAATTCGCGTAGAGTTAGAAAATATGCTGGTGTGAAATGCTTGAGGCCTGGGAATGCGGCGAAATATCTGTCTGTTTATAAATTGTGGTGAGCTTGCCCATATTTAAGAAATGGTTTTGGTGGGCACACTAGCGCAGTGGTTAGTGTGCTGGACTACTGTCGATCCCAGGTTCGATCCCGGGAAAACACACAAATTACATCTTAAAGTCTTTTCTACTGCGCCATCTCTCGCGAACGTTTGACAATCATTCGAGAGTATGACTGTCATGAAAAAGCTTCTCGATTCAGCCGTTCGGACTCGGCAAAAAATTGTAGGTCTCTTCCAATTTGTCCCAAAAATAGAAACTCACACAAAACGAATGGGTGCGAGAAGCTAAGCCTTGGGTGCTGTTGCTGTCTATCCGCCTGATGCGCCACCTATACAATTATAGGCTACAATTATAGGCGTATATCACTTTTGAATCTCACTGGCAAAGTGTTTGCCAGGGTGTTGTGATGAAGATAAATGTGATAGTCGTCTCCTTGCTTTGCTTTTGGGGACGCTTACAGTCAGGGGTGGATCACGGCATCAACCAACAAGCCCCGCCAGCCAGCTCAGTCCCTAGCTCGTTGCCTCCAGTTACGCACACCAAGTTGGTTAAGGTCCCCTTCCAATTGCGCCACCTAAGGTTGGGTGGACTCAAAGACTCGTCGGGCTGGTGCGTTTCTGTCCATACGCTCCAGGCCTCCAGGTGCTCCAGCCATCTCAGCCGTTGTATCTTCAACTTTTTGATCGGGTCAACGTCGCTGTATAGCCCATAAAGTTCGTCGTTAAATCTTCTCCTCCACACTCCCTCGATACAAAATGGACCGAATATAGTCCGATGAATCTTTCTCTCAAAACATTCCAGGAGGAACTGGTGCACCCTAGGTCTACATCAAAAAATAAACCTAATGTCGAGCAGATACTTTTGCGGACGTTACGCGCACATCCCATGGACGTGCTTTGAAATCCATGCCATCAGACTGGTGTCCTCTAATTTCGCCCAGGATAAGATCCCAACATTTCCTCTAAACGTACCTACGTACGCGGATTGTAAAGGCTATGCGGGATATCTGAAATAAATGGTACGATGTCAATTGTGATGTCATTAATTAGAGGCTTCCGGTTTCGCTAGACATCTAGCGATCAATGGCACGTGGGCACTTATATGTGATAATTTGTATGCGTAATTGTGACGCATTATCTGTATGTGTAATCTTAATGTAATAGTGACATTTTCTGTAATAGCATATTTTATATTCAGTTTGCACAATTTTGCTGATATTATTGTTCTCATCATTATATGGAGCGTGTTCAGCAGTATTAAAATGTTTGTTTTTATTGGCATTGACAACGACAAAAAATCATCTCATTAGCATATCATCTTAATGTTCATGATAATCTGGCGACAAAATAAGTGAAAATGAATTAAAAGAAAAAAACTATCAATTGTATTACACTGGAATATCGGTTAATTACGCAAAAGAATGTGTTCCACCTCAGCGAATACACGGCACATTATAAATATTTACAGACATTTCTGGGCATTTACTACCTATTTATTTGCAATCAATGAATTTAACAGTACATCATGATTTCAATAAATTAGTTGTTGTAACCTTTTCAAAGTCACGGAACCCATTCTCATTTTGTTACACTTCGAATAATGGTAGTTTGGTCAAGTATGGGTAGAAATGTCAATGTCAATGACATTTGACGCCATTGCCTATGTGCACACCTCTTTGAGAATGGTACAATTGTTGTTAATTAAAATGAAACTTCTATATTGACAAAATTCACATGATGTCATGTGCGATGCGTACATCCAAATATACTATTTAAACGTGTCATTTGCTATACAATAATCGTGACAAGTGATAGTTGCGCTCAATCAATTAACACAAAATTTGACATAAAAAAAATGTCATCATGCAAATTTCACAGTCAAATATCGTTTCTATTTTTAAAGTCCAAGAATCACTCGCGCTATAAATAAATTAATAGGATTTATTTCTGAATATTCGATTTGCAAATTGTGTTTACAAATATCAATCCGTGTATACATATAAATGTCTAGTCGCAGTCAATTAGCGGCATAATGTATGGCTAAGCTGTCAAGAGTGCGTGGTACTTGCGGCCGATATGTCAATAATATATGTTATTGCTTCTGAACCGGCTAATGTTAACAATTTAACTTTGAATGGAACGCCTCGTTTGACAGAGGCGGTTTGTTTTCAAGTAAATTCGGTAATTGGCACTATGAGCTAATAATAATTACAGTGTCAGTAATATGACTTAATTGGAACAGATAATCGAAGCATTTTGCATACATATGGGGCGAAACCGGTGATACTATCCGGGATGAGACCACATGGAGCATGCTTGCTAATTGGTGGGGATATTTTCTATGCGTTTTTAACTAGACATGTCAATTAAATTAGAGTGTCAATTTATGCTGTGCTAATTGAGGAGATAGTTATCATTGACTAGTGTTTATTGTCTTTTGGTGTTGAAATTCAATGTGGAAAAAATTCGCCAGATGTGATTCATTTAGCTTTATATGACTGCTAGATGACTAACTACTGTTGACTACTCCTATAGTTGTCACACTATTTATGATGAAATAGCATAAAAAAGATTTTGAGAAGACAACATCGTGAAGCACTCTGTACTTTGTCATTGTTAAGCACTTTGACAATTGACACTGCAACCTAACGCGCAAACTAATAAAGAATAGACCGCCAGCTCAGAGCAAAAAAGAGGCCTTCCTTACCTACAGCTACAAGCTGGCTGCAGAATTGCTTCATGTGAAAGTATGTCTACCTGTTTAAAGTAAATGGACACACCCACACACACCTGCGACTAAAATTAAGTCCAAAAGTTTGGTATTAACCAGCATAACGATACGGTCAGACGGATGATGCAAGAACTATGCTAATCAGATTAGAAAAATTAAACAGAAACCTGGAGTAGGATTCTGTAAAATGAAAACCTTCAATAGCAGTCAGATAGCGTGAAACTTTCGGTCTTCGGACTTCACCGGACTTAAACATCATCGAAAAAGTTTGGGACTGTATAAAAAATTCCTAAATCCGGCCTAGGAAACCGTTGCTACTTCGGTTTGGCAAAACGACTGAGCTCAAAACTCCTAATTCGAAGGAAGAAATGTGAGCTCTACAAAACCCTTATCCCGCCAGTTCGAGAAGACAAGGAAGACCGAACCTCCGTTTCAAAGACCAAGCTATCGCGGATGCCAGAGCGCTTGGAAGGCTGCGTTTTCCATATTTCAAAACTATTAAAAGCAGTAGAAACTGCAGCACTAAGTGGGAGCTATATGGTTTTGCTGAACTCGCTGAATGTTGCAATAGGTGTCTGCTTCAACCCAACGATCCATGGGTATTTGTGTAGCCAAGTGTTGGGGCGGTGGTTGGGTGTGTATGAATCGGGTAGGCGCTGATTGGCATCAACTTGGCGGTGTCCAGCTGTTGTAACTTTTTCATACACATCAATTGTGCTTATTTTACCTCCGCGTGGTAACCACCGGGTACTGGTCTCGCTCAACCGGGCTTGGCTTGCTAAACTTATAAGCGCGAGTGTTGAACACGAAGAAAATAGCAACACTATAATGCTCTGTCGGAATGACTGACTGAACGAGTCTCAGAGGTCTTACATGAGCCCCTCAGAAAGAGGACATACAGCGGATGAATACACAAGATTGAATCAACGGTGTTGTCAACAGTCGAGATGGCAGATACCTTGCGTGAGCTTCTCTGACATATTTGGAGCAAAGGTCTGTAAGGATTTTCAGCACTAGTCAGGGTGCTGAAATAGAGATGGTGGCGGATGAACCCTTTATGGGCCAACGGCAGCACTCATATCCCCGAAGTGGGTTACTGACAACGGAGTATCCGACCCGCTGTCCTAGGGTTATCTTAGGGCCTGGTCCTCCAGGTTGGGGGTTGTGCGTGGGGCTAACTACCCAACCACGGAAAAAAAATAATGGTTACGAAGCAACCAAGAGCCTCGGATACGGATGGATTCACTGTTGACGACCCTGCAAAACGAAAAAAGGACAATGACTTTCGGATCTGCACGTGGAATGTTCGAACCCTGAACAGACCGCGTGCAGCCGAACAATTAGCGGAGGCCCTAGACTGCTACAAGGCAGATATCACCGCCATTCAGGAGGTGCGGTGGGATGGGCCAGGCAAAAGAAGGATGAAAACCTGTGACATCTACTACGGTGATTGCTACAGAGAGCAGAAGCAGCGTCTATTTGGATGCGGATTCGTTGTAAGCGGCAGACTTAGGCAAGAAGTCTTGAGCTTTCGACACGTAAGTGAGCGCCTTGCAACTATCCGCATCAAGGCTAAATTCGCCAACATCAGCCTGATATGCGCTCACGCCCCCACAGAAGATAAAGACGACGCTACCAAAGAATGTTTCTATGAGCTCCTCGACAAAACATATGAGCAATGTCCTAAATACGACGTTAAAATTGTCTTAGGTGATTTTAACGCCAAAATAGGAAAGGAGGACATCTTTGGTAGCACAATCGGAAAGCACAGCCTACACGACACCACGTCTGGAAACGGACTTAGGCTAATTGACTTTGCTGCGGGACGTAATGTTACTATAGCAAGCACACGGTTTCCACACCTCAACATTCACAAAGGAACATGGCGGTCACCAGACCATCAAACGGTCAATCAAATTGACCATGTTGCGATCGACGCAAGGCACTCCTCCAGTATTCTAGATGTCCGAACTTTCCGAGCGGCCAACATAGACTCGGATCACTACCTTGTAGTAGCCAAGGTACGTATGCGGATATCCCAGGCACCACAAAAACGAGGAAATACTGTGAGAAGATTCAACGTTGAACGGCTACAAACGCAACAAACCGCCAGAACTTTTGCCGATCGCGTCTCCCTCAACCTCTCGAGAAGTCCTGTGCAGCCAGCATCAAGTGCTGAAGACCAGTGGCATCGATGCCAAGAAGCCATCAGAAAAGCCGCAACGGATGTGCTAGGTTTCACCCGACCACCACCGCGAAACCCCTGGTTTGACGAAGAGTGCCGGCAAGCACATGCAGCAAAGCAACTGGCCTACAAAGCGGCGCTGCAGAGAAGGACGAGAGCAGCTCGTGAGCTCTACGAGCAAAAACGGAGGGAAGAACACCGGCTTCTCCGGAGGAAAAAGAAAGAGCATGAGAAGCGCGCGATCGAGGAAATAGAGAGGTGTTACTCCAGGAACAATGTTCGGAAGTTTTACCAAAAGGTAAAAAGAACGTGTCAGGGGAACAAGGCCCGAACAGAGACCTGTAGAGACGAACAAGGAAACCTTGTAGTAGAGTCACAGTCGGTGCTGAGGACATGGAAAAACCATTTCTGCAGACTGCTAAACGGCGAAGACGACACAAATTCCGCTGTCAGGCAGAATGAACCATTCAACCTGGGCGATGAAAGCCAAGACTTCCGTCCACCTGACCAAAATGAGGTAAGGATAGCAATATCCAAGCTGAAGTCCAACAAAGCTGCAGGACCGGACGGTTTATCGGCCGAGCTTTTTAAGGCAGCGGGGGATGACTTGGTAGAGAGCATACACCAACTCGTTTCTAAAATTTGGTCAGAGGAAAGTATGCCTGAAGAATGGAGCCTCAGCATTGTTTGCCCGATCCATAAGAAAGGAGACCCTCTAAACTGCGCCAACTATAGAGGCATCAGTCTCCTTAACATCGCTTACAAAATCCTGTCTTCCGTACTGTGTGAACGCCTGAAACCATTTGTCAACGAACTGATTGGACCCTATCAGTGCGGTTTTAGGCCCGGTAAGTCCACAACCGACCAAATATTCACACTACGGCAGATCCTGGAGAAAACCCAAGAAGTCCAAATCGATACTCATCACCTATTTATCGATTTTAAAGCCGCATATGACAGCATTTATAGAGACGAGCTATACAGAGCCATGTCTAGTTTTGGCATCCCTGCCAAACTTGTCAGATTGTGCAGAATGACGATGGAGAACGCTCGCTGCTCCGTAAAGGTCGGAAACAGTCTCACCGAGACCTTTGATGTCAAAAAAGGATTTAGACAAGGTGATGCGCTGTCATGTGACTTTTTCAACATCATTCTTGAGAAAATTGTGCGAAACTCGCAAGCCAACACCAGGGGCACAATTTTCCAAAAGTCTGTGCAACTACTTGCATACGCTGACGACATCGACATCATTGGCAGGACACAGCGAGCTGTCACTGGTGCGTTTGCAAGTATCAGTACAGAGGCGGCAAAAATGGGTTTGGTGGTGAATGAGGGCAAAACAAAATATATGCTGTCAACTAGAAGGGACACACAACATCGACGAATCGGACAGAACGTCACGATAGACAGCTATAACTTTGAGGTAGTTCGGGACTTTGTCTATCTCGGCTCCGCTATTAATTCTGAAAATGACATCACATCAGAAATCAAGCGAAGAATTACACTTGCCAACCGCTGTTACTTTGGCCTAAGAAGGCAATTGATTAGTAAGGCCCTGTCGAGAAACACTAAGGAGACTCTATATAAGACCCTCATCATCCCAGTCCTGCTTTATGGCGCAGAATCATGGACGTTGTCAAAAGCGGATGAAGATCTCCTTGGTCGCTTCGAACGCAAAATTCTTCGAGTGATTTTCGGTCCCGTTTGCGCTGACGGGCTTTGGAGGAGGAGATTTAACAGCGAACTCTACGAGCTGTACAGCGACATCGACCTTGTCAGAAAAGTACGTATCAGTCGACTAAGATGGCTAGGACATGTAGAGCGAATGAACACCAACGCTC